>OY723400.1:76090768-78490768 GCA_963210345.1 Inga oerstediana
CACGCGTATGCTCTTCTGATTCTTTTTATAAACAACTTTCGTTTTATAAGCAATTTTCTCTTTCTTGAAGTTGGCCCTTTTTATAAGTAACTTTCTCCTTGTGTTTCAGAATTTAAACAGATTTTTTCTTTTCTACCTTATTAAATACACATATTTATATTAGTTATCTCCCACTCACCACTAATTCTCTTTTATGTACTCATTTATTATACATTCTTTCTCATATTTTATACTCATATTTGTTAATCATTCTCTCTCCTATGCCATTTTTATAAATAAGAGCATATTTGAAAGAAACGTAACATTTTTAAAATATTTATTGTTTTTAACTAATTTTTAATAGCAGTTTGTTTTATCCAATAAAAATAAAAGTAGGGGTACACATTACGAAGTTGTAGAGTCCTAGCTCGTTGTAGCTTTGTGCCACAATTTTTTTGAATGGAAACGGCAATTTAATTGAAAAGGCAGTATGTACATCAGTGTCTAAGAAATGTAGCAGCGTCTGGTTAAGACCTTAGTACAGCTTTAAAATTTGGAACTAAATAGGAAAAGAATCAATAAGAATTTAGAACAGTTAGAGCTTCCCTTGCTTTGCTTGTGTGGCTAGAGAGAGAAAGCACTTCATTCACAAGACGGTATGGCTCTGTGTGTTCATTGTTAAATATCTGATTGTTCCTTGCCTCCCACAATTTCCAGCACAAAATACCGAACTTGATGTTCCAGAGGGAATTCTTGGGACCAGGCTTCAGGTTTACCTTAAGCCATCTTTCATATGGCATCTCGAAAAATTGTGTTTAGCTTTGACTAATTTGCATCCCCTGAAAACATGATTGAGATCCTTTGTAACATTCCCACAAGTTGGACAATGCTCACTAGCAGTCATGTTTCTTCTGGCTCTTTCCTTATTGGTAAGGAGCTTATTGTGTAGGGTGAGCCAGAGAAAAGTACGAATCCATTGAGGGCCGGGCCAGTTCCATGCTAGATCCCACTTGGAATTCCGTTCATTCAACTCCTCGTTTTTAAGGGAACCATAAGCCGAATGGATTGTGAATTTTCCTGAGCTACTCAAATTCCAATGAAAAAAGTCTTGTTGATCAATTGTTGATGGTGGCATGATCTCTGCTATCTGGCTTAGGATGTCTGGTGGGAGTAGATGTTGAAAGCCTTCCCAATTCCACTGACCCTCCTCTGTCTTGAAAAATTTGATTACCTTTGATAGGTCAGGTTTGCAGATAGGGGCAATGGTAGCAGATGGAGTGGACCTAGATTACCAACCCATGAGTCTTTCCAAAATTGAACTGTCTCTCCGTTTTTAATATTCCAGAATGTCCCCAGCATCATATCATCCCAGATTTTACCAAGGTTCCTCCACAAGTGAGAGGCATTCTTCGTTCTTGCGTCTCTTTTTCTATTGTGCTTCGAACCATATTTGGATATCATGATTTGCACCCAAAGGGATGTTGGCTGAGTAATCATTGCGTATGCCAGCTTCATTAAGAAGGCTGAATTCATAACTGTGATATCCTTTAGGCCACACCCTCCATGTTTCTTTGGTTGGCATATGTTATCCCATTTGAGAAGATGAACGCTTTTGTGCTGTGTGGTTGTTCCCCATACAAATTTCCTAATGAGAAATTGTATTCTGGCACATGTGATTGCTGGGAGTTTGGTAGACTGCATGGCATAAAGAGGAATGCTCATCAATATATATTGTGCTAGTGTGATTCTTCCAGCAAGAGATAGGGACCTCGCTTTCCACCCAGTTAATTTATTCTCTATCCTATCTTCAATGTATTTGTATGTAGCCCGGGTTACTCTTCCTTGAATCAAAGGCACTCCTAGATATTTGCCTAGTATAGATGTTGCTTGATATCCCAACTCTTGGCAAATGCTTTGTGCTTCTTGGGCAGGCACATTCTTGGAGAAGAATATTCTTGTCTTAGCCTCGTTAACCCTTTGTCCTGAGGAAGAGCAGAAATCTTCTAATGCTGCTTTGATGAGTTCCACCTGTGAAGGCTCAGTAGTGCTGAATAAAATCAGGCCATCAACAAAAAATAGGTGGGAGAGTGGGACCCCTTTCCTACCCATTCGAATTGGTTGCCAGGTTTTGTTGGCTGATTTGCTACATATTGCTTGGGACAGCCGCTCCATACAAAGAACAAATAGGTAAGGCGAGAGGGGATCTCCTTGTCTTACTCCTCGGGTAGGCTTGAAACTGGCAGAGGAAATTCCATTCCAAATTACTTGTATTGAGGATAAGGAGATGCATTTGATGATTATTTGTATCAACATATTAGGAATGCCTGCTTCTTTCAATGTGTCTTCTATGAAGTCCTATCTAATTCTGTCAAATGCCTTTTCTAGATCAACTTTGATAGCCATCCATCCCATTTTCCCGGTTTCCGTCGCATTGAATGAACAACCTCTTGTGCTATGATTATATTATCAATGATGCTTCTACCCTTTATGAAACTGGACTAGTGAGGTGAGCTTAGTAGAGGCATTACACACTTTAACCGATTGGCTACAATTTTCGTAATCAACTTATAGATTGTGGTGCAAAGGCTTATGGGCCTGAATTCTTTAATGTTCTGCGGGTTCTCAACTTTGGGGATAAGAGCTATCAACATTTGGTTCAATTTAGGATCCAAATCTCCTCCTTCAAATAATCGTTTAATTTCTTCGAAGAGAGTGTTTCCCATTATTGCCCACTGTGACTGGAAGACGAGGGCATGCAAACCATCCACTCCAGGTGATTTAAGGCCCGACATGTCAAAAAGGGCTTTCTTAGTCTCCTCTTTTGTGATAGGGCTATTTAAAAATGAAATCCAAGTGTTAGGTAGTTTAGGAAACAAACCTATATAAGCATAACTATGTCCTTGATCTCCTTCTGATGTATACAGCTCTTGGTAAAATTCTGCCGCTAGATTTCTAAGCTTATCTGGATCTGATTCCCATTCTCCCTCTGTGTTCTTCAACATCAACACTCTATTTTTCCTTCTTCGAATTAGTGCCTTCGTGTGGTAATAGTGTGTGTTGCGATCCCTTTCACAAATCCACCGACTCCGGGATTTCTGCATCCAAAAGATCTCTTTTCTTAGACATATATCTTCATATTCAGTTTTGATGGTGCGTTCTATGTCTAGAAGATGAACTGAGCAAGGGTGGCGTTCTAAGGCTTTTTGCACTCCATTCAATCTTTTTCTAAGTGTGCATTTTTGTTGGCCTATTTCCCCGAAGGTGTGTTTGTTCCACCCGCTGGCTGCTTTGGTAAATCTCTATATATTTTTTGCTACGCTCAAATTGCTAGCCTAGTTTTCACAAACCAGCCTTTCAAAATCTGGATGTAGTAACCATGACGCCAGGAATCAAAATGGTCTTATGGGTTGAGAGCTCTCGCCCTCTGGTTTAATGAGCAGTGGCCTGTGATCACTCCGAATCCTTAAAAGATGCATAACAATAGTATTGGGCTTAGTCTCAACCCACTTACTATTTCCAATGGCTCGATCTAGACGGACCATTAGATCTCCTCGTTGCCACATGTATCTTGGTCCAGAGCAACCTAAATCTACCATACCTTCACTGACCATAAATCTATAGAACTTATGGCATCCTGATTGTCTTCGTAGAGCTCCTCCTTTTCGGTCCTCCATATGTAAGGTGGCGTTAAAATCGCCGGCTAAGAACCATGGGATCTCATCATCGACAGCCAGCTTGCTCAGATCACGCCATAGATTCTCTCGGGTGGATGGAGTAGGACTAGCATAAATTGTTGTGAAGAGTATCTTTTTGGTTTTCATATCATTCTTGACTTCAACATGGATGAATTGTTGGTGGTTGGCTAGTATCTTTAATTTCATTTGGTCTGTCCACATAAGCCATATGCCACCTGAGAATCCCCTAGCCTCAATGTGGTGAGAGTTAGGATACCCAAGCTTCCTAATTACTTTGTCTGCCTTGAATCCTGAGATTTTTGGTTCCACCAACATGACAATGGTTGGCTTATATCCCTGTAGAAGAGATTTGAGTACACTATGAAATTTGCTAGAGGTTGGCCCTTGGCAGTTCCAAATAAATATAGATTGATCCATAAAGCTAATGTTCTATTTCAGATCTCTCCGAATTTGTATCATCATCCAGTCCTAATTCTGAAGCTTCCATGAATGCGTTCTCATCATCAGAGTTGAGAGAGGCTCCTAAGGCTTCTGCCAAAGCTTTAGTGAGCTCTTTAGATGGTGATCCAATCTCACCCTTATATTTGGGTTTGGCCGGTTTAAATTTGACCTGGAGTTGCATTTTGAGTCCTCTTTTTATTAGGCTTTTGATTGGTGGCTTAGGAAATAAATTCTCTTTGCCATTATTCCTACCTTCTATGGGCTTTATCGTACTTGCATTCCTGGGGCCCCCTTCCACGGGCTTGAGGGCTTGTCTTGAGTCC
Source organism: Inga oerstediana (assembly GCA_963210345.1). Lineage (NCBI taxonomy): Eukaryota > Viridiplantae > Streptophyta > Magnoliopsida > Fabales > Fabaceae > Inga > Inga oerstediana. The sequence goes on from OY723400.1 coordinate 76,095,207, forward strand.
AACATGACGACTGCCGAGTGTTTGGTGGGATCTAGAGAAGTGTGTAGTTGAGTTGCTTTATATGCTAAGGAGTTAAAAACAGATGCGTCTGATGTTTTGTGTGGGGGGTTCGGACTGGGCTAGCAACTTTCCCAGTTTTTTCACTCTTGTAGACGTAGATCTGTATTGGATACTCTGATTGCTCTCCATAGCATGGCTCGAGGTTGACTTAGATATCACATCTTGATGCTTAGTGTCAGCCCTATTTCCTTCTTGGTGATCATCCGGATTTTTTGCTGTTGCTAAGAGGGAAAATCTGTTCCCATCTTTTCCTTTCACTTGATCATTGAAGTCAGCGGTTTTTCTGCTGTTCTGGCCTCACCATCCCCGAGACAGGGCTTGCATCCACGCTCCAAACAATTGTTCAGTCAGGTTGTGAGTTTCACGCGCTGACTATACTTCATGCCACAATTCAAATTTCAGTTATCACCAAACGCATCTCCAATCACTATACTTCATGCCTTTGCAAACTCGTATGTGTACTTCTTTCATTCTTCCTTTAATTCTTTTTGTGTTTTCAATCTTTCTTTGTTTATTCTTCTGATTCTTTCCTTTTACTCCTCCATTCACTAGGCCTTTTTCTTTCATTTGTCTTCCTATATTACTTCCTCTGATTTTTAATATAATATCCAGTTGATTTTTTTAGGAATATTAAAAAAGCTAAATAAATTACTTTAAAGTATTTATATTTATCTTTTTTCTCAAAACTAATTTGTCTAATTTATAAACAATATATTATTTAATGATGTACAACATATACTATAATTAAGTAATTTTTTTACTTTCCTTAACCTCTCCAAAAATCTCAATTAGGACTTATATTAAGGTCTAGAGGGAGTAGTATAATTAATAGAGTTGTTTTGTTGTTCTAATTTCAAAAAAGAAAAAATTGTCCTGCTACTTCTTCAAACTTGTCATCAATTTGTGTGTTCTATTTCCTTCTTGAGTTTTCGTACCATATATTCTTCCTTTGATTTTTCATTTCTTTGTCTGTTAAAGGAGTTTTTATTGTTCTTCTTCTTTTGCGAATTACAAAAAAAATTGACTTCTCTATTGAAGGAATCTTTTTTCTCCAAGCTTTATTTTTAGGGAAAAAGATAGCCAGGTCCCAAGGTACACAAAAAATCCCAAAAAACTCCCTTTGAAAAGTCAAAGGTCAGAAAAGTCTCTAGGGACTTTTCTGACATGAATTCCCTATGAGCAATTACAAAAATAACCCTTGAGGAATTTTAAAATTGGAGCCTTCATTTTGGAAAGCAAACGATCGAGGGTTTGAATGTGGTCGCCACTCGCACGCTCTGCTTCTCGGTCTATGGTGCTCTGGTCTGCGTCTCGCATCGCTGCCGTTCAACTCCGCGTCGGTGACTCCTCCGGTCCCCAAGCGTGCATCACAGTCCGCCAGCCAAGCACGCATCAGAGTCCGCCGGCCAAGCACCCGCTGTTCCTGGGCAGCACCAGCGTCAGCCGGTCTTGACACGGCAAAGAATCCGGTGTCCCTCCAACAACGTTAGCCACATCACTCCTACCAACACCCAGCGTCCCTCCATTGCTCCTCCGACGGTTAGTCGCCCGCAGGGGGTTAGTCGTCTGCATGCCTTTGATGTGTTTTTTTTGGTGAAATGGCACCCTTAATCTATTAGGTTGCCACTAGTTTAGGATTGGGGCAAAGCATTGATTCTTGGAATTTACTTGGGGAAATACATTGTTAAGAAAGGTGGTTGTCGGGTTTAAATTTTTTGTTTGTCTGTGTGTTGCTGCTCTGTGATGGATGAATCAGTGTTGTTGTTTTGGGGGGTATAGATGTTTGTTTATGAGTAACATTGAAGGCCAGGGAATGTTTTATAATGTGGTTTACTGAAAATGTGTTGCTCTAATATTGGGTTTGAGGTCAGAATCAATGGGTATGAGGCTGATAATGTGCTCCTCTAGAATTGGTGCATTTGGAAGTATGTTACTGTTCATAATTGATGTTCTATTAATGCTTCTGTTTGTGGTGCTTATTACTATTTTTGAGTGGTTGCAACAGAAGAATGGTCAGTATAGGAAGTAAAGTTGGTGTTAGGTACAACGTACATCAATGTACGAATTGGTACTTATCAGTATAGAATAGTTATCAATTGTTGATATGAAAAATTGTATATTGTGTGTGATGAGTTGTAGAAGAAAGTTTTCTTCATGACCTTTGTTTTGAAGCATGTGAAGTAAACCCTTATGCTTCATTGTTGTTATATATGAATTAGTGATTGATATATATATATATATATTGTCTAGATGACTGTGTTCTCTGCATTGCTGATATGGAATTGCAATTAACTTCATAAATTACTTGTTCGTTATATACAAATGATTGGTTAATGTCTTATGTTTTTTGTGGTGGGCGATTAAAGTAGTAATTACGCTTAAGGTTAAGCAGAAAATGCCGAAGAACAAAGAAAGGAAAGATGGAAAGGGAGAGAGGGTGAAAAAAGTTTCAGGGTATATATTGCTCACACAAGACTATTTTAAGAACAGAAAGAACAAGAAGGAGGAGTGCAAGCGTTTAAAAGAGGAGACACAGTCGATGAAAGAAGCTTAGGACGCATTGAAAGATGAGGAGAAGGAGGCATATAGGGTGAGGGCGAAGAATTTGAGGAGTGAGGCAAAAGGGAAAAAATACATGGTTCCATTCTTGACTCGCTATGCTCCTAATCAGTTTATGAAAGTGTGCAACAGTGTGAAGAATAGAGAAGATAGGATCGATCGGCTAAAGAAAGTCGGATTTGACAAGTTAGTTAACATATGCTGCTCACAAATCCCTCAAGATCTATGTGGTCAGCTTATGTCTGCATTTGACCCTCCAACTAACAATGTTTCGATTCGAGGGAGGTCATTGAACATCCACCGAGAAGATGTACAACAATTGATGGGCTTACCGTGTGAGGGGGACATTAAGGAAAAAGTCAATAACGAAGAAGAAGATTTTGAACAATTGAAGACGTTTTATGGGACAGTGCCATACAAGACGATCAGAAAATGGCTAATTAAGAGAGATGAGGATCCCGAATTTGAATTCCTCTTTGTTATGTATACGTTGGGAACTCTCTTGTGTCCCGAAGCGGGTATTAAAGTGAGTGATATAGTGTTGAAGGTGATGGCGGCAACAAAAAGAGCTCTTAGGGAGTACGATTGGTCAAGTTTTGTGTTGAATGAACTATCAAATTCTCTTGCACAGTACAAGAAAAAAGTAATGAAAGGGAAAAATGCAGGCAAGATCAATGTAGGCGGATGTATATATTTTCTAATGGTAAGTGCATGTTTTATCTATGTAACCTTTGTTGGCTTTGTTTAATTAGTTGTAAATTGCTACATTAGTTGTTGAATTTTGCTGCTGTTAAGTTGTTATTTAATTTCTGTACAGGTGTTTTGCTTGCAACATTTTCCCCTAGGCCAACTACACGCCTCTACAAGTGATAATGCGATTACATTTTGGAATGACAACAACGTTAAGAGTAGAGTGCAAATAGAGAAGGAAAGCAACCAAGGGTTGCTACATTCAGTCAGTAATGTAGTTAGATCTCCTTCTTCTGAATTGCATGAGTAAACTATGCTAACACACCCGGTAAGATGTGAAATTTGATGTCAGCCACACATTCAGTCAAAAGTATTGAATTAATTTTTTATCATGTCTAATTTACAGGAAATCAAGAGAACATATGATCAAATTATGTCAAGGGTGGTGTCAATGGTGCAAGAGGAACTCGTTTCCCTTTAGGCGAGGCTGTTGGGCGGGGGAAATATCGATGAAGGGGATGAAAAGGTGCAAGATGTGAAATCTTCGTCAAAAATTGAAGATGATGAACATGTATTACCAAGTGAAGATAAGGGATGACACAAGAAAAGGAGAAGACGATGAAGTGCAATCTATAAGTGAAGACGAAGGGCCAGAGGAAGAAGTAGGAGGTGTAGATGCTATAGGAGATAAGGAGGAAGTGGAATCGAAAGGAAAGCAAAAGGCACAATTGAGGAAATCTACAAGGGTTAAGAAACCTGCTATTGCCTCTCCTTGGGTGACAACAATGGGTAAGAAGAGAAGTAAAAATGACAAGGATAGGGAAGGTTTATATCAAATGTGCATTACACGATCTAATTCAGCAGAGGATGAGCAGGAGTAAGTAATCACACTTCTTCAATCTCAATTGAGTTGAATCACGAAAACTGACTTTGTGTGCTTGTTTCTCTATTAGGGAGTTTGTGAATATGTATGATTATTTCTTGAACTGTGATGAACTATATTGTCTTCGTCCAAGGGAGTGGATTAGTAACAGGGTAAGTTATTTGAACAATAAACTCATACTATATTCATTGAATTCCGTGAATTGCTTACCCTTTTTGTAATGATGCATAGTTTATGACCATGGTTGCGAGGATGTTGGTGGGGGATCAAGTACACAAGAGCAACCAAGTGACTAGACACATTTTCCGCAGAAATGATGCAAAAAATGGCAGCGGCTCCAAACAATTGGTCATTGGAATCACATGTTGCGGAGATCTTGCCAGAATATATTGGTTACAACATTAGCGATTGCGACTTGATTTTTGCTCCTACCCTGAGCCTGGATCATTGGTTTTGTTACATTTTGGAGACGAAGACAATGCGGTTTTATGTGCTGGACTCATTGGTTGACCAATTAAATATGCAAGGGCACAAAAGGTAGAAGAAGATGCATGTTCAGCGGCTGACCATCTAAAAAAACCCAAGAGATTGAGTAAAAGCCAAAAAGAAGAGTTTCGAGCTAAAGAACGGCTCGCATAGCAGTGTGTAAGTGCTTCTTTATGAAATGGTTTGTGTGCATTCGTCATTGTTGTTTTGTGACATAACTTCTTTTTCTTACAACTTCCAGAGGGATTGCATCGTTAACATACTTCGTTGAGTTAAACCCGAAGTATATGACAAAGGACAAGAAATAGCAAAGGAAGTTAACTGGCCAAAAGTGCATGTCCAGGCTGATGCGTTAGTATTGTTTTTTTTCCTCCAAGTCTTTGAACTGTAGCTTTTTTTAACCATTCGGTTGTTATAACATTGGAACTGTGTATGTGGCAATTTGTTTTGCAGCGATTCATGTGGTATTCATGTTCTGTCATGGTTACATAGCTGGGATGGCTCTACACATGACAAAGAGGGGTTCACCATACCTAAGCTTGTTGATTATCAGATTCGGCAGGTAAAGGTGGATTGTTTATGGTGGCTAGTCACACATGAGCAGAACAAACACGCTCAAAAGGTATTGTCCCTTCTCAATGGAAGTCAACAAATGAAGAGGAAGAAAGACATGTAGCATTTGACATATTCTTCTGTGGATATGGCTAGTTCTAGTGTACTCATGTCAATATTTTGTAGGAATGCCTGCTTGCAGCAAAAGACACTAACGTATAGTTTGTTTACAACATTATGAGTTATTTTGGCAACATAATCAGTTAGTTTTACAACATGTAAATATGGAATGCTTTACTAGTAAAATTGCCAAGTGTGGACATTGACAACAAATTATGCATATGTTCATAACATGTTTTTTGGTGGTTTAATCAGGTTGTTTGACAGGTGAAGGGGCCAACGTATTTAGACAACAAGGTCCCTAAACCGATTTATTTTTGTTTTTATGGTTTACCAGTGGATATGAATGTTTTCACAACAGTTTATGTCATTTTAACAACTGTTTGATGTTTTTGTGTTTTCACAAAGGTTATTGGATGCGTGCTTGTGCCACCAACTCTCAAAATCTCAAATAGCATTTACAACATAGTCAGTTACTTTTACAACTTGTACACAACATGATATGCTGTCATTGTTCACAACGTGGTATTCTGAATTTACAACATCATAAGTGATATTAACAACATATTCAGTTACCTTTACAACATGTAAAAGGAATGCATGTGGTGCAATGTTTACAACACGTTAAGTTATTTTTACAAGTCTTTAAGCTACTTTTACAACTATTTTCACCAGTGACACCAGGGCAGTAGCTTGTGCAACAAGCTACAACATACACACCACTTTCTTCTCTCAACGTTTACAACATGTTATGCTATATGTACAACATCATAAGTCATATTAACAACTTAATAAGTTATGTTTACAACATATAAGAAAAAAAAAAGTGTGCTGGTGCAACATTTACAACACATGTTGCTACGTTTACAACACGTTACATTATTTTTTCAAGTTTTTAAGCTACTTTTACAACTATTTTCACTAGTGACACCAGGGCAGTAGCTTGTGCAACAAGCTACAACATACACACCACTTTCTTCTCTCAACGTTTACAACATGTTATGCTATATGTACAACATCATAAGTCATATTAAAACCTTAATAAGTTACGTTTACAACATATTAGAAAAAAACTTGCTGGTGCAATGTTTACAACACATGCTGCTATGTTTACAACACGTTATGTTATTTTTACAAGTCTTTAAGCTACTTTTACAACTATTTTCACCAATGACACCAAGGCAGTAGCTTATGCAACAAGCTACAACATACACACCACTTTCTTCTCTCATCATTTACAACATGTTATGCTATATGTACAACATCATAAGTCATATTAACAACTTAATAAATTATGTTTACAACATGTCAGAAAAAAAAGCGTGCCGGTGCAATGTTTACAACACATGCTGCTATGTTTACAACACGTTACGTTATTTTTACAAGTCTTTAAGCTACTTTTACAACTATTTTCACCAGTGACACCAGGGCAGTAGCTTGTGCAACAAGCTACAACATACACACCACTTTCTTCTCTCATTGTTTACAACATGTTATGTTATATGTATAACATCATCAGTCATATTAACAACTTCCTCTGAACGATTTAATTTTTGACACTCTCACAGGGTCTTACTATTAGCTGAACCCAGTGATGCTTCAATATGCATAATATTCCTGAGGCGACACTAGCAACATCATGAGGCCTTGTTCACAAGCCCTTATGTATGTTTTCACAACCAAAAAAGTTCTTTTCATTAGGTCATTAGCCAACCCTCTGATGGTTGTACAATTTCATGTGGTCCCTGTCACAACAACATAGCATACATTTAAACAACATAATTCCTGTACTATCATAACTGAATAGCTTATCATTTCCATATATACTAAGACAATAAAATATTAAGTACTATGAGTAAGTACCTTTTTTCACTTACTCATTCCACTTAATATGATATGCTAATTACATAGATTCACCAAGTTGGGGACGCATTCAACAAGCAAAAGGGGTCAGGGAATACGACTAGTTCATGGTCAATATATACATCACCATAAAGTTACTATCAAAAGCATCTACATTTATGTACTCCTTGATTTTAGGATGGATTTGGATTTCTGCAAGTTTTCACTCTATATCCAGCCTTATTGCATCTCCTACAATGATACATCTTCTTGTTTTGAAACTGAGATTCCCTTCTTTTCCTTTTGGGTCTCCTAGGTGGCCTTGAAGTTATTGGAGGGTCTAGGAATGTATGTGTTAGCATATGTGTCACCGTCGGAGACTCAACCTGTGGACAATCATGAGTTGCGATTGGCCTCATGGAACTTTCATATATTTTTCGTTGTGCTTCCAGTTTGAACTAGTCATCTACAAATGTGTACACATTACCACTAAGTACCTTAATAGCTGCACATGCATGGGCGTAAGGTACTCCACTCATTTGCCATGCTAGACATGTGCATTTTCTTTCACCAAGATCAACATTCACAAAAATGATGGCATCTCCACATCTACTTCGAATCGAGAACTGATTGTCTCCATAATATGCTGTTTCCATATTTTTAGCATGTTTAACTTGTTGCAGCAATTTTTCTTCAATATTGGGTCCCACTGCACTTTTCCAACTATCCATGGCCATCTTGCTTGCAATCAATTTTCGAGCCAATTTCTCTCGATGTTCATGAATTAAAACTGAAATGTTGTGCTTCCTTTCTGTTAACATCCATGCATTAAACGACTCTACAAGATTACTAGTTATGTTATCCCACCTTTTGAAAGAAAACTTGCTTAGAGCCTATTTGTCAACATCCCCATAATTCTCCACCCAATCTGCCAATTGTGGATTGAACAATCTTAATTTACCCATTGCACTAGTGAAGTCTTCATCTAACCTTGCATATGCAATTGCATCAAGAAGAAGGAGTGCATTCTCCTTGCTATTCCCCGATGTTCTTGTCCGACCTCTATTGATTCGCAGGAACTCAGTACTATAATTTTCCTTCACATGCTGGTAGCAAAAAGCATGTCTCTCGCTGCCAAATATTTCTTTTACAGCACCAATAATCGCATTATTGCGATCTAAGACAATTGTTATCAACATTGAGCCTGTGTTGTCTTTCACATTAGATAGAAACCAAGACCATTCATCATATGTCTCACTGCCAACAATGGCATATGCTAGGGTAAACATCTGGTTTTCTGCATCATATGCACTAGCTGACAACATTGTTCCCTTATATGGGCTACTTAGATGACAACTATCTACATAAAGTATGGGTCGACAACCTCCTAAAAACCCTTTAACTGAACAATCATAAGCAATAAATACCCTCTGAAATCTATTGTTAGATGAGGCTCCCCATTTTACAACTGTATCCGGATCACTCTAGATTAGTCTGTCACATATCCAAGGAATTACCATGTAAGAGTCTTCTACTCGACCATGTAATTCCCTTAACGCTTTTTCTTTTGCCCTATATGCTTGACGGTAGTTCAACCGCACCCCATACTCTCTGTACATGTCTGATCGAATTACGTTAGCAGTCTTATCAATATTGCACTTCAAACCATCCATTACAATTGATGATGTCAAGCTCGACCTGTGTGGATGCCAAACTATTAGGCTATCTTGTGCTTAGTGAATGTGTTCACTTTTGAGTGTTCTAATGGTTATAAACTCTATATCTTGATATTCTCCTGATGAATATGCACCCATGTACCAAGGACAACCATCAACCTTGCACTTCACAATTATCTTGTGTTGATTGTTCTTGACAAATTGGTATGCAAACTTGTGATCAATGCTATATTTGTATAACGTTTGACGAAGGCTCACAGCATTTAAAAAAATCTGTCCTGCTCCAATAATCAAATGCTTCCATTTTCCATGATTCATTTCTGGTATTGGGGTTGGCACCATTTATGTAGCACAAGTCAATGATGGGATCGCTTGACTTTCATTTAACAAACCATGTGAGGATGTACACATTCCTCCTTCACCTCCAAACAAATGATCAATCTTGCAAGAAATTACAAGTTTGAGTGCTTTTGCACATATTAGTGTTGGAAAAAATTACTTTTCTTTGGACAAATAAACTTACACTTCTTGCTCTTCCATTTGACCATTCATTGCTGGTTCTGTACTGTCATTATCACCATCCTCTTCAATATACATATGACCATATTGTTCATTAAATTTGATTAAATGATCCACCCCTTCATCATCTACAAGATCCATAAATGTTGATGTATCAAGGGCAACTTTGAACTTCATTTGCATTTCATTCCTTTCTTTTCCTGTTATGGATGATATGATTCTTCACAACTCCTCATATGTTGTGCCTACCTTTACGCATCATGTTCTTACTAAAACACCAACATATTGCATTTCATCTTCTCCACCATTTAAAAACTCCCCCACATGAAAGAAACAAAATAGATTCTTCCCTGAACAACTTCCCATCTTTCATGACAATCTGCAACACAAACTTCGTATTAACAACTTCCAAAGCAATATTTACAACTTCATATGCACATATTAACAACACATTTTTTTTCTTACACATGTGCTTTTTCTAATAACACAAAACACACTAACATTCAATCATATCCACTTAAAATAAGGCCAAACATCTGTTTGCTTCCCCAAAAATAGAGCACAGCTACGATACATATTAACAACTTCCAAAGCAATATTTACAACTTCATATGCACATATTAACAACACGTTAACTACACGTTTTTTTCCTACACATGTGCTTTTTCTAATAACACAAAACACACTAACATTCAATCATACCCACTCAAAATAAGGCCAAACCTCTGTTTGCTTTCCCAAAAATAGAGCACAGGTTCAGTACATATTAACAACTTCCAAAGCAATATTTACAACTTCATATGCACATATTAACAACACATTAACTGTAATATCCCAAAAAGTGATTAAGGGCTAATGACTTCAAAAGTGGATGTAATTATTGTTGAATAAACACTTTTGAAGAATGTGTGATGGGAATTTGGATATTTTAATGATTCCAATGGATTCCTTGTGAAAATTTATGTGGGAATGATGTTTGGTATGAAAATGGAACCAATGGAAGCAAAGATGCAAAATCTAAAATTCTGTCCAGTGAAATTCTATTCTGGGCAGTCCGTTTGTGTGAACGTTTTTAATGACCAAATGGTATCTAAAAATTCTGAACTTTTCCAGTCTTATAGTTCACATCTCAAGCTTCAAAATGGACATATAATTTGTTCCATTTTGTTTTGTGAACTAGGAGATATAACTGTCCAAAGTTTGGGATGGAAACTGAACTCTGTTTTGGGGCAGTGATGAGTTTTATGTAATTATGGAATTGTGTGGTGATTTTTAGTAATGGTCCATATTTTTCCTATAAAGAGGACTTAAATACCTTTCATTTGGCTTTGGAATCACCTCATTTCAATTTTTCTAGAATTAGTTATGATTTTTCAAAGTTTGGGCAGAAAATCTGCCAGAAAATCCGAAAATGGGAATTATGACATCATCTCATTAAAAGATGATGTCAGCATGGAATTACATATGTTATCATCTTCCTCAGCTCATTTCTGTCGCACACAGCAGCTGAAGCAAGAAAAAAACGTGGAGAGAGCTTGGAGAAAAGACAGAAAAAGAGGAAGAAATCTCGCAAGGTAAGCCGATTTCTCCGACGATCTAGCTCCTAACGCGTATAACTCTGACTCTAAGCCACTCCTCTTTATTCTTTAAGGTTGTGAAGCTCAAAACTTGGTGTTTTAAAGAGGCTAGGGTTCAGCCAAATTTGGGAAAATCTAGTGGGAGCTTGAGGTAACTTCCAAACTTTCATATATTGCTTATTCTGGCTGCTGTGGGCAATTTAATCGGTGAAATTTCGCCGGATTGCCATTGGTTTTAAAGTTTGGAAATGATGTGGCCTAGGGGTTATGCTGCCCAAATTGGGTCTTAATGTTAGTTGTAACCTAATGTAATGGTTAATAAAGTGGTTAGGAGTAGAAAGGAACGCGTTTACGGAGCCGAAATCGTAAAACCCCGATTTTCCCCGGAGAACTCATAAATTTCGGCCAGCCCTAGAAATGGGTCTTAGAGTTGGATTTTCAATGTTTTGATGGTTCCATTGAGTTCAGGGGCGAAAATTAGGTGGGGTTACAGTTGGTCACTTTTTCGGAAAAGGCCGAAAAAGCATAATTACGAAAACGCCCCTAAAACCCTTAAAGTGGGGCTGCCAAGGGTAAATTTGTAATTTTACATTGAATTTGATAATTCCGAGTCCGGAAATGGATTCCTTGGGAGGAAATATGTTAGGATAGCCCAGATTAGAATTTCGAGAAAAGTGCAACCGGTCCGGGTATGGCGGGCCCAGGCCAGGTCCCCGGGGGTATTTTTGTAAATTTTCATTATAGACTCATATAACCCCAAGTAACACTATGGAAGTGTCTAAATAGTGCATTTGGAATTGTAGGATTCGACATTTGCCGCCCTCGTGAGCCAACTACGCCAGCGAACGTCAGAAAGGAACGAGGTAGTGACTTTTCTTTCGTACCATATGTGATGCATTGTATGTGTGTATTATCATTAATTTGTGATAAACTCGTATGCTGCGACATTGTGAATATGTGTAAACACCGTCATACCAATAGTCCCTGAGTAGCTAACAACGGTTCGGGTTAGGGCGGTGTGCCTCTCCGGCGGAGAAAGGGGATGAGGATGAGGTGTGATATATGTGATTATGTGAGCCAAAAGGCTATTTGTGGAGGCCGACGGGCCATTTGTGAAAGCCGAATAGCTGTATGGGCTATAAGGCTATATGTATGCACTGCCACGCCAATAGTCCCTGAGTAGCTAACAACGGTTCGGGTTAGGCGGTGTGCCTTCCCGGCGGAGAAAGGGGATGAGGGTGGAGTGTGATTTGTGGTGCTGCTGCTGTATGATGATTTGCTTACATGCTGTGTGCTTATGTGTGGTATAAATGTTTTGTTACTACTGGGATTCTCTTGAATCTCATTCTTTCCTTTAACTAACCTTTTAGACAGGGCGAGTGGCTCTAAGGAGAAGCGTACGACCCGGAGCGGTTAGAATCCTGTAGGGACATTTATTTTGGTTATGTTGGTTAAACCCGTTGGACAGGGTTTCTGTATATTATGTTTGCTGTAAAGAATAGTTGAACGTAGTTGTGTAGTCCCCTATATGGAGGTTGTAAACCCTTTTTGTGTATGAATGGAACCCGGGGGTTGCCGGGATTGCTATTAGATATTCTGATATGAATGAATGTGAATTAACTGCACAGGTGATTATATTCGATAATTGAACTTGAGACCGGAATAGGAAAGAAGTTTTGAAAATTTTATAAAGTCCCTACTTCACAGGGAGTTCTAAATGAGTTTTGAACTATTCGACGGTCTCTAAACCAATTTAATTACGTAATATCGAATTATAATTACGCTATTTAAGGCAGGGGGTTACATTAACTACATGTTTTATTCCTACACATGTGCTTTTCTAATAACACCAAACACACTAAAAACAAAAACAAGGCCAAACCTCTATTTGCTTCCCCAAAAATAGAGCACAAGTTTGATACGTATTAACAACTTCTACAGCAATATTTAAAACTTCATATGCACAGATTTACAACAATTTTTTGTGTTCATTTTAGCGTTTTTCCAGCAAATAATACCAATTACACTCACCATTCTCACTTTAAACACAGTAGCTCCTCTGTTACCATGCCATAAAAATAGAGCACTCTAACATAAACACAACCCACCCAAGGTGAAACCCCAACTTCAATGATCAAGCTCATTTGTCTACCAAATTCTTAGCATTTCTTGTCTACCACCTACCACTTACTTCATTTTTTAGCCCAAGATCCAACCTTTCACCAACCCCTCAATCTCAATCTAACCAACTTTCACACAGAAAAAAAAAATTTCCAGTTCGCTTCTGTACATTGCTACCCATACCTAGACGATGATGAAGACGATGTTCCCAGCCACATTAACACCACTTTGTATCCCTTCAATGTTGCACCTCCTACGCCCTTCATCCGTGCATTTTTCTCGTTTTCCTTAATGCCTTGATCACAAAAAGGTGCTTTCCTCTATGCGTTTTCTTTTGTTATTTGAGTGGGGGTTATTTTTGTAATTGGACATGGTGAATTCATGTCAGAAAAGTCCCTAGGGACTTTTCTGACCTTTGACTTTTCAAAGGGAGTTTTTTGGGATTTTTTGTATACCTTGGGACCTAGCTGACATTTTCCCTTATTTTTTTGTATTTGAATTATTCTTCTTACCCTCATTATTGTTGATCACTTTTCTTCTCCTTCTTTTTCAGAGAAAAGAGAAAAAAAATTGTATTTAAGATTTTTCTCTCCACCATCGTTGTTCCCATACTTACTTTTCTAAATAAACAAAAAAAAAAACAAATTAAAAGGAAAAAACAGAGAGGCTCTTAATTCAAACGCAATATTGCAACCATAGCGTATAGAAATCTTTGAGAGGTTATTATTTGTACTCCATGATGCTTATAAATTATGTTTACAACTTCTTTTATACACATATATATTGTATCTTAAACTTTTCTTTAACTTATTTTAATTTCTTAGATCTTGGTTGCAACGTGAAGCCTACTTGAAGATTTTGATTCTAATATCCAGGTTACTAGTATATATGTAGTCTTAATGGTAAATTTCATTTTATCATAAAAAATTCTTAAAACCTTATTGAATTAAACTAGGATATAGGTTATGTATATATCCATGAAGTACTGAAGTAACTGTATTTTCTACACATTACTGCATCCCCAGTTCCCCACGGCCTCCTCTCCCTCTTACTATGTTTTATGATTATGTACAATTGCCATGGAAGATTAAGCTTAGTTCTTATAAATTATAAGAATGAAAACATCATTTATTCCAAAAAGAAAAACAAAGGTAGAATATTAAAAGCAAATTTTAATGTGTCAAGTGATACTCCAGAGAAATTAAAATGGTGGCCGACAAGTATAACATATACCTTTCTTCAAATTTTGAAAAGTGTATCCTCTACTAAACCATATGTAAAGTTAAGAATAGATTCCATTGATCTACGCGCACAAATAAATACACACACACACTACAAAGTTGAAGAGTCATGATTTTAGCTTTATGCCACAATTCAAATTTCAGAGACAACCAATTTGCGTTTTCATTGTTGCCTGAATCCTTCTTTTGTTTTCAATCTTTCTCTCAATTTTCTCTTTGTTCATTGTTTTCTTTCTTGTCCATACCCCTCTAATCACTGGCCTTTTCCCTTTCATTTCTCTGTCTATCAATCAATAGTGTTGTCTTGTCGTTCTTCCAATTTTTCTTTTAAAAAAAAAAATTGTTCTGGTTCTTTAAATCGGTCAGTTTGTATGTTTTATTCTTTCCTGAGTCTCTGTTGCATATAACCTTCCCCTCGATTTTTCATTTCTCTTTCTGTTAAAATAGTTTTTATTGTTGTTCTTTGGTAAAAAAACGAACAACAAATTGACTTCCCTATTGATTTTTTTTTTACCTGTCTTCCGTGTTGATCGTTGTTATCATTCTTCTTCTTCTTCACCTTCTTGTTTATAAAAAATCCAAAATACAAAAAAAAAAAAAAAGTGTTCATCTAATCTTCTTTCTTCCTAGTACTTTGTATTATTTTTCCTTGTATTTAGATTCCTCATTTGGTTTTTCTGTGTGCTATTGTTGTTCTCATATATAGTTTCTTTTCTTAAAAAACAAAAAAAAAAACAAGGAAAAAAAACACAAAAAGAAGCTTTTATATCAAAGGCATTGCAGCCGTGGCGCCTTGAAGTCTCTAAAGGTATGGATTTGTACTACTCCATATGTTTGCATCTTATTTATATACATACATACATATATATACTTCGTTCGGTCGTTAATATAATATCCACTTCAATAAAAAAATGAACTACAAAATGAATCTTATAATAAAAATCAGATAGAGTCTGCATATATGTTGTCTTTTAACATTTCATTAACTTATTTTTATTTCACAGATCTTGGTTAGTCACGTGAAGCAGATTTGAAGTTATTGATTCCGGTTTTCAGGTTAGTATATGCATAGTTTAAATCGCAAATTTCTCCATAATTGAAACTTTTACGTCTTTCTTAAAGTTATGTATATTTACATGGAGTGCAAAGTAGCTTTATTTTTCACAATTTGCGAACAATGCGCCACTTTATATTTTCTATATTTCATCAGAATGTTGATATTGATATGTTGATATCAATATGGTTTAGCTTCTTATATATATATATATATATATATATATAAGTTTCTTGTTAATTTATGTCCCTAAGAAAATAAGAATTAATTACAATCATTAAAAACACTTTTGTTCAATATATATAAAATCGGACTAAACTAAATCAGAAACTGGCGAACCAATCACTTGTCTAGTTTGGTTCTTTGCCTGAAGTGGTGGGAAATGGACCTAGTCTAAACTGGTATGAACATAAAATAGACCAAGTGTAACCCCCTTCCACCAAGGTCGAGGTTAAAGTTCATAAATACGCAATTATGTTGAATTAGAGACCATAAGATAATTTGGGACTTGTTAAAAATTTCATTTCCCAAAACAAGGTTTGCAAAAACTTTTCTAGCACCTATTCAACACGGTCTCATATTCACATTCCAAATACTCATTTGGCCTGTACAATGTGATTCTATTCATAAATATTAGAGTGCAATATAAATTCCCAACACACTTGGGTTCGATCTATTAATCAACTAAGGGTTTACAGGGCAAAAACGCCTATAATCAGTTTCCCATTCTAGGGGATTACACAAAATTACACAATATCTACAACATATACAATTAATTCTCATAAAAAAAATCCAAAAGTCAATAGCATAATAACCAACTATCCAAAATGTAGAACACCGAGCTTGAAGCTCTATCCGCCCTTCATCACTTGCTTCTCCTTAGAACCACTAGCCCAGTTTGAAAATTGTTTTATGGAAAGAATGAAATTCTAAAGAATCCTAGTAGTAACAATTCACCCATAGTATGCATAACCACAAAGCATGTAAGCAAATCACAAAACAACATCATTTACAACGGCATTTACAACAGCAGGGGTAGGTGTGACGTGCATCACCCCTACAACTGCTCACGCTATAATGCTCACGCTGCAATACACAATGACATATCTCACATCAACATGTTTCACAACAATAGGGTTCCATATGACACTTTCACCACAACACCGCCACACCGGCATGTTTCTCAACAGTGGGCAATTCACAATACCACAACTCAACAATGGCAATTACAATGGCAGTTACAACGGTAGGGATAGGTGTGACATGCATCACCCCTTACGACTGCTCACGTTGAATTGCTCACACTGCAACGCACAACGACATATTTCACCCCACCAAGGTTTCGTACAACATATTTCAAAATGACAAAACAATGATAACACTACTACAAAAAGAGGTTTTAACGTCCCTATTTTGGCACTTTTAACATCCAAAAACTGGGGGACGTCTATTGGGGGCATAGTATGCTTTAAGAAAAGATGTCCCAAAAAAATGGGACGTCTAAGGTGAGACTTTAGACATCTCAATTCTCAAATTGGGACGTCTAAAGTCCCCCACTAACTTTAGATGTCCCAATTCTGAATTTGGGATGTTAAAAGGTTTAATTTTTTTTAAAAAATGATTATTTACATTTTGCATTACCCAACGAATTCAAACTGTAGAAACAGAATAGAAAATGGAATCATAAACCACAATATCCGTTACAAAATGGTAAGGATATCCAGCACTACAATCTTTACTACATATACATACAATAACAACTCATACAACCTACTACTATATATATGTACAATAACAACTAGAAAGTGTCAAAACACTGTCATTACACAACTACAAACTGATATAAATAAAAAGTTTACTGCTCTATATTTTGAAGATGTCCAGCCAAAAGGTCTCTAACCAAATTAAGGTCTTCACGTAGGTAGGCATCTTCATTATCAAAAATCTGAAAATTAGAAAATAAGCTTTGATGAAATGAATCAAGCAAATGAATTAATTAGCATTTCAATTAAAACACAAAAAATATTATCATTTGAGAATGAAGATGCGATTACCTTTTCAAAATCACTAGTAATTTCACTTTGAGTGATGTTATACATATAAAGTATAACATAATATCTGCATTCAGTGTTGCCAGGTTGTCTAGGGAACTTTAAATCAAAGGCATGCAATTGGTTGTTAAAATCAATAAAGGTATGTTTAAAACGACCATCAATGAAACAATTAGAATCGAAACTACTCACTATCGGATAAAATCACTTTGGCTTTTTAACAACTGTACCCTCGCGTGACCCACCTAGGACTCTATATATTTGACAAGCACTATCATGAAATTCAAAATCAACAGAAATTAGAACTATTCATTTTTTTAAAGAGTCAATAAAATACAAACAGAATAACTTACATGCCGAAGACGGATTTTGTATCTTTATCTAGCCTTTTACGCAAGGGATCAAACCAAAAAACTAGGTTGCGGCGAGGACATATAACACACAAAGTCCAGTGGTAACTATAACAACATGTATAGATTAAAATGAAGTTAGATGACAAGGCAATTATTTATTAAACATTTTAAATTGACAAAATGAAAATACGAACCGTTGAACAATGGGTGCTTGATAACAACGAAGTTTGGTCTCTCCCATTGCGTAGCCCACATAGTGAGTCCTATGTGCCACAGTATTGGTATCCCCTGTCGTATTCGCAGGGCATAAGAATCTATACCAATCACGTCTTTCCATGCTTGTGCAGAGGCCGTGGAAGATGCTATAATATAATTAAAATTAAAATAAGAAATGAATTATTGAATGTATGAAATCAAAAAACCACTAAATGAATTCTATGGGAAAATTGAAAAAAAAAAAAACTTACCGGATTACAAATTTCACCCAGCCTGCTTCTATCTCCTCCAACTTGATAAACTGCTTGAGATATGTATTGTCAATCGTGTAGGGATACTCCAATGTAAGGCCCACAATCCCTTGAGGCATCTTCAAGTCAACCTGTTTAATGCCCTTGTAGATTTGTTGCAGCCGTGCTAAGTAAGGTCATTTCCTCGCATCTTCGTCATCCTTTTAGAACATCAAAAAACAAATTGTTATTAGGATGTCAAAAGATTTTCAGTAATAGTAAGGTAATGTCTACCATTGGAGGTGTTGCCTCTGAACCAATAAGATTTTGAGGCCAAAGGATGAAAGATCCTATTGCCTAACCTAACGTGCCAACCTCTGGATCAGGAACAGGGATGGTTGTACCTTCTTCCCCCTTTCTAACACTCGACACATTCACCCTACGAAAATCCTGCGGAATTTGCTAATGATGGTGGGTGGTAGCACGCGTGTGAACGAGAGCATCGACAACAACACGCAACAGTGGATCCTCCAAATAGAGGGTGGAAGGGTCTCCCGACGCTAGAGTGGGAGAAGGGTCGCCAAGTGGTTCCTCCAGAGGGTTGTAACTTCCTTTGATGCTATTAAAGGCCGGGGATTCCTGAGTTCTGTGCTCGTCCCTTGCCCTTTGCGGTTCGAACATCTTTACCATTTCAAGTTGAAGCTCTAGCAACAACTCTTGTCGGAGCTTGTCACGAAGGTTGGCCTCAAGCTCTCGTTCGAGGTCCTCTCGAATCTTGGCCACAAGGTCCCTATTAGGTCCAGTTTGTGCGAATAACGTGAATCTCGTCCAAAATACCTCGCGGCACTAACTTCCCGTGTCTCTCCTTGAACACGACTAGGGTCATCTGCCTTCCCAATAGCCATTGACAAGATGTCCATCTCTCTACTTGGATTGAACAAAACTTGGCTACTCTGATCTTCCAGTTCATCCTGTAGCATACAGTTTATCGTAAATGTATCGAAACTACTCTCAATATGCAAAAAATTAGGTACTTATGGTATAACTACTTACAATCCTCGCAGCAACCTCAGCAACAACCGAATTTATGTACTTCCCACCCTTAATCCTACCTGTTTTCCATTTTTTATAACGTGGAGGAGGTACCGGGGCCTGGATAATAACGCTAGGATCAGATTCCGCTGCTTCCTTCATTTTCTATAACTCTTCTTACATCATTTTCCGCTCAAGCTTCTGATATCCACCATGAGACATGAAATGTTGATATTTATTTTCTGCTTGCCTCTGTGTATTTGTTGCACTTAATACTTATGAATGAAAAACAACAAAAAATAAATCAACGATATGAAGTATATGAAAATTAAAACTCTATATCATGATGACAGAAATCTTACCAAAAACTCAGGATCTGCCCGTGATGCCGTAAACAACCTCCAGTCCTCTGGAGAAAAATACGAATAATGTGTATATGGATCCTCACCCCTCTAGGCCCCTCGAATGTACCTTGCTGTTTGCTTGTTCTTGAAACCTTTCCATTGTATATGAACACCATCCATCCAGTGCCTGTACATCTCCCTGGTGTCTGGGACATCATATGTTTGTTGCAAGGTAAAACATAAGATAATTATATTTGAAACAATAGGAATAAAGCTACAATTATCATAGATATATCAAAAGTTGCTACCAAATCATGTCTTTCATTTTTGGAGGAACCAATCTCCAATTATTGTAGGTAATGCGCACTTTGCTTCAACCCAAAAACCCTATTTAGCTGATGAAATGGTCTTCCTCAGGACCAACTGGATTCAGATTGGCATCAAAGTCTATATGCAGCATCTCTTGTTGATGTTCATGACGTACAACCAATGCTCCCATCTTTGTACAGCCTCTAACCCTCCTTCTTGCAGTGGGTTCATCTTTAGGCCTTTCGTCATCACTAGGACTTTCATCATCTCTAGGCCTTTCGTCATCGCTAGAGTTGTCCATATTCCTGTTAACACAAAAAGCATCGTCAGATACATAAATAAATTATAATAAAAATAAAATAAACTAAGCAGGAGTAAAACACAAAAAACACACAGTTCTCTTCTATAAATTAAGGTCTTACTCTATATTATTTCCCATATTCCTTCACCATGGTCATTTCTTACAGCATATTCGTAATCATCTACCAATTCTACTTTATTTGTTCAAGGTAGAGTTGTTGTGAAAGGTGGTGTGTCGTCAAGGTTGAAGGTTGGATCACCATACTTCTGTTTTTTACTTTTAAGGACAATGGACATGCTTTTGCACGCAGGATCTGTGACATAAAACACTTGTTTCGCCTGGCTTGCTAGAATGAAGGGCTCATCTCTATAGGCAACTCTTCGAAGATCGACTAAGACAAATCCAAATTATTTATCTATTACCATAGTATTATTGCTAACCCACTTACATTTGAATAAAGCAACTTTGAACTTGTAGTATGTAATCTCCCATATTTCTTCTATAACTCCATAATAGGCCATAGATGCTAATATGGGGTTTTTATCTCTCGAACTGGAAAAGTGCATGGCTTCAGCTTCTACCATGACCCCACTATTTTGCATGGTACTTCTGTCATCTTACTCTTTTATATAGAAAGAATAGCCATTTATATCATAATCGGTCTAAGTAATGACCTGAAACGAAGGCCCCCAAGCTAGTCACTCGATTGTCTTAGACACACCGGTCTCGTGCGAAACCTTTTCCTTGAACCACTCTATGAATGTATTGTTTTGCTCAATAGCAATCTGCATGTCTTTCTTCTTTGGATTCTTGTTCTTCAAAGTCTTTCTGTGTTCATCTATGTAAGGTTGAACTTCTTCCATATTATTCAGGATATACAAGTAGGCTTACAACACCTCTTCACGAGAAACATTCTTCACTTTGAGTCCTCGTGT
Source organism: Inga oerstediana (assembly GCA_963210345.1). Lineage (NCBI taxonomy): Eukaryota > Viridiplantae > Streptophyta > Magnoliopsida > Fabales > Fabaceae > Inga > Inga oerstediana. The sequence continues at coordinate 76,116,358 of OY723400.1, forward strand.
TCCCTTGCTTCTCCCCTCTTCATGTCGAGATTGTTCCTAATTCCCTGGCATATAATTTTTGCAAAACTCCATAGCCTCATCAACTACATATCTTTCTACTATTGAGGCTTCTGGTCGATAAGGATTTTTAGAATACCCTTTTAAGATCTTCATGTATCGCTCGAAAGGGTACATCCACCTCAGGTAAACTGGACTGCAGAGCCTTACCTCCCTTACCAAATGAATTATCAAATGCACCATTATATCGAAAAATGAAGGAGCAAAATGCATCTCTAGTTGTGACAAAATAATTTAACCCCTATTTTCCAGTTCATCCAACTTTTCAGTGTCAATGACTTTGTTACAGATAGCATTGAAGAAAACGCACAATCTTGTTACAGTGGTTCGTACTTCATCTTTCATTATGCCTCTAATAGCACCGGTAATAGTTGTTGCATCAACACATAATAATCATGGGGCTCCATTCCCACTAACTTCAAATCGTCCATTGAGACACATCTTCTCACATTCGAGGAATACCCTTGCGGCACCTTAATTTCATGCAAACACCAACACAAACTTCTTTTCTTTGCTTTTGATAGTGTATGAGCTATTGGCTCCATGTATGCCCTCCTACCATCTTCTCTTAGTTGTGGATATAACCATTCTCTTATTCCCATATCAACAAGGTCTAATCTCGCACTAATCCCATCCTTAGTCTTCCCTGGTATATGCAAAAGCATACTGATAGGGCTATCACAAATGTTCTTCTCCATATGCATCACATCAATACTGTGTCTCACGTCAAGCGAACGCCAATATGGAAGATCGAAGAAAATGGATCTCTTCTTTCATATGTTCTTATCACCCACAGTCCTCTAATTCTTACAAAAAGTGACATTGATACGTTTCACTCGACTGTAAACCTCTTCTCTGGTTAATGACTTTAGAGCCATTCCATGCTCCGGTAAGCCGTTAAAATGCTTTCTTAGCCTACAATATGGGTGGAACTGATGAAGAAACCTCCTGTGGCCAAGGTAGATAATTTTTCTTCCATGCTTTAGTTGATGGAAGTGTGTGTCTGCTTCACATATAGGGCATGCTTTATGACCCTTCCCGCTGTACCCTGACAAGTTTCCATATGCAGGGAAGTCGTTTATCGTTGTGAAAATCATTGCACATAGCTTGAAGGACTCCTTCTTATAAGCATCCAACACATTTACGCCTTCCTCCCACAACTTCTTGAAGTCCTCAATCAAAGGCGCCAAGTAGACATCGATATCGTTCCCTGGCTGCTTTGGTACAGAAATCATCATAGAAAGCATCATATACTTGTGTTTCATACATAGCCAGGGAGGCAAGTTGTATATTACAAGGAGAACCAGCCACGAACTATGTGTGCTAGTAAGAGTTCCATACGGATTGATGTTGTCAATACAAAGCCCAAGCCGAAGGTTTCTCGGCTCACTGCCAAAATGAGGGAACATTTCATCTATTTTTTGCCATTATGGAGAGTCAGTTGGGTGCCGAAGATATTTCCTATCAGATATTCTCTCATCAAAATGCCATCTCAACTTCTTCGCTTTTGTTGCAGTTGCAAACAAACGTTTAAAATGTGGTATTATTGGAAGATACCACATAACCTTTAAAGGTTACCTTTAGTTGTTACATTGCCACAATCACCATCTTTTTTAACTTTGTATCGTGCAGTTTTACACTTAGGACACTCACTAAGACCTCCATACTCATTTCTGTACAGTACACAGTCATTAAAGCAAGCATGTATCTTTTTATACTCCATACCCATCGTAGACAGGATTTTCTTGGCCTCATACATATGATTTAGAAGTACATTATCCTCTGGAAACATATCACACAATAGTTCAAGCAACAATGTGAAACTACTATCGGTCCACCCACAAGTTGCCTTTAAGTTAACCAAATGCAACGTTCTTGTCAGCGGTGTGTACTTACTCCCAGGGTACAACGGTGTCTCTGCATCACTCCGTAGGCTATCATACTCCTGCGACTACACAAAGGATTCTACCTCAACATCGTGAATCATTTTCTCCATTCTATCTTCATCTATGACATCCATATCTTCCTTCTTATACGACAGACAATCGGTTACTTCCTCACCATGCCATATCCACCTTGTGTATCGTAGATTTATTCCATCACAAAGTAGGTGATTCTTTATGACATCAACATCCCGTCGACTCTCATTTAAACAATTCACACAAGGACAAAAATACTTCCCATTTTTTGCTGGAGCATTCTTTCTAGCGAATTCAATAAACTCATCCACCCCTTTCTCATATTCTTCACTAGTTCTCAAAGCATTCATCCAACTGTGATCTATTTTGTTACCACCTAAGCCATTCCCAATAACACTTACATGTTTAGTACAATTGTCAACGATATATGATAGGGATTGCCTTTTTTCACTTTTTGGAACAAAAAATTTGACAACATTTCCCCTTAAAAGTAAGACATCCTAAAATTTCAAGCAACCCTATCTTAGTTATTAATTATGTATTCTTAATTATTGATAACATAATTCTCCTATGAATATAGAAAAGAATATAGAATTTCAAACAAATATTGAATTTGTTTTTCTATTATAGGACATAAAGAACTTGTAACAATTTGAAGAGAAGGATTAATATAATATATTTCAATCTATATATTAAGTATATTTTTTAATAGTCAATTATATGTTTATTAATGATCAATATGTTTATCTTATATCTTTATCTTATTAATCTCTTTATCTTAAAATAAGATCTTCTCCACTACACTAATAATATCATACTACTAATATTAAGGAAACTACATTAATAATCATACTAATCTAATCTAACAAAATAAAACCAACCATATTAAAGATGTTCAAAAATTACTATGTTTAATTATTGTTCATTTCATCAAAACAATTAATAGCCTCATTTATTTATAATAATGTACATACGTTTTTTCCCTCTCAATTTTCAAGCTCCAAACATATAAAACAAACATTTCCAATCTCCAAACATATCAAACAAACAATATATTGTTGTATAACTACTAGCTAACAACAATTCTATGATTCTGGCCAAAAAACACAAAAAAAAATCAATGAAAAGGTAAAATCACTCCAATAACTAGAATCATATAAAATAATTTCACATTGCAAGTTTTAATTTAATTCTTCAAGTAAATTCATATTTTAAAAAATAAAACTAACCAAGGGGGGAGCTTGCGTCACAGTGGAAGGAAGGAGGTGGAGGAGCTTGCGTCACAATGGAGGAGGGAGTGGTGTGTGCATCAACAGGTGGAGGAGCCTGCCTTGTCTGGTATTAAAAACTTCTGGTTCCGAGTGAGGAAGTGAGCACAGCACAGAAGGGAGGAGGAGGAGTTAGAGTTGAAGAAGAAGGGAGGAGGTAGAACACACGATGGAGGAGGTAGAAGGTGGGGGGTGTTTGAGATTGAAGAAGAAGGGAGGAGGAAGTCGCAGAACGATGGAGTTAAAGTGAAGGAATTGAAGTTGCAGAACGAGGAGTTAAAGTGAGGAAGAAGGTGGGAGTTGTTGGTAAAAGAGTAAAGAAGGAGGGGGTGGTGTTTGAGAAGACGCATATCAGACATTTGTCTGAAATGCATTCAAAAGGCGTCCCGAATGATTTTTGGGACTCCTAAAGGTGGGTTTAGGCGTCCCAAATGCATTTGTGACGCCTAAAGGTGGGTTTAGGCGTCCCAAAAGCATTTCCCAAATCCATTTGGGACGCCTAAACTAATACTTTAGGCATCAATTTAGGCGTCCCAAAAAATTTTTGGGATGCCTAAAGTAAGTCAAAATTTTTTAATTTCCTCCTTTTGGCGCCCGCGGGAAACTTTAGGCGTTCCAATTTAAATTTGGGATGTCTAAATCTACTTTAGGCGTCCCAAATTTGAATTTGGGATGCCTAATGTTCCCATGTCCCATCTTTATTTACGAAAATGCCACCGCCTCATCCTTTTAACCCCCCTTTTTAAAATAGGGACGTCTATAAGGGTAGTAGTATCTTCAACCTGTAGTAGTGTAAGTCATGCATACAATGTATCATACACAACACAAGAGAAAGGTCACTACCTTGGTCTTTCTATGCTTGCTCTGGCACTGGTCTATCACAAGTAGGGTTAATATCAAATCCTAGAACCATAATTAAGGACGAAGAGTTATTCTCTAATCCAAAACTAAATTCCAAAACACTTAAAGTTAGTTATCATTTAAGACCTTTAGGTGGCTACTAGCAGCCTAAACATATACCTAAAGGGTTGGGAAAGACTATACTAAAAACCACCTTTTAAAAGTGCAAAATGTTGATTTTTAGGGGTTGGCCGCAGCCAAGAACTTTTGGTTGCGGCCAAAAGAAGGTCAGAAAGTTTTAGGCCTCGGCCAAAATCAAGTCAGAGTGTTTTTGGATGCGGCCAACAGCAGGTCAAAAGCTTTTGGGCTACGGCCAAGAAAATTTTTGTTTCTTGACTGAATTTCAAAAAATCATAACTAATTCTAGAAAAATCGAAATGAGGTGATCCCAAGTCTTACTTAAATCTTTTTAAGTCCTATTTACATGAAAAATATGAATCATTGATGTCTATAACCACAAAAATCCAGAATTCCACAAACTTTCATACTGTTCTAGAATTAAGTCCAGTTTCAACCTCAAACTTTGGAAATGCATAACTCTCAGCATACATATCAAAATGCCAGACCTTATGTATTCATTTTGAAGCTTGGCATGTGCTCTATTATACTAAAAAGTTTCAGAATTTTTCATCACCATTTACCCATTCAAAACGTCCATATAAACTGACTGCCTGCACAGGATTTTTATTAACCAAAACTTGCAACTTTTAAACCTGAGTTTCCAATGCTTTAAAATTCACATCCAACACTATTCCCACACAATTTTCCGCAAGGATACCAATGGAAACATTAAAATAACCAAATTCTTATTACTTTAACATGTTCTGTTTTTGGCATATATTCAACGCAAAATCCAAAATTGCCAAACTTTACATTCAAGGTTCAATTCACTTTTATCTTTCCAAAACATAATACAAAGCACCATTTTCATGACCACATCATACCAAACTCTTAATGACCCTAATTTCTAAAAATAGGGCAAAATTTCAGAATTTCAAGACTTAACTAAATGGCCACAAAACTTGTATTAAAGTATTCATCTTACTCACCTCTATAACTTTCTCAAAGGTGTTTCTTGCTTCTTCAACCTCTAAATTTTCTTGAGTGCTCCAAACACCACTAATGGAAAATCTAAAACCACATAAATGAAGCCCTCAACCCAAGGAACAAGATTAGAGAAGAAAGTTTTGGCATTTGAGGTCAAGATCTTACCTTAATCTTAAGCTTTTTTTTTCTATTTCTTCCTTCAACTTGAACGAAAATGGAGAGAGCAAGAGAGAGAAAATGAGATGATGAAGATGAAGATGGGAGCAGAATTTATGTCCCATGCCCATACCTATCAGCTGAAATGGAGGGAAGAGAGAGAGAGAGAGAGAGAGAGAGAGAGAGAGAGAGAGAGAGAAATGCTTATAATATTCAATTTGACTTTTCTACTACTCTCTCTTCATCTCAACATGCCACTTGTCAAAATCCCCTTGTTTCTCATAAAATAAATAACCACTTGGTTACTCTAACTAGCTCCATTAACCATTTAGTTACCTCACTAGCTCTTTTAGTTAGTAAGTAATTTCTTCATCAATTACTGACTAATTGACTGGTAAATTTTTCATTCTTCCAAATTTTTCCCTGATTATCGCACATTCACAAGAATTGCCATATAACACATATTTTAATTCTTTTTCCTTTCTCCATGCACTATTTCCCTCTTATTTTAGTCCAAAATTACTTTGTCACATAATTATGCTAAAATACAGGGTGTTGGACATTTCCAATAATTAATTCAGGTCTCAAATTAACTTTAATTTCATAAAAGCATTTTCTCACATAATTACATTCTCAATAAGAGTCATTAACTCTTAATCAAAATTTGGGGCGTTACACCAAGGGTTGCCAAAGTAACGAGCTTTGGAAACAAAAGCATTTTTCCAAACTGTTACTTTCTATCAAGTTGTCACTTTGTACCGTCTGAAAAGCATTCACATCCATGAATCATGATCTGCCATTTTTCCAAACTACCATTTTTTGGAAAAAAAATGTTTGACTTACTGTTGGTAATTACCCCTATAGAGTTGATCATGGACCAGATCAGACTGGGTTAAACCTCAACCTGAGGTTAGTACCTCGAGCTTTCTTTTCAATTAGGTTCTAACATCCTATTCCCATAGCTCCTCGGTCCAAGTCCATTCGTCCTCTTCTTCAGATAGAAATTTGACAATAGGAAACCCAAGCCCAAGACCAATACAAATCGCTGGCCCTGAATCTATTCCTTCCACCAAAGCCGCTTCTTTTATTTGGCAAGTGATTCAAAACATTCAATTGTGAAAGCCCAAACGTGCAATAATAATAACAATAATAAAAGCTGATTTTGTTTTATTTGAGAAATCTTCCCATTATTATTTATTCTTAAACTCAAAAGCTTCCATTTTAAATTGAAATCCCATAAATAATGCATCCATTGATACCTCATAAAATCTCATTGAATCTTCCAAAATTACATAGATAACTCTCCAATTATCTTCAAAATATTCTTTAAATGTACAAAATATGGAGAGTTATCATTCTGCAAGTTGCCAAATGCCAACACATTGTCTTTGAACTTTAAAGTTTGAAGAGCGCAGTGAACTCCTGTGACTCGACGACTGGTCTGGACTGAGTGCCAACTTAGTAACACTGCTAAGTGCCACAGTGGATTGGTTTATTTTTTTTAAAAAAAGAAAATAACTCAAGCCAGATTGGACCAGTCCAAGGGGTCTGATGCCTTGGTTCAAAGTTCTATCCAACCCGAGAATATCAGTTTGGTCTGGTTTTTCAGAAGTTGCTTGGACCAATTTTTTCTCTACTGGACCGAGTCAGACTGGGTTACTTGGACCATTAGGTTTTTTGTTCATCCCTAATTACCCCTTGTGTGGTTATTATGAGGTGTTTTTTTATTAGAAATAATGATATTTTCATTACTATAAGGATAGGGAAGTACACAGTCCAATAAGAGAATAAAAAAAGCCCACAACCCTAACCATAGCAACAACATTAACTCTAATAATAGCCAAACTAATGAGAGCAGTCACTGACAAGATCACCAGAAAAGCGATCCGTCTCTTCACCAGAATCTGGAGAAAAGAAATCGTTGTCACCTGCAATGACGCCATTATAAGGGGTGGTGATTCAAAGGAACCAACCCCAAAAGATCCACCCCTCTTGTAGGCAAAGAACCCACAAATAATGGTTTTTGAACAGTATGAGATAACCCATACAAGCATAACACCACAGACACCTAGCTCAAATTCAGCACCAGAGTAGGAAGAGAACTCACCGTCGACCACCATAGAACAACGCCTCTTGATGATGCATATGGCCAACATTAGGGCCTTGGATTCGCCACTATCGAGCAAACCTAACAACGTACTTCTCAGAGGTAAATCATATAGCAACATCGACCATCTACAAAATCCTTTCCTCAAAAATGTAAATTCGAGCCACCAAATTGGGATTTGATCTATCAACTTTCAAGCTACCATCCAACCAAGAGGTGTTATAATCAGATTCTGCAGATTTGTTTATTACCCGAAAAACAGAGAACACTACCACTAAAACCCAACACCACAAAAGAAATAAAAAAAGACGGATGTTCCCTCCACCAACGGAGACCACCGAGGAGGGAGACGCAGTAGCAGCTCGCACAAAGGCGAGGAAGAAGGCTCTCACCGCCTCAAGAAAGATTTGGAGAGAGAGAGAGAAGAGAAACTCTACCAATAGAGAGAGAAACTCTATTGGTTATTATAAGTTTGATTTCAACTAATTATCACATATTAATGAATAATGAATTACCTTCAAGTGATTAAATATATCTTAAATTATTTACTTTTTTTGTTTGCCCTTATTAAAAATGTACTGTTAAAAAATGCTTTAGGGTTTTAATTATAAATCAATTCCAACATGCTTTATAGAGAAAAAAAAACTTTAAATCTTAATCTAACAACTGTCCAATTTGATCCCCCATTTAATATATTATATATGATACCATATGAGAAGAAATTTTACTCAATAATAAATAAATGGTAATTTTACCCTTCATATAAAAAATTTAATAAAGTGATTTATAAATTGAACCAAATTAAAAGAGTATGTTATATAACAGGACAAGAATAGCATGTTTTATACTCCCTCTAAATATTACATCCAATCCTTAATATAATGTCTACACCGACTATTTCTTAAATTGAAATATTTTTTTTTTAAATTTACCTATATTAAATAAGGTATTAAAGGAAATACAAAAATACAAAGAGCCTTTAATTAAGCATGAATTATATAGACAAAATTAATAAATAAATATGAATTACTCTCTAAATGACTTATATTATAGATTAATAAGTTATTGTTGGGTGATTAAATCATTTGCTTTTGAATTTATAGTAATTCCCAAAAAAAAAATTCATATGCAAAGGACTTGTAATTAACAAGTAGCGGAGGCAAATATTTTATGCAAATACCCTCTATATATTCACCAATCACCACGGTTTTTGCAATTCTGTGTTCCCATTTGTGTTGGCGCTTGGAGTTTGCTCTTCAGTCAACTAATTTCTCTCTGTTGCTCTTCTTCTACAATCTTCTTCTTCTTTAGCTTGTTTGTGTTTTGATCCTTCCTTTTCAGTTTCTCTCTGTTAATAATAGTTCATACTAGCTCTTGCTCTTCATCTTCAACACTTTGTTTGCCCTTTTCTTCTTTGTATTTAGATTATTCTTTTCACTTTCATCTCTAGCTTCTTCTTCTTCGTGTTAAAAATTGTGTCTCTTCTTTTCAGTTCTCCTTTTTTATTTGATTTAAAACAAGAAAAGAAAGAAATTGTGAGTCCTCTTTGTGTGCTCTTGTTTTCGTTTCTTCTTTTTATTTGATTTAAAAGAAGGAAAAAATTTCGTGAGTTCTACTTGAATTCCTGTTTTGATTCTTCTTTTTCTTCTTCTTCTTCGTGTTTAAAAACATTAAAAAAAGCAAGAAAAATTGTGTGCTCTTCTTTTCGGTTCTTCTTTTTATTTGATTTAAAAAAAAAAGAAAAGAAAAAAAATGTGAGTCCTATTTGAATTCCTGTTTTGATTCTTCTTTTTCTTCTTCTTCGTGTTAAAAAAACATTAAAACAGCAAGAAAAATTATGTGCTATTCGTTTTATTTGATTTAAAAAAAAAAGAAAAGAAAAAAAATTGTGAATCCTACTTGAATGTCTGTTTTGCTTTTTCTCTCCAGTTACTATCATTTCTATTGTTCTTCTGGTTCTGATTTTTTTTTTTTAAAAAAAGAAAAAACTCCTGGGTACATCCCCCACCTCTCCATAACTTGATGTTGTTTTTCTTTTTCTTCATTTAGTGCTTAAACGGAGGACGCATTCACATCAAAAGCACATCGTGCCAGTGGAGAGGCGTTGAAATCAGAGGATAAGGGGTAAGTATTTTGTACTCTTCATTTTACAGTATTATTCCTTTCTGTCCTAAATATAAAACAATCTTAGATATAAAACAGAATTGACTTTTTTTAGAAAGAATAAGAAAACTAAATAAATTACCTAATCATATCATATGTTGTTTATTCTTAAATTATGTATAATAAGTTAGATAAAATAGTTTGGCGAAAAAATAACAAACATAAATATTTTAAAATAATTTAATTAAATTTCTTAATATCTCCAACAAAAAAATCAATTCTATCTTACATTTAGAAAATGAGGTACTTGATGTGTGTGTGTATACAGGGGTATACATTGGAGAAAAATTGGTCAAATGGACCAAATAATACAAATATTTAGATAAAAAACCAAACTAAAAAAATGTAATTTTTTATCCATAGATCTGCAACTTTCTTCCACAAAATATGCAATTTTCTTTTATGATGTTCTTGTCCCCAAAAATTTCCCTGTATTGCGATAATGACTAAATTTTCTTTTATTGTCATTATTTAAATTTGAAATATTTGAGTGGTAAATTTTGATAGTGAACTGGTAAATTAATACTGCTTTTTCAGTTCAAAAAACACATTTAATATTGAAACTTATAAAATTTAGCGTTTATATATAGAACATGATTTACAAAGTTCAAGTATGAAAGTTTAGGCACTCATAGAATGTAAATTTACAAATCTCTGTGAATTTAGTATTTAAAGATGATATATTTAACTGTGAGTCCGTGACAGTATGTATGAGCAATCAAGGATAATAATTTGTTATTTGTCCAAAACTATGATTTATTGTCGTTAAATTTTTCTTGGTGTGGTACTCTATTGCTCTCACAGTCCCTCTTATATATGAGCTTTAACGTCAGTAATTGGTTACTCTCTCTGTTTTTTGTTTAAAAAAAAAAAAAATTTGTATGGGAGATAACTCTCCTAAAATTTGTGATATCGGTGTGATTAGCTGTAATTATTGAATTATTATTAGCAGAAGACTTATATACTTAATTTAATATGTTTAATGTATTTATTTTAAATCAAATCGGAACACGTGAATTCTTAAAATTTTCAAAAAATAAAGAAATTATTAACATGAGTTAGTTAGAGCTTAGAGTATAACTTAAGGATAAAATGATACACATGTGTTACCAAAAAAAAATGATACACACGTCTCGATTTAATTAATTAAAAACAAGTATACTAAGTATATAATTTATATAATTTTATTGTAACACTACAAAAAAACGGAATTTAGCGACGGAATGAATCCGTCCCTAATCCCTCACAAATTCCGTCACTAAAATTAGCGACGGAATTTAAAGACGGAATTTTTCTGTCACTAAATTAGCGACGGATTAGTGATGGAATCACATTCTGTCGCTAAATTCCGTCCCTAATCCGTCTCTAATTTTGTCCCTAATAGTAGCGACGGAATTTAGCGACGGAATTTTTCCGTCACTAAATTAGCGACGGAATAGAGACGGAATCATATTCCGTCACTAAATTCCGTCCCTAATCCGTCTCTAATTCCGTCATTAAAAATTAGCGACGGAAATTAGCGACGGAATAATAGAGACGGAATTACCTTCCGTCTCTAAATTCTGTCACTAATCCGTCTCTAATTCCGTCATTAAAAACTAGCCACGAAAATTAGCGACGGAATTTTTCCGTCCCTAATTTCTGTCTCTAAGCCGTCTCTAATTTCCGTCACAAATAATTAATTTTTTCAATAATTATATTTTTTTATAATTATAAATTTATAATGCAAATATTAAAATAAATAAATAAAATTATTAATTCAAATTTATTTTTGAAATTGAAATTATAATATAATATATTTGAATTTTTAATAATATATTATATACAAATAAAAATAAAAATTTTATAAATGCAAAAAAAAAAATCATAAAATGAATAAAAAAGATATTAATAATAAAAATTTAGGTAGAAAAATTACATAAAATAAAATAAGAAAACTAAATTCAAATATTTAATAAAAGATTAAATTTTGTATTTCTAATTTTGTTCACAAAGAAATATATATATATATATATATGATTTTGCATTTAAATTACACAGATTCTTCTTAGCTCAAATGGTAAAAGCACTGGCACACGCGTGGGAGGTCAAGGCTTCGAATCCCAACTTGGTCACAAAATGTAACCAATTTGTGACTTGGACACGTGGCGCGCGATGGAGGGTGACACGTGGCCCATGATGGAGGGTGACACATGGCGGTAGACCTGGACATGTGGAGGTGAAGGCAAGGCGACGGTGGCTGACGGGGACACGTGGCCGGCGGTGGGTACACGTGGCGGCCGCCGGCGAGGGACATGTGGAGGCTCATTGTGAGGACATGTGGCAATTTAAATTATATAAAAAAAATATTTTGAGACGGATTAGAGACGGAAATTCCGTCACTAATTAGAGACGAAAAATTCCGTCGCTAAATTCCGTCTCTAATTAGTGAATTCCGTTTCTAATTAGAGACGGAATTGAGCGACGGAATTTTCCGTCTCTAATTTAGCGACGGAAAATTCCGTCACTAATTAGTGAATTCCGTCTCTAATTAGAGATGGAATTTAGCGACGGAATTTCCGTCGCTAATCCGTCTCTAATTAATGACGGAATTTAAAATTCCGTCCCTAATTAATTAGTAACGGTCTTTTTACCGACGGAACAAATTCCGTCGCTAATTCCGTCTCTAATTTGGTTCCGTCGCTAATTTCCGTCGCTAAACTAATTAGTGACGGAAATTCCATCGCTAAATTCTGTCGCTAATCCGATGTTTTTTTGTAGTGTAAATTAGGAAGATGAAATGCAATTATCTCAAAATTAATTTTCATATACGTGTCAAGAAATTGTGTTGTAAATAGCATAAAAAGGGGTTACAAATTATACATCTAATTTTTTTTATATATTATGTAAAATGGACTTCTAAGTTCCATAGGATTAATTCTACATATAATGATCCGTTGATAAAAAAAATAATAAATAATGATTAACTGAATTGTGAATTATCGAGCCCAGGTCACCCCTCTTTAAGTCTTTTTTAATGTGAGGTCACGACTTTGATTCTATAAATATGATGGATGCATGAGTTCTTTTCTATAGGATGAATTACGACAAAAATAATGAAATGTAAATTACAAAAATAAATGATAAGTTATCACAAACCCAAAAAAAAATATAGAATCATTTCTCAACTAGGGACATTTTGGCCCCATATATTAGTTTGAGGTTGGTTATGGACCAATATCCTTCTCTATCATCTTCCTAGATCATCAAAAAATAGTGAACAAAATTCTTATAATACTTCAATGGGTTTTTACCTTTAATCTTATATAATAATAAAAATTAAAATTTGAACATGATTATATCCAATATTCATATTATTAGCGTGCTTTTTATTTTAAATTTTTATGTCCTTGATTAGAGTTTGGGTTATTACCTAAATTTTTCTCGACATTTGAGTCAATATTGTTTTTTGAATAGGGTCAAACCAAGAAGCAGGAAGAAGAACCCTTCGGTCAGACTTTGAAATACTTGGAGGTAAGTATAGAATTTCTTGATATTATTATTAATATTATGAGCTCCATGAGGATTAAACACACTTGAGTAGTTTGAATTGAGTTATATATAAATAACTGAAATTGAATATTATTTCCTATTGCTAAAGGCCTTGTAGCTTAGTGACATGAGTTATTTCCTTTAAGTAGGAGGTCGTGTGTTCAATCCCGCTTGTAACCTCAGTCCGATAGTGCCTGTCCCTTTAATTCAAAAAAAAAAAAGAATATTATTTCCTATTGCCTTTATTATAACTTATACAAATATTTCCCATGTTATTTAGTACAAAATTATTTGTCTGTATTACTTCTTGACTTCAAGTATCTCTTATCATTGGCATTGTTGTCAAACTTGTGAGCTAACTCTCCAAATTTATTGTTTTTTTTATTTCTATCTTATAAAATCAAATCGAGTCATTATTAAACTCGGGTTAGTTGTAAACTTAGTTAAACACTCGAGTTCGCACATTGAATTTACCATTTTTTACGTTTTTAATTTATAAAATTGTGTTAACTCATTATTGAACTCATTCTCCCCTTTTTTGATTTGATCTTACTCAATGGCTTTATATATAAATTTTATAGAAATTTCTTTGTTAAGTATGATAAATTCTGAATGTTGGTTAATTTAATTTCAATTATTTGAATTTAAAATATATTTAAATCAAATTGTTGTCATTTTTTATATTTTAAGTATTTAATTATACATTATTAATACATATTTATTAATAAAAGTAAACTCTTTTAAATTTATGATTTAACTCAATGATACAAGAGAAATTCTTGTGTGAACCAAAAATTTTGGAAACATTAATATTTCTTTTGATGCAGATTTTCCAAAACATTTGAGAAGACAACCAATCGTATTGTAAAACTTACCATGCATCACTAATAACAAATATTCTGTGTAGCTGAAACATATATAATAGTAGTGTAGTCATTGATCAGTCCCTAATTTTATCACATATGCATGTATATATGTTAGATGGAGGAAATTGTAAAGGACGTGGCTACCCCTGTCGTCGAATCATTGGTAGCTAAAGCAGTGAAGGAACTTGAATACTTGCGTCATTACAACAAATATGTTGGCGACTTTGAAAAGAAAAAGGAAAGCTTGAGTGCAAAAAGAGGCACACTGCTTAAAGATATTAAAGAAGCCAAAGACAGAAATGAGAATGAGATTGAGAATGAAGTTGACCTATGGTTAAGAAGAGCCAATGGTCTCATAAAGGAAGACACAAAAAGAAAGAAGAAATGGTTTGGTTTGGTTACTAATTGCTGTTGGCAGTACAAGCAAGGAAAGGCGTTGGCAGGGAAGATACAAGAGATTGAAGAACTGATAGAAAAGAGTAACTTTCCTCATGTTGCGCGTAAAACTGGGCTTCCAGTCATCGAATTCTATTCTTCTCAAAATTTTATGCATTTGGATGACAGAAAGTCGAAATTTGAGGAACTTAAGGAGTTATTAAAAGATGACAACAAGTTTAGGATTGGACTATATGGGTTGGGGGGAACAGGGAAAACCACAATGGCAATAGAAGCAGTTAAAGAAGTTGCAAAATCAAGGGTGTTTGATAAAGTCATCTTTGTTGTTGTCTCAAACTCAAAGGATGAAAACTTGAAAGAGATTCGAGACAACATTGTAAAACACTTAATAGAGCCGCATTCATATGAACAAATGGATGAATCTGTAAAAGCAAAAGAGTTGTGGAAAAGAATAGCAGAAGGTGGAGAAAATGTACTTATAATACTAGATGACATATGGAAGCAGCTCGCACTTGGAGATATAGGGATTCCTCTTGGTCGTCGTGGAAAGGGTCGTTGTGCTATTTTACTAACCACACGTGATGGGAGAGTTTGTACGGATATGGGATGTGACGGGATTATTGAGTTGAAGGTCTTAGATGAAAAGGATGCAGTTGATCTTTTCCTATCTTATGCTGGTAAGAGCATAGATGATTCTTCCAATGATTTTAAGCATGTGGCTAAAGATATTGTGAAGGAGTGTGGAAGATTACCAGTTGCAATTGTAGCAATGGCAAAAGCATTGATGAAACATAGGCATCAAACGGAATCTGAGCATCTAACGGGATGGAAGCAAGGGTTGGAAAGATTGCAGAATCGTGAGTCAATTCATGGTGTTGATGAAGAATTACAAGAGGCTTATAATTCTTTGAGATTAAGCTATCATTATCTCAAGAATGAAAAGGCCAAGAAACTCTTCCTTTTGTGCTCTCTCTTCCATGAAGATTATGAAATACCTATAGAACTTTTAACCAGAATTGCTATAGGTCTCGGGCTCTGTGGAGAATATACCAGCTACTCTATTGCAAGAAGTTATTTCCGTCCTATTATAGATAAGCTCATAGATTGTTGTTTATTAATAAACGTGGGGAATGGATATGTAAAAATGCATGACTTGGTTCGGGACGTAGCTTTGTGGATTGGAAATGAACTAGTTCAAGTGGTCATGGATTCTAGCACAACACTAATGGATAATATCCAATATTCATTTTGGAATGTAAATAACTTTCCTAGCCATTTTGATGGTAGAACACTTGAGGTTCTTTTATTTTGGATAAGTAATGCTGCAGGTTGTACTACTGCGACGGTTCCAGATGATATCTTTGAAGGGATGGAGAACCTCAAATTTTTGGCTTTAAGGAATCAGTCATATACAAGAATTTCAGGTGTGTCCTTATTTCAATCTCATCCCTCTTTGAAAAATGTTCGAACTTTAGCCATACAAGGATTTAATTTAGGAGATATATCTATTTTGGTAAACTTAAAAAGACTTGAGAGTCTTGAATTGAGCGAATGTTTAATTAAATTGCCAAAAGAAATTAAAGATCTAGAAAAGTTGAGATTGTTGGAGATAGTACGATGTGATATTGAAAGAAATAATCCTTTTGAAGTGATTGGGAGTTGCTTGCAATTAGAGGAGTTGTATTTTGTTTCAAATAGTATGGATGAAGATACCTTTAAATCACCATCTCAAATTACAACTTTTCCTAAATTGAAAAGGTATATGATAAAGGCACGGAGTTGGTTTAGGCATTACGAAGTGGATTTTTCAATATTTGGATATTTTGATTCAAAGGACTTGAGAGTAAACTTCTCCGATGAAATACTTAAATCCTTTATGGCAAGAGCAGAAGTTTTTAAGTTAGATGGAAAGTATTGTAATGGAGGATGGACAAATGTTGTTCCTGACATCTTACATGTGAAAGATGATAGCATGGAAGACCACTTAACTAGGCTTCGTTTACAATCTATGAAGGGGATAGAGTGCCTAATCCGTACAGAAAGTCTTTGACCTGGTGTGGTTATCTTCTCGAAGTTGGTTAAACTGAAGCTTTTTGACATGAATGTGAGAGAACTATGTTGTGGTCTATATCCTGTTAACTTTTTGAAGCAATTGGAGAAGTTGCATTTATCAGAGTGTAAAAATATGGAAGGCTCGTTATTTGATGGAAAGCTAGAACTGTGTAATCTTAAGTCCATACGTTTACATGAATGTTCAATGACATGCCTTTTTCATCCATTCACAGCACAAAGTCTAAAGCAGCTAGAAAAGTTTCATATTAAAGAATGTTCTGAGTTGAAAGACATAGTAGCAGCGCCAATGGAAGATCATGATCCCAATCAAAAGAGTCATGACTCAATTTTCCCAAAATTGAAATATCTCGAAGTCCAATCCTGTCCTGAACTAGAATTTGTTTTGCCAATATGTTTTTGCAAAGACCTTCCACTACTAGAAAGTATGGAAGTTGGATATTGTGAGAATGTAGAATATATATTTGGGCAATATCCGGAGCAGAGAGATTTGCACCAAATGGGAACAGAAGCCATCCTCCAGTCGCTAGAAGAACTGAAAATTTATGAAGCACCAAATTTCATGAACATATACGCAGAATGCTATCTACCCCCTGATGAAGTACAAAAGTCATCAACAAGTACAAAAGTGGAAGATGGCAGTAGTAGTTTATCAAGGAGTCCTCTGTGCTGGTTTTGGCCAAAATCAAATGCCTCAACTATATATCACCCTTCTCCTTTCATGAACCATAATCAGGTACTCATCTCTTACTCTATTTTGCTGGAATATCTTTTTTCATAATGTTCGATGAATAATCCAAATATGCTTCGTTGAACTTCTTTTGGCGAAAATTTGTTTGTTTTTAAATTAATAGTTGTAGAATATTTAATAAATATGGAATGGCATATAGCAAACCTTTTACCAATTACCAATTCCAACCGAATTTGACCAGGATCCATTGTATAATATCAATTTGTATAAAATGACTAAATTAGTGACAAGTTTTAAAAGCATGCATTGTGCGAATTTAAATTAGCAAAACACTATTTAGTTGGTAGAGAATTTCAATATGATTTTGAAGAGACCATAGTTCAAATTAATTAACAAGAACGAATATAGGGAGGATAAGGAGACAAATTAAAAAAAAAAGATAATTATTGTATTTAATTCTCTTTATCCAAAAAGATTCGATAGAGCACAATGGCGTTGTGCAATCCATATAGCCAATCTCCCCTAGTGGAATAAGACTTTGTTGTTATTGTTGTAGTATCCAAAAAGAAGTATTTACTTCCTATTTCTATTTTCGTTATATAAATATATTCAACAGATATAATTATAAAAATTCAAAAATATGTTAATATAAAGTGCAAATTTGTAAGATTGTAACAAGCACATTATTAAAAAAATTGGCAATATTGCATCATGCTCAGTTATCAAATTCCTTATAACATTAAATAAATTCAAAATTGAATTAAGAATTCACATGTTTGTATGGAATACAGGCGATGAAGGTGAATTATGGTGTGAATAGAGCTCGTAGACTTTTTACACCACCGTTATACCCATACACACTTTTTAGAAGGCTGGAGATATCTGGATTGGTTGGGTTAAAGTCTCTCTTTACCCTATCCATTGTCTCATCACTGAAACTGCTGGAAATATTGGATGTCAGATCTTGCAAGACACTAAAGCATATAGTAATAGTCAAGGAGGATGGTCATGACTATATGAATGGTAACTCTATCTTCCCCAACCTGCGGGAGGTTACTGTCTTTTACTGTAGCCACTTGGAATATTTATTCCCAGCTTTTTATTCTAAAGACTTTCAATATTTAGAGTATGTGAATATCTTCAAGGCTAAAAAGTTGACCCATGTTTTTGGAAAATGTGAAGCTGATCAGAATCATAATGTTCAAGTTGATCTTAATCTACCTGCTCTGAAACGGCTAGACCTTGATGATATACCAAAGATAGTTAGTATTTGTGCTCAAAACTATTCTATGAAGGAACTATATCTTGAAGACATTAGTTTGGGAAGTTGTCCGCAACTTCTATTGGAAACTTTGATAGACTTATTGGTTGTTGGGCATAAAAGACAAGAAGATCTCTCAAGCAAAAAGGTAAACCTCTTTCCAACTTGTTTTTCTACTTAATTTATGATTGATTAGCTACAAAATCATTAATACTAGCATATCTTATTGATAACCACAGGTATTGCCTCCTCAGGAGAAAGGTAAATCAATTTACAACTTGCAAGAATTGCCCAAGTTCAAAGACCCTAAAAATTACACGAGCTTTCAAAATCTTTCCAAGCTAAGAATCGAAGGATGCAAACAATTGAAATTTATTTTATCTGCATCCACCTCAAGAATGCTACAAAAACTGAAAGAGTTACATGTATCAGAGTGTGAAGAGCTGGTGAGCATTATTGAGGAGGATGAAGAGAGTAAGAAAAATCCTATGGCTCCACATCAAGTATCTTTCCCGGAGTTGCGTACACTTGAAGTGAGTGACTGCAAAAGTATGAAATACTTGTTCTCTATATCAAGTGGTAAGCTTCCACGACTCTTGTGTGTCGATATAGAAGATACCCCTCAGCTTGGGGAAGTATTCAGATGGAAGCATTGGGAGGGACAGGAGCTGGCCATGCAGGATGTGTTTCCAAGACTATATGCAATAAGACTAGTAAACCTACCAGCTCTTCATACTATTTGTCAAGGCATTGATTTTCACACTCTGAAATTTCGTCTTGTGCGTAAATGTCCTGCTATTGCTTTAACGTCAGTTAATACTAGCAGAGAAGAACGTAAGCGTTCACGTTGGTAATTCATCACAACTGCTAATTGCTACAATTTCTTCTCATAATATTGGGATTGTTTTATTTTGGCAGTACATGAATTATCACATTCATTGGGAAGAGACTCTGTTGTTGATGTCGAAGACTTCAGAGACGTACGATTCAAAATTTGGGAGTGGGTTAGTATCAAGCTTATTAAAATGGAATTATCATTCATTCTTTAGTCATGATGTGGACTTACGAAGCCAACAAATTCTCTCGTATATAATGACTACTTCCTTAGCTCCAAATTTTAGAAGGATGTCAATAAATCTATAAAACTTTCTATTCTTTAGCTGTAATTTGAAAATTTTACCAGAGACTCCAACTCATTTCATCTTTTTTGATATGTTTTATGATTGTTTAGATTGAAGAGCAACGCTGGATGGCTATTGGAGAAGGCGACACAGAGCACAAGCAGAACCGTATTTCACCAAATTTGTCAGAGGTACAAACATTATGCTTCTGTTGAGAAAACAGAGAAAAAGGGAGAATAGGCTTACTATAACAACGGAGCATGATATGCATATATAGTGTACAGAGGAAAACCTAATTGAACAAATGGATAAGAATGAAATACACATGTCAAGCAATTACATAAGCAGCTCTAAGAAATTTTCAAGGTTTTCTAACATGTTCTAAAAATTTAGGCTTGAGATATTGCTGGGCTTAGTTGATGCTGATTGTAATTGTAAACTAATATATTATTGTTCAGATTGAAGTAGAAGGATCACAACAAGATATTGGAAATGACTCAACAATGCCCCAAGAGAATAATGGTTCACCAAATTTTGCTAAAGTACGTATATTATGTACTTTTTTTATATATCCAAGTGGACTTAAGAAACTAGCTAACGATTTCTCACTTACCTCATTGCCTTATTCATTTGTTTCAAAATAAGCGAAGACTGTTTTTTAAGAAAATAATTGTGTGCAGATTTATTATGGTAATTATTAATAACATCAAAACTCTATTTATCTTCTTTTTATATCCTTTTGTTGATGTTTAGAGTGAGAAAGTATCAAAGGAGACTGCCGAAGAAAACTCCACAAGTAATTTGCCAAATTTGATAGAGGTATATATGTTATGCCTTTCTATAACCACAGGGACTCAGAACAATAAACAATTTCTCTTTTTAATTAATATATGATATGCTTCTTAATTATTTTAACCTTTTTAGTAACTTATTCATATTTTATGAGCTGTATAGAGTACCAATGCATCAGCAAATGGAACTGTTGAAGAAAAACTCTCTACAACTCCATCGTCTGATTTAGACATGGTAAGAGTCATTCCTCAATTAATATAAGAGTTTGTGTCATACTCATAACAAAGCTTCATGTACTTCAACATGGTTAGAGTGTGTAACATTATTCAATTGTTCTTCTATGGAAATTAAGTAAATAAATGTAGTTAGTTATCTGTTATTAGCCGTTCGGGGTAGGTCCCTAATGCTATTGTATTGGATGACCTGTTGACAGTTAATGAAACCTTAGGGCATTCCAGTTTTCCTCTAGTCTCTCTCTCTCTCTCTCTGTTTCTAATTCCCCTGTGAATTCCTTCTATTTCTCTCCCTAATTCTCCTTCTTTTCATCTTACCATAACATTCATTTTTAATAGAAGTTGGGACATTTACATTTCTGTGTTTACTAAGTTAATATAGCTCTCTTGTTTCTTAACATGTTTTATATTTATTATCAATGGAACATGCCAGGAGGTTAGAGCTGAGTGCGATGGGAATTTCTACAAACCATTGGGTCAAGCTTGTGCAGACAATCATTCTTGTGTTTTCTTGAGCTTCACTTTTATTTTTAACTTGTGCATATACTTTACAAACTATATAGACTAGACTAAAAGTTTAAGTGAAACTCATATATGGCCTATTATCAAATACTCTAATGCACCACTTGGCTGTATATTACTCCCTCCAGCTCACTGGCTAGAACCAAGATCTGAAAAGAAAAACAATTCTCAATTTACTCTTGTTAAAGGCATTTTCTTTAAAAACAATAATATTTCTTACCATAGAAAATTGCAAAAAGGTAAAATTGAAAGACAATAATTAATTATCCTTGGGTTTATGCAAAGTGACTTAACCGTCATTGTCTTAAGAAGACGACTTGTATATTGGACCAAAGGGAATACAAAATCTAGTAAGACACTTAAAGTAATATCAAACTAATTTACTACTCTAAGCTATGCAATAGATTGCTATGGAAACAATGGAGCTAAGTGTTCAACATGGTCCTAAATAAGATGAAGCTAGCAAATCAAATTAAGTCATGAGTTTAGAATTAAAATGAGACTTCACATGTAAAAATGTTATTCTTCCTGATACACATGGGCTGAATTTACAATAAAAAACATGCAACTTTTAACTGTTTTTTCCATATTTATTTTCTTTTATGGTAATTTGGTCCACAAAGAATCCAAGAACTAGAGAACCATATTGCACCAACAATCAGTATAAAAAATAGGACATGATATGCACTATACTGATTTTCTAAGTTCTCACATTCTGCAGAAAGTTATATTATATACATTGTTAGTGACTTAGTGTCATAGAAATATTAAAACTTACATGTCATTTCATGTTGGGCAGAATCTCAAATCAACTTTTGGAGAAGGTCCTTCTTCAGAGAAATATGACAAAGCAAGTTCATCAAATTATTCAAAACCAAAAATTGAAAAACCTTACGCATTAGCTCCTTCAAAGGTAAGCTAGTTAAATTCATTTTAGCTTTAAATATATGTCTTGTTTATTCATTCTTTTGTTTAGGAGTTATGTGGAAAAGAATCAATGGGTGATCAACAAGCACCGGAAGAACCTACTAACCAATGTTCTTCTAAAGAAACATCAAATGAAATGGCAATTACTAGAAAATCTCCACCGGTAATTTTTTTTTTTGGTTTTTAATATATTTCTGCTATTGATACATTATTGATTTTCATCCAAATTAAATTTTCTATTTCTACTCAATTAGATCTCTTTAATCTCTTCTCCCAAAAAGCCTCAAATAGAAACTTCAGCTGCTCAGGTAGAATCAGGGAACTCTGCTATTACTAATCAATCTGTACAAGTAAGCCTTCATTTTATTGCATCAGTTTTAGGATGTAATTTTATCCTTTAAAACTAACATATACTAATGCTAGAATAGAACATATTGATAATCTACTAGAGCTTTCTTTTTTCTTTTTAATTAAGCAACTGGTGCATATTTTTAATTCACTATATATTACCTTCTGTATAATCTACTAGAGTATAATCTACTGGTGCATAATCTACTAGAGCTTTCTTTTTCTTTTTTTTTAATTAAGCAGCTGGTGCATATTTTTAATTCACTATATATTACCTTCTGTTCAATTTGAAGGCTAAATAAACTAACTTTTATGAACAATTCTTTTCAAGAAGGTCAACAATTAATAATTCTGCTTCTATTGCTTAGACATAATTATCCACATGTAAGAATATAGTCATTCCTGTTATTGATTGAGTTTATGCTATATGACATAAACTTGTGATAGCTTTTGCATATTAATATTGATGTTCTTTTAGGACAATCTGGTTCACAAAGCAAGTTCATCAACTCCTTCTGAGCTAATAATATCAAATCGAGGCGCATCAGCTTCGGAGGTACAGTTGTTTCACTGATTTTTGCTTTAAATAGATCACTTGTTGCTTATTTATTCCTTTGCTTAGGAGTTATCTGAAAAGGAATCAAAGGGTGATCAAGAAGCACTTGCAGAAAGTATAAGTCATAATGAAGGTCCTCAAAGAGTTAAGGAACCTACAATTGACCTCCTCACCAAAGAAACAACTAACAAAGTTGCATTGGAAATTTCTACTACTAATACTGAAGTGGCCTCTCCATTGGTAAATAATTCTTTTTTGGGTCTATTCCCACTTTATTAATTTTTATATTATAATTTTATTGATATTCATTTAGATTAATTTTTCTAACTTGATGGTCTTAGGACCCTTCAATCTCTACTCCCAAAAAGTCTCAAGCAGCAACTTCAACTACTCCTACAGAACCAAAGAGCTCACAGTCAAACCTACTGGATATTTCTATAACTACAGAATGTCCTCAAGTAAGTCTTTGGTTTATTGAACTGGTATCGGGACTTCAGCTTTTTTTGCCTCTAAAATTTGTATGTGCTAATTCTAAAATGAAGATAACAATGAATCATAAGTAATTTAAATTCAGTATGGCTTCCCTTATAACATAATGCCTACCTTTGTATTGTAACTGATGAATGATGTTTACTTCGTCTGCTTCACTCCAGGTTGAAATTATGACCAATGATGAGACTTCCACAAGTGAGGAAGAAATGAAGTTTGACCAGAAGTCGTCATCTCAAATATTTGAAGAACATGATTTGATGAGGCTATTCCAAATGATGAAGGAAGGTGATGATATGGAAGTTCACTTGTCTTATGTATCTAAACTCATTGCTGATCTTCATGACAATAAAGAGGTGAGTAACGCTCTTGCTGACTTGGAAACCTCATTGAAAAAGGGGCTAAATGAAATAGCTTGCTCTGAAGAAAGAAGACTTTGCCTTCAGAATGCTCTCAACATATTGTCCTCCCATTGTTCTGAAGATGGAGCTCCCTCTCATGGCCTTCAAGCTACAATTCACTCTCTGCAACAAGAAATCCAAACTATTTTTTCTTCCTTCAGCCAAGCCTATACCACCATTGACACATTCACCAAGCTTGAACAAAAGGAGAAGCTTATGATTGAACAATGCTCAAAACGAGAGAAAGATGCCAAAACTCTCATATATGACACCAACAACACCAAGAATTCTATTATTGAGGCTCAATTGAATGAAGCAGAGTTGAAGGAGCAGATCTCTAAGTTACAAGCTGATTTGTGGAGCAAAGAAAAAGAAATTGAGGAGTACGAGAGGAAATTGTTATCTCTTCAAGAACAAGAGAAGAAGAGTGTTTCTGACACAATAGAATTC
The DNA here is from genome assembly GCA_963210345.1 of Inga oerstediana. NCBI lineage: Eukaryota > Viridiplantae > Streptophyta > Magnoliopsida > Fabales > Fabaceae > Inga > Inga oerstediana. The sequence goes on from OY723400.1 coordinate 76,140,629, forward strand.
ACATTGGAGTTTCTAGCAATGGAGAGAAAGAAGTCTCGCATGGTGGAAGATCAAATGAAAGCAAGGCAACAATTGGAAAATATGGAAGCTAAGTGGCCTTCTTGTTTATCCAATTTGAAGAAAACTATGATGCTGCTTGGAGTCCATCTCAAGCAAAAGCTTTGATGATTGAATATTTTTATTAGAGTAGTACATAGTCAAATTTATAAATTGGTTTGTATCATTGTATGTTGGTACCAAGTGAGCGGTGGTTGAGCTTTTACAAAACAAAACAATACAAAAAAAAAAAAAAAAGAAAAAAAAGAAAAAAGAAGAAGAAAAAATGGGGTGTGTGGTTATAAGTATTTTTGAAGACTAGTTGTCATTATACATTTGATTGTGTTATATTGAAAGTTTTCTGGACTGGGTCCCGTGGTTTTTATCTCACATTGCGGGAGTTTTCCACGCTAAAAAATTGTGTTCTTTTGTTTTCTTTCCTTTATCTATTGTTTACTTGACATATTATTTATTTAATATTTTTAAAAACTTTAGATGCATTATCTAAACTCACTTTTATTAAAAACAAAAAAGAAAAGTTAAGCATATTATACCACAAATTATCTTCCAAACACACTTTTAATATAACATTTCATGGAATGGCAAATGTGTCACTTGATTGGTCACTAATGCAGAAGTTGTTTCACACACTGACATATAAAGAAGTCTACCAACTTAATTGCCATGCATATAAACTAAAAATCCACAGTTGCTTTGGCGCCAAGAGTCAAATGCTACCAATGACAAAATAAAAAATGGGTGGTATTAATAAATAAGATTATATATATATATATAAATATATCTTGTGAAAATGCATGAGCATGTAAATCTGATTTCTTCAGCTATATATCTAAGTCTATGTTCTGCACTTTTTAACATTAATAGACAGCTGTAACTCTAACAGCAAAGATAGCGGCAAAAACTGAATCAGATTTCACAAGAGTTGCTTTTGAGGAGACTGTATTCTGTTTGAGAATTGCGTAAATATATTATTGCAACATCTTGGGATCCTGTCACGCTCTAAAATACTAAAGCATGACTGGCACGAAATATAAGGTGACCTTACTTCGTAAACCCTTTTTATTCAGTATTTTCTATTTATAATAGGCAAGTTCTATTTCCACAATATAATATCATGTGACATCAAAATTATTCATTAGCCTTCGTATAAATTCTCTTTAAATTATGTTAAATTATTCATTTAACATAATTCTCTTTAAATGAACTTTCCAACTTTATTTGTAGCAATCAATACACAAAAGAATAAATAAATTTCTTTTCAAAAAATAATAAACAATAATAAAAACAGTTTTTTAAAACTTGTTTCCTCAAAGGAATTAACACAAAACGAAGAACAGACGCAACATGAAGGCCATGAATAACAGGCGCAACCAAAAGGCTATGACAGGCACAATTCAAAGGTTATGAATAACTAGTGCTTTGCTTATGTTCCTCTGAAAAACTATTCATAATTTTATAAAAAACAATTTCTCTCTAATCATTAAAGTTTAATTTAGTAAAAAAAAATAAATTGTATGAAAAATTTAGGAAACTAAATTTATATCTTCCTCTAAAAGACATTTTATATGTGTGTGTATATGAAAGTAAAAATAATGACAATAATACCCCAACTATGTAATATCATTTATGAAATGTCATATATTTTGTTTAGTATACCATCAAAGTAAATATCATATCCTTTTTTTTTCAACAAAATATTCTCATTAATAGCTAGGTTTTTATTCCAATTTTCTTCTTATCGAGTTTAATCTCCATATCATTTTTTTTTCATTAAAATTCAATATTAGAACACAATTCATACTCTCTTATTCTTTTATACTGCTATAACACCTTTACCACTTCAATCGTTCACCTAAAACTCCAAGTCTTCTTCCAAGCTATTTCAATTCAAAGCACACGGCTTCCTTACCAACTACACCATCGAAATACCATATTAAACTTTCCAGAGTTTCCGGATCATTTACACTTTCACAAAGTTTCAATCAGTAAGAGGAAAAGTAAGCAATACTTAATAGAAAACACTTTTCATTAATGAGGGTTCTAATTTCTGAAAGGTTTGACCAACAATCAAATTGTTAAATTGAAATGGTGGGGACCAGTCAGAATTAAAGCCATATTTGACACATTTAGACGAAGCAAGTTTGAGAGATATACAAAACTCTTTTCTTACACATTTTGTCAAACAGTTTATGTGCATAGAAATATCAACATTGTGGAGTTAGCCCCTTAATTCAAATCACCGACCAAACAAAGTTTATGCATCAACAAAATTTCAAATATTACATCACCCAAAATAAAATTCCAAATTTTCTTGTCAATGTTTCTTCTCAGAAAAAGAAAGATAATCTAGCTATTGCTCTATCTCTACATAAAAACATAACCCACCAAATTTTGAGGTCATATATATCTTGTCCAAACAAAAGATTTTCCTTCCCCAGTCCGTCCAACACTCTTCCCTCTTAGATGCGCTACATTAGCAAAGGAAAGGAGGAATAGAGAACCAACGAACCCCCAATACACAATCAAAGCAACAGAGAATATGTAGGTTTGACGTTTTGCATACTCATAGCAGAGGAGTGAAGCTTACAGGCGCACTGGCGAGAAGGCAAGAGAAGCAGAGCGACCTGAGCAGAGAAGGAAATGAATGGAGCTCTCCAGAATTCCCTTCCACCCTATTTTTCCCGATGACAATGTCGGTCATAAGGGAAAAAAACTTCAGATGGCGAGTAAAATGACTTAAAAACCATGCTTAATCAAATGAAAGAGGGCTACTTTGGTAATTAACATTAAGTCAAAATCCAAAAACAACTCTTAGCTCAGTCATAATTAACATAATTTTTTTTAACTTGCCTTAATTCCTTTTTGTTGTATTTTAAGTAAAACTTAATGTTTAACGCAATAAGAAACCTCATTCATTTCAACCTGACTCATATTTCCATGTTATTAAAGGATTATAAAAGCATAATTATTTTTATTTCAATAATTTATTTTTTCTAGCTCTCTCCCAACCTAATTCGATTCTTGCTACACCACAACAGTGATTCACAATATATTTTTTTTCCTCCTTTTTGTTTCAGCAACCTGAATAATGACAGCACAAAGTTCAATAAGTTCCCCAATCAAAGATGCCAAAACCCACCAGCAACTCAATCCACAATTCAATGACTCTACTATCTAAAGTAGACTAATCTAATATACTTGTTTGTGTAATTTCTTGGTTTAATGAATGAAATAGAGTCATAAAGGATATGATGATAATGAACTTCCAAAAATTTGAAAAAGCCAATTAATTCAAACCATCAAGAAGTCAGTCAAGCAATGATGAATAGAAGTCGTAACAAAAACTTTTAACATACGATTTTTCTTCAAGCACTGTACAGGAACAACGTAGTTCAAGAAAATGAGTTCAAATTTGGTTCTATTTCTGGCAGATAACAAACCTCAATATTTCTTAACATGAAATTTTGCCAAGAAGCAATAATAATTCAGCAACTGAATTATGCTGAAAAACAAATTGGATCAATAACCGCCAAAATGTGTTAGATAAAGCAAATTATTTTGATCCAAATGCATATTTGACCAAAATTTCAGTCAAGTCCAACATAATTCAGAGGATCAGAATAATATTTAATCACACAAACAACAGCTTGTTTCAGTGTATTAACCAAGTCAGATCAACGAAAAATAAGAAATCAAAAATTTTTCTGGGGTTAGTTTCTTTAGGAAGTCTAATGCCTCACCTCATTCACAAATGGATTACCAGCGCCTTAGCTAAAAACATTCATATTTTCAAGACAAAAGTCTCAGAAAAATCAGCTCAAAACAAACAAAACTAAAGCAAGAAACAAAAGCAAAACCTGAAATCAGAATTTTAAAAAAAAAATAAAACAAAACAACAAAAGTTGTAAGCATTCAAATAAAAGTCAAGATGAGTGATTTTGCCGCAAAAATTTCAAGCAACCTAAGTTCTGATACCATTCTGTCACGCTCTAAAGTACCAAAGCATGACCGGCACAAAGTATAAAGTGATTTTACTTCGTAAGCCCTTTTTATTTACTATTTTCTATTTATAATTGGCAAGTTCTATTTCCACAATATAATATCATGTGACATTACAATTATTCATTCAAGAGCCTTCGTATAAATATTTAACATAATTCTCTTTAAATGAACTTCCCAACTTTATTTGCAGCAATCAATCTACAAAAGAATAAATAAATTCCTTTTCAAAAAACTAGCAGAATGTCCTCAAGTAAGTCTTTGGTTTATTGAACTCATGTCGGGACTTAAGCTTTTTTTGCCTCTAAAATTTGTATGTACTAATTCTAAAATGAAGATAACAACAAATCATAGGTGATTTAAATTCAGTATAGCTTTCCTTGTAATTTAATACCTACCTTTGTATATATGAACAAACTTTTAAATATGTAATTGATGAATGATGTTTACTTCTGCTGATTCACTCCAGGTTGAAATTATGACCCATGATGAGACTTGCACTGATGAGGAAGAAATGAAGTTTGACAAGAGGTCGTCGTCTCAAATATTTAATTTGAAGAACATGATCTGCTGAAGCTATTCCGAATGATGAAGGAAGGTGCTGATATGGAAGTTCACTTGTCTTACGTATCTAAACTCATTGTTGATCTTCAAGACAATAAAGAGGTGACTAGGCTCTTGCTGACTTGGAAGCCTCATTGAAGAAGGGTCTAAACGAAGTAGCTTGCTTTGAATATAGCAGACTTCACCTTCAGAATGCGCTCAACATATTGTCCTCCCATTGTTCTGAAGATAGAGCTCCCCCTCATGGCCTTAAAGCTACAATTCACTCTTTGCAACAAGAAATCCAAATTGTTCTTTCTTCATTCAACCAAGCCTATGCCACCATTGACTCATTCACCAAGCTTGAACAAAAGGAGAAGCTTATGATTGAACAAGGCTCACAATGACAAAAAGATGCCAAAACTCTTATATATGACATTAACGACACCAAGTATTCTATTTCTGAGGCTCAATTGAATGAAGTAGAGTTGATGGAGCAGATCTCTAAGTTACAAGCTGATTTGCTTAGGAAAGAAAAAGATATTGTGTAATCCCCCTCCGTAATTATATCCGAAATACGCGATTAAAATGAAATAGAGACTAATAATAATCAAATAACATTTACTAACCCATCACATGACAGGATTTTCGCGAATACTTTTTGAAATCATTTATAAAATTGGTCTCATGTTCACATTTCGAATACAATTACTACGCGAAGATAAATCATATTCATATAAATATCAGAGTGCACAACTTAATCATCACGGCAATCCCGGGCACATACCTTCGTTAAAGATATACAGGGCACAATTGCCCATTATAATTCTTCAAATGGGGATTACACAATCTCATCTCACATTCATAACCATATATTCAACCAAATCATATACAGTCTTCACAACGCCTTGGTAACCAACTACCAACTCTCATCTCGAAGAAGTCCTAGCAGCTCCCTCCACTTGCCACTTGCCCTGTCTAAATTGTTGGTAGGGGAGGGTGAGATTCGAGAGAATCTCAGTAGGGAAACATTATCAATATGCAGGCAAGATAAGTGTTTAACGCATGACATGCTTGCATCACATAACTCATGAACACATACAATGACAAATCTATAAGCTCAATGATTCGAACGATACACATATGGCCATAGCATATATTGAAACATAGCTTTAAATCATTCATACATGTTCCACATAATCAAGCAAAGCAATAACATGCATCAACACATTAATACAGTTATCAGAGCATGCAGGAGAGATAAGTTCCCTACTTCCAGTCTTTTCTCCTCGATTTGCGTGCCAGTAACTCGGGGCTTCACATTCGATCCTACAATGTCAAATGTACTATTTAGATAGTCCCAAAGTGTTTCTGGGGGTTATATGAGGCTATATTGAAAATTTACTAAAATACCCCCGGGGACCCGGCCCGGCCTCGCCGTACCCGGTCCGGCTGTACTTTTCTTGAAATTTTGACATGGGCTATTCTGACATATTTTCGCCCAAGGAATCCATTTCCGGACTCGGAATTATCAAATTCAATGTCAATTACAAAATTACCCTTGACAGCCCCACTTTAAGGGTTTCAAGGGCATTTTCGTAATTATGCTTTTTCGGCCTTTTCTGAAAAAGTGCCCAACTGTAACCCCACCTAATTTTTGCTCCTGAACTCAATGGAATCATCAAATCATTGAAAATCCAACTCTAAAACCCATTTATAGCCTTGGCCGAAATATACATGTACTCCGGGAAAAATTGGGGTTTTTCGGTTTCGGCTCTGTAAACGCGTTCCTTTCTACTCCTAACCACTTTATTGACTATTCCATTAGGTTACAACTACCATTTAGTACCAATTTGGGCAGCATAACAGCCCCACACACCCATTTTCCATTTTTGAAACCAATGACAATCCGGCGAAATTTCACCGATTAAATTGTTCACAGCAGCCAGAATAGTCAATAAACAAGAGTTTGGAAGTTACCTTAAGCTCCCACTAGCTTTTCCTTGTCTTGGCTGAAACCCTAGCTGTTTTAACACCAAAGGAAGAGCTTCCAAACCTTAAAGAACATAAAGGAGTAGCTTAGGATCGGAGTTATACGCGTTAGGAGCTAGATCGTCGGAGAAATCGGCTTACCTTACGAGATTTCTTCCTCTTTCTCTCTCTAAAGATCCCATATGCTCTCTCTCTATTTCAGCTGAAACTCACGACAGAAAATGGGAGCTGAAGAAGATGAGAAGATATTTAATTCCATGATGATGTCATCTTTTATTGAGATAATGTCATAATTCCCATTTTCGGATTTTCTGCCAGATTTTCTGCCCAAACTTTGCAAAATCATAACTAATTCTAGAAAACTCAAAATGAGGTGATTCCAAAGCCAAATGAAAAATATTTAAGTCCTCTTCTTAGGAAAAATATTGGTCATTACTAAAAATCACCACAAAATTCCAGAATTACATAAAACTCATCACTGCCCCAAAACAGAGTTCAGTTTCTATCCCAAACTTTGGACAGTCATATCTCCCAGTTCCCAACACGAAATGGCACAAATTATATGTCCATTTTGAAGCTTGAGATATGAAATATAAGACTAGAAAGTTTCATAATTTTTAGACACCATTTGGTCATTCAAAATGTTCACACAAACTGACAGCCCAGAATAGAGTTTCACTGGACAGCATTTCCAGTTTTGCAACCAATGTGTCCAATCCAATTTAAATCAATTCCAATGATTAAATACCACAACATGACACAATTTCCATCACAATACCCCATTCAATTCTTCCCTCTATTCTAAGTCAATTTGGATGTTAATCCACAATTGAACTCAAATACAGGGTTTTGGTGTTGCTCACACTACTACAAAAAGGGGCTTTAACCTCCCAAATTTGGCACTTTTAACGTCCCAAAAAGGGGGGACGTATATGCTGGGGGCGTAGTAAGTTGAGACAAAAGACGTCCCAAATGATAGGGACGCCTAAAGTCTGACTTTAGGCGTCCCAAATTTTAAAGTCCCCCCAGGATGGGACTTTAGGCGTCCCAATTATTAATTTGGGACGCCTAAAGTCCCCACAGGGTGGGACTTTAGGCGTCCCAAATTACAATTTGGGACGCCTAAAGTCCCACCCTGGGGCACTTTAGGCCTCCCAAATCTTAATTTGGGACGCCTAAAGTCCCACGGTGGGGGACTTTAGGCCTCCCAAATCTTAATTTGGGACGCCTAAAGTCCCACCGGGGGGACTTTTGGCCTCCCAAATCTTAATTTGGGACGCCTAAAGTCCCACCGGGGGGACTTTTGGCCTCCCAAATCTTAATTTGGGACGTCTAAAAGTTAGGTTTTTTTTTATACCATAATTTACATTCTGTATTACCCAACGAATTGAAACTGCAGAAACAGAATAAAAGATGGATTCATAAACCACACTGTCCGTTACAAACTAGTAAGGACATCCAGCACTACAATCTTTACTATATATACATACAATAACCTTTCATGCAACCTACTACTATATATATCAATAAAAAACAACCAGAAAGTGTCAAAACGCTGTCATCACACAAGTACAAACTGATATAAAATAACAAGTTTACTACTCTATATGTTGAAGAAGATGTCCAGCCAAAAGATCTCTGATCAAATCAAGGTCTTCACGCAGGTAGGCATCTTCATTATCAAAAATCTGAAAATTAGAAAGTAATAAGCTTTGATGAAATGAATCTCAAGCAAATGAATTAATTAGCATTTCGATTAGAACACCAAAAATATTATCATTTGAGAATGAAGAAGCGATTACCTTTTCAAATTCGCTAGTAATTCCACTTTGAGTTATGTTATACATATAAAGTATAACATAATATCCGCATTCAGTGTTGCCAGGTTGCCGAGGGCACTTTTAATCAAAGAGATGCAATTGGTTGTTAAAATCAATAAAGGTATGTCTAAAAGGACCGTCAATGAAACAATTATGTAGGATCGAATGTACTTACTATGGGATAAAACCACTTTGGCTTTTTAACAACTGCACCCTCGCGTGACCCACCTAGGATTCTATATGTTTGACAAGCACTATCATGAAAAGCAAAATAAACAGAAATTAGAACCATTCATTTATTTTTGTTGTCAATGAAATACAAACAGGATAACTTACGTGTCGAAGACGGATTTTGTATCTCTGTCTGGCTTGTTACTCAAGGGATCAAACCAATAGACTACGTTGCGGCGGGGACATATAACACACAAAGTCCAGTGGTTTCTTTAACAACATGTACACATTAAAATGAAGTTAGATGAGTGAGAAGACAATTATTTAGTAAACTTCTGAAATTGACAAAATGTAAATACGAACCGTTGGACAATGGGTGCTAGATAACAACGAAGTTTGTTTTGTGCCATTTGGTAGCCGACATAGTGAGTCCTATGCGCCACAGTACAAGTATCCCCTGTCGTATTCGCAGGGCATAAGAATCCATACCAATTACTTTTGTCCATGTCTGTGCAGAGATCGTGGAAGGTGCTATAGTAGAATTAAAATAAGGAATCAATTCTTGAATGTATGAAAACAAAAAACCACTAAATGAATTCTATGGGAAAATTGAAAAAAAAACTAACCGGACTGCAAATTTGACCCAGCTTGCATCTATCTCCCCCAACCTGATAAACTGCTTGAGATCTTTATTGTCAATCGTGTAGGGATACTCCACTTGGCCCACAATCCCTGGAGGCATCTTCAAGTCAATCTGTTTAATGCTCTTGTAGATCTGTTGCAGCCGTGCTAAGAAGGGCCATTTGCTCGCAGCTTCGTCATCCTTTTAGAACATCAAAAAACAAATTGTTATTAGGATGCCAACAGATTTTCAGTAACAGTAAGGTAATTCCTACCATTGGAGGTGTTGCGTCTGAACCAATAAGATTGCGAGGCCAAAGGATGAAAGATCCTATCGCTTGACCTAACGTGCCAACCTCTGGATCGGGAACAGGGATGGTTGTACCTTCTTCCCCCTTTCTAACACTCGTCACATTCACCCTACGATAATCCTCCGGAATTTGCTGATTATGGTGGGTGGTAGCACATGTGTGAACGAGAGCATCAGCAACAACACGCAACAGTGGATCATCCAAATAGAGGGTGCAAGGGTCTCCCGACACTGGATTGGGAGAAGGGTCGCCAAGTGGTCCCGATACTGGAGTGGGAGAAGGGTGGCCAAGTGGTTGCTCCAGAGGGTTGTAACTTCCTCTGGTGCTATTGAAGGCCGGGGATTCCTGAGTTCGAGCCTCGTCCCTTGCCCTTTGTGCTTCAAACATCTTTGCCATTTCAAGTTGAAGCTCTGGCAACAGCTCTTGTCGGAGCTTGTCACGAAGGTTGGCCTCGATCTCTCGTTCGAGCTCCTCTCGAATCTTGGCCACAACATCCTTACTAGGTCCAGCTTGTGATGAATAACGTGGCTCTCGTCCAAAATACCTCGCGGTACTAACTCCCCGTGTCTCTCCTCGAACACGACCAAGGTCATCTGCCTTCCCAATAGCCGTTGACAAGATGTCCATCCGTCTACTTGGATTGAATGAACCTTGGCTACTCTGCTCGTCCAGGTCATCCTGTAGCATGCAGTTTATCTTAAATGTATCGAAACCACTCGCGACATGTAAAAAATTAGGTACTTATGGTGTAACTACTTACAATCCTCGCAGCAACCTCAGCAACAGTCGGATTTATGTACTTCCCAGCCTTAATCCTCCCTGCTTTCCATTTTTTGTGACGTGGAGGAGGTGCCGGTGGCTGGATAACAACGCTAGGATCAGATTCCGCTGCTTCCTTCATTTTCTGTAACTCTTCTGCCATCATTTACCGCTCAAGCTTCCGATATCCACCGCGAGACATGAAATGTTGATATTTATTTTCTGCTTGCCTCTAGGCATTTGCTGCACTTAATTTCTATGAATGAAAAACGACAAAAAATGAATCAACGATATAAAGTATATGAAATCAACGATATAAGTAGTTCTATATCATGACAGAAATCTTACCAAAAACTCAGGATCTGCTCGTGATGCCGCAAACAACCTCCAGTCCTCTGGAGATAAATATGTATACTGTGCACATGGATCGTTACCCCTAAGGGCCCCTCGAATGTAATGCTTTGTTAGCTTATTCTTGAAACCTTTCCATCGTACACGAACCTCATCCATCCAGTGCCTATGCATCTCTGTGGTGTCGGGGACATCGTATGTTTGCTGCAAGGTAAAACATAAGATTATTATATTTGAAACAATAAGAACAAAGCTACAATGCAGCAAAACTTCATACCAAAAGTTGCTGCCAAATCATGTCTTTCGTTTTTGGGGGAACCAATCTCCAATTATCGTAGGTAATGCGCACTTTGCTTCGAGCCAAAAGCCCTATGTAGCTAATGAAGTGGTCTTCCTCAGGACCAACTGGATTCAGATTGTCATCGAAGTCTATATGCAGCCTCTCCTGTTGATGTTCATGACGTGCAACCAATGCTCCCATCTTTGTACAGCCTCTAACCCTCCTTCTTGCAGGGGGTTCAACTCTAGGCATTTCGTCATTGCTAGAGCTTTCGTCATCTCTACGCCTCTCGTCATCACTAACGTTATCCATATTCCTGTTAACACAAAAAGCATCATCAGAAACGTAAGTAAATTGCAATGAAAACACATGTATATAGTAAGCGGGAAGTAAAACAGAAAAAACATAGTTCTCGTTTATAAATTAAGGTCTTACTCTATATTGTTTCCCATAGTCCTTCACCATGGTCATTTCTTACAGCATATTCGTCATCATCTACCAATTCTACTTCATTTGTTCAAGGTGTAGTTGTTGTGAAAGGTGGTGTGTCATCAAGGTTGAAGGTCGGATCACCATACTTCTGTTTTTTACTTTTAAGGACAATGGACATATTTTTGCTGGCAGGATCGGTGACATAAAACACTTGCTTCGCCTGGCTTGCTAAAATGAAGGGCTCTTCTCTATAGCCAATTCTTCGAAGATCGACTGAGACAAATCCACTATTTTGCATGGTACTTTTGTCATCTTGCTCTTTGGTATAGAAAGAATAGCCATTTATATCATAACCGGTCCAAGTAATGACCTGAAACGAAGGCCCCCAAGCTAGCCACTCGATTGTCTCAGACACACCGATCTCGTGCAAAACCTTTTCCTCGAACCACTGCATGAATGTCTTGTTTTGCTCAATAGCAATCTGCATGTCATTCTTCCTTGGATTCTTGTTCTTCAAAGTGTTTCTGTGTTCATTTATGTAAGGTTGAACTTCTTCCATATTATTCAGGATATACAAGTGGGCTTGCAACACCTCTTCACAAGGAACATTCTTCACTTTCAGTCCTCGTGTTCCCTTGCTTCTCCCTTCTTCATGCCGAGATTGTTCCTTCTTCCCTGACATATAATCTTTACAAAACTCCATAGCCTCCTCAACTACATATCTTTCTACTATTGAGGCTTCTGGTCGATAAGGATTTTTAGAATACCCTTTTAAGATCTTCATGTATCGCTCGAAAGGGTACATCCACCTCAGGTAAACTGGACCGCATAGCCTTACCTCCCTCACCAAATGAACTACCAAATGCACCATTATATCAAAAAATGAAGGCGGAAAGTGCATCTCTAGTTGTGACAAAATAATGTAACCCTCATTTTCTAGTTCATCCAACTTTTCAGTGTCAATGACTTTGTTACAGATAGCATTGAAGAAAACGCACAATCTTGTCACTGTGTTTCGTACTTCATCTTTCATTATGCCTCTAATAGCTACTGGTAATAGTTGTTGCATCAACACATGATAATCATGGGACTTCATTCCCACTAACTTCAAATCGTCCATTGAGACACATCTTCTCACATTCGAGGAATACCCTTGCGGCACCTTCATTTCATGCAAACATCCACACAAACTTCTTTTCTCTGCTTTTGATAGTGTATGTGCTGCTGGCTCCATGTATGCCCTCCTACCATCATCTCTTAGTTGTGGATGTAACCGTTCTCTTATTCCCATATCGACAAGGTCTAATCTCGCATTAATCCCATCCTTAGTCTTCCCTGGTATGTGCAAAAGCGTACTGATAAGGCTATCACAAACATTCTTCTCCACATGCATCACATCAATACTGTGTCTCACGTCAAGCGAACGCCAATATGGAAGATCAAAGAAAATGGATCTCTTCTTCCATATGTTCTTCTCACCCGCAACCCTCTGATTCTTACCAAAAGTGACATGGATACGTTCCACTCGACTGTAGACTTCCTCTCTGGTTAGTGACTTTGGAGCCATTCCATGCTCCGGTAAGCCGTTAAACCGCTTTCTTAGCCTACGATACGGGTGGAACCGATGAAGAAACCTCCTGTGGCCAAGGTAGACAGTTTTTCTTCCATGCTTTAGTTGTTGGAAGTGTGTGTCTGCTTCACATATTGGGCATGCTTTGTGACCCTTCACGCTGTACCCTGACAAGTTTCCGTACGCAGGGAAGTCGTTTATCGTTGTGAAAATCATTGCACGTAGCTTGAAAGACTCCTTCTTATAAGCATCAAACACATCTACGCCTTCCTCCCACAACTTCTTCAAGTCCTCAATCAAAGGCACCAAATAGACATCAATATCGTTCCCTGGCTGTTTTGGTCCAGAAATCATCATAGATAGCATCATATACTTACGTTTCATACATAGCCAGGGAGACAAGTTGTATATTACAAGGAGAACCGGCCACGCACTATGTGTGCTAGTAAGAGTTCTATACGGATTGATGCCGTCTGTACAAAGCCCAAGCCGTAGGTTTCTCGGCTCGCTGCCAAATTGAGGGAACATTTCATCTATTTTTTGCCATTGTGGAGAGTCAGCTGGGTGCCGAAGATATTTCCCATCAGATATTCTCTCATCAGAGTGCCATCTCAACTTCTTCGCTTTTGTTGCACTCGCAAACAAACGTTTAAAACGTGGTATTATTGGAAGATACCACATAACCTTTAAAGGTTGCCTTTTACTTGTCACATCACCACAACCACCTTCTTTTTTCACTTTGTATCATGCAGTTTTACACTTAGGACACTCACTAAGACCTCCGTACTCATTTCTGTACAGTACGCAGTCATTAGGGCAAGCATGTATCTTCTTATACTCCATACCCATTGTAGACAGGATTTTCTTGGCCTCATACATACGATTTGGAAGTACATTATCCTCCGGAAACATATCACACAATAGTTCAAGTAGCAATGTGAAACTACTATCGGTCCACCCACAAGTTGCCTTTAAGTTAACCAAATGTAATGTTCTTGTCAGCCGCGTGTACTTACTACCACTATACAATGGTGTCTCTGCATCACTCCGCAGGCTGTCATACTCCTGCGACTGCGCAAAGGATTCTGCCTCAACATCGTTAATCATTCTCTCCATTCTATCTTCATCTATGACATCCACAGCTTCCTTCTTGTGTGACGGACAATCAGTTACTTCCTCACCATGCCATATCCACCTTGTGTATCGCAGATTTATTCCATCACAAAGTAGGTGATCCTTTATGACATCAACATCCCGTCTACTCTCATTCAAACAATTGACACAAGGACAAAAATACTTCCCATTTCTTGCAGGAGCATTCTTTTTAGCGAATTCAATAAATTCGTCCACCCCTTTCTCATATTCTTCACTAGTTCTCAAAGCATTCATCCAACTATGATCCATTTTTTTACCACCTAAGGCATTACCATTACATTCACACGTTTAGTACAATTATCAACGACATATGATGGGGTTATGGTTTTCTTTTTAAGTTTTGGATTGAATTATTCTTCATAATTCGTTTGGAATTAATACAAGAATTTCTTTAATTTAAATAAATCATATTTTATTTTATTATATATACTAATTAATGGTGCAGGAACAAGACTAATGAAATGGGGTGGTATACTAATTTTTGCAGCATTGAGCACCTTAAAGTATTTTTCATTAGTATTCAATATCTTAATAAAGTGAGTTTTTTTTACATATAGCATCTTAAAGTATTTTTCTAATAGCAAACAATATTCTAAGTTTAGGGTGTTGGTTACTATTGAGAAAAATATTATTTTAAAGGTAAAATTGCACTAAAAATTATTTTTAGACATTGGATTCCTAGAAAAATAATTTAAAGTGTCATATGCACACACAAAAATTAGTTTAGAATATTAAATGTAACTAAGAAATTTACTTCAAAGCATTGGATGTGCTGTTTAACTCTTTATTTAATCAAGTAAAATATTAGGACCCTTTTCGGAAAAAGACAAAATGATATTAAGTTAGGCAAAAAAAAAGTTAGCTATACGGTGGAATAAGGCACAAGTGAGCTTAATAAAAAACAAAAGGAATAGGACAAAAACATTGACTAGAGTATCTAAAAAATGATAAAGCAGAAGTATAAGCTTATTAAAAACTATATTAGGACTTTTGATTGCAGTAATTCTTAAGGAAATGAATAAAATATTGCAGAAAATAAACCAACCAGCCTAATATCAATATATAAACAAAAAAAAATCAAGAAAATAAACCAACCTTACCTGATCAGGGAGGGCGCCCACTAGCTAGTAGAGAAGACGTTGGAGAGAGCCACACTTGGAGACGTTGGAGATCCACGGTGGTGTGCACAACAATGGAAGGACGGAGGTAGAGGAGAGAGCAAAAATCTACCCACTGTGGAGGAGGTGAAGTTGCAGCAGTGACGGTTGCGTGCGTTGAAGAAACAAAGAGGAAGAAGAAGGGAGGAGACGGTGGGTGCGTGGGGAGAAGAAGTGCTTGAACAAGGGAGGAGGGAGGAGTTGAAGAAAAAAAATAGAGAAGGGCCGACGGTGGGTGCGTGGGGAGGAGAGGAGGAAGAAGAGTAAAGTTGAAGAAAAAAATAGAGGAGGTGTGATAGAAGAAGACGCATGTCAGACACTTGTCTGACATGCGCAGGGGACGCCTTTAGGCTTCCCAAATGACATTTGGGACGCCTAAAGTGGGACTTTAGGCATCCCAAATGTCATTTGGGACGCCTAAACCCAACTCCTGGCGCTAAAAAAAATTTATGAAATTTATATTTCGCGCCAGGAAGCACTTTAGACGTCCCAAATTCAAATTTGGGACGCCTAAAGGTTCCCCTACACATATATAATTACAAAAATGCCACCGCATCCCTTTTTAACCACCCAATTTTCAATTTGGGACGTCTTTGGGGGTGGTTATATCTCAATTCTGTAGTAGTGTCATAACACAAGCGATTACAATCCTCTTTATATTCTCTAAAAGGGTTCATTAATCACTAACCACGTCCACTTTTGTAGTCATTAACCCCTAATCACAATTTGGGATCTTGCTAAACTGGGGCTTAGCAATCCACTAATCTCAAGCTTATTCTCTATCCTCGAGTCTCAAAATTCGGGGTATTACATATTGAAGAGTACGAGAGGAAATTGTTATCTCTTCAAGAACAAGAGAAGATGAGTGTTTCTGACACAATAGGGTTAACAATAGAGTTTCTAGCAATGGAGAAAGAGAGGTCTCGCATGGTGGAAGATCAAATGAAAGCAAGGCAACAAATGGAAAATGTGGATGCTTAAGTGGTCTTCTTGTTTATCTAATCTGAAGAAAGCCACAATGCTGCTTGCAGTCCGCCTCAAGCAAAAACTATGATAGTTAAATATTGTTTTAGAGTAGTACGTAGTTAAATTTATTAGTGGATTTGTATCATTGCAGTGATCTTCGCTAAATGTCGATACTAAGTGAGCGGTGGTTGAGTTTTTACAAAACAAAAACAAAAAAGAAAGAGAAAATGAAGGAAAAGAAAAACAAAAGGAGGGAAAATAGGGTGTCACTACTACAAAAAAGGAAAGTTGTGGCGCTTATAATTGCATTAGCTATGGCGGTAAAGAAGTGCCACATATCATGACACCACTAAAAAAAGCTGTGGTACTTGGAAGCGCCACAACATAATATTTTTTTTAAAAAAAATATTGCCCTCCTGTGGTACTTTTTGGAGGAAGTGCCACAGGAGGGGGTCTCCTGTGGCGCTTACGTTAGCAAGCGCCATAGTAGACTCCAACCTCCTATGGCGATTACGTCAACAAGCGCCACAGGAAGGTCCTATATTTTTTTTAATATATCTTTCATATTTTTAGTCCATACCCCTATAATTGCAATGGGGCACTGCTTTAAAGATTTTCTATATATATCCGCAGCAAAATGAAGAAAAGCAAACAACGACAATGAAATAACTTTAAAATAATAAAAACAGATGATTAATTAAGCAAAGTAGTACTAAAAATATTTACACAATATATTATGAATGAAATACAACAAATTCAACTTAAACAAATGACATAATAATTGGCAAGAAACAACACAAAGACCAGCTACCTAGTTAATTAAATAGTAGCTACCCAGAGGTTTGCCTAAACAAATATTTACACCATTCCTCGATCACTTGATTAAGTTGATAGTCAGTCAAAGTGTTATAACGTTGATCTTCATAATACTACACATATATACAATCAGGCACAAATTAAAATGAATTAAAATCAGTAAAAATTAATTATCAAGCACTAATTAAATTTAATTAAAACACAATATGAAGTGCAACTAAATGACTTACTTTTTAAGGAATAAATGACTAATCATGCGTAATTACATCCTTCATAAATTTTATGATGTAATACCCACAATCGTTGTCATTGGGTTGGAAAGGGCACTGCAAAAATATAATGAAATATTTAACTTTGTTTATGAATAAAAATTGTTTACTAACAAAGTTTGAGTAAATTCATATATATATCAGTACCCGTGTCTTCTTCCAAGCATAGCTAAGGTGAGGGTCAGCAGCTTTAGAATAGCTTAAGGAGACAGAGGCCCGATATGCAGTCAATGTGCTAACAAAACAAATAGAAACTGATTACTTTTGATTATTCAATCGCATATGCAAATATTTACACGTACGCACGTACGCTTACCTATTGAACAATAGCAACATATCAGGATTCCGCTCATCCCACATTTCTTGAGTGATGTATATATGACTTCCCTATTATGTTGCATGAAGTTCTTCAGATGATCATCAATAATAAAAATGCTCTGTAACAATAAAAAAAGCATACATAATTTGTTACATTAAAATTAAGTGAAACAAAATAAATTGAACAATAAAGTAATTAATGTGTTACCTATACTTTATCCCAGATTTCATCCTCATAATGTTGCTTCACTTGTCTCCAATATTGAATTGTAATAAGGACTCTGTCTCGAACTGTAGTCCCAATCAAGTTGTTTAATGAGATACTATTCTTGCCGATTGGGTTTCCTTTTCATTCCACTCCAGTTGTAACTTAATTCCATTACTTCTCAATTTGATCAACCTCGCCATAATGGTCCTGCCACGGGTTACCCTCTCCACAAATCTTTGTCTACCAATGTCCTTGGGAACATCATCAGTTTCATCGTGTGGTGAGTCTATACTCCTAGAAACGAAATAAACCAAAACAAAACATCAGTGGACAATATCAACCATATCAATGAAAGTAAATTATTTTGAAATATATAAAAAGGTGTGTACAAGTAAACAAGTCAAGGCACTCATTATCTTTTCCATTTTCTCATTTGATTTAAAATTTTATTCTTGAGAATTCGTGTTGGATTGAGAATTGTGTTTCTCTTGACCCAAGTCCCCTCTTCATGATCATGTCTCACGTATATGGGTCCATCTCCATCTGCATCTATACCAGTGTCTACTGACATCAAATTCTCAAACGAAGGATCATCCTCATTGATATTCAAATATTCATTACTTTTAAAATCAACTTGTTCTTGATGATTCTTGTTAGATGGGAGTACAATAGACCAATTCTTCTTAACAGGATCCGGAATGAAAAATGCTTCTTTTGCTTGTGTTGCTAAAATAAAAGGAACACCTTCATACTAAACCTTAGAAAGGTCCACTTGAACAAAGCCTAAGTCATCTATCCGCAATCCACTGTTGTTGTTAACCTGCTTACACATGAAGACAAGGACCCTGAACATAGAGTAATCTAACTCCCATATGCGTTCAATGACACCAAAGTATGACATTGATGCATAGATAGGGTGTATGTCTTTAGCACTGGATCTATGCCAAGAATCAGCAACAAGTGTTACCCCACTATTCTATATCGTGCTTTGTGTATCATGGTCTTCTGTATAGAATGTGTAACCGTTGATTGCATAACCATTGTAAGATAATACATTTAAGCTCAGTCCCTTTGACAGCCATTTCAATTTTTAAGAAACTAAATCAGGATTCTGCTCTATCCCATCATTAATGCACTTTTTCAACCAGCCTAAAAATTGTTTATTGTGTTCTTTTGTTAACAAATTTTCATTCCTATCACCATGTACCAATCGAAGAGCATCCTTGTGTTCTTCAACATATGGTTCGACCTCATTAGTGTTATGTAGCATATACAATTGGGCTTGCTCCTGTTTAGTCACTGATATCGTTGCTACATCCCTCCCACTTGTTCCTTTTAAGGATGCCTAAGTCCCATCATGATGGGACTTAGGCATCCTTACAGGGTCAACATTTGATAGAAAATCAGCACAGAAGTTACTTGCTTCTTCAACCATATACCTTTTAGCAATACAACCCTTTGGGCGATATCTATTTTTCACATACCCTTTTAATATTTTCATGAATTGCTCATTCGGGTACATCCATCTCAAGTACACTGGACCGCACAATTGAATCTCTTTGACCAAGTGTATGGTTAGATGTACCATAATGTCAAAAAAAGAAAGTGGAAAATACATTTCAAGTTCACATATAGTACAAACAATTAACCTTTGCAAATCTTGTAACTTAGTTGAATCTATCACTTTACTGCAAGTCAACTTGAAAAACATGCAAAGTTTGGTAATGGTGTTTCTTAAAATTTTAGGTAAAATGGATCGTATACCAACCGGTAGGAAATTTTGCATGAGCACATGAAAATCATGAGACTTAAGGTTCTTTAACTTCAACTCTTTCACTGATACAAGGTTCTTTATATTTGAAAAGCAGCCCTTGGGAACTTTAATTCCTTGCAGAAACTCACAAAACAATTTTTTCTCTTTCCTTGACAGAGATTATGCTGCTGGCGGTAGATAAGTACGATGCCCTTGCTCAATCGATGCCAACTCTTTTCTAATTCCCAAGTTCACCAAATCCAACCGCGAATTGACACTATCCTTGCTTTTTCCTTAGATATTGAGCAACGTGCCAATTAGACTATCACAGATATTTTCTTCTATGTGCATCACATCAAGAAAATGTCTCACTTATAAAGATTTCAAATATGTAAGTTCAAAGAATATGAAAATTTTCTTCCAATCACTTGTCTCAATCTGTTTTGTAAAAAGCCTTGCCGAAATTGTTATCCAAATCTTTTACCTTTGAAAACACCTGGGCACTGGTCAACATCTTTGGTGGGTTACCTTCTTCTAAGTCACCATTGAAAGCCTTTTTACACTTCCTCCAACAATGTTGTGATAGTAACAATCTTTGATGTCCCATGTAAACTTTTTTCTTACAATAATCTAGTTGCACTAAATGAGTGTCATCTTCATATATAGGGCATGCACCATATCCTTTGATTCTGTATCCCAAAAAATTACCATAAGTAGGGAAATCATTAATTGTGCCAAACAGCAAGGCTTTCAAAGTGAAACTTTCTTCCATGTACCCATCATACACACTAACTCCTTCCTCTGATGACTCCCCATTTTTAATAGAATTTGAGATATATTTTGATATGTTTTGGGAGTCATTAATGCTAAAATAAAGGGATTTATTGGAGATTTTGATAAGATATCAATTTGGTGCATAATTTGGGGATTTTATTTTAAATATTATAATTTTAATCTAAAATAAAAATAATTTAATATAGGATGATGATAATAATAATTCATTGTTTTGAAATTAAAAGAAGAAGAAGAAGTTGCTTTTATTTTATTATCTTATCTTTTATTTTTCTTTTCTTGATTGATTGCAACAGGTGACGTTGATTTACTTTTTTGGATGAGAAGCTGAAGCAATTTCCTAATCTAAGAGAACCATACGTGGGCCATGGGAGGTTGGACCAATTTCGTTGAATAGAAGACTCCTTTGGGCTGCTACATGTGACGACACAATTTGGGCTTTAGAGGGCATGCAGAATTTTGACCAGGTCTAAAGGAATAACCTGGAGAAGAGGGCGAGAGTTTGAAAGGAGGCGGCTGTTTTTCAACAGAGGACACTATTCATCATCTTCACCATCGTTGAACGTCGGGAGCAGCGAGAGAGCGTCATTGAAAGCGGGACCTGGGGAAGAGCCATTAGCTTCTGATTCTTCTTCTTCTTCCCCAAGTCCTCGATGGTGACGAGAGCTGAATCAGAAACAGAGGAGGCGGCTGATTCATTCAGAACTGAATCATCGTTCTCTCGGATCTTCTTCGTCGAAAACTCAGAGCTGAACCAGAAAAACAACCAGCAAGCTGAACCTGAGGGGAGAAGCGGTACTGGTTTCCGGCGATCTTCACGGTCCTCTGCTTGAGCGACATTGGAGAGAGCAGCAAACAGGAAGAATCAGATAAAAGAAGAGCAACATTAATCACTGTAGCAGCGTTCTTCATCTTGGGTTGTTTTTCATTTATTTATTTAATTTCCCTCTGATTTCCATATTGCTGTTACATCTGGATGTTGCTGAGATGATGTTGGTGTTAATTATGAGTAGCTAGTTAATTTGTATTAGGATTATTTCAAAGCATTGCAAGGATTGAGACTTATTATTATTTTTCTCTTTAGTTGTTAATGGTAATTATGTGTTAATTTTATCTTGTTTCTAATGCTTCTTTGTGCCTGGCCATCACTTGGATTGTTTTGTTCAATTAAATTAAGCTTGAGAAAGTTAATTTAATTGTAGAATTTAGGTAAAATTATGCTAGACTTGAAGTTTAAGATTAAATTGATGGTTTGTTAGTAACATAGAGATATAGTTACTAACCTAGTATTGTCAAATTAAGGTTGTTGCTTAATGATTGTTTTTTCTTAACTGTAGCAAGAGATTGTGCATGTTAATTGAGGACATAAATTTGGTTTTGACTTGAGAAAGCTTAATCAAATACCTTTGAACTTTAGACTAACACATTAAGTCATTTAATTTCTAATGGAGTGGTAATTACTTAAGTCTCATGAATTGCAATGGTTAGAAATAATCCTATGCTCCTCTTGTTTTCAAGTAGAGTTTCAATTTAGTCTTTGTCAATTAATTTTTCATCTTTTTGATATAATTAAATTTGAAAATACAAAACTCTTCAAATGGTTTTACTCAACCTAATTGAAAGCGTAATTGTATTGATTAACTCACTTTTGCCTTAGTCCTCATGGGAACGATCTTTACTTATCACTTTATTACTTGGCGCGACCCGTGCACTTGCAGTAGCGAACAAGTTTTTGGCGCCGTTGCCGGGGACTAACAGCAAAAGTTTGTGTTTAATTGTTGCAATTGTGTGATTAATTATGCTTTAGTTTTTCTTTTTCTTAACTCTTTGTTTTCTTTTGTTTTGTTTATTATCCTAGGTAGTTTTGTTAATTTTGTTGGTTTGGTTGTTTTGTGTTTAGTTACTTCTTGTCTATGGATTATCCTTGGTGGATCAATGAAACAAGTGGTGGATTTGCACATGATAATGATTATCTCAATTCTTATTATAACCCTTATACTTGTGAAGCTCAATATGAGTATATTTGTTGCAATTACTGTGGAGATAATCATTATAGTGAGCAATGCTCCCATTTCTCAACCTTGGATTACAAGAAGAATGATTTGTTAAGGCTCAAGCTCATTTGTATGATGATACTTTTAGCCTTAATCAGAATCAAGATCATTCAATGTCTTGGGATCCTCATTATTCTTCTTCATATGCATCACATTCTCATATATCACTTAATACCTTTGTAGATAAAACCACCCCCATTCATGAGAAGAAGCCCACACTAGAGGATAAGCTTCAGTGCATTCTTGATAATGTGAAAGAAATGAATGATTGGACAAAACAGAAATTTCATGCACATTCATTAGCTCTTAAAAATGTAGCATTGCAAGCAAATGAAATAGCTTCTTCCCTTGAATCTTTGAAGCAAAAAGATATTTTCCACGATATTTCAAGTGAACAATTAACCATGGGGAGTGAGGAAGTGTTGTCAACAGTCTGCAATACTTTGGTGGGTGACTGTGAGTTGGAATTTAATGTCGATGGGAAGAATACTGAGTGTTCAGTTGAAGTTTCAATTTTGGAGCCTAATCCTTGTTGTTTTGAACAAGATAATAGAGAGGAAATCCCTGAGAATTGTGATCTTGATCTATCCACTGATGTTTTGACTCTTACTGATGAGAGTCCAGTAGATTTTATTGGGTGTTCTAAATTCTTAGAAGCTCCTACTTTTGTTTGTATGGATATGATTGTTGTGCTTTATTTGAATTCAGTGAATGCTTGTACTTTGAGATTGTCTATGATTGTAGAAGTACAAGTAATTACCTTGAATGATCATTTTTCATGTCTGAAACCTTGTTGCTTGACAAGGAATGAAGACAAAGTAATCATGGTGTTTGATACTTATGATTAGTGGTTTGTTTTGAGTAGTCTGGCTGAAGACTTTAAACTTAGCACTTCTTGGGAGGCAACCCAAGGTTTGGTTTGATGTTTTGTTTTGATTTTATAGGACTTTTGTAGCCCCTGATGATGTATTCCACTTTGGTAGCCACAATCAAGAGCATTCAAAAGCATAAGGCAAGAATTGAGAGGGGAGTTTCCTTCTACTTTTTCTTATTTTGTTTGAATTGATTGTTGATAACATATTATGGGATATGAGTGCTGGTTTAGTCGAGTATTGCATGTGCTTGATATTTGTTAATGACTATTGATTTGATTGATAGCACCTGTTAGTTTTGCGAAATTGGTGAAAATTTCATATCTTTGAAGCTTTTGCTATCCCTACTCTTGGATACGGTTAGTTTTTCACTTTTATTACTTAGTGTTACTTGTTCACATTGGGGACAATGTGACATTCAAGTGTGGGGGTGAAGGTACCATTGATTTTATATGACTTGTCCTCAATTGTTTTGGAAATATTGAAAAACTTCTTTGGTTTTGCTCATAAATAGACAAATTTTGAAAAAAAAAATTGCTTTTCATGGAAGCTTGGATTTTAATTGTGAATATTGGTGAAGTTGAGATGATTTGAATTTGAAAAGGATTGAGTTTTATTAGAATTCAGTTTTATCTTCTTGGAATGTTAGTAAATAGGCAAATAGTTTGGCTTGGGAAAATGACTTTAGGATGTCCAAAACCGGTGAGAAATTTGAGCCTAGATTTTCATCTCTTTCAAGAGGGAGTACACTTATTGTTATTTCATCTCTAGAACTTGTTTTGAATCTTTTTCAAAACTTAAAATCCCTTTTGAATGCACAAAGATGATTTAGGCATTCATTTTCATACTTAGTTTGGCCAAATGACCTTCCTAATCACATGAATCCTTTGCTTCACCCATTTGAGCCTAAAATTCCTTTAAAGATAAATTGCATGAACTAATTAGCCCTTTGTTTCAGCTGATGCAATTTCTCCCTTATCTTTTTCTTCACTCTTTACTTTAGTAGGTGCTAAGTTGTACAATTTACAAAAGAGAGAAGGACTTGGTGAAATAAAAGCAATATTTTGTAAATTTGGATAAATAGAAAAAAAAAAGAGAGAGAATAGAAATAGAAAAAGAAAAGAATTATAGACATGAAAAGAAAAAGAAAAAGGATATGAAAGAATGAAGGAATTAAAAAAAAGAGAGAAAGAATAATAATAAGAGTTCATTTTTGTCAAGCTTGAAACATCTTCCTTCTTCATGAATTTAATTGAAATGCTTAGCACTAATTAAAGTATCCATCCATTATCACTTTCATTTCATTATCCTACCTTATTCATTACAACCCTTGAAAAAGTCCTTTTGATTTGTGTATGCAATGGGATAATACAGCAGAGATTGAGATGATAACCAAGCCTATGGTAGATGAGTTGCAATAAGTGGAAGGGAGTGAAACACAAGCCTTAATTATCTTGAGAGAAGAGTGCAAACACTTTGACTAGTGAGGGATGTTTTATTGTGATTTATCTATGCCAAATGATTTGCCTTGCTACTTGCATTGTTAGAAAGTGGAAATGATTTCTATGAAAATTTAATTCTTGAAAGTTTGAATTGTTTCCAATTTTGTATTGCTTGCTATAAAATCTTTCTTCCATGGTTTTCTTAAGTTGTTTATGAATTAAAATCTTGAGGACAAGATTTGATGCAAGTGTGGGGGTGTGATGACTCCCCATTTTTAATAGAATTTGAGATATATTTTGATATATTTTGGGAGTCATTAATGCTAAAATAAAGGGATTTATTGGAGATTTTGATAAGATATCAATATGGTGCATAATTTGGGGATTTTATTTTAAATATTATAATTTTAATCTAAAATAAAAATAATTTAATATAGGATGATGATAATAATAATTCATTGTTTTGAAATTAAAAGAAGAAGAAGTGATGGCCAGGCACAAAGAAGCATTAGAAACAAGATAAAATTAACACATAATTACCATTAAAAACTAAAGAGAAAAATAATAATAAGTCTCAATCCTTGCAATGCTTTGAAATAATCCTAATACGAATTAATTGTAGAATTTAGGTAAAATTATGCTAGACTTGAAGTTTAAGATTAAATTGATGGTTTGTTAGTAACATAGAGATATAGTTACTAACCTAGTATTGTCAAATTAAGGTTGTTGCTTAATGATTGTTTTCTCTTAACTGTAGCAAGAGATTGTGCATGTTAATTGGGGACATAAATTTGGTTTTGACTTGAGAAAGCTTAATCAAATACCTTTGAACTTTAGACTAACACATTAAGTCATTTAATTTCTAATGGAGTGGTAATTACTTAAGTCTCATGAATTGCAATGGTCAGAAATAATCCTATGCTCCTCTTGTTTTCAAGTAGAGTTTCAATTTAGTCTTTGTCAATTAATTTTTCATCTTTTTGATATAATTAAATTTGAAAATACAAAACTCTTCAAATGATTTTACTCAACCTAATTGAAAGCGTAATTGTATTGATTAACTCACTTTTGCCTTAGTCCTCATGGGAACGATCTTTACTTATCAGTTTATTACTTGGCGCGACCCGTGCACTTGCGGTAGCAATTAAAGGAGCCAAATATACATCTATATCATTCTTAGGTTTCCTTGGCCCTGAAATTAACATGAACAACATCATAAACTTATGTTTCATGATCAAGTGTACAGGAAGGTTATAAATCATCAATATCACGGGCCACGTGCTATATGTACTAGTCTGAACACTATGTGGATTAATTCCATCAGTTGACAAGGCAAGGCGAAGGTTCCTTACTTCATCTGTAAAGTCAGGGTACTCATGATCAATTTTTTTCCATTGAGGAGCATCTGCAGGGTGCTTAAGCTTTATGTCTTTAATCCTTTCATTTGTATGTCATGTCAACTGATGCGCCCCGCAAGTATACGGGTCGTGCCAAGTAATAAAGTGATAAGTAGAGTATCGTCCCACGAGGAATCAATCAATTAATTTTTAGATATTAAAATCTCAATTTCTTTTAAGTTAAACAAAACTAGTAATGAGAAAATTCAAAGAAAATTAATTAACAAAAACTATCAATATCAAACACAACCTAGAGTCACTAATCCCTCACTAGCTCTCCAAATCTCAAATCCATTTACTTTGTTAATCTCCAATGTTAATTTTGTTAATCTCGAGTATAAATAGTTATAAGTACCTGTCGGTCCACTCACAACCCTCTCTTAAGTATAATTTGTTATGTCTAACCCAATTACTCAAGAGGCAAGATAACTTAAACACACTCTTCAACAATTATATGGGGCTATTAGGTATATGTCTATCCTAATCGCAAATTAAATCGTAATTTAATCCCATATTACTTAATCTCAGAGCCTAATTAAAATCCCCTTCGTCAAGGTAAATCCTAATACTCAAATTCACATCTAATGGTGGCTAATCATCAAACGGACATAATAAAATAAGATTAAGTAACCAAAATTAACATAAATCATAACTAATAAATCATGGAAATAAAATATAGTTCACTAGTGAGTTCATAGTTTCTCTAGGTCAAGAAAGAAAATTAGTCACACATGGCTAAAATAAAATCCATAATGAAATAAAGAAATTCAAATTTAAAGAATAAAGAAAAAGAACAAGAGAGAGAGCAAATCTGTGAAAGACTCTCTCTATTCCTCTTGATCTCCGCTCGATTTCTGCTCCTTCCTGTTCTGCTCTGATGTGTTGTGATCTGCGCGTTGTTGCCCTTTTTATAGATACAAGTTCGGCTATTTTCCTTCTGGCTAGGGTTGTGTGCATTCTTTAGGGATCTTTTACGCAGATATTATCCTATCCTTTCTCATCAAAATATAAAATAAGATATTATATTATCTTTATCTTTGCAAAGTAGCTGGACATGGGGATCGATTTTTATCTATTACTTTCTTGCTTCAAGTGGGATCCGCATCTATATTTTCTCATCCAAGTTAATATCTTTTTTCTGATCTATCTTGCAATATCATATATATATATATATATATATATATTCTTTTCATGTTGGCCCACGCGTACGTTTTTAAATCTGGAGATGGATTATGTAATGTTATTATTCTTCTTTTCCCTTTGTATATATATCTTCACACGGCTCCACAATATATATATATATATATATATCTTTTCTTCATATTTTTGCCCTCCTCAATATCATCATATTTCCTACAAAATAAAAATAAGATATGGGTAGATTTTATATCAACATTTCTTTTTATCCTCAGCTTAATTAAAAGATAAAAAATATATAGAAGATAATTAAATAGGTATAAAATATTAATAAATTTAATCAATTATGTCTTAAAATCTATACCTATTTAATTATAAAATATATATTTATCATCAACTGCTTAGCAATTTCTGCATTACTGTACAATCGCTTGTATCTCGGAATAATGGGAAAAAACCATAGGACCTTCAAAGGACTTTTTCCTTTCTTTTTCCTATATCGAGATGCGTTGCATTTAGTGCACTTCTCCAATGTTGCATACTGATTTTAAAATAATACACAATCGTTAGGACATATATGCGTGTATCTTCTCATATCACATACCGGTTGTAGAGCAAAGAATTCGCTTTGCCTCGTATGTCTTGATAGGAAGTACATTTTCTTCTGGAAGCATATCTTGCAATAGTTCAAGCAATGCGGTGAAACCTGAATCACTCAATCCATAATGAGAATTAAAGTTGTATAACTTCAACACTGCTAGCAATCTTGTGTATTTAGTACTACCAGCATATAATGGTTTCTCTGCATCACCTTTTAACTTCTCAAATTTGTTAGGGCAATTATGAAGCACCCCTTCAACCACATTTAGCATTTCTTTAAGACCATCATCTTCATCAAACATGCTTTAATCAAATTCATCCGAAGCATTCACTCGTGGTATGCACCCAATCACTACATGCGTCGTTCGTCTCACCATGCCTTGTCCATCGTGTATATGTTTGATCAATTCTGTAACACACTAAATGATCTAGCAAATCAAGTGGACTATCCACTTTACAAAACAACAAGATAAGCAAGGACACAAGATCATGTCAGGATCTTTTGTATGCTCAATTGCAAATGTAATAAACTCTTTCACAGCATAATTCATTAATTAATCCCACAGCATTATTATAATTTTTCACAACTCATATCGAAAGAAACCATATTTGCCAACACATATCATAGGTAAATTAGAAAGCATTACAAGTCAACAAATAACATATAAGTGTTAAGAATATATAAATAATTATTTTACTTTTGCAACTAATCCATAACAATCATTAGAATACCTACAAATTATATATACTATTATTAACTTCTAATAAAATCACATTTGTAAGCTCAAAATTTACAAAACTTACCGTAAACAGAAGCTTCAATAGACTGATGAGCTGAAACTACAAATACAAATTAAACATGAAAAAAAAATCAATAAAAAATTAGTGGCTGTAACTTATTTTTTTTAATAATAATAATGTGTACAAAACATCAATATATAATAAAATCAAATATGATTAGCTTAAATCAAAAAATATGATTCAAGCAAAAAAAAAATTAATAAAATAAAATAAAACAAAAAGGACAGCATAACATAAAAAAATTTATTTTTGACTAAATTATAAAAATGCATGATACACACACACACACACACACACACATAAAGAGGGAACTAGACACACACACACACGTAATTAAATATTTACTTTAATTTCTCTTGAATATTATAATTTAATAAGATAATACAAACAATTATTTTAATTTGCTACCTCTATAAAATGGAACACAAAAATTAGTTTGTTGTATGTGTGAATTATCATAGGAAAGCAAACTAGATATTTCACAATGCTTGTGTTCTTTTATATATATATATACACCAACAAGCAAGAATATATATATTCTCCAGTACACAATGCCAAGTCATAATCATATACGGTCTAAAAATCAAAATTGACCCCACAAGTGAAGCTATTAAAGATGAGCTTTTATCAAAGAAAACAAGAGAGCACATGATAACTTATGATTCCTAAAAGTAAAGAGGTTGGTGAGGCAACGGAATTCAACTTCTAAACAATCCATATATAAACTTTTAGAACATTTTACACACTCATAGTAGAATCAACACGTGAGTGATAAAAACAAAAGTAGAATCAACACGTGTAACAACTAATTATTGTGTTTGACCATGCATATCATAAAACCACCAAATTCTCTCTTACAAAAGCACAGTATAGTGCAAATTAATTAAAAGCTTTTAAAAATACAAGCTAGCTACCAAAAGGAATTGAATAACATGAAAAAAAAAAAAGAAGCACGAAAATTATAAATTAATTGATCAGCGTAGTGGAGTGGGAGACCACGTTTTTCGTTGGTGACGCTATCTTGAGTGAAGAAGAGGAGGAAATTTGAGCAGTGGAGACCAACTGGAATGGGGGATCAACAGAGGAAGAGAGTAGGAAGAAAAGGGAACAATTGGGACAGGAGTGGAGACGACAGTAGGAGCAAAAGGCAGTAAAAAACAAACTAAAGATGGATGTACCAAGGGAATATGATAGATGAAGATGTGTGTGTGTGTGTGTGTGTGTGTGTGTGTGTGTTTTTAAGTGTGTGCAGAGGAAATGGAACGGGAAGGGGGACGGACGGACGCGCGACAAGAGAGGGAGGGAAAATTTCATGGAAAAAGGACGGAAATTGAAAAGGATAAGGAGGGGGTGGCGAGAACCATGTGATTGGCTGGAGTGGATTATTGTGTAATCCACTCCAGCCTTACGTGAGGCAAACTCCACACTAGCCACCATGTGGTGGCTAGTGTGGTGCTTGCCTTGGCAAGCACCACACATGGCCATATGCGCAGCTATGGAGCTTGGCCAGCCAAGCGCCACAGCTGCGAAGCTCAGCCTTACTTGGTCCTTGCACAAGCAAGCGCCACATTAGCAAACCCACTAGCTTTGGTGCTTTCCCTATTAAGTGTCACAAACTTAAAAAAAAGTGAAAAAAAAAGGGAGCAGCTATGGCACTTTTCCAGACAAGGGCCACAAAATGTGCGCCACTTTTCCACTTTTTTTTAGTAGTGTGTGTGGTTATATGTAATTGTTGAAAACCAATTGTCATTGTACGTTTGATTGTATCATAGTGGAGTTTTTTTAAGACTAAGTGCTGTGGTTTTTATCTCTCACATTAGAGTTTCCACGTTAAAAAATTATGTTCTTTAATTTCCTTCATTTATCTATTGTTTACTTGACATATTATTTATTTGAGATTTTTAAAAACTTTAGATGCATTATGCTAACTCACTTTTATTAAAAAAAACAAAAAAAAAGTTAAGTATATTATATTATACTTGAGCAAATTATCTTCCAAACACACTTTTAATATACCACTTAATAATGGAATGATAAACGTGTTACTTGATTGGTCCGGAGGGAATATACATAAAGAAGTCTACAAACTTGATTACCATGCATAAACTCAAAAATCCACCGTTGCTAACCAAAAGTTAATATAGTAATTGTCAATATCTACTTTGATGAGATCACAAAAAAACTCAAGTGACAAAAAGATTATGGTGCAGAATCCAAATAATAATGTAAACATATTTTTATATCTCAAAGATTTAATGGGGAATCAGATCATTATTAATCGCGATAGTGATTTGGAAAGAGAAGTATGATAGTCTATATCAAATCATTATCCCTATGGGATGTATATGTATAGGCATTAGCTCTTTATTCTTAATGAAGAAGTGTGTGCTTTATGTTTTGGTAACCTCTTCAAAATTAAATAAATGATTGAAATAAAGGGTACGTGTAATCCCTGATCGTTTCTTGATGAGCCTTTTATTAATTATCTAGAAACTAAATGCAATGATTGACATGAAACAGTACAAAGGAGAAAATTTGATCTTTTAACTACCAACTACTTTTTTCTTTTTTTTTTCTTTTTTTTCTTTTGCAAATGAAAATTAAATTGTTATAAGCTACTTCATGTTGGGATTTTTTCCTTTAAAATATGGAATGATGTTGCCATTAATGAAATGAGAGAAATTACAATATTAATAATGGGATGAGCAATCCTTCATAACAATGGTACAAGCAATCCTTACATCAAATAATTATGGGAGATTAAATATGCTAGCTTCAAAAGACTCTAAGGGCCACTCCTTAAGGTGTGTTTGATTTGAGGGGGAGGGGAAGGGGAAGGGAGGGAGGGAAGATGGGGTTTTAAGATTACCTTATTTGGTTTGATTAGAGACAAAGGGAGGGAAAGTTACTTGTGCCACAAATCAAGAGATTTGCATCCTCCTTATCTTTCTCAACGGTGAGCTATCATAATTAAAGACAAGACAGAAGAGAAAAGGCAGGGAGTTAAAAGGTCTTCTCACAATGCTCTTGAATTGATTCTCACAGTGCTCACTGATTTAAGGCAGGGAGCTAGCAAATCATTTTCACCGGCGATGCCATCTTACTGTCAAGATGCTCTTGGGTTTCTTGTGTTAAAGAAAGAAGAGAAAGGTAGGAGTACAGGTGGAGACATTGGAAACGTCACAAAAATTCGTTAGAAAATTTACCTCCCCTTCAGAACTACCAATTTGGATGGGAGCAAACTAAGGGGGTTGGAGGAGAGGGGGCATATTTTGGCTCCCCTCCCCTCCAAAATTTTCAACCAATCAAGGGGAGAAGAGCATCTACCCTCCCATCCCATCCTCTCCCCTCCCCTAAAATCAAACGATTAATCAATAGCAAGCCGCCTTGAATATTATTTTCTCTAAATTAGGTTTATTAAGCTCTCTAGCAATTAATGAACTTAACATCATATTTAGCTTGTAATCCAATAACCAAGCCATCTCGCATTACCACTTGATTTTCTCATTAATCTTAATTTAATAGTGGCCACCCATATTAAAAATGAAGGTTATGATGTTAAAACCCAATGTTAAACACAATTAAGCTCAAATTCAAGAAACCAATGCAAACACACCACACCATTGATCCACTAATCAAGCAACCTTGAAACTAGCACAAAATTTGACATCATTAATTCAATGGATGAACAGCACAAAGATATGACAATTAAACTAATTAAATACAATATCAAGCATCTAACAAAGTTTTAACTACATACAATCCTCCAAATACATCAAAATGAATTAGTCAACATTATAAAATTTATTCTAAAACTTAGGAATCACAAATACAATATATAAATAGAGGAATGAAAGAGCCAAAACTGTCAAACCCCTTAACATTTCGATACATGCAGAGTAATAAGCGCACAATTCCATAAGGCATACAAAAATAGTGGAAACATACTGAGATTAAGTACTTATTTATAATACAGATAATTCACCGTAGGATTTGAAATATACATACAAATGTATAGAGTGTTCAAAAGAAACTAAATTACAAGCTAAATAACCAACAACAGTCCCCACATGCACTGAAACTCTACTAGCCGGTAGGCATTGATTTGTTGTTTGAGCCACTACCTTCAGCTGAAATATTTTTAATTTTTGAAAAATGGTGAGATTCAAAAGAATTTCAGTAGTAACATATAATCAATCATAAAATAAGTGAAAATTAAATATGT
This sequence comes from Inga oerstediana, assembly GCA_963210345.1. Taxonomy (NCBI): domain Eukaryota; kingdom Viridiplantae; phylum Streptophyta; class Magnoliopsida; order Fabales; family Fabaceae; genus Inga; species Inga oerstediana. The sequence continues at coordinate 76,173,497 of OY723400.1, forward strand.
CATTCTCTATATTATGCAACATATTAACAACACAAACAATCATCATGGCATGTATACATGAGTTAGGGCTACTCCCCCACTATCCGTAAACCTCGATTGGGTTCTTACTCAACAACTAAGTAAAAGTGCCTACTCACACAAATTGCCCTACTCGGCAAAACAGTGTTCATCAATTATATCACAGAAGATGGCATGCACAAACATATAAAATATACACATAATTTATGAAAGATAGAGTTACTACATGTCTCCTTTCTCAATTTTTCAGTCGTCCTAACTTTGATTTCAGGTTAAAAAATTTTCAATTCCTATCAAAATTTAAGGTAACAAGTAAATTGTTATTACTGTACCATTACTACCTTTAAATCATAGTATCTATCACAGTTTCAATAATTTCTTCTTAATACAACTCTGCTCAATGCAGTTTCACAGGTTACCAAAAAATTGGCAGATTTTCGGTCAACTTTGAAAAATCATAGTTGATTCTAGGAAATTCTAAATTGACTGATTCCAAAGCCTAAAGTGAAGCTCTTTAAGTGCAGTTTTATGGAAAAATACCCAAGTCTAGCCATTACAACCATAGTATTCCCAAAAATTCTCCTAAACCCTGCTGTTCTAGATTGCACTCTAGAAACATGGTCAAACTTTAAAAAAGCATAACTTTCAATCTACTAGGCCAAATGGCTCTTATTAACAATCAAAATTGAAGCCCAGGATGTTTACGTTCACCTTGTAAAATACCAGGCAATTTGGATCAGGTTTTTCTTCTGAAAAACACGCCACAACAATATTGGTTTCCAGAAACAAATCTGGACAGCAGCAACTCAATCTTCCAAAAATTCTAGAATTATGTATAATCATCCAAAAATCACAACCACATGTGATTCCATATAACCTTTCATATAGAATCCAATGGAATACTCAAAAACATTAAAATCAAGGTTCTTCCCTAGATTCTATACAGAACTTAACAGAGACCCTTTTGCCAAGAATCCAATTTTGCAAATTAAGCTTCAAGACTTATACTCTAACATCATTAAACCTTTTTTAACCCATTTCTCATGATTACAAGACCATTAGGCTTCATTTTCATGGTGTTAGAAAATCAGGGCAGTCACACAACTCTATGAATAATTACTCAAACATCACAATATCTGGCTCAAATCAAAGCTTACGCTTACCTGAGCATGATTCTGCAACCAGTTCTTGATTCCAATAGTACATACCCTGATTAAATGACGCTAAACTCCACAAATCAAAAATCTAAAACCATAGAATTGAAGCTCATGGTGAGGAGAAGAAGATTTATGAAGGACTTTTCGGGTGAAAGTTGCGATTCGGTAGTGAAATCAGTGAATTTTCTCTAGAGTTTTTACTATTCATCACCTTCTTTCCTCTTTCAATTTTTTTTCTGATTTTTGGCAGTGTTTGCTGATTTTTTACGCTTCTGGACGTCTTAATGGATAGAGGAAAGATAATTTTTGTCAATTTCCAAAATTACCCTTACATTTTGTGATTTTTACACTTAGTTAAAGATCTGGCAGAATTTTCATTAAATTTTGAAAATTCATATCTTTATTTGTAGACATTCAATTAAGGTGATTCTAAAGGCTACTTAACCCTTAATGAGTCTAGTTTCAAGAAAAACTATAGCCTTTAGCCAACTAGAAGATCAACATTCCCAGATTTCAAATCTTTGGATGCTGCCACGAATGCTAGCTAGTTTTACTGGGCTAACTTCAAAAATCCATAACTCTTTATGTAGAGCTCCAAATAATTCCCATGCCTATCAAATTAAAGCTTGGAATGTCTACTTTCATTCTGAAAAATTTTACAATTTTTGGATATCATTTGTTCATCCAAAACCACATGATAAACTCACTGCCTCACAGGAAATTTTCAATGGCAGTATAATCAAATTCTCCAAAATTCACCCTTTATTCTATTTGTTGAATAAATATACATTGAATCTTTGGTGTATGAATTTCGGGATATTACAGCTCTCCCCTTTAATAAAATTTCATCCCCGAAATTTGTTACATATATTGATTCATAAATTCTGGGCACCGCTTGCGCATGTCTTCTTCTGTTTCCCATGTAGGTTCTCTAGGAGATAATCCCTTCCAAACAACTTTGATGAATGGGATACTTCTATGTCTCAGCTATTTTTCCTTCTTATCAATTATCCGGTTAGGTTCGACTTCATATGTCAAATCATCCTGCACATCTAATTCTTCATATTCAATGACATGTTCAAGATCGGATTGATATTTCTGTAACTGTGACATGTGGAAAACATCATGCAATCTTTACAAATTTGGGGGTAAAGCGATCCGACATACTATTGGCCAAATCTTTGACAGGATCTCATACGGACCAATGTACCTTGGACTTAGCTTCTTCACTTTTAATGCCCTACCAATCCATGTGATAGGTGAAACTTTCATAAACACATGATCACTGACCTCAAACTCTAGAGGTTTTCTTCTCTTGTTAGCATAACTTTTTTGTCTGCTCTGGGTAGTTAATAATCTCTGTTTGATCAGCTTGATCTGGTCTATTGTTTGATCACCAATATCAGGCCCAAATAGACGTCTCTCGGATAACTCTATCCAACACAAGGGTGATTGACACTTCCTTCCATACAATGCCTCATAAGGAGCCATTTGTATACTTGAGTGATAGCTGTTATTGTAAGCAAACTCAGCAAGTGGTAGGAATTCATCCTAACTACCTTTAAAATCTAGCACACATGCCCTCAGCATATCCTCTAATGTTTGAATGGTTCATTCCATTTGGCCATCTGTTTGTGGAGGATATGTTGTGTTGAACCTAAGCTTAATACCCAAAGCCTCATGCAACGCCTTCTAGAAATTGGAAGTAAAGCAAGGATCTCTATCTGATATAATGCTTTTTGGTGTACCATGTAATCTCACAATCTCTTTGATGTAAATCTCTACAAGTCTATCATGAGAATAATGAATGCTAATTGGTAGGAAATGGGCTATTTTTTTGAATCGATCAATAATTACCCATATAGTATCATGATTTCTGATCCTGGGCAACCCCATCACGAAATCCATCATGATACTTTCCCATTTCCACTCAGGAATCTTAGGATTCTAAAGAAGTCCTGAAGGTCGCTAATGCTCAATCTTCACCTTTTAGCATGTAAGACAATGAGCAACAAATTGCATTATGTCTCTCTTCATGCTCGGCCACCAATACGTAGACCTTAAGTCATGATACATTTTGATCGCTCCTGGATGCAGAGTGTATTTACTCTTGTGAGCCTCCTCCAGGATTTTCTGCTTCAACTCTATTTGCGGTGGACCATATAATTGTTTCTCGTATCTAACTAATCCACTTGGTTACAAATCATATTCCTGAGTTTCACCTTTCTCAATCATCCCTCTGATAGACTGTGCTTGTCTATCTTGCAACTGAGCTTCCTCAATCACTGCTCTCATATTATTATATGCCTCACTGACATTATTACTGCCGACCAAAATTTGCTTGAATAGACTAAGATCTCTGAAATCCTAGATCAACCAATACTCATGTATCATCAGGGCTACAACCTATACTGTTCTGCTGCTCAGTGCATCTGCAACTACATTATCCCTCCCTATATGGTATTTAATCTTCGGGTTATAATCTTTCAGCAACTCCATCCACTTACGTTGTCTCATATTCAGCTCTTTCTGATCATATATATATTTCAAGCTTTTGTGGTCGCAGTACAGCTCTACGGTCACACTATAGAGATAATGTCTCCAGATTTTCAAAGCAAATACAATAGCTGCCAACTCAAGATCATAAGTAGGATAATTCAATTCATGAGGCTTTAGCTAAAGAGATTTATACCCCACTACTTGGCCATGTTGCATCAAAACACATCCCAATCCATGCCTACTAGCATCTATATAAACAACAAAAGTAAATTGTGGATCTAGGATCGTCAACATTAGTGCTTTTGTTAATCTCTGCTTTAGCTCCATGAAGCTCTTCTCACAACTATCGCCCCACACAAAATGTTGAGTTTTCTGCGTCAACTTTGTCAATAGCAAAGCTATTGTTAGCTGTCTAGCTTAACCGCTAGCACACAGATCATCACAAGTAGTATAATAATATCATTCCCACAAGGACTAAGGAAAAAACGAGTTAATTATCACACTTAGTTCTTAATTAGGTTGAGTGAGAGTAATTTGAAAAAGATTTTATATTAATAATTAATTGATCAAAAGAGAATTTGTTTGAGAACTTCAAGATAGGAGGAGCCTAGGATTACTTATTCCTATTGAATTTCATAAAACTAACTTAAATCTTAAATTGATAATGAAAAGATGTGCTTATCAGAGGTCCTAAATAAATTGATAAATCTTTCTCAAGTCAAAACCAACTTTATATTCTCAATCAACTTGTGCAATCTCTTGTCTCAGTTAATGAAAATACTCATTAAGCTCTATCCTCAATTAGACAATGCTAGGCTAATAGATATATCTCTATTCTATTAACAAATAATCCATTTAACCCCTAAACTTCAAGTCTAGCATGATTTTATCTAAGTTTTACAATTAAATTAGCTTTCTCAAGCATCACTCAATTGAACCCAACAATCTAAGTGGTGGCCAACCACCCAGAAGCATTAAGCACGAGATAAAATCAACACATAAATTTCATTAATAAATAAAAGAAATAACAAAAATTCTTAATCCATCTAGTTCAAGGCAATCCTAGATTAAGAAATTTAGCTACTCATCGTCATAACCAAAACTAAATCAAAGCAATAATAATCCGCAGCAAAATAAGAGTTAACTGAAAGAAAAGAGAAGAAATTAATAAAACCAAAAGATTGACTCTCAAATCTCTTCTAAGCTTCAATTGCCCCAAATTCTCCACAGCGTCCTCTGATCCAGTGGCGCGCCAATCTTCAAATCAGTCACTTCTACAGTCCTCTCGTCCTCCCATGAAGATTATGACCGAACCCGAACGCCTCTCCTTTCGTCTATACCTAAACGTGTGTTCTCCTCCTCCCTTCCTGAAGAAGCTTAACCCTTATATATAGGTCAGGTTCCTAGATCCTCATACAATATCTCTCTAGCAAAATAAAATCAAACAAAATGATTTAAAAAAATAAAAAGATAAAAAAATAAATAATGATAATAATAATTAATGATAACAACAACAACAACAACAACAACAACAACAACAACAACAACAACAATAATAATATCTTTTCCTTTTTATCTTAAATTATTATTTTTATTATTAATATCTTTATTTTTATCTTAAATATCAAAATCATTATTTTTATCCTAAACTTTGCTATTTATAATGAAATCCCTTTAAATCGATATCTTATCAAAATCTGACTAAAATCCCTTTGATTTATTATAGATGACTCCCAAATATATTAAAATATGTCTTAAAATTATCTAAAAGTAGGGAGTCATCACTTATTCTAGAGAAATTTTGTATAAAACGATGATAGTAACTAGCAAAACCTAGAAAATATGTATCTCTAATACAGTCTCTAGTCTCTTCCAATTCAGTATTGCTTCCACTTTGCTAGGATCGACCGAGACCCCTTGCTGTGAGACTACATGGCCCAAAAATTTAACCTCTGAAGCCAACACTCACACTTGCTCAGCTTGGCATAGAGTTGCTTTCACCTTAATGTGTTTAGCATTATTCTTCGATTTTGTTCGTGCTTAGTTTTGTTCTGTGATTATACCATAATATCATCAATAAAGACTACCACGAATTGGTCCAGGTACGAACAAAAAATTCGATTCATGTAGTCCATGAACATAGCATGTGCATTTGTCAACCCAAATAGCATTACAAGAAATTCGTAATGGCCATATCTGGTCCGAAAAGCAGTTTTCGGTATATCTTCCGCTTTAACCCTGAGTTGGTGATATCCTTATCGTAGGTCAATCTTTGAAAATGCACAGGAACTAAATAATTGATCGAGTAAATCATCTATTCTAGGAAGTAGGTATTTGTTCTTAATGGTCACTTTGTTTAACTCCCTGTAATCAATACAAAGTCATAGGCTTCCATCTTTCTTTTTGACAAAGAGCACTGGAGCTCCCCATGGTGCTACATTGGGTCTAATAAACCCTTTCTCTAACAACTCTTCAATCTGCTTCTTCAACTCAGCTACCTCACTTGGATCCATTCTATATGGGGCTTTAGATATTGGTCCTGCTCCAGGCCTAACATCAATTGCAAACTCCACTTCCCTATCCAAGGGTAATCCACTGATATCCTCAAGAAATTCATTTATCACAGGAATACTCTGCAATGCTTTTTCGGCCTCTAATTGCATGGAGAAAAAAATGAGGTACCCCTGACAACCTGTATGTAAGCATCTCTTAGCCTCAGTGAGAAAAAATTAAGATTGATTTCTGTACCAATATGCTGTTGCAAATTAGGATATATAACCCTTTTGTTTCTATAGTCGATCAAGATACTATTGGCTGTCAACCAATCAATACCAAGGATTGCTTCTAAGCCTTGCAGTAGTAGACAAATCAGATCCACAAATAATTCACACCCCTTGGCATTTACAATACAATTCAAACAGACATCGGCCGTGACAACTCTAACACCAGTAGGTGTAGATACAACTAGATCATATTGGAATTTGTATACTCTCAAGTCTAACCATCTCACATAATTGTATGCAATGAATGAATGACTAGCACCCAAATCATATATGACCTGTACTAAGTTGTCATTAAGGGAAACCATACCTTGAATCAGTTCAGGATACTTCCTAGCTTCCTACTACGTTATAGTATAGACCCTATCTGGAACTTTAGGCCTCATCTCCTCTGGCTAGTGCTTCTGTGGGCAATCTCTGGCAAAATGCCCTAGTTCATGGCTTACATAACAAGCGGGCTATTTAGCTGGATCCGGCCTCTATGGAGCACCATTGCAAGTTTTGTCAAGGTGATATGGCTTATGACAACACCAACATGTTCTACTTCCTGAAAAACTATAGCCTTTGTGGACTCCAACTTGATTCAGCCTCTTGTTATCACCCCGGATGGCCTGCCTTGGTCTTTTCATTTTTGTGACGAACCACCACTTCCAGATGCACCCTTACTATTATTTTTGGCAGCCAAGCTCAACATATTTTTTTTTCAACAACCCAGCATTCTTCAACAGCCTTGTTGAACTCAGTATAACGTCTAGATACTAGTTTCTCTTTTAGATCTGGTTTGAGCCCTTCAATTATCACATCGGCACTTCATTCTTTATCATCGTGAAGCTTAAGATATGTCGAATATCAAGGCAAGTGAATGTACTGGGCTAGGTAATCATCAAAGATTTCCTGATCTTGCTATTGGATGCTCAAAAATTCTTTCTCCTTCTCATGTTTGATGGAAGGGGGAAAATATTTCTCATTGAACTGCTGTTGGAATAATTCCCATGTAATTGGAATATTCCTTCCCCTCAAAATGAGCTCAATGTTCTTCTACCATCGGTCTGTATCACCCTCTAGCTTGTAAAAAGCTAATAGAACTCTAATTTCATCTGGGCACCACAGCATATTAAAGATCTTCTCTAGGCGTAACAACCAATCTTTGGCTATCTACGGATCACACTTTCCCCAAAAAATAGGAGGCTGCTGCCTAACCAGGTCTGAATGTCTGCCTCAGGTTCTGGTACAATATCCTCTGGTTTAGGTCCCTTAGGTAGTTCTTCTTCATCATTCCCTCTTAGAAATTCCTCTAGGTGATCTTGCCTATGCTATATTTCCCGTAGCTCTTCCCTAATTTCATTCATCATGGCCTGCTGCTACGTCATCAAACCCAGTATTTGCTGTTGGAATAGATCTTATCTAAGACTCTGTTCGCCCTCATTATTATCATGTCTGCCCCCAACTCTACCTCTTCCTCGGCCTCTACCAATCTCTCCAGTTCTTGCCATCTCTATTATTTACTCTTGATTTTTGTCACCATGCAAACAAGACCATATCAGTAACTATTCTAAAAATGCTAGAACCGCTTTAAGCTTTGATACTAAAAATGACAAACCCCTTAACATTTTGATATATGCAGAGTAATAAGCGCACAGTTCTATAAGGTATAAAAAAATAACGGAAACATACTGACATTAAGTACTTGTTTACAATATAGGAAATTCCCGTTAAGGTTTGAAATATACATACAAATGTACAGAGTGTTCAAAAGAAACTAAATTACAAGCTAAATAACAAATAATAGTCTCTACATGCACCGGAACTCTACTGGCCGGTAGGCATGGATTTGTTCTTTGAGCCACTACCTTCAGCTGAAATATTTTTAATTTTTGAAAAAGGGACATTCAAAAGAATTTTAGTAGTAACATACAATCAATCATAAAATAAGCAAAAACTACATATGTCATGCTCCATGTTATGCAACATATTAACAACACAAACAATCATCACGGCATGTATACATGAGTTATAGCTACTCCCGCACTATCTGTAAACCTCGGTTGGGTTTCTACCAACAACCAGGTAAAAGTGCCTACTCACATAAATTGCACTGCTTGACAAAACAGTATTCATCAATTATATAACAGGAGATGGCATACACAAACATATAAAATATTCACATAATTTATTAAAGATAGAGTTACTACATGTCTCCTTTCTCAATTTTTCAGCCGTCTTAACTTTGATTTCGGGTCGAAAAATTTTCAATTCCTATCAAAATTTAAGGTAACAAGTAAATGGTTATTACTTGTACCATTACTGCCTTTAAATCATAGTATCTATCACAGTTTCAACAATTTCTGCTCAATACAACTCTGCTCAATGCAGTTTCACAGTTTTTCAGAAAACTGGCAAATTTTCGATCAACTTTGAAAACTCAGTTAATTCTAGAAAACTCAAAATTGACTGATTCCAAAGCCTAAGTGAAACTCTTTTAAGTGTAGTTTTATGGAAAAATACCCAAGTCAAGCCATTACAACCATAGTATTCCCAGAAATTCGCCAAAACCCTGCTGTTCCTGATTGCACTCCAGAAACATGGTCAAACTTTGAAAAATCATAACTTTCAATCTACAGCACCAAATGTCTCTTATTAGCAATTAAAATTGAAGCCCAAGATGTCTACTTTCACCCTATAATATATCAACCAATTTTGATCAGGTTTTGCTACCGAAAAATATGCCACAACAATACTGGTTTCTAGAAACAAATCTGGGCAGCAACAACTCAATCTTCCAAAAATTCTAGAATTATGTATAATCATCCAAAAATCACAACCATATGTGATTCCACATAATATTTCGCGTAGAATCAATACAATACTCAAAAACATCAAAATCCAGGTTCTTCCCCGGATTCGATACATAACTGACAGAATCCCTTTTCCGAAGAATCCAATTTTGTAAATTAAGCTTCAAGACTTATACTCTAACATCATTAAACCTTCTTTAACCTATTTCACATGATTACAGGACCATTAAGCTTCATTTTCATGGTGTTAGAAAATTGGGGCAGTCACACAACTCCATGAATAATTACTCAAACATCACAATATTCGGCTCAAATCGAAGCTTACGCTTACCTGAGCATGATTCTGCAACCAGTTCTTAATTCCAACAGTACCTACCTTAGAGTTTTTACTATTCATCACCTTTTTTCCTCTTTCAGTTTTTTTTTCTGATCTTTGGCAATGTTTGCTGATTTTTTTAAGCTTATGGACGTCTTAATAGATAGAGGAAAGATAATTTTTGTCAATTTCCAAAATTACCCTTACATTTTGTGATTTTTACACTTAGTTGAAAATCTGGCAGAATTTTCATCAAATTTTGAAAATTCATATCTTTATTTGTAGACATTAAATTGAGGTGATTCCAAAGGCCACTTAACCCTCAATGAGTCTAGTTTCAAGAAAAATTATAGCCTTTAGCCAACTAGAAGATCAACATTCCCAGATTTCAAATCTTTGGATGTTGTCACGAATGCTAGCTAGTTTTACTGGGCTAACTTCAAAAATCCATAACTTTTTGTGTACAGCTCCAAATAATTCCCATGAACTATCAAATTAAAGCTTGGAATGTCTACTTTCATTCTAAGAAATTTCACAATTTTTAGACATCATTTGGTCATCCAAAACCACATGAAAACTCACTGCCTCACAGGAAATTTTCATTGGCAGTATAATCAAATTCTCTAAAATTCACCCTTTATTCTATTTGTTGAATAAATATACATTGAATCTTTGGTGTATAAATTTTGGGATATTACAAAAACTCCCCTATTGAGGATCTAAGTTCATGACATTACCACTTGATATGAAGGATTGAGAAGCTTAGCTATTGATTTGACACAAAGCTTAGTCGCCTCGGAGTCAAATTACCAATTTTACCATAAATTAAAATGCAATATAATACAAACAATTCGGGATTATTCTCTTATCAATGAGCCTTTTATTTTAAATTCCCTAGGTTGAACTAAGTGCTAAAAACATGGTTAAAGATGGGGTTTTGAAATTGGTTTTCTCTAAACTAAAATTCATGAAAATAAAGCTATTTCTAATCTTTTTGGTATTTTTGAAAAATAATGAAGAAATGTTTGAATTGAAAATGATTATATGATGAAATGAGTCTTGGTAGAAAGTTGGTGGCTTTCCCAGCTTCTCAAAAATAATTTGGGAGTTGATTTTTTATCAAGTTAAATTGAAAACCTTAAGCAATCGCGTTGAGTCTAATTTATCTAATTAATTACCAATCCTACGATCGCATTCATAGTCATCTTTTAGATAAATTGTTAAAAACCACAAAGTGTATTTGAAAATCATTTTGAAGCACTTGCTTCCTCTTACATGAGAGTAAATCGCAACACTCAATATGAATTAACTCAACTAGACACTATAGTAATCACATACAATGAATAATCTCATTAAAACATAAGGAGATATATTCAATATAAAAATCCAAGTGTATTAATAACAAACTTCAACACAAGAGTAATCCATCATAGACAAATAATCACTCATTTAAATCTTCTACTCATGTATCAACACAAAATCATCATTTAAAGATCCAAATATATGGTAAAAGCTAATGAAAAACTAATAAAATCCCTTTATAGCACATTGAAGCTCTAGCCATATTCTTCACCACCAAAGCTCAAGAGCTTTAGCCACTCATTAGCTAACCCTAAACCCCTGAGGTGTTGATCACTCGACCCCAACCGGTCAATCTCCTGTCAATAGTGATCAAAGCTTCTTCAAAAATCAAACAATCCATTGAAGAAAAGTGGAAAGGCTATGAAACTGAGATTAAAGAAGCTCACTCGAATCTAGAAATCTTGATAGAAACTCAAAGCACTTGATGGAAAATTCAAAACTGGAGGTCATTGGCGATATGAGCTTCTAGTTTCCTCTAGTATGGTGTTTGAGGATAGAGGGAATGGTGAGAGGGAAGGTTTGGCGGTTTCAAGTTCTCCCAGAACTCTCGGCCTGGTATTGCTTTCTCATCCTTTCCCCCTGTGGTGTATGTCCAGGTTTGTTGAAGATCAAGAGCCAATAGAAGGTCATGGCGTTACTAACAGTCGAGCCAGAAGGTCTCTCCTCTAGTTTGTGAAGAGCTTGAAGAAGTTGGAGTTAATCGTGGCGCCTAAGCTCTATCAAGGAAGGGAAGGCCTAATGGTGTAGGTGTCTAGGGAGAATGAAGGTAGAGAGAAAAAGGGGAAGGTCCTGTCATGGAGAAGTCACCGTGGCACTCTCCTTCTCCGTCTCAGGCTATGTTTTTAGTCTACCACGCTATGGCTTCTTTAATGTCGAGGAAGAGAAAGAAGACCTCATTGGTCTCTGGTCAAGTTTTGACTAGGGACCAAACTAAAATCTTCAAAAGCTCATGGAGGGACTAAATTGAAAATTTTTGAATTTATTCAGGGCTGAACTGTAATTTCCAAAATGCTTGGGTCATTTCTGCCATTTTCCTTTGTCCCTTTTCTTCATTAATTTGAAATTGTCAAAAAATTTAGGGCCATTTTATGTAATTTTTTCAATCTTCAAAAATATTAATTTTGACCCCAACTGACATTTTCCAAAATCTCTAATTTTTCTTAAACACCTACAATGCAAAATTAAGCGCAAGGTAGCATCAAAAGTCTAAGAAATCATTTACATGAATAATTAAAAAATTATAACTATTTTACCTCTTATTATACTTAATTTAATACAAATGTCCTTTACTCAAATTAATGTTTAATCATACATTAATGTCTTGACAAATGCAATAAAAATCCCAAATCATAAAAAAAAACATATAAAAATATAGTTCAATAAGCTACCGTCACTCATGGAAACGAAATACCACCAGAAAATCAAACTAAATGATGATGGAAAACGAAAGTGAAGGTAAGATGAACCCAGCTATGGTGAGATCAATGGTGAAAGTGCGGTAATAGTGGAAAATCGAAGGCTTGAGGTTCAGAATCGATCTAGCTCCTCTCTCTGCTTTATCGCTAAAGCTCTCTCTCACGGCTGCTCTTCTTCGCTGAAGCTTTGCTTGGGGTATGTAGGTCGATGATGATGGTGGTGGTGGAAGTGAACGTCGCCAAACGACAAAGATGAAGGTGAAGAAGACGGTCGAAGGTGATGGGTGATGGTGGAGGTGTGCGAAGGCGACGAAAGGTAGAGGTCCAAGCTCGTGTTTTGTCGTGGCTGCTACTCTCCAATCTGATATTCTGATCTGAAGCTCCATCCTGACCTATTGATCAAGTCAAAACGCTGCAGTTTTGAGTCGTGGACCATTATGGTATTTCTGACATTATTGAGACTACACTGTAATTTATAAAATTCGAGCCCCAAACTATTATTTTCAGATTTGGTCCAATTTTTCAAGCACTTACAATTTAAAACAATTAAACAAACATTAAATCCTCTCAAGAAAAACATTAAATCCAATTTTTCAAGCACTTACAATTAAAAATAATTAAACAAACATTAAATCCTCTCAAGAATCAATAATTAAGAGTAATTACAATAAATATAAGAATTTTACTCTTTTTAGTTCTAATTTAATATATTTACTCTTAATCTCAATTAATCACAAGGAAAGTATTTTAAGCTCAATAACTATGACAAAATCTCCAAACAAAATATGAAAATATATCATAAAAATTGGAATTTGTCACTTAATGTGTCATAATCTTCACCCCAAAGGTTTTCGTTATTCATATTTAAAATTTGAATATATAAATAGTTAAATACACTCACAAAAATGATCAGAGCCGATTGATTTGAACAAAACATGAGCATCCGGGGACCAGAGGATTTAGTTGTTTGTAGCTTCCATTGGATTTGTGGTCTCATATAATGCTTAGTTTACCCTCACGGCCGGCATGATTATTAGGCCGCACATTAGCATAATGTTGTGTGGCTGCATGCACCAATTAATTCATACTTGCTTTGAACATATATATATCATTATTGTATATAATCCTTTAACTTTATATTTACATCTAAGGCAGCAATATATAAACAATGAATTTTATTATGTGATTTTAGCCTAAATAACTCCTAAATCTAGCTACCAGAGGTGCTTTGCCACTAACGGGTTCTTCTACGTCTCTGTCAAATTCAGCTCTGAACTCTGAACCATTTCAGCTTTAATGGGTAAAATCTGCATTGACTAAGAGGTAAAACAAAAATGTGTGGTATATATAAGTAATGATATATAGTACCCTGATCCTTAATATAATAGCTAGTTGACTAATTTGAGTAGATTAAAGAAATCAACTAGTTATATTAGTTATTTGTAACAAATATAAGTTATGTTTCTTAAAAATCTATCTTTCATCATGACTACCTTTAGATATAACCACTTAATGTATGGATTTAATAGGGACACTTTAGGAAAAAATTATAAATTTAGGAGACATAGTGGATTGGAGCCTTATATTTATGATCAAATTCGACCCAAGTACGTAGCTCTTCTATTAACTGTGGGAGGTAGTATATGTTGTTAAAATGCATGAGCATGTAAATCTTATTTCTTCCGCTGTCTAAGCCCATGTTGTACGATTTTTTATGTCATGAGCTAGCGTAAATCTAACATCAAAGATAACAACAGTTTGGGAAGTAAAAACTGAGTCGGATTGGCAAGCTAAAATTAGTTTCATTCGCTTCTTCTCTGAAATTTCTGTGCTCTTCTTACATAACAAAAAACTTTTTATGAAACTTCAAAGATAATATTTAGAACTTAATAAAATTTTGGACAAATCTAAGAATGTTACCTAACTATAACTACACTTTTTTTAATACCACCGAAGTTGTTAAAGTATCCTTATACTAGAAAACAGAGGGTAGAGGTAATAATAGTTATCTGCAAATTTTGTGAAGTAAGTTGTGAGACAAACATTGGATGAAGCATTGAGAGAAGTTTTCTCAACTTTTGTGTATATATATATAGTTTATTTTGCTGTGTTATTACTTGATTATATTCTTATTCCATCGTTTCTTCTGTTTCATTGATTTGACCATGTCTTTTTGTCTTGGGTCAAATGCAAAAGATTTATAACCAAGAATTGCAGTACAATGCAACACTCAGGTCATCTCACTCGAGGAGTCTTTATTGACCTACCCAAGTTAATTAAATATCTATAATACAAGAAAACATGAGGTTATTTTCATCACCATTCTTCATCATTTACTTCAATACCCACTTCATTTTCTTTGCACCTTCTTTACCAAATCCGAAGCTGCAAATCTAATTTCATGGGTGTCTTGGGTTCTGGATGATTTGTGGTTGCATTTGGCTCCATGAGTGGCTAGGAGTTTCAAATCTTAAAGATGGTAAAGATGGCATGAGTTCCAAATGCTACAAAGGGGTGTTCTAGTTTTTAGCTTAACTATTTATTTATGATTTTCTTGATTTTAGGAGTTGTAATTTGTTGTTAAGCTTATGATTATATTTTTAATCTTTGTTTGAACTAATGTGTGTTTTGGATTAATTGATGTTGAACCTTGTGCTCATCAATATATGTGGTTACATATACGTTTCATTATAGTTCTTTTGATTCCCTATTATCTTGCATAGTATTGTTGGGATATTGAGTTGATTTTTGAATTGCATTAGAACCAATTGCATCAATTAATTCACAATCACACACTAAGAGGGCTTAATAGTATCTTAAGAGTAAGGGTTCCTCTCTTTTGGTGCTAGACTTATATGGGTTTGGTATTTTAGAAAACTTAGTGATTTCATAAATTACATACAAAGTGGTTTCTAATAGTGTTTAAAGAAGTGATTATTTCTAGACCAACATCAAGTTTTTGCATGTGCATTTGCATTTTTCTAAAGAGCACGCTCCTCATTCTGAGAGCAATCAAATGCACATGCAAGAAGTGATACAGTTCCTCAGCCCTCTCAATTGCAAGAAAATGATGAGTCTTCTCAAATTTCTACAAAGCACGCTCATCATTCTGAGAGCAAGCAAGAGAAGAAACTTCTTGAGAAGACTTCAAAGAAGAACGATCAAAGGCAAAAGGGAGCGGTAATTGCACAAGAAGATGAAAGAGCCAAGAAATCATTCAAATATGAGGTTCCACTCAAAGGTAATGAGGTAAACATTCGTGATCTCCTTTTTCCTCATTCTTACTTCGCTAGTCAAAAAAAATGGTCTGATGAGAAACAAAATCATGACTTGCTTGACATGTTTAGTAAGAATGAAGTGAATGTGCCATTGATTCATTTTATTAAGAAAATTCTCAAGTATGCCAAATTTCTTAAGAGTTGTGTACACATAAGAGGAAGTTTCAACCAAACAAAAGAGTACAATTATCCTCTAGTGTGTTTGCTTTGTTTAAGCCACAACTTCCAGTTAAATGAAAGGGTCCTGGTTCATTCATCATTCTATGCACCATAGGAAAGACTACAATCCCTAAAGCATTGCTTGACCTAAGAGCTGCAATTAATATGATGTCTAAATCTCTTTATAGAGACCTAGGGGTAAAGACCTTGAAACCTACCTCTATGATGCTACAACTAGCAGATCAAACCAAAAGGTATCCTAATGGCATCTTAGAAGACATTTTAGTTCAAGGCGAAGATCTAGTTTTCCCTATAGATTTTTATTTGCCAGATATACCTAATGCTCGTGGGGATGAAGATCTAATCCTAGGTAGACCCTTCCTTAGAACTGCCAACATTGACATTAGTTTGCAAAGGAGTTCTATCACAATTTCTGTTGGGGATAGGTCTGTGCACTTCAACATGTATGAGCAAATGAAGCAACTATATGAAGATTATTCTGTGTGATGTCAATTTTGTTGATGGTTTTCTTGTTGATGAGCATAAGGGTGATAATGATATACACACCTCATCCACTAGTTTCACTAATACTTCTTTCCTCCCTCTTTCAAATGGTGTTGACGTGAGCTATCCTGACACCTCCCAGTCGGGTTATACTCTTTCCACATCATCAAACTGTTTAAATACTGATTATGTGCTTGTGAATTCTACTACTAACCCTAATGAGTTCGAGAAAGGCTTTGTTTCTAATAATCTTACAAGAGTTTGTAGAGCTGAGAAGACTTCCAAGAAGGAGTTGTCCAATCTTTTCAAGTAGCTACATGCCTTGAATGCTAAACATAGACCATTGAGGGTGCCTTGTGCTATCAACTCTGTCCTATCTCAACGTCGTCCAACTGAGATGATTATTAAAGAAAAGGTTGTTGTTGCTATAGACATGGAGAAAGTAAAAAGTGAAGGGAAAGTAGCAGAGCCCATTCCTCCAAAACTCCGATTCAAGAAGATGCATAGGCGTCGACTTCCAATCACTACTACACTATAAGTTATTTCAGCATACCTCCAAATATTTGATGAAAGCTATGAAGATCCCTTCCTAATGGATGGTAAAGAGACCCAATTTCAAGTTGGTGACAAGGTCCTTGGCCTATCTTCAACATATAAAATACCAGGTGATGAACGACAAACATATTGTGTTGGGCTATTCGAGATTCACTCCCTCTATCACCATGGAAAAGTCATGTTGAAGGATGCTCAAAGCAACTATTTCCAAGCTAAGAAAGATTGCCTTCATCTTTTGAAGGGCAGCTATAAGCCTCCATAAAACTCAAGTTGCTTCTTTCCTTTCTTTGTCTTACCTACCATGCTAGTGATTACTTGTGTTATATTGTTAGGCAGGTGTGTTTATAGGATAAGTGTAGGAAAGAGACCATTCTATTAGAAAAGGTAGTTCTTAGGATTTTTATAGTAGATTTGGGACAATAAATCCCCATTGCATGTGTCCCTTACCTATATCTTTCATTTGTGCTATTTTTTATTTACATTGAGGACAATGTAAAGATTAAGTCTGGGGGAGGGATTGCTCTAGTCACAATGTTTTGGTTCATGAAATTTGAGAAAACTTGAAAATTTTTGAACTTGAGAATTTGTTTTGTGAAGTGCTTAATGGACCCTTATCTTCACTTTCCTAATGCAACTCCTTGACATGTTTTTATGAAAATTTAAATGCATGATTGTGAAAGTCAAGCATTTTCAAGTGTGATTGCATTAAGATTGAGTAATCTCTTTGCTTGATTCAATTGAGTGATTGGAGTATTTTTACTGCAATTTTATTAATTTGAATGCTTAGCTTGATTTTAGGCAGTTGATATGGCAGAGTAAAGCTTTGTTGGAAGATTCTTGAGCCTTAATTCTATGTTCTCATCATGTGTGTGCATTCACCTATTCTCTAGTTAATCTCTAGAACTAGTCTAGGTTCTTTTTCAAAGCTACATTAATGCCTTGGATTTGTAGTATGATAAGGGCATTTATTTCTAAACCCATTTACCCAAACACAAACCATTCATCATTTACTTTTGTTTAGCCCCTTGAGCCCTTCACTTTCATTTTTAATTCATTATACAAATTCTATGTTTGCATTATTTATCAAGTTCTTCCTAGCACCATTGAAAAAAAAAAGTACTATTGCATATTTGAAAAGAAAAGTGTCATGTGAATAGAAAAGGACAAAAAAATTAAAAAAAATAGAAAAATAGTAAAAAAAACAAAGAAAGACATAAACAAAAAAAAAGGCACTATGGTAAAATATGTGAATTAAGTTTAGTTGTGTAGTGTTAAGTGATCTATCAATGTATTTGGTGTATGCATAATGTTTGTTACATTTTCCACCCATTTAGCCTTTTCAACATCACAATCCTAAGAAGTCCCCTTGTCTATGGATTCATGGCAACTTAGTCCTAGAGATAGTAGAACCTTTACAAGCTTATGGTAGATGCTAGAATAGGTGAATTGAGTGAAATTCCCTATGATTTGAGAGATGTGAGAAACACTTATTCCCTTAAGAGTTCTATCATGTCTATCTTTCTTGGTTTTGCTATGCGTTCAAGTTGGTTTCTTTGCATTAATAAAAAAAATTAATGAGCTTTAATTGATTTGAAATTGTGGTTATTCATTCTTTATGTAATCGTAGTCTTGAATAACTTGATGATTACAACATTGGGCATATTTTTTTAGAACGTTGATTTTATTTTTCCCAGGAGTGCAAAAGGCTAAGTGTGGGGGAATTGGCAAATCCCAATTTTTATTATATATTTTCATATATTACTTGGGGTTTTTGTCATAATAATTGAGCTTAAAATGTCTCTTTGGTAATTAATTGTGAGTAAAGGAGTTTGTATGAAATTAAGGTTGAAAAAGGATAAAAATGTCATATATTTTATGAATTGCTTTAATTGATTAATTTTTGGAATATAAGCTATTACATTTTGGGTTTATTTTATTTGTAGATCAATTTGGTGAAATGTTAGAAACAAACTCAAGAGTTTTAGAAAATACAAATTGATGAAGAAAAGACTCAAAGACAATTACAGCAAAGGGCCTAAATGTTTTGAAAATTATAGTTGTGCCCACAAAATTTTCCATGATTCCCTGGTTAGTCCCTTCTAAAAGCTTTCAGACTTTTCATGCTAGCCCCTTGGTCCTACGGAAGAAAAGACTCAGAGACGATTACAGTAAAGGGCCCAAATGTTTTGAAAATTATAGTTGTGCCGACAAAAGTTTCCATGATTCGCTGTTTAGTCCCTCCTAAAATATTTTAGACTTTTCATTTTAGTCCCTTGTTCAAAACACAAGTTTTGACCAAGGGATCCAATTCCACCACCTATG
This sequence comes from Inga oerstediana, assembly GCA_963210345.1. Classification (NCBI taxonomy): domain Eukaryota; kingdom Viridiplantae; phylum Streptophyta; class Magnoliopsida; order Fabales; family Fabaceae; genus Inga; species Inga oerstediana. The sequence goes on from OY723400.1 coordinate 76,192,657, forward strand.
CCTGACCCGATTTAGTGAGTATTGTTCCACCTCAATTCAGACATGGGGGAGTCGGGAAGAGAGGGGGCTGGTGCGGTGAAGCTGAGGGAGAGTGGACTTTCGATCTAGCCTCCATTCATATTTGTCCACCCTCACTAACACCCAATACTGCACCACCGTTAGCCTTCTTCCCTCACCGGTGACGGCTACGTACATGCAAACAAAATTCCTAAGAAATGCAAGCAAAATCAATTAAAAGAAATGCAAATGCACATCCAAAAAAAATTCCATGAGCTTTAATTGAGAAGTGATATGGTTCCTCAACCCTCTCAATTACAAGAAAATTATGAGTCTTCTCAAATTTCTAAAGAGCACGCTCCTCATTCTGAGAGCAAGCAAGAGAAGAAACTTCTTGAGAAGACTTCAAAGAAGCACGATCAAAGGCAAAAGGGAGTAGTGATTGCACAAGAAGATGAAAGAGCCGAGAAATCATTCAAGTATGAGGTTCCACTCAAAGGTGATGAGGTAAACATTCGTGATCTCCCTTTTCCTCATTCTTACTTAGCTAGTAAAAAAAAGGCTGATGAGAAACAAGATCATGACTTGCTTGACATGTTTAGTAAGATTGAAGTGAATGTGCCATTGCTTGATTTGATTAAGAAAATTCCTAAGTATGCCAAATTTCTTAAGGAGTTGTGTACACATAAGAGGAAGGTTCAACCAAACAAAAGAGTACAATTATCCTCTAGTGTGTTTGCTTTGTTTAAGCCATAACTTCTAGTTAAATGTCAGGATCCTGGTTCATTCACCATTCCATGCACTATAGGAAAGACTACAATCCCTAAAGCATTTCTTGACCTAGGAGCTGTAATTAATATGATGCCTAAATCTCTATATAGAGACCTAAGGGTGAAGACCTTGAAACCTACCTTTATGACGCTACAACTAGTAGATCAAACCATAAGGTATCATGATGGCATCTTAGAAGACATTTTAGTTCAAGTTGAAGATCTAGTTTTCCTTGCAAATTTTTATTTGCCAGATATACCTAATGCTCATGGGGATGGAGATCAAATCCTAGGTAGACCCTTCCTTAGAATGCCAATACTGGCATTAGTTTGCAAAGGGGTTCTATCACAATGTCTATTAGGGATAGGTCTATGCACTTCAACATGTATGAGCATATAAAGCAACCACATGAAGATTATTCTTCGTGTGATGTCAATTCTATTGATAGTTTGCTTGTTGATGAGCATGATTGTGATAATGATATACAGACCTCACCCACTGATTTCACTAATACTTCATTTCTCCCTCTTTCACATATTGTTGAAGTGAGTTGTCCTGACACCTCCCAATTAGGTTACACTCTTCCCGCGCCATCAATCTGTTTAAACATTGATTATGTGCATGTGAATTATGCTACTAACCTAAATGAGTTTAAGAAATGCTTTGTTTCTAATAATCTTCCAGGAGTTCGCAGAGCTGAGAAGACTTCCAAGAAGGAGTTGTCCAATTTTTTTATGGAGCTACATGCCTTAAATGATAAACATGGACCATTGAGGGTGCCTTATTCTATCAACTTTGTCCTATATCAACCTCCAACTGAGATGATTAATGAAGAAAAGGTTGTTACTGCTATAGACATGGGGAAAGTAAAAAGTAAAGGGGAAGTAGCAGAGCCTATTCCTCCAAAACTTTGATTCAAGAAGATACATAGGCGTCGACTTCCAGTCACTACTACACCATAAATTGCTTCGACATACCTCTAAATCTTTGATGAATGCTATGAAGATCCCGTCCTAATGAATGGTAAAGAGATACAATTTCAAGTTGGTGACAAGGTCCTTAGCCTATCTTCAGCATATAAAATACTAGGTGATGAACGACAAACATATTGTATTGGGCACTTCGAGATTCACTCCCTCTGTCACCATAAGAAGTTCATGTTGAAAGATGCTCAAGGAAACTATTTCCAACCAAAGAAAGAGCGCCTTTGTCTTTTAAAGGGCAGCTATAAGCCTCCATAAAACTCTGGTTGCTTTTTTCCTTTCTTTGTCTTACCTACAAGCTAGTCATTACTTTTGTTATGTTGTTAGGCATGTGTGTTTGTAGGATAAGTGTGGGGGAAGAGGCCATTCTAGTAGAAAAGGTAGTTCTTAGGATTTTTATAGTAGATTTAGGATAATAAATCCCCATTGCATGTGTCTCTTGCCTATATCTTTCATTTGTGATATCTGTTATTTACATTGAGGACAATGTAAAGATTAAGTTTGGGGGAAGGATTGCTCTAGTCACAATGTTTTGGTTCATGAAATTTGAGAAAAATTGAAAAAATTTTGAACTTGAGAATTTGTTTTGTGAAGTGCTTAATGGACCCTTATCTTCACTTTCCTAATGCAACTCATTGACATGTTTTTATGAAAATTTAAATGCATGATTGTGAAAGTCAAGCATTTTCAAGTGTGATTGCATTAAGCTTAAGTAATCTCTTTGCTTGATTCAATTAAATGATTAGAGTGTCTTTAATGCAATTTTATTAATTTGAATGTTTAGCTTGATTTTAGGAAGTTGATATGGTAGAGTAAAGCTTTGTTGGAAGATTCTTGAGCCTTAATTCTATTTTCTCATCATGTGTGTGCATTCACCTATTCTCTAGTTAATCTCTAGAACTAGTCTAGGTTCTTTTTCAAAGCTACATTAATGCCTTCGATTTGTAGTATGACAAGGGCATTTATTTCTAAACTCATTTACCCAAACACAAACCATTCATCATTTACTTTTGTTTAGCCCCTTGAGCCCTTCACTTTTGTTTTTGATTCATTATACAATTCTATGTTTGCATCATTTATCAAGTTCTTCCTAGCACCATTGAAAAAAAAAAGTACTATTATATATGTGAAAAGAAAAGTGCCATGTGAATAGAAAAAGAAAAAAAAAATTTAAAAAGAAGAGGAAAAAAATAGAAAAATAATAAAAAAAACAAAGAAGGACATAAACAAAAAAAAAAGGCACTATGGTAAAATATGTGAATTAAGTTTAGTTGTGTATTGCAAAGTGATCTATCAATGTATTTGGTACTTGCATAGTGTCTATTACATTTTCCACCCATGTAGCTTTTTCGATATTACAATCCTAAGAAGTCCCATTGACTATATATTCATGACAACTTAGTGGTAGAGATAGTAGTGTTAAATCTCACATGTTTTGATGATAACAAAGAATGGGTGTGAAAATGATTTGAACAAAGTAATGACAGAGCAAATCATCACTTGAAGTAATCACTGGAGTAATGAAGAAAGGCCAAGAGAGAAAGCTGAGAAACTTCATCACTGGCAGAATTTCTAAGGGGCTACTCGAGTAATGAGATAGCAACTTGAAGTAAACAGAGCACAGAACCTCAAGTAACTCACGGCCAGATACATCCCTCGAGGGACAACTCGAGTAATATGAAATGAAAAGAGTTACTCGAGTCAACATTCGAGTAACCTGCCACAAGGAAATGAGTTGCTCTCGACCATGTAATCCTGCCAACGTTACTCGAGTACGCGCTCGAGTAATCAAGGAAATCACTTCCAGTTGCTCTCGGCCTGCCAACGTTACTCGAGTCAGTACTCGAGTCCCCTGCTTCAAGAAATATGTTGCTTTCGACATTTCAATCCTGCCAATGTTACTCGAGGAGCCACTCGAGTAAATCACTGTAGTAAACAAAACTTGAAGGTAACACTTGATTAATCTGAAATATTTTTATCACACTTCACTCGAGGCACCACTCAAGTATGCAGGTATGAAAATGTTCTATGTCAAAGACTTGAACGAGATTACTCGAGTCAGTAATCGAGTGATCTACAGAATTATTTACAATGCACTTGAAGTATCTACCCGAGTAAGCTATGCAGAAAATAGATGTTCACTCGAGGTGGTACTCGAGTAAATAGGTAAGCAAAATTTGAAGTGCTCTCGGCTTGAAATCCTGCCAACATTACTGGAGTGAAGTATCGAGTAATCTGAAGGTTATTTGAAAGACCACTCGAGTAACCTATGAAGAAAATTGTAGTATTTTCCAGTGAGTACTCGAGTAAACAGGTATTTCCAAGGTTTGTAAATTTGTTTACTCCATGCACTACCCGAGTAATGTGATGTTTATTTATTGACTTGCTCTCTATCAATATTTTCACGAAGATACTCGAGTAAACTTAATGAATACTTGATAGACCACTCGAGTATCCAAGTTCAGAAATTTAGAAATCATTCCAACGTTCATTGATTTATTTCCTATATGATTAACCTTTCATTGTATTAGTATTTTTAGCATATTCGTAGATAAACAATGAGAGATCTTACCAAATAAAGAAAGTCAAATGCAACATTCAAATGCTACCTACCGCCACCTACCGCAAACGGATATTTTTCAAAATCTGGAAAAGTCAACAATGGCTGTGCTCACTCTAACGGGCGAGAAGAAAATATTCCAACGGTCATTATCAACACATCTATATATATGGGAACATCCAAACAGAGAACAATGAACAAGAACACACGAACGCATTATCAAGTTCACGCTCAATACTCTGTTTTTACACATACTTGTAATTCTGTACTTCAGTGATTCTTATTCACTCTGTAAGAGAGATATTTCATTCAAACTCAATATTTGTTATTGAGGTAACTTAAGGTTGTGGAACCTTGAGTTGGGATTGGATTACAACTTGTAAGGGGGAGCGAGTGTCCAGGCGAAGGAACTTGCTTGAACCGAGGTGCCAAGAACCCACTGAATCTTGGAAATTATAGTGAAACTCTCAGAGATACTCTAAGGACTGGACGTAGGTCAAAGTGGTTGTGGCCGAACCAGTATAACTCCCAGTGTACACTTCGGTGATATTTCTCCTTACTCTTTACTGCCTTATATTCACCGTCAAGTTTTATATTTGCAACGAAATTTTTAGTATCACCCAATTCACCCCCTCTTGGGTGAAACGCTTGCTCTAACAAATAGAACCTTTATAAGCTTATGGTAGATACTAGAATAGGTGAATTGAGTGAAATTCCCTATGATTTGAGAGATGTGAGAAACACTTATTCCCTTGAGAGCTTTATCATGTCTATCTTTCTTGGTTTTGTTATGTGTTCAAGTTGGCTTCTTTGCATTAAATAAAAAAAATCCATGAGATTTAATTGATTTGAGATTGTGGTTATTTAATATTTATGTAATTGTATTCTTGAATAACTTGATGATTACAACATTAGGCATATTTTTGAGAATGTTGATTTTATTTTTCCCAGGAGTGCAAAAGGCTAAGTGTGGGGGAATTGACAAATCCCAATTTTTGTTATTTATTTTCATATATTATTTGGGGTTTTTGTCGTAATAATTGAGTTTAAAATGTCTCTTTTATAATTAATTGTGATTAAAGGAGTTTGTATAAAATTAAGGTTGAAAAAGGGTAAAAATGTCATATTTTATGAAATGCCTTAATTGATTAATTTTTGGAATATAAGGTGTTACATTTTGGGTTTATTTTATTTGCATATGAATTTGGTGAAAATTTCATAAATGAACCCAGGATTTTTAGAAAATACAAATTAATGAAGAAAGGGCTCGGAAACAATTACAGTAAAGGGCCCAATGTTTTGGAAATTATAGTTGTGCCCACAAAAGTTTCCATGATTTGCTATTTAGTCCCTCCTACAATCTTTCAGACTTTTCATTTTAATCCCTTGGTCAAAACTTGGGATCCGATTCCACCACCTATGCCTGACCCCGTTCAGTGATCATTACCCCTCGTCAATGCAGACAAAGCCGTAACGACGAGGGGAATCGGTAAGAGAGGGGGCTGGCGAGCCAAAGCTGAGGGAGAGAGTGGACTTTCAATCTAGCCTCCATTCACATTTCTCCACCCTCACTAACACCCAATACTGTACCACCGTCAACCTTCTTCCCTCACCGATCAAAGGTACACCAGAAACACAGAAGTTTGGTGGAGAGACAGAGAAGCTAAGAAGAGGCCAATTCTCATCAAACCACCATTACACCTTCAAACCACTAGCGTCTTTAGCTCCTTTACCATTACAGTGCCATTTTCCATCGTCCTCTTCTCCATAGCCAGATTTGGAATAAGAAAGGCAGTGGTGGTGAGTTCTTCCTGGAGCAAGGGATTACCTTAATTGGCCTTTGTCCTTTCCTCCCACCACTACCATCATTTGTCACTGCTAGCAACTTCCTCTACTTCTAAACTCATCATAGCCATGGATCCTCTGTTCTGGTCTAATTTCAGCAGTGTCTATTCTTATTATGCTTGTGGTTCAAATCCATATGTTTTGAACAAATAAACAAAGATTGGAATGACCTTACAAAAGGTTTAACAATGGGCAAAAGAGTTTTGAACAAATAAATAAACATGCAGAGCCATCACTGGAGTGGGCACTCGAGTGATGAAGAAGGAGAAGAAGTCACAGAACAGGAAGGATGCCTCTAGCTTTTTTTCGAAGGGATCACTTGAGTGATCACTCAAGAAATGACCCTTCATTACTCAAGTAACCAATCGAGTAATGTGTACTGAAAATATCTAAGAATCTTCTGTCAAGATTTGAGAGGTGTCACTCGATTTATGACTAAGAATCACTTGAGTGACCACTTAAGTGATGAGGTGAGAAATGAGCCAGTAACTCTCTGTCAAGTTTTTCATAGGATCACTCGAGTGATCAGATAAGAAATTTTTACTTTGCTCTCTACCAAGAATTGAAAGGGATTACTCGAGTGATAATTCGAGTGATGTCCCTGAATCACTCAAGAGACTACTCAAGTGATGAAATTCAGATTGCATGATAATCATTTGATGTTTATTGATTTGTTATCTATATGATTAACTCTTCATTATGTTAGTGTTCTAAGCATATTTTCAAGGAAACAATGAAGAGATCATGCTAAAGAGAGAAAAGTCAATTTATGAAGAACTCAACATCCATAATGCTCACCTACCGTAATGGCTAGTTTTCAAATATGAAGAACAGTCAAAAGAAGCTACGTGACTCTAACGAATATGTTGAATCGCTACCAACAGCTATCTTAACTTAGCTATAAATATGGGAACAATCAACGAAGAATATACACAACTGACTACACCAAAACATACATCGATCAACATATTCATTGTGCTCTATTTCTCATATTCAGTCTTTATGCTTCAGTGATTATATATTTACTCTATGAGAGAGATTTTCATTACAAACTCAATATCTATTATTGAGACAACTTAAGGTTGTGGAACCTTGAGTTGGGACTGAATTACAACATGTAAGGGGGAGTAAGTGTCCGAGAGAGGAACTTGTTGTATACTGAGGTGCCAAGAACCCACTGAATCTTGGAAGATATAGTGAAACTCTCAGAGGATCTCGGAGGACTGGACTTAGGTCAAAGTGGTTGTGACCGAACCAGTATAACTCTCGGGTACACTTCGGTGATATCTTTCCTAACTCTTAACTCTATTTTTAATTCAATTAATTATTGTTTAGAGTTTTTTTAAAATAAAATATTTGATCACCAATTCACCCCCTTGGGTAAAACGCTTGCACTAACATGCTTGTGGTTCAAATCCAGCCCCAATTTCTTCCTTGATTTAGTGCTAATTCGTCATTTTAATATGTGATTTTATGGCTTGGTGTTTGAATCCGAGTGTGATTATGTTTCTTGAAGCTAGTCTCATGATTGACAAGGCAATTTTGTGCTCTTAAAGATGAATTGGAGATGGCTTGACCTCACATGTGCTTCAAAGGAGAGTTTATTTTATCTATAGCTCATTATATCTATGATTTTTTAGGGTTAGAAATTCATTTATGTAATGAGACTATGATTTTAGTTATAATTTAGTCTATGGATTGAGTTCTTATGATTTGGAATTTGTAATGAGGATTTGTACTCATCAATATATATGGTTATATATATGTTTATCTATGATTCTATTGCTTTCTATCTATTTAACATGGTATTGTTGGGTAATGTGATTGAATTGATAATTATAGTTGAATCTAAATGCATTACTTATTCCATAATCACTCTCTAAGGGGTTTTAATAATATTTAAATGAATGGCTTCATGAGTTTAATCATTAGACTCAATGGTAACTGTGGTTTGGTATTTTAGGAAATTTAGAGAAACTTATTACATTAAGACGGATTAATAGCATTTCAAGGGTAGGGGTTCCTCTCTTGTGATGCTAGACTTATTGGTTAATGTGGTTTGGAATATTAGAAGCTTAGTTTATTAACTCTCCAAATATTTTAATTGAGCAAGAATAGCCATTGAAAACCATTTCTAAGAGCATCTTCATCACTTGCATTTCTAACCCATTTTCATTCCTTCTTATTTAAAAATCCCAAAAATATATATTTTAATTGCATTCAATTCATAGTTTTGAAAATCAATCAATCATGTTTTACCGTTGTCAATTTTGTATTATAATTACTTAGCTTACTAGGAATTAGTTTCATAATCGGCTCCTCAAAGTGAAACGACCTGAGTTGTGCGTTATATTGCATTAATTCAGTTTTATTCTTGATAACCACGAGGCGACTAAAGGGGCTATTTCACTAAACTATAGTGGGTGGTACGATTGTGGCTGTTTGAGGTGGCGGGTAGTGTTTTTCTATTCAAGGGCATACAGGTCTTTCACATTATAAATAGGCATATTAATTAAATCTTAAATCTCACTTCCATGAGCATGCCAAACAAAGTTTAAAATCTTACTTTCAATTCAACTTCCACTTCTATTTTCACTTCCAGTTCCACTTTCACTTCTATAAAAACTCTTCCATCGTACTAAACAGGGCATAAGAGTTCACCAATAAAGTTGATCTACTAGACATAAACAGCTTGGCCTAAATTTTGTTTCAAATTAATTACAAATCCTTCTAGTAGTATTAGACTATCAGCCATATATCAAAATCTCAAAAAAAATTAAGGATATTTTAATAAATACTCAGGAGTCACTTGCAAATATGTTCTTTGTTTGATATTTATAAGTAATTTATTCCCTCGTTATGAAATATGACTTAGGGGGATGAATATAAAGGAAATATGAAAAAAAAATATAAGAGAAAAGGAATAAGAAAGCACTCTTAACAACATTCTCATAGGTTTTTTAAACTGGCTAAGTTTGAAATCCCTCATATTCCCCTTAACATAGATTTTCTTGAAAATTGAAAAGACAACCAATCATATTATAAAACTTACTAAGCATCACCAATAATAAAACATTTTTCGTGTATAATATTGACATCCCAGAAAATGGTAGGTGTAGCTGGAACATATATAATAGTACAGTGAACAACCCCTAATTGTATCAACACATCTGCATGTATGTTGATGGCGACAATCATAGAGGGCGTGGCTACCCATGTTGATGAAACATCCACAGATCAAGCAATGCTAGAACTTCATTACTTGTGCTGTTACCATAACTATATTAAGGACCTCGAAAAGAAAAAGGAAAGCTTAGGGCCAAGTAGAGACAAGGTGTTTAACGATATTGAAGAAGCGAAAAATAGAAATGAGAATCAAATTGAAAGTCAAGTTAAATTGTGGTTACATGAAGCAGATGCTCTCATAAATGAAGACACAAAAGAAAAGAAGAAATGGTTTGGTTTAGTTCCTAATTGCTTTTGGCAATACAATCAAGGCAAGGACTTGGAAGACAAGAAGCAAAGGATTCAACAACTGGTGGAAGAAAGTAATAACTTCACTCATGTTGCACTTCCAACTGGGCTTCAAGGGATCGAGTTCTACTCTTTTGAAAATTTTATGCAACTTAAGGACAAAAAGTTGCAATTTGGAAAACTAACAGAGGCGTTGCAAAATGACAAGAAGTTTGTGATTGGACTGTATGGGCTGGGGCAAGAGGGAAAACCACAATGTCAATAGAAGTAGGTAAAGAAGTTGCAAAATCAAAGGTGTTTGATAAATTCATCTTTAGTATTGTTTCAAAGGATGCAAACTTGAAAAAGATTAGAGACAACATTGCAAAATACTTAAATTTGCCTTTAAATGAAGGAACAAATGATTCTAAACAGGCACAAGAGTTATGGAAAAGAATAGCAGAAGGTGGAGAAAAGATGCTTCTCATCTAGATGATGTGTGGGAAAAGCTTTCATTGCAAGATATAGGGATTCCCCTTGGCCATCATGGTAAAAGTTGTTGTTATATGTGTTAGATCCCATATATTTTGATGATAACAAATATTGGATTAATATTACAAAAGTTTTAAATCAAAGGTTTGAACAAAGTAACTAAGTTCTTGGTTGCAGGCAAAAGCATTACTCGAGTGGGTACTCAAGTAATGAAGATGAAGGAAAAGACAGAGCACAGGAAAATGAAAACTGGGATATTTTTGAAGACAATACTCAAGTAAGCCCTCGGGTAATGACGATCATTACGCGAGGGACCACTCAAGTAATGTGTGATTAATTGTTCCAGAAAGCTCTCTGTCAAGAATTAAGTAAGATTACTCGAAGGGATCACTCGAGTAATCTGCTGAGTTATTTGAAACATTACTCGAGTGACCACTCGAGTAATTAAAGAAGAAACCATCTAGTAGCTCTCGGCCAAGAAATGAATGACATTACTCAATGGGATCACTTGAGTAATTTGCAAAGTTATTTGAGGCATTACTCGAGGCACCACTCGAGGAATCACATAAGCAAAGAAGAAATTACTCTCGGCCAAGAATTTGTTGCCTTTTCTCGAGGGACCACTCAAGTATTGAGATGAGAATAGCAAGTATTACTCAAGGGATCACTCGAGTAAACAAGTCTGCCAGGTATTGTAAGATGAATTACTCGATGACTTACCCTAGTAATATGGCCAGTAAATGTTGACTTAACTCTCTACCAAGTTTTTTCAAAGGCTCACTCTAGTAGCCACTTGAGTAATGAAGCATGATCACTTGAGTAGTCACTTAATACAGAAAGCATGATTTTAATCCAAAGTTCATTGATTTGTTATCTATATGATTAACCTTTTATTGTATTAGTTTCCTAAGTATATTTGCAGAGAAACAATGAAGAGATCATTCATTGAGAGAGAAGTCAAATATATCGTCCGCAACATCCGAAACGCCTACCTACCACAAATGGCTAGTTTTCAAATTTTAAGAATGGTCAGATGAAGTTACGCAACTCTAATGGACATGTTTTGAAATGCTTCCAACGGACATCACAAATCATCTATATAGATAGCATTCAACGAAGAACAGAACACAACATTAAGAACACAAACTCACATCGATCAATATATTCTTTGTGCTCTGTTTTCTTATATTCACTCTTTATACTTTAGTGATTATATATTTTCTTTGTGAGAGATTTTTTTATTACAAACTCAATATTTGTTATTGAAATAACTTAAGGTTGTGAAACCTTGAGTTGGGGATTTGATTACAACGTGTAAGGGGAAGCGAGTGTCTAGTAAAGGAACTTGCTATGTACTGAGGTGACAAGAACCCATTGAATCTTGTAAGGTATAGTGAAACTCTCAAAGTAGCTCTGAGGACTGGACGTTGGTTAAAGTGGTTGTGGCCGAACTAGTATAACTCCCAGTGTATACTTCAGTGATATTTCTCCTAGCTCTTAACTGCTTTAAATGTTCAGTCAATTTTTATATAAGCAATGAAATTTCTAGTATCACCCAATTCACCCCCCCTCTTGGGTGAAATGCTTGCACTAACATTTGATATCAGAGCGTAGGTCTTCTTGTTCAAGTATAACAACCTAAGAAGGATCCAGTGGCAAGCATGGGTGAAGGAATTCTTTCTGATGGAGCTTCTATCACTAGACCACTAGGTTTCAGTGGCGAACACTTCTCTTTCTGGAAAGCCAAGTTTAGAGTATTCGTAATGGCTACAGAATACAAACTATGGGATGTGATTGAGAGTGGAAACTAAAAGCCTGAGAAAATTGTAGATTCACAGAAGGTTCCTAAGACACCAGCAAAATATGATAAGAATGACAAGAAACTCATCACACTCAATAGCAAGGCAATTTTAATTATTCAAAGTGCCTTGAGTCAAAATGAGTACTTCAGGATCTGCATACTTCTAACGGCTAAAGAAATATGGGAAGCCCTAGAAATAGCTCACGAAGGAACCTGGGGATAAAAGAAAATCGAATCAATACTCTAGTTACTGAGTTTGATATACTTCAAATGAAATTGGGTGAGTCAATAGCTGAATTTGAACTTAGATATACTAATCTTGTTAATCAACTTGTAGTACTTGGGAAAGTCTATGATCAACATACCCAAGTACGAAAGATTCTGAATATTCTTTCTAAAGACTGGGAAGCCAAAGTCACCGCTATTGAGGAAGCAAAAGGTGAATCAATGCGATCGGTTGCTTCTCTATTCAGAAGTCTGTATGAATATGAAAGTAAATTAAAGTTCAAACGAGAGCTAGAAGATATTGGTGAAAAGAAGAAGAGAGGTCTAGAACTAAAAGCAAAAGAAGAAGATCAATATAAAGATGAAGAGTTTGACGATGACGAAATGGGCCTAATGATAAAACGATTCAGAAAGTTTTACAAGAAAGGCCAAGGATTCAAAAACTTTTAGAAAGAAGGAACAAGCAGTAAAAAACACATCATCTGCTATGAATGTGGAAAGCAAGAACATATCAAATCAGAATGTCAAGAACTGGCTCAGAAGAATAAAGAAAAGAGAAAAGGCAAGTTCTACAACAAGAAGAAAGCCTTTGTATATGCCATATGGGGAGATAGTTCATCTGACGAAAATAGCGATGATAAGGAAGTAGCCAATATCTGTCTATTTGCTCAAGAAGAAACAGAAGAAGAGATATGTCTTAAAGCATCTACAAATAAGTGGTACATAGATAGTGGATGCTCCAGACATATGACTGGTGAACGTAAAGAATATGGAAAAGTAAAATTTGGAGGAAATCAATCCAAAAAGATAGCAGGAATTGGTGAAATCAAAAATGATAAAGGCATACAAGTCAAAGATGTTTATTACGTTGAAGGCTTGTGTCATAACTTGCTAAGTGTGAGTCAAAGTGTAGATAAAGATAATTGGGTGTTATTTGACTCAGAGGAATAAAGACTTACAATTAGATAAGAAAAATCTCAAAGCAAAGCTCAAAGCAAAAAGGGAAGGTAATTGCTATACTCTTGATATAAATTGAAATAATCCTGAAAACTGTTTTCTAAATAATGCCGATGAAAGTTGGCTATGACATAAGAGACTAGCTCATGTCAATATGCACCAACTAGGCAAGTTACTTAAAAAGGATTTAGTGATTGGATTACCCAAAGTAAATTTCAAAAATGATTTGATTTGTGACGTATGTCAGAAGGGTAAACAAACTAACTCATCTTTCAAATTGAAAAATGATATCACAACCAACAGACCACTTCAATTATTTCACATGGATTTAGTTGGACCAGCAAGAGTTAAAAGTCTTGGTGGTAAGTTATATTCATTGGTCATTGTTGATGATTTCTCTAGATTTACATGGACTATTTTTCTATTATCGAAGGATGAAACTTTTGGAGAATTTATTGTTTTTGCCAAGAAAGTGCTAAATGAGAAAGGTATGTCCATTGCAGGTATTAGGACAGATCATGGTGGAGAATATAAAAATCAAGCTTTTGAAGAATATTATGATACTAACGGCATTGATCACAATTTCTCTGCTCTAAGGACACCTCGACAAAATGGAGTCATGGAACGAAAGAACAGAGTACTCACTGAAATGGCTAGAACAATGCTTAATGAAAAGAATATGTCTCAAATTTTCTGGGCTGATGTAATGAGCACAACATGCTATATTTCAAATAGAGCCTACATCAAAATAAAACTTGGAAAGACACCATACGAAATATACAAAGGAAGGAAGCCAAACCTTGCTCATCTGCACATCTTCGGTTGTGAGTATTCATAATAATGGTAAAGATAACTTAGAAAAATTTAATTATAAAACAGATGAAGGAATTTTCCTAGGCTATTCTAACCGGAGCAAAGCATACAAAGTTTTCAATAAATAAACATGTGTTGTTAAAGAATCAATTCCTATTGTATTCGATGAATTTGAATCCTCTGACAAAACTATTGATGATGAGCAGGAAGTTGTTTTAAATCAAGAAAATGGTCAACCTAACTCTAAACCTTCCATCGTAGAAGTTGACCAAACCAAGGAAGAAGATCCGTCACTAGGACAGCCTAGAGCCTGAAAATACAATAAAAATCATCCCCTAGAGCAAGTCATAGGAGATGTGAATGAAGGAGTCAAAACTAGAAATAGAATTTTCAATGAAGTTAGTTTTTCTACTTTTATTTCTGAGATTGAACCTTCTAACATTAACGAAGCCCTATCAGATAATGATTGGGTAATAGCAATGCAAGAAGAATTAAATCAATTTGAAAGAAATCAAGTTTAGGATTTGGTATCCTAACCTAAGGATCATCCAATCATTAGTACTAAATGGGTATTCAAGAACAAACTTGATGAATCCACAATCATTGTCAGAAACAAGGCAAGATTGGTGGCCAAAGGCTATAATCAGGAAGAAGGAATTGTTAATGAGGAAACGTATGCTCCAGTGGCTAGATTGGAAGCTATACGAGTACTCTTAGCCTTTGCATACATCAAAGGATTCAAACTCTATCAAATGGATGTAAAAAGTGCATTTCTAAATGGCTACATCATGGAAGAAGTGTATGTAGATCAACCTCCAGGTTTTGAAGATATAACCAAACCTAACCATGTTTTCAAACTGCGAAAAGCTTTATACAGTTTAAAACAAGCTCCTAGAGCATGGTATGAAAGGCTCAGTAAATTTCTCATTGATCAAGGTTTTGTACGAGGAAACATTGATACAACACTTTTTACAAAACGAAAAACAAGATGATATCTTAATTGTACAAATATATGTTGATGATATAGTTTTCAGTGCTACTAATGAAACCCTGTGCAAGGAATTTTCTGAGATAATGCAATGGGGGTTTGAGATGTCAATGATGGGAGAATTGAATTTCTTTCTCAGTTTGCAAATCAAACAAAGAAAGAATGAAATTTTCATATCTCAAATGAAGTATTTGAAAGAGCTATTGAAGAAGTATGGAATGGATGAAGCAAATGGAATGGACACACCTATGAGCTCAACTACATTGCTTGATGTGGACATCAAAGGAAAATATTACAACATCACAAGATATATAAGAATGATTGGATCATTACTCAATCTCACTGCAAGCAGACCTGACATCCAATTTAGTGTCGGTATGTGTGCAACATATCAATCAGCATCAAAGGAGTCACATGCTGAAACCGTTAAATGAATCTTTAGGTACCTCGCTGACATGACAGAATTAGGTCTTTGGTATCCTAAAGGAAGAAGTGAATATCTAGTTGCATACTCAAACTCTGATCACAGAGGATACAAAACAAACAGAAAGAGTACCATTGGACAAAGCCAGTTTCTTGGAGGTTCACTTGTGTCATGGTTTAGCAAGAAACAAAATACAGTGTCTCTTTCGTCAACAAAAGCCGAGTATGTTGCAACATCAAGTTTTTGTGCACAAGTGTTATGGCTAAAGCAACAACTATAGGATCTTGGTATTTATTTGAAGGAGATACCAATATACTATGACAACACTAGCACGATAAACTTTGCAAAGAATCCAGTTCAACATTCCAAAACCAAGCATATTGATGTTAAACATCACTTCATCAGAGATCATGTCCAAAAGAAAGATGTCAAAGTGATATTCATTCCAACTCATCTTCAACTAGCTGATATCTTCACAAAACCCCTAGCAAAAGATCAATTTCTATTTATTAGAAGAGAATTAGGAATGGTAGATCCCAATGAATTGTAAGTTGTTTAGTGTTTACAAAATATAAAATGATGTTATTTATTGATGTTTTGATGATTACTAACTTAAGCATTGGAGTTTCTAGCAATTTGTTTTACAGGATCTTGATATTCTATTTTGGGGTATGAAAAGCAGAGGTTAACAGGGTACTATATTACTCAAGGGACAACTTCAAGTAATCTATATTACCCGAGTGATAACTGGAAGTGATGATAAACATCACTCGAGTAACCACTGGAGTGATGACCTTGAAAATGAGGCAGAGAAGTATTAATCCAAGGGGAATGGCAAAACAGTTGAAAGTGAACAAGTTAGCAGCTTAAAAGACCAATCACTCGAGTAGCTACTCGAGTAATACAACAAAGTCACTCGAGTAAGCCATCGAGTGATCATGACAGCAGATTACAAATCAACTTGTTTTCAGCTCAATTCTGCCTTAAAGTGTCATCAAATTATCAAGGGAATATACATGGATAATTATAATATTATTAATGCCAGGTATGCATTTAAATTTGCTGTATTTTTAAATTTTTGATATGATCACTCGAGTAGCTACTCAAGCGATGCCTCAAGATCACTCGAGTAGGCCCTCGAGTGATGTCGGGTGTTAGGGCTTTATTTGTCGCAACTCGGTCATTTTTCACAAAATCTCCTCTAGTGAATCTCCTAGTGCTCTCCTAAAAACTGTTCACAAATACTTTTTTATCTCATTTCCATCAAAACCTAGTGAATTTCACTTCCAAAAACCTCTCAAATCTCTCAAAATCTTCTGCTCTAACCATCGACTTACACGAAGGAAAAACTTCAGAAATTCTTGTTATATCAATCAAGATGGTTAGAACCAAAACCACTACTCCCAATAGTCCTTCCAAATCTTCTAATCCTCAAAAATCACTTGATTCTAATCTATCTCCTCCAGCCAAAAAGACAAAAGCTCACTCCCAGATCCAAAGCTAAAGCAATGCCGCAAGCCAAACCCAAAGTCAAGGGAGTTGTGATCAAGCAACCCATCACCTCAAGAGCACAATCTAAGAAGGATATTCCTCCTGATAGAGGCAAAGAGACTAAGGCACCATCTCCACCTCCTTCTGATTTCTCTGATACACCATCTTTCTCTGAGAAGCCACCGAAAAAGGCTAAGTTTGATAGGAAACTTGCCCAAGCCATGGCAAGTATTCTAGATGAAGCTCACAAATCTAAAGGAGAGAAGCATAGCCAATCTTCAAAGGAACCAAAAGAAGAAGAAATCACATTCCCTCTAAAGGGGTTCAATGTGAAGAAGATGAGGAGTCTTAAAAATTCAAAGATCATTTTTCAAGAAGAAGAGTGTGCAAGATGCACTTTATTGACTCCAAGGTTCTTCAAGAGGTATTGAAGTTCAATCTCATGCCCTACCATGAATCTTACATGCCTTGGCTTTCAATTAAACTTCCTTTTTGCACCAAGATAGTGACCCTCGAATGATCCTCTTCGATTAAACTTCCTTTATTGCAACTTAGAGCTTGTCAATGATCCTCTTCGAGATGCCTTAGAAGAAGAAATGGTTTCTAAGATTAGAGGTCAAGAAGTTCTAATTTCACCTTTCAAAATAAACACCTAGCTAGGAATAGAGGATCCCCCTGAAGATATTCATCATACCCTAGACTCGAGCCAGTTGTTTTCAGTTCAACGCCTGGAGAGATTGTGGGACCTCTCAATTTTAACCCGAGTGATATGTGTGACTCTCGTCGAGTTTTATGGTATATCTATTCGAGAGCCATAGTCAACAAATCCAAAAACTTCACTCATTTCATAGAGAGGGACTTCAGAAAATTTGCCTCAATTCTCCTCAAAGAGAAAAAAACTTGGGAGAATATATCTTTACTGAAATCAAAAGATATAGATTTGAAGGAAAATCCACCACTCCAAAGCCTTATCCTCAGCTTATATCCCTGTTTCTCAAAAAGAGCAAGATTTGGCATTTGGAGAAGGGTGAACTAATTGAGAGGTTAACTCCAGTAGGAAGAAACCAAATTGGAAAGTTGCACATTGATATTAACTTGAAAACTCCTCTTGAATCTGGTCCCAAGAAGAAAAAGATTGAGGCTGAATCAAGTAGGTTGGATGATACTCAGTTTTCTGCTCCTACTTCCACTTCTGCTCCATCTTTCACTACTAGTTCAACATTACAGACATTCATGGAGAATATTCTTAAAGGTTTTCATGTTGAAATTGCAAATACCAATGCTGAATTGATAACCCACATGAATTTCAAGATGGGAGAGCTTGTGGAGAAAATGGATAAGATACATGAGGAGATGTTGGCAGAGCAAAGGGCCCAGGGTGAGCTTCTGAGATCACTTCATGCCATACTTGATGCTTTGGCACCTGGTTCATCCACTCCTGATCTATTTATGCCTATATCATTTCCTAAGCCAATATCACCTTCTGAGCCTCGACCTTCTAACCCTCGACCTTCTGAGCCTGGACCTTCTTCTTTTCCTCCTCCTAATTTGCCTATCACCATTTCCAGAAACCTCCTGTTCTCTATGCCTGACCCAGAAACATCCAAGCCCATTCACATCACTATTGATGATTCAAATCCTCTAGCCCAGCCAGTTCAGCCTGAGCTAGTACCCACACCTATTACATCCCCAACTGGCACTGAGGAAGTGGTTGTCTCCTTTAGTAATCATCAATCACCTGAAAGAATAGTGGAAGTGGAGATTTCTTCTCATATACCAGTCTCATAAAGTCCTTCAAAAGATCTTATTGTGGTTCCTCCTCTGGTACTTCCTGATCTTGAACCTTCTAGCTCCTCTTCAGACTCTTCCAGTTCAGATGACTCACATGGCTCTGGCTTTACACCTCTTCCTGTCAAACCCATCTCTGCAATCAAGCCATCCTCCTCTCTTGATTAATCCTATCCTTGTGATGAAGACTAAAAGGGGGAGAAGAACTTGGCGTGATTTTGTATGAAAAATGATGTGATGATTTGTGAAAATGCATATGGATATGGGTGTATAGGGTTTAAGGAAGCTTTATTAGTTTTAAGTTTGATTATGTTAATATCATGAACTCTTTCTGTAATTTCAATTGAAGTTATATTACATTGTGGACTAATGAGTTTTTGATTGTATGTAAGGTAAACTCTTACAAAATTATGGGCTTTTGACTTTAAGATCATTAAAATTGGATTCAAAAAGGTTTCAAAAGCTAAATTTTCCTAGACCATTAGATTTGAATTCAAAAAGATCTTTACCAAGTTATTTCAAAATCGTATTAAGTTTAAATTGAACAAACAATTGCATATGAAAAGTTTTCAAAAAAAACTTTGTCCAAAATCACCAAGTTTTGTCATCTTCAAAAAGGGGGAGAATGTTAGATCCCATTTGTTTTGATGATAACAAAAATTGGATTAATATTACAAAATTTTTAAATCAAAGGTTTGAACAAAGTAACTAAGTTCTTGGTTATAGGCAAAAGCATTACTTAAGTGTGTACTCAAGTAATGAAGATGAAGGAAAAGACAAAGCACAGAAAAAGGAACACTGTGATATTTTTGAAGACATTACTCGAGTGAGCCCTCAGTTAATGACCTTCATTACTCGAGGGACCACTCGAGTAATGTGTGATTAATTGTTTCAGAAAGCTCTCTGTCAAGAATTAAGTGGGATTACTCAAAGGGATCACTCGAGTAATCTGCAGAGTTATTTGAAACATTACTCGAGTGACCACTCGAGTAATCAAAGAAGAAACCATCTAATAGCTCTCGGCAGCCAAGAAATGAATGACATTACTCGAAGAGATCACTCAAGTAATTTGCAAAGTTATTTGAAGCATTACTCGAGGCACCACTCGAGCAATCAGGTAAGCAAAGAAGAAATTACTCTCAACCAAGAATTTGTTGCCTTTACTCGATAGACCACTCGAGTATTGAGATAAGAATGGCAAGAATTACTCAAGGGATCGCTCGAGTAAACAAATCTGCCAGGTATTGTAAGATGAATTACTCAATGACTTACCCAAGTAATATGGCCAGTAAACGTTGAATTAACTCTCCGCCAAGTTTTTTTAAAGGCTCACTCGAGTATCCACTAGAGTAATGAAGCATGATCACTCGAGTAATGCAGTACATAAAGCATGATTTTAATCGAACATTCATTGATTTGTTATCTATATGATTAACCTTTCATTATATTAGTTTCCTAAGTATATTTGCAGAGAAACAATGAAGAGATCATGCATTGAGAAAGAAGTCAAATATATTGTCCCCAACGTCTGAAACACCTACCTACCACAAATAGCTAGTTTTCAAATTTTAAGAACGGTCAAACGAAATTGCGCGACTCTAACGGACATGCTTTGAAATGCTTCCAACGGACATCACAAATCATCTATATATATGGATCATTCAACGAAGAACAGAACACAACAATGGAGAACACAAACTCACATCGATCAATATATTATTTGTGCTCTGTTTTCTTATATTCACTCTTTGTACTTTAGTGATTATATATTTTCTCTGTGAGAGAGCTTTTTATTACAAACTCAATATTTGTTATTGAGATAACTTAAGGTTGTGGAACCTTGAGTTGGGGATTTAATTACAACGTGTAAGGGGAAGCAAGTGTCCAATGAAGGAACTTGCTATGTACTGAGGTACCAAAAACTCACTGAATCTTGGAAGATATAGTGAAACTCTCAGATAAGCTTAAGGACTAGACGTAGGTCAAAGTGCTTGTGGTGGAACCAGTATAACTCCCGGGGTACACTTCGGTGATATTTCTCCTAGCTCTTAACTACTTTAAATTTTCAGTCAATTTTTACATAAGCAACGAAATTTCTAGTATCACCCAATTCACCACCCCCCCCTCTTGGGTGAAATGCTTGCACTAACACTATGTTGCTTACCACACGTGATTGGAGAGTTTGTAGAGATATGGTATGCCATGAGACAAGAGAACTCAAGGTTTTAAATGAAAAAGATGCAGTTTCTCTTTTTCTATCTTATGCTGACGAGCACAAATAGTTCTTCTAGTGGTTTTAAAGATGTGGCTTTAGGTATTGTGAAGGAGTGTGGAAGATTACTAGTTGCAATTGTAGCAATAGCGAGAGTATTGAAGTCTAGGCCTCTAAAAGAATGGGAGCATAGTTTGGAAAGATTGCGGAATCCTGAGCCATTTCATGATGTCAAAGAAGATTTGAAAGAGGCTTATAATTCTTTGAGATTAAGCTCTGATAATCTCGAGGATGAAAAGGCCAAACAACTCTTCCTCTTGTGCTCTCTCTTCGCTAAAGATTATGAAATACCTATAGAACTTTTAACCAGAATTGTTGTAGGTCTCAAGCTTTATGGAGGAGCTAACATATACTCTTCCACAAGAAGTCATTTCACTCCAATTAAAAATGATCTCATAGATTCAAGTGGCCATGGATTCTAACACAACTCTAATGGACGGTATCCAATATTCATCTTGGAACATAAATGACTTTCCAAGCCATCTTGATGGTAGAAAACTTGAGGTTCTCTTAGTTTGGATAAATAGTGCGCGTTATTCTTCAGTGAAGGTTCCAAATGCTTACTTTGAAGGGATGGAGAACCTTAAAATTTTGGCTATAATGAGTCAATCAAGATTGAGAATTTCGGCTGCATCCTTATTTCAATCACCTCTATCATTGATAAATGTTTGAACTTTATCTATACAAGAATTTGCGTTAGGAGATATATCATTGTTGGTAAACTTAAAAAGCCTTGAGTCTTGAATTGACTAGATGTTCAATATTTGAATTGCCAAATGAAATTAAGGAAATAGAAAACTTGAGATTGTTGGAGATGGTAGGTTGTTTTATTGAAAGAAATAATCCTTTTGAAGGGATTGGAGGTTGCTTGCAATTAGAGGAGTTGTATTATGCTTCAAATGATATGCATGAAAATGCTGATGAGCCAACCTTAACCAAATTACAACTCTCCTTAAATTGCAAAGTTATCATATAGCAGGCTGATGCGGTATTAGAAATTACAAAGTGGAATTTTCAATTTCTACCTATTTTGATTTAAAGGGCTTAAGAGTAAACTATTCTCCAAAGAAATATTTAAATCCCTAGTGGCAAGGGCAAAATTTGTGATGTTAGAAGGAGATTATTATAATAGGGGATGGACAAATATTGTTCCTAACATCTTATCTGTGGCAAACAACAAAGATGATCACTTAATTAGGCTTCGTTTGAAATCTATGAATTAGATAAAGTGCCTAATCTATACACACCATCTTCGACCTGGCATGACTATCTTCTCCAACTTGGTTGAACTGCATCTCGTGTCCATGGATGTGAGGGAACTCTGTTACAGTCCTTATCCTGGTGACTTTTTGAAACTACCGAGGAAGCTAGAGTTATCAAGTTGTACAAATCTGGAAGGCACGTTACTTGATGGCAACCTAGAAATGTGTAATCTAAAGTCCATGATTTTAAATGAATGTTCAATGACATGCCTTTTTCATCCATCCACAGCACTGAGTTCAAAACATCTAGAAAATTTGGATCTTGAAAAATGTTTTAAGTTGGAACATACAGTAGCGGAGACAATGGACGATCATGATCATAGTCAAAAGAGTCATGATTCAATGTTCCCTAAATTGAAACATCTCAAGCTGCGAGAATGTCCTGAATTAGAATTTTTATATATTGCCAATATTTTGTTTTTGCAAAGACCTTCCACTACTAGAAGTTGAGAGTTGAAGATTGTGTGAATCTAAAACACATATTTGGGCAACATCTAGAGGAGAGAAATTTGCACCAAGTTGAAAGAAGATGTCCTCCAGTTGCTGGAAAAAGTGAAAATTTCCAGAGTACCAAATTTAATCAACATATATGCAGAATGTTATCTCCCATGGCCTTGTTCTAATGAAGCAAAAAAATCATGTCAAAGTACAAAAGTGGAAGATGTCAGTAGCAGTTTATCAAGGGGTTGTTTATGTTGTTTGTGGCCAAAATCAAATGCCTCAACTTTACACCACTATTTTGCTTCCAAGCCTACTCAACCAAACCATAATCAGGTACTTGCCTCTCTTACTCTATTTTGTTGGAATATATTATATATTCATAATATTGGATGAATAACCCAAGTATGCATTGTGGAACTTCTAATTGTATGGTGAGGACAGTAATTTGTCTTAAGTAGGTATAAATTAATTTTGCATTGTTTTTTTTCATCTAGGATACTTGACAAAGTTAGGAATGTGAATTACAAAAAAAAAATTGCTCAAATATATGGCACAAAATACTTGCAATTTACTTTTATCACATCAAACTTACACTGCCTCGAGTGTTTATGTAAGCTACCCATGAAAAAAAAATTTTCTTTATAAATTAATGGTAGCAGAAGAATTTAATTTTTTCAATATAGTATAAATTTCTTCTAATATAAAAAAAGTTTGAATCTTAGGCCTCTACCATAACTAGTCACACCTTTTTTTCATTTTACTAAAGAATTCACATGTTTGTATGGAATACAGACAATAAAGGTGAATTTTGTTGTTAATAGAGCTCATGACCGACTTTTTACACCGCCATTGTATTCGAATAAAAGTTTGAAAAGTATGAAGATAGTTGCATTGTTTGGGTTAAATTCACTCCTTACCCTATCCATTGCCTCAACATTGGAATTGTTGGAAGTATTGGAAGTCACAGATTGTGATACACTAGAGCAAATAGTAACATACGAGGAGCATGGTCTTGATCACGTGAATGTTATCTCTATCTTCCCCAACTTACGGCAGGTTAATGTCTCTATTTGTAGCCACTTGGAATGTATATTCCCCGCCGTTTATTCAAAAGGATTTAAAAATTAGAATCTGTGAAGATCATCAAGGCTGAAAAGTTGATGCATGTGTTTGGAAAATTAGAATCATAACGTTTAGGATGACCTTAATCTCCCAGCTGTGAAACAACTTCACCTTGTTGATTTACCTAATATAATTAGTATTTGTGCTCAAAACTATTCTATGAAGGAACTATGCCTGGAAGATATTAATTGGGGAGGATGTCCACAAATTCACTTGGAAACTTTGATAGACTTATCGATTGTTGGGCATAAAAGTGAAGATGATATTTCTTGGGGAAAGGTAAACATCTTTCCAACTTGTTTTTCAGTAAATTCATGATTGATCCACTAAAAATATCATTAATTCTGACATATATTAATGATACTTGTAACCCCCTGCCTTAATTAGCATAATTATGATTCGATAACGCATAGTTAAAATGGTTTAGAGACCGTTGGATAATTTAAACTCTTTTCAACTTCCTACTTTACCATAGGGTTTTCACAAAGTCTTTCAAAAACTTTTCCCCATCCT
Organism: Inga oerstediana; assembly: GCA_963210345.1. Lineage (NCBI taxonomy): Eukaryota > Viridiplantae > Streptophyta > Magnoliopsida > Fabales > Fabaceae > Inga > Inga oerstediana. Next base: position 76,216,855 of record OY723400.1, read on the forward strand.
GGTCTCAATTTTGAATTTAGAATATAATTACCTGTGCAGTTAATTTACATTCATACGTATCAGATAACCAAATCCCTGGCAACTCCCGGGTTTGTACATATATAAACTAAGGGTTTATAGGTCTCAACTAGGGGATTACATGACCGAAATCAAATATAATGTTTACATCTCCAAATATACAGTAATCCTGAGTTCAAAAGTAGATAACCAACATTCCAAAATCAAAAATACCCCAAAGGGTCCTAATCGCTCCGGGTTGCCCGCTTCTCTTTAGAGCCACTTGCCCTGTCTGAAATGTTAGTCATTGGAAAGAATGAGATTCAAGAAAATCCCAGTAGTAACAAATCACTCACACAGTGCATAAACACATAGCATAGAAGGTCATGTTAGCAGCATCACAATGTATCATGGCTCACACCACATGTGACAGCACTCATGGCTATAAACTCTATGCGTCAACTTTCGCTGCGATCTCTATGTATCCACAAAGTATCACAATGTATCACTATGCGTCAGCTTTCGTTGCAATCTCAAAGCATCACAATGTATCACAATGTATTCTCAATGCATGACAAACATACATACAATGTTTCGCACACAGTATAAGAGAAAGAGTCACTACCTTGTCCTTTCCTGACGTTCTTTGGCACCGTGGGCTCACGAGGGTGGCAAATATCAAATCCTATAACCAAATCAGGGACAACCCGTCAATCTCTTTTCCAAGTTCTTAATTCCATAGTACTTTAAGTTGGCTATCATTTAGACTCTTTATGTGGCTATTAGAGGCCTAGACATATACCCAAAGGATTGGGAAAGGCTATACCAAAAACCACCTTTCAAAAGTATAAAATACTGATTTTTGGGGGTTGGCCGCGGCCCACAAATCCACTGGCCGCTGCCAAAAAGAGGTCAGAAACATTTGGGCCGCTGCCCACCATCTTCTGGCCGCAGCCAAGAAAATTCTGTTTCTTGGCTAAAGTTCCAAAAATCATAACTAATTCAAGAAAAATCGAAATGAGTTGATTCCAAAGCCAAATGAAATCTATTTAAGTCCTATTCCTAGGAAAAATATTGGCCAATACTGGAAATCACCACAAAAGTATAGAATTGCACAAAACTCACCACTAGCCCCACAACAGAGTTCAGTTTCCATCCCAAACTTTGGACAACCATAACTCACAGTGCACAAAACAAAATGATACAAATTATATGTCCATTTTAAAGCTTGGGACGTGAAATTTAAAACTGGAACTTTTCATAATTGTCTGACATCATTTGCCTATTCAAAATGCCAACACAAACAGACTGCCCAGCACAGACTTTCAATGGACAGATTTTCAGCTTTTCACAATTGCTTCCAATGATTCTCATTTTCACATAAAACACCAGTCCCACACAAATTTTGCCCAAGGAATCCATTAGAACCATCAAAACAATCAAATTCCATCCACATAGACATGTTCCACAGAAATCTCAACATGTCAACACAAAATATACACACCATTTACCACAATGCAATTCCTTCCATTTCAAAATTCCAAACCAACTCCAATAGCACAAAGACACAATTTAACATTAATTCCCACACCAAACATTAACCAATTCACACATTTTGAAATTCACCCAAAAAATCAAGGCAAAATCACAAAATCTCAAGACTAAACCAATAACCACAATGAACGTACCAAAAGGTTCTAAATACTCACCTTAACTTCTTCCCAAGGCTAATTCCTTGCTTCTCTCACTTTCAAATTTCCACAAGTTCTCAAACACCACTAATCAAAAATTTGAAACCATAGGAATAAAGCTCTCAACCCCTTGAACAATATTAATGAAGGTGAGTTGAGCATTTAGGGATAAAACCTTACCTAAAACTCAAGCTTCTTCTTTCTCTTTCTTGCTTGATCTTGGCAACAATGGAGGAGAGGAGAGAGGTGAGAAGATGATGGAGAAATCAGATTTTTGGGGTGCAATAAGGCCCTTGGCCAACTTGAAATGGAGGAGGGAAGAGAGAGTTGCAATTGTTGACTCTTTGACCTCAATCCATGGTTCATATGTCAACATCTTATTCCTCCTTCTAAACACTCACATAAGCACATGCACACCCAATCCCACTCCCTTGCTTATTCAATCTTAGCCATTGATATCAATTACCAATGAGTTTCCTCTTCGGTAACTGTCCAATTGGTTGGTGAATTTACCATTTTGCCCCTGATTGTCATAACATATATGATACCCTCATCAAGCACATTTTACATCATATCCTTCAAAAATGCTTAATTAACATTAATTACATCACTTTGAAGTTATTAGCCCTTAATTACAATTTAGGATATTACAATACCCACAGGCATTGTCTCTTGAGGAGAAAGGTAAACTACTTCCCAACTTGCATGAGCCGCCTGAGTTGAAGAAACCTAAAAGTCACATGAGCTTTCAAAATCTTTCCAGGCTAAAACTCCAAGGATGCAAACATTGAAATTTATTTTATCTGCATCCTCCTCAAGAATGCTACAAAAGCTGAAAAAGTTAGAGGTATCAGACTGTGAAGAGCTAGATAGTGAGCATATGGAGGAGCAAGATAGGAAAAATCCTATGTCTCCCCATCAAATCTGTTTCCCAGAGCTACATGGAATTATAGTGAAGCATTGCAAAAGTTTGAAGTGCTTGTTCCCTATATCATGTGGTAAGCTTCCACGGCTCTTGTATGTGAATATAGAAGATATTTTGCATTGGGATTTTAAGGTTAGTATCAAACTTAATAAATTGGCCTAATCATCATATGAAAGAAAAATAAAACGAGACGATAAATGACAATTTTCACACCAAGAAGCTTATCTAACACAAATCAAATTGACAAATAGTACATGAATAAAGATTTCCCACGTTACTAATTTTGGTAGAAATTCCTTACATCTACCATTTTCCCTATTTTTTGGTCTAAGATTACAATCTTTTTTAATAACATCAACTCACTATTTTTTTATATCATTGTTTTGAGAAATTAGTGGAAGTTATGGAGAGAGACATGACCATAGTCAATACCAGAACAAAACAATAGTTCTCCAAATTTAGCTAATGTGGGTATTACCAAGCCAACAAATTCTCTCTTAAATATATTTTCTTCTTCCTTTTTTTGTCCAAATATCAGTAGGATGTCCATAGAACTATAAACCTTTCTATTTTTGAGCTGAGATTCTTAAATTTTATCAGAGGCTTCGACTCATTTTATTTGATAATTAAGATTTATATGTTTATCAATAACATCAAAACTGAGTTTTTCATTTTTTTTAATGTTTAGAGTAGGGAAGTATCAAAGGAGAAGATTGATAAAAAAGACACCACAACGCATAAACCAAATAGTGATTTGCTAAATTTGATAGAGGTATGTACGTTATGCTTTTCTATAACAATAGGGACTCTTCCCAACAAACATTTTCTCTTTTTAATTAATAGTTGATATGCTTCTTAATCATTTATAACAATAGTAACTTATTCATATTTTATGAGCAACATATAGAGTACTGATGCACCAGCAAATGAACTTGTTGAAGAAAAACTCTCTACAACTCTATCATCTAATTCAGACATGGTAAGGATTTTTCTTCAAAAAGAAGGATCTCATATGTATTCTAATGATCTGCAAAAATAAGCTAACCTTCTGGACAAGATTATATTATATATGATGTTAGTTTCAACCAAATATTAAACTTACATATCATTTGGTGCTGTGTAGAATCTCACAGCAACTTCTGGTAGAGGTCCTTCTAAGGTAAGCTTGCTATACATTCATTTTAGCTTTAAATATATGTCTTGTTATTTATTCATTCCTTTAATTTGCTTAGGAGTAGGAATCAATGGGTGATGATCAACAAGCACTTGGAGAAATTAGAAGCTCCAATAATGAAGCTCCTCAGAGAGTTGAAGAACCTACCGATGAATGTTCTTCCAAAGAAACATCAAATGAAATGGCATTGACGGTTCCGCCATCTATTACTGGAATGACCCCTCCATCGGTAAATAATTGGCTTTTAATATATTCACAATATTGATACATTATTGATTTTCATTCAGATTAATTTACCTATTTTTATGCTCTTAGATCTCTTCAATTCCTTCTCCCAAAAAGCATCAAATAGCAACTTCATCTACTCACATGGAAATGGAATCAAGGAGCTCTACTACTACCGATCAATCTGCAAAAGTAAGCCTTCATTTTATTGCATCCAAACAGGAATGCAAACTGATGTATACTAACACTAGTTTAGAAGAATTTGATAATCAAATAGTACTCTCTTTTTTTATGAAGCAAGTGGGGCGTATTTTAAATTCATTATATAGTACCTTCTTTTCAATTTAATACCTATAAATAAACTAACTTGTGTGAACCAAAATTCTTATCAATATCTGACATGGTAAGGATTACTCTTCAATTAATTAATACTTTTACTGATATATATATATATAGAGAGAGATAGAGAGAGAGAGAGAGTGGTTTTTCCAATTGTATAGCAATGTTTAAGTGGAAATGTATTATAATGATTTTGTTTTATAGATTAGAGTTGGTAGGAGTCTTTGAAGTACGAACTGGTTATCAAAGTTGATACTAACAGTAAACTCACTAAAACGGGAAAAAATTAATTTATTCTTATTAAATGCATTATCTTTAAAAACAATAATCTTTCACATATATAACCTCTTATACATAGAAAATTGCAAAAGGGTACAAGTGAAAGATATATAGTAATTAATAATCCCTCGTTTAATGCAAAGCGACTTATAAAATGGACCATCATTTTGTTTAAGAATGTGACTTATAATATGTTGGACTGAAGGGAGTACAAAAGTTAGCAAATACATGATATCAAGAGATGATACTTCAATAACATTAAACTAATTTACTATGCTATGCTATGAAATACTCCCTCGGGTCCATAATATAGGATATATTTGGAGAGTTGATCTTGGTCCTAAATATAAGACATAGTTTTTATTTTTGTCAACCTCTTCTTAATTCACCCCTATTGGTGTTTCCTCAACAATAATCGATGAGGAAAATGAACAAGGGAATTAAAAAAGATGATGATTGGAGGGTTTTTAAAAAATACATGTCATTTTAACTAAGTTAACTAACTTCCTTAACCAAATGAAATTAGGTAAATACGTTTTATATTAAGGACTGGAGGGAGTAGTTGTTAAGGAAACAAATGAGCTGTGTTCAACAAGCTTCAAATGCTTTTTAATATTTATGTTAACATTTAGGACAATTTGGTCCACAAATATCCCAAGAGCAAGAAATATTAAACTTCAACATATTATTTGGTGTTGTGCAGAATTGCAAAGAAACTTCTAGTGAAGGTCCTTTACAAGAGAAACATGAAAGAGCGAGTCCATCAACTTATTCAAAATCGACAATTCAAAAGCCTAACACGTTAGCTCCTTCTAAGGTAAGCTTGCTACATTCATTTTAGCTTTAAATGCATGTTTTGCTGCTTATTCATTCCGTTGTTTAGGAGCTGTATGGAAAGGAATCAATGGCTGATGATGAACAAGCACTTGGAGAAAGAAAAAAATTCAATAATGAAGCTCCTCAAAGAGTTGAAGAACCTACCAGTGAATGTTCTTCCAAAGAAACATCAAAAGAAATGGCATTGACGATTCGGCCATCTTCTACTAGAATGACCCCTCCATCGGTAAATACTTGGTTTTTAATATATTCACAATATTGATATATTATTGATTTTCATTCAGATTATGTTTTCTATTTTTATGCTCTTAGATCTCTTCAGTTCCTTCTCCCAAAAAGCGTCAAATAGCAACTTCACGTGGAAATGGAATCAGGGAGCTCTGCTATTACTGATCAATCTGCACAAGTAAGCCTTCATTTTATTGCATATCAGTTTTGAGATGATGTAAATTTATTCTTTAAAACTTGTATATAATAATGCCAGAATAGAGCAATTTGATAATCAAAACTGGTACTCCTTTTTTTTTTTTTTTTGTGTGAAGCAAGTGGAGCGTATTTTTCATTCAGTATATATATTACCATCTTTTCAATTTAAAATCTAAACAAGTTATATTACCGTCTTTTTTTTTCGTATAAACAATTCTTTTCAATATGCACGTGAAGAAGAAGGTCAACAATTAATCACTCTGCTGCTATTGCCTATACATATATGTGTATGTGTGTGGTTACACTAATGGTTGCTTCATCTTGAACAGGATAAAATAATGAATCAACAGGAGACCTCCACTGAGAAACAAGCCAAGTTTGACCTAGGAAACCATCAGCAATTTGTAGAAGATGATCTGATGAGATTGTTCCAAATAATGGAGGAAGGTGCTGAAATGGAAGTTCACATGCCTCATGTATCCAAAATTGCAGCTTTTGAAGATTGCAACGAGTTGAGTAAGGCTCTCGCCGACTTGGAAGCCTCATTGAAGATGAGTCTGAGTGAAATAGCTTGCTCTGAAGAAAGCCTTGAGAATTTTCTCAACATCTTGTTCTCTTATTGTTCTGAAGATGGAGCTCCTCTCACGGCCTTCAAGCCACAATTCACTCTCTCCAACAAGAAATCCAAAATGTTCTATCTTCTTCCAGGCCAGCCTATGCCACCATTGACACATTCAACAAGCTTGAACAAAAAGAGAAGCTTCTCATTGAAGAACATTCAAAGAGGAAGGAAGCAGCCATTGCTCTTCTATCTCAAATTCACAATAAAGAGGGCTTTGGCTGAGGCTCAGCTAAAGGAAGCAAAGTTCAAGGAGAAAATCGCTAAGCTTCAGGCTGAACTTTATAGCAAGGAAAAAGAAATCCAAGAGTGTGAGATGGAACTGATATCTCTTGAAGAAGAGAAGAAGAAGAATGTTTATGACACAATGAGGTTTATGAAGGAGTATGAGGCAGTGAAGAAAGAAAGGTGTCACATGGTGGAAGAAAATATAAAAGCAAAGTAACACCTACAAAATATGGATGTTAGATGGTCTTCTTGGCTATCCAATTAGAAAAAAACCACACTGCTGCTAGGAGTTCATCTTCAACAAAAGCTTTGACTGTTGGAGACGAATATTTAAATTTCCTAAAAACAAGATTAATAAAATTCTTCACTGTAGTGTGTTTATTAGTTGGGTTGTTACCTGAATGTGTTTTTGGTTTTTGTGTTCCGAGTTCTTATGATCAAAAAAGGGAAAAAAGAAGAAAAAGAAAGGAAAAGAGATAGTGGGGTATATGGCGTAGTAGTTGTTGAAGATTCAATTGCTATAAATATTGATTAGATAGTGAAACTTTTCTGGTCTCGTGGTTTTTATCTCTCATTTTGAGGGAGTTTTCCATGTTAAAAAATTGTGTGCTCTTCTTTTTTTTTTACTTGATGCATTTTATTTAAGGTTTAAATTATTTTATACCTATCAATTTAATTCAATCTTCTTAAAATAAAAATTTTATCTACCATATTATATTTTGTGCAATTCTTTTCCCAAATACATTTTTAAAATAGTAGATGGAATGGTAAATGTGGTGCTTTATTGTTCAAAAAGGCAAAAATGTTTCAATATATTGTGATTAATTCCATGCATGCAAATAAAAATTTATTCTAGCAAAAATTTATTAATATATATTAATTATAATTGGTTACTTTTCTCATTTAGACTAGCATATATTGGTGCTGTGTGTGGAGCCAATTCTGAAACAAATCCACAGGAACAGAACAAATATGTGAATATCAGAAAAAGAAATGAATGTTAAGTGGTGCTATGATACATGTTAAAGCTAGATTCAATTTTAGTGCTCATCATTTTCATGGTAGGCACCAAATTTAATTTGGACCCTAAAAATGTTAGATTTTTCATGTTACTTTATTGTGTAATTTATCAATTTTTGGCGGGATGCCTAGAACATGGTAGGTCTAGATGAAACATATATAATTGTGCAGTCAGCAATCCCTAATTGTATCACATGTGCATGTATGTTAGATTGCGACCATTATAGAGGGCGTGACTACCCATGTCGCCGAAGCATCGGCAAATAAAGCAATGCAGGAACTTCATTACTTGTGTTGTTACCAGAACTGTGTTAAGGACTTCGAAAAGAAAAAGTAAAGCTTAGGACCAAGCAGAGACAGAGTGATTAACGATATTGAAGAAGCGAAAAACAGAAACGAGAATCAGATTGAAAGTGAAGTTAAATTGTGGTTACATGAAGCAGATGCTCTCATAAAGGAAGACAGGAAAGAAAAGAGGAAATGGTTTGGTTTGGTTCCTCATTGCTTTTGGCAGTACAATCGAGGCAAGGACTTGGAAGACAAGAAGCAAAGGATTCAACAACTGGTGGAACAAAGTAATAACTTCACTCGTGTTGCATGTTCAACTGGGCTTCCAGGGACCGAGTTCTACTCTTTTGAAAATTTTATGCAACTTAAGGACAGAAAGTTGCAATTTGGAAAACTGACGGAGGCGTTGAAAAATGACAAGTTTATGATTGGACTGTATGGGGGGGAATAGGAAAAACCACAATGTCAATAGAAGTAGGTAAAGAAGTTGCAGAGTCAAAGGTGTTTGATAAAGTCATCTTTAGTGTTGTTTCAAAGGATGCAAACTTGAAAAAGATTTGAGACAATATTTCAAAACACTTAAATTTGTCTTTCAATGAAGGAACAGATGAATCTGAACAGGAACAAGAGTTGTGGAAAAGAATAGTAGAAGGTGGATAAAAGGTGCTTATCTAATTTCACCAATATTGAATTAATTGTGATATTTGACCATGGTAATTATATTTATAACCATGTGGAAAGCCTGGTACCAGTTAGCAACATCCACGTTGAAGAGTCTAGACGTACCTGTTAATGATACGTTGCAGCTTTACTTTAAGCACTTTCGGTGAAAATGCAACGATTGACCATGTAGATCATTCTGTATTCACAAGACTTGATGTCTTTGAGTTTAAAGATGCCTAGAATGGTGAATGTAAATATTCAGTACTATATATCTCTTGCTTTTGTTCTGTAATTTCAGGCTCTTTAACTTTCTTCCAACGATGAAGATATGTAATTTAGTTGCTGGTGTGGGTGTGGGTTATTTTGTATTATTTGTCCCACTAATGCATGTTTTTAACTATAGTGGTTTACATACTGACTTTTGCACCTTATATATTGTGTTAATTTGGATCATTGGTGGATTAGAGTAGTATTTAGTAAGAACTATGCATTTGTGATTTTATTTATTTATTTATTTTTTACCATTCTATTAAACTTTGTTTTTCATCACATTATTATTTTCTTTCTCCAACCTCTTGGTGTCTACCAAAGAAATTTAGTTCTTTATTGAGAGAGTTTCTTCTAGATTTTCTTTCATCCATAATCTTTTCTCTCATCACTTGATGCATGCCAAACACAATTCCGTTAGACTGGCCCTTCATGATTATTTTCAGAGTTTTCATATGTAGCCGAACGATATCCTAAGACAACTGCATGAGGATGAGAATTGTCAACTTTGCAATGGTATTATTCTTTTTACTTAATATTTTGATGGATGAAAAGGAATCTGGCTTTCCATGATGGTAAAATCATTCAGCCACGCAAGGGTTGTTAAATAAATTCGGAGTGACGTATCCTTCTCTGGCATAGCCTTCCTCTCTAGTTCCTTGAGTACTACACTTAAGGCTGACAATGTACACATTCAAATTTGTAGCTTATCTATTATCATAGCTAAAAACTGATCATCCTACTGGTTTTCAAATGTGTGAGCAACTTGGCTATACCAGAGTTCTAACTTATATTAATTTCCTTGAAGCTTTTTAATTGATAATGATATATGGAGAACTCAATCACCCCATTAAGGTAAGAGATAAATGAGGTAAAGCATATGATATGATATATTTCGATTAGAATAATGTGAAAGTCAGAGATCCGGAGAAATAATCTTTAATTGTACATTCTACTTACTTAGGGTTTGTTTGGTTTGAGGGAAGGGAAGGAGAGTGGAGTGGAGGGATGGATTTTGCTCCCCTCCTTTATTTGGTAATGTAAAAATTTAAGGAGGGGAGGGAAAAGTTTTTTAAATTTCCCCTCCCCTACCCTTATAACCCTTCCCTCCAAAAATGGGGGGATTTAGAGGAGAGAGGTAATATTTTAGCATGGTGTCATTATTATGCCCATAAAAGTTTTTAATATTTCTATGATACCCTTCTAACTTTCTTCCTCATCCCCATCACCACTTTAATATTTTGGCATGGTGTGATTATTATGCTCATGAAAGTTATAATCATTCAATTTAATAATTATAAAATTATAAGTTTATATAACTATTAAACATTCTATAAAATTCAAAAAATGACTTAAATAAAATAAGGATAAAGTTGTCCATATAAAAATATTTTACCTCCCCTCCCCTCTCATCTAATCAATCCAAACGAGGTAATTTTAAAATTCCTCCCCTCCCCTCCATTGAACCAAACAGACCCTTAAAGATCTTGATGAAGACGTGGTTATCTAGCAAAGTCCTTATTCTGGATGTTATGTAATTCTCTTAGATACCTTTTAATTATTTTTATTATATTTTTATCCTTGGAGTGAAACATTCAACTTTTGATCTTGCTTTTCTAATAATCCAAAAGTGTAAAAACATATGAAAGAAGTTGCAAAATAAGCCAAGCCATTTATCCGCTCATGTGACTCCTCTTTACTTAAGTGAAAATAAGAACATTGATGGCTCATTGCATCTGTCTTGGCTCAACATGTTGTTTTGTGCGATGATATTGTGCTTGTTTATATTAGCAGTGATAGAAGTAGTTTTTTTCTAATCTAACCTTTAGAAACTTAAGTTAAAATAAAAGTTATTTAGTGTAATATGATTTATGTTTATATGTATTGACAGTGAAAGAAGTGGTTTTTTTTTTCCAAAATGTAACTTACTTGGATGATAATTTTAAAAGCAAGTTTGGATAAAAAATAACTGAAAAGAACATGAATTTTATTAAATAAAACATATATATTATAATTTTATAGTTTTGGCAAAAAATTATATATTATGATAATTTTAAAACATAAAATAAAATTAAGTATTTCATAATACGATTTATAAATCATTTCTAGCATGTTTCTCATATCAAGACAAACTTTAAACTTTATTAACTTTGCCTTTAAATTTAACAATTTTCCAACTCTATCCTTATTTAATATACAATATATCTTTTATCCAAAAAATTATATATAATGCATGTCATAAGAATAAAATCAACATTATAATAAATGAACGGTATAATTATTCATTTATCTAAACATACCCCCCCCCCCCCCCCCCCCAACACCAACCCCTCTTTTTCTTCATGTCCCTACTCTCTCTTCTCTTCTTCATCGTTACGCAGGCACAAAGCGGCTTAAGGATAGCTTCTACAATGCCATAACTTTTGGCCAATAAGCCCTTCCAATTAGGAGTGGTATTTCGGGCTGGTGGGCTGCCCCCTAGAACAGGCCGAGCTGGCATATGCCCGACAAGGCAGCCCACCAATTTTTATTTTTAAAATTTCATTCTTTTTTTTTTTTAATTCTCACTCTCTTTCTCTTTTACCCACTTATATCATATTTTTTTTCTTTTATGCATTTGTATTAGGAAGTTAATTTCATTCTTACTTTCCTTTTTTTTTCATCTACTCACATCATATAAACACATCTCTTTTAAATTTAATAATAGTGGAATAAATAAATATAATATGAAAATAAAAGTGTCAAATAAAAAATATGAAGAAATAATTGAACATAACATCAAAGGAAAGAAATCAGGGTATTTAAATTTATTTGATAAGAAAAATCAAAAAAAAATAATAAAAAATATGCGGGCCAGCCCACTCAACCCACGGATTAAACAGCCAGCCCGCCAAATTTGGTTGGCTACGGGCTCAACTCGTTTTACCAGCTCTGTTTGCAATACAATGCTAACCTCAGCACTATAGTGAAGCTTTAATGTGAATTTTCCGTGTTCAATGTAGCTTTTCCCCTCCTCACAGCTTCAAAATTTGAAATTCAACATGCAGGCAATGAATGTAACTCTTTTAAAGGGAAATTATTAGAAATGAAACGACAAATGAGAAAACTGATAACGTGGACAGTACAAGTCGACCAATCACATAGAAGCTAGCTATTGATAGTTTATATTGACTTCAAAATCTGAAACAAATTGCAATTCATCTCTCATATCATTTCTTAAAGGAATCACCGATCTAAGTCATTTTTTTTCTTTGGCCTTATTTCATTTTGGACTAAATGTGAAATTTTTATATGCATGGGGTTTTGATATATTCATGTATTAGGTGTTCGGAATACCAATATTGAGAGGAATTTGTTATGTTGGATTCGGAGAGAAAGGTAAATAAATTGATGTTAACATGTTATATTTGAGTTGAATTGTGATACAAGTTTTGAAGCAACATTGCAGGTCAGTGAAATCATAACGCGCGTGGGATTGTTGTTGTTAAAGAAAAAGATGAAGAATCTTTTTCTCATAAAAATATCTGTACTCGTGATGTTTTAGATTAAAGAAGTAGTAGTAACATTTAATTAAAATCACACAGATTGAACCAATTAACATACCACCCCCCTTCATAGAGAGATAACCTTGTTCATATTCACGGATGCAACTGTTTTGTTTAATTCATCTCAAGCCCAAAAAAATAACACACACACATATTGTTTATCGCATCCATGAAATATTTCTTCCAATATTAATTATAAAATAAAGTTTATTTTTTAAAAAAAGATTAATAAAATTAATTAAATTATTTTAAATTATTTATATTAATAATTTTTTTTTAAAAAATATTTTACCTAATTTATAAACTAACATATAATACGAGGAATATCTAAGGCCGAATGATTTACCAAATATCATGCTATAAACCATAAAGAGCTGGTGACAGAGACCCAAACCACGAATGGCGCTTTCAATTTCAACTCTGAACTTCGAACAAAAAATTTCGACACTGAACCATTTCTCATCCACACACCTCAAACGCTTTCCTTCCATTTCTAACTTCACCATTGTCGCCTTCTCCTCTTCTCTTGTTCCTTCGTCCGCCTCCTCTGCCATCTCGCCCAGGAGATTGACGGCGCTGGCCATTCGAAAACGCTGTCGTTTCTGACGCGTTTCCTCCGCCGCCGCTTCTGGAGATGACAATTCCCGACGGTCTGTTGAACTTTCATCCCTCTCATCTGAAATTGTTGTTCTCAATGTTGAGGTATGAGCTGTGCGCTGTATCTGGAAGTTTATTTAGCTAGCTTTTCCCCTTACATTTTTTTGGTTTGTCTCTGAGCTAGGGTATGATGTGCGAGGGATGTGCAGATAATGTGAAGAAACTTCTAGGGAGTCGGGTAAGTTTATTGATTAAGGCTTGCTTTGGATAGAATTTCTTGTTTTAGGGCATTGTGTCACATCCTTATCTTAATTTTACCTTTATTAGAGTATTCACAAAAAATGATATGCGGTTCGATAAGTAACACAGGAATAGCATAAACATATTGATATTATGTGCATAATTACATAAATTCCCCATAGGGGTTCGTACATAATCATTACCATTAATGTAGCCACACATGGCTACTTGGGTATCTAAACCTGTTTTAGGGAAATGGAGACACCTTTCTATCTTCGTTCCACCACTGCATTCCTCCCGTGTAGTTTTCTTCTCTGTTTTCAGTACACCTCTTATTTTCACATGTTTAATTTGTTGGTAAGGAAGGGTGAGATTCGAGAGAATCTCAGTAGGAAAACAATACCAATATGCATATACGATAAATGTTCAATGTATGACATGCTTGCATCATATAACTCATGCTCACACAATGACAAATCTGTAAAATTAATGCTTCGAAAAATATACTTATGACCATAGCATAAATTGAAACATAGCTTCAAATCATTCATACATGTTTCACATAATCAAGCAAAGCACAATAACATGCATCAACACATTAAAACAAATATCAAATACATGCAGTAGAGGTAAGTTCCCTACCTTAACCATTTTCTGCCTCAAAACACTGCCTCGATCTACGTGCAAATAGCTCAAGGCTCCATATTCGATCCTACAATGTCAAATGTACTATTCAGACACTTCCATAGTATTTCTGGGGGTTATATGAGTCTATCTTGAAAAAATACTAAAATAATCCTGGGGACCTTGCCCGACCCTGCCGTATCCGATCCGGCTGTATTTTTTCTGATATTTTGACATGGGCTATTCTGACATATTCTTGCCCAAGGAATCCATTTCCGGACTCGGAATTATCAAATTCAATGTCAAATTACAAATTTACCCTTGACAGCCCCACTTTAAGGGTTTCATGTGCGTTTTCGTAATTATGTTTTTTCGGTTTTTTTCGAAAAAGTGACCAACTGTAACCCCACCTAATTTTCGCTCCTGAACTCAATGGAACCATCCAATCATTGAAAATCTAACTCTAACCCCTCCAAACTAGCCTTGGCCAAAATTCTCAATTTCCCGAGAAAAATTGAGGTTTTTTGGTTTCGGTTCCGCAGACGTATTTCTTTCTACTCCTAACCACTTTATTGACTATTACATTAGGTAACAACTACCATTTGAACTAAAATTGGACAGCACACCCCTTAGGCCAACCCATTTCCAAAATTTAAAACTAATGGCAATCCAGCGAAATTTCACTGATTAAATTGCCCACATCAATCAGAACAGTCAATATACAAAAGTTTGGAATTTACCCTCAAGCTCCAACTAGCTTTTCTTGACTTGGCTGAAAACCCTAGCTCTCTTGAACACCAAATTTGCTCCTCAAACACCTTAAATAACATAGAAGAGAAGTTTAGAAGTAGTGTTATACGCGTTAGGTACGAATGCACCGAAAAAATCAACTTACCTCATGAGTTTTCTTCCTCTTCTCTCTCCAAAACTCCCTCTCTCTCTCTCTTTCTCCATGGTGCTGCACGGTTTTTGGCAGATGGAGGAAGAGGATGATGATTTTATAACATTTAGCTTATGTCATCTTTAATTATGATGATGTCATAATTCTCATTTTCGGATTTTTTGGCAGTTTTTCTACCCAAATTTTGAAAAATTATAACTAATTCTAGAAAAATCAAATCATTGTGATTCTAAAGCCTATAGAACTCTTATTGAGTATAGGTTCAAGGAAAAATATAGAATTTTACTAGATGGAATCACAAAATTCCCAGAATTTCAATCTTTGCATGCTGTTCCAGAAATTTCACAGTTTTTCTGTGCTAACTTCAAAAATTCATATCTTTTTGTATATAACTCTAATTGAGTCATTTGACCTATCAAATTAAATCTTAGAATGTCTAATTTCATCCTGTAAAATTTTATAATTTTTACTCATCATTTGATCATTCAAAATCATATGACATGCTCACTACCTCATAGGCAATTTCACCGAAAACATAATTATATTTTCCAAAATTCCAAAATTCACCATTTTACTTTCTTAATACCCCAAAGATATAAGAATCATTAGGGGATAAATTTGGGCTCCTCCTAAATTGAAGCTTAGCAGTCCACTTAATTTAAACTTATTCTCAAGCCTCCAATCCCAAATTTCGGGGTATTACACATTGACTTTAATATTGAGGAAGGTATTCTATCAAGTCTATACTAATAGCGATGTAATTCCATGAGCATCTAACATTCTAGTCCACTACATGACATGTTTTTATTTGGAAACATAGACTAGATGTGAAAAAGATGGTGCTTACAGATTTCAAAGCAGCACACAGTTCTTTCAAGTTACAGAATTCTTCTAGATTTAATTACCATACCTGTACTTATTTCCTTATGATGATTAAGAAAATGAATTTGGATATAAGTTGTAGTGGATTCTTCGGTTGAGCTAATTCAAGGTGTAAGGAGTAAGGTTTTGATTGATAGTGATGCAAGGATATCTTTTGTACGCACTATGGATAGAAATATGGAATAAAAAGATTTTTTTTTTTTTTGGAATGGAAATGCGAATCATATATTGATCAAAAGAATTATTTACCAGAGTATACAAGATTAATTCCTCTCATCATCAACTATACTGATAATATTCTTAAGCAGCATATCACTGTCGTTACTAGTAAAAACTATAGAATTGGACCTATCCTTTACAATAAAAGATCTAATCGCATTCACTAATTGAAATGATACATTTCAAGTGGTATAGATGATTAATGATACATTTCTTCTTAAAAGGCATAAGCAGGTTAATATTATATTTTCAGCTATCTAAGGCTCTGTTCTATACTCTCTTGTTTTTTATTATTGTTAATGGACAGCCTCAGGTATCATCTGCTAGTGTAAATCTAACCGAAAAAATAGCAACAGTTTGGCCAGCACCTGAAGCAAAAACTGAATCAAATTGGCATAATAAATTCGGAGGTGGACTTGCTGAGCATTTAACTAACTGCGGCTTCAAGTCTAGCCTTCAAGGTAGATTCCTGACCGTCAACATTTTTATTATCTCTAAAATTTTTGTACTATCAATTCAGACCCCTGCTTGTGCTACCTTCCATCCCATCTTTATGTGCTACTCAATTGCATATTTACTGAAAAATTGTCAGTCAGTATAGTGTTATGGCTTGCTTGACATTATAAACATTATTGAAGATTCCTGAAGAGTTATATCTTTTAGGACACTGTATTCAGCCTTATCCATGCATCACTGGGCATTTTAAAATCTGTACATAACTGCAATATCCAGGATTCATGGTTAACTTTGAATCGTTAGGGGCATTTTCTTTGTGAAAAATCTTATTTAAAGTATGATTGTGCCTTTACATTATAAATTAACCTTTGAAAGTAGTCATTCTTCTTAAATGAGATTTTAGATGTTACCATGGCGTATACAGTTAATTTGCTTTACACGAAGCTTGCTGCGTTTAGTGGCAGGTCAGGAAGATAGCAACTAAAGAGTTATACCATAAAAGGGTGGTCTGTTATCTGGAGGCAAAGGTATTTCATCAAATCACATGTTTAATCTCCATACGTTTTATGATTTTTTTATTCAAATTATATCTTCTCTCTTGGATGTTTGTGTTGGTTTCAGAAGGATTGTTGATTATTAAGATATTATAATTTCACTCTTCAGCAGTTGAGTCTTTCAGGCTTCTTGTGGCGGGGTATTTGATAAACCGATCTGTTGGCAAGCTCGCCATTTTGAACAATTTGCTGGTGTTCAATATGAAATAAGCAATCCACCAAGATTTTAAGGGACTCTAGTTAATAGTTAAATATGAAGTTGATTGTATATAGTTGATATAATGGATGGGAACATCTAGTGGTGTACTTGATTGATGTTTTGACTTTTGTCTATAATTTTGATGTATTCTATTTAATTACATAAATTCTCCTTTTGGTAATGAACTAATGCCCCCATTTGGTCTCAATCTTTATAGTTGAAGTGAGCATGATGTCAAAAATTTGATCTCTATCTCTTTTTCATTACTTAGGAGCCTTCCTTATATTGTGACCTAATATAAAAACATTTTCTTTTGAAGATTTATTTCATCTACAGTGTTCAAAAAAACAAAAGGGCAGTCAACTTGTAGCTTTTTTATTAAATTGTAAAGCCCAAAATTTTAATCTTTCATATCACTATACTTTTATCCAGGGATAACGTTGAATACTTTTGAACTTCCTCCTTGACCTTATCAATGAAAATATCAAAGCATCCTAATACAAAATAACTATAATTTCATTTGTAGCCTAATCAATACAATATTTCTTAGAAGAAAGTCAAAGGCTCAAAGCTAGAACACCAAGCAGTTGAAATAGACTTGCACAAACTTATCCTAAAAACACAGAAGAATGAAAATGAGGACATAATTAGCTGTCACTGTACAAAAACTCAAGATTCTTTTTTTTTTTTGGGTAAAAAAAAAAAACTCAAGATTCTATCACTGTTCTCTTGCCAATCTCTAATATGTGTGGAATTTGACGAATTCAAAATAACTTTTCTTCACAGCCACTATGTTTCTTTTTAATAAATATCTATTTCTCTGTGTTCAGTCCATTCCCTTTATAAATAAACGAAAAATTGAGATGAACTTTGAAGAAATGCACCCATTAGGAGGAATCCAAACGATAAGGAATGATCAAATAAACAAATATGTTCATTCCCAAAAAGATATGATTCCAAGCACCACTCACTACCATGTTCTATGTCGGTTGTGAATCTGACACTGTCAAACCATGTAAGTCATGCCAACCTGCATCAGATTTGAGTCGGGTACACTTAAAGTTGTGATCCCTCTTCTACAGTTATTTCTCAAGAAAGCGTAAAAATAGTCAATATCTCTTAGAAGAAAGTCAAAGCTAGAACAACAAGCAGTTGAAAGACTTGCACTAGCTGCCATTGTACAAAAACTCAAGATTCTATCACTGTTCTCTTGCCAATCTTTAATATTGTGGAATTTGACGAATCCAAAATATGCTTTTTCACGGCCACCATATTTCTTTTTAATAAATATCTATTTCCCTTTGTATATATCCATAGGGCAACCCTACAAGTAACAAACGGAAAATTCAGTTGAGTTCTAAAGATATGCGCCCATCAGGGAATCCAAACAATGAGGAAGGATCAAATAAACAATTCTGTGCATTCCCAAAAAGAGATGATTCCAAGCACCACTATCAAACCATGTAAGTCATTCCAACCTGCATCATATTTGAGGGGGGTACGCTTAAAGTGGTGATCCCTCTTTTGCGGTTCTTTCTCAAGAAAGCGTAAAAATAGTTAATAACCAGCTTCTTTAGAAACCAGGAATCCTTCCTTGCCCTTATATCCCCATGCCCTAGAAGATAAACAACTCCGGATTCTTTCGCTTTCTGTATAAAAGACAACTCCCTTTCAAGACTTTGTTCTGCATCATCCACGGGGGACTTGAAGAATCTGGGTTAATCTCCTGTGATGTGCTTGCATCTAAAATGGGGTTGTGTGTGTGCTAGAAATCAGCCAAAAGAGGAACACCAAGTGAGTAGACACTCCCATTGGGAGCTATGAGAACCCTTGAAGCAGCATTCTCTTCCTCTGCATCTAAATCATCGTCCCCATCACTTTCCAGTGATCACTCTTAAGCCTCTCAACGTATGAACTTCTCCAGGCTCTCAATTAGCAACTGCTCAAAAGCCTGGTGATTTTCTTTGCGAACATCTTTATAACCATATCTATTGACACATAAAAAGTTGAGTTGCAAAATAAAAAATAATGATAGTGTTAAATGATACACTAAACGATCCATAAACCATTCCTTGCATAAGGTGAAGCAAAGCTATTGCTAGCATTGTTCTAATTTAAGCATGTTCTGCATGTAGATTTTAATCCCCCCCTGATCTCATATCTAATGTAGATTTACATATCCAGATCCTGATACCCAAAGGGGACCTAAAAGAAAAGAAATAAAAAAAAACCACCTGGCACTACAACGAAATATATGGTAGTTTTTTGGGACCTGCCGGAAAAGGAACCTTTCACTTTGAGGCACCATAGGAACTAGAACATACTTGATGCACACAAATATAATCATGGAATGTATTGCTGGAAGAGTAGTCAGCAAATGACCAAAAACTGCGGGAATTCCTTTGACCAACTCATTATATAGTAAACCTATCCCAGGAGCTCGAATCATCCCAAGATTGCAACCCAATTCTCGCAATAAATCCATTGACAGCTTTTGCTTGACTTCAGTTTCATACTTGAGCTTGCTTCCATAATTCCATATATACATGATGAGAAACATTATTATGCCAAAGACCAATATTATCCAACTTCCATCTCCCACACTCCACAAAACTGATGAAAAGAAAGTCAATTCCAATCCCAAGAACACTACCACAAAACTCAACACTATGATGATGTGGATCTTCCATATAAGAAGCATAACAAGGGTTACTAAAATAGTTGTCGTCATCATCATCCCGATCTCAGCAATAAGAAGCATGCACAATTAGAAGAATCTCTACATATTATTACTATTATTATTATACTACCAGTAAGGCATTTTCAAAGGCCAGAAACTATAGACAGCTAAATTCCCATCCTTCCACTCTACCCAACATGCCAAAGGATCAAAAACAGTCAATTGGCACTGAATTTTAGCCTCCTTCCCAAAACTTTGATGCATATATAGCTCCAAATTTGGCCAAGCCTTTTTCTTTCCCCCTTTAAAAGATGAAAACTTCTACAAGAATTCAACAGCAATTTTTGTCCACATCTATATGGGATAAAAGTAATAACAAGCACTTCTCAAGAATTCCATCGGTGAATTAAATACAGACCTAAGATATTTATATTATCAAAATATACAGGATGAGGTTGTTATGAGCATACAACATTTTATTTTAAAGCTAACATTTTTCTTCCATTCTCCACATTCAAATCTAACCCCAACAAAATGAAGATTAAATCTTCAACTCCTTTCCCTTCCCTTTCTTTACCCCTGCAATTCTTAATAATTGCAGAAACAAGCTTCTTTTATCATGCTGGTTACACATTATCATCAATTTACAACTCGACAGATGATATGTAAGAATTAACAATGTCCCCAGAAATAAAGATAATAATATAGGAATTGAAACGACAAAATACCGTATGCATTCCCTATCTCATCAATATTGGATATAGAGTAGACAAACACTAGCGAAACAGCCAAAATAAAGTTGCGTGAAGTGTGAATGATTTTAAGACGAGGGAAACAGCCAAGTGCAGTCGATTGCTTTATGCATGAAAAAGTCGCTGTTGTCACAGCACGACTTGCAATTAGTGCAGCAATATTAGCAATAAGAAAACTGGCCAGAACACTCCACCTGCGATGTAGACAGAAAGCAATACTAAGTGAACGTCAAGTAAATCATAAAACATGACCCAAAATAGAGAATAGGCGCCACTACAGATGAGAATGGAGATCAACACCTACTTGGAACAGAACAACAAAAGGCTTGACCAGCATCAGCATGGTTCTCCATAAAGTATGCAGCTTGACCCAAATAACCCAATACTAGGCATGGCAAAACAAGAAAGACAAAAGAAAGCTGCAAACAACCCCTATCAATTTCATTATAATTTGGCTGACGAAAATGCTGAAAGAAATGAAAATAAAAACACTGATATCCAATTCCAGTTCTAATAACTTAATAAGCCATTAGTTTGACTGGTTCCATACCTGAACTGATCGTACAGAGAAATAGCAAAGATCTGCAAACATGGCCTCAGAACCTGCAGCATTATTCAGTAAAAATACAAAGCAAAGACTGAAGAGATTATTTACATTCCAGCAATCGCTAAATCCATGTTATGCATTCACCACAGAATAATAGGAAAACATTAAGTTTGGCTGGATGGCAGGAGAGTTAACAAAATAAGCATTATTAAGATCAGAAAAAATTGTGAAGAACTGGACCAATATACTCTACAGTGCTATTAAAGAAATAATAATAGTTATATATTCATTCCCAAATTTAATCTTTACAATTATTTTTCGACATACACTTCAATTGTCCCACAATTAGTTTCTTCAAAAACAGGGTAAATTCAAAAAATGAACTTGCATTTTCTCCTTACAATGATACAGTATGAAACTGTAGAAAATGAACATGCATTATATCTAGAGCACAACTTTATTACTACGCATGAAATTATACAGAATTCAGATAGATAACCACACTCAATCATCAACCCATTATACAGTGTCAACCAAGAAGAGCCTCAAATGTCAGATTCCTCAAAGTCTCAAACTATTTCTACAATTTATGCAACGCATATCAGGTATAATAAAAAACTTAACCAATGGTATTCCACCAAACCACTTTTTTCTTTTAGTAAACCTAGATAAAAAAAATATAGCATCAAATCCCAACATATATAATCAAACTATCTCTTTTAGTGTGTTTGAATTAGCTTTTGGAGAATAGCTTTTACGATTTACAAGGTAAGTATTTTAAAGGAGTTTTGTCTCGGCTTGCGAAAAAGGGCTTCTGAAACAACGGTTCCATAGTTTCCTAAACACAATGTCAAACTCTGATAGCAACTTTTGCCATTTAGGAATTTTCAAATTTCTAGATTTACTTCAACAATTAAAGAAAATCACGAATCTAGAACTTCATCTCATCCAAAACAAGAAATAAGACTAAGCAACTTCCTACTTTGATTAAATGGACAGTCTCAAATTTGAAAAGAGAGATAGTAAGATACTTAGTTAGTTGGTTATTCACATAAAATTAAAGTTTTCAGGAAGTAAATGGCAATCAAATATTTGGATAGCACCCCTAAAGTGTTTTTCTCCAAAGGACTTTTGACTTTGAAAAAGTACCCAAAGAGGCACATTTAAAATTATTTTCACACACATTTGTAGCAAAAAAGGTCATGAAGCATCAGATGAAAAAGTCACAGTACTCCCAAAAGTGGCCTCAGAATTAGTATCGTCTGTAAACTAACATCACAGTACAAGAAAAAATATAGCATTACTAGTAGCACAAAGAAGACAGCCCCCAAGAGAATACCATGCTTTAGTAGAATTTCTCTTGAAGAAGTAATATATATGAATTGGATTAAATGCCCTCAAGACAGTGGTATCATATTTGAGGAGATTGTATATCCCAATGCCGCAAGAGAACAAAACCATATGAATAAAGCAGGTCCTACAGCAAGCCCCACTTTACTCGTTCCATACTTTTGTACATTGAACAAAACGATGAGGCAGGCAACAGAAATCACCACCACTTCATCTGCATAATCAAGGGAAAAGAAGAAAAATATTAGTTCTACAAGACATGACCCCTGCAGATAGGCATAAATCAGCATATTAATATGAACAATCACAAACAATGTCCCACCTGAAAAAAAAAAAGGGTTTTCTATTCTTCAGACCAAACTGATAGATTGCAAGATATATTAGAATTACGATTTATACAAACCTTCTATAACCACTCCAGCTCCAGTCAGAACTAAAAATTGAATGAAGCATGTGAGCTCAAAAGGCTACAAGAATATTTTTGAAAAAAAATGACGATAATGATGATGATTAAGTCCCCCATTCTTGACGCAAAAAGAGAATTTCATAGAAATGGCAGTATTTCCGTTTTCCTCTTCTGGAAAAAGAATTTATTGATTATAGAAACTCCAAAAATACTACAGATAGAGTAAAGCTGTCAAAACTAATTAGATAGGTTAAACAGGTCAACTCACCATAGCTTGCAAGGAGTTGGCTCATTAAACTCTTAGCTTAATTGGTCGAGAATCAGAACTGACTTACCAGGTGAGTTAGGTGGGCTGACCAATTTAGCTCACTCAAAAAAATAAAGATAAAAAATACAACTCAAAATTTTTTTAAAAAAGTGATAGTTCACCATTTAATGTTGTTAATGTCTTGTCCAAAAACAAAAATTGCACAAAAGATGTTTTTAAATGTCTTAAATCATTCTAATGTCTTGACCATCAACAATATCTACGCACTGTTGAATTAGTTTCGGCACAATTCTAAAATCTCCACCCCCGCCATAAAAATAAATATCCTCTGTAATACTATATAAACAAAGATATATAATTTGATTACCATTGATTAAAAACCAATAAAGGATAAGATAGTCAGTGTCGGAGACTGACAGTTTGCAATGTGAAGTCCTGCATGTCTATGAGTGCATGAAGAGAACTAAAAGTAAATGTGGACAGATATTGAGTTCAAAAGAGTAGATAAACAAGATAACACAATACCATGTTCAATCGCATCCACCCCAACTTTCAAGCCTCCAACAGATGAAAGTACTGCATAAAGAATCACATATAAGCTGTAAGAATGAATTTATGTCAAGAAAACAAAGAGAATGATTATCAAAATGCAACATTTTCCATCAATAACAACAGGATGACCAAAAGCAATAATGGTTTCCAGTTAACGAACAAAATAGCTGATACAGCCAGCGGCCGTAAAATTAAACAACAATTTTCTCAATTTTCATTTTTCACTTGCATAGATATTTATGGAAAAAATTACACATTCCTCAATTTTAAAAAAATTATAATTTTTTTAAAATCAACAAAAAATTTAATTAAAAATGGAATTATATAATTTTGAAGAAAACTCAGGGTCTTCTATAATTTATCATATATGTTAAGCCAAGAAAGTGTATATGACTTATTTTTTTTTAGAAGCAATTAAGAAATTCATTTAAAGTTAATAAAAATAAAAAATCTAAGTAATATATCATATCCTAAAAAATATGAAATGAGTCTAATTTTTATTTTTATAAAAGAATTTAATTGATATCAATGTTGATAATATAAATCAAGCAACTTGATGATATAAATTGGTGAAATATAAAAATTTTAAAAAAAGAGTTCAACAGTAGTTAATTAAATAATATATTTTTTAAAAAAAGATGCTATCATATCATGATGCTGGTTTTAGTTTTAAGTTCAGTTATTTTTTTAAAATTATGAATACAATATATAATATAGGAGGTTTGGTTAGGAGTAATTTAGTGATTTTAAATTTATATTATGATATTCAATCTTTTAAAATAATTATAATTTTTATGATCTTTTATAATAAATATTATTTTTTTTATGTCCTAAATTTCCCTAACTTCAATGCTTTTATTAAATAAAGCGATTGAATAAAAATGAGGTTGGCCTGAGGCGACCTGGCTTCGGTCCTTTTACCTTTAGGAAAAGGACCATCCTTTTTCTTCCTAGAGCTGTTAGATGGAGATCTCAACGGTTCAGATTTAATATATTTTTATAATAATATTTTTAATATATTAATATAATAATAATATTTTTATGATATATTAAATCTGGACCGTTGATATCTTCATCCGATGGCTCTGGGGGAGAAAAGGACGGTCCTTTTCCTGAAGGGAAAATGACCGAAGCCGCTTCCGGCATGAGATGTTGTATCATTCTGTAATTACATTGAGCTTTTGGCCCAAAAAAACGAAGAAAAGAAAGTCCACTTAATTTTTCTATTAATTTTTTTTAATCTAATTTTTTAAAAAATTAAAATCCTCTGTTTTCAAGACTTGATTTGCTTTGAGTAATATTATTTCACCTACTCTCCTTTTTGTCACCCCACAATCACTATGTGTCATTCCTTTTCTTGCCATTATATTTTGAGAAAAATACAAAAAAAAACATTGAAATTATAAAATTCTAAATCAGGTTTGTTATCAAAAGTTAATAAAAGAATGATGAAACTTGATAAGCAATTGACAATTATTTTTTTTAAGAAATCTCTTATTTGGAATTTTACAATTTCAAAATTCTATTTTTATTTTTTTCTCATATATTTTTATAGTGTGACCAAGGACTAGTTGATTATAGGTTCTCAATATAAAATGTAAAATCATTATTAGTGATCTAAAACGAATAATAAATATTTGTCAATTCTTTTCCTGCCGTTATATTTTTATATTGTGGACCAGACTAGTTGGTTATGGGTACTTAGTATAAAATGTAAAAGCCTTATTATTGGTCCAAAAATTAAATAAAAAAAAATAAAAGCACAGCACGCCATGCGGTGGTTACAGAAAACATCAATAAATAATCAAATTAATTTTTGCTATTTTTTTTTGGTAAAGATTTTCTCTAATTATTTATTCCAATGGTCCTCTAATACTCTATGATTGACCACACTAGCTAGTTTCTGCTGTCTCTCTGCAATCTCTCGTTACTCCTCTTTTTCTTAATATAAAGTATATTTATCTAATTTATTTAAATTAAAAAAGTTAGTTGAGTTAGTTAATATGACATGTATTTTTTAAAATCTCATAGTTATCTTCCTTAATCCCCCCTTCTCTCTCCTCCTTGATTATTGTTGAAAAAGTATTAATAGAGGTAAGTTAGGAAAATATTAATAAATATGAAAACTATGTCTTATATCTAAGATCAATATCAACTACCTAAATATATTTTATATCAAGGAGGAGTATTTCTTATCATCAATATTTTTTTTGCGACCGTACGTCACTGCTTAAAATAACTTGCTACACCTTATATTGGTCGAACATGAGAATTTTACAATGAAGGTGATGTTAAAAAGGTTCACATTGCAATGATTCTAATGCTTCCGTTGAAATGATCTTTTATATATAGGGATCGAGGGAGGGAGCACTAAATTTTCTTTTTCATTCTTTCTAAGGAAAATTGCCATAAAAGACCTCATTAGCCTAATATTTGCTGAATGGGACCTGACCTAATCTGTCATTAATTTCGCAGCAGGAAAAGACCGCAATGCCCTTAATGTGAAAAGAGAGGGAAATTAAAGAAAAAGGAACAGAACCAGTGATGTTGGCCGAAACAAAACAAGCGAATGTTTTTGATTTGGTTGAAGGCGCGCGAAGTTGAAGAGGGAAGGGCGAACTCGGTGGAGAAAATCGGACGAGAGTGTGGGGTGGTGGAGTGTGCGTCTTGGAGGCAGCGGTGCAGGATTGGTCTCTGCTGTGGCAGCGAGGCGAGGTCTTAGGGTTGTTGCGGTGGTGGGGCGCTATTAATGCTTTGCTCCTTCCCATTCATATGGTTTGGCTATCTCTTTATTTATTGTGCATTTCTTTGTTTTCTATTTTTTTTGTTTTAATTGATCCTATTGTCTTAGTTATGTCACAGATGTTCTCTTTTATTGATGATTTTTAACCTGATGTTGGCCTAATCTTTCTTAATCAATTTCTCCTTCATTGTAGTCGTTATTCAGACCACCCTTCTATACGGCATCAAGGTCCTCCGTCTCAAGCTATTCCATCTCATTTCTCATATTTTTTTGTCTTTTCATATTTTTCATCTTATCAAAGAACCCTTATAATCATGATATAAATTGATACACTCTCTTCCAGAACTACGAAGGCATGAAAAAGTAGAAGCGATATTTGAAATCTATTTTTTAGAAGCTGCACTAAGATGCTAATGCTCATGATGTATCTTTATTAAAGAAGGAAGCAAATTACTTTTGGTATTAAACTGAGTTTGAGGCTATGGAGTTAAAAAGCGCATCTTGTGAGGCTTTATAACTCAAAAAGGAGTAGTCTAGATCTTGGGCAAGAAATTGGCAAGAGAAATTCCCAGGAAACAAAAGTAAATGCTATCATAAATGTAGATTGGAAAAAGAAAAGATGCAATTTGCCTAATAAGCTTTGGCTGTAAATATATCTTTGCCTAACAAATATTTCTTTAGTCCATTTACTCTTTAGTTAAATTTTTAAAAGCCATAACTTTAGGCAATTGAGTCAAGAACAGTGGCTTTCTGCTCAAAGAAGTTGAAAAATTAGTATATGAATTGTTTCAAAAATTGGTATATGTTAGGTATGCATGTGAAGTATGTCCTGTGTAGACAATCTTTGTTTGTTGTGTGCTACTTCTTTGTGTTCTTATCCACTCAATCGCAGCATCACTATTGTTTCATTTCTTTTAGAAGTTTAGTAAAACTTCTGGCTTACCAAAATTTTGTAGCTAAATGTGTATTTGACCAAACCTAATACTAGACAATAAACAAAGCATCGCTATATGATCATTCTCCATATTGATATAAACAATTTTTTAGCCATGAGCCTTAACAGTTGTTGATTCTATTCATTAAATCCCTCCTTTCAAAATGTTTTTTTTTTGTGTACGGCAGAGACATTTTGTCCTAACAAATGTAGAGTCATGATACTTACCTATGTAACCAATGTAGAGTGATGATATTTTCATCTTGTTTTAAATCTGACTTAATTAGATCAAGTTAGAAGGTCTAAAGTGATCCGAATTTAAATTAATTGCAAGTGTTGGTGGCTCTTCAAGTAGCACTTGCCGTTCTGGGTACGCATAGCTGCATATCGTATATACAAATCCTGGGAGGGCACTGAAAATTTTTGAAACTGTGCAGCGTGGGCATCTAGAATTAATATATTAGACTGAGCGGATATCTTCTTTTTCTGCTGTTTGGTAAACTATTGTTCTTAATGTTTTAGCTAATATGAAAGTGAGGAGTCTGATTTATGAAAACCATTAAAATATCAAAGATGATGGTTACTAGAAATCCTTCTTTTCCGTATTAGTGCCATCAGCCTTGATTTCCTCTAAATATCCTTATTATGTTTTCTTGCAATAGGATAAACCTGCTAGAAAATTTGTGAGATCAAGATCATATTCAGTAACAGCAAGCTTCAATTCTAGAGTTTGGATTCAACTTTCAAGGTCGTCTTATATGTGGAGCCTATGTATGCGGAAGAATCTCCACTGTCCAGCATGAATAATCATCTCCTGTATATTTCCGAACTCCTAATTGTTCAGAATAGTCATCATAGTCATAACTGATAAAGAGTGAGGTATGAGGATCTGACATGTATTTTTTTTAAATTGTTTTCCAGTAGTTGGTAACAGCATATTTGTTGACATGAAAAAGAGTGACTGTTTGATTGCATATATTCTGCTTTAATTGATCGAAGCCCCTGTCATTTCATAATGAGTTAACTGTAGCTTGGAAATGTCTATATTTTGAAGGATTTAGAAGGCCACTGTCCAACTTTCTTATCAAATCAATTTAACAGATATGTTTCTTGTGACACTGGATTAAAGCCCACTAACTTCTCCTACTGAAGATAAACAACCTTATCCTTCAACTTCTTGTTCTCTAACCTGGGTCTCCAAAAACAGCGTTAGATTCTTTAGCACCATTTCTTCCCCTACCATACTTTCACTTCTTCTGTACATATATATTAGCAAGACTCTTATGCATTAGTATGCGGTGCGAAATAAATGAAGATATAGGATAGACTATTTTTGTTGTTTCTGGCTTTTTTTTTTATGATTTTCTGAGTTTCTCTTATCGTTCGCTTTATTTTGCTGCTCCTGCCGTTCCTTCGTACTATTACTGTCCTTATTGTACATTGTTCTGATCGTTTATAAACATGTGCAGTGATATAGTTTATATAGACTATATTTAGAGAGTGAAACAGTTTGTAAGACAACATAGTCAAAAGAACAGGACGAAAAGGAATGAAAGGAGTAAAAGGAGGGAAGGCAAGGTTGAATGGAGCACAATTGTTCAAGCATGAATACTGGTCTGATAAAACAAGGAAAGGCAAAAACAAGACAATACAATACGCAGACCAAGAAGTGATGGAGGCATGGAATAAATTGTCAAAGGAAGAGAAGAGTAAGTATTCCGAAAGGGCTATTCCGAAAGGGCTAGGGAGGGTAGAGATCGTATAGGATGTCCTTCTTTAATCAAAGAAGGGGAGGTGCAGACACGATCCTCACTAAAACAATTTGTGGAATTTGCACAATTTGTGAGCAATGATGCAAGGTTGATGGTGAAGGCTAAAAAAATTGAGTTTCATAAAATATTAGAAGTCACTTGTACGAAGATACCTCATGCACTCTGTGGGGAATTGGTTAAAGAGATTGACCCTACAAGTTCTTCAATATGTGTAAGAAACTTTAGGAGGGAAATTGTTGAACAGGATGTAAAGGATTTAATGGGTTTGCCTAATGAGGGGAGTGAGATCAAAGAGGAACATGATGCAAACTGTGAGCAATTTCAAAAGTTGAAGGAAAAGCTTACAAATAAAAGGTTCTCAGACATCAAGGGGATGATAGTTTCAAGGGAAGAAGAAGAGTTGTTTGAGCCATTGCTCGTTCTATACACCTTAGGGACATTATTGTGTCCTTCAAAAAATGGAGGTGTTAGCCACCGATTGCTGAAAATTATATGTTGTGAGAACACTAGTTTAGGTGGTTTTAATTGGTGTAAGTTTGTAATCAATGAGGTGATGAAGGAGGTCACAAATTACAAGAATGTGTTAAAAGAAGGAGTGACAAGCAAGTGTATCGGGGGTTGCATTTATTTCATCATGGTAAGTAATGTAACGTATCAAGATTCTCCATTTTGAAAATTGAATATATAATCTATGGTTCTAAACTGAGTACTTTGGTTGCAGATCATGTTTCTCCAAACGTTTCCCTTGGATGGTCAAGAGGTCCCCTCGGCTGAATGTGCTTTACATTATTGGAATGATGCAAGGATCAAAGAAGTAGTGAAGTTGGAGTGTGAGAGTGATAAGGGGATTCTATTTTCATGTGGGTCATTGATCCCAGATAACTTAGGACGCAAATCAAAGCGTGACTATAACAAAACAACATGTGACACTGATTGCACACTTAAGCTTCCTGAAGTCACGATAATCAAAGAATCGGTAAGCTATAAATTTTTTACTGTTGTTGCATTTGTTTTGGTTTTATTGTACACACTTTGACACTGATTGAGCACAATTTGTGATTCATGTAGACAACTAGATAGATGTATTGTCGGATTATGGGAAAGGTTGCTCAAAGTGTTGCAACTAAGTTGTTAAAGATGGAAGCTGCAATGGAGCAAAAAATTGGCAATGATGGTGAGGTCAAGGTTAATATTGTTATGGATAAGGAAAAAAGTGAAACCCAAGTCAAAGTTGAATCTATTCCTAAAGACACAAACAACAGAAGTGCTAAAAGGAAAGGCAGTGCTGAAAATGCAAGTGTGAGTGATGTCAAAGTTCATGTTGATAGCCGTGAAAGAGAAAATATGCAGGATAAAGGGAAAGGTGAAGATGACATCAATTATGATAATCAAGAATCACATTTATCATCAGTTGTGCCACTTCAGGTTCTTCCTTGTGATCATCAGGAGGAAGTGACCAATATTGACTGTGATGATGATATTGTGCCTTTGAGAAGGTCTCAGAGGATAATAAGACCTGCAATACATTCACCATTCCTCTCAGAAATAGAGAAGACAGGGAGACCAAATGCAAAGGAGCGGTTGTATGAGTATTGCACACGTAGGACTAACCTGATAGTTGGGCAAGAGATATATGTAGAAATTCATGAATTCTTTCTGAATAAGACCGAACTGACTTGCTTCAGCCGTAAGGGATGGATAAGCGAATGTGTAAGTTGAGCTTGCTATTTAAGTTTTACGTTATAATAACTTACACTCCACATGAGAGTGCTAATCAACTAGTATTGCAGGTTGTAACACTTATTTCACATCTTTTGGTCGATGAACAAAAATATAGTGATGTAGGACGCGTTATACGTCATATCTTCCAGCCTCTTTTTATAGTGAGTCTAACCTAATTCATCGGATTGTCATTTATATTGCATAAGGATCTTAATCATTACTTGTTCAATTATTTGTAATATTACTAATTCCTCGGATTGTCATTTACATTGCATAAGGATCACATGTTGGCCAATATAGACAAGTGGAAGGTTGACAATCACACAAGATTCATTGACCCTGACAAATTAGGATACAATATATCAGAGTATGATTTTGTGTTCGCACCTGTGGTCCGTGATCATCACTGGTTTTGTTATGTATTTGTGAAGAAAGAGCTCATGATGTACTTACTTGACTCTTTGCTGCCCGACTTCAATACTCCAAGTGGGCAAACTGCTCTTCATGCGAAGAGGGACGTAGGACACAAAGTAGTATGCAAACCCTCATCCTTTAAAACTTCAAATTGTTTACATGTGAACCACAAGCTATAGTCATTGAACTTTTCATTTTGACAGAGTAAATATTTTGGTGAATTACTTGCACACCTTAATCGTGACATCTATGGATACAACCCTTACATTGAGTTTAGATTTGGTCTTGTTCAACAGCAGAACAATGGGTGAGTTAGTTGCAGTGGGTTACATATTAATCATTAATATATGCATGAATGGATGACATTTTTATGGTTTGCTATTTCATTTGTGTGTAGATGGGACTGTGGAATATATGTGATCTCTTGATTGCAAAGCTGGGAAAATAATAGAAAGCCCGAGTGGAATGGTTTCACTATGCCTAATGTGAGTAAATTGGTAAATTACTTGTTACAATTGCACTTTATTTGACTGCGAACGTGTTTGTGCAGGAAGACATAGATCAAAAGCGGGTTGATATGGTATGATGGTTAGTAGCGCATGAGAAGAATAAATATCGAGACATGGTCATGCGTAGCATTGAAGGTTGGAAACTTGGGAAAATAAGGAGAAAGTAATCAATGTTGTATTTATTCTGTTCATATTATAGTTTGTCATCATCTTTTGTTGCAATGTAAATGAAACTCAATTATTTATATACAACTGTGAGAACACTAGTACTTGTTTTGTATATTATATATGGTCTGCAAACACTCTTCCCCTATATGCACCACTTATTCCTTACTTGCGAAAATATACTTAGGAAAGTTAACTTCTTCAACAGATCTTGTGGGCAAGTAAATTAGAAAATAGGGGGCACAAAGGCCATGTGCCTAACATATAAAAAGAAATAAAATGGCATCCACAGGAAAGATGAGGAACAATCTTCTCTATATAAAAAGAAATAGAATCGCAACCCGAGTTGGAATATCATATGCGGTAGGCATAGGAGCTAATTCAAAGGGGCAAAAATTTACTAAAGAAGATGTTTACCTATGTGCAACAACTCTTCCCTACATGCAAAACATGTTCCGTTTGTTCAATATCTCTTCCACTTAGGTTCATTTCGTGGTCACAAGTGCCACTGAACCATGTGCGAAAGATCTTTCCTCATGTGCAAGAACTCTTCCCTATGTGCAATCGTTCTTCCCTTATGTTCAAGAACTCTTCCCTATGTGCAAGCACTCTTCCCTGTGTGCACCAACTCTTCCCTACGTGCAAAACATGTTCCATTTGCTCAATTTCTCTTCCACTTAGGTTCATTCAGTCCTTACAAGTGCCATTGAACCATGTGTGAAAGATCTTCCCTCATGTGCAAGAACTCTTCCCTATGTGCAAGACATCTTCCCTATCTGCAAGCACTCGTCCCTATGTGCACCACCTCTTCCCTATGTGTAAAACATGTTCCGTTTGCTCAATTTCTCTTCTACTTAGGTTCATTTAGTCATCACAAGTGCCACTGAACCATGTGCGAAAGATCTTCCCTCATGTGCAAAAACTCTTCCCTATGTGCAATCACTCTTCCCTTATGTTTAAGAACTCTTCCATATGTGCAAGCACTCTTCCCTGTGTGTGCCAACTCTTCCCTACATCCAAAACATGTTCCGTTTGCTCAATTTTTCTTCCACTTAGGTTCATTTAGTTCTCACAAGTGCTAATGAACCATGTGCGAAAGATCTTCCCTCATGTCCAAGAACTCTTCCTTATGTGCAAGACATCTTCCCTATGTTCAAGAACTCTTCCCTATGTGCAAGACATCTTCCCTCTATGCAAGAACGCTCCCCTGTGTGCACCAACTCTTCCCTATATGCAAAATATGTTCTGTTTGTTCAATGTATCTTACACTTAGCTTCATTTAGTCATCATAAGTACCACTGAACCATGTGCGAAAGATCTTCCCTGAAGTGCAAGAACTCTTCCCTATGTGCAAGACATCTTCCCTATATGCAAGCACTCTTCCCTGTGTACACCAACTCTTCCCTATGTGCAAAACATGTTACGTTTGCTCAATTTCTCTTCCACTCAGATTCATTTAGTCATCATAAGTACCACTGAACCATATGCGAAAGATCTTCCCTCATGTGCAATAACTCTTCCCTATCTACAATCACCCTTCCCTTATGTTCAAGAACTCTTCCCTATGTGCAAGCACTATTCCCTGTGTGCACCAACTCATCCCTACGTGCAAAAAATGTTCCGTTTGCTCAATTTCTCTTCCACTTAGGTACATTTAGTCCTCACAAGTGCCACTGAACCATGTGCGAAAGATCTTCCCTCATGTGCCAGAACTCTTCCTTATGTGCAAGACATCTTCCCTATGTGCAAGAAATCTTCCCAATGTGCAAGAATGCTCCCCTATGTGCAACAACTCTTCCCTACGTGCAAAACATGTTCCATTTGTTCAATGTCTCTTACACTTATGTTCATTTATTCATCATAAGTACCACTGAACCATGTGCGAAAGATCTTCCTTGATGTGCAAGAACTCTTCCCTATGTGCAAGACATCTTCCTTATATGTAAGCACTCTTCCCTGTGTGCACCAACTCTTCCCTATATGCAAAACATGTTCCGTCTGCTCAATTTCTCTTCCACACAGGTACATTTAGTCATCATAAGTACCACTAAACCATATGCGAAAGATCTTCCCTCATGTGCAATAACTCTTCCCTATGTGCAATCACCCTTCCCTTATGTTCAAGAACTCTTCCCTATGTGCAAGCACTATTCCCTGTATGCACCAACTCTTCCCTACGTGCAAAAAATGTTCCGTTTGCTCAATTTCTCTTCCACTTAGGTTCATTTAGTCCTCACAAGTGCCACTGAACCATGTGAGAAAAATCATCCCTCATGTGCCAGAACTATTCCTTATGTGCAAGACATCTTCCCTATATACAAGAATGCTCCCCTATGTGCAACAACTCTTCCCTACGTGCAAAACATGTTCCGTTTGTTCAATGTCTCTTCCACTTAGGTTCATTTAGTCATCATAAGTACCACTGAACCATGTGTGAAAGATCTCCCCTCATGTTCAAGAACTCTTCCTTATGTGCAAGACATCTTCCCTATGTGCAATCACTATTCCCTATGTACAACACATCTTCCCTTTGTGCAAGAATGCTCCCCTATGTGCAACAACTCTTCCCTTCGTGCAAAACATGTTCCGTTTGTTCAATGTCTCTTACACTTAGGTTCATTTAGTCCTCATAAGTACCACTAAACCATGTGTGAAAGATCTTCGCTCATGCGCAAGAACTCTTCCTTATGTGCAAGACATCTTCCCTATGTGCAAGAACTCTTCCCTATATGCAAGACATCTTCCCTCTATACAAGAACATTCCCCTATGTGCAACAACTCTTCCATGCGTGCAAAACATGTTCTGTTTGTTCAATGTCTCTTACACTTAGGTTTATTTAGTCATCATAAGTGCCACTGAACCATGTGCGAAAGATCTTCCCTAATGTGCAAGAACTCTTCCGTATGTGCAAGACATCTTCCCTATATGCAAGCACTCTTCCCTGTGTGCACCAACTCTTCCCTATGTGCAAAACATGTTCCGTTTGCTCAATTTCTCTTCCACGTAGGTTCATTTAGTCCTCACAAGTGCCACTGAACCATGTGCGAAAGATCTTCCCTCATGTGCCAGAACTCTTCCTTATTTGAAAGACATCTTCCCTATGTGCAAGAACTCTTCCCTATGTGAAAGAATGCTCCCCTATGTTCAACAACTCTTCCCTACGTGCAAAACATGTTCCGTTTGTTCAATGTCTCTTCCACCTAGGTTCATTTAGTCATCATGTATACCACTAAATCGTGTGTGAAAGATCTTCCTCATGTTCAAGAACTCTTCCGTATGTGCAAGACATCTTCCCTATGTGCAAGAACTCTTCCCTATGTACAAGACATCTTCCCTTTGTGCAAGAATGCTCCCCTATGTGCAACAACTCTTCCCTACGTGCAAAACATGTTCCGTTTGTTCAATGTCTCTTCCACTTAGGTTCATTTAGTCCTCATAAGTACCACTAAACCATGTGTGAAAGATCTTCCCTCATGTTCAAGAACTCTTCCTTATGTGCAAGACATCTTCCCTATGTGCAATCACTATTCCCTATGTACAACACATCTTCCCTTTGTGCAAGAATGCTCCCCTATGTGCAACAACTCTTCCCTTCGTGCAAAACATGTTCCGTTTGTTCAATGTCTCTTACACTTAGGTTCATTTAGTCCTCATAAGTACCACTAAACCATGTGTGAAAGATCTTCGCTCATGTGCAAGAACTCTTCCTTATGTGCAAGACATCTTCCCTATGTGCAAGAACTCTTCCCTATATGCAAGACATCTTCCCCCTATGCAAGAACGCTCCCCTATGTGCAACAACTCTTCCCTGCATGCAAAACATGTTCTATTTGTTCAATGTCTCTTACACTTAGGTTCATTTAGTCATCATAAGTACTACTGAACCATGTGCGAAAGATCTTCCCTGATGTGCAACAACTCATCCCTATGTGCAAGACATCTTCCATTTGTGCAAGAATGCTCCCCTATGTGCAACAACTCTTCCCTACGTGCAAAACATGTTCCGTTTGTTCAATGTCTCTTCCACTTAGGTTCATTTAGTCATCATATGTACCACTGAACCATGTGTGAAAGATCTTCCCTCATGTTCAAGAACCCTTCGTTATATGTAAGACATCTCCCCTATATGCAAGAACTCTTCCCTATGTTCAAGACATCTTCCCTTTGTGCAAGAATGCTCCCCTATGTGCAACAACTCTTCCCTACGTGCAAAACATGTTCCATTTGTTCAATGTCTCTTAAACTTAGGTTCATTTAGTCTTCATAACTACCACTGAACCATGTGTGAAAGATCTTCGCTCATGTGCAAGAACTCTTCCTTATGTGCAAGACATCTTCCCTATGTGCAAGAACTCTTCCCTATGTGCAAGACATCTTCCCTCTATGCAAGAACGCTCCCCTATGTGCAACAACTCTTCCCTTCGTGCAAAACATGTTCCGTTTGTTCAATGTCTCTTACACTTAGGTTCAATTAGTCCTCATAAGTACCACTAAGCCATGTGTGAAAGATCTTCGCTCATGTGCAAGAACTCTTCCTTATGTGTAAGACATCTTCCCTATGCGCAGGAACTCTTCCCTATATGCAAGACATCTTCCCTCTATGAAAGAACGCTCCCCTATGTGCAACAACTCTTCCCTGCGTGCAAAACATGTTTTGTTTGTTCAATGTCTCTTATACTTAGGTTCATTTAGTCATCATAAGTACCACTGAACCATGTCCGAAAGATCTTCCCTAATGTGCAAGAACTCTTCCGTATGTGCAAGACATCTTCCCTATATGCTAGCACTCTTCCCTGTGTGCACCAACTCTTCCCTATGTGCAAAACATGTTCCATTTGCTCAATTTCTCTTCCACGTAGGTTCATTTTAGTCCTCACAAGTGCCACTGAACCATGTGCGAAAGATCTTCCTTCATGTGCCAGAACTCTTCCTTATGTGAAAGACATCTTCCCTATGCGCAAGAACTCTTCCCTATGTGAAAGAATGCTCCCCTATGTTCAACAACTCTTCCCTACGTGCAAAACATGTTCCGTTTGTTCAATGTCTCTTCCACTTAGGTTCATTTAGTCATCATATATACCACTAAATCGTGTGTGAAAGATCTTCCTCATGTTCAAGAACTCTTCCGTATGTGCAAGACATCTTCCCTATGTGTAAGAACTCTTCCCTATGTACAAGACATCTTCCCTTTGTGCAAGAATGCTCCCCTATGTGCAACAACTCTTCCCTACGTGCAAAACATGTTCCGTTTGTTCAATGTCTCTTCCACTTAGGTTCATTTAGTCATCATAAGTACCACTGAACCATGTGTGAAAGATCTTCCCTCATGTTCAAGAACTCTTCCTTATGTGCAAGACATCTTCCCTATGTACAATCACTCTTCCCTATGTACAAGACATCTTCCCTTTGTGCAAGAATGCTCTCCTATGTGCAACAACTCTTCCCTTCGTGCAAAACATGTTCCGTTTGTTCAATGTCTCTTACACTTAGGTTCATTTAGTCATCATAAGTGCCACTGAACCATGTGTGAAAGATCTTTGCTCATGTGCAAGAACTCTTCCTTATGTGCAAGACATCTTCCCTATGTGCAAGAACTCTTCCCTATGTGCAAGACATCTTCCCTCTATACAAGAACATTCCCCTATGTGCAACAACTCTTCCATGCGTGCAAAACATGTTCTGTTTGTTCAATGTCTCTTACACTTAGGTTCATTTAGTCATCATAAGTGCCACTGAACCATGTGCGAAAGATCTTCCCTCATGTGCAAGAACTCTTCCCTATGTGCAATCACTCTTCCCTTATGTTCAAGAACTCTTCCTTGTGTGCAATTATCTAACCTGAAGTGGAAAACATCTCCCATGGGTTCAAAACATCTTATACTTGTGTTAATAAGTGTTCATAAATGTAACATAACCATGTGCAACAAATCTTTCCCTACGTGCAAAAACAAGCTATGTGTAACATGAATGATCAAAAGATGTTCAGAATTAATAGGTTGACAACATGAAATTTAACATTTATAATTACAATAATATTTAATCATAGCTTGGCTAACGTATCTTGCTAATATATAACACTTTTACATTTACAATAACAAGAGGAAATAAATTACTTTAACACAATTACAACAAAAAATAAATCTTCAAAAGTCTTCACATGATGCATTAACCACTGTATTTCACCCCTAATTCCAAAAATCATGGGGGGACAAAAGGCTATATACAAAACCAAAAGTCAGTCACTAGCTAACATATTGGACCATGCATTGGATTGGTATACTTGAAGAAGGTGAGGTCAATAAGGATTTAGGTTCTTGCACCTTTGTTGAGCCCTTCCTGATGGCATCTTGAACATTTATACACATTATTGTCTTGGAATTGAGATTCCCGCCTATTTGTACGTGGTCTCCCAGGCGGACGGTTTGTGGTGGGGGCCACAAGAAGATCTCATTCTGATAATCATTGAATCATAAGTTATTTAATTTTGGCATGTCATGTGTGTTCATTGGCGCCATAGTTCTAATATATATCTTCTCTTGTGTTGGACTTAAGTAACATTATTCCACATATATGCACACATTACCATTCACATGCTTAATGCATGCACATGCATGTGGGCATGGTATACCACAGCTTTGCCAACCCTTGCAAGCACATTCTTTTAAAGCAATATTTACACTAACATGAACTTCTTCAATTTGAACTTCAAATGTGTGTGAAGAATATTGCAACACCAGTATCCTTTCACTACACAACACATTCTCCTTTAACTTTGCTTCTATATTAGGTCCCACTCCATTTTTCCACAAGTTAATTGCATTCTTGCAACCAAACAGTTTTTTTGCTAGCTTCTCTCTATGCTCATTTATCAATGTCAACACATGATGTTTCCTCTCTTTCACAAGCCATGCGTTAAATGACTCAGCCAAATTGGTAGTTATATTCTCCCACCTTCTGATGAGAATTGTGACAATGCCCAAAGATCAATATCACTATGCTCTTCAAGCCAGGTTAACAATTCACGGGCAAAACATCGCATATTGGCTAAAGCTCTTTTGAAGTCACAATCCAATCTAGCATATGCAATCCCATCCAGCAACTTCAAAGCATCATCCTTCTTGATTTGGGTATTTCTTCTCGGGCCTCTATAAACCTTTGAATACTCTATGCTAAAGTTCTCTTTAACATGCCTATAGCAATAGGCATGTCTCTCACTCCCAAAAACATTTCTGACAGCATGTATTATTGCATTATGTCTATCTGACACAGTCCCCACTTCAAGAGAGTTTAAAATGTCTTTCACATTTTGCATAAACCATGTCCAATCATCATTAGTCTCCCCACTCATTATGGCATAGGCAATAGGGTATAGCTGATTATCAGCATCAAGAGCAGATGCAGATAACATTATCCCATGATGCGGCTCACTAAGGTGAGTTCCATCAACATAAAGAATTGGTCTGCATCTTCCTAAGAATCCTTCGATGAAACATCCATATGCAATAAATAATCTATTAAACGTATGGTTAGGACAAGCTTCCCATCTTGCCACTGTCTTCGAGTCTACTTCAGTTAGTCTCCTGCAATACCAAGGAATCAACATGTATGATTGCTCAGGTAATCCCTGTATCTCAGCTAGTGCTTTCTCTTTACCTTTCCATGCTTGATCATAAGACATTGATAAACCATATTTCCTATAAACCTCACATCTTATCTCATGAGGTGGTTTATCTAAACAACCCCTCAATCCATCTTTTATCATGGAAGTAGTCATGCTAGAGGTCGATTTGCGATATACGATCAGATTATCCTGTGCTGAGTGATAGTGGTTCTTCAGAAAGGTATACACACGTAAGAAGCTTAATTCTTCCCCCCACTTGATATGCAGTAATTTTTCATGGACAACCATCCACATTACACCTCACTATCATCTTATTTACACAATTTCTCACAAATTTGTATGTAAATTTATGTGCCAAACTATACTTGTATAGCGATTCTTTAAATTCAACAGCATTCTTAAACTTCTTATAACCTGAAAGCAATTCCTTCCACTTCTCAGCACCATACTCAGAGATAGGTGTAGGTGTACTATGAATTACATATGGCCTATCTTGTGATATCCTACTTGATGATGATTCACTAATACATAACCCGTACGATCCTCCCAAGCTCTCCATCCTGCACCAAAACTTTTTGTCAATTACTCACTCATTCTGCCATACCACTTTAAAACACATAAAAAGTACATGTAACTCACCTTTGTGACATTATCATGGGTTGCTCTTCATCTATCAACTCACTAACATCTTCAACTATATACAAATGTGCACATTTTTCATTAAATTGTACTATTTGTTTCACTCCTTCATCATCGTCTATGTCTACAACAGTGCTTTCATCTAATGATGACAATATACACCTTAGCTGAAATGTTTTCCCTTGAATCCCAAGACATGAATATATTGTTCTTCTAAGCTCATTAAGTGACATTCCTTCTCTTACTATTCTTCCATTTGCTCTCCCACCAATATATTGAGTCCTCCCTTGATCAGTGACAATCTTCCCACTAATGTGGAAAAAGCAATAAATATCTTTTTCTGCCCTATTCATCACACTGAATAAAAACCTGCAGTAAGATACCTTTAGTGTCATATCAATTGAATTTTATAATTTGTTTCATCTACTACAATAACCTAATCAAACGTCACAA
The DNA here is from genome assembly GCA_963210345.1 of Inga oerstediana. Taxonomy (NCBI): domain Eukaryota; kingdom Viridiplantae; phylum Streptophyta; class Magnoliopsida; order Fabales; family Fabaceae; genus Inga; species Inga oerstediana. The sequence goes on from OY723400.1 coordinate 76,257,578, forward strand.
ATTGTCAAGGGAGTTTTGAATAGTTAATTCATAATCTTACCTTACAAAAAAAGACATAAGGCATGAGTTTGATATTATTGAATTACAAACATAAATACATAATGAGACATATGATAATAAGAACAAATATATATAATAACAGCAAGGTCAATGTAAGGATGACACCAACAAATGGAGAAATAATGATTCAAAAAAAGACACTCATGTATATAAATACAAAAATTGTGTCTGAAGTGTGAACAACAAGATGAGCATATAACATTATTTTCTTTTGAGGGTCATATGTCGAGACATGTTAAATGAATTATGGAGGGTGTATCCATATATATAGAGAGAGAGAGAATATGAAAGGAGAATTGGCATCTAATTAAGTGCCATCAAATTCAAGATTAGTGGTTGCGTATGATTAATAATCATTCAAATCAGACATAATACACTACTTTGTAAACAACTCAACATTGAATACAAATCTATCTACTACAAAGTAAATGGAACCTTGATGATTATGGAGAAATCATAAAATCTAATGAAGCCACAATTTAATTTATTTACTACTTCCTCACTATGTCAAACAGCAATGCAAAAACCTAGCTTTAAAGCAAATGCAAATTAAATGTAGCTCTAGAATAAGGGTCTTCACACAACTCACCTCCCCTTTACTGATATATCGAACCCTTGGCACCATCCACAGTGAACGACGGCTAGAAGGGATGATGTTTATCTGTGCACAATTAAGGACAAGAAGCTAGGGAGGATGTCAATCGCTTGCTCTGTTTCTTACGTGAGTAACTCACTGGTTTTGTTCCTTTTTCTTTCATTTCCCACTCTTTTCTCATTAAGGGCATTGCGGTCTTTTCCTACTGTGAAATTAATGACAGATTAGGTTAGGTCCCATTCAGCAAATATTAGGCTAATGAGGTCTTTTATGGTAATTTTCCCTTCTTTCTATCATTATTACTATATTTTTCTCTTACCTATTGCATACTTAAAAAAAGTTTATCTCAGATACTATTTTTTATTAATTTTAACTATTTTCTTATATTTTTTTTAGTTATGAAGCTCGGATGAGAGAGAGGAGAGAGTATTGATATATGACAAGGAGTAACAAACTCCCCACCTTCAAATTATTGTGAAGGACTTTGTCACATGCGGAAAAAAAGCGAAGAGAAAGTACAAAGAGCCAATAAAGTAGAGGCCCATCTTGTATGTGATTTCTTTTTCGTGGCCTTCTATCTCTGGCACGTAAAGTATAAGGGGAAGGGAGGAAAATATTGGGCCAAGTAAAAAAAAAAATTGAGTTGGATTTAATTAAATTATGAAAATGGGATTAAAAAATTTTAATTAAATTTTATTATTATTTTTATCTTACATATTCTCTTTATTTAAATATTATGATTCCAATATTTTCGGTTTTTTTTAAATCTAACTCATAAAAAAAAAATTTCCCCGTCCTTTCCTTAAAAATCCCTTATACCAAGTAGACCTTAGAGACAGAGCCCGTAAAAGAAGGCCAAGAAAAGAAAGCACATAAAACTGATAAAAGATGGGCTCTATGCTTTTATTGGCTCTTTGTTCTTTCTTTTCGCTTATTTTTTGCATATTCACAATAATTTGGAGGTCGGGACTTGATTCCCCAACCAAATAGACTTGGATCTCCTCTATCTCTCTCTCATCCGAGCTTCAAGATTGAAACGAAGTATTAAGAAAAATCAGGTAAAATTAATGAAAAAAAGTATCCAAAATAATTTTTTAAAAATATGCATTTATTTATAAGAAAATAAGTAAGAAAGTGAAATACAGTAATAATGATAAAACGTGTGAAAGAAAATTTATTACTATCACCGATTCCAAATATAAGATATAACTAACTTTTTTCCTGGAGAAATTAATGAAGTAAAATAAGTTACTTATTCATATCATGTATTATATATTATTAAATTATATATCAGTTTATAATTCAAAAAAATTAATTTGGAGAAAAATGATAAATGTAAATATTTTAAAGTAATTTAATTAGTTTTCTTAATCTCAAAAAAAAAATCAAATGGGTTTTATATTTAAGACATGAAGGAGTATTAGAAAAAAAAATAAGGGGAAAATTTTTTTAAAAAACACTTATTAAATGTTCAGATAATTTTTATCAGACTCATAAAAAAAACTAAGATAATTCAAATTTTAGAGTGTTATAAATAAGATAGGATGAGTATCATTCACCCTTCCACGGTAACCAAAATTTGTTTTTTTTTTTAATTTTGTTGAGTCTAGTAACAAATTTTCTAAAAGCATATATTCAGTTCACACTTCACACACAATTTTTATTAAAACGGTTCAAACCGTTTTAGAGCTTTGAACTCATGGGAAGGCGTTTGTCGCGCACACATTCTTGAGGATGTACACTTACAAGTGGGTTGAGATCTAGACGGAGGCACTCTTTCCAGACTGCAAACTGCGCATGCTGCCCTCCTATGAACATTTTTATTGGCAAGTTGGGTATAATTAAAAATACTAAAAAATGTGTATAAGTGTATATAAAAGCAAATAACACATAATTATAAACATTTAAGAAAACTAAGAATATCATATACTCCATCCAGTCCATAATATATGACACTTAAGATATATCATGGGAAACAAAAAATGAAAGTGAAGTCATTAAATATGCCCTAAAATGTAAATTTTTATCACTTTTACCCTCATTGAAAAATGTGTTTACTTGCATTAAGAATGTTATTTTAGAGAAAAAGAGGAGATATAATGAGTTGGCCAAGTTGAAAGATAAATATTAGTGATAGAGGCAAAACATGAAAAAGAGTATTAATTAAATTAGAGATAATTTATATTTTAGATTATACTTTTCTTCTAGAAATGTCATATATTATCGACTGAAAGGAATACTGTTATGAACTGAAACTTGAATCATATTTATGAGATGTACAAGCACATATTTATATACAATTACTACAATATGAAACCATTTACAATTAATTCAATCTTCTACGCTTCATCATATTCTTCTTTGGCGATAGACGATATTACTGACGAAGGGAGATATTGTCGTGGACTTCATCATATTCATCACCTAACGTTCTTTGACTTCTAACACTCTCCCTTAAGTTGGAGCATATATATTGATCATGCCCAACTTGTTACAAAGATATTGAACTCGTGTTCCATTTAAGGCTTTTGTCAGAAGATCTGCCAGTTGGTCGTCGGATCGTATGTGCCCAGTAGATACAATATTTTCTTTGATCTTATCACGAATAAAATGACAGTCAATCTCAATATGTTTTGTTCGTTCATGGAACATAGAATTTGATGCTATATGAAGTGCTGCTTTATTGTCACACCATAATTTTACAGGTAATGTTGTAGTGACACCAATTTCCTTCAAGAGTTGAAATACCCACACAATTTCCTTCAGTAGAATATGATGCACTCAGAGTTGCTTTGTGAAACAAGTGGGATATTTTTTGTATCACCAATTGCAGATAATTCCAATAAGAATTAAAAACTTCTCAAAACAGACTCGTATGTGTGAAGGAGCATTGCATACATTCATAAAGAAATGGCAGATATTTTTATATAAGTAACCATATAAATTTGGTTTCAGGAAAAATTTGGTTTTGACTTTTTTCAATTTGGGGGCCCAGCTTAGGTAGTATGAGAATGTTGACAAAAATAAACCTTACATTTTCTGATCACTTGTTAAAAAGTTGGGACCCATTTTCTGTTTACCCTTAAAGCACTTTTTCTCGGTCCATATTTTCTGTCAAAACAATTTTTCTTTTAAGCTTTCATAATGTCAGATATGTAATGTTTCCTTAAAAATGAAACTTGTAAGGGTACCTACTAATCAGACTATGCAGCAACCATAGCTCCTGCATCTTGTAGTTGAAAAAGGCACCTAATTATCATAGTTTGCAACAAATACAAGTCGATGGCGAGAAATATGCTAATGCATTGGATACACCACCATTTTGCATATTCTATTCTAAGGAAATGTCATTTTAATTGTCGACTAACATCCAAAACAAAGTCGGTTTGCATGAGTCTATAAGAAAACTTTTATCAATGACAAGAGTAATCAATTCACAACCAAATTTGCTTCCTGTTTGAGTATTTAATATTTATATATTTGATTTCAGAAAAAAAAATCTGTGCATACCCTTTTTCAGTTTGATTTGAATACAAGATTATGACTACCTGACTCAAAATTTACGAAATGAATCTAAGCCCAGCTTAGGTAGCATGAGAATATTGACAAAAATAAACCTTACCTTTTCTGATTACTTGTCAAAAAGTAGAGACCCATTTTCCAAAAAAGGGTATGCACAAATTGAGGTCTTGCCAAAGTTCTTGCATACCAAAAGGAATAGATAACCACACTATAAACGAAAGCAAAATAAGGGTGTAGTCTCATCCATGTTTGAAGGGCCCTTTTCAGAAGTTCCATGCGCCTCTCCTTTAATTGCTTTTTCCTCACAGCTTGTTTTTTAATGTGATTTAGACTTGTTAGCACATCACCGGCCAACTTTGTTAAATTGAGTGTGGAGCATGTCAACTTAAATAATGTCAGATCTCATGGTTAATGCAAACATATTTTAGTTTATTACAAAATGGATTATTATTACTGCCATGTTTGTCAGTCCATATTTTTTACACTTATCACGTTAAAACAACACAATTTGAGCTTTATTTTTGCACTTGATATATAGTTCTTCATTTTCTCTTTCTTTTGGCTAGGTCAAGGCAATGGGGTTAAATTTTATTAGTTACTTGACGAGTACTATTACCAACTTGTCAAAGTAATCAATCCAACGAACTTGAAGTGGTCACTATGGAGTCTTTGCATTAAAAAACTTAAGACGATAATTTCCTTCCTAATTTAGAGACCTTTAATAGAACACAATGCAAAAGGCAGCAAAATATTTTCCATTCCATCTCATATGGAGCTATCAAGTTAATGTGCAAGAGTTTACATATGTTAAAAGAGATATCTCTTGTACAAGAAGCAACTAAAGTTGCATAAAAACACATGTAAATTTTTAAGTTGAAAGACCTTACTTTAGTTAACAAGTAAGTTTCGCCTATCCCTTTTAGCCTTTGTGCCATTCATAAAATTTGGTAATAATCTTTGCGAAGGTTGAGAAAACCATGTCCATGAGCTCTAAATTGTCAAAAAATGAATTAGATGGAGTAAACTCAAATTCTGCGAGAAAGCAAACAAACTTTTGCAGACAAGTAATTATCAGAGTTTAATAAAAACATTTGAAGTCACAAATACAAACAACCAGGATCATCTAAATAGAAAAAACCAATATCATTCCATCATCCAGTCTCTTCTTTGTTAATGGTTTCTTATATTAATAATTTTAATTCTTGTCTAGGCACGTGAAATTTGCTGATGCTATGTTAGGTTGATAGGCATGTTAGCAAGATCTGATCGGTTCATTGCTTGTGAACAGTGATAGTGGGTGGGAGAGAAAATCGAAGCCATTCATTGTTTGTGAACAGTGTTGGTGGTGGAAGATTATTTATATATATATATTGATATTGATTCCTAATGGAATATTGTTAGTTATTAGGGACATCCTGAAAATGTGAGGATTAAAATATGAACATTGTTTTTTTCAAATTAAGTTCTAAGGGAATATTCCTAAAGCTCTTGGGCCGGTAAGGGTGACGACCTGCGGGGTAATATTTTCTTAAGAAGATATAGGGAAGGACAATTTGACTATTTTTTCTTAATTTTGAAAAGATAAATCAGGTACTAACATTTCTATAGGATATTGAATATTCTAAACAATTTTTGTATTTTTAATGTTCTCTGTAAGGGGTTTTTTTTAACACTTTGGCCCGTAATGTTTTGTTATGACAATAACAAGTCACTCAATGATTTAATGTTCGTTTGGGATATGTTATTTTTTATTTATAAGTGTTTATAATTTATGATTTATAGTATACAAAATAAGTATGTGTGAGGAATTTTATTTTGATTTATATAATAAATATTTATTTATTAAAAATAAACTATTCCAAACACTTACTTAATTGTGACGCAATGTTTTCTCATGATAATGACAAGTCAATCACTGGCATTGTTGTACGATACAATCCTATCTTAAATAACAGCAAAGGCAGTCATAAATAATCATTCTATTGGATGACAGCTGCACGAGTATTCTTACATCTAAACCTTAATATAATATTTGCATTTAAGTATGTTTTAAATTATTTTTTTAACTTTATCAATATTAAATATGATTTTTAAGAAAATACAAAAAGCCTTTAAACCTGAAATACATAGATAAAATAAATATATAAATATTAATTATTCTCAATAATTTATTAATAAATAAAAAATTCTTTCTCGGATGATCAAATCCCTTACTATTGAACTTACAGTAATTCCAAAAAAAAAATATTTCATATGCAAAAAGGACTTATAATTAATAAGTAGTACAGGTAAATTTTTTTTTTTAATATAACTTTTGGTCCCTGAAGTTTGATCCAATTTTGATTTTGGTTTCTCGAGTTTGAAAAGTACTTGGTGATCCGGTTATAAAACCCGACCCGACTCGGAAAAAAACCAAGTTCTTTTTCAAATTTGAGGGACCAAAACCAAAATGAGGTGAAACTTTAGGGACCAAAACTACCTTTTTCAAACTAGAGGGACCAAAACCAAAATCAAATGAAATTTTAGGGACCAAAACCACATACTTCAAACTTAAAGAATCAAAATCAAAATTGGATTAAACTTCAAAGATTAAAAATTATACTAATCCTATTTTTTTTATGTAAATACCCTCTCTGGAGTCACCAACCACCCCGGGTTTTGCAATTCTGTGTTTCCCATTTGTGTTGACGCTTTGAGTTTGCTCCTTAATCAGTCTCAATAATTTCCCTCTGTTGCTCTTCTTCTGCCATCTTCTTGATCTTTAGCAATAAAAATATTTTTAATTCATCTGGGGAAGCATGGGCAGTTTGCAGTCCGGAAGGAGTGTGTCTGTCTAATCTCAAAGTTATAAAACGTACGTTTGAACCTTTTTAATAAAAATTGTGTGATCTGAATATATGCTTGTAGAAAATTTGTTATAAGTAAGTTACTGAAAATTGGGTTGGAAACTGAATTAATCGGCGTATTGAATTAAGGATTATTGGGTTAAATAGGAGTCAAATCAAAACTAAATCAGGATTAAACAGATGAGAAAGTAAAGATTTCAGACTTATTTATATGAAATTCTATATAAAATTAATAAAAAATATTTAAAATTAAAAAAAAACAGGTGAAGCGGTCCCTACGGTTCACCCCCTGGACCGGACCGGTTGGACAGCCGGTTCATATGTTCACAGGCCGCACCAGCCAGTCTAGTCCGATTTTACAAACCTTGATTACCAGACCCAACAAAAAAAAAACAAGAAGTTTTTTTTACCAAACGGACTTGAGGAAAGGTGAATGATAATCCATTTTGTTTTTTTTATAAGAATCTAAAATTTAAATTATCTTAGTTTTTTTTATATAAATCTGATAAAAGTTGTCTGAACTTTTAATGATTTTTTTTTAATTGTTGCCCCTCATTTTTCTCTAATACTCTTTCAAATCTTAAATATAAAATTTATTTGATTTTTTTTAGGAGATTAAGGAAATTAATTAAATTATTTTAAAATATTTATATTTATTCTTTTTCTTTAAAATAATTTGTTTGATTTATAAATTAATATATAGTTTAATCATACACATTATATGATTAATTAACTTATTTTGTTTTATTAATTTCTCAAAAAAAAAATTAACCATGTCTTATATTTTAGGATCGAAGATGATACTAAATTTTCCTTCATGATTATTACTATTATTTTATTTTTCTCTCTTACTTATCTTTTTATAAATAACTGCATACTAAAAAGAGGTTTATCTATGATATTATTTTTAACTAATTTTTAATTTTAACTGCTTTTTATATTTCATTTCAATTATGAAGCTCAGAAGGAAGAGAGAGAGAGAGAGTATTGATAAAAAGTGATCCAGGTCTATTCAACTTCCCACCTCCAAATTATTCAACTTCCCACCTCCAAATTATTGTGAATGGTTTTAAGTATGTATGGGATCACGATTTCTTAAAAAATAAATCTTTATTATATAAATTAAAATAAAATTCCTGTATTACCTAAAAAATAAACTATTTTATCTTGTAAAGGAAAAAAGAGCCAATAGAGGGCCCTGCATGTGCTTTCTTTTCCTGACAGAGAAAGTACCCTATCAAGACCCTTCTTTTAACCTCTAGTGTATAAGTTTATCTCGGTAGATTCTGATGTCGGATCTGGCTTAGACTAGAAAAGTGGAACAATTAAATGCTAACGTGAGCTGGGCTGGGTGACATAGGTTGATTAACCCTCTGACAGGTCAGTGGAAAATGGGTCCGTCAAAAAGGCACGTGACAGGGAGGGAATCTTTTTCTGTGAGCTTTTGGATGGCATGATCATTAGAAAAATGGAATTGGGAAAATTTGGTGGGGTCAGAGATATGATAGTCAACAATGGTGAGTTGTCTGTCATTTTGTGTCATTCACATAGGATTCTAAAATGACCTTTGGGGCAAGAAAAAAGCGAGTTGTTTTAGTAGTTGTATAATTTATATATATATAATACTAACAAATGTTAAATTATTTTGGGTGTGCGAGGAGTTCCCTCCTCACCCCACCACACTGGAAATACAACTTCCCCAGGGAAAATCATTGGTTATTAGGGGTAAATATGTTATGCAAATACCCTCTGTATATTCAATCCCTATGGTTTTTGCAATTACGCTCTGAGTTTGATCCTCAGTCAGTCTCACTAATTTCTCTCTCTTGTTCTTCTTCTACGATCTTCTTGTTCCTTAGCTTATTTGTGTTTTGATTCTTCCTTTTTAGTTTCTCTCTGTTAAGAATAGTTTATGCTATCTCTTGTTCTTCATCTTCAACACTTTGTTTGCTCTTTGCTTCTTTGTATCTGGATCATTCCTTTCACTTTCATCCCTGGCTTCTTCTTCTTCTTCGTGTTAAAAAAAACATAGAAAAAAAAAGCAAGGAAAATTGTGTCTCTTCTTTTCAGTTCTTCTTTTTATTTGATTTAAAACAAGAAAAGAAAAAAAAATTGAGTCCTCCTTGTGTGCTCTTCTTTTCAATTCTTTTTTTGATGTGATTTAAGAAACAAGCATAAAAAAAAATCGTGAGTCCTACTTGAATTCCTGTTTTGATGATTCTTCTTCTTCGTGTTAAAAAAACATAAAAAAAAAAGCAAGGAAAATTGTAGGCTCTTCTTTGTCAGTTCTTCTCTTTATTTGATTTAAAAAAAAGAAAAGAATAAAAATTGTGAATCCTACTTGAATTTCTGTTTTGCTTTTTCTCTCCAGTTACTATCGTTTCCTTGTTCTTTTGGTTCTGTTTTCCCCCTTAGAAAAAACACTCCTGGGTACATCCCGTACCTATCCATCACTTGATGCTGTTTCTCTTTTTCTTCATTTAGTGTGTTTTTTTCGAAAAAAAAAAAAATTTAAAAACGGAGGATCCATTCACATCAAAGGCACATCGTACACGCGGAGAGGCGTTGAAATCAGAGGATAAGAATAAGAGGTTAGTATTTTGTACCCTACATTCTATAATACTGATCCCTTACTAAACATAAAATAATTAATAATGCTTTTTCAGTTTTAAAAAACACGTTTAATATGTTTTTTTGTTGGATAACACATTTAATATTGAAACTTGTAAAATATAGTGTTGATAGAACACGATTTACAAAGTTCAAGTATGCAAATTTTGGCACTCAAAGAATATAAATTTACAAATATTTGGGAATTTACTACTTACAGATAATATATTTAACCGTGAATCCGTGACAGTATGTATGACAATATGGGCAATCAAGGATAATAATTTGCTATTATAGTTGTTAAATTTTTCTTGATTTGGTAATTTATTGCTCTTACAGTCTCACTTATATATGAGTTTTCACGTCATTAATTGGCTACTCTCTATTTTTTTTTAAATTTTTTTTTTTTTTGTATGGGAGATAGCTCTCCTAAAATTTGTTATATCGGCGTGATTATCTGTAATTATGAAATAATTTTTAGGAGAAGACTTATATTATATACTTAATTTTATATATTTAATGTATTTATTTCCAATCAAATTGGAACAACTGAATTCTTGAAATTTTAAAAAACTAAAGAAATTATTAACATGAGTTAGTTAGAGCTTAGAGTATAACTCAAGGATAAAATGATACCCATGTATTACCAAAAAAATAATACACACGTCTTGATTAGATTAATTATAAACAAGTATGTTAAGTATATAATTTACATAATTTTATTGAAAATTAGGAACATGAAATGAAAATTATCTCAAAATTAATTTTCATATACGTGGTATGAAATTGTGTTGTAAATAGCATAAAATGGGTTACAATTTATATATAAAAAAAAATTTACATATGATGTAAAATGGACTTCTATGTACCATAGGATTAATTCTACAATGATCTGTTGATAAAAAATGATAAATAATGGTTAATTGAATTGTGAATTGTTGAGGTCAGGTAACCTCTTTAAGTCTTTCTTTAATTTGAGGTCATGACTTTGATTCTATAAATATGATGAATGCATAAGTTTTTTCCTATAGGATGAATTACGACAAAAATAATGAATTGTAAATTACAAAAATAAATGATAAGTTATCAGAAACCCCCAAAAAAATATAGAATCATTTCTCAATTAGGGACATTCTGGCCCCATATATTATTTTCAGATTGTTTATGGACCAATGTCGTTCTCTATCATCTTTTCTAGATCATTAAAAAATAGTGAACAAAATTATTATAATACTTCAATGGGTTTTAACCTTTTATCTCATATAATAATAAAAATTAAAATTTGAACATGATTATATCCAATATTCATATTATTAACGTGATTTTTTATTTTAAATTTGCATGTCATTGATTACAGTTTAGGTTATTCCCTAAATTTTTCTAAACATTTGAGTCGATATTGTTTTTTGAATAGGGTCAAACCAAGAAGCAAGAAAAAGAACCCTTCAATCAGACTTTGAAGTACTTGGGCAAGAGGTAAGTATAGAATTTTGTAATATTATTATTAATATTATGAGCTCCATGAGGATTAAACACACTTGAGTAGTTTGAGTTGAGTTATATATAAATAATTGAAATTGAAATTGAATATTACTCCCTATTGTCTTTATTATAACTTATACGATAATTTCCCATGTTATTTAGTACAAAATTATTTGTCTCAATTACTTCCTAACTTCAAGTATCTTTTATCATAGGTACTGATATCAAACTCGTGAGTTAAATTTCCAAATTTATTGTTTTTTTCATTTTTCTCTTATAAAATCAAATTGAGTCACTCTTAAACTCTTATGTAAACTCGCATGTTCGCACACAGAGTTTACCATATTTACGTTTGTTGCTTTCAAAATCGTGTTAACTTATTCTTGAATTCATTCTAATTTTTTTCATTTGATCATACTTAATGGCTTTACATATGATTTTTATAGAAATTTCTTTGTTAAGTAGGATAGATTATGAATGTTAGTGAATTTAATTTTAATTATTTGAATTTAAAATATATTTAAATCAAAGTGTTGTCATTTTTATATTTTAATTATTTAATTATACATTATTAATACATATTTATTGATAAAAGTAAACGGTTATAAGTTTAGGATTTAAGTCCATGATACAATTTTACATCACTGTCACATGTTTGCTTCTTGATTATTGGTCACAAATTTCGTACTTAGTTCAAAATGTAAGAGCCAAATGTGTGAGGAGGTCTAGTTTTTTTTATATAAGATAAGGTTTGGTTTTGTCTTATTATTTAATACATTTTTTTTTCAATTTTACCTCTAATTAATTATATATCTCTCATCTCCTTTTTCCTCTCATTCTCTCTTATTCACACCCTCTCCATAAATAAGGGTGTTTTAGGGAAAGCAAATTTTTTTACTTATGTATTATCTTTAACCAATTTTAACCAACTTTTTCAATTGCGTAATTCAGTTATTTGCATCTTATATGTTGAACCGGAGGTAGTAGTATTTGTTTTATTCCAAAATATAAGTCTCATTACAAATTATTAAGTGTAATGAAAGGATATTTTAAAATCTACTCTACGTTATTTTAAAATCCCGTACGGCATTTAGTTGATCGGGTTTGAAACTTTGAATGTAAATAGATCACCTAAATTCCAATGTTGTCTTGATGATATGTTTTGGAAAGAGTAAAATATATTTACTGCCCCATTGTTTTACCAAAATTATAGAAACATTCTTCTCAATTTTGAAAACGTATATAGACATCTCTTAAAATTAAAATGCTTGTTATATAGACATCTCTTAAAATTAAAATGTTTGTTACAGAATTCTCTTTTATATATTTGAGATTTCATTTTCATCCACCTAACAGTTTGTTGACCGTTGAGTTTGACTATCAAAATTTGTTTGACCAAAATACCTCTCTACAAATGAGCAAACATTTATACTTGCCTAAAAATAATATTTTATACAACCAAAAAATAATTCAAGTACATATATGTTCAAAATTTTCAATATATTATAAATTATATTAATTTTTTATTATATTATTAAATTTTAATTTTAAATTTTTAATCATATCTATTGAAACTTTTTTAACCTATTAACGGACTTAAAGAAGTCCCTTATTTGAGCCTTGTATATAATATTAATATTTCCTGAATTCTAACTAGGGACATGAAAATAAAAGAAACATAAAAAATATGGGAAAAATTAAAAAAGAACAAGAAAAAAAAATAAAATAGTTTTTAAACTAATTTTGCAAACTTTAATATTCCTTTTGATCTTTTTTTTTTTTTTTTTTGTGCTTTGGTTTAATATTCCTTTTGATGAAGATTGTAAAGACAACCAATCATGTTGAAAAACTTACCTTGCACGCATCACTAATAACAAAATATTTTTCTTGTACATATGCGATTGAAATCCTAGAACACGGTCGGTGTAGCTGAAAAATATATAGTAGTGTAGTCAACAGTCCCTAACTTTATCGCATATGCATGTACGGTAGATGACAGGAATTGCAGAGGACGTGGCTACCCATTGCGCTGAATCATGCGCAGATAAAGCAATGCAGGAACTTAAATATTTGTGTTGCTACAAGAGCTATGTTGATGACTTCCAAGATGAACAGAAAAGTTTGAGTGCAAAAAGAGACACAGTGCTTCAAGATATTAAAGAAGCTAAAGACAGAAATGAGGATCAGATTGAAAATGAAGTTCAACTGTGGTTAGATAGAGCCAATGATCTCATACAAGAAGACACAAAGGGAAAGAAGAAATGGTTTGGTTTGATTCCAAATTGCTTTAGGCAGTACAAGCGAGGCAAAGACTTGGAAGGCAAGACACGAAGAATTAAAGGACTGATAGAAAAGAGTAATGATTTTCCTCGTGTTGCGCGTTTCTCTGGGCTTCCAGGCATCGAGTTCTATGCATCTGCAAATTTTATGCAATTTGAGGATAGAAAGTTGCATTATGAGAAACTTCAAGCGGCATTGAAAGATGACAAGTTTATGATAGGACTGCACGGGCTAGGGGGAACAGGGAAAACCACAATGGCAATAGAAGTAGGTAAAGAAGTTGCAGAATCGAAAGTGTTTGATAAAGTCATATTTACTACTGTCTCCAAGGATCCAAACTTGAAAAAGATTAGAGACAACATTGCAAAACACTTAAATTTGACTTTCAAAGAAGGAATGGATGAGTCTGAACAAGCACAACAAATGTGGAAAGGAATAGCAGAAGGTGAAAAGAGGGTACTCATAGTACTAGATGACGCATGGGAAAAGCTTACACTTCGAGAGATAGGGATTCCTCTTGGTCGTCATGGCAAGGGTTGTTGTGCTATTTTGCTAACCACACGCAGTCGGAAAGTTTGTGGAGATATGGGATGCGATGAGACTATCGAACTTGAGGTCCTAAATGAAAAAGATGCTGTTGATCTTTTCCTATCTTATTCTAGTCAAAGAATAGATGATTCTTCCAATGATTTTAAGGATGTGGCTTTAGGTGTCGTGAAGGAGTGTGGAAGATTGCCGGTTGCAATTGTAGCAGTCGCAAGTGCATTCAAATCTAGGCCTCTAATAGAATGGAAGCAGGGTTTGGAAAGATTGCGGAATCCTAAGTCAATTCATGATGTCAATGAAGATTTAAAAGATGCTTATAATTCTTTGAGATTAAGCTATGATTATCTCAAGAATGAAGAAGCCAGAAAACTCTTCCTCTTGTGCTCTCTCTTCCCAGAAGATTATGAAATACCTATAGAACTTTTAACTAGAATTGCGAGATGTCTAGGGCTTTGTGGAGAAGCCAATAGATACTCTACCACAAGAAGTCATTTCACTCCAATTAAAAATGTGCTCATGGATTCTTGTTTATTATTAAAGGCTGAGAATGAAGCTGTAAAAATGCATGACTTGGTTCGAGAAGTGGCTTTGTGGATTGGAGATAAACTAGTTCAAGTGGCCATAGATTCTAGCACAACGTTAATGGAGAATATCCGATATTCATCTTGCAACATGATTGACTTTCCTGATCATTTTGATGGTAGAAAACTCGAGGTTCTTTTACTTTGGATCAGTAATAATGCAGATTCTACTACTGTGAAAGTTTCAGATTGTATCTTTGAAGGGATGGAGAACCTCAAATTTTTGGCTTTAATGAATTGGTCAAATATTAGAATTTCATGTGCGTCCTTATTTCAATCACATCCCTCATTGATAAATGTTCGAACTTTGGCCTTAAAAGGATTTGAGTTAGGAGATTTATCTATTTTGGCAAACTTAAAAAGACTTGAGAGTCTTGAATTGAGCAACTGTTCAATGATTGAATTGCCAAAAGAAATTAGAGAACTAGAAAAGTTGGGATTGTTGGAGATAGTAGAATGTCATATTGAAAGAAATAATCCTTTTGAAGTGATTGGGAGTTGCTTGCAATTAGAAGAGTTGTATTTTGTTGCAAATCGTATGGATGAAGATACTTGTAAATCACCATCTCAAATTACAACTTTTCCTAACTTTGAAAGGTATCAGATAAAGGCATGGCATGGTGATAGTAATTATAAAGTGGATTTTTCAATATCTCGATATTTTGATTCCAATGAGCACTTTGAAGTAAACTTCTCCAACAAAATATTTAAATCTCTAGTGGCAAGAGCAGAAGTTTTGAAGTTAGATGGAGATTATTATAACAGAGGATGGACAAATGTTGTTCCTGACATCTTACCTGTGAAAGATGACAGCAAGGAAGACCACTTAACTAGTCTTTGTTTGCAATCTATGAATGGGATAAAGTGCCTAATCGGTACAGAGCGTCTTCGTTCTGGTGTGGCTATCTTCTCGAAGTTGGTTAAACTGAAGCTTTCTAACATGGATGTGAGAGAACTATGTTGTGGTCCGTATCCTGTTAACTTTTTGAAGCAATTGGAGAAGCTGAATTTATCAGGGTGTAAGAATCTGGAAGGCTCGTTATTTGATAAAAAGCTAGAGCTGTGTAATCTTAAGTCCATACGTTTACATGAATGTTCAATGACATGCCTTTTTCATCCATTCACAGCACAAAGTCTAAAGCAGCTAGAAATGTTGCATATTGAAAACTGTTCTGAGTTGAGATACATAGTAGCGGAGGAAGATCATGATCCCAATCAAAAGAGTCATGACTCAATGTTCCTAAAATTGAAACATCTTGAAGTCGAATCTTGTCTTGAATTAGAATTTATTTTGCCCATATGGTTTTGCAAAGACCTTCCACTGCTAGAAAGTATGAAGGTTAGATACTGTAAGAAGCTAAAATATATATTTGGGCAATATCTGGAGGAGAGAGATTTGCACCAAATGGGAAAAGAAGCCATCCTCCAGTCGCTAGAAGAAGTGAGAATTTCTGAACTACCAAATTTCATGAGCATATACGCAGAATGCTATGTCCCCTCTGATGAAGTACGAAAGTCATCACCAAGCACAAGAGTGGAAGATGGCAGGAGTAGTTTATCAAGGAGCCCTCTGTGCTGGTTTTGGCCAAAATCAAATGCCTTAACTATATATCACCCTTCTCCTTCCAGGAACCATAATCAGAATCAGGTACTCATCTCTTACTCTGTGACAAGTTGTAAAAGCATTGTGCGAATTTAAATTAGCAAAACTCTGTTTAGATGGTAGAGAATTTCAATATGATTTTGAAGATACCACGGTTCAAATTAATTAACAAGAACGAATTTAAGGAGGATAAGAAAACAACTTAAAAAGATAGTAATTTGTATTTAGTTCTCTTTATGCAAAAAGATTCAATAGAGCACAATGACATTATACAATTCATGTAGCATACCTCACCTAATGGATAAGGCTTTGTTGTTATTGTTGTATCCAAAAAGAATTATTTACTTCTTATTTCTATTTTTATTATATAAATATATTCAACATATATAATTATAAAAATTCAAAAATATGTTAATATAAAATGCAAATTTATAAGATTGTAAAAGGCACATTATTAAAAATGCAAATTTAACACACACACATATTATATAGTAGAATTTCCTTGTAATATCAGAAAAGTTTGATTCTTAAACCTCTACCATAACTTGTCTCGTATCTTTTGAATTTATGAAAGAAGAATTCACATGTTTGTATGGAATACAGGGGATGAAGGTGAATTATGTTGCGAATAGAGCTCATGGAATTTTTACGCCACCATTATACCCGTACACACATTTGAGAAGTCTGGAGATATCTGGATTGGTTGGGTTAAAGTCACTCTTTACTCAATCCATTGCTTCATCATTGAAATTGTTGGAAATATTGAAAGTTGGACATTGCAAGACACTAAAGCATATAGTAATAGACAAGGAGGATGGACATGATTCTATGAATGGTAACTCTATCTTTCCCAACCTACGGGAGGTTGAAGTCCATTTCTGTAGGCACGTGGAATATTTATTCCCGGCCTTTTATTCTAAAGACTTTCAGTGTTTAGAATCTGTGTCCATCGCCTATGTTGAAAAGTTGACACATGTTTTTGGAAAATGCCAAGCTGATCAGAATCATAACGTTCAAGTTGATCTTAATCTACCTGCTTTGAAACAACTACACCTTGATAATGCACCAAATATGGTTAGTATTTGTGCTGAAAATTGTTCTATGAAGAAACTATATCTTGAAGACATTATTTTGAAAGAATGTCCACAACTTGCTTTGGAAACTTTGATAGACTTATTGGTTGTTGGGCATAAAAGACAAGAAGATCTCTCATGCAAAAAGGTAAACCTCTTTCCAACTTGTTTTTCTACTTAATTTATAATTGATTAGCTAAAAAAATCATTAATACTAACATATCTTATTGATACCCACAGGCATTACCTCAAGGTAAACCACTTTACAACTTGCAAGAATTGCCTGAGTTCGAGGACCATAAAAGTTACACGAGCTTTCAAAATCTTTCCAGGTTAAGAATCAAAGGATGCAAACAATTGAAATTTATTTTGTCTGCATCCACCTCAAGAATGCTACAAAAACTGAAAACGTTGCATGTATCAAAGTGTGAAGAGTTGGTGAGCATTATTGAGGAGGATGAAGAGAGTAACAAACATCCTACGGCTCCACAGCAAGAGTACTTCCCAGAGCTACGTACAATTAAAGTGAGGCATTGCAAAAGTATGAAATACTTGTTCTCTATACCAAGTGGTAAGCTTCCAGGACTCTTGCATGTGGATTTAGAAGATAGCCCTCAGCTTGGGGAAGTATTCAGAAGGAAGCATGGGGAGGGACAGGAGTTAGTCATGGAGGATGTGTTTCCAAGACTATATACAATAAGACTAGTAAATCTACGAGCTCTTCACACTATCTGTCAAGGCATTGATTTTCACACTGCGAAATGGTGTTATGTGCATGAATGTCCTGCTATTTCTTTAACTTTAGCTAATGATAGCAGCGAAGAACGTAAGTATTCACGTTGGTAACTCATCTCAACTGCTAATTCCTACAATTTCTTCTCATAATATTGGAATTGTTTTATTTTGGCAGTAATTAAATTATTACATTCATTTGGAAGAGACTCTGTATATGAAGACGAATTGGACGTCAGCGACAAACTATTAAAAATCTTGAAGGTTAGTATCAAGCTTATTAAAATGGAATTATCATTCACTCTCTAGTCATGATGTAGACTTACGAAACCAACAAATTCTCTCTTATGTAATGACTACTTCCTTTGCTCCATGTTTTAGTAGGATGTCAATAAATCTATAAAACTTTCTATTTTTGAGCTGAGATTTGTAAATTTTACCAGAGACTCAACTCATTTCATCTTTTCTTATATGTTTTGTGATTGTTCAGACTATAAAGGAACATATGATGGTTAATAGAGCAGCCAACATCTTCTTGTATAAGTTTGACTCCCCAATGTCCCAACAGAATAATGGTTCGCCAAATTTTGCCAAAGTACGTATATTGTATATTTTTTTTATATATCTAAGTAGACTTAAGAAACTAGCTAACGATTTCTCACTTACCTCATTGCCTTATTCATTTGTTTCATAATAAATGATGAACTAGGTGCAAATTTATTATGGTAATTATTAATAACATCAAAACTCTGTTTATCTTCTTTTTATATCTTTTTGTTGATGTTTAGAGTAAGGAAGTATCAAAGGAGATTGCTAAAGAAGACTCCACAACAAATAGTAATTCGCCAAATTTGACAGAGGTATGTACGTTATGCTTTTCTATAATAATAGGGACTCAGATCAACAAACAATTTTTCTTTTTAATTAACATATGATATGCTTCTTAATTATTTGAATCTTTTCAGTAACTTATTCATATTTTATGAGCTGTATAGAGTATCAATTCATCAGCAAATGGAGTTGTTGAAGAAAAACTCTCTACAACTCCATCATCTGATTTAGACATGGGAAGAGTCATTTTTCAATTAATATAAGAGTTTGTGTCATTCTCATAACAAAGCTTCATGTCCTTCAACATGGTTAGAGTGTGCAACATTATTCAAGTGTTCTTCTATGGAAATTAAGTAAATAAATGAAGTCAGTTATCTTTTATTAGCTGTTGGGGGTAGGTCCCTAATGCTATTATTCAAGTGCTCTAGTCTC
The DNA here is from genome assembly GCA_963210345.1 of Inga oerstediana. Taxonomy (NCBI): domain Eukaryota; kingdom Viridiplantae; phylum Streptophyta; class Magnoliopsida; order Fabales; family Fabaceae; genus Inga; species Inga oerstediana. The sequence continues at coordinate 76,276,771 of OY723400.1, forward strand.
TCTCTCTCTCTGTTTCTAATTCCCCTGTGAATCCCTTCTATTTTTCTTCCTATCCCCCCCCCCCTAATTCTCTTCCTTTTCATCTTACCATAATATTCATTTTTAATAGATGTTGGGACATTTACATTTCTGTGTTTACTAAGTTAATATAGCTCTCTTGTTTCTTAACATGTTTTATATTTATTATCAATGGGACATGCCAGGAGGTTAGAGCTGAGTGCGATGGGAATTTCAACAAACCATTGGGTCAAGATTGTGCAAAAAAGCTTGCAAAAGTTGATGAGGTAATATCACTAATCATTCTTGTGTTTTCTTGAGCTTCACTTTTATTTTTAACTTGGTGCATATGCTTTTCAAACTATATAGACTAGACTAAAAGCTTAAGTGAAACTCTAATGCACCACTTGGCTGTATATTATTCCCTCTAGCTCACTGCCTAGAACCAAGATCTGAAAATAAAAACAATTCTCAATTTCCTCTTGTTAAAGGCAGTTTCTTTAAAAACAATCATATTTCTTTCACATATACAATTTCTTACCATAGAAAATTGCAAAAAGGTAAAATTGAAATACAATAATTAATAGTCCTTGGGTTTGTGCAAAGTGACTTAACCGTCATTTTCTGAAGAAGACGACTTGTATATTAGATAAAAGGGAATACAAAATCTAGTAAAACACTTAAAGTAACATCAAACTAATTTACTAGTCTCTATTATGCAATAGATTGCTATGGAAACAATGGAGCTAGGTGTTCAACATGGTCCTAAATATGATGATGCTACCAAATCAAATTAAGTCATGAGTGTAGAACTAAAATGAGACTCCAATTGTAAAATTGTTATTCTTCCTGATATGCATGGGCCGAATTTACGATAAAAAAGAATGCAACTTTTAGCTGCTTTTTTCATATTTATTTTCTTTTATGGTAATTTGGTCCACAAGGAATCCAAGAGCCAGAGAACCATATTGCACCAGCAATCACTATAAAAAACAGGACATGATATGCAATATAATGATTTGCAAAGTTCTAACAGTCTGCAGAAAATTATATTATATGCATTGTTAGTGACTGGTGTCATAGAAATATTAAAACTTACATGTAATTTAATGTTGTGCAGAATCTCAAAGCAACTTTTGGAGAAGGTCCTTTTTCAGAGAAATATGACATAGCAAGTTCATCAACTTATTCAAAACCAAAAATTGAAAAGCCTTACGTATTAGCTCCTTCAAAGGTAAGTTTGCTACATTCATTTTAGCTTTAAATATATGTCTTGTTTATTCATTCTGTTTTTTAGGAGTTCTGTGGAAAAGAATCAATGGGTGATCAACAAGCACTTGAAGAACCTACTAACCAATGTTCTTCTAAAGAAACATCAAATGAAATGGCAACTACTAGAATCTCTCCACTGGTAACTTTTTTTTTGTTTTTAATATATTTGTGCTATTGATATATTATTGATTTTCATCCAGATTCATTTTTCCATTTCTACTCTTTTAGATCTCTTTAATCTCTTCTCCCAAAAAGCCTCAAATAGAAACTTTAGCTGCTCAGGTAGAATCAGAGAACTATGCTATTACTGATCAATTTGCACGAGTCTGTCTTCATTTTATTGCATCAGTTTTAGGATGTAATTTTTTCCTTTAAAACTAACATATACTAATGCTAGATAGAATAGAACATTTTGATAATATAATAGAGCTCACTTTTTTCTTTTCGAAGCAACTAGTGCATATTTTTAATTCACTATATATTACCTTCCATTCAATTTGAAGACTAAATAAAATAACTTGCATGAACAATTCTTGTCAAGAAGGTCAACGATTAAAAACTCTGGTTCTATTGCTTAGACATAAATATCCACATGTAAGAATATAGTCATTCCTATTATGAGTTGAGTTTATGCTATATGGCATAAACTTGTGATAGCTTTTGCATACTAATATTGATGTTCTTTTAGGACAATCTGGTCCACAAAGCAAGTTCATCAACTCCTTCTGAGCTCACAATCTCAAATCAGGGCATATTTGCTTCTGTAGAGGTAGGGTTGTCATTCATTTTTGCTTTAAGTAGATCACTTGTTGCTTATTTATTCCTTTGCTTAGGAATTTTGTGAAAAGGAATCAAAGGGTGATCAAGAAGGACTTGCAGAAAGTATAAGTCGTAATGAAGGTCCTCAAAGAGTTAAAGAACCTACAATAGACCTCTTCACCAAAGAAACAACTAACAAAGTTGCATTGGAAATTTCTTCTTCCTCTACTACTACTACTGAAATGATCTCTCCAGTGGAAAATAATTAATATTTGTGTTTATTTAGGATAATTTGGTCCATAAAGAAGCCAAGAGCGAGAGAACCTTATTGAATCAACAAGTACTACACAAAAAAGGACCTGATCTCTGCATTCTAAATTCTAATTAATTGTTTACAAAATGCTAGAATTCTACAGAACATTATGTTATATACAATGTAAGTGTCATATAAATATTAAACTTACAAATAATTTGGTGTTGCACAAAACCTCAAAGCAACTTTTGTAGATGGTCCTTCATTAGAAAAATATGACCAAGCAAGTTCATCAACTTATCCAAAACAAAAAATTGAAAATCCTTACACATTGACTCCTTCTAAGGTAAGTTTACAGCATCCTTTAGCTTTGAATCGATGTCTTCTTGTTAATTCATTCCTTTGTTTAGGAGCTATGTGGAAAGGAATCAATGGGGGATCAACAAGCACCTGGAGAAAGTAGAGGCTTCAATGAAGCTCCTCAAAGAGTTGAAGAACCTACCCATGAATGTTCTTCCAAAGAAACATCAAATGAAACAGCATTGACGATTCCAACATCTATTACAACCCCTCCACCGGTAGATATTGGGTTCTTAATATATTTGCACTATTGATACTTACTGATTTTCATTCAGATTAAGTTTTCTATTTCTATGCTCTTAGATTACTTCAATCTCTTCTCCCAAAAAACCTAAAACAGCAGCTTTAGGGACTCAAGTGGAAAGGGAACCAGGGAGCCCTTCCATTACTGACCAAACTGCACAAGTAAGCTTTCATCTTATTGCATCATTTCAAGGATGTAATTTCATTCTCTAAAACTAGCATATAGTAATACTAGAATAGAACAATATGATAATCAACTCGTACCCATGTGTTGCGTAGAACACATAAAATTTCTTAAAATGTTCAAGCAGTAAAATTAATGTTTCATTTCATCAATTTGCTTCAGGGTCAAATTATGGTCAAGCAAAGAGAAACCTCCATTGAGGATGATCTTATTAGATTGTTTCGGATAATGAGGGATTGTTCTGACTTGGAAGTTGGCCTGCCTTATGTTTCCAATATTGCTGCTTTTGAAGATGACAAGGTGGCTAAGGCCTTTGCTGACATAGACTCCTCATTGAAAATGGATCTCAATCAAATAGCTAACTCCGAAGAACACACTCATCGCCTCAAGAATGCCCTCAACTTCTTGTCCACCCATCTTTCTGAAGAAGATCCTTCCTCTCATGGTCTTGTTAGAGGCAAAATAGAGTATCTTCATCAAGAAATCCAAAGAATTCTCTCATCCTTCAAGCAAGCTAATGATAGCCTTGACACATTCTCCAAGCTGAAAGAAAAAGAGAAGTGGATTGATGAGCAACATTCTCAAAGGATGGAGGCAGCTACCACTCTTGTATCTGAAATCCATAATACTGAGGATTATAGGAACAAATTGAAGGAACATATCTCTAAATTGCAGGCTGAATTGAAAAGCAAAGAAAAAGAATTTGAAGACTGTGAAGCCAAACTGTCATGTCTTGGGAAGAAAAGGAAGGAATGTGTTTTGGAGACCATAGGGTTCATGGAAGAGTACGAGTCTGTGAAGAAAGACAGGTCCTATGTTGAAGATGGCCAAACAAAAGCAAGGCAAGAACTAAGAAAGTTGGAAGATCAATGGCCTTCTTGTATGGCTGATTTGAGGAAAACTGCACTTTTGTTGGGAATTCTTGTTAAGCAGAAGCCTTAATTGTTGGAGATTACTATGTAACCCACACAAAATTACTTTTCACTCTGCTGATGGGGTAGTCAAATGTGTTGTTGTTGTGTGCGTCATTATTGACAAGCCATTATGTTTATTATGTTTCGCATCTGGTTTTTGATCGTTACAATACACTCATTCTGTTGTTACTGAAACTAAAATTTGGGGGAGCCTTCTCATTCTGTCTCATATAATGCTTAGTTTTATTTTAAATTCATGCCTACTCTAGAGGAAATTGGGCCAATAATTAAGTTTCTTGAAATATAATTAGAAGAAACCTTGCAACAGTCTGCTAACTATTTCCATTGGAAGCCTTAACTATACACAATGGTGATTCCACTCCGAGACTTGTATCATCCTAAATATACACATTCTAAAATGATTATATAAATAGATTTCATTTCACAGCACATGACTGCTAGGTAGCGCATTCACACAATGTTGTGTGACTGCAAACACCAATTAATTGACACTTGCTTTGAATAGGTCATTATTATATATAATCCTTTTATATGTATATCCAATATAAATTTAATATACAATGCAACTCTTTATCGCAAAAGCAATAGGAGGATAACTTTGGGGGAAATTATGAGTAAGAACCTTGAATTTATTTTGCCCCTTAAATATCATTGATCAAAAGGCCTCTTGAAACTCAATTTCTGAGTTTGTAATTAACACTTAACTTGTAATTAAATTCTTGAGAAAAACAAGATAATTTTTTAGCGTGCTTTTGATTTATTTTTTCTTGAAAGAATATGTTTGGTTTTCAACTTCCCACTTTCGAAATTTACTATTGAACTTGGGAATTAGTTTTGGAGGTTTATTGTGTGACTTGTGTGTGTGTGTATTAAAAAAAAAATAATGTGACTCTTTTGAAAAGCAAAGGACTAAGGTCTTGTTTGGACTAAGGTCTTGTTTGGTACGTGGGCTTGAGTTTTGATTCACTGAGAGTAGGATTGGGATTGGGAATGAAATTGATGCTATTAAATTATATTTGGTAACAAGTAATACTTGATGTAAATACAATGATATCCTTGTCTAACCCTAAACCCTATCACCTTATCTTCTCAGCAATCCTTTGTTCAATCAAATATTACTTCTATATATGAAATTCTAAATTTGTATAGGAAAACAAAAATACTTTTATATTTTATGATATTTGATATAGATATTATGCACTGTTTTTGAACCCGGACGGTCGAACCGGTAAGGCCGCCACTTGCCCCCTTCACTGGCTCAGCCCTCATTCTTATACCGTTTTAAGGATTAAGTCATTTTGAGCCGCTTTGAACTGGTGGCTGATCCAAAACCTGGATTTAATCCGGAAACCGGAGCAGCTTAAAGAGAACCAAACAGATTTGAAATCTCTAGAAAAAAAAAAAAAGTTTTGACTGCTGCTCTCGTCGTCATGGGAAGAATGGAAATGAACAATTAGAAAAGGAAGAGGGGATTTAAGCAAAAATCAAAGAGGAAAATAAAGAAAAACAACAAATAAGACCTAACAACCACACTTTCTTTTACTTCTTTTCTCCGTAGTTGCAGGTTGCTTCAACTTTCATCCATAGTATTTTTGACTTAAGATGATGCAAAATTTGATAGTTAAAAACAAAGTTCCAGAGTTAAAAAAAAAAGGTTGAGGATAGAGATCGTGTGTGTTTGTTTGGGCGTTTGTAGCCCATTTTACACTAGTTAGCTTCTGATAAGTCACTTAGAGACTTAAAAAAAAAGCCCACATGTTTGGTTGGGCGTTTCCACAATTGAATCAAATAAAAAATAAGTTGCTTTCGGAATAAGTTCCAGCGGGTAGCTCATTTTGCACAGCTGAGGACATTGCGCATGCATTTTTTTTTGCCAACTACCTATGTATTTATTTGGCTTATATGTGTGTGTATATATATAATAATATTGATAAGAGTATTTTTATATCTTTAGGATCAATGAGGTACTCAAAATCACTTATAATCACAAAAAAATTTTCATGAAAAATGTTCTAAATAATTTTCTCTTTCTTTAGATAGTAATATTCTCCTAATTAGAGAATACTTTGGGATAAGAGTTTAAATAAGTTTTGTCAATATATAACTGTAGAAATGTAGAGAATAATTAATAATTAATTTTAATTAGTTTAGATTTATTATTTAGTTGTTTTATGATTTTATAATCAATTGTTTTAGAAATATATCATAAATTAGTTTCTATATGGTGTTTTTACCCATTAAATTTAGTTTAAATAATTTATTTGGATTATTGGAGGTATTATTGAGGTTTTAATTGGTTTATTTTGTTATAGTTTGAGCTGTGTAAAAATATGAGTTAGAATTTAATATTTAAATTAGAGTTTGATATAATTTATAAAATTTAAGCTTGAGGTGCACAATAAAAAGACTTTTGGAGTGTACCAATTTAAATTAGAGTTTAATATAATTTTATTTAAAATTGTACCATTGCCAAATTTTCAAAGTTAATTTTTGAGAAAATTGTGAAAAAATCCCTCCGTGTGTAGATATCTTTTTAAGTCCCATTTGGCAATTAAATTACCAATGAGGTCTTTTTTCACAATTATCCCTTCATTTTTTTATTTTTCATAATTTTTATAATTTTTTTTCTCTTAAATAATATAAAATCTACTTATACAAAAGTCAAACCAAACATCATTCACTTTTACATAAGTTACTTATCCAATCGTCAATCCAAACACTCATCATTTTACCCAATCTAACTTTTTTTTAATATTTTAAGATTTCATAAGTTTAAATAAAAATAAGTCTATTATTCAATCATCAATCCAAACAAACCCATCTACTACAAGCCAAACGCCAAGTCTAAAATCTTTGACCACATTTGAAAGGAGGAAGCAATTTAATTCATATCTCTAGTACTACGTGAAGCCTAAGAGCCTAAGACTGGCTGACATTATGTTTTTTGACTTTTGATTTTTAATTTAAAATATTTTAACTAACATTAAACATCAATTTTAAACTTGCTGAAGGACAAAAGTTTCCCGAGAATCATACCTGCCAGCTACCACCATCATAATATTCACGTAGGCCATTTATTTATTTATTTATTCATTTCTTTTATTGAAGAAGGCCATCTTTTAATGTTTTCATTTCTTATTGTACCGTATATATATATATATATATAGAGGGAGAGAAATGTTGGTAAAAAAATATATAAAGAAATATATAATATTTTTATATAAAAATTTATCTTACATTTTTTATTAATAAAAATTTTAATCAGAAAATTTTTTCAATTTTTTTTTAAAATTTCTTTATTTTTACATAAAATATTTTTTGCCAAAATGTAAAATGATTAATATGAAGTTAAATGTGTGCCTTTATTTGTTTTGAATAGTTCATTTTCTTATTTTTTTTAATGATTTGATATTTTATCTCTTACAAATATATTAGAATATAAATATATAATATATTTTTTAATTTATCTATTACACCACCAGTCTGACCAAACGGTGTGACCGTTTGAACCATAACCTGATGATCTTTTCAGTTCGTTGTCCAGTCCGGCTTTTAAAACATTGATATTATGTCATCTTGTCTATTCAAATAGAATTATAATATCTTATATTTATATTTCTAGATACAATATGAGTAAATGTTAATATAGAATATCCATATCAAATATCAACAATATTTAATAAGCAAGGTTGAGATTTCAAATACGTGAAAATTGAATATTAAGAAAAGCGATTTCAAATACGTGAAAATTGAATATTGAGAAAAGTGTATTGAATAAGAATAAAAAACAGATTTGTTAATTCACAAAGAACCAACTACGTGGTTGAGATTCTCAAAGATTATTCAACAAATTAAAGGAGAAATTAAACAGCATAAATGAAGATTGTAAACTGTAATTGCACACCATGGGTAGAAAAAGAAAATATTAGAGAAAGGAGGGAGTGACAAGGGACGGTGGTTGCCGCTGGCAAAGATGTCACTGACAGGGCAAAAAAAAAAGATGAGATGACACAGAGGGACAGATGAGAGGTGGGGGTAAAAGGTGAGATGACGCAGAGGGAGAGATAAGAGGTGGGGGTGAAGGTGAGACGACGGTGCTTACGAGATCAAAGAGAAATTAAAAGATGAAGGGAGATGTAAAAGGTGACTTGAGATGACAGGATGGATTATAAATAGGGACAATTTTGTTCCAAAATTTTCCAATCCCAGCTACGCTAACAAGAGGGGGAGGGGTCACGCTCTTCTCTTATCTTTCACGTTTTTCAGAGTCTATGCAGAAAATATTATGCAGTTTGGTGGGAAACACAGGAATAACATAAATATACTGATATATTGATACTTAATAATTACAAAAGATGTAGCCACACAGGGTTACTTAGATGTCTAAACCCGTCCCAGTGAAATAGAGACGTTTTCTTATCTTGTTTCACTACTACAATCCTCTCGTATAATTCCATTATCTGATTTCTACGTACCTTCCGTATTCACCTGTCTAAATTGTTGATAGGGGAGGGTGAGATTCAAGAGAATCTCAGTAGGAAAATAATACCAATATGCATGCAAGATAAATGCTTAATGCATGACATACTTGCATTACATAACTTATGCTCACACAATGACATATATGCGTATTCAATGTTTCAAACAACATACTTATAGTCATAGCATAAATAAAAACATAACTTCAATCATTCATATATATTTCACATAACTAAGCAAAGCAATAACATGCATCAATACACCAGCTCAATCATCAAATACATGCAAGAGAGGTAAGTTCCCTACCTTAAACCTTTTTCCACCTCAAATTACGTGCCTCATAAAGCATGTTGCAGCTCGGCTCTCCACTTGGTTCTACAATTCCAAATGTACTATTTAAGCACTTTCGTAGTGTTTTTGGGGGTTTATATGGGTTTATATTGAAAAATGACCAAAATACCCCCTGGACTCCCACCTCGCATTACCTGGTCTGACCGCACTTTTCTCGAAATTTTGAACCAAGCTATTCTGAGATATTTTCACCTAAGGAATCCATTTTTGACCTCGGTTTTCTCAAATTTTAGCCCCAATTATGAATTTACCCCTGACAGCCTCTATGTGAGGGTTTTAAGGTTATTTTTGTCATTTCACTTTCTAGGATTTTTCTTACTTCGCACCTAACATGAAGCCTACATAATTTTTTATTCTAAACACAATGAAATCATCAAAAACACCAAAATCCAGCTCAAGCACAGCCCAAAACAGATCTGGACGAAATTCTATAAAAATTGGAGAAAATGGAGTTTTATGATTTCAATCTTTAAAGCACCTTCTTATCACCTTTAATTACTTGTTTAACTACTTAATCACATTCTAAACATGATTAGACTAAATTTGGGCAGCACATCCCCTTAGGATTTCAACATCCCAAGTTTACAAAATCCACAACCATACCACAAATCAAGACAAGAACACCAACACCAACAACCATATACCAAAGGAAATAGGATTCTTAAAGTTACCTTTGGTTTCTCCACTTTCTCTCTTTAAAACCATCCTCTCTCTTCTTCTTCACTTAGAATCTTGCTTTCTAACCATGATATTCATGGAAGAGAAGAGATTAGAAGAGGTGTTATACAAACTAGAAGGCAAGAACGTCCAAAGGTCCTTCATAATCCCATTTGGGCTTCATCCAATTTGTCTAACCAAATGCACAAGTTTATATTATTTTAATCTTAATTAAACATGTGCCAAACTTCAACAATTATTATATATTTTTCTTGGCTCAAGATGATGCCACTTGGCATGTTTATGAGCCAAATAATTATTTTCCCCTCTTATTTCCTTATTCCACAATTTACACAATTGCCAACACATTTTATTTTCCAATTTTCGGAATAGTTAGCCTTCTTGGCAGATTTTTTGCCCTAACTTTAAAAAATCGTAACTAAATTTGTAGATATCGTTTCAGAGCGATTCTAAAGGCCATAGAACCCTTATTGAGTATAGTTTCAAAGAAAAATATGGACTTTAGCCAGTTAGAAGCATACCATTGCCAGATTTAATTTCTTTAACCGCTGCTCCCGAAAATAATCAATTTTGCTAGGCAAACTCAAAAATTCATAACTCTTTGTATATAGCTTCAAATGGGCCATATGATCTATCAATTTAAAACTTAGGATGTATACTTTCACCCTATAAAATATTATCATTTTTGGACATCATTTGGCCATCCAAAATCCCAAGACAATCTCACTGCCTCACAGAAAATTTCACTGGAAGCATAATCACTTCCCTCAAAATTCACGATTTTATTTTCCTTAATGCCCCAAAGATATAAGAAACATTAGAGAATAGATTTGGAACATCTACTAAATCGGGCCTTAGCAGTCCACTTAATTTAGGCTTATTCCCAAGCCTCCAATCCCAAAATTCGGGATATTACAGGAGGTGGGTTTGTAACAATCCTACTTTTGTGGTACTCCCAATCCAAGATTATCATCAATCCCTCATATCAAACAATACAATTTGGCTCAATCCCAGTCTCTACCTCCAGTGCTTCGTACCAAACAGGGCCTAAGGTCTTTGGAAGTAATTAATTTTAGAATTCATAAGTTATTTTTATAATTAATTTCATTATATGGTCTCTATGTATAATTTTGATAATTCTCTCTAATTTCATGGACTAACTTGGTAAATTGTGTAGAGTATAAGGATTGAATCAAAAATAAATAAATAAAATAACCAATAATCATAGGGACCTATTTCAAAATCCATGAAAGAACTAAAACATAATTTGTTACAAAAAGAAAAGAAAGACAGAATGCTGAAAGCAAACTTTAATGAGTCAAGCAATTTGCCATTTTAAAATTTATGTACTTAATTTGACATGCACAAAGCTTGCCGGCTTCGGTTTTATGTGCACGACTTGCGATAAGATGTTTCAGCAAGTTCGTTTTGATGATTAAGAATCTCATTAAAGAGAAGAAAGTTAAAATAATAATAATAATAAAGGAATTTGAGTTGAATTTTTGGCCAAAAAAGAGGGGGGAAGGAAGTTTAACTTGATTTTTTTAATTAAATTGAAATCCTATGTTTTCAGGTGAAAGCAAGGTACTGAAAACCGGACCGGACATTAAACCAATCGAGACACTGGGTCAAGGGTCAGTGGTTTAAATCGGGGTCAACTCGGGGGTCAGACCGGGAGTCAAACTGAGGTTAATTAAAAAAAAAATTAAATGTTCATGTATACCATTTAAAAAACTACATAAATTTTTTTTTCCCAACCGATAGTCACATATAACCTCGTGAACCTAATACCTACAAAAGTATCATTAATTATATAAGGATTTTACTCCAACCAATGTAAAACAGCAAAAATATTCCACAAAACTTTTAAAACTCCTTGCAAATAAAAAAATTTCAAAGAAATAATTTTAAAAAAGACAAAATAATGTCGTTTGGGATATAAAAAATTTTAAAAAATTAAAAAAAGGGGCAAACCGGTTCACCACGGGTTATCCCGGGTTACCTCGGGTCACCCCGGTTCAGACCGGGTCAGTTAGACCCCAGTTTTTTGACCTCAACTGGACTGGTCTGACGACCGGTTCACCGGTTTCCAGTCTGAACCGACCAGTCTGGTCCGATTTTTAATACATTGGGTGAAAGTAGGATCCATAGAATTTTAATCTTACCAATTGCTATAGTTTTATCATCTAGCATCACTTTGAATAACGTTTCTCTTTCCTCCCCTTCGATTGCCTTAATTATCTATTAAAAAACATAAATTAAAATATCATGTTACAAATGGAAACTATTCCATTTGGTATGGCATAAATCAGAAGCGTAGATGAAGATTTTGATTGATGTGGGTTGTAATTATATCATAATACATTGTTTAATGCTAATTCACCTCTGCTCTCCTCCATTTCTGTCAACCCACTATCACATTTTCTATTTTTCAGTCCTATTCCTGCCAACTACTCCTTCCGTTTCTATATATTTCTATATATAAGATCCAATTTTTTTTTTATTGAACTTGTCCCTTTCTATAAAGTTTCATTTGAGTTAGTTTAAATAATAAATGCATTTTTACTCATTTTACTCTCAATTAATTTCATACATTGCATTAATTAAATGATGATTCATTCCCTTTATTCTCTCACATCATCTTTCCCCATATACTCTTTTTCATTGTTTTCTTATTATTACTCTCGCGCACTCATTCAAAAATAAGAGCATTTTTTAAAAAATATAATATTTTCTTATTAACTATTTTTTAGAACCCATAATTTGATTAAAAAGATCTTGTATATAAGGATAAAGAGAGTAGTAGATTTTTTGTGATTACATTTTGTGTCATTTGATTGGTGGACTTTTTGTCTCTCGTGTTAGCCTTGGGGTCTACAATCAAAACTTAACCAAGGATTGCGCATAGGCAAACCAATAATCATTCTCTCTTTTTGATGAGCCTTTTATTAAATCCTAAATAACCTAAATGCCATGCAAGTGTAATAAAATAAGGGGAAATTGGTTTTGGTTTTTTCAAATTTAATGACTAAATGAATAATGCAAATTAATTAAAAGCTAAACTACTGTTTTTTGTCTTTTCTATAAAAATAGTGAATGAAATTGTGTTCAAAAATATGAATGATGAGTGCTCTTGGTAATGAAGAAGTAACAATCCTTGCTCAAAAAGATTATGAGAGTTAAGTTCATTAAGTCTTGAGAAAAAAAAAAACCTCAAGATAACACTTGAGTCTAATATTCTCAATTAATAGTAGCTCCTACAAACATAGCTAACTACTACCTCTTAAGATGTTGTTTAAAACCACTTAAAGTGCAATTGAAATGGTAAATGCAACTTGCTTCCTCTTGATATAAATGCGATAACAAGACACTTAATTAATTCAAATCAATCATATTATCCAATAATAACACGTAGATAATATAATATCATCGAATCAACTAGGAAATACATATATAAATCCAACAAGCCACAAAAATCCAATCCAATCACATGAACAGTATAATGAGATAATCCCACAATGTAGGTAATCCAAGTACACAAATGAGAAAAGGAATTGAAATAACAAAGACTCCCCTATGTAGTTCTTGAAGCTCAAGCACATGTCCTCATCACCAAGAAGCAAGCAAAATTAGCTACTCATGTCTTCTCCAACAATAATCATAGAATGTTCACAATGCCCCTAAAATCCCATTGAAATTGAAGGTCCAAATCAAAAGAAACAGAGAATGGGGTCTATTGGTTTTTGTTTGTGAGATAATGAAAGTGGCTAAATGTGGAGTATGGGCGAAGTAGATGACTGTGGAATGAGTAGGAGAGAGAGAGAAGGAGGAAATGGTGGAGACAAAGAATAAAGAAACAAAGATGCCGGAATCTGCACTGAGTCACCGAAATCTAGAGAATGGTCGCCGGAGCTGTGAAAACAGGGGAGAATCCACTGGAGGTGGTACTAGTGGTATTCCGTCGGAGGTGGAGAAGAGGAGACACGGTGGTGGTGGTGAAACTGATGATTGATGGCTGTGTTCTCTTCTCTCTTGTCTTCAAAGTTCACGGTGCTGTGGTAGTGGAAATAGAGGAATCCAACGCTGAGGATTTCAGATGATGCTGCAGCTGTTCTTTGTGTGTCTCTGTCCGTCTGGCATTGAGGAAGAATGGTGGAGATGGTGGTAGTGAGTGGAGGAGATGAAAATCCTCTCTCCCTCTCGGCTCTCAAGCTTGCATCTCCAACATCCGACTAAGCTCAAACTTGCGGCGGTCCACTCCCTCTCAATGTCAGATCTGTGTCTGAGCTTTGTTCATGGTGGACTTTGTGAACGTCGCTGGCGACATTGGTGGTGGAGGTGGACGCCGCCAGCGACGATGATGGGTCTGCAGCACTCCACTCAACTATTGCTCCCTATATTTCAAAATACCCTCAGTTGAAGAAGTAAAAGCACAGTGACCTAGGTCCTAGTCAAAACACAAGTTTTGACCAGGGACCTACCTGAAAATATGAGAAGTTTTGAGTAGGGACAACAAATTTTTAAAATGTTTATGGCTCAAATAAAATTTCCTGAACACATGGGTACCTTTATGTGATTTTTCCTATGCACTTTTCTACACATTCTTGTAATTTTCAGAAATTGTGAGGCCAATTTTGTAGTTTTCCTCAATCTCAAAAATGTTAATTCTGAGACCCCAAAATCTCTCATTTCCTTCCAAAACACCTGAAATGTAAGATTAAGCACAATTGTAGCATTAAAAGTCAAAGAAAACATTTGTATGAATAATTTACAAATTTATGACCATTTTGCTCTTAATTATGATTAATTCAATACAGATGCCCCTAACTCAAATTAGTGTTTAATCATGTAATATTATTCCAAAAAATGCATTAAAAATCCCAAATTGATCATAAAAATCATGTAAAAATATGGTTCAATCAAGCATGATAAGCGGTCCATAAAGAACAATAGAGCATTATTTATTAGCAGTAACTAATTAAGTAGAATCTGGCAGCACATTAGATGTTACAAGGAGATAAAATAACAAAGGGAAAATCAATTTGCAAGTCCTTATAGTCATGTTAATGGTCCGATTGGTTTAAGGAAAATGGGAGGAAGATGGAGGGAGAGAAAATTTTAATGAGTTCAATATAAAAGAAACGAAAAAGTGATGGTTTAAAATGTTAATAAAGAGAAGATATAAGATTAAAGAATAAAAAAAATAATTGAAAATTTTTAGCCTTACTTCAATTTTTTTTAAAAAAATCAAACTTATTAAAACTTTCTCTCCCCTTCACCTTTCCCTCCATTTTCCTTGTACGAGAGATGTCGCGTGCCTCTGGTTGTCTATCACCTCAACATAGCCCAATCGATTTCTTAACACCACAAACTTATATTAAACCGTTTTAAACATCAACAATTAATGGAGTTAACGAAATAAACGTAAAAACTTAATAAAAAGAAAAAAATGTAGGGAGCTAATTCCAAACTCAATGAAATTATAACGACTGAGAAATTAATTTTCCCAATAATAAATAAAGCCACATCCAGTCACGGGGTGGTTGCATAAAAGATCAGTTATTGAGTCCCAACGAAACAATCATTTGCTCTCTCCCTCCCTCCCTCTATCTCTCTCTTCATTTTCTTCATTGTCTGAATTTATGGATGTGGTGCGTGTTGATGGCAGTGTCAAAATCATCAAGGATATATGAAGAAGGTGAAGGAGCAGAAGGAGATCTCAGAGGCCTTATAACAAAACTGTTTCATGGAAAGGATTTGATCATGCGAAAATCCACTTGTGTTTTATTTCAGGCAAAAAATAATCTTTTTTTCCTCATCGTTTTGACTCATCGGTTGTAATATAATCCCTAAATCTCAATTTGATACCATTTAATTTTTATAATTTTGACTCAATTATAACCCAATTTCTAAAATTTGACTCAATGTAACTTAGTGTCTAAACTTTGACTTGAGTTATAGTGAGTTCAAGTTTAGAATCAAGTTTTAACTTAAGGGTAACACTCTAATTTCACATACCAACTTTAGTGAGTCAAGCAATTTGCCATATTAAAGTTTATACACTTAATTTGACATACACAAAGCCTGCCGGCTTTGGTTTTATGCGTATAGCTTGTGATAAGATGTTTCAGCAAGTTCGTTTTGATTATTAAGAATCTCATTAACAAGAGGAAAGTTAAATATATATATATATATATATATAATGCAAATGAAGTTGAATTTTGGCCAAAAAAGAGAGAAAAAGGAAGTTTAACCTGATTTTTTAATTAAATTGAAATTCTCTGTTTTCAGGTGAAAGTAGGATCCATCGAATTTTAATCTTACCAATCATTATAGTTTTATCATCTAGCATCACTTTGCATACCGTTTCTCTTTCCTCCCCTTCGATTGCCTTAATTATCTATTAAAAAACATAAATTAAAATATCATGTTACAAATGGAAACTATGACTTTATTTGAGGATGTTAGGTTGCAGGGGAGGCACATCTGTAAAAAAAATAGAGACTTAAATGATAAAGAATATTCCATTTGGTATGGCATAAATCAGAAGCCTAGATGAAGATTTTGATTGATGTGGATTGTAATTATATCATAATACATTGTTTAAAGTTAATTCACCTCAGCTCTCCTCCATTTCTGTCAACCCACTATCACATTTTCTATTCTTCAGTCCTTTTCCTGCCAACTACTCCTTCCGTTTCTATATATAAAGTCCTTTTTTTTTATTGAATTCATCCCTTTTTATAAGATTTTATTTGAGTTAGTTTAAATAATAAATATATTTTTATTCATTTTACCCTCAATTAATTTCATACATTGTATTAATTAAAATGTTGACTAATTATTTTTATTCTCTCACATCATATATCTTTTCCCATACACTTTCTTTCATCGTTTTTTTATTATTATTCTCTCACACTCATTCATAAATAAGAGCATTTTTATAAAAAAAATATTTTCTATATATTTATTACTTTTAATTTATTTTAACTATTTTTTAGAACACACAATTTGATTAAAAAGACCTTGTATAAGGATGAATAGAGTAGTTGTTTTTTGTGATTTCGTTTTTAGGTGTAACCAAGGCCTAATGGGTTTTCAATATCAAATGCGAAATGATGAACCTTGTGATGTGAAATGTGCTATTTTTAAACTGAGCATGATAAGCCGTCCATAAAGAACAATACAGTATTATTTATTAGCGCTAATTAATTAAGTAGAATCTGGTAGTACATTAGATGTTACAAGGAGATAAAATAACAAAGGGAAAATCAATTTGCAAGTCCTAATAGTCATGTTAATAGCCCGATTGGTTTGAGGAAAATGGGAGGAAGAGGAAAAAAGAGAAAATTTTAATGAGTTCAATATGAAAGAAATGGAAAAGTGATGATTTAAAATGTTAATAAAGAGACTATATAAGATTAAAGAGTAAACAAAATAATTAAAAAATTTTAGCCTTAATTAAAAATCAAACTCATTAAAACTTTTCCTTCCCTTTTTCTTTTCCTTTCCCTTTCCCTCCATTTTCCATATACCAGAGATGTCGTGTGCCTTTGGTTGTCTATCACCTCAACATAGCCTAATCGATTTCTTAACACCATTAACTTTCATTAAACGGTTTTAAACATCAACAACTAATGGAGTTAATGTAATAAACTTAAAAACTTAATAAAAAGAAAAAAAAATTGCAGGGACCTAATTCCAAACTCAATAAAATTATAAGGACTAACATCAGTTGTAATTCCCTAAATCTCAACTTGATATCATTCAATCCCTATAATTTTGATTAAGTTGTAACCCAATTTCTAAAATCTGACTCAATATAACCTAGTCTTTAAACTTTGACTCGAATTGCAGTGAGTTTAAGTTTAGGATCAAGTTTTAACTCAGTCAAAACTATAGAGAGTTGAGACAGTGTTGTGTTGAGCTCTAGTATAGGTTACAACTGAGTTAATACAATAAGGACTAAAAGATTAATGATTTCTTTATTATATCATGCTTGGTATCAAAACAATCTCCAGTCAAGGGTAACACTCTAATTTCACATACCAACTTGGTAAATTGTGCAAATGACAAAGTATAAAGATTGATTCAAAAATAAATAAATAAGCAATAATTGTAAGGACCTATTTCAAAATCCATTAAAACCAGCTACAAGAACTAGTAGTATAAGATAATTTATTCCAAAAAGAAAAGAAAGATAGAATGCTAAAAGTAAAGTTATACAGGAGCAGCTTTGGCTGAATATTTTATGTATCAAGCAATTCGCCAAAGTTTTATAGGCCTAATTTGATTTACACAAAGCTAGCTGGGTTTATTATAGTAATTCAAGGATTTATTTTTCCATGTCAATGACAAGCTGCTTTAGTGGCATATCATTCACTACGCTAGAATTCCATCTGGAATCTCCATGTAAACTTCTTCTTCCAAGTTTCCATTCAAAAACGCATTCTTCACGTCCAGTTGGTGCAACGACCAATCCAAGTTGGCTGCAATTGATAATAGCACTTGGATGGTATTAAGCTTGGCTACTTGAATGAGATCATGTAGACGAGGTCAGCAATAAATGCGTGTGTGAGCATGTGTTTAAATTATATAAAAAAAGAGCTATTTTTCTGATAATAGAGAGGATTTAGTTTTATGTTCAGTCAAAAGTAGCTTCTATATTGATAAACTTATTGGAGAGAGAGAAAAAAGTTTATAAAGCAATTGAAATTCTATATGCTTTAAGTAATATTCATATGATTATATTTATAAGACACTTTCAGTATATTTCACACAAATAAAAAAAAACCTTAAAACTTGTTAACTCTTGCTTTAAAATTTAATAATTTTCTAACTTTATCTTGATCCAATTTAATATATACCCCCTCCTGTCCTTTTCATGCCACTTGCATTAATATATTTATTTTGTGACAACATTTTTTAATTGTGATCAAGACCTAATGGTTATCCATTCTCAATATAAAATGCAAATTGCATGACTACACAGTTGTTTTTATTGTGACCAAGGCGGTGGCCCAATGATCGGTTCTTAATATAAAATGTAAACTAATGAGCCTTATGAAATTTGCTATTTTGAATTTTGAAACGGAGTATTATTAGCACTACTTAAGAGTATAATCTGTCATTATTAGCAAAAAAAGTTGTGTTCAAATCTTCTTTCTACCTATTCGTTGTTCTCATAGTTCTTTTGAAAACAAAAACAAAAACAAACAAAAAAAACAAAAAAAGGGGACCCAAGAAGAGGCTCTTATATCAAAGGCATTGCAAAAGTAAAGCGGAGAAATCTTTAAAACGTCAGGATTTGCAAAAGTATATGTGTGTAAATGGATACACTCACCCATATCGTCTCTTAAACTTTCTTTAACGTATTTTCATCTCTTAGCTTTTGGTTGGTGACGTGAAGCATATTTGAAGATTTTGATTCCCTGTTTTCAGGTTAGTATTAGTGTGTGTTTAGATTAGCTTTTTTTAATAGCTTTTATGACTTACAAGATAAATGTGTGAGAAGAGTTTTGTCTCGGGTTACGCAAACCATGATTTGAAACCATGGTTTAGAGGTTTACTAAACACACTTTTATATGCATAGCGTTAATTGTAAATTTCATTTGTTTATAGAAATTTTTATGGCTTTCTTAAATTATAAACCAAGGTGGATAGAAATTTATATGCATGTAGTATAAAATTAACTTTATTTTATATAATATGAGATCAATGCGGCTCTTTATTAAATATATATATGTATATATATAGAAACTAGAACGTATATATCGATCAACGATATATCTATATCGTTGATCAATACGTTCTAGTTTCCTATATCTAGAAAGTTTCTTGTTAATGTACATATCTGTGAAAACAAGAATTGCTTACACGTTTTTAGGCTTTTTATGAATGGTCTTAGGTATGGCTGAAAAAAGATCACATTTTAAGAAAATTTATCAACAAATCCTTACTGATTGTTTTTAATAATTGAGATTTCATTTAAACTGAATAATTGAGGGGAGTGTTTCTTTGATTTTGTGAAGCAGTAAATTTTAGGCTGTCTAAAAAGGGATTTATTATTTTTATAAAAAGTAGAAGTTATTTTTTGAAACAAAATTTATTTTACATTTATTACAAACATGAAAAAAATACTTTTAATAGAAAATGCTTCTCAAAATAATTAGAACATATTGATTATAAAAATGAACTTATTTAAAATTTAAAATAGAGTATCTCATAAAAAATTAAAGGGTTAAGGGGCAAAAACACACATGTGATTTGTCCCAAAGTGCACCCAACAACAAAAGCTTTTTTTAGGTGCAAAAGTACTAATATGGTTACATAATAAGTGCAAAAGTCACACTCTCAGTTAAAGGGAAAACGGTCAACGGTTTAAAAAAAGTTTGTTGACCAGGGATGCTGACTTGGCAAGTTAAGTGGCATTTAGAAAAACCCTCACAGCTGAAAAAAGAAAAACCACTTAGAGTTGAAAAAGATGGACACTCTCTTCCGTCGGACAAAAGAAGCAAAACAGGATTCGAAAGGTGTCATCCAGTGGAAAAAAAGGGAAACTCCGTCAGACGAGAGCCAAGTCAATGGAATAACACAGTGAGCAGAAAATCGAATCGGAGGACGAAGGGAAACGTAATCGAACCGGAGCAACAACAATAAATTAAATGCAAAAAACAGAGCAACAGCAAACCACAGCCATTTTGAAGCAAAATGAACACAATCAAACAAATGAAAGAACAAAATAGAAATAGAGATGAAGGAATACAGAAAGAAAACCAAAAAATCGAAGGGAAAAGCTAGAAAGATCAAGCTTGAAGACCCAAAGCATCGGTGACCCAAAGCTTCGTCGCTCCCATGTTGAACGGCCAAAATGCCTCTGGACGAGCAATGAACGGGCAACTGAAAGTAAAGAATGAACCTAAAGCTCCGACCTTGCAAGCAAAATTGAGAGTGTACGAAGCTCCTCAAGCATAATCAGGTGCATAAATACCTAATCGTGCAGCGGAATCGTCCAGGCCAATCAAGTGAACAGCATCTTGATTATACAAGCTCAAGAAACTACATGTGCAAATCAAATTTAAAACAAACGATGTCAAGGAGAGAGATGGATGATTGCAAAATCAAAAAAACAAAGAAACAAAAACAAAAGAAAAGACTAGGAAAGGGAAAGTACTTGGTGCACAGGAGGCCGAGAGATTTTTGCTTGCAATTATAGGTGCAGTGTCTGGAAGGATCTAGGAGTGCAGTAGAAGAAGCCATAGTTTAGATCCGATGGAGTGGTCCGTGAGTTGGAATTGGAGGGAAGAGAGAGAGAGAGGAATGTTATGAAATAAGGAACAGCACCTAAAACATTGCCAAGTCAGCACTCCTAGTCAACAAACCTTTTTTCAACGGTTGACCATTTCTCTTTTAACTGAGAGTGTGACTTTTACACCTATTATGTAATCATATTATTACTTTTGCATCTAAAAAAACATGTACTGTTAGACCTACTTTAGGACAAATCACATATATATTTTCGACCCTTAACCCAAAATTAAATAGAGTAGCTACTAAAAAGAGAACGAACCAGTTGTCACGCAATGTTTTCTCATGACAATGACAAGTCAATCAATGGCATTGTTGTACGATACTATTACCACAGCGGTGCCTATCTTTCTTTTTTTTTTGGTCAAATACAGTGGTGCCTATCTTGAATAACAGCAAAGGGAGTCATGAATAATCATTCAATTGGATGACAGCTACACGAATATTTTGACATCCAAACCTTAATATAATATCTGCATTTAGTTTGTTTTAAATTAATTTTTTTTAACTTTATCAATATTAAATATGATTTTTAAGAAAATACAAAAATACAAAGTGCCTTTAAACATGACATACCTAGATAAAATAAATAAATAAATATTAATTATTCTTAAAATAATTTATATAATAAATAAATAATTCTTTCTCAGATGATCAAATCCCTTACTATTGAACTCACAGTAATTCCAAAAAAAAAAAAGGGAAAGTCGCTGGAAAATACCAAATAAGCAAATTAATTGCTCTTTGCCACCAACCCAACTGAGGTACCTATCTGTCATTAAAATTCAACTTGAAAAGACACAAAAGCCCCTGGTTTCACAACACGATTTTAGACGGGACGGAGGAAGGAGCCCTTAGTTTCCAATATTCCTCAAACAAGCCTTCTGTGGAGCGTCGAGCACTGTCCACTGTCGAGCGTCGAGCACTGTCCACCGTCCAGCGTCGAGCTCTGTCCGTCGTCGAGCGTTGAGCACAGTCCGCCGTCGAGCGTCGAGCACTGTCCGCCTAAGACCTTGTGTATGTTTTATTACCTCATTTGTGATTATTTGTTGAGAGTTTCAGGGATGATTGGTGGTTTTGATTCTTAATATAATGAAAGAACTTGAGAAAAAGAAACCAAAGATAGGGCATTGGGGACATCTGGGACTGTAGATTTAGGTTTTTCTGAGAAGCTATGGTTTCTTCCAGACCTCATGCCTAGTAATGTATTTTTGTTCTCAAAGATCATTGGAAATGTAAAAATTGCAGATATGTAGAAATTGAAGAAAAATGTATTTTTGTTCTCATTGAACAATACTACAATAGATATGTAGAGTTAGTAAAGCTCTCTAAAGAGATAAAATTTAGTTGAAACTATACTGAGTTTCTTGTCTTGAACCCTTTGAAAATGTAATTGGAGCAGGCTTATTATAATGGGAGTATATTTAGATGTCATGGACTGTTTGAACTCTACTGTACTCTGTTTTCCTTTTATGCTTTGTTCATATGGTGCTTCTCTGTTGCAACTTAATATGGATTCTGAATAACCTATCTTTTCTGCAAAGCATGTCAATTCAAAACTTGTTGTTGGTATGTAACAGACATTTGGCAAGTGTTTCTGTTCTCCTTCTTGTTTGAACTCATTTTGGTGTTTGCTCATATGTTTCTGGGATCTTTGTATAACTATGTTGCATGATAGTTTCACAATTTCAGAAATATCATCGTCCACTTTTGGTCACTTTTTCTGACAGCATTGTCTTTCACTGATGCTTACACTTTCAAAGTTTTTTATGCTGGTTTTTAGGAAATTCTGCTGTTTGGGAATTACTGCATATTGCACATTAAAATAGATTGATAAGCAGATTTTTTGATATAGCCATTTGTTGAGTGCTTTTTCAAGTTCATGTGTTTTGAGTTACCCCTGTCAATTTAAAAATCTGTACACAAGCATGGTGAAAAGAATAGTGGGGAAAGGAAGGAAGGGAGGGAAAGACGTGAAGCCAAGGTTGAATGGAGCACAAGTGTTTAAGCGAGAGTATTGGTCTGATAAAACGAGGAAAGGAAAACACAAGACAATGCAAGATGCAGATGTGGTGTGGATGTGGTGGATGTGGTGTGGTGGCTAGTTACTCATGAGAAGAACAAACATCGGGAATGGATACTGCGTAACATTGAAGTTTGGAGATATAAGAAGAAGGCAAAGCGTCATTAATGCTTTAAACATTAGATCATCCAAATGTCGTTTGTATTTCGTTTGTATTTTGTTTTGCAACAAACTAAACTGTCTGTATATATATGACTTTCTTAAACATTAGATCATCCAAATGTCGATAAAGTTTGACATACGTGCAAAACATGTTCCTTGCGCAATGATATTCCATGTTCTGCAATTACTCTTCCAGGAGGTGCAATTGATCTTCCATGATCTGCAGTTGATCTTCCATATTGTGTAGTTGATCTTCCGTTTTGTGCATTTACTCTTTCATAATGTGCAATTGATCTTCCGTTTTATGCAATTGCTCTTTTACTTCGTGCAATCACTCTTCCATTATATGCAATTGATCTTCCATGATGTGCATTTGAGCTTCCGTTTTGTGCAATTACTCTCCCATCATGTGCAAAGTATGATCCATTGTGCCAATGATCTTGCATTGTCATATACTCTTTCATGATGTGCCAATGATCAGCCGTTTTGTGCAATTGATCTTTCATTTTGTGCAACTAATCTTCCATGAAGTGCAATTGATCTTCCGTTTGTGCAATGGATCTGATTCATGTGTAAACGATGATCAATTGTGCCAATGATCTTCCATTATATGCAATTACTCTTCCATGATGTGCATTTGAGCTTCCGTTTTGTGCAATTACTCTCCCATCATGTGCAAAGTATGATCCATTATGCCAATGATCTTCCATTGTCATATACTCTTCCATGATGTGCCAATTATCTTCCGTTTTGTGCAATTGATCTTTCATTTTATGCAATTAATCTTCCATTAAGTGCAAATGATCTTCCGTTTGTGCAATGGATTTGATTCATGTGTCATGATCAATTGTGCCAATGATCTTCCATTATATGCAATTACTCTTCCATGATGTGCAATTCATCTCCCATTTTGTGGAAGGAATTTTTGACATATGTGCCAAATGATCATATAATGCAAGTTACCATAGTAATGCAACTGATGTTTACGACGTATGGTTCAAATATAAAGACATCCATATTATGTCATACAAAAAGTGAGCACAAGCTATGGTGCTACTATATATATACAAGATTAATATTTACAATTACAACACAAAAATACTTGAGGGGCCTGATAATGCTATGAACATTTAGTCATTTAAAGTCTAATTCACTCATTACTGATGCAAAGTCATTGGTATACTTGAAGAACGCGAGGTCAATATGGATTCGGGTTCCTACACCTTCTTCGAGTCACTACAAAAAAAAAGGTATTTCGTAGCGGTGAACTTGTAGCGGTTATATTAAACCGCTACAAATTATAGTATTTGTAGCGGTTTTTACCTAAACCGCTACAAATTTGTAGCGGCAAGAATATTTGTAGCGGTTTCCTACAAAAAACCGCTACAAATTTGGCGCGAAATTCCCGCCAAAACTTGTAGCGGTTATTTTGTAGCGGTTAATGCACATAAACCGCTACAAAATACCAAAGGTCAGAATTTTGTAGCGGTTTTTACTGAAAACCGCTACAGAATTTCAAGAGACTCCAAATTTGTAGCGGTTCTGGGCAATAACCGCTACAGAATTTCAAACGTTGTGAAGATTTGTAGCGGTTATTGTAGAACCGCTACAAATTTAATTATTTGTAGCGGTTATAGTAGCGGTTATTTTAATAACCGCTACTAATATCTGCCCTATTTAAACCCCTCGCCTCCTCCATTTCTCATTTTGCTCATTTTGTTTCCTGAGGTTTCTCTGAGTGGTTTATTCGATATTTGAGCGTTCAGACGAGTCTATAGGAGTTTTTGATCAGTATTCCGCAGTATTTACACTTGAGGTACGTATATAACACGTATTTTTATTTATATTTGTATTTTTATTATATTTTTGTATAATAATGGACTAATTTTTTTTTTTAAATTTGTACAGTTGATATGGCTTCAGGACAGGATAAGGGGAAGGCCCCTGTGCTCCCCAGACCGATTTTACGGGGTGGCAGCAGCCGGGCAGGGGGCAGAGGGAGGGGGCAGCGCGCAGGCAGGGCTACCGAGGCATCTCAGCCCATCCCGCCACAGGAACCGCAGACGATCCCACAGGCGACGACCACAGCTGAGGTGCCTGAGGTGGAGGTGCCAGAGATTAGCGTTGAGGACTTCCTCAACGAGGAGGAGTTCGAGATCCCGATTAGTGGGTTCAGGGAGATGGAGCAGTTCCTCGATGAGGAAGAGGCTCGGGAGCAGAACAACCCACGAGGGTCGTCTTCGCGGTCCACTGGGTTTGAGGTGCAGGTCGAAGGTAAATTATTTAATTTTTTAATTTTTTAACTTTTTAACTTTGAATTATAATTTATCTAACATGCGGTCAATTGTGCAGATGAGCAGGGGAACGTGACGACGAGGAGGCTGGATGTGACCGGTCTGAACAGCATGGACCGGTCCCTGCGAGTTGTAGTGCCGTGGAACGAGGGCACTGACCAGCCGATCCACAATGGGGGTCACCTGCTCAACCGCTTCCTGAGCGACCTGGGATCGAATTGGATGCGGTTCCCCCTTCACTTCCCGACGTGGAGGCACATTCCGAAGGGGCCGAAGGACCAGGCTTGGGAGGAGGTGGTTCAGGTAATTAAAACTATTTAATTAATATCTTTTGTAATTAATTCTATTTAATTATTTTTTTAAATTATGGTTTTTATAATTATTGATATTTAAATGTCTTTTTTTCAGCTGCGGTTTGCCGTCCGGGCCAACCGGAAGAGGTACGCCCTCGTGAAGATGGGCGACGCCTGGAGGAACAGGAGGAACCGTCTCTTCCATAGTGTGGATGGGGACGGGACGATGCCGTTGGAGCAGCTGCAGGAGAGCGTCCCGGACGGCGTGCCGCCGAACGACTGGGCACGTTTTGTCTAGTTCAGGAGGAGCCCTGAGGCGCAGGTAATGTATTTATTAGATTTTTGATATATAATTTTGTAATTGTTAAATATTAAATTATAATATCAATTTATTTTGTATTTAATTTTAAATTATAATACATTTAATTTTTTTTTACAGGAGCATGCTCGGAGGAACGCCGCGATCCGGGCGCAGCAGACGATCCACCACACAGCAGGATCGAAGACCTTTGCTGTGACCTACAGCGAGCTGGTAACTTTTCAAGTGTTTCACTTACTTTTAGTTGATTATTTCATAATACTAATTGTTTTGTAATTGTTTCAGGAGACGAGGGCTCAGCAGGAGAACCGTCAGACGGACTATGAGGAGTTGTACGCCATCACACACAGACACCGTGACGGGACTGCGACCTCTCAGCAGGCAGAGGCGGCCATTGTAAGTAATTATGAATTATATTTTTTATAAAACAAAGTTAATAATGAAAAATGGTAATTATTAATTATTTCATAAAATGGCAGGAGCGGATGCAGCAGTCGCAGGCTGAGCTGCGACAGACCCAGCCTGAGGAGTCACAGGGGTCAGTGGACCCGACGGCTCCTCTGAAGGCGGGTCTGGCTCAGCCTGAGCACCCCGGACGAGTGCGGGGGATGGGGATAGGCGCCAGACCCAGTATGATCTACGGCAGGAGTGCCGCCTCTGAGGCTGGCAGTTCTAGAGGGGTCAGACGTCGGAGGGACGAGTCGATTGACCAGCTGCGGTCAGATTTGGAGCAGACGCAGCAGCAGATGCAGCAGATGCAGGTGCAGCAGCAGCTGCTGCTGCAGATCCACGCAGACACTATGTACGCGCAGCAGACGCAGTGGCGTGAGATCGCGAACACTATGCTCGAGGGAGCCTGGAATCGGCTGTTCCCGGACGAGCAGCATCCAGCGGTCCCCCCTGTCCCTCGCTACGTCGTCCCGAGCACTACTCCTCCTCCTACAGCTCCTCCTTCTGCTGATGAGGATGGTGCGGTTCAGTCTGCGCAGCGGCCCGATCCAGCGGCAGCTGAGGGAGCCCCACCTGAGGGAGCACCAGAGGATCAGCCCCCAGCTTCTTAGTTTAGGACATTTTCTTTTCTTTTAAACATTTGTAAATATTTATGAGATTTTATTTCAGAATTTTCTTATTGTGTTTTATATAATTATATTTATATTATTATATCGCATTGAAATAATTTATAAATGATTTAAATCTAAATTTAAAAAAAAAATAAATTATATATATATTTGTAGCGGTTTTAACCCAAAACCGCTACAAAATGTATATATTTGTAGTGGTTATAAGTAAATAACCGCTACAAATGTATACATTTGTAGCGGTTTTGAGATAAAACCACTACAACTTTACTTATATATTTGTAGCGGTTTCCCTTGGAAAACCGCTACAAATATATATCTTTGTAGCGGTTATAAGTAAATAACCGCTACAAACACTCAAATGATTTGAATTTTGAAATTTGCCGCCTTTGTGCACATTTGTAGCGGTTATCTTATGTATAACCGCTACAAATTAGAAAATTATTTTTATATTTAATGTCCAACGGCTTTAATATTAGTAGCGGTTTTATATATATAACCGCTACTAATTCCTTGAACATTAGTAGCGGTTATATATATAAAACCGCTACTAAGACTCAACAAGTACATTTTGAATTTCCCACCAATTAACGGCTTGAATATTAGTAGCGGTTTTATATATGTAACCGCTACAAAATTATAAACGTTGGAATTTCTGTAGCGGTTGTTGTAGCGGTTTAATAACCGCTACAAAGTTATAAACGTTGGATTTTCAGAATATAAGGTTCTAGGCATCCTTCATTATCTTCTCACTCATCTTCTTCTCTATACTTTCTTCTCTCTCACTTGTAGCTATGGATAAATCTTGGATAAGGTTGCCGCGCAATTGTCCTGAATATTTGTACGGATTAAACAGTTTCTTAGATTTCGCATTCACTCACGCCAGCTGTAACGGCAAGATCGTCTGTCCGTGTCAGAAATGCAAGTTCAAGAAGTGGCATCCACGAAATGTTGTGATGGAACATTTGCTTGTGAAGCCTTTTCCTGACGACTATACGTTCTGGGCAGTTCATGGTGAGAAGGCCGGCGTTAGATATGACGAGGCTCTTCCTTGAAGTTCTCAAGTAGGCGTTCAAGTAGATGAAGATGATCCTGTGAATGATGCTGTGCGTGATGCGTTTGGATTTCAAGGCGACAACTTCAACGAAGAAGTGCACGGCTCTGAGCCGGCTTTTATGGGGAATGAAGCAGCTCGGGATTTTTTCAGCTTGATGGATGAGGCAGATCGTCCTTTATATCAAGGTTGTCGCAAATATTCTAAATTATCTTTCTTGATCAAATTATATCATATCAAGTGCTTGTGTGGGATCACGGATAAGGGAATGTCGATGTTGCTCGACTTATTACAAGATGCATTCCCCGACGCCGAGATTCCCACAACCTTCTACGAGGCCAAGAAGATCATCAACAGGTTGGGGTTGAATTATCAAAAGATTGATGCGTGCCCAAATGATTGTATGCTGTATTGGGGAGACGATTCCAGCAGGGAGACGTGCAAGAGATGTCACACATCGAGGTACAAGACAATTCGGAAGGGGAAAAAGCAGAAGAAGAAACCCGCAAAGATTCTCAGGTATTTCCCTTTGAAACCTCGTCTACAAAGATTATTTATGTCGTCTAAAACTGCTGAGCACATGAGGTGGCATGCCGTTGATAAAAACGAAGACGGTAAATTAAGACATCCGCGGGATGCAGCTGCTTGGAAAACGTTTGACAACGACTATCCAGATTTTGCGACTGACCCCAGAAATGTCCGGCTTGCGTTGGCGACCGACGGTTTCAATCCTTTCGGGAATCTTAGCACAAGTTACAGCATTTGGCTGGTAGTCTTAGTTCCCTACAACTTACCCCTTGGATGTGTATGAAACAAAGCTCTTTCATTATGTCTATGATCATTCCAGGCAAAAAGGCACCGGGCAATGACATCGATGTGTATCTCCAACCGCTTATTGCGGAATTGCTTGACCTGTGGAATGTCGGCTTGGAGACGTACGACGCTCACAGCAAGACTTTGTTCAACATGCGTGCAGCCTTGATGTGGACGATCAGTGACTTTCCTGGGCTTGGCACATTATCTGGTTGGAATGTACACACTGGGTTGGCGTGTCCGGCTTGCAATTTCGACTCTGACGCACTGCGCCTTCCCCACAGCCGAAAGTGGTGCTTTATGGGGCATCGGAGGTTTCTCGATGGAACGTATAAGTTCAGATTGCAACGGAATCGCTTCAATGGGAAACCAGAGAAAAGAGGACCACCTCAGACTTTGTCCGGTACAGATATCTTACAGCAGCTTGAACATGTTGACGTCGAGTTTGGAAAAAGCGACGATTCAGCACAAACTCGCCAAAAGACGCGCAGGACTTCGGCGCCTCAGCAGTGGAAGAAGATAAGTATCTTCTTCACGCTTCCGTATTGGAGATCTAATTTACTTCGCCACAGTCTTGATGTAATGCACATTGAAAAGAATGTTTGCGACAATGTGCTGTATACGCTGCTTAACGAACCCGGAAAGACAAAAGATCACCTTCAAGCTAGGAAAGATTTACGCGACATGGAGTTCGTGAAGAAGCTTGGCCAGATGAGCATGACAGATTTACACCGGCAAAGTTTACCCTCACAAAATCGAACAAGGATGTCTTCCTCGCGACGTTGAAGAAAATAAAAGTTCCTGATGGGTATTCAAGCAACATTTCTCGATGTGTCGACTTGCAGGCTCGAAAGGTTGCTGGCCTGAAGAGTCACGACTCACATGTTCTTATGCAGCAGTTACTCCCTCTGGCTATAAAGAATACACTTCCTCCCGATGTTTCCATCGTTTTGGTGGAACTTTGTTCTTTCTTTCGGAAGTTGTGTTCTAAGGTTTTGATCGTTGAGGAGCTCGATCAGCTGCAGTCGAAAATCATTCTTACGCTTTGTCACTTGGAGATGATCTTTCCTCCGTCCTTTTTTACTGTGATGGTTCACCTCACGGTCCACCTCGTTCATGAAACAAAGCTCGCTGGACCAGTACAATATCGTTGGATGTATCCGATTGAGAGGTACTCATTTTAAATATGTGCTTTCATTTATTGTCCGTATTTAATGTACGCTCGTCGTCCTTTTCATCATTTTATATCAATTTTCTCTTATGTACTTCGTAGGTTCCTTGGGAAATTAAAATCTTACGTGAGGAATAAGGCGTGGCCAGAAGGTTCTATAGCTGAAGGCTATATAGGGGATGAGGTGCTTTATTTTTGCTCAAGGTACTTTGATGATCTTGAGACGGCTTTCAACCGCCCCCCTCGTGTTGACGATTGTCCTGAACCTGCGCCGACATCAGGAGAATTTATCCCTCGTGTTGGTAAACCAGTTGGAGCAACTGAGAACTTCAAACTAACGGCAACTGAGAAGTTCCAAGCACATAGACATGTCTTGATTAATTGCACTCAAGTTGAGCCTTTCATACGGTAAGAATTGTACACTCACATGTATGTTAATCGATCTATATCTTTCGTAACATTTCTCACTTTCATTTCACTAACGCCTTTCCATTATTAATTGCAGGGAATTCAGAAGTCATGTCAAGCGTCAGCTCAGGATCCGTACACAGACATCCTCGGAAGTTGATAGGAGGGTCCACAGAGAATTCCCGGGCTGGTTTGCGCGCAGAATACTAAATGACCACAACCCACACTCACCAGATTTCAGAGCTCTCGCAATCGGCCCTCTTGATCATGCAAAACGGTTTACAGCATACAATGTCAATGGTTTTAAGTTTTGCACGGTTTCACGGGATCAAGGATTGCAAACACAGAATTCGGGTGTTTATGGCACATTTGGGACAAGGAGTTATGCGAGCAGCAGTGACGCCAACATGCAGTTCGGAGGCGTCCCTTACTATGGCAAGCTTCTTGATGTGGTCGAGCTTAATTATCAAGGCCGTTTCACCGTGACGCTGTTCAAGTGTTTGTGGGCAAATACCACTACTTCTCGGGGACTGACAACTGACGACCTAGGGATCACATCAGTCAATTTCTCACGCACGATTCATACTGGTATTTCTCAAGATGATGAGCCGTATATTCTAGCTTCAGAGGCACATCAGGTTTATTATGTCGAGGACGAGCGGCATAGGGATTGGCACATGGTCGTTCATTTAAAGCCAAGAGACCTTTACGACATGGGTGAAGGCGATAACATCGCCTACGAGAGTGAGCCATTTCAGCCAGCTGATTTTGAAAACTACTTCCCTGAAGGCGATGATAATTTACCTCTACTGCGGTGAGTTTTTTTAAGTCCACGTCATTTCAATTAAATTTTTTAAATTTAATAATACATCAATAACAATAATTTTTCTACAAAATTTCTGTAGGGATGGCGACGATGAGTGATCAAATTCAAGTGGAAAAAAATTTGTCTTTACAAAAAATGCAAAAAATTTGTGTTAAAATAAAATGTAAAAAAATATTTTTAAAAAAAATTAAAATAATATTTGTAGAATTCAAGTGTAAAAAATTTTTCTTCACAAAAAATGCAAAAAATTTGTGTTAAAATAAAATGTAAAAAAAAATTTAAAAAAAAAATTAATATAATATTTGTAGCGGTTATTAAACCGCTACAAAAATATAAATAACCGCTACTAAATAAAAACCGCTACATTAACCGCTACAAATAATTAAACCGCTACAAAAATATAAATAACCGCTACTAATTAGTAACCGCTACATTAACCGCTACATTAACCGCTACAAATTATACGTGAATCCCTATAAATACCCTTATCACAACTCATTTCAAACACTCCCCAATTTCTTTTCACCTTATCCTTCTTTCATTTCCTCTCATTTACAACTTCTTTCGTATGAGTAGAGGAGCTGAATAATACGATCAAATATGGTAACAAGATTTTCAATATCTTTTAGAATATTTCTTTTCTTTCTATAAAATTTATTCTAACCATTTTTTTTTAGATATATCATAACTCTATCTCATTTTCATCTATTTTTCATATACAATTACATTATATTATAAAACATAATAATTCCTTATTACCTAACTATCCTTAATAATATTATTAATATAAATTTTATACTAATCATATTCAATTACATTTTTTCTTTTTAATTTATTAATAAGTTAAACTATTAAATAATAAACTAATTGAAATAGATAAAATAATAACAAATTAAACTATTTAATATAATATTGAAAAAAAAGAAAAAAATCAACGTATATTTTTAAAAAATTTTTTTAAATATTTGTAGCGGTTATTAAACCGCTACTAAATAACGCGCCTTTTAAAAGCTAAATTTAAATTTTTTGGCGCCAAATTTGAATTTCATGAAATTAGTAGCGGTTTTTAAAACCGCTACTAATTTCATGAAATTCAAATTTAGTAGCGGTTTCTTAACCGCTACAAATAAAAAATGTCATTTTTAACAAATTTTCATTTTTATATATTTGTAGCGGTTACTAAACCGCTACAAAAAAAAAAATTCTTTTTAATAAAATTTTTTATATTTGTAGCGGTTATATAACCACTACAAATATCTCTTGGTGTTGTAGCGGTTACTATGAACCGCTACAAAGGTTGTAGCGGTTAGTTTTGATTGAGTAGCGGTTTTATAGAACCGCTACAAAACCGCTTGCAACGTACGATTTAGTAGCGGTTTTCGTAACCGCTACTAACCTAGTTTGTAGCGGTTAGAACCGCTACGAATACCCATTTTTAACCGCTACTAAATCACGTTTTTTTTGTAGTGAGTATGCCCTTCGTGCCCGCACCTAGAACATGTATACACTTTTCTGTCCTGGAATTGAGA
The DNA here is from genome assembly GCA_963210345.1 of Inga oerstediana. Lineage (NCBI taxonomy): Eukaryota > Viridiplantae > Streptophyta > Magnoliopsida > Fabales > Fabaceae > Inga > Inga oerstediana. The sequence goes on from OY723400.1 coordinate 76,309,560, forward strand.
CTCCCTTCTACTTGTTCGTGGTCTAATGTTGACAGTGTGCCCCTTAACTGTAATGTTTTACCTTTAATACCAAGACATGAACATATTGTTCTTCTAAGCTCATTGAGCGACATTCCTTCTCTTACCATTCTTCCATTTGCTCTCCCACCCACATATTGAGTCCTCCCTTGATCAATGACAATCTTCCCACCTATGTGGAATGTAACATCCTGCCTTTAATCATGTAATTATAATTCGATATTAAATAATTAAAGTAGATTAGAGACCTTCGGATAACTTAAACTCGTTTCAATCTCCTACTTTGTGGTAGGGTTTTCACAAAATCATTCAAAATCTCTTTCCTGTTCCTGGTCTCCATTTCAAAATTCGAATATAATCACCTGTGCAGTTTATCTACATTCACGTATGACAGAGTGTAAAACCAATTCCCCGGCAACTCCCGGATTCTATACATATATAACCTGAGGTTTAAGTATCCACTAGGGGATTACATCCAAAATTGAATATACTATTCATATTTCAGATTATACAGTAATCCCGAATTCAAAAGATATAACCAACATTCCAAAATCAACTATACCCCTAAGGGTCCTAAGTGCTCCGGGTCGGCCTCTTCTCCTTTAAGCCACATGCCCTGTCTGAAAGGTTAGTCATAGGAAGGAATGAGATTCGAGAGAATCTCAGTAGTAACAAACCACTCATACAATGTATAAATACCAAGCATGTATATAAATCACAACCAGCAACAACAGCAACATCAATCTCAAAGATACATGGTTTTCACCACAAACGACAGCACTCACGGCTGTATACACAATACGACAGCTTACGCTGTAATCACCATCACGACAGCTTACGCTGTAATCATAATAACAACAGCTTGCGCTGTAAACGACAGCTATCACCAGCTGTAACCGCAGCAGCATCAAAGATTCATCACAGAACAGTGATAACACACACATACAGAGCATTACACATAGTATAAGAGAGAGAGTCACTACCTGATCCTTTCCTGACGTCCTTCAGCGCAGTTGGCTCACGAGGGCGACAAATATCGAATCCTACAATTCCAAATGCACTATTTAGACACTTCCATAGTGTTACTTAGGGTTATATGAGTCTATAATGAAAATTTATAAAAATACCCCCGGGGACCCGGCCTGGGCCCGCCATACCCAGACCGGTTGCACTTTTCTCGAAATTCTAATCTGGGCTATCCTAACATATTTCCGCCCAAGGAATCCATTTCTGTACTCAGAATTATCAAATTCAATGTCAAATTACGAAATTACCCTTGACAGCCCTACTTTTAGGGTTTTAGGGGTGTTTCCGTAATTATGCTTTCTCGGCCTTTTTTGAAAAAGTGCCCAACTGTAACCCCACCTATTTTCGCCCACTGAATCCAATGGAATCATCAAATCATTGAAAATCCAAATATAAGACCCATTTACAGCCTTGGCCGAAATATACATGTTCTCCGGGAAAAATTGGGGTTTTACGATTTCGGCTCCGTAAACGCGTTCCTTTCTACTCCTAACCACTTTATTAACCATTACATTAGGTTACAACTAACATTAAGACCCAATTTGGGCAGCATAACCCCTAGGCCACATCATTTCCAAACTTTAAAACCAATGGCAATCCGGCGAAATTTCACCGATTAAATTGCCCACAGCAGCCAGAATAAGCAATATACGAAAGTTTGGAAGTTACCTCAAGCTCCTTCTAGCTTTTCTCAAGAGTGGCTGAAAACCCTAGCCCCTTGAACACCAAATTGTCTTCTCAAACACCTTAAATAACATAGAAGAGAAGTTTAGGAACAAGGTTATACGCGTTAGGAGCTAGATCGTCGGAGAAATCGGTTTACCTTGCGAGATTTCTCCTCTTTCTCTCTCTAAGAGCTCTCAACTTTCTCTCACTATCTTCAGCTGGAAATGGCGTGAAATGGCTGAAGAAGATGAGCAATTTGATTAATAATCCATGCTGACATCATCTTTTAATGAGATGATGTCATAATTCTCATTTTCGGATTTTCTGCCAAAACTTTGAAAAATCATAACTAATTCTAGAAAAATCGAAATGAGGTGATTCCAAAGCCAAATGAAAGATATTTAAGTCCTCTTCATAGGACAAATATTGGCCATTACTGCAAATCACCACAAAATTCCCAGAATTACAATTTTTACATACTGTTCCAGAAAATAATTAATTTCGCTGGGCAAATTTCAAAAATCCAAAACTCTTAGGTCACAAATCAAAATGATACAAATTATATGTTCATTTTGAAGCTTGACATGTGAACGTTAATACTGGAAAATTTCAGAATTTGGAGACACCATTTGCCTATTTAAAACGTCCATACAAATTGGCTGCCCTGTACAGAGTTTCAACGGACAGAGTTTTCAACTTTAGCACGATTGTTCCCAATGGTTCCAATTTCACAATAAACACTCTCCCCACATGAATTTTCACAAGTAAGCCATTGGAATCATTAAAATATCCAAATTCCCATCACACATTCTCCAAAAGTGTTTATTCAACAATAATTATATCCACTTTTAAAATCATTAGCCCTTAATCACTTTTTGGGATATTACATTTCTCCCCCCGAAAATTAAATTTCGTCCTCGAAATTGCTACACAACTTGAGCCATAAACTCCGGATATCGTCTTCGCATATCTTCCTCCGCTTCCCAAGTTGCCTCTCTTTGCGTCATTCCCTTCCAGATCACCTTCACATATGGAATGCGCCTGTGTCTGAGCCGTCGCTCTTCTCGGTCAATGACTTGCTCTGGCTCCACTGCATATGTGAAATTGTCTTGAAGCTCAACATCCTCATACTCAATGATGTGAGACGGATCCGGTTGGTACTTCTTCAATTGAGAAACGTGGAATACGTCATGGAGTCTACTCAAGCTCGGAGGTAGAGCTACTCGGTAAGCTACAGGCCCAATCCTCTTAAGGATTTCAAAAGGACCTATGTATCTAGGGCTTAGCTTCTTCCTCTTGATCGCTCGCCCAACACCGGTGACAGGAGATACTCTTAAGAAAATATGATCTCCAACCTCAAACTCTAGAGGCCGTCTTCTCTTGTCAGCGTAGCTTTTCTAGCGACTCTGCGCTGTAAGCAACCTCTTGCGAATAATCTGAATCTGTGCTGAGGTTTGATCAACCAAATCTGGTCCATAAAGCTTCCTTTCAGATAGTTCATTCCAACATAATGGTGATTGACACCGTCTTCCATACAACGCTTCATACGGAGCCATTTGAATACTCGCATGATAGCTATTGTTATAGGCGAACTCAGCTAGTGGAAGGAAACGATCCCAACTTCCTTTAAAGTCGAGAACACAAGCTTGCAACATATCTTCCAGCGTCTGAATTGTTCTCTCAGATTGTCCATCCGTTTGAGGATGATAAGCCGTACTGAATCTTAGTTGAGTACCTAAGGCTTCATGCAATGCTTTCCAGAATCTCAAAGTGAATCGGGGATCTCGATCGGAAATGATATTCTTCGGTACACCATGGAGTTTCACAATTTCTCGGATATAAATCTCTGCTAGCTTATCCGGAGAGTAACCAGCATCGATTGGTATGAAGTGGGATGACTTTGTTAATCGGTCCACAATTACCCAGATCGCATCATAGTTTCTGATCCTGGGTAATCCCACAACCAAATCCATGGTCACGCTTTCCCATTTCCATTCCGGAATCTCAGGACTCTGAAGTAAACCAGGCGGTCTCTGGTGCTCGATTTTTACTTTCTGACAAGTGAGACACCTTGCAACATATTTGGTCACGTCACTCTTCAAACCCGGCCACCAATACACCGATTTCAGATTCTGATACATCTTAGTCATACCAGGATGAAGAGTATATCGGCTCTTGTGTGCCTCATCCAGAATCTTCTGCCTCAACTCTGCCTTAAGTGGAACGCAGACTCTTTTCTGGTAACGAACCAATCCACGAGGCGATATGTCGTAGCCTGAAACTTCTCCCTGTTTGATTCGAGTCAGATTGCGCTGTATCCAGTCATCTTGACTCTGAGCTTCTTCAATTTCCACCCTTAGATCACTCCCCTCTTGAGAAACAGTGTAATTGGCACAGATGATCTGATTTGTCAAATTTAAATCACGGAAATCTTCAATCAATTTCCTTTCTTGTATCATCATAGCTGCAACGAGCACAGTCTTTCGGCTAAGAGCATCAACGACTACATTTGCCTTACCCGGGTGATATTTTATCTCCAGGTCGTAGTCCTTAAGCAATTCCATCCAGTGACGCTGTCTCATATTTAGCTCTTTTTGATCATATAAATATTTAAGACTCTTGTGGTCGCAGTACAGTTCCACAGTCACACCATACAGGTAATGACGCCAAATCTTTAAAGCAAATACAATGGCCGCAAGCTCCAGATCATGAGTGGGATAATTCAATTCATGAGGTCTGAGCTGTCGAGAGGCGTAGGCCACCACACGTCCCTGCTGCATAAGGACACACCCTAATCCCTGCCCACTGGCATCAGAATACACAACATATGTCACACTGGGATCGGGTAAAATCAATACAGGTGCCGACGTTAACCTCTCCTTCAGCTCCACAAAGCAGTTTTCACATTTCTCGTCCCACACAAACGGCTGATCTTTTCTCATGAGCTTGGTCATCGGCAACGCAATACGGGAGAAATTTTAGATAAATCTCCGATAATAACCAGCAAGACCCAGAAAACTGCGTATTTCCGCCACAGATTCTGGCCTCTTCCAGTTCAGTACTGCTTCCACTTTGCTGGGATCCACAGAGACCCCTTCTTGCGAGATAACATGGCCTAAGAATTTCACTTCTGATAGCCAAAACTCTCACTTGCTCAATTTAGCATATAATTGCTTCTCGCACAAGATATTCAATACGATTCTCAAATGATGCTTATGCTCATCCTTATTCTTGGAATATATCAAAATGTCATCGATAAACACAACAACAAACTGATCCAGATATTGCCGAAAGATACGGTTCATGTAATCCATGAAAACCGCAGGCGCATTGGTTAGCCCAAATGGCATCACCAAGAACTCATAATGACCATATCGGGTCCTGAAAGCAGTCTTTGGAATATCTTCTGCTTTCACTCGCAGCTGATGATACCCTGACCTTAGATCAATCTTTGAAAACACACACGAACCAGAGAGTTGATCTAATAGGTCATCAATTCGGGGAAGAGGGTACTTGTTTTTTATAGTAACTTTATTCAGCTCTCTGTAGTCGATACACAAGCGAAGACTCCCATCTTTCTTCTTTACAAACAACACTGGAGCTCCCCAAGGCGACACACTGGGTCTAATAAACCCTTTCTCAAGCAAATCTTCTATTTGTTTCTTTAACTCCGCCATTTCGTTTGGGGCCATGTGGTATGGGGCCTTGGATATAGAACCAGCTCCAGGTACAATGTCAATTGGGAACTGAACTTCCCTTTCTAGAGGTAATCCGCTCAGATCGTCCGGAAACACCTCAGGGAATTCATTTACCACGGGTATATTATTCAAGGTTTCGCCATTTTCCCCTTGCACAGAGAAAAACACTACATACCCCTGGCAACCCTTTTCAAGATACTTTTCAGCTTTGGTTGCCGAAAGAAAATTCATACTAGCATCCACATCTTCAACCCTCTGAGATACAGGATATACTATCCTCTTGTTTCCACAATCAAGCAATATATTATTTGCCATTAACCAATCAAAACCCAAAATGACTTCTAATTGACTAAGAGGCAAACATATCAAATCTACAATAGATTGATGCCCTTCCACAGTTATGACACAACTCAAACAAGCTTCTGTGGTCAAGGCCTTAATACCCATTGGAGTTGACACTACTAATTCAAATGGCAGTTTGTGCACATGCAATCCCAGGTGCTTCACGCAATCATAGGCAATGAAGGAGTGACTTGCACCCGAGTCAAATAAAACTTGCAACAGATGGCCATGAAGTAGAAGTTTACCTTGTATTAGCTCAGGAGATTTGCGGGCCTCCTCATGGGTCATAGTGAATACTCGGCCCTGTGTCCTCGGTCTCTGGTCTGGTCGTGGCTCTTTGCATTCAGCAGAAGTATGCCCCACACGCTTACAATTGAAGCATATTATTTTGCCATCACAAGTTTTGCCTTGATGTGGTTGGTTACACCGACGACAAATCCATGGTCCAGAATATGTTCTTTGCTGGTCACGGCTCCCAGACTGGTAGGGCTTCTTACCACTTCCAGACGAAGATCCTTGCCCCTTTCGCTTTTGTGAGGTAGCACCCTTATTAGGTTCATTATGGTGGCTAGTAGCTCTGGCAGGATACAAATCTCTCAAGTTGTTCTCTGTAATCCTGCACTGTTCAACCGCCTTGTTGAACTTGGTAAATTGATGAGTAGCTAAGCGCTTCCTCAACTCTCGCCTCAGACTGCGAATGAGCATATCAGAACTCCATTCTTCATCATCCTTGAACCGGAGATAGGAGGAGTATCGAGCCAATCGGACAAAACGGGACAAGTAATCATCGAAGCTTTCCGCGTCCCCTTGCTTGATATTCAGGAATTCTGTCTCCTTCTCGAGCCTCACTGATTTGGGAAAATACTTCTCGTTGAATTCTTGTTGAAACAATTCCCAAGTCAATGGCATCTTGTTGCTCTTCAAGGTTAGGGCGATATTCCGCCACCAACGGTCTGCATCCCCTTCGAGTTTGTAAACGGCCAGTCGTGGCTTCACCTCATCCGGACAATTAAGCACCTCAAATATTTTCTCCAGTCTGTTCATCCAATCTTCGGCTGCTTGAGGGTCAAACCTCCCTCTGAACGCAGGAGGCAGATGCTTGCAGAACCTGGTGACCCAAAACTGAAGGTCTCTTTCCTCTCTAAGCGGCATCCCATGTGATTCTTGATTTGGGACAATGTGAGGTGGGGACTCCAGGGGTCGTGCTGACCCTTCAGCAGTATCCTCATGACGGGTTTCTCCTTGAGTTTCCTCCGGAGTGGACTGAACTGGACCTTCCTTGTTCTTCGCCTTCTCTGCTCTGAGCTCTTCTCTCAACTCAGTTATCATATCTCTTTGATCCCGGATTAGACCTATCAGCTCTTGCATAGAATCTGGTGGATTATCATTGACGACCTCCACCTCTGGGTCTACACGCGGAATATTGGGGCGTCCTCTAGTTTTCTTCATTCTACAAACAACTTGCCCCATTAATTTAGCAGAGATAGTATGCACATATAGTCACAAAACTCATATATATATCCATGTCAATAAAACATACATGTGCATACACAACAATCATTCACAAATAATCTTCTATCCCTACTACTATCTAAGGGATCTATCCTAGCAACCTCTACCCTTACCAAGAACTACAGCTCTGATACCAAAATGTAACACCCTGCCTTTAATCATGTAATTATAATTCGATATTAAATAATTAAAGTAGATTAGAGACCTTCGGATAACTTAAACTCGTTTCAATCTCCTACTTTGTGGTAGGGTTTTCACAAAATCATTCAAAATCTCTTTCCTGTTCCTGGTCTCCATTTCAAAATTCGAATATAATCACCTGTGCAGTTTATCTACATTCACGTATGACAGAGTGTAAAACCAATTCCCCGGCAACTCCCGGATTCTATACATATATAACCTGAGGTTTAAGTATCCACTAGGGGATTACATCCAAAATTGAATATACTATTCATATTTCAGATTATACAGTAATCCCGAATTCAAAAGATATAACCAACATTCCAAAATCAACTATACCCCTAAGGGTCCTAAGTGCTCCGGGTCGGCCTCTTCTCCTTTAAGCCACATGCCCTGTCTGAAAGGTTAGTCATAGGAAGGAATGAGATTCGAGAGAATCTCAGTAGTAACAAACCACTCATACAATGTATAAATACCAAGCATGTATATAAATCACAACCAGCAACAACAGCAACATCAATCTCAAAGATACATGGTTTTCACCACAAACGACAGCACTCACGGCTGTATACACAATACAACAGCTTACGCTGTAATCACCATCACGACAGCTTACGCTGTAATCATAATAACGACAGCTTGCGCTGTAAACGACAGCTATCACCAGCTGTAACCGCAGCAGCATCAAAGATTCATCACAGAACAGTGATAACACACACATACAGAGCATTACACATAGTATAAGAGAGAGAGTCACTACCTGATCCTTTCCTGACGTCCTTCAGCGCAGTTGGCTCACGAGGGCGACAAATATCGAATCCTACAATTCCAAATGCACTATTTAGACACTTCCATAGTGTTACTTAGGGTTATATGAGTCTATAATGAAAATTTACAAAAATACCCCCGGGGACCCGGCCTGGGCCCGCCATACCCAGACCGGTTGCACTTTTCTCGAAATTCTAATCTGGGCTATCCTGACATATTTCCGCCCAAGGAATCCATTTCTGCACTCAGAATTATCAAATTCAATGTCAAATTACGAAATTACCCTTGGCAGCCCTACTTTTAGGGTTTTAGGGGTGTTTCCGTAATTATGCTTTCTCGGCCTTTTTTGAAAAAGTGCCCAACTGTAACCCCACCTATTTTCGCCCACTGAATCCAATGGAATCATCAAATCATTGAAAATCCAAATATAAGACCCATTTACAGCCTTGGCCGAAATATACATGTTCTCCGGGAAAAATTGGGGTTTTACGATTTCGGCTCCGTAAACGCGTTCCTTTCTACTCCTAACCACTTTATTAACCATTACATTAGGTTACAACTAACATTAAGACCCAATTTGGGCAGCATAACCCCTAGGCCACATCATTTCCAAACTTTAAAACCAATGGCAATCCGGCGAAATTTCACCGATTAAATTGCCCACAGCAGCCCGAATAAGCAATATACGAAAGTTTGGAAGTTACCTCAAGCTCCTTCTAGCTTTTCTCAAGAGTGGCTGAAAACCCTAGCCCCTTGAACACCAAATTGTCTTCTCAAACACCTTAAATAACATAGAAGAGAAGTTTAGGAACAAGGTTATACGCATTAGGAGCTAGATCGTCGGAGAAATCGGTTTACCTTGCGAGATTTCTCCTCTTTCTCTCTCTAAGAGCTCTCAACTTTCTCTCACTATCTTCAGCTGGAAATGGCGTGAAATGGCTGAAGAAGATGAGCAATTTGATTAATAATCCATGCTGACATCATCTTTTAATGAGATGATGTCATAATTCCCATTTTCGGATTTTCTGGCAGATTTTCTGCCAAAACTTTGAAAAATCATAACTAATTCTAGAAAAATCGAAATGAGGTGATTCCAAAGCCAAATGAAAGATATTTAAGTCCTCTTCATAGGAAAAATATTGGCCATTACTGCAAATCACCACAAAATTCCCAGAATTACAATTTTTGCATACTGTTCCAGAAAATAATTAATTTCGCTGGGCAAACTTCAAAAATCCAAAACTCTTAGTTCACAAATCAAAATGATACAAATTATATGTTCATTTTGAAGCTTGACATGTGAACGTTAATACTGGAAAATTTCAGAATTTGTAGACACCATTTGCCTATTTAAAACATCCATACAAATTGGCTGCCCTATACAGAGTTTCAACGGACAGAGTTTTCAACTTTAGCACGATTGTTCCCAATGGTTCCAATTTCACAATAAACACTCTTCCCACATGAATTTTCACAAGGAAGCCATTGGAATAATTAAAATATCCAAATTCCCATCATACATTCTCCAAAAGTGTTTATTCAACAATAATTATATCCACTTTTAAAGTCATTAGCCCTTAATCACTTTTTGGGATATTACATGGAAGAAGCAATAAATTTCCTTTTGTACTCTATTCATCGCATTAACTCTAGACCTGCAACAATATGACTTTAATGCCAACTAATCTGAAGTTTGCAATATGTTTGACATATAATAAACTAGTCAATATGTAATTATACCTTCACCTATAATAAACTAATATGCACTCAAACATGCACAGTCAAACTACTTCAATGAAGATTTTTTACCAAAACATTCAACATTGCAAAGACAATACTGCACGATGCCTTTGAACTCAATTGAATCAAAACCAGCAAGCAATATAGGATTCAGACTAATAAATAAATTTTTGGCAAATTAATTGCTGAATGCTACCATGGAAGATCTGTTGCACATAACGGAAGATATTTTGCACACAACATAAGATTGTTTGCACATTTATATGAAAGATTTTTGCACAAAATGGAACATGGTTTGCACAAAATGGAAGATCGCTTGCACACTTGGTAGCAATCAACAATTAATTTGCCTCAAAGGTATTTTTCGGCAATTCTCCCAACAAAGAAAAGAATTATTACTTCCAGCAACAATCAGGCAACAATACCCAATACGGAAGATAATTGCACATAATGGAAGATCATTGGCATATAATGGATCATCCTTTGCACATATCGTGCATGGCCATTGGACACGTATGGAAAAGATCCATTGCACAAAACGGGAGATCAGTTGCACATAATGGCTATCACATGTGAATCTTAATTGCAGAATCATTATTCCAGCAACATTCAGGTAACAAAACCGATTACACGCAATACACGATACACAATATATAAACTCCCATCAACTAATATCAAAAACTTTACAATAATGGCCAAACTCATAATATCTAAGCAACCCCCAATTATATTTACTATTTCCTTACTCACACACACAGCAATGCACAGTACTAAGTTCCACTAGCAATATAGAAATCATCACCTCCATCAAAAACTGAAATATGAAGAAGGGCTTCAAAGTGATCTATCGACTCCACAGTGATGGACCTCCGGCGGACGCCACAGTGATCGACGGCAACAACAGAAAACTCGCATCACCGCACTCCGGCAAACACGATAAATGAACATGCCACTGCAATAACCTTTTAGTTGTTTGCTTCTACCTCGTGTGATATTTCCAAACTAAACGAGGGGCTTTTGTGTCTTTTCAAGTTGAATTTTAATGACAGATAGGTACCCCACTTGTGTTGGTGGCAAAGAGCAATTAATTTGCTTATTTGATATTTTCCAGCGATTTTCCCAAAAAAATATTTCACATGCAAAGGACTTAGAAGTAATAAGTAGCAGAGGTAAATATTTTTTATGCAAATACCCTCTGTATAGTCACCAATCACCACGGGTTTTGCAATTCTGTGTTCCCAACTTCCCATTTGTGTTGACGTTTTGAGTTTGCTCTTCAGCCAGTCTCACTAATTTCTCTCTATTGCTCTTTTCCTACAATCTTCTTTTGTGTTGGCGCTTTGAGTTTGCTCTTCATTCAGTCTCACTAATTTCTCTCTGTTGCTCTTCTTCTGCGATCTTCTTGTTCATTTGCTTGTTTGTGTTTTGATCCTTCCTTTTTAGTTTCTCTCCGTTAATAATAGTTTATGCTGGCTCTTGCTCTTTATCTTCAACACTTTGTTTGCCCTTTGCTTCTTTGTATTTGGATCATTCCTTTCACTTTCATCTCTAGCTTCTTCTTCTTCGTGTTAAAACAAAAACAAAAACAAAAAAGCAATGAAATTTGTGTCTCTTCTTTTCAGTTCTCCTTTTTATTTGATTTAAAACAAGAAAAGAAAAAAAAATTGAGTCCTCCTTGTGTGCTCTTCTTTTCAGTTCTTCTTTTTATTTGATTTAAAAAAACAAGAAAAGAAAAAAAATTGAGTCCTTCTGGAATTCTTCGTTTTCTTCTCCATCGTGTTAAACAAACATTAAAAAAAGCAAGGAAAATTGTGTCATCTTCTTTTCGGTTCTTCATTTTATTTGATTTTTAAAAAAAAAGAAAAGAAAAAAATTGAGGCCTATTTGAATTCCTGCTTTGATTCTTCTTCTTCTTCGTGTTCAAAAAACATTAAAAAAGCAAGAAAAATTGTGTGCTCTTCTTTTCAGTTCTTCTTTTTATTTGATTTAAAAAAAAAGAAAAGAAAAAATTATGAGTCCTACTTGAATCTCTGTTTTGCTTTTTCGCTCCGATCGCTATCGTTTTTGTTGTTCTTCTGGTTCTGATTTTTTTTTTTTAAAAAAAAACTTCTGGATACGCACCTATCCAATCCATCACTTGATGCTGTTTTTCTTTTTCTTCATTTAGTGTTTAATTTTTTTTTTTTTTTTGAAAAAAAAAAAGAAGAAAAAACGGAGGACGCATACACATCAAAAGCACATCTTGCACCTGGAGAGGCGTTGAAATCAGAGGATCAGAGGTTAGTATTTTGTACCCTAAATTCTACAGCACTACTTGAAGTTGAAAGATAGAGTGTGTATATATACGGGTATATATTGTAGAGAAAATTGGTCAAATTGACCAAATAATATAAATATTTAGATAAAAAGACCAAAATAAAAAATATGTAATTTCTTATCCATAGATCTGCAACTTTCTTCCACAAAATCTGTAATTTTCTTTTATGATATTCTTGTCCCCAAAAATTGCCCCCATTATTTGGTCGGTCGTTTTCCCCAATCTTCCAGTATTGTGGTAATAACAAAATTTTCTTTTATTGTCATTATTTAAATTTGAAATATTTGAGTGGTAAATTTTGACGATGAAACTGGTAAATTAATAATGCAACACATTTAATATTGAAACTTATAAAATTTAGCGTTTATATATAGAACACGATTTACAAAGTTCAAGTATGAAAATTTAGGAACTCAGAATATAAATTTACAAATCTCTGTGAATTTACTACTTAAAGATAATATATCTAACCGTGAGTCCGTGACAGTATGTATGGGCAATCAAGGATAATAATTTGTTATTTGTCCAAGATTATGATTTATTGTCGTTAAATTGTTCTTGGTGTGGTACTTTATTACTCTCACGGTCTCATTTATATATGAGTTTTCACGTCAGTAATTGGCTACTCTCTCTCTCTCTCTGTTTTTAATTCTTCTATATGGGAGATAGCTCTCCTGAAGAAATTATTAACATGATTTAGTTAGAGCTTAGAGTATAACTTAAGGATAAAATAGTACACATGTATTACCAAAAAAATAATACACATGTTTCGGTTTAATTAATTAAAAACAAGTATATTAAGTATATCATGTACATAATTTTATTGTAAAGTAGGAAGATGATATGAAAATTATCTCACAATTAATTTTCATATACGTGGTATGAGATTGTGTTGTAAATTGCATAAAATGGGTAACAAATTATCTATCTAAAATTTTTTTTATATGATGTAAAATGGACTTCTAAGCTCCATAGGATTAATTCTATATATAATGATCTGTTGATAAAAGAAGATAAATAATGATTAATTGAATTGTGAATTGTTGATGCCATGTCATCTCTTTAAGTCTTTTTTAAATGTGAGGTCATGACTTTGATCCTATAAATATGATGGATGCATGAGTTCTTTTCTATAGGATGAATTAGGACAAAAATAATGAATTGTAAATTACAAAAATAAATGATAAGTTATCACAAACCCCCCAAAAAAATATAAATCATTTCTCAACAGGGACATTTAGGGCCCATATATTATTTTCAGATTGGTTATGGACCGATGTCCTTCTCTATCATCTTTCTAGATCATTAAAAAATAGTGAACAAAATTCTTATAATACTTCAATGGGTTTTTACCTTTAATCTCATATAATAATAAAAATTAAAATTTGAACAGGATTATATCCAATGTTCGTATTATTAACGTGATTTTTTTATTTTAAATTTTTATGTCATTGATCACAGTTTAGATTATTCCCTAAATTTTCTCAACATTTGAGTCAATATTGTTTTTTGAATAGGATCAAAGCAAGAAGCAAGAAGAAGAACCCTTCAATCAAACTTTGAAATACTTGGACAAGAGGTAAGTATAGAATTTCGTAATGGCAATATTTTAATATCTTGATGTCAAATTTCTTAGATTTATTTTAAGTTAATTTATATAAATTTTTGCGTTGGTTCTTCAACTTTTATAAATAAATTGATTTACAAGTCAATTTATTAAATTTACAAATCATCTTCTTAAATGCACATATGGATTCTTTATTTTGTTAAGTTATAAATTTTGTTGAGTCACCACTAAATCGATTTGAAAAATCTGAATAACCAATTAATACAAAGTTTGTATAAATTTACTTGATAATCTTTGATTTTGACTTGTATATAATAAAATATTGATTTTTTTAGAAATTTACTTGTAAATTTAAGATGTTGAGTAAGGTTGTCAAACTCGCGAGTTTAAGCAAACTTGTGATAGTGATGTAAATTCGTATCGTAAACTCGTAAAAGTTTAGTTCTACTATTAAATAGATATTATTAGTATTTAATTAAATAATTAAAATATAAAAAGTTGACAACAATTTGATTTAAATATAATTTAAATCCAAACAATTGAAATTAAATCTATCAACATTCATAATTTATTGTATTTAACAAAGAAATTTCTATGAAATTCATGTATAAAGCCATTGAACATAATTAAATTGAAAAAGTTAACACAAGTTTAAGGGTGCGTTAGCATAGTTTTGTAAGCTAGAAACGTAAAAACAGTAAACTTGGTGTATAAACTCGTGAATTTAACTGAGTTTATAATGGTCATGAGTTTACCAATTACTCGACTCGATTTTGTAAGTTAGAAACGTAAAAACGGTAAATTCGGAGAGTCAACTCACAAGTTTGACAACAATAATGTTGAGATTTATTTGGAAATCTTAAAAGTCTGACTTGTAAATAATGAATTTAATATTTCAATAAAATATTTTTTTTGAATGGTCAATAATCGCCGCAGCAGTTCGGCGTTAGTCAAATGCAAAGGGCATATGTGACAATTTGCAAATGAAATCAATTAAAATCAAATTATAAGGAAGTTTAGAGTATTTTAAAACATTGCCTATAATTCCCTCTTATTCACACCTTATATGTAATTTTTCCTTTAGTCATGAAATGCCAGCTAGGAGATGAAAATAAAGGAAGCATAAAAAAAAATAAGAAAAGGAAAAAAGAACCAGAAAACACTCTAAGAACATTCTCATTTATAGGTTTTTTAAACTGACAGAGTTTGGAAAAATTAATATTTCTTGTGATGCAGATTTTCCAAAAAATTTGAGAAGACAACCAATCATATTGTAAAACTTACCATGCATCACTAATAACAAATATTTTCCATTCTATGCTATTGAGATCCCTAGAACATGGCAGGTGTGTAGCTGAAACATATATAATAGTAGTGTAGTCATCAGTCAGTCCCTAATTTTATCACATATGCATTATATATGTTAGATGGAGGAAATTGTAAAGGACGCGGCTACCCCTGTCGTCGAATCATTGGTAGCTAAAGCAGTGAAGGAACTTAAATACTTGCGTCATTACAACAACTATGGTGGCGAATTTGAAAAGAAAAAGGAAAGCTTGCTTGCAAAAAGAGACACACTGCTTAAAGATATTAAAGAAGCCAAAGACAGAAATGAGAATGAGACTGAGATTGAAGTTGACCTATGGTTAAAAAGAGCCAAGGGTCTCATAAAGGAAGACACAAAAGGAAAGAAGAAATGCTTTGGTTTGGTTACTAATTGCTGTTGGCAGTACAAGCAAGGAAAGGAGTTGGCAGGGAAGATACAAGAGATTGAAGAACTGATTGGAGATGGTACCTTCACTCGTGTTGCACGTTCAACTGGGCTTCCAGGCATCGAATTCTATTCTTCTCAAAATTTTATGCATTTGAATGACAGAAAGTCGAAATTTGAGGAACTTAAGGAGGCATTAAAAGATGACAAGAAGTTTAGGATTGGGCTATATGGGTTGGGGGGAACAGGGAAAACCACAATGGCGATACAAGTAGGTGAAGAAGTTGCAAACTCAAAAGTGTTTGATAAAGTCATCTTTACTGTTGTCTCAAAGGATCCAAACTTGAAAGAGATTAGAGACAACATCGCAAAACAGTTAAGTTTGACTTTCAAAGAAGGAATGGATGCATCGGAACAAGCACAACAATTGTGGAAAAGAATAGCAGAAGGTGAAAAAAAGGTACTCATAGTACTAGATGACGCATGGGAAAAGCTTACACTTCGAGAGATAGGGATTCCTCTTGGTCGTCATGGCAAGGGTTGTTGTGCTATTTTGCTAACCACACGCAGTCGGAAAGTTTGTGGGGATATGGGATGCGATGAGACTATTGAACTTGAGGTCCTAAATGAAAAAGATGCAGTTGATCTTTTCCTATCTTATGCTGGCCAGAGAATAGATGATTCTTCCAATGAGATTAAGGATGTGGCTTTAAGTATTGTGAAGGAGTGTGGAAGATTGCCGGTTGCAATTGTAGCAGTCGCAAGTGCATTGAAATCTAGTCCTCTAATAGAATGGATTCAGGGTTTGGATAGATTGCAGAATCCTAAGGCAATTCATGATGTCAATGAAGATTTAAAAGAGGCTTATAATTCTTTGAGATTAAGCTATGATTATCTCAAGAATGAAGAAGCCAAAAAACTCTTCCTCTTGTGCTCTCTGTTCCCAGAAGATTATGAAGTACCTATAGAATTTTTAACCAGAATTGCTAGATGTCTCGGGCTTTGTGGAGAAGCTAATAGATACTCTACCACAAGAAGTCATTTCACTCCAATTAAAAAGGTGCTCATGGATTCCTGTTTATTATTAAAGGTTGAGAATGAAGCTGTAAAAATGCATGACTTGGTTCGAGAAGTGGCTTTGTGGATTGGAACCAAACTAGTTCAAGTGGTCATGGATTCTAGCACAACGTTAATGGAGAATATCCAATATTCATCTTGTAACATAATTGACTTTCCTGACCATTTTAATGGTAAAAAACTTGAGGTTCTTTTACTTTGGATCAGTAATAATGCATATTCTACTACTGTGAAAATTCCAGATGGTATCTTTGAAGGGATGGAGAACCTCAAATTTTTGGCTTTAATGAATCGGTTGTATATTAGAATTTTAGGTGCGTCCTTATTTCAATCTTTTCCCTCATTGATAAATGTTCAAACTTTAGCCATAAAAAGATTTGAGTTAGGAGATATATCTATTTTGGCAAACTTAAAAAGCCTTGAGAGTCTTGAATTGAGCAATTGCTCAATTATTGAATTGCCAAAGGAAATTCGAAAACTATATAAGTTGAGATTGTTGGAGATAGTAGGGTGTGATATTGTAAGAAATAATCCTTTTGAAGTGATTGGGAGTTGCGTACAATTAGAGGAGTTGTATTTTGTTTCAAATCATATGGATGAAGATACATGTAAATCACCATCTCTTATTACAACTTTTCCTAAATTGGAAAGGTATCAGATAAGGGGATGGCGTCCATTTGCTTATTGTATAGTGGATTTTTCAATATCTAGATATTTTGATTCAAAGGGCTTAAGAGTAAACTTCTCCGATGAAATATTTAAATCCTTTGTGGCAAGAGTAGAAGTTTTGAAGTTAGATGGAGATTATTGTAATAGAGGATGGACAAATATTGTTCCTGACATTTTACCTGTGAAAGATGATAGCAAGGAAGACCACTTAACTAGGCTTTGTTTGCAATCTATGAATGGGATAACGTGCCTAATCCGTCCTCAATCTCGTGTGGCTATCTTCTCGAAGTTGGTTGAACTGGAGCTTTCTAACATGGCTGTGAGAGAACTATGTTGTGGTCTATATCCAATTAACTTTTTGAAGCAATTGAAGAAGCTGCATTTATCAAAGTGTAAAAATCTGGAAGGATCATTATTTGATGGAAAGCTAGATCTGTGTAATCTTAAGTCCATACGTTTAGAAGAATGTTCAATGACATACCTTTTTCATCCATTCACAGCACAGAGTCTAAAGCAGTTAGAAATGTTGGATATTAACGACTGTTCTGAGTTGAAATATATAGTAGCGGAGCCAATGGAAGATCATGATCCCCATCAAAAGAGTCATGACTCAATTTTCCCAAAATTGAAATATCTCCAAGTTAAATTCTGTCCTGAATTAGAATTTATTTTGCCAATATGTTCTTGCAAAGACCTTCCACTGCTAGAAAGTATGCAGATTGTTGATTGTGAGAATCTAGAATATATATTTGGGCAATATCCGGAGCAGAGAGATTTGCACCAAATGGGAACAGAAGCCATCCTCCAGTCGCTAGAAAAAGTGGTAATTTCTAAAATACCAAATTTCATGAACATATACGCAGGATGCGATCTCCCCTCTGATGAAGTACGAAAGTCATCAACAAGTACAAAGGTGGAAGATGGGAGTAGTAGTTTATCAAGGAGTCCTCTGTGCTGGTTTTGGCCAAAATCAAATGCCTCAACTATATATCACCCTTCTCCTTCCATGAACCATAATCAGGTGCTCATCTCTTACTCTATTTTGTTGGAATATCTTTATTCATAATATTCGATGAATAATCCAAATATGATTCGTTGAACTTCTTTTAGCGAAAATTTGTTTGTTTATAAATTAATAGTTGTAGAATATTTAATAAATATGGCATTGCATATAGCAAACCTTTTACAATTACCAATTCCAACCTAATTTGGCCAAGATCCATTGTATAATATCAGTTTGTATAAAATCACTACATTAGCGAGAAGTTTTAAAAGCATGCATTGTGCCAATTTAAATTAGCAAAACACTGTTTAGTTGGTAGAGAATTTCAATATGATTTTGAAGAGACTACAGTTCAAATTAATTAATAAGAATGAATTTAGGGAGGATAAGAAGACAAATTAAAAAGATAGTAACTTGTATTTAATTCTCTTTATGCAAAAAGATTCAATAGAGTACAATGATGTCGCACAATCCATGTAACTGACTTCACCTAGTGGAATAAGGCTTATTGTTATTGTTGTAGTATCCAAAAAGAAGTATTTACCTCATTTTTCTTTTTTCATTATATAAATATATTCAAATGTAATTATAAAATTAAAAAAATATGTTAATATAAAATGCAATTTATAAGATTGTAACAAGCACATTATTAAAAAAATTGGCAATATTGCAGCGCGCTCAGTGATCAAATTCCTTTTAACATTGCATAACGATATACTCATACAAGTATGAAATAGTTTAAATAAATTCAAAATTGAATTTAAATAGAAAGGGCTTTTCAACACACACATATATTATAGTAGAATTTTCTTGTAATATCAGAAAAGTTTGATTCTTAAACCCCTACCATAACTTGTCTCATATCTTAGAATTGATGAAAGAAGAATTCACATGTTTGTATGGAATACAGGGGATGAAGGTGAACTATGTTGCAAATAGAGCTCATAGACTTTTTACAGCACCATTATACCCGTACACACGTTTGAGAAGGATGGAGATATGGGGAATGCATGGCTTAAAGTCACTCTTTACCCTATCCATTGTCTCATCATTGAAATTGCTGGAAATATTGGAAGTTCGATCTTGCGATACACTAGAGTATATAGTAACAGACAAGGAGGATGATCATGATCATATGAATGTTAACTCTATCTTCCCCAAACTGCGGAAGGTTGAAGTCTCTGACTGTAGCCATTTGGAATATATATTCCCAGCTTTTTACTCTAAAGACTTTCAGTATTTAGAGTCTGTGTCCATCACCAAGGCTGAAAAGTTGACACATGTTTTTGGAAAATGTCAAGCTGATCAGAATCATAATGTTCATATTGATCTTAATCTACCTGCTATGAAACGATTATACCTTAGTAGTACACCAAATATAGTTAGTATTTGTGCTCAAAACTATTCTACGAAGGAACTATACCTGGAAGATATTTCTTTTGAAGGATGTCCACAACTTGCTTTGGAAACTTTGATAGACTTATTATTGGTTGTTGGGCATAAAAGACAAGAAGATCTCTCAAGCAAAAAGGTAAACCTCCTCCAACTTGTTTTTCTAGTTAATTTACGATTAATCAGCTAAAAAGGTCATTGATACTAACATATCTTATTGATACCCACAGGCATTACCTCTTCAGAAGAAAAGTAAACCACTTTACAATTTGCAAGAATTGCTCGAGTTCAAGGACCGTAACAGTTACACGAGCTTTCAAAATCTTTCCAATCTAATAATCAGAGGATGCAAACAATTGAAATTTATTTTTTCTGCATCCACCTCAAGGATGCTACAAAAACTGAAAAATTTAGATGTAATAGAGTGTGAAGAGCTGGTGAGCATTATTGAGGAGGATGAAGAGAGTAAGAAAAATCCTCTGGCTCCACATCAAGTATACTTCCCAGAGCTACGTATAATTGATGTGAGGCACTGCAAAAGTTTGAAATACTTGTTCTCTATGGCAAGTGGTGAGCTTCCACGACTCTTGTGTGTGATTATAGAAGATACCCCTCAGCTTGGTGAAGTATTGAGATGGAAGCATGGGGAGGGGCAGAAGCTGGTCATGAAGGATGTGTTTCCAAGACTACATATAATAAGACTAGTAAACCTACCAGCTCTTCATACTATTTGTCAAGGCATTGATTTTCACACTGTGAAATTGCGTAGTGTGCGTGAATGTCCTGCTATTTCTTTAACTTCAGCTAATGATAGCGAAGAAGAACGTAAGTGTTCACGTTGGTAATTCATCACAACTGCTAATTGCTACAATTTCTTCTCATAATATTGGAATTGTTTTATTTTGGCAGTAATAAAATTATCAGAGTCATTTGGAAGAGACTCTGTATATGAAGACGAAGACGTCAACTACGTACGATGGATAATTGGCATCTGGGCTGAGGAGGTTAGTATCAAACTTCTTAAAATGGCTTAATCATCTGATATATTTGTTTGGGGTGGGGGGGGGGGGACAGGGAGATGATAAATGACATTTTTTACACAAGCTTAGCTAAAAATCCAATTGACCAATAAGTACATGAATAAAATTTTCTTACTAATAATTTTCTCCAAATCAAGCATGTGTGTGTTGTACTTTTCTCTATTCATGATGTAGACTTACGAAGCCAACAAATTCTCTCGTCTATAATGACTACTTCTTTTACTTCAAATTTTAGTAGGATGTCAATAAATCTATAAAACTTTCTATTCTTGAGCTGAGCTTTGAAAATTTAATCAAAAACTCCAACTCATTTAATCTTTTCTATATGTTTTGTGATTTTTTAGATTGAAGAAGCCTCCACAGAACACGTCAGAGGTACAAACATTATGGTTCTGTTGAGAAAATAGAGAAAAAGGGAGAATAGGCTTACTTACTATAACAACAGAGCATGATATACATATACAGTGTACAGAGGAAAACCTGATTGAACAAATGGATAAGAATGAAATACACATGTCAACCAATTACATAAGCAGCTCTAAGAAATTTTCAAGGTTTTCTAACATGTTCTAAAGATTTAGGCTTGTGGTATTGCTGGGCTTAGTTGACGCTGATTGTAATTGTAAACAAATGCATTATTGTTCAGATTGAAGTAGAGGGACCACAACAAGATGTTGGAAATGGATCAACAACGCTCCAACAGAATAATGGTTCACCAAATTTTGCCGAAGTACGTATATTATATAGTTTTTTATATATCCAAGTAGACTTAAGAAACTAGCCAACGATTTCCCTCTTACCTCATTGCCTTGTTCATTTCTTCAAAATGAATGAAGATTTTTTTTCCTTAAAAGAAATTGTGTGCTAAGATTTATTATGGTTATTGATAACATCAAAACTCAATTTATCATCTTTTATATCTTTTTATTGATGTTTAGAGTGAGGAAGTATCAACGGAGATTGTTGTAGAAGACTTGACAATATATAGTAATTTGCCAAATTTGACAAAGGTATGTATGTTCTGCTTTTCTTTAACAACAAGGACTTAGACCAACAAACAGTTTCTTTTTTTGATTAATATATGATATGCTTAATTATTTTAACCTTTTTAGTAATTATTTTAACTCCATCATCTGATTTAGACATGGTAAGAGTCACTCTTCAATTAATACAAGGGTTTGCTTCATACCCATAACAAAGCTTCATGTCCTTCAACATGGTTAGAGTGTGTAACATTATTCAAGTGTTCTTCTATGGAAATTAAGTAAATAAATGATTAGTTATCTGTTATTAGCTGTTTGGGGTAGGTCCCTAATGCTGTTGTATTGGATAAACTTTTGACAGTTAATGAAACCTAAGAGCATTTCAGTTTTCCTCTAGTTTCTATCTCTCTTTCTAATTCCGCTGTGAATCCCTTCTATTTCTCTTCCTATCTCTGTCTCCCCTAATTCTCCTTCTTTTCATCTTACCATAACATTCATTTTTAATAGATGTTGGGACATTTACATTTCTGTGTTTTCTAAGTTAATATAGCTCTCTTGTTTCTTAACATGTTTTATATTTATTATCAATGGGACATGCCAGGAGGTTAGAACTGAGTGCGATGGGAATTTCTACAAACCATTGGGTCAAGATTGTGCAGACAAGCTTGCAAAAGTTGATGAGGTAATATCACTAATCATTCTTGTGTTTTCTTGAGCTTCACTTTTATTTTTAACTTGGTGCATATACTTTACAAACCATATAGACTAGACTAAAAGCTTAAGTGAAACTCTTAAATGGGCTATTATCAAATACTCTAATCCACCACTTGGCTGAAAATTACTCCCTCCAGCTCATTGGTTAGAACCAAGATCTGAAAAGAAAAACAATTCTCAATTTACTCTTGTTAAAGGCATTTTCTTTAAAAACAATCATATTTCTTCCACATATACAATTTCTTACCACAGAAAATTGCAAAAATGTAAAATTGAAAGACAATAATTAATAGTCCTTGGGTTTATGCAAAGTGACTTAACCGTCATTTTGTATATTGGACCAAAGGAATACAAAATCTAGTAAGACACTTAAAGTAACATCAAACTAGTACTACTCTCTGCTATGCAATAGATTGCTATGGAAACAATGGAGCTAAGTGTTCAACATAATCCTAAATAAGATGAAGCTAGCAAATCAAATTAAGTCATGAGTTTAGAATTAAAATGAGACTTCACATGTAAACATGTTATTCTTCCTGATATGCATGGGCTGAATTTACGATAAAAAAACATGCAACTTTTAGCTATTTTTTTCATATTTATTTTCTTTTATGGTAATTTGGTCCACAAAGAATCCAAGGGCCAGAAAATTATATTATAATGCTTTGCAAACTTCTAACATTCTACAGAAAATTATATTATATACATTGTTAGTGATTTAGTGTCATAGAAATAGTAAAACTTACATGTCATTTCTTGTTGTGCAGAATCTCGAAGCAACTTTTGGAGAAGGTCCTTCTTTAGAGAAATATGACAAATATGACAAAGCAAGTTCTTCAACTTATTCAAAACCAAAAATTGAAAAACCTCACGCATTATCTCCTTCAAAGGTAAGCTTGTTACATTCTTTTTAGCATTATTCATTCTGTTGTTTGAGTTATGTGGAAAAGATTCAATGGGTGATCAACAAACACTTGAAGAACCTACTAACCAATGTTCTTCTAAAGATACATCAAATGAAATGGCAATTACTAGAATCTCTCCACTTGTATTTTTTTTTTTTTTAATATATTTGTGCTATTGATACATTATTGATTTTGATCTAGATTAATTTTTCTATTTCTACTCTCTTAGATCTCTTTAATCTCTTCTCCCAAAAAGTCTCAAATAGAAACTTTAGCTGCTCAGGTAGAATCAGGGAACTCTACTATTACTGATCAATCTGCACAAGTAAGCCTTCATTTTTTGCATCAGTTTTAGGATGTAATTTTATCCGTTAAAACTAACGTATACTAATGCTAGAATAGAACATTTTGATAATCTACTAGAGCTCTCTCTTCTTTTTTTTTGAAGCAACTGGTGCATACTTTTAATTCACTATATATTACCTTCTATTCAATTTGAAAACTAAATAAACTAACTTGTATGAACAATTCTTTTCAAGAAGGTTAACAATTAATAACTCTGCTTCTATTGCTTAGACATAAGTATCCACATGTAAGAATATAGTCATTCCTGTTATAGGTTGAGTTTATGCTATATGACATAAACTTGTGATAGCTTTTGCATATTAATATTGATGTTCTTTTAGGATTATCTAGTTCACAAAGCAAGTTCATCAACTCCTTCTAAGCTAACAATAACAAATCAGGGCACATCAGCTTCTACAAAGGTAGGGTTGTTTCACTCATTTTTGCTTTAAATCGATCACTTGTTGCTTATTTATTCCTTTGCTTAAGAGTTATCTAAAAAGGAATCAAAGGGTGATCAAGAATCACTTGCAAAAAGTATAAGTCATAATGAAGGTCCTCAAAGAGTTAAGGAACCTACAATTGACCTCTTCACCAAAGAAACAACTAACAAAGTTGCATTGGAAATTTCTACTACTAATACTGAAATGACTTCTCCATTGGCAAATAATTCTTTTTTCTGTCTATTCCCACTCTATTAATTTTTATATTATAATTTTATTGATATTCATTTAGATTAATATTTCTAACTTGATGGTCTTAGGACCCTTCAATCTCTACTCCCAAAAGTCTCAAGTAGCAACTTCAACCGCTCCTGCAGAACCAAAGAGCTCACAATCAGACCTACTGGATATTTCTATAGCTACAGAATGTCCTCAAGTAAGTCTTTGGTTTATTGAACTCGTGTTGGGACTTAAGCTTGTTTTGCCTTTAAAATTTGTATGTGCTAATTCTAAAATGAAGATAACAACGAATCATAAGTAATTTAAATTCAGTATAGCTTCCCTTATAATTTAATACCTACGTCTGTATATATGAACAAACTTTTAAATATGTAACTGATGAATGATGTTTACTTCTTCTGATTCACTCCAGGTTGAAATTATGACCAATGACGAGACTTGCACTAATGAGGAAGAAATGAAGTTTGACCAGAAGTCGTCGTCTCAAATATTTGAAGAACATGATCTGATGAGGCTATTCCAAATGATGAAGGAAGGTGCTGATATGGAAGTTGACTTGTCTTATGTATCTGAACTTATTGCTGATCTTCAAGACAATGAAGAGGTGACTAAGGCTCTTGCTGACTTAGAAGCCTTATTGAAGATGGGTCTAAATGAAATAGCATGCTCTGAAGAAAGCAGACTTCGCCTTCAGAAAGCTCTCAATACATTGTCCTCCCGTTTTTCTGAAGATGGAGCTTTCTCTCATGGCCTTCAAGACACAATTCAATCTCTACAACAAGAAATCCACAATGTTCTTTCTTCATTCAACCAAGCCTATGGAACCATTGATACATTCACCAAGCTTGAACAAACGAAGAAGCTTATGATTGAACAACGCTCACAACGAGAGAAAGATGCCAAAACTCTTATATATGACATTAACAACACCAAGAATTCTATTGTGGAGGCTCAATTGAATGAAGCAAAGTTGAAGGAGCAGATCTCTATGTTACAAGCTGATTTGCGTAGTAAAGGAAAAGAAATTGAAGAGTACGAGAGGAAATTGTTATCTCTTCAAAAACAGGAGAAGAAGAGTGTTTCTGACACAATAGGGTTCACAATGGAGTTTCTGGCAATGGAGAAAGAGAGGTCTCGCATGGTGGAAGATCAAAAGAAAGCAAGGCAACAACTGGAAAATATGGATGCTAAGTGGTCTTCTTGTTTATTCAATTTGAAGAAAGCCACAATGCTGCTTGGAGTCCATCTCAAGCAAAAGCTTTGATGATTGAATATTATTATTAGAGAAGTACGTAGTCAAATTTATTAGTTGGGTTGTATCATTGTATGCTGGTACTAAGGGAGTGTTGGTTGAGTTTCTACAGAACAAAAAAAACAAAACAAAGAAAAAGTGGGGAAAAAAGAAGAAAAAAAATTGGGTGTGAGGTTATAAGTATTTATTGAAAACCAGTTGTAGTTGTCACTGTACATTTGATTGTGTCATATTGGAGTTTTTCTGGACTGGGTCCCATGGTTTTTATCTCTCACTGAGAGAGTTTTCCACATTAAAAAGTTGTGTGGTCTTTTATTTTATTTCTTTTATTCATTATTTGCTCGAACATATTATTTATTTAAGATTTTAAAAAAATTGTATGCATTATCTTAGCTCAAGTTTATTAAAAAAAAAGAAAAAGAAATAGAAAAGTTAAGGATGTGCAAATTACCTTCCAAACACTTTTAAAATAACACGATGGAATAGCAAATGTGTGTTACTTGATTGGTCACTAATGGAAAAGAAGTTTCATATATATAGAGTCAATAAGCTTGATTGCTGTGAATAAAAGTTTCACAATTGCAAAACAACAATTAATAGAGCAAATGCAACCCTGCGTTCATATATATGAATCAGGAGACATGGCAGAGCACTTTTTTTTTCACTGTAAATAGAATTTTAATTATATCTCAAAGATTTAAAGGTAAAATCTCTTGGGTGAGAATTATACAAAGTATTTAAGCGAGAGAGTGATAAGTCCTAATTTTACAATATATTTCCATAGCTTTTTGAGAGATTTTATTGATAATATCATGCTTGGAATGCATTTATGATGATAAATTGTGATTAATATTGGTTATGTGAAATTAATGATTAAAAGAGCTTAATTGATACATTATGTAATTTTTCCTAAGTATTTTAATTGTGGAACAAATAGTCTTACATTGGCATGAATTGTTTATAGTAAACTTGGGAGAAATTGAGGGCAAGGAGTTGAAAATAGGAAGAGGGACTAAACTGTAAAGTTCATAAAGTTTGCAGGGTCGAAAAAGTTTCTGAAGTCCAACTGCAACTTTCTCCAGCGTCAAGATTTCATCTTCCGCCATCCAAATTCGCTGGAAAACACATCAGAATTGTTGACTCACACTCGAGATGAAATAATCGGTCCAGTCCACACTCACTCTCCATCTGTTTTCTCTCATCTTCATCCATCTTCATCATCTTCCACCTCCAATTCTGATAACTGCCTCCACTCTCCGATTCCATAGTTTTTCTACCATGGCTGGAGCTACACCGAAGCTTGGAGGAGCTGATTCTTTCTCCATGAGCAGCTGATCGTTGTAGTCTTCCCAGGAGCTATAACCGAGCCTAAGCTATGGACTGTACAGGGAGTCAAATTGAGTTTGATTTATTTGATTATTACATGTATTTCTTTTTATGAATGGAACTCAATTTAGACTGGTTCATTGAAGTTCTTATGTATTCAAATTAGGAATTCTCCATGAACGATGTTATATCTCTTAATTTCGGGTAGGTTTAATCGTTCTCTTATATCTGGTTGCCATTTGAGTTAGATTTAACTGATTGATTCATGGTAGCTATCGTTTGATGTTTTCTTGTCAGATTTTTGGTTATGTAGATCTTAATCTGATGCATGATTATTCTGCAATTCAGTCGACTCATATTATTAAAAGGCTAGGAAGGCGAAGTTACAACTCTTAGGAATCACATTTGTCATTGATTCATACTCTCACTCATATCCATTTGTTGCTACACCTTATCTTCAATTTAAAAACCAGAAAATTCTATAAAAATTAGTGGTAGTTTTAGACTAGAAACAATCTCATCTTCGCGGTGATTATGTTGATTAATTTGTGGCTCATTAGGTTTACTAGGAACTATAGCATACATTAGGCTCCTTAGAGACTTGGCATAGGCTAGATTACCACTTTTACTATAGTTTAGCTTAGTTTTCTTTGATTAACCCCTACAACAAGATTAAATCAGAGAGAAAGGAGGAGAAAAAGTAAAAAGGGATCAAATCATTATTAATTGCAATAATAATGAGTTGGAAGGAGAAATGTCATATTCTGAATCAAATCATTAGCCCCTAAGATGTGTGTGTGTGTGTATATATAGGTATTTAATTTTAATGTGTCATAATCTTCAGCGCACAGGTTTTCGTTATTCATATTCAAAATTTGAATCTACAAATATGTAAATAAATATACATCTTATGAAAATGAATGAGCCTGGAAACTTGATTTATTTAGCTATCTAAGGCTATGTTTTGCAGTTTTGATTATTAATGGACAGCCTCAAGTATCATCAATTACTGTGTAAATCCAAAAGCAAAGATAGCAGCAAAAAATGAATCAAGAGATTTCTCAAGAGTTACTTTTGAGGAAAACTAGCAGCAATTACTTTTGCCAATATAAAACATAATTCAGATCATTTAATTCAACAAACTAAACGCTCAATTCATAATATTCTAGATGCATACAACAAACACAAACACGTACATTAGGTGGATGAAGAAAACAAAGTTAATTACTGAATGACTACAATATTCAAGCAACAACACAAACTTCTGGAAACCTCCTTCTGAGAATATTTTGTTCTGCTACTCATATCATTGCCACTAGTTGGGACTTCTGTATTCCGGAAACACGTTCCTAACCAGCACTGCCACCAATTTCGTAATCTGTGTCAACACCCGTTTCCATTTTGATAATCGAAGAGTAATAAAGACGGAATTCAATGGGCATACAGAAAAGTACAATTATACTAATAAAAATATTCGTTTACAATTCCAATATTGTTCGTCGACGGAAACAGAAAATATAGCGGAAGTTTTAATATTTACAAATTATCCAAAATATTAAGGCATAGACTAAGGCATAACCACGTTCATATCCTCGCCTCGAGACACAAGCCACTCACTCTTCAGCGTCAACATCTTTGCCCTTTGGCCCACTGGTATTCGCTGAGGTATTTGTTTAAAAATAGGGTGAGATTCCGAAGAATCCCCGTAGAGACATAACATTGTTCATAGAAAATGCGAAAAGTAAATATGTCATGCGCCAAGGTATACACAAATTAATGAACAATATAAACACATCATCATCATCATCATGTATACATGAGTAGGGCCCAGCCCCACAATCTACACCGGTTGGACTTCTGCCAACTCCCAGTGTAAGTGCACCTCTGGCACTAACAACCTCTCTCTAGACAAATCATGTTATTAACAAAGTGCATTTACAAAATATTGGCATCCACACAATCACATAACTTATGGCATAGTGTATGAAGGATAATGTCCCTACCTCAAAGCTTTGATATCCCCTATTTAATAGTGTCTCGTAAAGCGTGTTATCCCGGCGTCCGACTCGGTCCTAAAATATTAAATGTACCAGAAATAGGTCATAACCTATCCAAGTATCATTTTAGACTATTCCGTAGTGTTTATTGTGGTTATATTAGTCTATAGTGAAAATTTACAAAAATGCCCCTGGGAACCCGGCCCGGCCCCGCCGTACCCGGCCCGATGGCACGTTTTCCCAAAATTTTAACTAAGGCTATTCTGACTTATTTTCACCCAAGGAATCCATTTCCGGGCTCGAAATCGCCAAATTCACGGTCAAATTACGAAAATACCCTTACAGCCCTATTTAATGATTTCAGTGGCGTTTTCGTAATTATGTTTTTTCAGCCTCTACCGAAAAAGTGCCCAACTGTAACCCCACCTATTTTTGCCCACTGAGTCCAATGGAACCATTTATTTCATGAAAATCCAACTCCTTGTACCAGTTCTAGTTCTGGCCGAAATATTAAGGAAAAAAATGGAAAAAATGGGGTTTTGTGTTTTAGCTCCCAAAACTTGTACTTTTCCATTTCTAATCCTTGATTAACCCATTTAAACACTTCATAATCATGATTTAAAGGATTTTGGGCAGCATAACCCCTTAGGGTTGTGGATTTTCTAATTTTACAACTCAACTCAAAAATCATAAAAACCAAACAATAATTATCAACAACAACTCAAGAAGGCAAGTTTATGAAATTACCCTCTTTAGCTACTTGGTTTCCTCTTAATCTAGGATCCTCCTCCCTCTCTTCTTGATCTCAAAGTGTCTCTTCACCACCATAGATTCATGAGAAACAAGAGTTTAGAGAAGAATCTAAGGAAATGCCATAATAAAAGAAAACCAAAGGAACCACCTTACCTTGACTTCTCCTTCTTCCTTCTCTCTAATCTCAAGCTTCACAAAATCACTCTCTCTTCCTTTTTCCTATGACTTGTGCGTGAAGTGTACATGAAAGAGGAAGGAGTTTGTGTTTAATAAATTGGTCTTCATCCTTCCTAACCATTGATTCCATCAAGAGCCCAAGTTGTGCCACTTGTCACCATTCCCTTCCCTTCACAATTACTCCATTGTCTTGCCATCAATTTGACTCAATTTCTTCCTTTTCTTCTTCCAAAAATCCGTCCCTCTCATCCTCTCTTACAAGACAAGTTAGCTTCTTACATGTCATCATGTGTGTCCTCTTCCAATCACTCAAGTATTCCATCATTCCTCCAACTAAGTCAAAATGTGCACTCCACCATGTAATCATGTTGCTTATTTCTTCACTCAAGCTTCTATCCTCATGCACTCCATCACCACTCCATTTTGTGTGTACTCAATCTTGGTCATGATTTCCTTCTACTTATGACATGTGATCATGCATCAATTAATTTTTTCCCTTCTTTCTTTCATGTTAGACGAAAATTAGAGAGGAAGAGGAGAGAAAATTGTTTTGCACAATTCCATAATTCACACAATTGATTTTATGTATAATTCCCCCTTAATTTCTCAATTCTTGATTTATTCCACTAAGAATAATCACATTATGCATTTTCCTTTATTTTTCTTGATTAATTAGAGTTAACTCAAATTAATTGGAAAATAATTAATCTTGGGCTAAATTGGCAAAATTATGATTTTGCTATCCCCTTTATAATTTAATTCAATTTTTGAATTAATTTGGCAATTTCCTTATGAATATGAATGTTTCAAAATTCACAAGATCCAAATTCATGAATATTCACCATTATATTGAATTATTCAAATAATTACAATATATTTTTTGTGAATAAAATTTGGGATGTTACAATCTGCAGTATAAAGCAGTTTATAAAACATAGATTAAATGCGTTTATTGTCAATATTTCAACAGCCGTGTATAAAACAAAAAGGCATTAAACCTGAACAACTTTAGATCATGAAGTTCATTCCCTCCATAAGTAACCTCTAAATTTAGGAATTTGAAATTTGAAATTGAAGGTGAACACTTCTTAGTGGATGACAAGGACGAATGATGTTTTTCTACAGCTATGATGCAGATGGACAGTATGGTGAGGAACAGCTCCAGCTTTAGACAAAACATAATGGTTATATTCATAATCAAGGATGGTCTAATTTGGAGACACAATAGGAGGCGGGTGCAGCTTTACAGAAACCACAAATACGAAACACCCCATACATGCTTACATAATCTACTAATCATGAAAAGAAGATAAAAGGAAAATAGTCTGCAGAAAGTAGCTTTAGATAAACAAACAAAATCCGTTAAACCACACGTTTGTACAAAAAAGGAACAACATTAGACAGACCATTTGAAGGGAAGTCTGAACGTTAGCATGTTCAAAGACTTGGAAAGAAGACTACATTGATATGGCCCATTCAGACGATAATAAAAAGTAGTGTCAATACATTGAGCAGCGAAACAACAATTGCAGGGTCAACACCACAGTCTATGCAGAGGTTAAACCAAATTAAAGTAAATTGGAGAAGGTAGCATGAGCAATATGCTAATGAATTTGAGACACCACCATTTTGCAGATTCCATTCTAAGGAAACTTTTTCAAGTTAATAGTCAACTAATATCCACAACACCAACTATCATAAAGGTATTTGAAATCGGTCAGCGTAAGACTACAGTTAGACTCCTATCAAATTCCCAAATTGATTTCTTTTTGTGGAGTTTGAGCATTTCATTTTATATATTTGATTTCACACTACCGAAATGAAATCAATACCATTCAATTCCCATGAGATAAGATTTGCACGTACTAAACATCACACACTCAAAAGTCAAAAGTTTTGTGTGGACTTGTTGTCTACAATTGGAGAATTTGTTTTAATTTTTTTTTCCTTAAGAACATTTGTCTATCACTTTACTCTTTTGGCAAAGAAGACATAATAAAAACAAAGGAAAAAGAAGATAATGAAACTGCCTGCCATTTTTACCCTAATGTTTTTCAGGTGTATCCTATATGTGAATGTACAATAATAAGTGTTGTGGATTACTTTTTTATTTGTATTTCAAATGAATGCATAATTTCCTTTTTCACGCTATAGTTAATTAATGTACAAAAAGCATTGTTAACTACAATTCAAAACCCTCTCCACTTCCTCTTGTACTACCATGTGGTTTGGATTCAAACAACTGAGAGAAAATGTTAATAAAAAACAACATAACCACTTTTGTAACTTATTACTTGAGCCTCTTCCATTGGAAATCCCTATAAGACCTACAGCCCATCTGTTTGACAAAAGTCAGTAAGCACAATGATCAATGAGGATTTAAACCATAATGATGCAAGGAACAAAATTGTCTAAAGTTTCCTCTTACCCACTAACAGCTTCTTCTGCACAACAAAAGCTGCTACATTGCAATTGCCATTTTAAGTAACTTATTGTCTTTTGGAAGCTCTATCACCATTTAAACAATTACATACTTTTCATATGTTGATAGCTGGACCAAGAAAAACTTTGTTTCTTAGCCATATGCAGTCCATTTGATAATATAATGGAACAGTGGTAGACAATGGGGTTGGTGTAGTGGAGTTGTTGGTTTCCTTTTGACCAACTACCTTCCCTTTTGACTAATTAATTGTATCTCTTTTGCTTTAGTTTCATCATGGTGTTTAATTTCATCATTACCTTTCTTTCCTTATTAGTATAAATAGGTGTTGTGTTTCATTGTAAGGCATTCAGAGTTTGATAAGAATTTGAGTGTATGGTTTCTGAACCATTTTGGTACCAGAGCCTTGTTCCAGAGGGAGAGAAAACGAGAGAGTGAGGAATAGGTTGAGAGAAACACCGTTGGAAAAACAGGGTGTGCGAAATTCCATCCTACCGACGGATTTTCAGAAATCTGACCCCGCCATCGTGTTCAGAACATCCCAAAACCCAGGACAAGCTTCGAGCACCGCCGTGAACCGCCGTCACGCGCCCTCACGCGCCACCTCTGTTTCCCACGCGCCGTCAACAGAGCTCCACGCGCTGCAAAAGGTTGAAGACGACTGCCATGTCACCAGTCCACGTCACCTGCCACTTCAGCAGAGTCTGACAAGTCAACGCCACGTCATCCAATCAGATCCTGCCACGTGTCGAAAGCGCCACGTCAGCCGAACCGTCAGCGTCTGCCACGTCACCAGTCCAGTCAGCGACCACGCCAGCAGTCAACGCCAGGTCAAGCCAATCAGTGACTGCCACGTGTCATTCCTGCCGCGTCAGCATAACGGTCAGCAAGATTTTGTTAAAATTACAGTTTGGTGCCCTAAAAACTGAGATAATTACACTTTAGGCCCCTGAACTTTCTGAAATTTCAATTTGACCCCTAGAATTTGCCAAAATTACACTTTAGTCCCCTGAACTTTCTGTAATTGCAATTTGACCCCTAGAAATTGCCAAAATTGCACTTTAGGCCCCTGAACTTTCTGTAATTGCAATTTGACCCCTAGAATTTTCCAAAATTGCACTTTAGGCCCCTGAACTTTCT
This sequence comes from Inga oerstediana, assembly GCA_963210345.1. Lineage (NCBI taxonomy): Eukaryota > Viridiplantae > Streptophyta > Magnoliopsida > Fabales > Fabaceae > Inga > Inga oerstediana. The sequence continues at coordinate 76,343,001 of OY723400.1, forward strand.
GTAATTGCAATTTGACCCCTAGAAATTGCCAAAATTGCACTTTAGGCCCCTGAACTTTCTGTAATTTCAATTTAACCCCTATAATTTGCCAAAATTACATTTTAGGCCCCTAGACTTCCTGTAATTGCATTTTAACCCCTTAAACTGCCAAAATTGCATTTTTAGGACCCTAAAATTACATTGTTGCCCAAATTTCCTGTTTTACCCCTGATTTTTCCATAAATACAAGTCCTTCCCCCTACCCTTCTGCCTAATAAACCAATCAAACAAACCATGAAATGCCTCCAAGACGCAGGAATAGGCACGAGATTGAGATGGAAGAGATGAGACACAGGATTCAAGAACTAGAGGCCACTATAACAGAACAGCAAGCCTTCCTCGAAACTCGTAGAAACCACTCAGAAGATGATTTGCATAGCCAGAGTTCGTCATCTCCTAACTATCGTCAGCGTCCGCGACAACAACCATTCCGCCTTAATGACATTAAGGTAGACATTCCTGAATTCGAGGGTAGACTCCAACCAGACGAATTCATTGACTGGCTACAAACTGTTGAACGAGTCTTTGAGTATAAAGAGATTCCAGATGAGCAGAAAGTTAAAATTGTTGCTATCAAACTAAAGAAACATGCCTCCATATGGTGGGAGAATCTCAAAAGAAGGCGTGAAAGAGAAGGAAAGAACAAGATAAGAATGTGGGACAAGATGAGACGCGAGCTCTCACGAAAGTTTCTTCCTGACAATTATTATCAAGATAATTTCCTTCAATTACATAATCTCCGCCAAAAGATTATGTCTGTAGAGGAATATACCAGGGAATTTGAGAAGCTTATGATGAAATGTGATATACAAGAGAGGGAGGAGCAAACAATAGCTCGATATCTCGGAGGATTAAATACAAACATCGCTCATCCAGTACAACTCCAGCAATACTGGACTCTAGACGACGTCATTCGTTTAGCGATCCGTATCGAGAAACAGTTGATCAGAAGACCTCCGTACCAATCGTCTTCCTCAACTGAAATTCCTTTTGAGGGACATGAATCACAGGTGCATCAAACTACACAAATGCATCAGCATAGCTCCTCAAGCAAGCCCACACAAATATATCAACCTAGCTCTTCAAGTAAGCCTCCACCTAAGGTTGCCAAAGAATTTAGCTCTAAAGCACCTAAGTGTTTCAAATGCCAAGGGTTCGGTCATATCGCTTCAGAATGTCCTACCCGTAGAGTAGTTACTATTATTGAAGGGGAAACTTTTGCAATATTTGAAGAAGAAAAGGATGCTATGCCTGATAAAGAGCCGGTCTTTGATAAAGAGCCAATTTTTGATGAAGAAGTCGTTCATCCTGATCACGGTGAAATACTTGTGATTAGACGAAGCTTGCATACAGCCATAGAAGAAGAAGAGCCTTGGCTACGTCGCAACATTTTTCATACTCGCTGTACTACTCAAGGTAAAGTTTGTGACGTCATTATTGACAACGGAAGTTGTGAAAATGTAGTCTCTAACTACATGGTGAAAAAATTGCAAATACCAACCCACAACCATCCGTACCCATACAAGCTCCAATGGTTTAACAAAGGGAGTGCTGTAAAAGTGTCAAAACGATGCCTTATTACTTTTTCTATCGGTAAAAGGTATCGTGATGAAGTGTGGTGTGATATTGTTCCGATGGACGCTTGTCATCTTCTTCTAGGAAGACCTTGGCAATATGATCGACACGTTTTGTACGACGGTCATACAAACACATATTCCTTTAAGAAGGATAATGTGAAGATTCAACTCGAACCTTTGCCACCAGATAAAAACATCAAAGCCAAAGATGAGTCCAAGATGTTTTTACTCAAGCATAAGGCTCCTGATCTATCCCCGTATCTTGATGATGTTGTTGATTCTAACTCGAGGACGAGTCTTTTCCAACCCCGAGAGAATGGAACAGTGGTAGACAATGGGGTTGGTGTAGTGGAGTTGTTGGTTTCCTTTTGACCAACTACCTTCCCTTTTGACTAATTAATTGTATCTCTTTTGCTTTAGTTTCATCATGGTGTTTAATTTCATCATTACCTTTCTTTCCTTATTAGTATAAATAGGTGTTGTGTTTCATTGTAAGGCATTCAGAGTTTGATAAGAATTTGAGTGTATGGTTTCTGAACCACATAAACATTTGTAGCACACAATATGTCATAGGGTAAGCCACTCTCATTTCTCAAATGCTGCTGCGATTAAACGTAAGATTGTAAATTATTTTCGTAGTCAATACAGTTTTGCAATCACTCAAAAGCATGAATAATACACCTCTAAAAATATAACACACATTTATTATACTAAAAATTTACAAAGCACTCAGCTAGGCTGTAACTTCTCAATGTTTCAAGTAAAGATTTGCATGTGTACTGTCCAACATAAGAAGAAAAGGAAGTACTATTATGAAGTGAGTGAGAGTGGGTATGCATGATTTCGATGTGATTTCATTATCATCTAGCAGTGAAGCAATGTCAAATTCATCTTTGTTCTTGTCCACGTTCAACGCTTTTCTTGGAAAGCCTTCTGCTGTTCCTTTCTCATCAATTCAAAAGAAGCTGGAAACAAAGTAACCAACTCCTGAATTCAATTTTATATGAGGTTAACTTCATAATGGCCAGCACAAACAGAGGAAACCAAGACATCATAAAGCCAAAAAGAGAGAGCAGTTACTGCCTCTCCAGCCAAAAATGGGAAAAAAGGTTACCTCTTCTTTTTCTCTCCTCTTCTACCCTGTCCTCACTGGTATCCTCTGAAGAATCGAAAGTTTCATCAATAAATGAGTCCCTGTCCCTATGTGAGTGAGGTGCCTGCCTGGAAAACATAAGACCAAAAACATACATGAAGTCTGAGTACATAAAATTACTTACAATTACAATCCTTTGAACAGTTTCAAAGCCATCACTGAATTTGGCAAAGGTAGCATAATTCACCAACATATAGCTAACACAAATATAACAACTAACCTTACAAGGCCAAGGAGGCTGATATGGCTCATTTGCACATTCTACAGAACAATGACAAATTGTTCCCTTTATCACACATTATTAGTCTGCAGGAGGGGAATGTTTTCCCAAAACCATGAGCCCAAAATCTAAGTTCTTCAAGTTAGAGTCCAAACAATGAATTATAGGCTTCAAATTGGGACTTCAAATCCTTTAATGCATCTTTTTCCTAGAAAATCCCGTTCACGTTTAAATAGAAACTCATAAGAAGAAGCAAGAACAGCCCCAATGAATAAACATGTTGGCAGGGGAAAAGATTACCTTGAAGAATAGAAACGAATCTGTCTCGAACTTCCTCATCAGTTGAAGAGAATTTATATAGCAAACCCAAATCATATATGGGGTCTTCTCCAATCTGAAAACTCTGATGAAGAAAGCAAACCCATAAGCAAACACGATGATACAGAAGACAAAAAAGTAAGCAGAAGAGAAAAAGAAAGCAAAAAAAAAACATGACGCAGGAGAGAGGGGGAACAGAACACAGTCTCATTCTCTGGTCCTTTTTTTTCCTTCAACCCGCCTCCACTATCTTCACCGGTTCATTCCCATTGTCTTCACAGATATGTATACTGAATTTTGGAATTCAAATTCAAATTTTGAAATTTAAAGAATGGAGGGAAAGGAAAAGAAACAGAGTCAGCGAGTAGGGCATCGAGGAAGTGAAGAAAAGGAGAGAGGGGCAGAGACGAAAGGATGTGGGGAAGTATTGAAGAAGAGAGGTAGCATGCATCTAGGAATAGTAGGGGACGATTCTGTGCTTTGATTCTACCATTTTGCCTTTGCTTTGTTACTGTGTCTGACTTCTTTCCTCCGGTTATTTCAATTCATGGCAAAAACGGGAAAGGGCTGGGCATGATTGGGTGATGATTTGCGTGTTTTCTTCTTTTTTTTTCCTTAAAAAATTTTGTGGTATGCGGTGCCTCAGCCCCACTTTAGTAGAACTTTTTTTATTTTTTATTTTTGCCATGAATAGAACAGATTTTATGGTTACTTCTACTGGCACAAATTCTTACGATAATTCTTTACATTTATTTCAAAAAGAATTTTCTTAAAATAAAATTTTGTAAACTTTTAATAAATGAATGATCTTTAAATCTTTATATTTTTGCCAAAATCTTATAAGAATTTATTAAGTAAATATTTCTAAGTATAACTATGGACACATAAAAACTTAATTTATAATTTTTAATAATTATATCTTATTTTCTAATAATATTTTTTTTGCCTGCTGCAAATTAGATATTTAAGTAATTATAAGATTAAAAATAATATATTTAAGCTATTATAATATGTCCAAAAAATGATTACATATTTTAAATATCAAAATGCAGAAGGTGTTTTGAATAGAGGGATGTTTGAAATAAATTAGTGTTTTGAAATTTGACACAAAATTTTGAATGAAGTGGGCCCAAGCTAGCTGGTTCCTCACAAAGGTGTGGGGTCCAGGGCCAAATATTAAGACCCATCAAGAGATATGCATTGTTATGAGCTCAGTGTGGTATTAAAAAAATATATTGAAGCCATTTGATCACTGTGAACACTGATCTGAGAGAGAAGCTGATATGTGAGTTGGCTTGTTGAGAATAACTTGGTAGAATAGTATTCTAATATATATAGATGTACTTTGCTTCAGAAATGCAATATATTACTGCAATAAACTGGGATCCCTGGTTAATTTCGGATTCCTTCCTTTCCATTAACATTAATTAACTTTTGTGTATAAAAAAAACATTAATTAACTCTTTTCTATGTGTTTGACCAAAAAAAAACTTTTTGTATTTGAAAATAAATACCACTTATTTGTAGTATGATTGGGTCATTACATTTTGAATTCTTCTTTAAATATTAAACATGCATGCATACAAACATGTCAACGCCAGATTTGAACATATTTGAGACCTTATTTAAGCATGTGAACTCGTTAGACATGTTCCTGTTTATGATATATAGCACTAATGATACTCCATCATATAGTTCATATAATTTAAGAATGAATCCCTAACTTCCCTTGTATGCTTATTGAGCCCATGTAGTACTTGTATGCTTATCTAGTTCCCTTATGTGAGTCTCTAATGCACTACTTGGCTAAACATTGCTCCCTTCAGTCTTATATACAAGTCATGCACTTTTAATTATCACACTGGTCAAAACCAAAAACTGAAAAACCTTACATATTAACTCTTAAGATAAGCTTGCTGCATTCATTTTAGCTTTAAATAGATGCTTTGTTGTTTATTCATTCCTTTGTTTAGCAGTTATGTGGAAAGGAATCAATGGCTGATGATCAACAAGAACTTGGAGGAAGTAGAAGCTCCAATGACGCTCCTCAATGAGTTGAAGAACCTACTAATGAACTTTTTTCCAATGAAACAACAAACGAAATGGCATTGATGATTCCACCATCTATTACTACTGGAATGACCCCTCTCCACTGGTAAATATTCGGTTTTAAATATATTTGCACTAGTGATTCATTAGTGACTTTTAGTTAGATTAATTATTCCATTTCTGTGCTCTTTAATCTCTTCAATATCTCTTCTCCTAAAAAGCCTCAAAAAGCAACTACAGCTACTCACGTGGGAATTGAATCTGGGAGCTTTGCTATTAGTCATCAATGTGCAAAAGTAAGCCTTCATTTTATTACATAAGTTTTGGCATGTAATTTTATTGGCTTTGTTTGGCTGAAGGTTTTATTAAGTTAGGTTAGGTTGGGGTGGGATTGGAGGTAAAAAAGTGGTGTTTGGTTGGAAGGAGATTATGTTAGGTGTTGGATGTTTTTTTGTCTTCTAGTGGTCACCTAACCTAGATTGTGAACCCTCCAAAATTGGGGTTTTTCCTAGGTGAAAGAATATTTGTCTTCAATTATGACTAAATTGTCCATGACAATTTTTTAAAAGTCTAGCACTGCCCTCCCTTGTAAAACTTGACCTTCTGATTCAACGAACTTTCCACATTCTTCTTTGGTGTTAATGGGATCCAACAAGAACTGACCGGATTTCTTCGTCTCCTTGGTTTTTTTCACTTTGTTTTTTAGTTGTTCTCTCGTGCACAGCTCGGAGGAGCAATCTGCAAGCCAATCGTTGAACTCTTTTGTTCAAGAATATGCTTATAATACATTATAAATAATAATAATTTTATAAATAATTATTTATATGCTTATAAGAATAATTATTTTATAAATAATAATTTCATAAATAATTATTATTAATAAATACATTATAAAAGAAGAAAGAAAATATATAGAAAAGTATTTTTGTCCACTTATAATTAACTCACCTAACCTAACCTCATGAATCAAATAAGATACCAAACATCACCTAACCTCTGTTTGAACAAAACAACATTATAACCTTCTCTAAGCTAAATTAAATAAACCTCACTTAACCTAACATTCATTCAACCAAACACACCCTAAAACTGGCATATACTAGTACTAGAAAAGAACAATTTGGTAATCAACTACTACTAACTTTTTCCAATGAAGCAACTGGTGCGTATTTTAATTTCACTGTATCTTACCTTCTTTTCATTTTAATACCCAAATAAAATAATTTGCATGTACAATTCCATTCAAAATAATAACTCTGCTTCTGTTGCTTAGATATAAAATATTTGGCGAGAAAAGGGATTATATTTTATTATATATATTCTATTGGTTACAATCATAGTTGCTTCATTTGATTTGCTTCAACAGGATAAAATCATGAATCAACCAGAGACCACACTGAGAAACAAATTAAGCTTGACCAAGGAAACCATCAGCAATTTGCAAATGAGATTGTTCCCAAAAATAAAGGAAGGTTCTGTAACGGAAGTTCATCACACGCCTTATGGATCCAAAATTGCAGATGATAACGAGTCAAGGAAGGCTCTTGCTGACTTGGAAGTAGAGCCGGTAATATGGGCCTAACCCTTCAGGCTCAACCCTCGAGCTCGTGGGTTTTGACGGGTTAGGGTTAGGAAAATCCCAACCTGCAAAAATGCAGGCCACACAGGCCCGCACTAGGGGTATTCGGGATCGGGAAATGCCATTCCCGATCCCGAGAAGGGTTCGGGAATGATTTTAATTCCAGATCCCGCTCCCGAAAATTTCCCGATCCCGAAAATCGGGAAATTTCGGGATCGGGATCGGGATCGGGATAGGGAAATTCCCGATCCCGGATTTGATTTTTTTTAAAAAAAAAAATCTCTATATTAAATTTTTTGTTGTGTTTCCTTTAGTCTAGTATAAATATATAATTTGTCTAATATCATATTGTATCAAATAAGTCTAATATTAATGTATAATTAGTCCAATACATGCTTAAAGTTGTCGATTCAGCTGCAAAAAGAATAAAGACAAGAATAAAAAATTAGAATTATTTAATAAATAATAAATGAAATTAACTAAATAAACTAAAAGAATAGATATTATCTTAAGGGTGTTAGGGATTTTCACATTTTATTTTACATTTGGTCTTATTTTCTTAAATATTTTTTAAAAATATATATGTGTATATATATATTTTCGGGATCGGGAAAAAGTCGGGATCGGGAAGTCCCATTCCCGATCCCGATCCCGAATTTTTCCCGATCCCGAAATCACATTCCCGATCCCGAAATTTTCGTGACGGGAAAATCCCGTCCCGATTTGTTCGGGATCGGGACGGGAAATTGATGAACACCCCTAGCCCGCGCCGTATAGCCCGCGGGTTTATGTGAGGCAGCCTGCGGGTTGGGCCGCAAAATTTTTTTTTTATATATATAATAATTTTATAAAACTTATAAGTTTTCCACTCCTATCTTGGTACCTCCCAATCCAAAGAGAAAAAATCTTAGCCTCTTCCTTTCTTCTTTAAACAAAATTATTTATATCTTGGTTACTTGAGGATGAGTTTATGTTTTGTTTATAAACTTTGATAAATTTGATAACTTTATCTCTTGAATTATAGATTATGTTTTTAAATTTTTATAAAAGAAATGATTGATGCTAGCAAGGTAAATTTAATGACTCATATATGTGTGTTTTATATTTTCAATCCTCTATAAAAAATAAGATTTTTTTTTCAAAAAAAAATGTGGGCCCGCGGGCTAGCCCGCAACCCACACACTGCAGGTTAGAGTTGGCATTTTGCCAGCCCGTAGAAGTGCGGGTCGCACAGGCCCGCACCGCGTGGGCCACGGGTTGGTGCGGGCCAGCTCGCAACCCACGGGCTGGTCCGTATTCCCAGCTCTACTTGGAAGCCTCATTGAAGATGAGTCCGAATGAGATATCTTGCTCTGATGAAAACAAACTTCACCTTGAAAATGCTCTCAACATCTTATCCTCCCATTGTCCTGAAGATGGAGCTCCCTTTCTTGGCCTTCAAGCTACAACTCATTCTCCGCAACAAGAAAACCCAACTGTTGTATCTTCCTCCAAGCAAGCCTATGCCACCATTGCGACACATTCAACAAGCTTGAACAAAAAGAGAATCTTGTCATTGAAGAACGTTCAAAGAGGAAGGAAGCAGCCATTGCTCTTCTGTCTCAAATTCACAATAAAGAGAGTTCTTTGGCTGAGGCTTATCTAAAGGAAGCAGAGTTGAAGGAGAAAATTTATAAGTTACAGGCTAAACTATATATATAGCAGGGAAAAAGAAATGCAAGAGTGTGAGATGCAACTGATATCTCTTCAAGAACAGAAGAAGAGTGTTTATGACACAATGGGGTTCATAAAGGAGTCTAAGGAAGTGAAGAAAGAAAGGTCTTACATTACATGGTGGAAGAAAATATAAAAGCAAAGTAACACGTACAAAATATGGATGCTCAGTGGTCTTCTTTGTCTATCAAATCTGTAGAAAACCACACTGTTAATAGGAGCTCGTCAACAACATAAGCTTTATCGGTCGGAGACTGAAATTTAAATTTCCAAAAAAAATTATATAGTCTTGTGCGTTTATCAATTTGGTTGTTACCTATATGCGTGTTCTGAGTCACAATGGTAATTTTTTTTAAAAAAATTGAAAAAGTAAAGAAAAGAGAGTAGGATGTGTGTGTAGTAAATTAATTTGAAGACTCATTATTGTACACGTTGATTTGAGAATAGTGAAATTATTCTGGGGATTGGGGTTTTTATTTGTTACGTTGAGGAAGTTTTCCACATTAAAAATTTGTGTTTTAATATTTTTTATATTGTGGCATTTTTATTTAAATGTAAACTATTTTATAGGCATTATCTTATTTCAATCTTTTAAAGGGTAAAGGTGTGAAATTCCTCATAAATATTTATATAAAGTATGTTTAACATCATATACATTTTGAAAATATAAAAGTATCATTGACTTGCAAAATCAAAGTAAAAATAACACAATTTATAAAATTGTGTAATGGCCGTTTCTTTTTGTGAAGAGTACATGCTATTGTTATGAAAGTACTTCTTTTATCCTAAAATATAAGTTTTAAATTTGTGAACTAGTGGATCTTAAAATATAATCTTTATTTTCGATTTATTAAAGCATTTATTGAGTTTTTTCGAATTTTATCCCTTGATTGTATTTATTATGTTTATTGTATGTTTCACTTAACCTTTTTACAAATAAGGGCATGATTGACAAAAGAAAAAAACAAATTTATTCCTCTTAACTAGTTTTAATTATTTTCTTTATAAACACAAATTAGTTACTTGAAGTTTATAATTGCGGAATGAGGGAGTACTAAAATACTCCTTGCTCAAAAATTAAAAAAAAAAACTAAAAAGTGTAAAGGTGAAAAATATACCCATAAACTTTATGGTGTTTTAACACTCTTTGTGTAAAAAGTCTGGCATTTTTACACCTTTGCCATTGAACTTTTATCTAAAATATACCTAGCTAGTATCATATGATTTTCGGAGGTGTAAAAATACTCATAAATTTTTAAATTAAGAGAACCATTAAATATCTCATAATACCATTAATTTTCTGTGGTCAAGCCCACGTTGTTGTTATGAAAGTATTAAAATACCTCCTAATCAAAAAAAAAAAAAAAACCTACTGTAGCCACCGTGAACCCCGTTAAACCAGCTGATGCCAGATCAGAAATTGAAGGCGAAAAATCACAGGCAAAAATTGGAGAATCCAGAAGACAAATCAATCAGCAAAGCATTCAAACAAACATCAAAGGGTGTAGGGAGAGACGTTGTGTTAGAGGGTAAGATTAGCATTCATGTTTGTATATTCTCAAAATAAATAAAAAATGTTTGGTATATTATCGGATGTCCCCGAAGGGACAAAACGTTTGGTATAGATCATAACTAATTATACATATCTTGTTAAAATGCATGAGCAAGTAAACATTATTTCTTCAGCCTTATATCTAAGGTTATGTTCTAGACTCTCTAATATTAATGGGCAGCCTCAAGTATCTTATTTTATTTTAGCTTTGTTTTGCTAATTTTTAATTTCTTAACATGATTTTCGTTATATCTATATTAGGGCAGTCATGGTTGCGGAATTCTCTGTTCGTTGGCCAAAAAAGAAAAAAAGACTTCTCTGTTAAATACTTAAATGAACTTTTTTACCCCTTGTTTATTTCTTTGTATTTGAATACATTTTTTACTCTCTCATCTTTTTCTTTTTTTTTTCCGTACTTTGGCACGTAATGAAACCGCCTTGTCGGTGGTTCGTCTGCCCCGTTGATTGTTGAACATGCCCCGTCCCCCTTAATGTTCTATCATGAGGATGACAAGTTAGTCAAGGGCTTTGTTGTAGTACTGCCTATCTCTTAAGGGCAGATGGAGTAATAAATAATCATTCAATTGGTGACAGCTACACGGATAGGGAGAATGAGGCTAAGGACCTCGAATAAATGATATTTATTAATAAAAACAGTAAAAATTATAATTATTTAAAATGGTCTATTATTAGATAAATATAAATTTAAAAATACTAAATTATTCTTAATTAAACATCCGACAATCTTTCTCACATTCTATTTTTAAAGTAATTTGAATTTTTTTCCCACAAAAATTACAATAGCCAAAATCATCTTCTTAACTTTAAATAAAACATCTCCATAATGAATATATTATTTAATTATTAACACATATATTGACCCATTCCAAACATTAATTTTTTTCCTAACTTACATAATCTAATATAAAATAAACTCAAAGTAAGATAGACGAATTTAGAAGATTATAAATTTTCTATCTAATATTTTACTTGTTAAAAAAGCTTTGCCCCAAAAAAAAACCTTATTATTATTGTTTATATTAATAATTTGTTGATTATATTAACTTTTATATAAACAATTTTTCTTTTTACACATGAGTATTCTCTAGGGAGACAATCTCAAATACCATTCTCGAATAAAAAGTATGATAGCTTATCTAGACATTTTTAAGCATATTAATATTACATGCCTTTTGGTCAAAAGAAGATTACATATATTCTTATTTTTAAAACTCACATAAATATATTCTGAAATAAAAATAAATTATGCAAGCCCCTTTTGAATTGTTCAAAATTACATGTATTTTTAATTTTTTGATATATATAACCTTTCTTTAACATTTATAAAATATTATAAAAATTTTGAGTTTCCCTAAAATTATATAATTTTTATTTTTAAATAAATTGAAAGATGTTTGTGTTATTTTTTTGTAGTAAAAGTTGAGACAAATTGCATTGAATTTAATGAAATTTAAATATTTATATTATTTTTAATAATAGAATGTGGGAAAAATGTAGGAAGGTTAATTAAGGGAAATGTAGTATTTTTAGTTTTTATTTTGATAATTGATCCTTCTAAAAAATTACAACTTTTTCTATTCTTTTTAATAAATATCTTCTACTCTAGGTTGTTAGTTCTAATTTTCCCTATTCTTGAATCGAACCACGTCGATGTTGAGGGCTTCAATGCTCCATACACACCAATGAGGAAGATAATGTTGCATATTCCTGCTCTTTTTTTCTTTTCTTTTTTTTTTTGAAATTTGCATATTACTGTCATTTTTATTATATTTGTAAGTTTAAATTATCCAATTTTCCTTTCCTAATGAAAGTTAGTTAACTGAGTAAATATAGAATAAATTGATAAATTATTTTCAATTTTCCCCCCATTTATGAATGAATATTTTCCACCTCTTTCTTTTCTCTATCTAAAATTTATTATAATTAATAGGACTAAAACTATAACATTCTCATTTATTATTTTAAAAGTTGACTTATGATAAAAACGATTTTTTTTAAAAAAAGTTGATTTATAAATAACATAAGAGTGGTACTCTCATCTTTATTATAAATTCAATTTGATCTAATCTTATTTATTAAAAAATGGTAGTTAAAATATTGGTAAAATCCCTATAAAATACCCTTGAAATAGGAAAATTCATAACCAGTACATTGAAATAAAAAATTCCAGATCAATCACGAGTCAGTACGGATGAACAGTGCGGGCGGCGTCAAAAGACGATTTTGCCCTTCAACCCTCATTCTCGCCACTTCAAAAATAACAACACGCAGTTCTTAACTAACAATTCCGTATTCTTGTTTTACAACTTCCTTATTTAAGTTTCAAGGCCAATAACAACACCTCTTTTTTTTTATTAACAACACGCCCTCTTAATGAACAACTCCGGATTCTTGATTAACAACTCCGTATTCTTTATTAACAACTCCGTATTCTTGATTAACAACTCTATTTCATCTTTTTACTTTCACAATAACAACACCGGTGTTGTTATTAAAAATACCATATTCTACATTAACAACTCTCATTTCTTGTTTCACAACTTCGTAATTTAAGTTTCAGGGCCAATAACAACACCTCTTTCTTTATTAATAACACCGTATTTTACATTAACAACACTATATTTTTTATATGCGAATATGTGCAAGAATAGAGCGGAGTTGTTAATTAAAAATTCAGAGTTGCTAAAAACAAGACCAGTGTTGTTATTATGAAAGTAAAAAGATGAAATTGGAGTTGTTAATCAAGAATCCGGAGTTGTTAATTAAGAACTACGTGTTGTTATTTTTGAAGTGGCGAAAATGAGGGCTGAAGGGCAAAATCGTCTTTTGGCGCCGCCCGCACTGTTCATCTGTACTGACGCATAACTGATCCGAAATTTTTTATTTCAATGTACTGATTAGGGATTTCTCTATTTCAAAAGTATTTTATAGGGATTTTCCCTAAAATATTTAATATTTGTTGATAATAACGTGTAGGAAGAAATTGATGATTAGGGTGTGCTTTCATGTTATCTCGTTGATTTCTTTGATTTTTTTTTTTTTTATGTTTTTTAGTGGAAAATGAAATATCATTAAAAAAAAGGGGGGATCACCTATTTCCAGTGACGTTCTCTATCAATTGACCAAAAAAAAAAAATCCCTATCAAGCTGTCACAGTGTACTGTCAGAAAAGTATTCCCATTCATTGATCCACCATTTTTCTTTTTCTTTTTTGCTCAAAATTGATCCACCATTTTTTTTTTTTAATGATAAACTGAATACCATTAATCCAAAACGGAACAATTACAAGAACAAACAAAATCAAAAAACCTAATCATCCTTCATCAACGACCGCCTCCCTAAGGAAAGGAGGTTGATGATTAAGGAGAACAAAAGGTACACTAGTAGAATGAGCCATCTTGGCAAGACGATCAGCAATTGAGTTCTGATCTCTAGGGATGTGACATAGGAGAACTTGCCAGTTCTTAAAAATCCATAGTCTAGCATCATCAATGACATCCCTGAACTACCGTTGTTGGCAAAAAAAATGTTTAGCTTACCGTTGATAATTACCCCTCGTGTGGTTATTATAAGTTTGATTTCAACTAATTATCACATATTAATATCAATGAATAATAAATTACCTTCAAGTTATTAAATATATATACACACACATCGACACAGGATATAGTTTTTACATAATATCTATATGTTGGGATCAGGAAAATTCAGGTTTGGAAAGTCTCATTCTCAATTCTGAAATTTTTTTTCAAGATCCCAAATTTTGGGATGTTTCCTACCCACTTTTGACTGGGAATGGGACGGGAGAACATGATGAAGAAACTTTGAATACTCATACCCACCACTTTTAGATTATTAATTCTTGATGTGATATTCCTACCGGAGCGGGCGGTTGGCTACCCATCAGAGCTCCAGCTGGGGGTGAATGAAGCGACCGGCTGGCTATTGAAGCTCTAACGGCGATCATTAGAGATAATTTTTTTAAAAAATATATATTTAAGGATAATTTAAACATTAATTTTTAATTTTGAAAGGATAAATCAAATACTAATATTTTTATTATTAATATTCGAAACACGTTTTTATTTTTTAGTATTTTTAAAGTTGCTTATAAAGGGTTTGGCACGTTTCTCTTTGTTCCGGTGGTCCGCCCGCCCCTATTGATTCGTTGAACAAGCATGGTCCCCCATAATGTTCCCTCCCGAGGATGACAACTCAGTCGACGGCTTTGTGTACGAAACTACTACTGTAGCACTGCCGATCCCTTAAATAAGAGCGGAGAAGTAATAAATAATCATTCAATTGGATGACAGCTACACCAATTTTCTTAAATTAAACCACGTGGATGTTTAGGGCTTCAATTAGGGGTGTTTAAATTCCGGGACGGGACCGGAATCACCCATTCCCGGTTCCCATCTCAGGATTGCCCGGGACTGGGATGTCATTCCCAGTCCCGGTCCCGGGAAATTCTGGGATCGGGATCGGGAATTCCCGGTCTTAATAATATAATTATATTGGTTAAATTTTTTATAATCTAGTGTTTAAAGTGATTATTTAACACTTAATAAGGTCATAAAAATCACACAAATTGAGTTAGAATTGAAAAATAACATATTATTATTAATATTATTATCACATTCATCAGTTTTGTTATTATCTTTATACATTATATAGTTAGGATTTGTATCACGATATATATGATTTAACTCTAACTAAATATGTGATATACATTTTATCAAATGATAACTTAATTTATGGGGTAAAATATATAAAAATAAAATAAGAACCTGTTTTTTAAGGAAAAAAAACCGGGACCGGGAATTCCTGGGATCACAAGGTGTGATCCCGGTCCCTACCAGGATGAAAAATTCTTGGGATAAAATGTCTGGGACCGGACCGGGACAACCGGAACCAGGTTACCTTGAACACCCCTAGCTTCAATGCTCCATACACACCAACACCAATGGGAAAGATATTGTTGCATATTACTGCTTTTTTTTTTTTGAATGAATTGTATACAACTAAACTAATCTTATATTTATTATAAATCCAGTTGGAAGAATTTCAAAAAAAAAATATTTAAACTTCAAAATCCTATTGATAAGAAACGTAATAAAATTGATAAAAAAAGTAATAGAATTGATAACACAAGTTCTTATCAAATCACTAATTTAAAATTTTAAAATTTAAATAGTATTTTTCTAAAATTATTCCAATCCAATTTGATAATATCTTTTTTATTACAAAATGGAAGTTAAAATATTTAATATTTGTTGATAATATGCGGGACGAAATTAATGATTAGGGTGTGTTTTCATGCTGGATTTGGCTCCCATCCTTTTCTTTCCATCCTTTTCTTTAAAGAAAATGATGGTCCTTTTCTTCATATCAGCCATCAGATTAAGATCTCAACGGTCCATATTTAATATATTATAATAATATATTATTATAATAATATTTTTATAATATATTAAATCTGGACCGTTGATATCTTAATCCGACGGCTGATAGAAAGAAAAGGACCATTCTATTCTTTGAAGAAAAGAATGGGAGTCTCTTTAATTTATTTTTTATGTTTTTTAATGGCAACTGAAATATCATTCAAAAAGGGTGAAATTGCATATTTATCGTGATACTCCTTCCGGTCATATTTATAAGTAATTTTTTCTCTCATGAAGCTGGTCCCTTTTATAAGTAACTTTCACTTTGTGTCTGTAATTGTAAGCTTGTTTTTCTTATTTTACCCTTATTAAATACATAATCTATAATTAATTATCACACACACACCAAGAGTTATATTTAGAAGAGAGAGTGAAAAAGACTAGGTGAATGAAGTCACCGAGAAAATGTATATTTTACTATCTCTCATACTTTATAAATTTTCTCTCATATACTCTTTTCATAAATAGCGGTATATATGAAAAAAAAATGACATTTTTGACACACTTATTACTTTTAACTATCAGTTTGTTTTACACAATTAAGAGAAAATTTATTTATAAATAAGACCAGAGGGAGTAGTGTTTGACGCAAAAGAACAAATGCTTGACTTACCGCTGGCACTTACCCCTCATATGGTTATTATAAGTTTGATTTCACCTAATTATCACATATTAATGAATAATGAATTACCTTCAAGTTATTAAATATATCTTAAATTAGTTAAAGTTAATGTTTTTGTTTACCCTTATTAGAAATGTACTATTCAAAAATGCTTTAGCGTTGATTATAAATCAACTCCACCATATTTCATAGGAAACAAAAAACTTTAAATCTTAATTTAACAAATGTCCAATTTGATTCCTATTTAATACATTATACATGATACCACATGAGGAGAAATTTTACTCAATTATAAATGAATGGTAAAATTATATCCTTCATATAAAAAATTTAAAAAAGTGACTTTTAAATTGAACCAAATTAAAAGAGTATGTTATATAAGGACGCAGCTTCTCTCCTTTATCATTATCGTCCATTGCCCTCATTTACCTTTAATCAGCACCCAGTTTTTTTTTTTTTGAAAATCACTATTTAACATCCTGATGTATTTTTTCAGTACCCGTCAGTTTTCTAAAATATTGTTTCAAGATCCTAAAATAATTTTTCAGTATTATCCAGTATTTTGAAAAACACTAATCAACATCTTGAAATATTTTTTCAGTATCAGTCGGTTTCTTAAAATAATTTTTCAGTATTATCCAGTATCCTAAAGTATGTTTTTAGTGTTAATCACTACTTTGAAAAATTTTTGGTGTAATATTTTAGGATGTTGAATGCACTAAAATTTAGTTTATGTGCACCAAAAATATTTCAGAGTACTGATTAACATTATCAAAATACTGGATAATACTAAAAAATTATTTTAGGATCTTGAAAAAATATTTTAAGGAACTGACTGGTACTGAAAAAATACTTCATGATGTTAAATAGTGTTTTTCAAAATACTGGATAATACTGAAAAAATATTTTAGAAAATTGACTGGTACTAAAAAAATACATCAGGATATTAAATAGTGATTTCAAAAAAAAAAGAAAAAACTGGGTGCTGTGTTTTGCACCAAAACGGCACAGTTTAAAAGTAAAGGTGGGCAGCGGACGGTAACAGGAGAGAAACCGCGTCCGTAATATAATAGCACAAGAAGAGCATGTTATGTACTCCCTCCGGTCTACAGCGATAAAATAATAATTAATTTATTAAATATTACATCTAATTCTTAAAGTTTTAGTCAGTCTCACTAATTTCTCTCTATTGCTCTTCTTCTGCGATCTTCTTGTTTTTTTAGCTTGTTTGTGTTTTGATCCTTCCTTTTTAGTTTCCTCTGTTAATAATATTTTATGCTGGCTCTTGCTCTTCATCTTCAACACTTTGTTTGCCCTTTGCTACTTTGTATTTGGGTCATTCCCGTCACTTTCATCTCTAGCTTCTTCTTCTTCGTGTTATAAAAAAAAACCAAAACAAAAACAAGAAAGCAAGGAAAAGTGTGTCTCTTCTTTTCCGTTCTCCTTTTTACTTGATTTAAAACAAAAAAAAGAAAAAAAAAATTGAGTCCTCCTTGTGTGCTCTTATTTTCAGTTCTTCTTTTTATGTGATTTAAAAAAAAGGAAAAAAAAAATCGTGAGTCCTCCTTGAATTCCTATTTTAATTCTTCTTCTTCTTCGTGTTTAAAAACGTTAAAAAAAACGCAAGAAAATTTGTGTGATCTTCTTTTCGGTTCTTCTTTTTATTTGATTTAAAAAAGAAAAGAAAAGAATTGTGAGTCCTACTTGAATTTCTGTCTTGCTTTTTCTCTCCGATTACTATCGTTTTTGTCGTTCTTCTGGTTCTGATTTTGTCTTTTTAAAAAACTTCTGGGTCCGTCACGTACCTATCCAATCCATCAATTGATGCTGTTTTTCGTTTTATTCATTTAGTGTTTAGTTTTTTTTTTTAAAGAAAAAAACGAAGGACGCATCCACATCACATCAAAAGCACATCTTGCAGGTAGAGAGGCGTCGAAATCAGAGGATAAGAGGCTAGGATTTTATACTCTACATTCTACAATACTACTTGAAGTTGACAGATGGAGTGTGAATATATAGGGGTATATATTGTAGACAAAATTGGTCAAATTGACCACATAATACAAATATTTAGATAAAAAAACCAAACTAAAAAATATGTAATTTTTTTATACATAGATCTGCAACTTTCTTCTACAAAATGTGCAATTTTCTTTTATGTTGTTCTTGTCCCCAAATATTACCCCCATTTAATCAGTCGTTTTCCCCAATTTTTCTGTATTGTGGTAATGACTAAAATTTCTTTTATTGTTATTATTTAAATGTGAAATATTTGAGAGGCAAATTTTGACAGTGAAACTGGTAAATTAGTAATGCTTTTTCAGTTAAAGAACACATTTAATATGTTTGTTTGTTGGATAACACATTTAATATTGAAACTTATAAAATTTAGCGTTTATATATAGAATGCGATTTACAAAGTTTAAGTATGACAATTTAGGAACTCAAAGAATATAAATTTATAAATCTCTTGTGAATTTACAACTTAAAGATAATATATTTAACTATGAGTCCGTGACAGTATGTATGAGCAATCAAGGATAATAATTTGTTATTTGTCCAAGATTATGATTTATTGTCGTTAAATTTTCTTGGTGTGGTACTCTATTGCTCTCACAGTCTCACTTATATTTAGAGTCAGGAAAATGGGTCGAGTCTGTTAGGCCGGCTTGTTTAGACCCTGAATTTATAAAGATTGGGTCTAAGAATTTTGCCTCAAAAGTGAAAGCGGGCCTAAAATGGCTAGTCCTGTAAGGTCAAAGGCCTAAAAGGGTAAGCCTTATAGGGTCACGGGCCGGTTCTTTTAGGCCTGTATATATATATTTAAAATTATTTATATGATAATAATATTATTAATTTGTTATATTTTGTTAGTGACGTTATAAATATTTAGTTGTTATTATCTTTTTTTAGAATTATGTTTCATAAGAATACCTTGTACTAATAATCCTAAAAATTAAAAACTTATAAAAGATATTTCTTATTTCATAAGTATTCTTATTAATTTTGTATTTTTTGACTTATTTTCTGGTGATTGTTTTCTTTATATCTTGTGTTGTTTATTTTATTGACTACTTACATTTTTCAATATATATTTATAAAAAGTATTTTTAATTTTGTTAAGTCTTCTCATTAATTATTTGTAATTGTGGTATGTAGAGAATATTTTGCCTTTGATTATGACTTAATAACTGTGTTTGTTTGTTGTATGATGCATATAATTTACATTATAATTTTGACAACATTTATATGTTAAATTAGGAATTTTATTGTTGTAATTTTAAAAAAAATGAAAAAAAAAAGTAAAAATTGTTCAATTTTGTGAAAATGGCTTCAAGCCCAGCGGGTTGGCCCTAACCCATATGGTCTTGGGCCGGGTTTTGAAAAATAATAATTTTTCTTACCCTGGGTCTAAAAGGGCCAGTCTTTTTAGGTCCTGGCCTGTCAAGGGCCGGTCCTGTAGAGCCGGCCCGGCCCTGATTCCCAACTTTATTTATTTCACATCACTAATTAGCTTCTCTCTCTCTCTCATTTTAAATTTTTGTATGAGAGATAGCTCTCATAAAATTTGTGATATCCGCATGATTAGCTGTAATTATTGAATAATTTTTAGGAGAAGACTTATATACTTAATTTTATATATTTAATGTATTTATTTCCAATTATATTGGAATAAGTGAATTCTTAAAATTTTCAAAAAATAAAGACATTTTTAATATGAGTTAGTTAGAGCTTAGAGTATAACTTAAGGATAAAATAATACACGTCTTTGTTTAATTAATTAAAAACAAGTATATTAAGTATATAATTTACCAGGTTATCTGACCCGGACCGGCCGAACCGGACTGAAAACCGGCGACCCGACACTAAACCGGTCCGGGTCAAATTTTTTTAAAATCTTTTTTTTTAAAATTTTTCCTTTAGAATTTCATACTATAAACCTAAAATATTTTATTTCTCATCGGTTTGGTCCCGGTTTAACTCCGGTCTGACCCACTGACCCTTGACTTAGTACCCAGACTGGTTCACTGACCGGTCCGGGTTTAATTACCTTGATAATTTACATAATTTTATTGTAAATTAGGAAGATCAAATGCAAATTATCTCAAAATTAATTTTCATATACGTGGTATGAGATTGTGTTGTAAATAGCATAAAATGAGTTACAAATTATATATCTAAAAAAAATTTTATATATGATGTAAAATGGACTTTTAAGTTCCATAGGATTAATTTTATATATAATGATTTGTTGATAAAAAAAAAAGATAAATAATGATTAATTGAATTATGAATTGTCGAGGCCAAGTCACCTCTTTAAGTCTTTTTTTTTTTTTTTTTAATGTGAGGTCATGACTTTGATTCTATAAATACGATGGATGCGTGAGTTTTTTTCTATAGGATGAATTACGGCAAAAGTAATGAATTGTAAATTACAAAAATAAATGATAAGTTACCGCAAACCACAAAAAAAAATATAGAATTATTTCTCAACTAGGGACATTTTGGCCCCATATATTATTTTCAGATTGGTTATGGACGACGAATGTCCTTCTCCATCATCTTTCTAGATTATTTAAAAATAGTGAACAAAATTCTTATAATACTTCAATGGATTTTTACCTTTAATCTCATATAATAATAAAATTAAAATTTGAACATGATTACATTCAATTTTCATATTATTAACGTGATTTTATATTTTAAATTTTTATGTTATTGATTATAGTTTAGGTTATTCCCAAAATTTTTCTCAACATTTGAGTCCATATTGTTTTTTGAGCAGGTTCAAAACAAGAAGTAAGAAGAAGAACCCTTCAATTAGACTTTGAAATACTTGGATTAGAGGTAAGTATAGAATTATTCGTAATATTATTATTGATATTATGAGCTCCATGAGGCGTAAACACACTTGAGTAGTTTGAGTTGAGTTATATATAAATAATTGAAATTGAGTATTACTCCTTGTTGCCTTCATTATAAATTATACGATTATTTCTCATGCTATTTAATACAAAATTATTATAACTTATACGATTATTCCCCATGTTATTTAATAGAAAATTATTTGTCTCAATTGCTTCTTGACTTCAAGTATCTCTTATCATAGGTATTATTGTCAAACTCGTGAATTTATTGTTTTTTCATTTTTATCTTATAAAATCAAATTAGGACACTTTTAAATTCGTATTAGTTGTAAAGTTAGTTAAACTCAAGAGTTCAAATACCAAGTTTATCATTTTTACATTTCTAACTTATAAAATCGTGTTAACTCATTCTAACTTTTTTAATTTTTTGTACCCAATGGCTTTATCTATGAATTTTATGGAAATTTCTTTGTTAAGTAGGATAAATTATGAATGTTGGTGAGTTTAATTTCAATTATTTGGATTTAAAATTTATTTAAATCAATTTGTTTTCATTTTATATTTTAATTATTTAATTATACGTTATAAATAAATATTTATTGATAAAAGTAAATTCTTATAAGTTTACAATTTAAGTCCTTGATACGATTTTACGTCATTGTTACGAGTTTGTTTAAACTTATGAATTTAACAATTTTGATTATAGATCACAATTTTCATTCTCCCTCTAGTTCAAAATGTAAGAGACAAATGTGTGAGGGGGTTTAGTTTTTTATATAAGATATGCTTTGGCCTTTGGTTTGGTCTTATCATTTAATTTTTTTTTTTGAATTTTATCTCTAATTAATTATATATCTCTCATATCTTTTTTCCTACTTATTCTCTGTCATCTCCTTTTTCCTCTCATTCTCTCTCCTATTCACATCCTCTCCGTAAATAAGGGTGTTTTAGGAAAAGCAAGTTAAATTTTTTTACATATGTATTGTCTTTAACAAATTTTAATCAACATTTTCAATAGCATAATTTAGTTATTTGCTTTTTATATTTTGAACCGGAGGTAGCATTTGTTTTATTCCAAAATATAAGTCTCATTACAAATTATTAAGTGTAATGAAAGCATATTTTCAAAAATACTCTTTATAGAAAAGAACTCGTGTTTGTTTGGAATAATGATTGGAGCCTTCAAAAATAGTATTAGAAAAACGGATTGGCCCTTCATAGGCCCGGCCCGGCCCAAGCACAAAAAAGTATAGGTTTTTTAGGCCCGGCCTATTTAGTTAAATCCCATTGTCTTCAGGCCTATTTAGCACCTTTTTATTTCTTATATGCTTAAAGATTAAAATACCTAATTTAAAACATAAATATTATCAAAACTAAGTTAAAACATCAAACATTATCTATGTTTAACAAAATACAAATACTAAGATCTAAGTCCAAACCAAAACTAATGTTCATACACAACTACCAGTCAACCACAAGTCCACAACCACAAGTACACAAACCACAATCAAATAAATAAGCAGGTAAAGTCATAATCATAAACTAACCACTAAATAATATGAATAACTTTGTCATCACTATCAACATCAAAGAAGAGGGGAAGGGAGTGACTCGTGGGGGCAAAGGCGATCCTTTCCTGAGCAAGGGTTAGGTTAACTGGTTAGTGGTTAAGTCATATCTAGAGTCAGTGCAATTAGCCTTATTTTTTCTAAAATAAAATTTAAACAGGTCTAAAAGAGTCTATTCTTTTAAGCCCTCAATCCTACAGGGCTAGCCCTTTTAGACCCAACTTCTTCTAAAGGCTTTAAATCATAAGCTTGGCCTTTAAAAGGGTCGGGCCTAAACGGGCTGGCCCGACGGGCTCTACCCGATTTCCCAGCTCTATTCAAAAGCAGTCTTTCAATTATGATTTATGGTATACGAAGTAAGCATGTGAGAGAAGTTTTGTCTCGATTTACATGCATAAGCACTTTTGAGAGTTTCAAACGTGATCCCAAACTATATTTTAAAATCTACTCTACAATATTTTAAAATCCCATGCCGCATTTAGTTGATCGAGTTTGAAACTTTGAATGTGAACAGATCACCTAAATTCCAGTATTTTCTTGATGTACATGTTTTGACAGGAGTAAAACATATTAACTATCCTTTTGTTTTACCTAAATTATAGAAACTTTCTCCTCAATTTTAAAAATGTATATAAATATCTCTGTAAATTAAAATACTTGTTACAAAATCCTTCCTTATATATTTGAGATTCCATTTTCTTCCACCTAACAATTTGTTGAACGTGGAGTTTGACTATCAAAATTTATTTTGACCAAAATACCCCTTTTTTCTATAAATGAACAAACATTATATACTTACCTAAAAATAATTTTTCAATACAACCAAAAAGTAAATTAAGTACATGTGTTCAAAATTTTGAATATATTATAAATTTTATTATTCTTTATTATATTATTAAATTTTAATTTTAAATTTTTATCATATCTATTGAAACTTATTTAACCTATTAACGGACTTACTTGTAAAGAAGTCCCTTATCTGAGCCTTGCATATAATACTAATATTTCCTGAATTCTAGCTAGGGACATGAAAATGAAAGACACATAAAAAATAGAGTAGAAATTAAAAAAGAACAAGAAAAAATATAAGAAAATAGTTTTATTTAACTAAGTTTGCATACTTTAGTATTCCTTTTGATCTTTTTTTTTTTTTTTTGCTCTGGTTTAATATTCCTTTTGGTTAAGATTGAAAAGACAACCAATCATATTGAAAACCTGTTTTTTTATTTTAAGTTTTTAAAAACAATAAAACAATAAAATCTATTTGGTAAACTGTTTCAAAAAAATTGTTTTAAAAAATTAAAAAAAAAGGTTGTTTTTAAAAATAAAAAAAAAAGTTTTTAGATGTTTTCTTATTTTTGTTTTCCTATTTTTTATGTGTTTTTTAGGTTGTCTCTTATCCACTACTATCAACACTATACTACTAATGACGATCACCGTCACGTCATCACCGACGGCCACATCACCTCATCACTTTAAAAACAGATTTTTCAAAACAACTATCAAAACATAATTTTTTAATTTTTAAAACTTGTTTCTACAAACTGCTTTATAAAACTATTTTTGAGAATAAAAGTAGAGAATAGAATTAAAGAAACCCTAGAGTTACAAATCTCTACGAATTTACTACTTAAAGATAATATATTTAACCGTGAGTCCATGACATTATGTATGAGCAATCAAGGATAATAATTTGTTATTTGTCTAAGATTATGATTTATTGTCGTTAAATTTTTCTTGGTGTGTTGCTCTCACATTCTCACTTGTATGAGTTTTCTCGTCAGTAATTGGCTATTCTCTCACTCTTTTTTATTTAAAATTTTTTTTGTATGGGAGATGGCTCTCCTAAAATTTGTGATATCCGTGTGATGAGGTGTAATTATTGAATAATTTTTAGGAGAAGACTTATATACTTAATTCTATAAATTTAATGTATTTATTTCCAATCAAATTGGAACAAGTGAATTCTTAAAATTTTCAAAAAATAAAGAAATTATTAACATGAGTTAGTTAGAACTTAGGTCTTGTTTGGTATCTGGTTTTGAAAGGGTTAGTATTGGGCTTGACATATGTATTACCCATTTTGTTATATTTAGCATTAGGGATTGAAGATAATTAAAAATTAACAGTATCATGAAAGTAAAATTGCTGTAAAACCATTCACCAAGTATTTAAAAAGTTGTACTGGAAATGAAAATTTTTGTGATAAAATTATCCCTATTTATAATAAATTTAAGGCAAAACTGCCCCTCTAAAATTACTGTCATCGATCTTTATCTCCATTGCTGCAAGCATCGCCATTGAAGGCAGACTCCCACTCAAACTCTCACCATCAAATCAATTACGCAGTCTCCTTCAAATTTTGTGAAAATTAGTTATTTAGTTTACTGAAGGAAGATCAACCCAACCCAACAAAAAAATCAATATAAAAAACCGAAGAAGGAGGAGAGGACAAAGAGGGAGAGGGGGTCAAGGGGTCACAGATCAAAGAGGGAGGAGTTGAGTTGCAGATTGAAGCCGTCGCCTTCATCATCGCCGAGCAGTGGTTTCAGTGAGAAGGAGAAGACTCGTTGTCGCCGTCGTCATTGAGATCGTTGGGCAGTGGCTTCATGAGAGCGATAGTCCGCTGAAATCGAACTGTAATACCGATATATTTGAGAAGAAAAGTACCGTAGTTGGGGAGAGAGGAGAAAAAGATTCAGTTTGATCTTCGATGGAGACAACACAACAAAGAACTATGGAAATAATACTTCAAAATCCAGTCAATTGAATTAAATTTACATCATTGGATTCTAAAAGAAAGCAGGGGCATGTTATTATAAGGGGTCATTATAGGCGCCATTGTTGGTTTAGTGAAGGTCAGTGAGAGATTGGAAAGCTTGGGGGAGAAAGGGAATATTATTTTAATTTATTATAAGGGATATTATAGTCTTTTAATAATTTATGTTAATTATAAAATAAAATTAATTCAAGCCCTCCCTCCAAATATTACTCCATCTCAAACTTAATTTTAAATTCTAAACACCAATTCTAATCAGAATCCCAGTCTCAATTTCAATCCTAAGAATATCAATATATCAAAATTCAATGTTAAGTATCAAACAGGGCTTAGTGTATAACTCAAGGATAAAATAATACACATGTGTACCAAAAAAAATAATACACATGTCTTGGTTTAATTAATTAAAAACAAATATATTAAGTACATAATTCACATAATTTTATTGTAAATTAGGAAGATGAAATGCAAATTATCTCAAAATTAACTTTCAAATACGTGGCATGAAATTGTGTTGTAAATAGCATAAATTGGGTTACAAATGATAGATCTAAAAAATTTTTATATATGATGTAAAATGGACTACTTCTAAGTTTCATAGGATTAATTTTATATATAATGATCTGTTGATAAATAATGATTAAATGAAATGTGAATTGTCGAGGCCATATCACCTCTTCGAGTCTTTTTTAAATGTGAGGTCATGATTTTAATAGCACTGCGACAAAAATAATGAATTGTAAATTACAAAAAAAAATGATAAGTTATCAAACCCCCCCCCCCCCCCCCCAAATATAGAATCATTTCTCAACTAGGAACATTTTGGTCCCATATATTATTTTCAGATTAGTTATGGAACAATGTCCTTCTCTATCATCTTTCTAGATCATTAAAAAATAGTGAAAAAACTTCTTATAATACTTCAATGGGTTTGTACCTTTAATCTCAAATAATAATTAAAATTAAAATTTGAACATGATTATATCCAATATTCATATTATTAACGTGATTTTTATTTTAAATTTTTATGCCATTGATTACAATACAGGTTATTCCCTAAATTTTTCTCAACATTTGAGTCGATATTATTTTTTGAATAGAGGCAAAGCAAGAAGCAAGAAAAATAACCCTTCAATCAGACTTTGAAATACTTGGACAAGAGGTAAGTATAGAATTTCGTAATGTTATTATTAATATTATGAGCTCCATGAGCCTTAAACACACTTGAGTAGTTTGAGTTGAGTTATATATAAATAATTGAAATTGAATATTACTCCCTATTGCCTTTATTATAACTTATACGATTATTTCCCATGTTATTTAATACAAAATTATTTGTCTCAATTGCTTCCTGACTTCAAGTATCTCTTATTGTAGGCATAAGGCACTATTATGAAACTTATGAGTTAACTCTATGAATTTATTATTATTTTTTATTTTTATATTATAAAATCAAATCGAGTCAATTTTAAACTGATGTTAGTTGTAAATTTGGTTAAACTCGCGAGTTCGCACATCAAGTTTACCGTTTTTATATTTCTATCTTACAAAATCATGTTAACTTATTCTTGAACTCATTCTAACTTTTTTAATTTGATCATACTTAGTGGTTTTGTATATGAATTTTATAGAAATTTTTTTGTTAAGCATGAAAAATTACGAATGTTAGTGAATTTAATTTTGATTATTTAGATTTAAAATATATTTAAATCAAATTGTTGTCACTTTTATATTTTAATTATTTAATTATAGGCTAAAATCTAAAACTTCCCTGAACTTTGTCTCAGTTGTATATGACCTCCTTAATATTTTGAAGTTTAAATTCAACGTCCTTGACATTTTAATTTTTGACATCTAAGCACTGTGCCGTTAGTTTCGCTGTTAAGTCACTGACAGAAATTGACATATCGTATTCATGAGGATGATATGACATCCTACATAACATCCTTTATGGCATCTACGTAAGTTGATAATTTTATAATAATCATGTATTTTTTATATGAGGGTTAAAATGTCATTTTATCTCTTAAAAAACAAACCCTAATATTGTTTTTCTTGATCATCTACCATCTTATTATCAGGACGCGGTCGTTGATGAAGGATGATGGTCATTTTTTAGGATCTTTATTTGTAATTCGCTTTAAGCGTTAATGAATTCCAGTTTCTATTAAAAAAAAAAAAAACAAACCCCAATTCCTTATGAATCTCTCTCCAACCTCCCTCTTTCTGCTTTTAGCGAAATCCCTTGAATTTGGAAACCCCTATTCTAATGCTGGGGCCTGGGAGAACCAAGAAGAAAAGCTTCCAATTTGTGTGTTTTTTTTAAAATCAATCAGTTTAAAAATACTCCCCCGTTCTTCTTCTGTCTTCTAAATTCACGTTCTCTTTCCCCAAATATCGCGAACTCTCGGATCCACCTCGATTTTCTTCTTGATATCGGTTTTTGGTCCTCTTATGTGGGAATTGCCTGAGCGATTCGAGGGAGTTATATACCCACGATCGAATGAATCGAGTAGCCTTGATAGTGCTGTATCATCCTTGACTATGGGTGATGAAGAGTATATTCTCCATTAGTTTTCTTCATGCTGCAAAGAGACAGAAATGATTTAGGGATTTCTTTTAAATATAAAATAACATTTTATCGCTCATATTAAAAAAATATGGTTATGATAAAATTATAACTTTTGTGGATGTGATGTAGGATGCCACGTCACCCTCTCATCAATACGATATGGAAGTTTCTGTCAATAACTTAACTGCAAAATTAACGGCAATGTGCTTGATGTAAAAAATAAAAACATTAAGGAGCCTGAATTTAAACTTTAAAACATCAAGGGGTCATATGCAAATCTAAAATTCAGGAGAGTTTTTTATATTTTAGCCTAATAATTATATATTATTAATATATATTTATTGATAAAAATAAACTTTTACAAGTTTATGATTTAAGTCCATGATACTATTTTACGTTACTATCATAAGTTTGTTTAAACTTATGAACGTGACAACCTTCATTATAGGTCACAAATTTCATACTCCCTCTTGTTCAAAATGTAAGAGTCAAATGTGTGATGGGGTCTAGTTTTTTATATAAGATACGGTTTGATTTTGTCTTATGATTTAATACATTTCCCCCCAATTTTACCTCTAATTAATTACGTGTCTCTCGTATCTTTTTTCCACTCACTCTCTCACATCTCCTTTTTCTCTCATTCCCTCTCCCACTCACTCTCTCCATAGATAAGGGTGTTTTAGGGAAAGCAAGATATTTTTTTTATATGTATTGTCTTTAACCAATTTTAACCAACTTTTTAAATTGCGTAATTTAGTTATTTGCATCTTATATGATAGTATTTGTTTTATTCCAAAATATAAGTCTCATTACAAATTATTAAGTGTAACTACCCCTTTGTTTTAACCAAATTATAGAAATTTCCCCTCAATTTTGAAAATGTATATACTTCTCTTGATATTAACATGTATGTTACAGAATCCTTTCTTATATATTTGAGATTCTATTTTCATCCACCTAAACATTTGTTGAGCGTTGGGTTTGACTATCAAAATTTATTTTGACCAAAATACCCCTCTTTCTACAAATGAACAAACATTTATACTTGTCTAAACATAATTTTTTTATACAACCAAAAAATAATTTAAGTACATATATGTTCAAAATTTCCAATATATTATAAATTTTATTAATTTTTATTATATTACTAAATTTTAATTTTAAATTTTTTATCATAATTATTGAAACTTATTTAACATATTAACGGACTTGCTTTTAAAGAAGTCCCTTGTTTGAGCCTTGTATATAATACTAGTATTTCCTGAATCCTTGCTAGGGACATGAAATTAAAAGAAACATAAAAAATATAGGAGAAATTAAAAAAGAACAAGAAAAAAAAAAGAAAATAGCTTTTTCTTTTTAACTAGGTTTGCAAACATTAATATTCCTTTGATGAAGATTGAAAAGACAACCAATCATGTTGAAAAACTTACCATGCACGCATCACTAATAACAAAATATTTTTCTTGTACATATGGAATTGAAATCCTAGAACATGGTCGGTGTAGCTGAAAAATATATAGTAGTAGTGTAGTCAACAGTCCCTAACTTTATCACATATGCATGTACGGTAGATGACGGGAATTGCAGAGGGCGTGGCTACCCATTGCGCTGAATTATGCGCAGATAAAGCAATGCAGGAACTTAAATACTTGTGTTGCTACAAGAGCTGTGTTGATGACTTCGAAACGGAACAGAAAAGTTTGATTGCAAGAAAAACCACAGTGGTTAAAGATATTGAAGAAGCTAAAGACAGAAATGAGAATCAGATTGAAGATGAAGTTAAACTGTGGTTAGATAGAGCCAATCGTCTCACAGAAGAAGACACCAAAGGAAAGAAGAAATGGTTTGGTTTGATTCCTAATTGCTTTTGGCAGTACAAGCGAGGGAAGGAGTTGGAAGGTGATACAAAAAGAATTAAAGAACTGATTGAAAAGAGTAACTTTCCTCGTGTTGCGCGTTCAACTGGGCTTCCAGGCATCGAGTTCTATTCTTCTGCAAATTTTATGCAATTTGAGGATAGAAAGTTGCATTCTAAGAAACTTCAGGCGGCATTGAAAGATGACAAGTTTATGATTGGACTGCACGGGCTAGGGGGAACAGGGAAAACCACAATGGCAATACAAGTAGGTAAAGAAGTTGCAGACTCAAAATTGTTTGATAAAGTCATCTTTACTGTTGTCTCAAAGGATCCAAACAAGAAAAAGATTAGAGACAACATCGCAAAACACTTAAATTTTCCTTTCAAAGAAGGAATGGATGAATCTGAACAAGCACAACAATTGTGGAAAAGAATAGAAGAAGGTGAACAAAAGGTACTCATAGTACTAGATGACGCATGGGAAAAGCTTACACTTCGAGAGATAGGGATTCCTCTTGGTCGTCATGGCAAGGGTTGTTGTGCTATTTTGCTAACCACACGCAGTCGGAAAGTTTGTGGAGATATGGGATGCGATGAGACTATTGAACTTGAGGTCCTAAATGAAAAAGATGCAGTTGATCTTTTCCTATCTTATGCTGGCCAGAGAATAGATGATTCTTCCAATGATTTTAAGGATGTGGCTTTAGGTATTGTGAAGGAGTGTGGAAGATTGCCAATTGCAATTGTAGCAGTCGCAAGTGCATTGAAATCTAGGCCTCTAAAGGAATGGAAGCAGGGTTTGGATAGATTGCAGAATCCTAAGGCAATTCATGATGTCAATGAAGATTTAAAAGAGGCTTATAATTCTTTGAGATTAAGCTATGATTATCTCAAGAATGAAGAAGCCAAAAAACTCTTCCTCTTGTGCTCTTTGTTCCCAGAAGATTATGAAATACCTATAGAACTTTTAACCAGAATTGCTAGACGTCTCGGGCTTTGTGGAGGAGCTAATAGATACTCTACCACAAGAAGTCATTTCACTCCAATTAAAAATGTGCTCATGGATTCCTCTTTATTATTAAAGGCTGCGAATGAAGCTATATAAAAATGCATGACTTGGTCCGAGAAGTGGCTTTGGGGATTGGAAATAAACTAGTTCAAGTGGCCATGGATTCTAGCACAACGTTAATGAAGAATATCCAATATTCATCTTGGAACATAAATAACTTTCCTAGCCATTTTGATGGTAGAAAACTCCAGGTTCTTTTGCTTTGGGTAAGTAATAATGTAGATTTTACAACTGTAAAAGTTCTAGATAGTATCTTCGAAGGGATGGAGAACCTCAAATTTTTGGCTTTAATGAATCGGTCACATATTAGAATTTCAGGTCCTTATGTCAATCACATCTCTCATTGATAAATGTTCAAACTTTAGCCATAAAAGGATTTGTGTTAGGAGATATATCTATTTTGGCAAACTTAAAAAGACTTGAGAGTCTTGAATTGAGCAAATGTTCAATTATTGAATTGCCAAATGAAATTAGAGAACTAGACAAGTTGAGATTGTTGGAGATAGTAGAATGTGAAATTGAAAGAAATAATCCTTTTGAAGTGATTGGGAGTTGCTTGCAATTAGAAGAGTTGTATTTTGTTTTAAATCGTATGGATGAAGATACTTGTAAATTATCATCTCAAATTACAACTTTTCCTAACTTTGAAAGGTATCAGATAAAGGCATGGCATAGTTATAGTGAATATAAAGTGGAATTTTCAATATCTGGATATTTTGATTCCAATGAGCACTTAGAAGTAAACTTCTCCAACAAAATATTTAAATCTCTAGTGGTAAGAGCAGAGGTTTTGAAGTTAGATGGCAATTATTATAACAGAGGATGCACAAATGTTGTTCCCGACATCTTACCTGTAAAAGATGACAGCATGGAAGACCACTTAACTAGTCTTTGTTTGATACGTATGGATGGGATAAAGTGCCTAATCCATACAGAACTTCGATCTAGTCTTGCTATCTTCTCGAAGTTGGTTGAACTGGAGCTTCGTGCAATGTCTGTGAGAAAACTATGTTGTGGTCTGTATCCAGTTAACTTTTTGATGCGATTGGAGAAGCTGCAAATATCAAGGTGTGGCAATCTGGACGGCTCATTATTTGATGGAAAGCTAGAGCTGTGTAATCTTAAATCCATAGATTTATAGGGATGTTCAATGACATGCCTCTTTCATCCATTTACAGCACGGAGTCTAAAGCAACTAGAAATGTTGCATATTGAAAGCTGTACTCAGTTGAAATACATAGTATCGGAGCCAATGGAAGATCATGATCCCAATCAAAAGAGTCATGACTCAATGTTCCCAAAATTGAAACATCTTGAAGTTGAATCTTGTACTAAATTAGAATTTATTTTGCCAATATGTTTTTGCAAAGACCTTCCACTACTAGAAAGTTTGAAAGTTTGATTTTGTGAGAAGCTAAAATATATATTTGGGCAATATCCGGAGGAGAGAGATTTGCACCAAATGGGAAAAGCCATCCTCCAGTCGCTAGAAGAAGTGGGAATTTCTGAATTACCAAATTTCATAAGCATATACGCAGAATGCTATCTCCCCTATGATGAAGTACGAAAGTCATCACCAAGTACTCTCTGCTGGTTGTGGCCAAAATCAAATGCCTCAACTATATACCACCCTTTTGCTTCCATGAACCATAATCAGGTACTCATCTCTTACTCTATTTGTTGGAATATCTTTATTCATAATATTTGTTGAATAATCCAAATATGCCTCGTTGAACTTCTTTTAGCAAAAATTTGTTTGTTTATAAATTAATAGTTATAGAATATTTAATAAATATGGCATGGCATACAGCAAACCATTTACCAATTACCGACTCCAACCTAATTTGACGAGGATCCATTGTTATAGTATCAGTTTGTATAAAATCACTAAATTAGTGACAAATTTTAAAAGCATGTATTGTGTGAACTTAAATTAGCAAAACAGTTTAGTTGGTAGCGAATCGATTTCAATATGATTTTCAAGAAACCACAGTTCAAATAACAAGAACGAAGTTAGAGAGGACAAGAAGACAAATTGAAAGATAATAATTTGTGTTTAGTTCTCTTTATCCAAAAAGCAGTAGTTACTTCCTATTTCCATTTTCCTTATATAAATATATTCATCAGATGTAATTAAGAAATTAAAAAAAGAAGTGTGAATATAAAATGCAAATTTATAAGATTGTAACAAGCATATTATTAAAAGATTGATAATATGAAAATTAAAAACAAAAAAATGATAATATAATACAGCTTATTTATCAGATTCCTTATAACATTGGATAAACATGCATAAAGATATACTCATATAAGTGTGAATAGTTTAACTAAATTCAAAACTGAATTAAAGTGGAAAATGCTTTTTAATATATATTATATATAGTATAATTTTCTTGTAATATGAGAAAAATTTGATTCTTAAATCTCTACCATAACTTGTCCCATCCATTTTCAATTTATGAAAGAAGAATTCACATGTTTGTATGGAATTCAGGCATCAAAGGTGAAATATGCTGTGAATAGAGCTCATGGACTTTTTACATCACCATTATACCCGAGCTTTCAAAATCTTTCCAAGCTAAGAATCACAGGATGCGAACAATTGAAATTTATTTTGTCTGCATCCACCTCAAGAATGCTACAAAAACTGAAAATGTTAGATGTATTAGAGTGTGAAGAGCTGGTGAGCATTATTGAGGAGGATGAAGAGATTAAGAAAAATCCTATGGCTCTACATCAAGTATACTTCCCAGAGCTACGTTCAATTAAAGTGAGGGACTGCAAAAGCATGAAATACTTGTTCTCTATATCAAGTGGTAAGCTTCCACGACTCTTTTGTGTGAATATAGGAGATAGCCCTCAGCTTGGGGAAGTATTCAAAAGGAAGCATGGGGAGGGACAGGAGCTAGTCATGGAGGATGTGTTTCCAAAACTGCATATGATAATTCTAGAAAACCTACCAGCTCTTCATACTGTTTGTCAAGGCATTGATTTTCATACTGTGATATTGCGTCATGTGGGTTATTGTCCTGCTATTTCTTTAACTTCAACTAAAGATAGCAAAGAAGAACGCAAGTGTTCACATTGGTAATTCATCACAACTGCTAATTGCTACACTTTCTTCTCATAATATTGGAATTGTTTTATTTTGGCAGTATTTAAATTATTATCTTCATTTGAAAGAAACTTTGTTGATGATGTCGAAGACTGCGACGGCGTAAAACGCATGATTGAGCAATTATTGTTTCGGGAGGTTAGTATCAAGCGTATTAAAATGGCTTAATCATCTGAAATAAGGAAAAAAACAGGGGATGATAAATGACATTATTTACACAAACTTTGCTAAAAATCAAGTTGACCAATAAGTACATGAATAAAAGTTTCTCTGACTACTAATTTTCTCCAAATCTAGCATGTGTGTGTTATACTTTTCCCTAGTCATTTAGACTTACCAAGCCAACAAAGTCTCTCGTATATAACGTCTCCTTCCTTTGCTCCAAATTTTAGTAGGATGTCAATAAATCTATAAAACTTTCTATTTTTGAGCTGAGATTTGTAAATTTTACCAGAGACTCCAACTCATTTCATCTTTTTTGATATCTTTTGTGATTGTTTAGATTGAAAAGGAACACTGGATGGCTATTAGAGAACGCTACACAGTACATAAGCAGAACCGTATTTCACCACATTTGTCAGAGGTACAAACATTATGCTTCTGTTGAGAAAATAGAGAAAAAGGGAGAATAGACTTGCTTACTATGACAACAGGGCATGATATACATATATAGTGTACAGAGGAAAACCTAATTGAACAAATGGAAAAGAAAGAAGTACACATGTCAAGCAATTACACAAGCATCTCTAAGAAATTTTGAAGGTTTTCTAACATGTTTTAAAGATTTAGGCTTGTGATGTTACTGATCTTAGTCGATGTTGATTGTAATTGAAAACTAATGTATTATTGTTCAGATTGAAGAAGAGGGATCAGAACAAGATATTGGAAATGACTCTCCAATGTCCCAACAGAATGATGGTTGGCCAAATTTTGCTAAAGTATGTATATTATATATATATTTTTATGTATCCAAGTAGACTTAAGAAATTAGCTAACGATTTCTCACTTACCTCATTGCCTTATTCATTTGTTTCAAAATAAACGAAGATTGTTTTTTTAAGAAAATAATTGTGTGCAGATTTATTATGGTAATTATTAATAGCATCAAAGCTCTATTTATCTTCTTTTTATATCTTTTTGTTGATGTTTAGAGTGAGGAAGTATCAAATGAGATTGCTGAAGAAGACTCCATAACAGATAGTAATTTGTCAAATTTGACAGAGGTATGTTCGTTTGCTTTTCTATAACAACAAGGACTCAGAACAACAAATAGTTTCTCTTTTTAAATATATGATATGCTTCTTAATTATTTTAACCTTTTCAGTAACTTATTCATATTTTATGAGCTGTATAGAGTACCAATGCATCAGCAAAAGGAACTGTTGAAGAAAAACTCTCTACAACTACATCATCTGATTTAGACATGGTAAGAGTCATTCTTCAATTAATATAAGAGTTTGTGTCATACTCATAACAAAGCTTCATGTCCTGCAAAATGGTTAGAGTGGGTAACATTATTCAAGTGTTATTAAGTAAATAAATGAAGTTAGTTTCTGTGTTTACTAAATTAATATAGCGCTCTTGTTTCTTAACATGTTTTATATTTATTATCAATGCGACATGCCAGGTGGTTAGAGCTGAGTGCGATGGGAATTTCAACAAACCATTGGGTCAAGATTGTTCAGACAAGCTTGCAAAAGTTGATGAGGTAATATCACTAATCATTCTTGTGTTTTCTTGAGCTTCACTTTTACTTTTAACTTGGTGCATATACTTTACAAACTATATAGACCAGACTAAAAGTTTAAGTGGCACTCTTATATGGGCTATTATCAAATACTCTAATGCACCTCTTGGCTGTATATTACTCCTTCCAGCTCACTGGCTAGAACCAAGATCTGAAAAGAAAAACAATTCTCAATTTACTCTTGTTAAAGACGTTTTCTTTAAAAACAATCTTATTTCTTTCACATATACAATTTCTTACCATAGAAAATTGCAAAAAGGTAAAATTGAAAGAATATAATTAATAGTCTTTGGTTTTTTGCGAAGGGACTTAACCATCATTTTCTTAAGAAGGCAACCTGTATATTAGACTAAAGGGAATACAAAATCAAGTAAGACACTTAAAGTAATATCAAACTAATTTGCTACTCTCTGCTATGCAATAGATTGCTATGGAAACAATGGAGCTAAGTGTTCAACATGGTCCTAAATAAGATGAAGCTAGCAAATCAAATTAAGTCATGAGTTTAGAATTAAAATGAGACTCACCTGTTAAAGATGTTATTCTTCCTGATATGCATGGGCTGAATTTACGATAAAAAAACATGCAACTTTTAACTGCATTTCTTATTTATTTTCTTTTATGTTAATTAGGTCCACAAAAAATCCAAGAGCCAGAGAACCATATTGCACCAACAATCACTATAAAAAGTAGGACATGATATGCACTATAATGATTTACAAAGTTCTAACAATCTACAGAGAGAATTTTATTATAGACATTGTTAATGACTTAGTGTCATAGAAATATTAAAACTTACATGTCATTTCATGTTGTGCAGAATCTCAAAGCAACTTTTGGAGAAAGTCCTTCTTCAGAGAAATATGACAAAGCAAGTTCATCAACTTATTCAAAACCAAAAATTGAAAAATCTGACGCATTAGCTCCTTCAAAGGTGAGCTTGCTACATTCATTTTAGCTTTAAATATTTGTCTTGTTTATTCATTCTTTTGTTTAGGAGTTATGTGGAAAAGAATCAATGGGTGATCAACCAGCACTTGAAGAACCTACTAACCAATGTTCTTCTAAAGAAACATCAAATGAAATGGCAATTATTAGAATCACTCCACCGGTAATTTTTTTTTGTTTTTAATATATTTGCACTATTGATACATTATTAATTTTTATTCATATTAATTTTTCTATTTCTACTCTCTTAGATCTCTTTAATCTCTGAAATAAAAACTTCAGCTACTCAGGTAGAATCAGGGAACTCTGCTATTATTGATCAATTTGCACAAGTAAGCCTTCATTTTATTGCATCAGTTTTAGGATATAATTTTATCCTTTAAAACTAACATGTACTAAAGCTACAATAGAACATTTTGATAATCTATTAGAGCTACCTCTTTTTTTTGTTTTTGTTGTTGAAGCAACTGGTGCATATTTTTAATTCATATATTACCTTTTGTTCAATCTGAAAACTAAATAAACTAACTTGTATGAACAATTCTTTTCAAGAAGGTCAACAATTAATAACTCTGCTTCTATTGCTTAGACATAAGTATCCACATGTAAGAATATAGTCATTCTTGTTATGGGTTGAGTTTATGCTATATGACATAAACTTGTGATAGCTTTTGCATATTAATATTGATGTTCTTTTAGGACAATCTGGTTCACAAAGCAAGTTCATCAACTCCTTCTGAGCTAACAATATCAAATCAGGGCACATCAGTTTCTACGGAGGTAGGGTTGTTTCATTCATTTTTGCTTTAAATAGATCACTTGTTTCTTATTTATTCCTTTGCTTAGGAGTTGTATGAAAAGGAATCAAAAGGTGATCAATAAGGACTTGGAGAAAGTATAAGTCATAATGAAGGTCCTCGAAAATCAAAGAACCTACAATTGACCTCTTCACCAAAGAAACAACTCACAAAGTTGCATTGGAAATTTCTTCTTCTTCTACTACTACTACTGAAATGATCTCTCCACTAGTAAATTCATATTTATGCTCATTTAGGATAATTTGGCCCACAAAGAAGCCAAGAACGAGAGAACCATATTGAATCAACAAGTACTGTAAAAAGGGACCTGATCTGCATTCTAAATTCCAATTAATCAACAAGTACTACAGAACATTATGTCATATGCAATGTAAGTCTCATAGAAATATTAAACTTACATATCATTTGGCGTTGAACAAACCCTCAAAGCAACTTTTGGAGAAGGTCCTTCATTAGAAAAATATGACCAAGCAAGTTCATCGACTTATCCAAAACAAAAAATTGAAAAGCCTTACACATTGACTCCTTCTAAGGTAAGCTTACTGCATCCTTTAGCTTTGAATAGATGCCTTGTTGTTCATTAATTCCTTTGTTTAGGAGCTATGTGGAAAGGAATCAATGGGGGATCAACAAGCACTTGGAGAAAGTAGATGCTCCAATGAAGCTCCTCAAAGAGTTGAAGAACCTACCAATGAATTTTCTATTCAAGTGGAAAAGGAATCAGGGAGCCCTTCCATTACTGACCAAACTGCACAAGTAAGCTTTCATCTTATTGCATCATTTCAGGGATGTAATTTCATTATTTAAAACTAGCATATAGTAGTACTAGAATAGAACAATATGATAATCAACTGGTATCCATGTGTCGCATAGAACATATTAAATTGTGTTTCTTACAATGTTCAAGCGGTAAAATTAATGTTTCATTTCATCATTTGCTTCAGGGTCAAATTATGGTCAACCAAAGAGAGACCTCCATTGAGGATGATCTTATTAGATTGTTTCGGATAATGAGGGATGGTTCTGACACAAAAGCTGGCCAACCTTATGTTTCCAATATTGCTGTTTTTGAAGATGACAAGGTGGCTAACGCCTTTGCTGACATAGAATCCTCATTGAAATTGGATCTCGATCAGATAGCTAACTCCGAAGAACACACTCATTGCCTCGAGAATGCACTCAACTTCTTGTCCACCAGTTTCTCTGAAGAAGAACCTTCCTCTCATGGCCTTGTTAGAGGCAAAATAGAATATCTTCATCAAGAAATCCAAAGAATTCTCTCATCCTTCAAGCAAGCTTCTGGTACGCTTGGCACATTCACCAAACTGAAAGAAAAAGAGAAGTGGATCGATGAACAACATTCTCAAAGGATGGAGGCAGCTACCACTCTTGTGTCTGAAATTCGCAATACTGAGGATTACATGAATGAACTGAAAAAGCAGATCTCTACATTGCAAGCTGAATTGAAAAGTAAAGAGAAAGAATTTGAAGACTATGAAATGAAATTGTCATCTCTTCAGAAACAAAAGAAGAAATGTGTTTGGGACACCATAGAGTTCATGGAAGAGTACGAGGCTGTGAAGAAAGACAGGCCCTATGTTGAAGATGGCCAAACAAAAGCAAGGCAAGAACTAAGAAAGCTGGAAAATCAATGGCCTTCTTGTGTGGCTGATTTGAGGAAAACTTTGCTTATGTTGGGAATCCTTCTTAAACGCAAGCCTTGATTGTTGGAGATTGTCATGTAAGTCACCCAAAATTAATTTTCACTCTATTGATGGTTGATGGGGTAGTCACACGTGTTATGGTTGTGTGCGTTATTATTGACAAAGATTCATTATTGTATACATGTAACAGTCATTCATAAGGGATTTGGGCCAAGATGGGGGCCCAATATAGGAAGCCCAAGACAAGAACAAGTGAGACTTGGCAATGGAGATAGTACAATAAGGGTGAAATCAGTTATAGAAGGTATGGATGAATTTTGACTTGATCCCTCTTGTGTCTTCTCTCTCTAGCCATTGTCACAGCACATATGGAGTTTCTTCTCTTCCTTCTTTTGGACCTTCTTCTATCACTTCCTATTTTCATTTTTAGTTATATATTGCTCATTCGAATCTATATTTGAGGATATTATTCTATTGTGTTTTCCATTTGATTTGTGATTGTTACAATACACTCATTCTGTTGTTACTGAAACTAGAATTTGGGGGAGCCTTCTTGTAATACCCCGAATTTTGAGACTTGAGGCTAGAGAATAAGCCTAAGATTAGTGGACTGCTAAGCTCCGGTTTAGCAAAATCATAAATTGTGATTAAGGGTTAATGACTCCAAAAGTAGAAGTGGTTAGTGATAAATGAACCCTTTTGGAGATTATGGTGTGAGTTGGCACCCGATGTGATTTGTATGTGCTGTGAGCAGCGCCAAAACCCTGTATTTAAGCTCAATTATGGATTAACATCTAAATTGACTTAAAATAGAGGGAAGGCGCATATTGTGGCTAAATGAAAAGATGTGAAGTGTTGGTGGTGATTCAATGATAATTACCGTAATCAGGGGCAAAACGGTAAAGTTACCGACCAATTGATCGGTTACCGAAGAGGAAACTCACTGGTAACTTCAAGATCAATGGTTAGGATTGAATTGTGTAATAGATCAAAGGGTGGAATCCCATGTGGTATGCCTATGTGAACTCATGGTTGATGGAACAAGATGTTGACACTTGGCAAATTTTGGACCCTTGATCTTGGGTCAAAGATTCAACACTCTTCCTCTCTTTTCTCTCCCTTATTTGGACGTTTTTGGGGGCCTAATTGCCCAAAAACTGATCACTTTATTCATCTTCATCATCCACTCATCTCTCTCTCTCTCTCTTATGTCTCCATGGACGTGCAAGCTTGGAGGAAGAAAGAGAAAGCTTAAGGTGAGATTTTAGCTTGTTTGGTGACCTCTTTAGCTCTAATCACCTTCTATAAAGTTGTTCATAGTGATGAGAGCTTCATCTCTATGGTTTTAGATTCTTGATTGAAGGTGTTTGATGGCTTGAGGAAATTTGGAAAGATGAAGAATCAAGAAATTGGTTGGGGAAAGAGGAAGAGGTGAGTATTTGAAGACTTTTGATCTAAGTTTTGTGAGTTTTGGTTGAGCTTTGTGAATTTCGAATTTTGCCCTGATTTTCTTGTGATTTTGGATTGGATGAATTGGGTTGTGTTTTATGTTGAAAATGGTGCCATGTTGTGGTATTTGATCATTGGAATTGGTTTGAATTGGATTTGACACAATGGTTGAAAAACTGAAAATTCTGTCCAGTGAGAATTCTGTCTGGGTAGTCTGTTTGTGTTGCCGTTTTGAATGGCAAATGATGTTGGAAAATTATGAAACTTTCCAGTCTTAAATTTCACATCTCAAGCTTCAAAATGGACATAAATTTTGTGTCATTTCGCTTTGTGAGCTGGGAGTTTGAACTGACCAAAGTTTGGCATCCAAACTGGACCCTGTTTTGGCAAGTCTGTTCTGGACAGTCAGATGGCGTGGACGTTTTGACTGGGCAAATGATGTGGGAAAATTATGAAACTTTCCAGTCTTAAATTTCACATCTCAAGCTTCAAAATGGACATAAATTTTCTGTTATTTCGCTTTTTGAGCTGGGAGTTTGAACTGACCAAATTTGGTATCCAAACTGGACTCTGTTTTGGCACAACGTTAGGTTTTTGGTAAATCTAGACTTTTGTGGTGATTTCTAGTAATGGCCAATATTTTTCCTAGAAATAGGACTTAAATGGATTTCATTTGGATTTGGAAGCACCTTATTTCGATTTTTCCTGAATTAGTTATGATTTTTGGAAGTTCAGCCAAGAAACTGGATTTTCTGGGCCGCGGCCAACCCCCCAAAAATCAGTGTTTTGCATTTTTAAAGGTGGTTTTTGGT
The DNA here is from genome assembly GCA_963210345.1 of Inga oerstediana. Taxonomy (NCBI): domain Eukaryota; kingdom Viridiplantae; phylum Streptophyta; class Magnoliopsida; order Fabales; family Fabaceae; genus Inga; species Inga oerstediana. Next base: position 76,384,555 of record OY723400.1, read on the forward strand.
ATAGATTTTCCCAACCCTTTAGGTATATGTTTAGGCCTTTAATAGCCACCTAAAGAGTGTGAATGGTAACCAACTTTAAGTGATATAAAAGTAAGGATTTGGAATTGAGATTGATCCTATATCCTTGATTTGGTTTATAGGGTTCAGTATTCGTTTGGTTCGCGAGTAAGCGGAGCTGGAGCATACGTTGAAAGAAAAAGTGTAGGGAACTTACCTCTCCTGCATGTATTGATATTTGTGTTTGTGTATTGATGCATGTTATTGCTTTGCTTGATTATGTGAAACATATATGAATGATTGAAGCTCTGTTTCTATTTATGCTATGGCCATGAGTATGTTGTTGAAACATTGAGCATGCGAATATATCATTATGTGAACATGAGTTATTGTGATGCAAGCATGTCATGCATTAAACACTTATCTTGCATGCATATTGGTATCTGTTTCCTACTGAGATTCTCTCGAATCTCACCCCTACCAACATTTTAGACAGGGTAGGTGGATCGAGGATGGAGTAAACAGGCAAAGGCGACGAGGATTACTTCGGGTTATAGATTTTGGTAGTTGGTTATCATAGTTGGGATGTATATTTGGATATTGTATTTGTATATTGGATGAGTATTGAGTATGCATGTATGGAGTTGAGATTTGTGTAATCCCCGTTTGAGGAATTGTAAAGGGCGAATGTGCCCTATGAATTCTATGTAAAGGTATGAACTCGGGAGTTGCCGGGAAGTTATTGTTGTACACTCTGATATTTGTATAAATGTGATATTCAGCCTAATGTAATTGTATTCGAAATTGAATATGAGACCAGGTTAAAGTGATTTCGAAATGTATTTGTGAAAACCCTGTCATGAAGATGGGATTTTAAATAAGTTTTGTTTCCTATTAGTCTCTATTTCATTTTAATTGAGTATTTCGGATATAATTACGGCAGGGGGTTACACTTCTCATTTTGTCTCGCATAATGCTTGGTTTTATTTCAAACTCATGCCTACTCTAGAGGAAATTGGCCAAGTAATTAAGTTTCTTGAAATATAATTAGAAGAAACTTTGAACAGTCTGCTAACTACTTCCATGGGAAGCCTTGCCTATAGATTATGGTGGTTCCACTCCAAGACTTGTATCATCCTAAATATACCCATTCTAAAATGATTTTATAAATAGATTTCATTTCACAGCATGACTATTAGGCAGCACATTCGCACAATGTTGTGTGGCTGCAAACACTGATTAATTCACACTTGCTTTGAACATATCATTATTATATATAATTCTTTTATATTTATATCCAATATAAAATTAATGTACAATGCAACTTTTTATCGCAAAAACAATAGGAGGATATTTTTGGGGGAAATTATAAGAACGTCAAATTTATTTTCCCCCTTAAATGTCGTTGATTAAAATGCCTCTTGAACTTAATTGCGGAGTTTGTAAGTAACACTTAGCTTGTAATTAATTTTTTGGGAAAAGTATGTTAATTTTATAGTGTGATTTTTGATTTTTTTTTTCTTGAAAGAATATGTTGGGTTTTCAACTTCCCACTTTTGAAATTTACTATTGAAACTTGGGAGTTACGTTTGTAAATTTATTGTGTGACTTGCATTTTTTTATAAAAATAATTTGTGACCTTTTTGAAAAGCAAAGGACTAAGGTCTTTAGAAGTAAATAATTTTAGAAATCAGAAGTTCTTTGTATAATTAATTTCGCTCTTGTGGCAAAAAAAAAAAAAAAATTTCATTCTATTGTCTCTATTTATAATTTTGACAATTCTCCCTAATTTCACGTACGGACTAACTTGGTAAATTGTGCAAAGCATAAGGATTGATTCAAAAAGAAAAGAAAGGCAGAATGCTGAAAGCAAAATTAAAAGCATCAAGCAATTTGCCAAATTAAAGTTTATATACTAAATTTGATTCACACAAAGCTTGCTGAGCTTATTATAGCAAAGTTAAAAGAGTGTCTTTGGTTACTTTTATGTGCGTTTCTTGCCATAAGATGTTTTAGCAAGTTCGTTCTGATGATTTAGAATCTTATTAAAGAGAAGAAAGTCAAATAAATAAAGCAATTGAAGTTAAATAAATAAATCCTCTGTTTTCGGGTGTAAGCAGGATCCATCGAATTTTATTCTTGCCAATCGCTATAGTTTTACTATTATCATCTAGCATCACCTTGAATACTGTTTCTCTTTCCTCCCCTTCAATTGCCTTAATTATCTGTTAACATAAAATAAAATATCCTGTTAAAAATGGAAAGTATGACTTCATTTGAGAATGGGGAGGCATATCTGTGAAAAAAACAGAGACTTGATGGTAAAGAATATTCCATTTGGTATGGCATGAATCAGAAGCGTAGAAAGTGAAGATTTTGATTAATGCAGATTGTTTAATACTAATTCACCTTTGCCCTCCTCTATCTCTGTCAACCCATTATCACATTTTCCATTTTCCAATCATTTTCCTGCTAGCTAGCATTTATTTTGTGATTACATTTAAAATTATCACACTATTTTTGAGAGATTACTTGATAGAGGTACAAGTGGTGTTCGACAAGGCATCCAAGTTGGAAGCCAAGGTTATTAGTGCAAGCGTTTCATCCAAGAGGGGGGGTGAATTGGGTGATATCAAAAATTTCGTTGCGTATAAGAAAATTGGTAGAATATTTAAAGCAGTTGAAAGCAAAGAGAAATATCACTGAAGTATACACCGGGAGTTATACTGGTTCGGCCACAACCACTTTGACCTACTTCCAGTCTTCAAAACGTCTCTGAGAGTTTCACTATATTCTCCAAGATTCAGTGGGTTCTTGGCATCTCAGTACACAGCAAGTTCCTTCACCTGGACACTCGCTCCTCCTTACACGTTGTAATCAAATCCCCAACTCAATGTTCCACAACCTTAAGTTGTCTCAACAACAAATATTGAGTTTATAATGAAAAACTCTCTCACAGAGCAAATATATAATCACTGAAGTACAATGAATGAGTATATGAAAACAAAGCACTAAGAGTATGTAGATCAATGTATGTTCGTGTGTTCTCAGTTTTTATTCTCTGCTCTTTGAATGCTCCATATATATAGATGATTTGTAGTGTCTGTTGGAAGCAATTCAAACATGTCCGTTAGAGTCGCGCATCAACGTTAGAGTCCGTTAGGTGAACATTCGGACTTTTATTTGACTTTTCACTTCTGACATGATCTCTTCATTGTTTCTTTGCAAATGTACTTAGAATACTAGTGCAATGAAGAGTTAATCATATAGAAAACAATTCAATAAACTTTGGATCGAAGATGTGTTTTCTGGAGTTCATTACTCTAGTGGCTACTTGAGTAATCAAGCTCATTACTTGAGTAGTCCCTCGAGTAATGCTATAAAAAATATGGCAGTGTGTAATTCAACATTTTTCATGCGATATTACTCGGGTAAGACATGGAGTGAGATAAATTACAAACCTTGGAAATAATTACTCGAGTGGCTACTCGAGTGGCCATGTCTTTTCCTCACAAGTTACTCGGGTGCTTCCTCTAGTAAGCCTATTACTCGAGTGGTTACTCGAGTGGCCTTGTTATTTCTTTAAACCTTACTCGAGTGATTACTTGAGTAAATTCCAAATAACTTTACAGATCACTTGATTACTCACTCGGGTAATTGCATCAAATTCTTGGCCGAGAGTACTTGTTCTTTGTTTACCTCATTACTCGAGTGATCCCTCGAGTAATGCTTCAAATAACTCTGGAGGTTACTGGAGTGCTCCCTCGAGTAATGTCTTTTTCTCACATGATTACTCGAGTGGCTACTCGAGTAAAGTGTTGCATTTCTTTGTCGAGAGCTACTGGAAGATTTTTTAACTCGGTTACTTGAGTGGCTACTCGAGTGATGCCTTTGCAAGTGATGTTACTCAAGTGGTTACTTGAGCAATGTTCTATATAACTTTATAGATTACTTGAGTGGTCCCTCAAGTAACTTCTTCTAAATTTTGGCAGTGCTTCTTTGGATGAAATTCTCCATGATTACTCGAGTAATAGCATCCCTTACTCGAGTAGTCCCTCGAGTAATCCATCACAAAATTTGCTCATTACTCCAATACTTACTTCAAGTAATGCTTTGCCACTTTGTTCAAATTCATTTGTTTGTTATCAAATCCTTTTATATCATTGATCCAATCATTGTTATCATCAAAACATATGGGATCTAACAAAGGTGGCATCATACATGGCAATCACATCATAGGTAGAACCTATAATGAACAAAGTGCTGACTATTTTATCCAAGAAGAGTCCAAGCAAGCCTAAGATTCTCTTCATGGCACCAAGAGCCTAATCACTAGAAGCTCAGTAAAGAGTGAAATGTTCAAGGGGCTAGAGAAAATATTTGTGCTTTATTTTGCTTAATTAAAGGCCCATACTATATGTGTTCATGGTGCAAATGAGTGCTTAGCCATGCTTAATCAAGCTCATATGCATGCTTTTACAACCCATAGAAGCTTGAACAAGTGGCAAAGTTTGAAAGTTAATGAAGTTGGTGTAACGTAAAGCAATAAGCCAAACAAGATGATGTACAAGATCTACATGCAGTCCAAATTGAAGAATTCACTTGAAATATCATGTGACAAGCATGTGTGATACGATGGGGAGGACTAACTAGCTAAAAAATAAGTTTGGAGACACGAACGGGACATACAAAATTGTAAGAGACAGGTTTTCTTAAGGTCCTACCTTCGATTATCTATCGCATTTATATATTGGTTGAACTTAAATAATGTAAAGGGTTAAAGTGCAAATCTACCCTAGAAGTTTCTGTTGAGGAGCAATATTAAGTAAGGTATGTTCTCAGAAACAAAACATAGAGATAGAAATATTTGATTCTTACTCATTTGCTCTCTATCATCATTCTCTTCATTGTCTAAATTTATGGACGTGATGCGTGTTGATGGTGGTGTCAAAATCATCAATGATGAAAAAGGTAAAGGAGCAGGAGGAGAACTCGGTGGCCTTATAACAAATCTGTTTCATGGGAAGGTTTTGATCATGTAGAAATCCACTTGCATTTTATTTTAGGAAAAATTAATCTTCTTGTACTTATAGTTTTGATTCAGTTGTAACTTAATCCCTAAAATTTAACTTAATGCCACTCAATCCGTATAATTTTGACTCGGTTGTAACCCAATTTCTGAACTCTAACTTGATGTAACTTAATCACTATTTGATTCAAGTTGAACTTGCTAGTCATGATATTTTGTATGCGTATATATAATGTATTGTGAGGCTAACTTCACTGTCATACTCACATTTACAATGGATTTGTTTCATCCAAAATAAAGAGGTTGCAAAATTTTGCACACTATATGAATATTAAGATTTTGATTACTATGATCATCCGGTTTTTGTAATTATAATCTCATTATGTATGACAGATGGAGGGGATCGTTGCTGACAATGCTGATACTGTTGCAACAAAATGTACCGAAATATTGATAGATAAAGTAATAAAGGAACTTCCATATATGTGTTGTTACAAGAGTTATGCAGCTGACTTTGAAGAGGAAAAAGAGAAGTTGAAAGCTGCAGTGGGGAGTGAAGTGTAAACATGAAGATAAAAGAAGCCCAAAAAAGGAGCCCAAAAGAAGTTGAAAACTGCATAATAATGTTTTGCATTCTTAAACACATTAAACATAACAATCAATGACAATAAATTAAATACATTAAACCTAACAAAAAATCAATTAAATAAGTCTATCACATTACACACAAATGAAAAACAAATGATTGAGATCTAATTTTTTTTCTTGAGCATCTATTGTCATTCATTTATCTCCTTCACCTTCAATGATCTCATTCAGGGAAATCGTCACATCAAAGCACTTCTTTGCATTCTTCACGTACTCCCCTTAACGACAAGATCCACATCCCAGTCTCCCAGTTAATGTAAAAAAAGGTTGAGAACGAAATAAATCCCAAACCGAGAGGACAACCCAAAAAGAAAGACATAAAATAATACTTGATCAGAACAAATAATGACAATATTCAGAACCTGAAGCAGCGTTGTGGTAGATCGGTGTTGTGATTTACAATCACTATCTCAGTGGCATTGTCACATCTAAGAACGTCTTGACCTAACTTGGCTGCCGAGCTGGGGCAATTGGGCTGATATGAAGTGAGGAAATGAAGAGTGGGCTTTGGGTTCAGAGTTAAGTGTAGAAGTGTAGGATTAAAAAATAAATAAATAAACTACTCAGGCCAGACCAGACCAGTCCAAGGGGTCTGAGGCCTTAGTCTGAAGTCCAGTTCGGCCCGATAAGATCAGTCTTGTCTGGTCTGTTCGAATATGCTTCGGGCCATTTTTTTTAATCAGATCGGGTCGGGTCAGACCGGACCACCTGGACCACTGGACTTTTTGCTCATCCCTACGTCCAGGCATGGAATTCTATTCACAAGAGTTTATGCCTTTCAAGAGTAGAGACTCAAAGTTCGAACAACTTAGGAAGAAGCTGAATGATGGCAATAAATGTAGGATTGGATTGCAAGAAATGGGAGGATCGAGGGAAACCACAATGGCAAAAGCAATTGGGAAAGAACTTGAAAATACCAAGGCATTTGATAAAGTAATCTTTATTGAAGTTCACAATCCTGTTGATGAAAAGAAGATTTGGGATGAAATTGAAAAGAAATTGGATTTGGAGATGAGGGATAACAAAAAAAAAAAAGAATTTAACACAAGCAGAACAAATATGGATTAGAAATGCCAACACTAGAGTGTACTCATAATCCTTGATGATGTCTGGGAAAAGCTCAACCTTGAGAACCTAGGGATTCACCATGGCATTCATAGCTAGGGCCGGTGTTGTGTTTTTTTAACCACACGCTATGAGACAGTTTGTACAAGAATGAGTTTCCAAGAGACCATTAAACTAGGAGTCTTAACTAAGGATGATGTAGTGGATCTTTTCCTACATCACGCTAAAATTGTTCAATTATTGAATTGCCATATGATGTTAGCCAGCTGGAGAAATTGAGATTGCTAGGCTTGGTATGTTGTTCAATCAAAATGAATAATCCATTTGAAGTGATTAGAAGATGCTCAAAACTTGAAGTATTGTACTATGTTGCAAATGATGATGCTAATCCAAAGCCTTCTGAATTTATAGTTCTTCAAGAATTTAAAATATGTCATACAGAAGGCAGCTCCTCCCAACGTTCTTTTCAATTGGATGCTTCAACAAAAAGATATTTCAATTCAACAAAATTAGAAGGGATCTTGTCTGAAAGCACGGTCCAATCCCTAGCAGCAAGAGCAAAGATTCTCAAGTTGACATAATGCAATGAAACAAGATGGACAAATCTTATTCCTGACATGGTTCATCCTACCCAAGATAGAGGAATGAATGACTTAATTAGCCTTTCTTTGAAATCTTGGCCTACAATGCAATGCCTAATCTATACAAATGGCATTCCATCTGGTGCTGTTGTCTTCTCCAATTTAGTTGAGCTGCAACTTCATGATATGCGTGTGAGGGACTATTGGCGTGGCAGTGTATACACATAGCCTTATAGCTCATATAGCTATCTGGCTTTCACAAATGGCCCGTCGGCCTTCACAAATAGCCTTTCGGCCCACATAATCACATATATCACACCTCATCCTCATCCCCTTTCTCAGCCGGGAAGGCATACAACCCTTGCCCGATCTGTTGTTAGCTACTCAGGGACTATTGGTATGACGGTGTTTACACATATTCACAATGTCGCAGCATACGAGTTTATCACAAATCAATGATAATACACACATACAATGCATCACATATGGTACGAAAGAAAAGTTACTACCTCGTTCCTTCCTGACGTTTGCTAGCTCAGTGGGCTCACGAGGACGGCAAATGTCGAATCCTATAAACCAAATTAGGGACAATACATCAATCTCTTTTCCAAGTTCTTAATAGTACTTAAGTTGGTTATCATTTAGACTCTTTAGGTGGCTATTAAAGGCCTAAACATATACCCAAAGGGTTGGGAAAAACTATACCAAAAACCACCTTTAAAAAATGCAAAACACTGATTTTTGGGGGTTGGCCGCGGCCCAGAAAATCCAGTTTCTTGGCTGAACTTCCAAAAATCATACCTAATTCAGGAAAAATCGAAATAAGGTGATTCCAAAGCCAAATGAAAGCTATTTAAGTCCTATTTCTAGGAAAAAATATTGGCCATTACTAGAAATCACCACAAAAGTCCAGATTTACCAAAAACCTAACGTTGTGCCAAAACAGGGTCCAGTTTGGATACCAAATTTTGGTCAGTTTAAATTCCCAGCTCAAAAAGCGAAATGACACAAAATTTATGCCCATTTTAAAGCTTGAGATGTGAACTTTAAGACTGGAAACTTTCATAATTTTCCGACATCATTTGCCGAGTCAAAATGTCCACGCCATCTGACTGTCCAGAACAGACTTGCCAAAACAGGGTCCAGTTTGGATGCCAAACTTTGGTCAGTTCAAACTCCCAGCTCACAAAGCGAAATGATACAAAATTTATGTCCATTTTGAAGCTTGAGATGTGAACTTTAAGACTGGAAAGTTTCATAATTTTCCAACATCATTTGCCCAGTCAAAACGTCCACGCCATCTGACTGTCCAGAACAGACTTACACTGGACTGATTTTCCATATTTTTTACATTTGATCCCAAATGATTCCCAAATCAATTCCAATGGCCAAAATGTTCAACAAAAGACCAAATTCTACACAACACATAAGCCAATTCATACCATTCAAAAATTGCACAAAATCAGGGCAAATTCATAAATTCCCAATACTCAACCAATGATTACAACAACTATACCAAAATGCTTCTAATTCTTACCTCTTCTTCTTCCTAAAGCCAATTCTTCAACTCTCCAATTTCCAAATTTCCACAAGTTCTCAAACTTCACCAATCAAAATTCTGAAACCATAGGAATATAGCCCTCAACCTCATGAATAATATTAGTGAAGATGAATTAGGCATTCATGGTCATTTAGGGCACTAACCTTAGGTTTTCTTCTTCCTCTTTCTTGCTCAACTTGGACGTCAATGGTGGAGAGGAGAGATGAAGTGGGCTGCTGGAAAATGATGAAGAAGGTCTTATTTTAAGGTGAGCTAAGTCACTTGGCCGACATTTAGAAGTGGAGAGAAGAGAAAAATGATTAGAAAGCTTAACTTTAATCCAAGGGTCCTTGTTTTGCCACTTGGCATCATCCTATACTTCCTACTATGATTTCATATAAACTTGCATGCATAGGATTCCACCTCTTGTTCTTTCAATCCTAGCCATTGATCTTGATTACTAAGGAGTGTTCTCATCGGCAACTAACCAGTCAGTAGGTAAATTTACCGTTTTACCCCTGATTATCACGATGCACAATATATACTTCAAAAGTGCTCAATTAAGATTAATTACATCACTTTGAAGTTATAAATCCTTGGTTACATTTCAGGATATTATAATTCTCCCCCTGAAAATTAAATTTCATCCTCGAAATTGTTACATAACTTGAGCCATAAACTCCGGATATCGTCTTCGCATATCTTCCTCCGCTTCCCAAGTTGCCTCTCTTTGAGTCATTCCCTTCCAGATCACCTTCACATATGGAATGCTTCGGTGTCTGAGCCGTCGCTCTTCTCGATCAATAACTTGCTCTGGTTCTACCGCATATGTGAAATTATTTTGTAGCTCAACATCCTCATATTCAACGATGTGAGACGGATCCGGTTGGTACTTCTTCAGTTGAGAAACGTGAAATACATCATGGAGCCTGCTCAAACTCGGAGGTAGTGCTACTCGGTAAGCAACAGGTCCAATCCTCTCAAGGATTTCAAAAGGTCCTATATATCTCGGGCTTAGCTTCTTTCTCTTGATCGCTCGCCCAATGCCCGTAACTGGTGATACTCTCAGAAAAATATGATCTCCAACCTCAAACTCTAGAGGCCGTCTTCTCTTGTTAGCGTAGCTTTTCTGTAGACTCTGCGCTGCAAGCAACCTCTTACGAATAATCCGAATCTGTGCTAAGGTTTGATCAACTAAATTTGGCCTATAAAGCTTCCTTTCAGATAACTCATTCTAGCATAATGGTGATTGACACCGTCTTCCATACAATGCTTTATACGGAGCCATTTGGATGCTCGCATGATAGCTATTGTTGTAGGCGAACTCAGCAAGTGGAAGAAAGCGATCCCAACTTCCTTTAAAGTCGAGAACACAAGCTCGCAACATATCTTCCAGCGTCTGAATTGTTCTCTCAGATTGTCCATCCGTTTGAGGATGATAAGCCTTGCTGAATCTCAGTTGAGTACCCAAGGCTTCATGCAATGCTCTCCAGAATCTCGAAGTGAATCGTGGATCTCGGTCGGAAATGATGTTCTTCGGAACGCCATGGAGTTTCACGATCTCACTAACATAAATCTCTGCTAGTTTGTCAGGACAATAACCAGCATTGATTGGTATGAAGTGGGCTGTCTTTGTTAGCCGATCTACAATTACCCAGATCGCATCATAGTTCCTGATCCTGGGCAATCCCACAACCAAATCCATGGTCACGCTTTCCCATTTCCATTCCGGAATCTCATGACTCTGAAGTAAACCAGGCGGTCTCTGGTGCTCGATCTTTACCTTCTGGCATGTGAGACACCTCGCCACATACTTCGTCACATCACTCTTCAAACCCGGCCACCAATATACAGATTTCAGATTATGGTACATTTTGGTCATACCAGGATGAAGAGTATATCGACTCTTGTGTGCCTCATCTAGAATCTTCTGCCTCAACTCCGCCTGAAGTGGAACGCAGACTCTTTTTTGATAGCGAACCAATCCATGAGGCGATAGGTCATAGCCCGAAACTTCTCCCCGTTCAATTCGAGCCAGATTGCGCTGTATCCAGCCATCTTACCCCTGAGCTTCTTCAATCTCAGTTCTTAGATCACTTTCCTCTTGGGAAACAGTGTAGTTGGCATAGATGATTTGGTTTGTCAAATTCAAATCACGAAAATCTTCAATCAATTTCCCTTCTTGTATCATCATAGCTGCAACGAGCATGGTCTTTCGACTAAGAGCATCAGCGATTACATTTGCCTTACCCGGATGATATTTTATTTCCAGGTCGTAGTCCTTAAGCAATTCCATCCAAAGGCGCTGTCTCATATTTAGTTCTTTTTGATCATACAGGTATTTAAGACTCTTGTGGTCGCAGTACAATTCCACAGTCACACCATACAGGTAATGACGCCAAATCTTCAAAGCAAATACAATGGCCGCAAGCTCCAGATCATGAGTGGGATAGTTCAATTCATGAGGTCTGAGCTGTCGAGAGGCGTAGGCCACCACACGTCCCTGCTGCATAAGGACACACCCTAATCCCTGCCCACTGGCATCAGAATACACAACGTATGTCAAACTGGGATCGGGTAAAATCAACACAGGTGCCGTAGTCAACCTCTCCTTCAGCTCCACAAAACAGTTTTCACATTTCTCATCCCACACAAACGGCTGATCCTTTCTCGTGAGCTTGGTCATCGGCAACGCAATACGGGAGAAATTTTGGATAAATCTCCGATAATAACCAGCAAGACCCAGAAAACTGCGTACTTCCGCCACAGATTCTGGCCTCTTCCAGTCCAGTACTGCTTCCACTTTGCTGGGATCCACAGAGACCCCTTCTTGCGAGATAACATGGCCTACGAATTTCACTTCTGATAGCCAAAACTCGCACTTACTTAGTTTGGCATAGAGTTGCTTTTCACGCAATATATTCAATACGATTCTCAGATGATGCTCATGCTCCTCCCTACTCTTGGAGTATATCAGAATGTCATCGATAAACACAACAACAAACTGATCCAAATACTGCCGAAAGATACGGTTCATGTAATCCATGAAAACCGCAGGCGCATTGGTTAGCCCAAATGGCATCACTAGAAACTCATAATGACCATATCGGGTCCTGAAAGCAGTCTTTGGAACATCTTCTGCTTTCACTCGCAGCTGATGATACCCTGACCTTAGATCAATTTTCGAAAATACACATGAACCAGAGAGTTGATCTAAAAGGTCATCGATTCGGGGAAGAGGGTACTTGTTTTTGATAGTAACTTTATTCATCTCTCTATAGTCAATACACAATCGAAGACTCCCATCTTTCTTCTTTACAAACAACACTGGAGCTCCCCAAGGCGACACACTGGGTCTAATAAACCCTTTCTCAAGCAAATCTTCTATTTGTTTCTTTAACTCCGCCATTTCGTTTGGGGCCATGCGGTATGGGGCCTTAGATATAGAACCAGCTCCAGGTACATTGTCAATTGGGAACTGAACTTCCCTCTCAGGAGGCAATCCACTACGATCATCTAGAAATACCTCAGGGAATTCATTTACCACGGGTATATCACTCAAAGTTTCACTAGCTTCCTTTTGTATAGAGAAAAATACCATATACCCCTGGCAACCTTTTTCAAGATATCGTTCAGCTTTAGCTGTAGCAAGAAAATTCATACTAGAATCCACAACTTCTGCCTTCTGAGAAACAGGATATACTATCCTCTTGTTCCCACAATCTAATAACACATTATTTGTCGTTAACCAATCAAAACCCAGAATGACTTCCAATTGGTAAAGCGGCAGACAGATCAAATCTACAGTAGATTGGTGCCCTTCCACAGTTATGACACAACTCAAACAAGCTTCTGTGGTTAAGGCCTTAACACCCATTGGGGTTGACACTACTAATTCAAATGGTAACTTATGTACATGCATTCCCAGGCGCTTCACGCAATCATAAGCAATGAAGGAGTGACTTGCACCCAAGTCGAACAATGCTTGCAATAGATAGCCATTAATAGATATTTTACCTTGTATCAACTCAGGAGATTTACGGGCCTCCTCGTGGGTCATCGCAAACACTCGGCCCTGTGTCTTCGGTCTCTGCTCAACACGCGGTCGTTGACAATCTTTGGAAAGATGTCCTGGCTGCTTACAATTAAAACAGATCATTTCTCCCCGACAATTCTGGCCATAATGTGATTTGTTGCAGCGAAGACATTTCCACTCGGTCGCAAATCTTTGAGGTTCACAGTCTCTAGGCTGATAGGGCTTCTTATCACCGCCCTTGAATGAAGATGATCCTTGGCCTTTCCGCTTCTGGGATACATTACCCTTACTAGGTTCATTGCGGTGGCTAGTAGCTTTGACAGGATACAATTCTCTCAAGTTATTCTCTGTAATCCTGCACTGTTCAACCGCCTTGTTGAACTTGGTAAATTGGTGAGTAGCTAGGCGTTTCCTCAACTTTCGCCTTAGGCCGCGATGAGCATATCAGAACTCCATTCTTCGTCATCCTTGAACCGGAGGTAGGAGGAGTACCGAGCCAAATGAACAAAACGGGACAAGTAATCATCGAAGCTCTCTGTGTCCCCTTGTCTGATATTCAGGAACTCTGTCTCCTTCTCGAGTCTCACTGATTTGGGAAAATACTTCTCGTTGAATTCTTGTTGAAACAGTTCCCAAGTCAATGGCATTTCTTTGCTCTTCAATGTTAGGGCGATATTCCGCCACCAACGATCTGCATCCCCTTCGAGCTTATAAACGGCCAGTCGTGGCTTCACCTCATCCGGGCAACCAAGAACCTCAAATATTTTCTCTAGCCTGTTCATCCAATCTTCGGCTGCTTGAGGGTCAAACCTTCGGAGGCAGATGCTTGCAGAATCTGGTGACCCAAAACTGCAGGTCTCTTTCCTCTCTAAGCGGCATCCCATGTGATTCTTGATTTGGGACAATGTGAGGTGGGGACTCCAGGGGTCGTGCTGACCCTTCAGCAGTTTCCTCATGACGGGTTTCTTCTTGAGTTTCCACCGGAGTGGATTGAACCGGGTCCTCTTTGTTCTTTGCTTTCTCTGCTCTGAGCTCTTGTCTTAGCTCAGTTATCATATCCCGCTGATCTCTGATTAGACCCATTAATTCCTGCATTGCATCCGGTGGGTTATTATTGACGACCTCCACCTCAGGGTCTACACGCGGAATTCTGGGGCGTCCTCTAATTTTCTTCATTCTACAAACAACTTGCCCCATTAGTTTAGCAGAAATAATATGCACTTATAGTCACAAAACTCATATATATATCCATGTCAATATATCATACACGTGCATACACAACAATCATTCACAGATAATCTTCTATCCCTACTATTATCTAAGGGATCTATCCTAGCAACCTCTACCCTTGCCAGGAACTACAGCTCTGATACCAAAATGTAACCCCCTGCTTAAATTAGCGTAATTATAATTCGATATCACTTAATTAAATTGGTTTAGAGATCATTGAATAGTTCAAAACTCATTTAAAACTCCCTTTTATAGTAGGTACTTTACAAAATTTTCAAAACTTCTTTCCTATTCCGGTCTCAAGTTCAATTATCGAATATAATCACCTGTGCAGTTAATTTACATTCATTCATATCAGAATATATAATAGCAATCTCGGCAACCCCCGGGTTCCATTCATTCACTAGAAGGTCTAAAATTCCCAAATAGGGGATTACACAACTATATTCAACTACCAATTACAACCCAAACATAATTTACAGATTCCCTGTCCAACAGGTTTAACCAACACATCCAAAAATAAATGTCCCTATAGGGTTCTAGCCGCTCCGGGTCGTACGCTTCTCCTTAGAGCCACTTGCCCTGTCTGAAAGGTTAGTTAAAGGAAAGAATGAGATTCAAAAGAATCCCAGTAGTAACAAAACAATTATACCACACATAAGTACACAGCATGTAAGCAAATCATCATACAGCAGCAGCAGCACAAATCACACTCCACCCTCATCCCCTTTCTCCGCCGGGAAGGCACACTGTCCTAACCCGAACCGTTGTTAGCTACTCAGGGACTATTGGCATGGCAGTGTATACACATAGCCTTATAGCTCATATAGCTATCTAGCTTTCACAAATGGCCCGTCGGCCTTCACAAATAGCCTTTCGGCCCACATAATCACATATATCACACCTCATCCTCATCCCCTTTCTCCGCCGGGAAGGCATACAACCCTTGCCCGATCTGTTGTTAGCTACTCAGGGATTATTGGTATGACAGTGTTTACACA
Organism: Inga oerstediana; assembly: GCA_963210345.1. Lineage (NCBI taxonomy): Eukaryota > Viridiplantae > Streptophyta > Magnoliopsida > Fabales > Fabaceae > Inga > Inga oerstediana. The sequence goes on from OY723400.1 coordinate 76,399,682, forward strand.
TATTCACAATGTCGCAGCATACGAGTTTATCACAAATCAATGATAATACACACATACAATGCATCACATATGGTACGAAATAAAAGTTACTACCTCGTTCCTTCCTGACGTTTGCTAGCTCAGTGGGCTCACGAGGACGGCAAATGTCGAATCCTATAAACCAAATTAGGGACAATACATCAATCTCTTTTCCAAGTTCTTAATAGTACTTAAGTTGGTTATCATTTAGACTCTTTAGGTGGCTATTAAAGGCCTAAACATATACCCAAAGGGTTGGGAAAAACTATACCAAAAACCACCTTTAAAAAATGCAAAACACTGATTTTTGGGGGTTGGCCGTGGCCCAGAAAATCCAGTTTCTTGGCTGAACTTCCAAAAATCATAACTAATTCAGGAAAAATCGAAATAAGGTGATTCCAAAGCAAAATGAAAGCTATTTAAGTCCTATTTCTAGGAAAAAATATTGGCCATTACTAGAAATCACCACAAAAGTCCAGATTTACCAAAAACCTAACGTTGTGCCAAAACAGGGTCCAGTTTGGATACCAAATTTTGGTCAGTTCAAATTCCCAGCTCAAAAAGCGAAATGACACAAAATTTATGCCCATTTTAAAGCTTGAGATGTGAACTTTAAGACTGGAAACTTTCATAATTTTCCGACATCATTTTCCGAGTCAAAATGTCCACGCCATCTGACTGTCCAGAACAGACTTGCCAAAACAGGGTCCAGTTTGGATGCCAAACTTTGGTCAGTTCAAACTCCCAGCTCACAAAGCGAAATGACACAAAATTTATGTCCATTTTGAAGCTTGAGATGTGAACTTTAAGACTGGAAAGTTTCATAATTTTCCAACATCATTTACTGAGTCAAAACGTCCACACCATCTGACTGTCCAGAACAGACTTACACTGGACAGGTTTTCCAGATTTTTTACATTTGATCCCAAATGATTCCCAAATCACTTCCAATGTCCAAAATGTTCAACAAAAGACCAAATTCTACACAACACATAAAAAAATGCTTCTAATTCTTACCTCTTCTTCTTCCTAAAGCCAATTCTTCAACTCTCCAATTTCCAAATTTCCACAAGTTCTCAAACTTCACCAATCAAAATTCTGAAACCATAGGAATATAGCCCTCAACCTCATGAATAATATTAGTGAAGATGAATTAGGCATTCATGGTCATTTAGGGCACTAACCTTAGGTTTTCTTCTTCCTCTTTCTTGCTCAACTTGGAAATGGTGGAGAGGAGAGATGAAGTGGGCTGCTGGAAAATGATGAAGAAGGTCTTATTTTAAGGTGAGCTAAGTCACTTGGCCGACATTTAGAAGTGGAGAGAAGAGAAAAATGATTAGAAAGCTTAACTTTAATCCAAGGGTCCTTGTTTTGCCACTTGGCACCATCCTATACTTCCTACTATGATTTCATATAAACTTGCATGCATATGATTCCACCTCTTGTTCTTTCAATCCTAGCCATTGATCTTGATTACTAAGGAGTGTTCTCATCGGTAACTAACCAGTCAGTCGGTAAATTTACCGTTTTACCCCTGATTATCACGATGCACAATATATACTTCAAAAGTGCTCAATTAAGATTAATTACATCACTTTGAAGTTATAAATCCTTGGTTACATTTCAGGATATTACACCATCACATTTATTTTCCAATTTTTGGAATAGTGCCAATTTTGGTAGATTTTTTGCTAAAACTTTGAAAAATCATAACTAAATTTGTAGACATCGTTTCGGAGCGATTCCAAAGGCTATGGAACTTTTATTGAGTCTAGTTTCAAGAAAAAATATAGCATTTTACTAGTTAGAAGCATATCATTCTCAGATTTTAAATCTTTGCATGTTGTTACAGAAAATAGTCAATTTCGCCGAGCAAATTTCAAAAATTCATGACTCTTTGTATATAGCTTCAATTGACTCATATAACTTATCAAATTAAAGCTTAGAATGTCTAATTTCACCCTGTAAAATTTCATAATTGTTACTCATCATTTGGTCATACAAAATTATATGACAAGCTCACTGTCTCACATAAACATTATTCACCTTCCTATTTCCAATCTTAGTTCCCATGATCATTGATATTCACCATTTTATTGAATATTGTAAATAATTACAATATATATATAGTGAATAAAATTTGGGGTGTTATAAAAAATATAAGACCAAAAACATACATGAAATCTGAGTACATAAAATTACTTACAATTACAATCCTTTGAACATTTTCAAAGCTATCACTGAATTTGGTAAAGGTAGCATAATTCACCAACATATAGCTAACACAAATATAACAACTAACCTTATAAGGGCAAGGAGGATGATATGGCTCATTTGCACATTCTACAGAACAATGACAAATTCTTCCCTTTAGCACACATTATTAGTCTGCAGCATGAGAATGTCTTTCCAAAACCATGAGCCCAAAATCTAAGTTCTTCAAGTTAGAGTCCAAACAATGAGTTACAGGCTTCAAATCGGGACTTTAAATCCGTTAATGAATCTTTTCCTTAGAAAAACCCATTCACATTTTAATAGAAACTCATAAGAAGAAGAAGCAAGAACAACCCAGTGAACAAACATGCCGGCAGGGGAAAAGATTAAATTGAAGAATAGAAATGACTCTGTCTCAAACCTCCTCATCAGTTGAAGAGAACTCTGTCTCGGGTCCTTTTTTTCCTTCAACCCGCCTCCACTATCTTCACCGGTTCATCCCCATTGTCTTCACAAATATGTATACTGAATTTTGGAATTCAAATTCAAATTTTGAAATTTAAAGAATGGAGGGAAAGGAAAAGAAACAGAGTCAGAGAGCAGAGCATAGAGGAAGTGAAGAAAAGGAGAAAGAGGCAGAGACGAAAGGATGTGGGGAAGTATTGAAGAGGGGAGGTAGCATGCATTCAGGGACAGAAGGGGACGGTTTGCCTTTGCTTTGTTACTGTGTTTGGCTTCTTTCCTCCGGTGATTTCAATTCATGGCAAAAACGGGAAAGAGGATGGGGATGGTGCGGATCGAGTGATGATGTGCGTGTTTTCACTTTCTTTTTCCTTAAGAAAATTTGTGTTATGACTCAACCCCACTTTAATAGAACAGATTTTATGGTTACTTCTACTGGCACAAATTTTTATGATAATTCTTTACATTTATTTCAAAAAGATTTTTTTACAAAATAAAATTTTAATAAATGAATGATCTTATAAATCTTTATATTTTTGATAAAATATTATAAAAATTTATTAAGTAAATATTTCTAGGAATAACTATCAACATAAAAACTTAATCTATAATTTTGAATAATTATATCTTATTTGCTAATTATATTGTTTTTTCCTGCTACAAATTAGATATTTAAGTAATTATAAGATTAAAAATAATACATTTAAGCTATTATAATATGTCCAAAAAATTATTATATATTTTAAATTTCAAAATGAAGGTGTTTTGAATGGCGGGTTGTTTGCAATAAATTGATGCTTTGAAATTGGACACAAAATTTTGAATGAAGTGGGTCCAACCTGGCTGGTTCCTCACTGAGGTGTGGGGCTAGGGGCCAAATATTAAGTCCCATCAAGAGACATGCATTGTTACGAGTCCAAGGTGGTATTAAAAAATATATATTGAAGCCATTTGATCACTACGAACAGTGATTTGAGAGAGAAGCCGATATGCGAGCCGCCTTGAAAAGAATGGCTTGGTGGAACAGTATTCTAATATATATGTACTCTACTTCAGAAATGCAATGTATTATTGCAATAACCTAGGATCCCTAGTTAATTTTGGCTTCCTTCCTTTCCATGCCGCATAATTAACATTAATTAACTCTTTTCTATGTGTTTGGCAAAAAAAAAAAAAAAAACTGTTGTATTTGAAAATAAATACCACTTATTTGAAGTATGATTGGGCCATTACATTTTGAATTCTCCCTTAAAAATTAAGCATACACTCACACAAACATATCAACGCTAGATTTGAACATACATGAGACCTTATCTAAACATGTGAACTAATTAGACATGTTCCTGTTTATGATACATACCACTAATGAAACTCCATCATATAGTTCATATAATTTAAGAATGAATCCCTAACTTCCCTTGCATGCTTATTGAGCGAATCTAGTACTTGTATGCCTATCTAGTTCCCTTGTGAGTCTCTAATGCACTACTTGGCTATACATTGCTCCCGTCGGTCTTATATACAAGTCATGCACTTTTAATTATCTCACTGGTCAAAACCAAAAACTGAAAAACCTTACACATTAATTCTTAAGATAAGCTTTCTGCATTCATTTTAGCTTTAAATAGATGTCTTATTGTTTATTCATTCCTTTGTTTGGCAGTTATGTGGAAAGGAATCAAAGGCTGATGATCAACAAGCACTTGGAGAAAATGTTAATAAAAAACAAAATAACCACTTTGTAATTTATTACTTGAGCCTCTTCCATCGGAAATCCCTATAAGACCTACAGCCCATCTGTTTGACAAAATTAAAGTTAGTAAACACGATGATCAATGAGGATTTAAACCATAATGATGCAAGGAGCAAAATTGTCTAAAGTTTCCTCTTACCCACTAACAGCTTATGCACAACAAAAGCTGCTACATTGCAATTGCCATTTTAAGTAACATATTATCTTTTGGAAGCTCTATCACCATTTAATCAATTACATACTTTTCACTGTTGATACCTGGACCAAGAAAAACTCTGTTTCTTAGCCACGTGCAATCCATTTGAGAAGATAAACATTTGTAGTATATAATGTGTGTTTGAAACAGCGATAGGAAAAATGACTTTTTCTTATTTAAATTTTTGTAATATTACTTTTAATAAAAGCCAGATTGTGTAATGTGATTTATGTTTGGATTGGTGGTTGCAAAATTGACTTTTGTAAAAGTAAAACTTGTTTGGATTGGCTTAAGCATAAGGGCTTGTTTGGTCTGAGGGGAGGGGAGGGAAAGTGGGTGGAGGGAAAAATTTTTTTGAGTTAAATTTAAAAAAATTAGAAAAGTGAGGTTAAAAATTTTTAATTATTTTTTCTTACTCTTTTATCTTATATATTCTCTTTATTAAAATTTTATTACCCCACTTCTTCAATCTTTCAAAATTCAACTCATAAAAATTTTCCCTCCCATCCCCTCCCCTCCAAATCCCTCACACCAAACAGACCCTAAGTGACTTTTGTGATGATGGTAAGAGAGAGTGGGTGGAAAAATATTTAAAAAATCAAGTAAATATTTAAAAATTATTTTAAAATATTAGGTGCTACTTGAGAAATATTTTAGAGTGGATGAAAATCAATAAATCAGTATTACAAGTTTTAGGTGCTCTTTACTACTAAAAAAAAATACATTAAAGATAAAATTATAATCAGTCTTCTAAGATTGGGTAAGGGTTAAAAGCACCAAACAATATTTTAAAGTAATTTTTGGAGCTGAAAAAGTGCATTGAGGGTAAAATTGCAATTAGTTTGATAACACACTAGGTACTGCTAAAAAAATATTTTAAGGGGTTCAAAGCACAAAAAAATATTTTAAAGTAATTTTTGGAGCTAAAAAAGTACATTAAGGGTAAAATTGCAATCAATCTGATAGCACACTGGGTACAACTGAAAAAATATTTTAAGGGGTTAAAAGCACTAAAAAATATTTTAAAGTAATTTTTGGAATTGAAAAAGTATATTAAGGGTAAAATTACAATCAGTTTGATAGCACACTAGGTACAACTAAAAAAATATTTTAAGGGTTTAAAAATACTAAAAAATTATTGTAAAAAATAATTGGAAATTTTTGTGGGAGTAATTTTTTAATTATTTATGTACGATAGATGCAAGGTGGACGAAGCTTCCACGAACTTGTGAATTTTCAATTATTGATGTAAGATTGATGGAGGAAGGGTCAAGGAAACATTTGAATTTTCAACTATTGATGTACGATAGATGGAGGAAGGGTCATGGAAATTTTTTAGGAGTAATTTTTAAATTATTGATGTATCATAGATGGAGGAAGGGTCATGGAAATTTTTGTAGGGGTAATTTTTCAATTATTGATGTATGATAGATGGAGGAAGGGGCATGGAAATTTTTATAGGAGTAATTTTTCAATTATTGATGTACGATAGATGCAAGGTGGACGAAGCTTCCACGAACTTGTGAATTTTCAATTATTGATGTATGACAGATGGAGGAAAGGGCATGGAAATTTGTGTTGGAGTAATTTTTTAATTATCGATGTACGACAGATGGAAGGTGGACGAAGCTTCCAGGAACTTGTGAATTTTCAATTATTAATGTATGATGGATGGAGGAAGGGGCATGGAAATTTTTGTAGGAGTAATTTTGGAATTATTGATGTATGATAGATGCAAAGTGGATGAAGCTTCGACAAACTTGTGAATTTTCAACTATTGATGTAAGATAGATGGAGGAAGGGTCATTGAAATATTTGAATTTTCAACTATTGATGTATGATACATGGAGGAAAGGTCATGGAAATTTTTGTAGGAGTAATTGATGTACGACAGATAGAAGGTGGAAGAGACTTCCACGAACTTGTGAATTTTCAATTATTGATGTGCGACAGATGGAGGAAAGGGCATGGAAATTTTTGTAGGATTTATTTTTTAATTATCGATGTACGACAGATGGTAGGTGGACAAAGCTTCTAGAAACTTCTGAATTTTCAATTATTAATGTATGATAGATGGAGGAAGGGGTATGGAAATTTTTGTAGGACTAATTTTTCAATTATTGATGTATAGAAAATGCAAGACAAACTAAGTTTCCACGAACTTGTGAAAGTTCAATTATTAACGTACGATAGATGGAGATGGGGCATGGAAATTTTTGAAGGAGTAATTTTTCTATTATTGATTTACCCTTGATGGAGGAAGGGGCAGGGAAATTTTTGTAGGAGTAATTTTTCAATTATTAATGTACAACAGATTGAATGTAGATGAAGCTTCCACAACTTGTGATTTCTCAATTATTGATATACGATAAATGAAGGAAAGAGCATGGAAATTTTTGTAGTAGTAATTTTGGAATTATATATGTACGACAGATGGAAGGTGGAAGAAGCTTCCATGAACACTTGAATTTTCAATTACTGATGTACGATAGATGGAGGAAGGGGCATGAAAATTTTTGTAGGAGTAATTTTTTAATTGTTGATCTACGACAAATGGAAGGTGGATGAAGCTTTCAGTAACTTGTGAATTTTCAATTATTGATGTACGATAGATGGAGGAAGGGGCATGGAAATGTTTGTAGGAATAATTTTTCAATTATTCATGTACGACAGATTGAAGGCAGACAAAGCTTTCACAACTTGTGATTTCATAATTATTGATATATGATAGATGGAGGATAAAGCATGGAAATTTTTGTAGGAGTAATTTTGGAATTATTGATGTACGATAGAAGGAAGGTGGAAGAAGCTTCCACAAACTTGTAAATTTTCAATTATTGATCCACGACAGATGGAGAAAGGGGCATGGAAAATTTTATAGGAGTAATTTTTCAATTATTGATATACGATTGATGGAAGGTGGATGAAGCTTCCTTGAACTTGTGAATTTCAATTATTGATGTACGATAAATTGAGAAAGGGTCATGGAAAATTTTGTAGGAGTAATTTTCCAATCATTGATGTATGATATATGAAGAAAGAGGCATGAAAATATGTGTAGGAGTAATTTTTCAATTATTGGTGTACGATATATACAAGGTGGACAAAGCTTCCACGAACTTGTGAATTGTCAATTATTGATGTACGATGGGATGGAGGAAGGGGCATGGAAACTTTTGTAGGACTAATTTTTCAAATATTGATGTACGGGAAATGCAAGACAGAGCAACTTTCCACGAACTTGTGAATTTTCAATTATTCATGTACGATAGATGGAGATGGGGCATGACAATTTTTGAAGGAGTAATTATTCAATTATTGATTTACGCTAGATGGAGGAAGGGGCATGGAAATTTTTGTAGGAGTAATTTTTCAATTATTAATATATGAGAGATGGAAGGTAGACGAAGCTTCCACAACTTGTGATTTCTGAATTATTGTTATACAATAGATGGAGGAAAGGGCATGGAAATTTTTGCAGGAGTAATTTTGGAATTATTGATGTACGACAGATGGAAGGTGGAAGAAGCTTCCACAACTTGTGAATTTTCAATTATTGATGTACGACATATGGAGGAAGGGGCATGGAAATTTTTGTTGGAGTAATTTTTTAATTATTGATGTATGACATATGGAAGGTGGACGAAGCTTCCACGAACTTGTGAATTTTCAATTATTGATGTAAACTAGATGGAGGAGGGGGGTTGAAAATTTTTGTAGGAGTAATTTTGAAATTATTGATGTATGATAGATGCAAGGTGGATGAAGCTTTGACAAACTTGAGAATTTTCGACTATTGATTTAGGATAGATGGAAGGAGGGTCAAGGAAATATTTGAATTTTCAACTATCTATGTACGACAGCTGGAGGAAGGGTCAAGGAAATTTTGGAGGTGTAATTTTTCAATTATTCATGTATGATAGATGGAGGAAGGGTCATGGAAATTTTTGAAGGAGTAATTTTTCAATTATTGATTTATGATGGTTGGAGGAAGGGGCATGGAAATTTTTGTAGGAGTAATTTTGGAATTATTGATGTACAACCGATGGAAGGTGGAAGAAGGTACCATGAACAGTTGAATTTTCAATTATTGATGTACGAAAGATGGAGGAATGGTTATGAGAATTTTCGACTATTGATTTAAGGTAGATTGAAGAAGGGTCTTGGAAATATTTGAATTTTCAACTATCTATGTATGACAGCTGGAGGAAGGGTCATGAAAATTTTTGGATGAGTAATTTTTCAATTATTCATGTATGATAGATGGAGGAAGTGTCATGGAAATTTTTGTAGGAGTAATTTTTCAATTATTGATGTATGATTGTTGGAGGAAGCGGCATGGAAATTTTTGAAGGAGTAATTTTGGAATTATTGATGTACGATAGATGGAAGGTGCAAGAAGGTTCCACGAACTGGTGAATTTTCAATTATTGATGTACAAAAAATGGAGGAAGGGTCATGAAAATTTTTGTAGGAGTAATTTTTTAATTATTGATGTATGACAGAAGGAAGGTGGAGGAAGCTTCCAGGAACTCTTGAATTTTCAATTATTGATGTAAACTAGATGGAGGAATGGGGATGAAAATTTTTGTAGGAGTAATTTTGAAATTATTGATGTATGATAGATGCAAGGCGGATGAAGCTTCCACGAACTTGAGAATTTTCGACTATTGATTTAAGATAGATGGAAGAAGGGTCATGGAAATATTTGAGTTTTCAACTATCTATGTACGACAGCTGGAGGAAGGGTCATGCAAATTTTTGGAGGTGTAATTTTTGAATTATTCATGTATGATAGATGGAGGAAGGGGTTATGGAAATTTTTGAAGGAGTAACTTTTCAATTATTGATTTATGATGGTTGGAGGAAGGGGCATGGAAATTTTTGTAGGAGTAATTTTGGAATTATTGATGTACGTCAGATGGAAGGTGGAAGAAGGTTCCACGAACTGGCGAATTTTCAATTATTGATGTACGAAAGATGGAGGAAGGGTCATGAAAATTTTTGGGGGAGTAAATTTTTAATTATTGATGTGAGACAGATGGAAGGTGGACGAAGCTTCTCGGAACTTATGAATTTTCAATTATTGATGTAAACTAGATGGAGGATGGGGGATGGAAATTTTTGTGGGAGTAATTTTGAAATTATTGATGTATGATAGATGTAAGGTCGATGAAGCTTCGACGAACTTGAGAATTTTAGATTGTTGATTTCAGATAGATGGAAGAAGGGTCATGGAAATATTTGAATTTTCACCTATCTATGTACGACAGCTAGAGGAAGGGTCATGGAAATTTTTGGAGGTGTAATTTTTCAATTATTCATGTATGATAGATGGAGGAAGTGTCATGGAAATTTTTGTAGGAGTAATTTTTCAATTATTGATGTATGATGGTTGGAGGAAGAAGTATGGAAATTTTTGTAGAAGCAATTTTGGAATTATGGATGTACGAGACATGGAAGGTGGAAGAAGGTTCCACGAACTGCCGAATTTTCAATTATTGATGTACGAAAGATGGAGGAAGGGTCATTAAAATTTTTGTGGGAGTAATTTTTTAATTATTGATGTATGACATATGGAAGGTGGACTAAGCTTCGAGGAACTTATGAATTTTCAATTATTGATGTAAACTAGATGGAGGAAGGGGGATGGAAATTTTTGTGGGAGTTGTAACCCCCTGTCGTAATTATATCCGAAATACTCAATTAAAATGAAATAGAGACCAATAGGAAACAAAACTTATTTAAAATCCCATCTTCACGACACGGTTTTCACAAATACATTTCGAAATCACTTTAACCTGGTCTCATATTCAATTTCGAATACAATTACATTACGCGGAATATCACATTTATACAAATATCAGAGTGTACAACAATAACTTCCCGGCAACTCCCGGGTCCATACCTTTACATAGAATTCATAGGGCACATTCGTTCTTTTACAATTCCTTAAACGGGGATTACACAAATCTCAACTCCATACATGCATACTTAATACTCATCCAATATACAAATACAATATCCAAATATACATCCCAACTATCATCCGAACATATACAATTATCCCAGCATATAACGATAACCAACTACCAAATACAAATACCCATAAGGGATTCTCGCCGCCCCTAGTCACTTGCTCCTTCCTTGAGCCACTTGACCTGTCTAAAATGTTGGTAGGGGAGGGTGAGATTCTAGAGAATCCCAGTAGGAAACAGATACCAATATGCATGCAAGATAAGTGTTTAATGCATGACATGCTTGCATCACAATAACTCATGTTCACATAATGATATATTCGCATGCTCAATGTTTCAACAACATACTCATGACCATAGCATAAATAGAAACAGAGCTTCAATCATTCATATATGTTTCACATAATCAAGCAATAACATGCATCAATACACAAACACAAATATCAATACATGCAGGAGAGGTAAGTTCCCTACCCTTTTCTTTCCACATATGCTCCAGCTCCGCTTACTCGCGAACCAAACGAATACTGAACCCTTTCAAAATCTCAAAATGCTGAAAATGGGGGTTGGCTGCGGCCCAGAAAATCCAGTTTCTTGGCTGAACTTCGAAAAATCATAACCAATTCAGGAAAAATCGAAATAAGGTGATTCCAAAGCCAAATGAAAGTATTTAAGTCCTCTTTCTAGGAAAAATATTGTCCATTACAAGAAATCACCACAAAAGTCCAGATTTACCAAAAACCTAACGTTGTGCCAAAACAGAGTCCAGTTTGGATACCAAACTTTGGTCAGTTCAAACTCCCAGCTCAAAAAGCGAAATGACACAAACTTTATGTCCATGTTGAAGCTTGAGATGTGAACTTTAAGACTGGAAAGTTTCATAATTTTCGAACATCATTTGCCCAGTCAAAACGTCCACGTCATCTGACTGTCCAGAACAGACTTGCCAAAACAGGGTCCAGTTTGGATGCCAAACTTTGGTCAGTTCAAACTCCCAGCTCACAAAGCGAAATGACACAAACTTTATATCCATTTTGAAGCTTGAGATGTGAACTTTAATACTGGAAAGTTTCATAATTTTTGAACATCATTTGCCCAGTCAAAACGTCCACGTCATCTGACTGTCCAGAACAGACTTGCCAAAACAGGGTTCAGTTTGGATGCCAAACTTTGGTCAGTTCAAACACCCAGCTCACAAAGTGAAATGACACAAATTTTATGTCCATTTTGAAGCTTGAGATGTGAACTTTAAGACTGGAAAGTTTCATAATTTTCCAACATCATTTACCCAGTCAAAACGTCCACGCCATCTGACTGTCCAGAACAGACTTACACTGGACAGATTTTCCAGATTTTTACATTTGATCCCAAATGATTCCCAAATCAATTCCAATGGCCAAAATGTTCAACAAAAGACCAAATTCTACACAACACATAAGCCAATTCATACCATTCCAAAATTGCACAAAATCAGGGCAAATTCATAAATTCCCAATACTCAACCATAATTCACAAAACTTAGATCAAAAGGCTTCAAATACTCACCTCTTCCACTTTCCCAAACCAATTTCTTGATTCTTCATCTTTCCAAATTTCCTCAAGCCATCAAGCATCTTCAATCAAGAATCTAAAACCATAGAGATGAAGCTCTCATCACTATGAACAACTTTATAGAAGATGATTTGAGCTAAAGAGGTCACCAAACAAGCTAAAATCTCACCTTAAGCTTTCTCTTTCTTCCTCCAAGCTTGCACGTCCATGGAGACATAAGAGAGAGAGAGATGAGTGGATGATGAAGATGAATAAAGTGATCAGTTTTTGGGCAATTAGGCCCCCCCCAAAAACGTCCAAATAAGGGAGAGAAAAGAGAGGAAGAGTGTTGAATCTTTGACCCAAGATCAAGGGTCCAAAACTTGCCAAGTGTCAACATCTTGTTCCATCAACCATGAGTTCACATAGGCACATCACATGGGATTCCACCCTTTGATCTATTACACAATTCAATCCTAACCATTGATCTTGAAGTTACCAGTGAGTTTCCTCTTCGGTAACTGATCAATTGGTCGGTAACTTTACCGTTTTGCCCCTGATTACGGTAATTCTCATTGAATCACCACCAACACTTCACATCTTTTCATTTAGCCACAATATGCGACTTCCCTCTATTTTAAGTCAATTTAGATGTTAATCCATAATTAAGCTTAAACACAGGGTTTTGGAGCTGCTCACAGCACATACGAATCACATCGGGTGCCAAATCACACCATAATCTCCAAAAGGGTTTATTTATCACTAACCACATCCACTTTTGGAGTCATTATCTCTTAATCACAATTTAGGATCTTGCTAAACCGGGGCTTAGCAGTCCACTTATCTCAGGCTTATTCTCTAACCTCAAGTCTCAAAATTCGGGGTATTACAGGAGTAATTTTGAAATTATTGATATATGATAGATGTAAGGTCGAACTTGTGAAGCTTCGACTATTGATTTAAGATAGATGGAAGAAGGGTCATGGAAATATTGGAATTTTCAACTATCTATGTACGACAGCTGGAGGAAGGGTCATGGAAATTTTTGGAGGTGTAATTTTGGAATTATTGATGTACGACAGATGGAAGGTGGAAGAAGGTTCCACGAACTGGTGAATTTTCAATTATTGATGTAAGAAAGATGGAGGAAGGGTCATGAAAATTTTGGTAGGTGTAATTTTTTAATTATTGATGTATGACAGATGGAAGGTGGACGAAGCATCCAGGAAGTTGTGAATTTTCAATTATTGATGTAAACTAGATGGAAGAAGGGGGATGGAAATTTTTGTAGGAGTAATTTTGAAATTATTGATGTATGATAGATGCAAGGTGGATGAAGCTTCGACGAACTTGAGAATTTTTGACTATTGATTTAGGGTAGATGGAAGAAAGGTCATGGAAATATTTGAATTTTCAACTATCTATGTACGACAGCTGGAGGAAGGGTCATGGAAATTTTTGGAGGTGTAATTTTGGAATTATTGATGTACGACAGATGGAAGGTGGAAGAAGGTTCCACGAACTGGCGAATTTTCAATTATTGATGTACGAAAGATGGAGGAAGGGTCATGAAAATTTTGGTAGGTGTAATTTTTTAATTATTGATGTATGACAGATGGAAGGTGGACGAAGCATCCAGGAAGTTGTGAATTTTCAATTATTGATGTAAATTAGATGGAAGAAGGGGGATGGAAATTTTTGTAGGAGTAATTTTGAAATTATTGATGTATGATAGATGCAAGGTGGATGAAGCTTAGACGAACTTGAGAATTTTTGACTATTGATTTAGGGTAGATGGAAGAAGGGTCATGGAAATATTTGAATTTTCAACTATCTATGTACGACAGCTGGGGGAAGGGTCATGGAAATTTTTGGAGGTGTAATTTTGGAATTATTGATGTACGACAGATGGAAGGTGGAAGAAGGTTCCACGAACTGGCGAATTTTCAATTATTGATGTACGAAAGATGGAGGAAGGGTCATGAAAATTTTTGTAGGTGTAATTTTCTAATTATTGATGTATGACATACGGAAGGTGGACGAAGCATCCAGGAAGTTGAGAATTTTCAATTATTGATGTAAACTAGATGGAAGAAGGGGGATGGAAATTTTTGTAGGAGTAATTTTGAAATTATTGATGTATGATAGATGCAAGGTGGATGAAGCTTCGACGAACTTGAGAATTTTTGACTATTGATTTAGGGTAGATGGAAGAAGGGTCATGGAAATATTTGAATTTTCAACTATCTATGTACGATAGCTGGAGGAAGGGTCATGGAAATTTTTGGAGGTGTAATTTTGGAATTATTGATGTACAACAGATGGAAGGTGGAAGAAGGTTCTACGAACTCAAAAATTTTCAATTATTGATGTACGAAAGATGGAGGAAGGGTCATGAAAATTTTTGTAGGTGTAATTTTCTAATTATTGATGTATGACATATGGAAGGTGGACGAAGCATCCAGGAAGTTGTGAATTTTCAATTATTGATGTAAACTAGATGGAAGAAGGGTGATGGAAATTTTTGTAGGAGTAATTTTGAAATTATTGATGTATGATAGATGCAAGGTGGATGAAGCTTCCACGAACTTGAGAAGTTTCGACAATTGATTTAAGATATATGGAAGAAGGGTGATGGGAATATTTGAATTTTCAACTATCTACATACGATAGGAGGAGGAAGGGTCATGGAAATTTTTGGAGGTGTAATTTTTCAATTATTCATGTTTGATAGATGGAGGAAGTGTCATGGAAATTTTTGTAGGAGTAACTTTTCAGTTATTGTTGTATGATGGTTGGAGGAATTGACATGGAAATTTTTGTAGGAGTAATTTTGGAATTATTGATGTACGACAGATGTAAGGTGGAAGAAGGTTCCACGAACTGGCGAATTTTCAATTATTGATGTACGAAAGTTGGAGGAAGGGTCACGAAAATTTTTGTAGGAGTAATTTTTTAATTATTGATGTATGACAGAAGGAAGGTGGAGGAAGCTTCCAGGAACTTGTGAATTTTCAATTATTGATGTAAACTAGATGGAGGAAGGGGCATGAAAATTTGTGTAGGAGTAATTTTGAAATTATTGATGTATGATATATGCAAGGTGGATGAAGCTTCGTCGAACTTGAGAATTTTCGACTATTGATTTTGGATAGATGGAAGAAGGATCATGGAAATATTTGAATTTTCAACTATCTATGTACGACAGCTGGAGGAAGGGTCATGGAAATTTTTGGAGGTGTAATTTTGGAATTATTGATGTACGACGGATGGAAGGTGGAAGAAGGTTCCACGAACTGGCGAATTTTCAATTATTGATGTACGAAAGATGGAGGAAGGGTCTTGAAAATTTTTGTAGGTGTAACTTTTTAATTATTGCTGTATGACATATGGAAGGTGGACGAAGGATCCAGGAAGTTGTGAATTTTCAATTATTGATGTAAACTAGATGGAGGAAGGGGGATGAAAATTTTTGTAGGAGTAATTTTGAAATTATTGATGTATGATAGATGCAAGGTGGATGAAGCTTCCACGAAATGAGAATTTTCGACTATTGATTTAAGATAGATAAAAGAAGGGTCATGGAAATATTTGAATTTTCAACTATCTATGTGCGACAGCTGGAGGAAGGGTCATGCAAATTTTTGGATGAGTAATTTTTCAATTATTCATGTATGATAGATGGAGGAAGTGTCATGGAAATTTTTGTAGGAGTAATTTTTCAATTATTGATGTATGATGGTTGGAGGAAGAAGCATGGAAATTTTTGTTGAAGCAATTTTGGAATTATTGATGTATGACACATGGAAGGTGGAAGAAGGTTCCACGAACTGCCGAATTTTCAATTATTGATGTACGAAAGATGGAGGAAGGGTCATGAAAATTTTTGTGGGAGTAATATTTAATTATTGATGTATGACATATGGAAGGTGGACTAAGCTTCGAGGAACTTATGAATTTTCAATTATTGATGTAAACTAGATGGAGGAAGGGGGATGGAAATTTTTGTGGGAGTAATTTTGAAATTATTGATATATGATAGATGTAAGGTCGATGAAGCTTCCACGAACTTGTGAAGTTTCGACTATTGATTTAAGATAGATGGAAGAAGGGTCATGGAAATATTTGAATTTTCAACTATCTATGTACGACAGCTGGAGGAAGGGTCATGGAAATTTTTGGTGGTTTAATTTTTCAATTATTCATGTATGATAGATGGAGGAAGTGTCATGAAAATTTTTGTAGGAGTAATTTTTCAATTATTGATGTATGATTGTTGGAGGAAGCGGCATGGAAATTTTTGTAGGAGTAATTTTGGAATTATTGATGTACGATGTAACCCCCTGCCTTTAAACACGTAATTATAATTCGATATTACTTAATTAAATTGATTTAGAGACCGTCGAATAGTTCAAAACTCATTTAAAACTCCCTTTTATAGTAGGTACTTTACAAAATTTTCAAAACTTCTTTCCTATTCCGGTCTCAAGTTCAATTATCGAATATAATCACCTGTGCAGTTAATTTATATTCATTCATATCAGAATATCTAATAGCAATCCCGGCAACCCCCGGGTTCCATTCATTCACTAGAAGGTTTAAAATTCCCATATAGGGGATTACACAACTATATTCAACTACCAATTACAACCCAAACATAATTTACAGATTCCCTGTCCAACAGGTTTAACCAACACATCCAAAAATAAATGTCCCTACAGGGTTCTAGCCGCTTCGGGTCGTACGTTTCTCCTTAGAGCCACTTGCCCTGTCTGAAAGGTTAGTTAAAGGAAAGAATGAGATTCAAGAGAATCTCAGTAGTAACAAAACAATTATACCACACATAAGTACACAGCATGTAAACAAATCATCATACAGCAGCAGCAGCACAAATCACACTCCACCCTCATCCCCTTTCTCCGCCGGGAAGGCACACTGTCCTAACCCGAACCGTTGTTAGCTACTCAGGGACTATTGGCATTGCAGTGCATACACATAGCCTTATAGCTCATATAGCTATCTGGCTTTCACAAATGGCCCGTCGGCCTTCACAAATAGCCTTTCGGCCCACATAATCACATATATCACACCTCATCCTCATCCTCATCCCCTTTCTCAGCCGGGAAGGCATACAACCCTTGCCCGATCTGTTGTTAGCTACTCAGGGACTATTGGTATGACGGTGTTTACACATATTCACAATGTCGCAGCATACGAGTTTATCACAAATCAATGATAATACACACATACAATGCATCACATATGGTACGAAAGAAAAGTTACTACCTCGTTCCTTCCTGACATTTGTGGGCTCAGTGGGCTCACGAGGACGACAAATGTCGAATCCTATAAACCAAATTAGGAACAATAAATCAATCTCTTTTCCAAGTTCTTAATTCCATAGTACTTAAGTTGGTTATCATTTAGACTCTTTAGGTGGCTATTAAAGGCCTAAACATATACCTAAAGGGTTGGGAAAAGCTATACCAAAAACCACCTTTACAAAATGCAAAACACTGATTTTTTTGGGGTTGGCCGCAGCCCAGAAACTCCAGTTTCTTGGCTGAACTTCCAAAAATCATAACTAATTCAGGAAAAATCGAAATAAGGTGATTTCAAAGCCAAATGAAAGATATTTAAGTCCTCTTTCTAGGAAAAATATTGGCCATTACTAGAAATCACCACAAAAGTCCATATTTACCAAAAACCTAACGTTGTGCCAAAACAGGGTCCAGTTTTGTTGCGAAACTTTGGACAGTTCAAACTCCCAGCTCACAAAGCGAAATGACACAAAATTTATGTCCGTTTTGAAGCTTGAGATGTGAACTTTAAGACTGGAAAATTTCATAATTTCCGACATCATTTGCCCAATCAAAATGTCCATGCCATCTGACTGTCCAGAACAGACTTACACTGGATAGATTTTCCAGATTTTTACATTTGATCCCAAATGATTCCCAAATCAATTCCAATGGCCAAAATGTTCAACAAAAGACCAAATTCTACACAACACATAAGCCAATTCATACCATTCAAAAATTGCACAAAATCAGGGCAAATTCATAAATTCCCAATACTCAACCAATGATTACAACAACTATACCAAAATGCTTCTAATTCTTACCTCTTCTTCTTCCTAAAGCCAATTCTTCAACTCTCCAACTTCCCAATTTCCACAAGTTCTCAAACTTCACCAATCAAAATTCTGAAACCATAGGAATATAGCCCTCAACATCATGTACAACATTAATGAAAGACACTTGAGCATATGAAGGCTTTAACTTACCAAGAACTCAAGCTTTTCTCTTGCTCTTTCCTTAGCTTGTTCAGCGAAAAATGGAGGAAGATGAGAGAGAAATGAAATAATGAAGAAGCATCAGATTTTTGGGCTCCTAATACACTCTTGGCCGACACTTAGAAGTGGAGAGAAGAGAAAAATGACTAGAAAGCTTAACTTTAATCCAAGGGTCCTTGTTTTGCCACTTGGCACCATCCTATACTTCCTACTATGATTTCATATAAACTTGCATGCATAGGATTCCACCTCTTGTTCTTTCAATCCTAGCCATTGATCTTGATTACTAAGGAGTGTTCTCATCGGTAACTAACCAGTCAGTCGGTAAATTTACCGTTTTACCCCTGATTATCACAATGCACAATATATACTTCAAAAGTGCTCAATTAAGATTAATTACATCACTTTGAAGTTATAAATCCTTGGTTACATTTCAGGATATTACATACGACACATGGAAGGTGGAAGCAGGTTCCACGAACTGGCGAATTTTCAATTATTGATGTACGAAAGATGGAGGAAGGTTCCTAAAAATTTTTGTAGGTGTAATTTTTTAATTGTTGATATATGACATATGGATGGTGGAAGAAGGTTCCACGAACTGGCGAATTTTCAATTTTTGATGTACGAAAGATGGAGGAAGGGTCATGAAAATTTTTGTAGGAGTAATTTTTTAATTATTGATGTATGACAGATGGAGGGTGGAGGAAGCTTCCAGGAACTTGTGAATTTTCAATTATTGATGCAAACTAGATGGAGGAAGGGAGATGAAAATTTTTGTAGGATTAATTTTGAAATTATCGATGTGTGATAGATGCAAGGTGGATGAAGCTTCCACGAACTTGAGAATTTTCGACTATTGATTTAAGATAGGCGGAAGAAGGGTCATGGAAATATTTGAATTTTCAACTATCTATGTACGACAGCTGGAGGAAGGGTCAAGGAAATTTTTGAAAGAGTAATTTTTCAATTATTGATTTATGATGGTTGGAGGAAGGGGCATGGAAATTTTTGTAGGAGTAATTTTGGAATTATTGATGTACGACAGATGGAAGGTGGAAGAAGGTTCCACGAACTGCCGAATTTTCAATTATTGATGTACGGAAGATGGAGGAAGGGTCATGAAAATTTTTTTAGGAGTAATTTTTTAAATATTGATGTAAGACAGATGGAAGGTGGACTAAGCTTCTAGGAACGTATGAATTTTCAATTATTGATGTAAACTAGATTGAGGAAGTGGGATGGAAATTTTTGTGGGAGTAATTTTGAAATTATTGATGTTTGATAGATGTAAGGTCGATGAAGCTTCCACGAACTTGAGAAGTTTCGACTATTGATTTAAGATAGATGGAAGAAGGGTCATGGAAATATTTGAATTTTCAACTATCTATGTATAACAGCTGGAGGAAGGGTCATAGAAATTTTTGGAGGTGTAATTTTTCAATTATTCATGTATGATAGATGGAGGAAGTGTCATGGAAATTTTTGTAGGAGTAATTTTTCAATTATTGATGTATGATTGTTGGAGGAAGTAGCGTGGAAATTTTTGTAGTAGTAATTTTGGAATTATTGATGTACGACAGATGGAAGGTGGAAGAAGGTTCCACGAACTGGCGAATTTTCAATTATTGATGTACGAAAGATGGAGGAAGGGTCTTGAAAATTTTTGTAGGTGTAATTTTTTAATTGTTGATATATGACATATGGAAGGTGGACGAAGCTTCCAGAAACTTGTGAAGTTTCAATTATTGATGTAAACTAGATGGAGGAAGGGGAATGAAAATTTTTGTTGGAGTAATTTTCAAATTATTGATTGTTGATAGATGCAAGGTGATTGAAGCTTCCAGGAATTTGAGAATTTTTGAATATTGATTTAAGATAGATGGAAGAAGGGTCATGGAAATATTTGAATTTTCAACTATCTATGTACGACAGCGGGAGGAAGGGTCATGGAAATTTTTGGGTGAGTAATTTTTCAATCATTCATGTATGATAGATGGAGGAAGTGTCATGGAAATTTTTGTAGGAGTTATTTTTCAATTATTGATGTATGATGGTTGGAGGAAGAGGGATGGAAATTTTTGTAGGAGTAATTTTGGAATTATTGATGTACGACACATGGAAGGTGGAAGAAGGTTCCACGAACTGGTGAATTTTCAATTATTAATGTAAACTAGATGGAGGAAGGGGGATGAAAATTTTTGTAGGAGTAATTTTGAAATTATTGATGTATGATAGATGCAAGGTGGATGAAGCTTCCACGAACTTGAGAATTTTCGACTATTGATTTATGGTAGATAGATGAAGGGCTTGGAAATATTTGAATTTTCAACTATCTATGTATGACAGCTGGAGGAAGGGTCATGAAAATTTTTGGATGAGTAATTTTTCAATTATTCATGTATGATAGATGGAGGAAGTGTCATGGAAATTTTTGTAGGAGTAATTTTTCAATTATTGATGTATGATTGTTGGTGGAAGTGGCATAGAAATTTTTGAAGGTGTAATTTTGGAATTATTGATGTACGACAGATGGAAGGTGGAAGAAGGTTCCACAAACTGGCGAATTTTCAATTATTGATGTACGAAAGATGGAGGAAGGGACATGAAAATTTTTGTAGGAGTAATTTTTTAATTATTGATGTATGACAGATGGAAGGAGGAGGAAGCTTCCAGGAACTTGTGAATTTTCAATTATTGATGTAAACTAGACGGAGGAAGGGGGATGAAAATTTTTGTAGGAGTAATTTTGAAATTATTGATGTATGATAGATGCAAGGTGGATGAAGCTTCCATGAACTTGAGAATTTTCAACTATTGATTTAAGATAGATGGAAGAAGGGTCATGGAAATTTTTGAATTTTCAACTATCTATGTACGACAGCTTGAGGAAGGGTCATGAAAATTTTTGGAGGTGTAATTTTTCAATTATTCATGTATGATAGATGGAGCAAAGGTCATGGAAATTTTTGAAGGAGTAACTTTTCAATTATTGATTTATGATGATTGGAGGAAGGGGCATGGAAATTTTTGTAGGAGTAATTTTGGAATTATTGATGTACAACAGATGGAAGGTGGAAGAAGGTTCCACTAACTGCCGAATTTTCAATTATTGATGTACGAAAGATGGAGGAATGGTTATGAAAATTTTTGTGGGAGTAATTTTTCAATAATTGATGTGAGACAGATGGAAGGTGGACTAAGCATCTAGGAACTTATGAATTTTCAATTATTGATGTAAACTAGACGGAGGAAGGGGGATGGAAATTTTTGTGGGAGTAATTTTGAAATTATTGATGTATGGTAGATGTAAGGTCCATGAAGCTTCGACGAACTTGAGAATTTTCGATTGTTGATTTAAGATAGATGGAAGAAGGGTCATGGAAATATTTGAATTTTCAGCTATCTATGTACGACAGCTGGAGGAAGGGTCATGGAAATTTTTGGAGGTGTAATTTTTGAATTATTCATGTATGATAGATGGAGGAAGTGTCATGGAAATTTTTGTTGGAGTAATTTTTCAATTATTGATGTATGATTGTTGGAAGAAGCGGCATGGAAATTTTTGAAGGAGTAATTTTGGAATTATTGATGTACGACAGATGGAAGGTGGAAGAAGATTCCACGAACTGGCGAATTTTCAATTTTTGATGTACGAAAGATGGAGGAAAGGTCATGAAAATTTTTGTTGGAGTAATTTTTTAATTATTGATGTATGACAGATGGAGGGTGGAGGAAGCTTCCAGGAACTTGTGAATTTTCATCTATTGATGTAAACTAGATGGAGGAAGGGGGATGAAAATTTTTGTAGGAGTAATTTTGAAATTATCGATGTGTGATAGATGCAAGGTGGATGAAGCTTCCACGAACTTGAGAATTTTCGACTATTGATTTAAGATAGGTGGAAGAAGGGTCATGGAAATATTTGAATTTTCAACTATCTATGTACGACAGCTGGAGGAAGGGTCAAGGAAATTTTTGGAGGTGTAATTTTTCAATTATTCATGTATGATAGATGGAGGAAGGGTCATGGAAATTTTTGAAAGAGTAATTTTTCAATTATTGATTTATGATGGTTGGAGGAAGGGGCATGGAAATTTTTGTAGGAGTAATTTTGGAATTATTGATGTACGACAGATGGAAGGTGGAAGAAGGTTCCACTAACTGCCGAATTTTCAATTATTGATGTACGAAAGATGGAGGAAGGGTCATGAAAATTTTTTTGGGAGTAATTTTTTAATTATTGATGTATGACAGATGGAAGGTGGACTAAGCTTCTAGGAACTTATGAATTTTCAATTATGGATGTAAACTAGATTGAGGAAGTGGGATGGAAATTTTTGTGGGAGTAATTTTGAAATTATTGATGTTTGATAGATGTAAGGTCGATGAAGCTTCCACGAACTTGAGAAGTTTCGACTATTGATTTAAGATAGATGGAAGAAGGGTCATGGAAATATTTGAATTTTCAACTATCTATGTATGACAGCTGGAGGAAGGGTCATGGAAATTTCAATTCCAAATCAAGGATATAGGATCAATATTTCAATATAGGGTCATGGAAATTTCAATATTTGAACCCTATAAACCAAATCAAGGATATAGGATCAATCTCAATTCCAAATCCTTACTTTTATATCACTTAAAGTTGGTTACCATTCACATTCTTTAGGTGGCTATTAAAGGCCTAAACATATACTCAAAGGGTTGGGAAAATCTATACCAAAAACCACCTTTAAAAATGCAAAACACTGATTTTTAGGGGGTTGGCCGCGGCCCAGAAAATCCAGTTTCTTGGCTGAACTTCCAAAAATCATAACTAATTCAGGAAAAATCGAAATAAGGTGATTCCAAAGCCAAATGAAATCTATTTAAGTCCTCTTTCAAGGAAAAATATTGGTCATTACTGGAAATCACCACAAAAGTCCAGATTTACCAAAAACCTAACGTTGTGCCAAAACAGGGTCCAGTTTGGATGCCAAACTTTGGTCAGTTAAAACTCCCAGCTCAAAAATCGAAATAACACAAACTTTATGTCCATTTTGAAGCTTGAGATGTCAACTTTAAGACTGGAAAGTTTCATAATTTTCCAACATCATTTGCCCAGTCAAAACGTCCACGCCATCTGACTGTCCAGAACAGACTTACACTGGACAGATTTTCCAGATTTTTACATTTGATCCCAAATGATTCCCAAATCAATTCCAATGGCCAAAATGTTCAACAAAAGACCAAATTCTACACAACACATAAGCCAATTCATACCATTCAAAAATTGCACAAAATCAGGGCAAATTCATAAATTCCCAATACTCAACCATAATTCACAAAACTTAGATCAAAAGGCTTCAAATACTCACCTCTTCCTCTTTCCCAAACCAATTTCTTGATTCTTCATCTTTCCAAATTTCCTCAAGCCATCAAACACCTTCAATCAAAAATCTAAAACCATAGAGATGAAGCTCTCATCACTATGAACAACTTTATAGAAGGTGATTAGAGCATTAGAGGACAAGAAGCCAACCAAAATCTCCCCTTTTGATTTCTCTTTCCTCCCTTGAGCTAGCAAAAATGGAGAAATAGAGAGAGAGAGTAGAGGATGAAGAAGAGGATCAGCTTTTTTTTTCCATTTGCTTCATGTGTTGGCCGACCAAAATAAAGGAGAGGGAAGAGAAAAAGCACTTTGAACATTTGACCAAGATCTAAGGGTCCACAAGGTGCCAAGTGTCACCATCTTGACAAACCTCACATGAGCTCACATAAGCTCACACACATGTGATTCCACCCCTTGATCTCTTGCACAAATCAATCCTAACCATTGATCTTGAAGTTACCAATGAGTTTCCTCTTCGGTAACTGACCAATTGGTCGGTAACTTTACCGTTTTGCCCCTGATTATGGCAATTCCTCCTGAATCACCACCAAACACTTCATATTTTTCCATATCACCACATTATGCGCCCTCCCTCTATTTTAAGTCAATTTAGAGGTTAATCCATAATTGAACTTAAATACAGGGTTTCGGCGCTGCTCACAGCACATACGAATCACATCCGGAACTCAAATCACGTCGAATTCTCCAAAAGGGTTATTTATCACTAACCACATCCACTTTTGGAGTCATTATCTCTTAATCACAATTTAGGATCTTGCTAAACCAGGGCTTAGTAGTCCACTTATCTCAGGCTTATTCTCTAGCATCAAGTTTCAAAATTCGGGGTATTACAAAACCCGCAGTAGGCGGCAGCGTTCAAGACTTATATGGCAAAGATAGAGCTACAGAGGACTACTTTGTTACGCCGTGGAGTGTCTCTGTTGCTAGGTCTCATATTGATTCATTTTGATAAATTCCTATTATATGACTCCTTTTATATGAATTTAGATATAATCTAGACAAGTGCGTGGTAGCTTCTGGATTCGGGTAATGGGTATTTGATTGAAAGGTCTTGATCTGATGAAAAGGGGCAAAAGCAAATTTTTCATTGTTTTGTCCTTCTCAAAAAGTGCCATAATAGAAAAGGTATTCATATAAACACCTCTAGCAATACCACAAATGCTTGGCTAATCTTATAAAAAAGTACTTTTTAATGTCGAATTACTAAGAAAATGATATTTCTAGAAACAGTATAATGTTGTGTGATGTTTTAAAAGTGAGGGTATTTTTGAAGAAAAAGAGATTTTTGCTTCTGATCTTTGCTTCAGAGAAGTTCCCAACTTGTTGCTTCTCTTTCACAGCAGGAAAACAAATTCTGCTATCATTTAAAAACTGATTTATGCCTTTGCAAAAGACAGAGTTTAGTCTTGTCCTTATCTATAGGCCAAATTTCATAGATTTTAGTCTGATTTTACTTTTTCAGGTTTTTCTCCGCAAGGAAACATGGACTAGTGGATGCTGTAGTGAGAAACAACTCATATGATAAGACTGCCATTGTTGCTCTTCCTGGTGGTGTTGGAAGAGCTATTTGAAGCTGCTTGACTTTCTGGACTCGTGTGAGGATTGGGGCATTGTCTACAAAGGAGAGGTTGCATCATTGTGGAAGGTTTGTGAAAGCAATTCACAGGCTTTGGCTTAACTTGCTGAGTTCTATAACATCTCTTGCAGTGATTTAAGGAAGAAGGAAACTACATTGGAAAGCATATAGATAGGGAATTCCTTTTCCCTTCTATTTTTAAACTTCAAATAATTCCTTCAATAAAAAAGTTCAGTTGTAGAATGTTTCATAAGTTGTTTGTTTGGTTGGAATTGTAGTCTAAGCTTGAGCTTTTATATTTCTTTAAGGAGCGAAATGAAAGGCTGTTTTACAAACTTCGTATTGACCATGTTGAGCTTTTAATTTCTTACATGTTTTAAACTGCTACTAAAGTCAATTTGATTCAAGGGCTGCCCTATTTGTTATAAAACCCTCATGATAGTGCTGTTGTTTTGTGAGGGACATGGTATTTTCATTTGAGTGTTTTCCAAATTCAAAAAAAAAATATAAATGTCTTCAAATTGATAGTTTTTCAATGCTGAGGGGTAGAAAAGCAAAAAATATTTAAAAAAAAAGGAGATACAACGACTGTTTTTGCAAAAACAGTCGTTGTATCCTGAACTTACAACGACTGTTTTGTGAAAACAGTCGTTGTAAGTCTCTTACTATGACTATTGTTAAACGGTCGTCTATTTTGAAATTTTCCACGACACTCACATACACATCCCCCTAAAAACGGTCGTTAAAAGTCCCTTCTGCAGTAGTGTAAAAGGGTCATGGAAATTTTTGTAGGATTAAAATTTCATTTATTGATGTACGACAGAAGGTGGAAGGGGCATGGAAATTTTTGTAGGAGTAATTTTTCAATTATTGATGTACGATAGAAGCAAGGTGGATGAAACTTCCACGAATTTATGAATTTTCAATTATTGATGCATAATAGATGGAGGAAGGGGTATGGAAATTTTTGTAGAAATGATTTTTCAATTATTGATGTACGATAGATTGAAGGTGGATGAAGCTTCCAAGAACTTGTGAATTTTCAATTATTGATGTACGATAGATAGAGGTAGGGGCATGGAAAATTTTATAGGTGTAATTTTTCAATTATTGATGTATGATTGATGCAAGGTAGACGAAACTTCCTCGAACTTGTGAATTTTCAACTATTGATGTACTATAGATGGAGGAAGGTGCAATGAAATTTTTGTAGGAGTAATTCTTCAATTATTGATGTATGATAGATGCAAAGTGGATGAAACTTCCACGAATTTGTAATTTGAAATTATTAATCTACGATAAATGGAGGAAGCGCATGGAAATTAATGTTGGAGTAATTTTTCAATTATTGATGTACGACAGATGGAAGGTGGACGAAGCTTCCACAAACTTATGAATTTTCAATTATTGATGTGAATAGATGGAGGAAGGGGCATTGAAATTTTTGTAGGAGTAATTCTTGAATTATTGATGTATGATAGATGCAAGGTGCATGAAATTTCCACAAATTTGTTAATTTTCAATTATTGATTCACGATAAATGGAGGAAGGGGCATTGAAATTTTTGTATGAGTTATTTTTTAATTATTGATGTACGACAGATGGAAGGTGGATTAAGCTTCCACGAACTTGAGAATTTTCAATTATTGATGTACGATAGATGGAGGAAGGGGCATGGAAATTTTTCTAAGAGTAATTCTTCAATTATTGATATTGATGTCTGATAGTTGCAATGTAGATGAAACTTTGACGAATTTTTGAATTTTCAATTTTTGGAGGTGTAATTTTTCAATTATTCATGTATGATAGATGGAGGAAGTGTCATGGAAATTTTTGTAGGAGTAATTTTTCAATTATTGATGTATGATTGTTGGAGGAAGCGGCGTGGAAATTTTTGTAGTAGTAGTTTTGGAATTATTGATGTACGACAGATGGAAGGTGGAAGAAGGTTCCACGAACTGGCGAATTTTCAATTATTGATGGACAACAGATGGAGGAAGGTTCCTAAAAATTTTTGTAGGTGTAAATTTTTAATTGTTGATATATGACATATGGAAGGTGGAAAATATTGTCGGAGTAATTTTCCAATTGTTGACGTACGATATATGGAGGAAGAGGCATGAAAATATGTGAAGGAGTAATTTTTCAATTATTGATGTACGATAGATGCAAGGTGGACAACGCTCCCACAAACTTGTGAATTTTTAATTTTTGATGTACAATAGATGGAGGATGGGGCATGGAAATATTTGTAGGAGTAATTTTTCATTTATTGATGTACGATAGATGCAAGGTAGACGAAGCTTTCATAAACCTTTGAGATTTAATTTATTGATGTACAATAGATGGGGAAGGGGCATGGAAACTTTTTTAGGAGTAATCTTTCAATTACTGATGTACATTAGATGGAAGGTGGATGAAGCTTTCAAGAACTTGCGAATTTTCAATTATTGATGTGCGTTAAATTGTAATAGGGTCATGAAAAATTTTGTAGGAGAAAATTTTCAATTATTGATGTACGATATATGGAGGAAGAGGCATGAAAATATCTGTAGGAGTAATTTTTTAATTGTTGATATACGATAGATGGAAGGTGGGTGAAGCTTCCACGAACTTGTGAATTTTCAATTATTGTATACAATAAATTGAGAAAGGGTCATGGAAAATTTTGTATGAGCAATTTTTCAATCATTTACGTACCATAGCTGCAGGAAGGGGAATGAAAATATCTATAGGAGTGATTTTTCGATTATTTATGTACGATAGATGGGGGAAGGGGCATGGAAATTTTTGTAGGAGTCATTTTTCAATTATTGATGTACGACAAATGCAAGGAGCCTGAGATTAGTGGACTGCTAAGCCCCTGTTTAGCAAGATCCTAAATTGTGATTAAGAGATAATGACTCCAAAAGTGGATGTGGTTAGTGATAAATAACCTTTTTGGAGAATTCGATGTGATTTGAGTTCCGGAATGTGATTTGTATGTGCTGTGAGCAGCGCCGAAACCCTGTATTTAAGTTCAATTATGGATTAACCTCTAAATTGACTTAAAATAGAGGGAGGGCGCATAATGTGGTGATATGGAAAGATATGAAGTGTTTGGTGGTGATTCAAGAGAGATTACCATAATCAGGGGCAAAACGGTAAATTTACCGACTGACTGGTTAGTTACCGATGAGAACACTCCTTAGTAATCAAGATCAATGGCTAGGATTGAAAGATCAAAGGGTGGAATCATGTGTATATGTGTGTTTGTGAATTCATGGGTGATGGATTAAGATCTTGACAAGTGTCACCATAAGAGCCATTGATTGGGTCAAATTGTCAAAAGTCATTTTTCTCTTCTCTCCACTTTTAAGTGTCGGCCAAGTGACTTAGCTCACATTAAAATAAGACATTCTTCATCATTTTTTCTGCAGCTCACTTCATCTCTCCTCTCCACCATTGACGTCCAAGTTGAGCAAGAAAGAGGAAGAAGAAAACCTAAGGTTAGTGCCCTAAATAACCATGAATGCCTAATTCATCTTCACTAATATTATTCATGAGGTTGAGGGCTATATTCCTATGGTTTCAGAATTTTGATTGGTGAAGTTTGAGAACTTGTGGAAATTTGGAAAGATGGAGAATCAAAGAATTGGTTTGGGAAAGAGGAAGAGGTGAGTATTTGAAGACTTTTGATCTAAGTTTTGTGAGTTTTGGTTGAGCTTTGTGAATTTCGAATTTGCCCTGATTTTCTTATGATTTTGGATTGGATGAATTGGGTTGTGTTTTATGTTGAAAATGGTGCCATGTTGTGGTATTTGATCATTGGAATTGGTTTGAATTGGATTGGACACAATGGTTGAAAAACTGGAAATTCTGTCCAGTGAGAATTCTGTCTGGGTAGTCTGTTTGTGATGCCGTTTTGACTGGGAAAATGATGTTCGAAAATTATGAAACTTTCCAGTCTTAAAGTTCACATCTCAAGCTTCAAAATGAACATAAATTTTGTGTCATTTCGCTTTGTGAGTTGGGAGTTTGAACTGACCAAAGTTTGGCATCCAAACTGGACCCTGTTTTGGCAAGTCTGTTCTGGACAGTCAGATGACGTGGACGTTTTGACTGGGAAAATGATTTTCGAAAATTATGAAACTTTCCAGTCATAAAGTACACATCTCAAGCTTCAAAACGGACATATAATTTGTGCCATTTCGTTTTTGGAACTGGGAGTTATAGCTGTCCAAAGTTTGAGGTCGAAAATGGATTCTGTTTTGGGACAGTCTTGAATATTTGGGAATTCTGTATTTATGTGGTGATTTCTAGTATTGGACAATATTTGTTCTAGAAAGAGGACTTAAATAGCTTTCATTTGGCTTTGGAATCACCTTATTTCGATTTGTCCTGAATTAGTTATGATTTTTGGAAGTTCAGCCAAGAAACTGGATTTTCTGGGCCGCAGCCAACCCCCATTTTCAGCATTTTGAGAGTTTGAAAGGGTTCAGTATTCGTTTGGTTTGCGAGTAAGCGGAGCTGGAGCATACGTGGAAAGAAAAGTGTAGGGAACTTACCTCTCCTGCATGTATTGATATTTGTGTTTGTGTATTGATGCATGTTATTGCTTTGCTTGATTATGTGAAACATATATGAATGATTGAAGCTCTGTTTCTATTTATGCTATGGCCATGAGTATGTTATTGAAACATTGAGCATGCGAATATATCATTATGTGAACATGAGTTATTGTGATGCAAGCATGTCATGCATTAAACACTTATCTTGCATGCATATTGGTATCTGTTTCCTACTGGGATTCTCTAGAATCTCACCCTCCCCTACCAACATTTTAGACAGGTCAAGTGGCTCAAGGAAGGAGCAAGTGACTAGGGGCGGCGAGAATACCTTATGGGTATTTGTATTTGGTAGTTGGTTATCGTTATATGCTGGGATAATTGTATATGTTCGGATGATAGTTGGGATGTATATATGGATATTGTATTTGTATATTGGATGAGTATTGAGTATGCATGTATGGAGTTGAGATTTTTGTAATCCCCGTTTGAGGAATTGTAAAGGGCGAATGTGCCCTATGAATTCTATGTAAAGGTATGAACCCGGAAGTTGTCGGGAAGTTATTGTTGTACACTCTAATATTTTTATAAATGTGATATTTCGCGTAATGTAATTGTATTCGAAATTGAATATGAGACCAAGTAAATTATATTTCGAAAGTTATCTGTGAAAACCCTGTCGTGAAGATGGGATTTTAAATAAGTTTTGTTTCCTATTGGTCTCTATTTCATTTTAATTGAGTATTTCGGATATAATTACGAAAGGGGGTTACACATTAGATGGAAGGTGGATGAAGCTTTCAAGAACTTGCGAATTTTCAATTATTGATGTGCGTTAAATTGTAATAGGGTCATGAAAAATTTTGTAGGAGAAAATTTTCAATTATTGATGTACGATATATGGAGGAAGAGGCATGAAAATATCTGTAGGAGTAATTTTTTAATTGTTGATATACGATAGATGGAAGGTGGGTGAAGCTTCCACGAACTTGTGAATTTTCAATTATTGTATACAATAAATTGAGAAAGGGTCATGGAAAATTTTGTATGAGCAATTTTTCAATCATTTACGTACCATAGCTGCAGGAAGGGGAATGAAAATATCTATAGGAGTGATTTTTCGATTATTTATGTACGATAGATGGGGGAAGGGGCATGGAAATTTTTGTAGGAGTCATTTTTCAATTATTGATGTACGACAAATGCAAGGTGGACAAAGCTTCCACGAACTTGTGGAATTTAATTTATTGATGTACGATAGATGGGGAAGGGGCATAAAAATTTTTTGTTGAAGTGTTTTAAATTATTGATGTACTCTATAATGGAGGAAAGGGCATCAAAATTTTTGGAGGAGTAATGTTTCAATTATTCATGTATGATAGATGGAGGCATGGTGGTGGAAAATGTTGTCGTAGTAATTTTCCAATTATTGATGTACGATATATGGAGGAAGAGGCATGAAAATATGTGTAGGAGTCATTTTTCAATTATTGATGTACGATAGATGTAAGGTGGACAAAGCTCGCACGAACTTGTGAATTTTCAATTATTGATGTACGATAGATTGAGGACGGGGCATGAAAATATATGTAGGAGTAATTTTTCGATTATTGATGTACGATAGATGTAAGGTGGACGAAGCTTCCATGAACCGATGATATTGAATTTATTGTTTTGCGATAGATGGGGAAGGGGAATGGAAATTTTTGTAGGAGTCATTTTTCAATTATTTATGTACGATAGGTGTAGGAAGGGGAATGAAAATATCTATAGGAGTGATTTTTCGATTATTGATGTACGATAAATGCAAGGTAGACGAAGCTTCCACAAACTTGTGAATTTTCAAGTATTGATGTACGATAGATGGAGGACGGGGCATGAAATATATGTAGGAGTAATTTTTCAATTATTGATGTATGATAGATGTAAGGTGGACGAAGCTTCCATGAACCTATGATATTGAATTTATTGTTTTGCGATAGATGGGGAAGGGGAATGGAAATTTTTGTAGGAGTAATTTTTGTAGGAGTCATTTTTCAATTATTTATGTACGATAGGTGTAGGAAGGGGAATGAAAATATCTATAGGAGTGATTTTTCGATTATTGATGTACGATAGATGCAAGGTGGACGCAGCTTCCACAAACTTGTGAATTTTCAAGTATTGATGTATGATAGATGTGGGAAGGGGCATGGAAATTTTTGTAGGAGTAATTTTTCAATTATTGATGTACGACAGATGCAAGGTGGACGAAGCTTCCACGAACTTGTGAAATTTAATTTATTGATGTATGATAGATGGGGAAGGGGCATCGAAATTTTTGTTGAAGTGTTTTAAATAATTGATGTACTATATAATGGAGGAAAGGGCATAAAAAATTTTGGAGGAGTAATTTTTCATTTATTCATGTACGACAGATGGAGGCATGGTCTTGGAAAATATTGTCGGAGTAATTTTCCAATTATTGATGTACGATAAATGAAGAAAGAGGCATGAAAATATGTGTAAGAGTAATTTTTCAATTATTGATGTACGATAGATGCAAGGTGGACAAAGCTTCCACGAACTTGTTAATTTTCAATTTTTAATGTACGACAGATGGAGGACGGGGCATGAAAATATTTGTAGGAGTAATTTTTCAATTACTGATATACGATAAATGCAAGGTGGACGAACCTTCCATGAACTTGTGAAATTTAATTTATTGATTTACGATAGGTGGGGACAGGGAATGGAACTTTTTGTAGGAGTAATATACGATACATTAGATGGAAGGTGGATGAAGCTTTCAAGAACTTGCGAATTTTCAATTATTGATGTGCGTTAAATTGTGAAAGGGTCATGGAAAGTTTTGGAGGAGAAAATTTTCATTTATTGATGTACGATAGATGGAGGAAGGGGCATGAAAATATTTGTAGGAGTAATTTTTAATTATTCATGTACGATAGATGCAAGGTGGACGAAGCTTTCACGAACTTGTGAATTTTCAATTATTGATGTACGATAAATTGAGAAAAGGGTCATGGAAAATTTTGTATGAGTGATTTTCCAATTATTGACGTATGATAGATGTCGGAAGGGGCATGAAAATATTTGTCGGAGTGATTTTTCGATTATTGATGTACGATAGATGCAAAGTGGACGAAGCTTCCACAAACTTGTGAAATTTAATTTATTGATGTATGATAGATATGGAAGGGGCATGGAAATTTTTGTTGAAGTTTCTTAAATTATTGATGTACTATATAATGGTGGAAAGGGCTTCAAAAATTTTGGAGGAGTAATTTTTCAATTATTCATGTATGATAGATGGTGGAAAATATTGTTGCAGTAATTTTTCAATTATGGATGTACGATATATGGAGGAAGAGGCATGAAAATATGTGTAGGAGTAATTTTTCAATTATTGATATACGATAAATGCAAGGTGGACAAAGCTTCCACGAACTTGTGAATTTTCAATTTTTGATGTACGATAGATGGAGGACGGGCCATGAAAATATCTGTAGGAGTAATTTTTCAATTATTGATGTATGATAGATGCAAGGTGGACGAAGCATCCAGAAACTTGTGAATTTTCAATTATTGATGTACCATACATTGAAAAAGGGTCATGGAAAATTTTGTATAAGTAATTTTTCAATTATTGATGTACAATAGATGTAGGAAGGGGAATGAAAATATTTGTAGGAGTGATTTTTCGATTATTGATGTACGATAGATGCAAGGTGGACGAAGCTTCCATGAACTTGTGAATTTTCCATTTTTGATGTACGATAGATGTAGGACGGGGCATGAAAATATTAGTAGGAGTAATTTTTCAATTATTGATGTACAATAGATGCAAGGTGGACGAAGCTTCCATGAACCTGTGAAATTTAATTTATTGATGTACGATAGATTGGGAAGGGGCATGGAAATTTTTGTAGGAGTAATCTTTCAATTATTGATGTACATTAGAAGGAAGGTGGATGAATCTTTCAGGAACTTGCGAATTTTCAATTATTGATGTGCGTTAAATTTTGAAAGGGTTATGGAAAATATTTTAGAAGAAAATTTTCAATTATTGATGTACCATAGATGGAGAAAGGGGCATGAAAATATCTGTAGGAGTAATTTTTCAATTATTGATGTACGATGGATGGAAGGCGGATGAAGCTTCCACGAAATTGTGAATTTTAAATTATTGATGTACGATAAATAGAGAAAGGGTCATGGAAAATTTTGCATGAGAAAATTTTCAATTATTGATGTACGATAGATGGAAGAAGGGCCATGGAAATTTTTGTAGGAGTAATTTTTCAATTATTGATGTACGATAGATGGAAGGTGGATGAAGCTTCCATGAACTTTTGAATTTTCAATTATTAATGTACGATAAATTGAGAAAAGGGTCATGGGACATTTTGTATGAGTAATTTTTCAATTACTGATGTACGATTTTTTTTATTATTGATGTAAGATAGATGCAAGGTAGACGAAGCTTCCACGAACGTGTGAATTTTCAATTATTGATGTACAATAGATGGAAGAAGGGCCATGGAAATTTTTGTAGGAGTAATTTTTCAATTATTGATGTACGATAGATGGAAGGTGGATGAAGCTTCCATGAACTTGTGAATTTTCAATTATTAATGTACGATAAATTGAGAAAAGGGTCATGGGACATTTTGTATGAGTAATTTTTCAATTATTGATGTACGATAGATGTAGCAAGGGGAATGAAATTATTTGTTGGTGTGATTTTTTGATTATTGATGTAATATAGATTAAAGGTGGACGAAGCTTCCATGAACTTGTGAAATTTCAATTATTGATGTACGTTAGATGGAGGAAGGGGCATGAAAATATTTGTAGGAGTAATTTTCTAATTATTCATGTACGATTGATGCAAGGTGGACGAAGCTTCCACAAACTTGTGAATTTTCAATTATTGATGTACGATAGATGGAGGAAGGGGCATGGAAATTTTTGTAGGAGTAATTTTTCAATTATTGATGTACGATAGGTGGAGGAAGGGGCATGAAAATATCTGTATGAGTAATTTTTCAATTACTGATGTACGATAGATGGAAGGTGGGTGAAACTTCCACGAACTTATGAATTTTCAATTGTTGATGTGCGATAAATTGAGAAAGGGTCTTGGAAAATTTTGTATGAGCAATTTTTCAATTATTGATGTACGATAGATGTAGGAAGGGGAATGAAAATATTTGTAGGAGTCATTTTTCGATTATTGATGCACGATAGATACAAGGTGGACGAAGCTTCCATGAACTTGTGAATTTTCAATTATTGTTGTACGATAAATGGAGGAAGGGGCATGCAAATGGTTTTAGAAGTAATTTTTCAATTATTGATGTATGTTAGATGCAAGGTGGACCAAGCTTCCATGAACTTGTGAAATTTAATTTATTGATGTACGATAGATGGGGAAGGGGCATGGAAATTTTTGTTGAAGTTTTTTAAATTATATATGTACTATATAATGGAGTAAAGGGCATCGAAAATTTTGGAGGAGTAATTTTTCAAATATTCATGTATGATAGATGGAGGAATGGTCATGTAAAATATTGTTGGAGTAATTTTCCAATTATTGATTTACGATATATGGAGGAAGAGGCAAGAAAATATGTGTAGGTGTAATTTTTCAATTATTGATGTACGATAGATGCAAGGTGGACAAAGCTTCCACGAACTTGTGAATTTTCAATTTTTGATGTATGATATATGGAGGACGGGGCATGAAAATATTTGTAGGAGTAATTTTTCAATTATTGATGTAGGATAGATGCAAGGTGGACGAAGCTTCCATGAACCTGTGAAATTTAATTTATTGATGTACGATAGATGGGGAAGGGACATGGAAATTTTTGTAGGAGTAATCTTTCATTTATTGATGTACATTAGATGGAAGTTGGATGAAGTTTTCAAGAACTTGCAAATTTTCAATTATTGATGTGCGTTAAATTCTGAAAGGGTCATGGAAAATTTTGTAGGAGAAAATTTTCAATTATTGATGAACGATAGATGGAGGAAGGGGCATGAAAGTATCTGTAGGAGTAATATTTCAATTAATGATGTACGATAGATGGAAGGTGGATGAAACTTCCACGAACTTGTGAATTTTCAATTATTGATGTACGATAAATTGAGAAAGGGTCATGGAAAGTTTTGTCTGATTACTTTTTCAATTATTGATGTACGATAGAGGTAGGAAGGGGAATGAAAATATTTGTATGAGTCATTTTTCGATTATTGATGTACGATAGATGCAAGGTGGACAAAGCTTCCACGAACTTGTGAATTTTCAATTATTGATGTATGATAGATGGAGGAAAGGGCATGGAGATTTTTGTTGAAGTTTTTTAAATTATTGATGTACTATATAATGGAGGAAAGGGCATCAAAAATTTTGGAGGAGTAATTTTTCAATTATTCATGTATGATAGATGGAGGCTTCCTCCAGGAAAATATTGTCAGAGTAATTTTCCAAATATTGATGTACGATATATGGAGGAAGAGGCATGAAAATATGTGTAGGAGTAATTTTTCAATTACCGATGTACGATAGATGCAAGGTGGACAGAGCTTCTACGAACCTGTGAATTTCCAATTTTTGATATACAATAGATGGAGGACGAGGCATGAAAATATTTGTTGGAGTAATTTTTCAATTATTGATGTACGATAGATGCAAGGTGGACGAAGTTTCCATGAACCTGTGAAATTTAATTTATTGATGTACGATAGATGGAGGATGGGGCATGAAAATATCTGTGTGAGTAATTTTTCAATTATTCATGTACTTTCAATGGAGGAAAGGGCATCGAAATTTTTGGAGGAGTAATTTTTCAATTATTCATGTACAAAAATTTCCTTGCCCCTTACTCCATCTATCGTACAGGAATAATTGAAAAATTACTCATATAAAAATTTCCGTGACCCTACCACCATCTATACTACATCAATAATTTAAAAATTACTGATACAAAAATTTCGATAACCCTTCCTCCATCTATCGTATATCAAAAGTTGAAAACTCATAAGTGTTAGATCCCATATGTTTTGATGATAATAAAGATTGGATCAATAATATGAAAGGATTTGACAACAAATAAATGGATTTGAACAAAGTAGCATAGCATCACTTGGAGTCAGCACTGGAAGTAATCAACAATTTTTAAGAAGGCTTACTCGAGTAGCCACTCGGGTAACAGAAGCCATTACTCTAGTAGCCACTCAAGTAAGTAAATAGAATTTCATCTAGTGAGGCACTGCCAAATTTTGAAACAAGTTACTTGAGGGACCACTCGGGTAATCTGCAAAGTTATATAGACAATTACTCGAGTAGCCACTCGAGTAACAAGATTTTCACAGGCATTACTCGAGTAGCCACTTGAGTAACCAGGACCAAAATCTTCCAGTGACTCTCGGCCAAGAAATGCAGCCCATCACTCGAGTAGCCAATGAGAAAATAGCATTACTCGAGGGACAACCCGAGTAATCTGCAGAGTTATTTGAAGTGCCACTCGAGTAATTAGATAGTAAACTCTCGGCCAAGAATTTTATTACTCGAGGGAGTAATCGAGTAATCTGTCGGGTTATTTGAAAGCCACTGAAGGGATCACTTGAGTAAGGTGTGAAGTAAAATGATGTCCACTCGAGTAGCCACTCGAGTAATCAGGTATTTTCAAGGTTTGTAATATATCACTCCATGTCTTACCGAGTAATTCTTGATGCAAAATGTTGATTTGCTCACTGCCATATTTTTGACATGTTTACTCGAGGGACCACTCGAGTAACAAACTTGATCACTCGAGTAGCCACTCGAGTAAGGCAGTTCAGAAATTATATTTTCATCTAATGTCTCTTGATTTGTTATCTATATGATTAACTCTTCATTGTATTAATATTTTAAGTACATTTGCAGAGAAACAATGAAAGAGTATGACAGATTTGAGAAGTCAAATAAAAGTCCGAACGTTCACCTAACGCTACCTACCGCCAACGGATAGTTTTCAAATACGAAGAATAGTCAACCGTTGCTGCGCGACTCTAACGGACAAGTTTGAAATTGCTTCCAACGGATACTACAAATCATCTATATATAAGGAGCATTCAAAGAGAAGAAAACAAGCAGACACAAACTGAGATCACACATCGATCAATACACTTAGTGCCTTGTTTTTCCTATACTCATTCATTTGTACTTCAGTGAATATATATTTGCTCTGTGAGAGACTTTTTCATTACAAACTCAATATTTGTTATTGAGACAACTTAAGGTAGTGGAACCTTGAGTTGGGGATTTGATTGCAATGTGTAAGGGGGAGCGAGTGTCCAGGTGTAGGAACTTGCTGTGTACTGAGGTGCCAAGAACCCACTGAATCTTGGAGAATATAGTGAACTCTCAGAGACGCTCTGAGGACTGGATGTAGGTCAAAGTTGTTGTGGCCGAACCAGTATAACTCCCGGTGTACACTACAGTGATATTTCTCCTTACTCTTAACTGTTTTTAATATTCCGTCAATTTCCTTATACGCAACGAAATTTCTGATATCACTCAATAAACCCCCTCTTGGGTGAAACGCTTGAACTAACAATAAGTTCATGGATGCTTCATTCACCATGCATCTATCGTACATCAATAATTGAAAAATTACACCTACAAAATTTTCCATCCCCTTCTTCCATCTATCGTACATCAATAATCAAAAGTTCACAAATTGTGGAAGCTTCCCCAACTTATGAATATTTAATCATTGATGTACTATAAATAGAGGAAGGGGTATGGAAATTTTTGTTGGAGTAATTCTTCATTTATTGATGTATGATAGATGCAAGATGGATGAAACTTCCACGAATTTGTAATTTTCAATTATTAATGTTGGATAAATGGAGGAAGCGCATGGAAATTTTTGTAGGAGTAATTTTTCAATTATTGATGTATGATAGATAGAAGGTGGACGAACCTTTAACGAACTTGTGAATTTTGCAATTATTAATGTTGGATAAATGGAGGAAGCGCATGGAAATTTTTGTAGGAGTAATTTTTCAATTATTGATGTACGATAGATAGAAGGTGGATGAACCTTCCACGAACTTGTGAATTTTCAATTTTTTATGTACGATAAATGGAGGAAGGGGCATGGAAATTTTTGTAGCAGTAATTTTTTAATTATCGATGTACAGGAAATGCAAGGCGAACAAAATTTCCAAAAACTTGTGAATATTCAATTATTGATGTACTATAGATGGAGATGGGGCATGAAAATTTTTGAAGAATTAATTTTTCAATTATTTATGTACGATAGATGGAGAAAGGGGCATGGGAATTTTTATCTGAGTAATTTTTTAATTATTGATGTGCGACAGACGGAAGGTGGACGAAGCTTCCACAACTTATGAATTTTTAACTAGTGATGTACTATAGATAGAGGAAAGGGCATGGAAATTTTTGTAGGAGTAATTCTTCAATTATTGATGTAGGATAGATGCAAGGTGTATGAAACTTTGACGAAATTGTAATTTTCAATTATGAATGTACGATAGATGGAGGAAGTGCATGGAAATTTTTGTAGGAGTAATTTTTCAATTATTGATGTTTGAAAGATGGAAGGTGGACGAAGATTCCACGAATTTATGAATATTCAATTATTCATATACGATAGATGGAGATAGGGCATGAAAATTTTTGAAGGAGTAATTTTTCAATTATTGATGTACGATAGATAGAGGAAGGGGCATGGAAATATTTGTGGGAGTAATTTTTCAATTATTGATGTACGGGAAATGTAAGGTGAACTAAGTTTCCACAAACTTCTGAATATTCAATTATTGATGTAAAATAGATGGAGATGGGGCATGGAAATTTTTGAAGGAGTAATTTTTCAATTATTGATGTACGATAGATTGAAGGTGGATGAAGCTTCCAAGAACTTGTGAATTTTCGATTATTGATGTACGATAGATGGAGGCACGGCATGGAAATTTTGTAGATGTAATTTTTCAATTATTGTTATACGATTGATGCAAGGTGGACGAGGCTTCCACAACTTGTGAATGTTCAATTATTGATGTACGATAGATGGAGGAAGGGTCATGGAAATTTTTGTAGGAGTAATTTTTCAAATATTGATGTATGATAGATGGAGGAAGGAGCATGGAAATTTTTGTAGGACTAATTTTCAATTATTGATGTACGGGAAATGCAAGGCGAACTAAGTTTCCACAAACTTGTGAATTTTCATTTATTGATGTAGAAAGATGGAGATGGGGCATGGAAATTTTTCAAGGAGTGATTTTTCAATTATTGATGTACGATAGATGGAGGAAGGGGTATGGAAATTTTCGAAGGTGTAAATTTTCAATAATTGATGTACGACAGATGGAAGGTAGACGAAGCTTCCACAACTAATGAATTTTCAATTATTGATATATGATAGATGGAGGAAAGGGCATGGAAATTTTTGTAGGTTTAAATTTTCAATTATTGATGTACGATAGATGGAAGGTGGACGATGTAACACCCTTATTTTCAAAGCGTATGGACGGCTGAAGTGCAGTATTATATTTAATAAGGAGACCGATAATCTTTTGTAAACAGCAGAAGTTCTATCAAACAGTGTGTTGAGTGGGTTTTTCAAAAATCTTTTCAAAAATCATTTTCAAATTTGGTCTCATTTTATTTTATGATTCATTTCAAGCCATTCGTTTTAGGTTCATTTCTTCATATCAGAGTTTTTACTAATAAATTATCTGCTGGAACCCAAACTACTATAATAAATTAACGGCCCTAAATGGACGGCTGTCCACTACTGGTTCGGATGTCACTTTGCGTTTGCTTATACATAGGCGCTTATTTACGTGTCTACGGTCTTGTCAGTATGAGACTGACCACACTTAAATACAAATTAAATAGAACTCCAAATAGATAACCAACGGAAAATTAAATTCTAAGTCCTTTGCTTCATTCGCCCGCGTTTACCTTCTTGCCTGAGGAACTACTTGCCCGAGCTGAAAATTTGTTTTGGAAAAATAGGGTGAGATTCAATGAATCTCAGTAGTAACAGATATCACTCATATAAAATGCACATATATCATGCCATGTCAACCAAAGTTATAGTACAATTAACATATTCAACATTCAGAGATAAATTCACAATATGCAGAAAGCATAAAGTTACCAATTCAAGGACAACCGTCCCTTGCCACAGCGCTGGGAAATTCTACTGGGCCTGAGCCCTTCTCATCTGAATGCTTAAATTCACAATGGTACAAACATGCATATAACATATCACATAGTATGTGAGGGATAAGTTACTACCTGACAATTTTTCCAAATCTTGAT
The DNA here is from genome assembly GCA_963210345.1 of Inga oerstediana. Taxonomy (NCBI): domain Eukaryota; kingdom Viridiplantae; phylum Streptophyta; class Magnoliopsida; order Fabales; family Fabaceae; genus Inga; species Inga oerstediana. The sequence goes on from OY723400.1 coordinate 76,440,999, forward strand.
CTTGATTGACGTGCTTTGAATGTCCTGGGCAAGTGTCAAGTCCTATAATTTACGGGCAATGAGTTATTTCTTAGTCCAACTCTTCATAAATTATTCTCTTATGTTGGTTACCATTAGGGTCACTACATTAGGTCCAATATGAAGCTAATGAGCTAAAGCTACTCCAAAGGCTTAACTCAATTCTTAAAGGTCCAATTCTATTACCAAACTCTTAACTTTGAATTTTCGCACATTTACCAAAAACTGACAGATTTTTCACTGAACTTTGAAAAATCATAACTAATTCTAGAAAACTTCAATTGGGATGATCCAAAATTCTCTGTAACCCTTATTAAGTCTATTTTAAGGGAAAAATACTTTCAGTAGCTGTGAGATTGCACACACTTCCCAGTTTTTCTTTTTCTCCCTGTTGCCAGAAAATCTGACCAGTTTTAATGGTCTACTTCAAACATTCATAACTCCTAGTAGACTTATCAAAATCCTTCATAATACCTATCAAATTAAAGGTCTATAAGTGTACTTTAATTCTGGAAAATTTCATCAACAACAGATGAAGTTTGGACAATGAAAGTTTCGCCACAACAAAACTGCCAGACAAAAACGCACACTGACAACTTTGTTGCACTTAATTTCCAATTTTTTAAATCTTTAAACCAGTCTGTCAAAAATTATAACTAGAACCTATTCCTACACAATTTTTCGTGTATAATCCAATGGAAAGCTCAAAAATACCAAAATCAAATTATTTCTACAAGATTCAGCCCCCAACCGAAATCTGCCTCCCAAAACAACAAAAATCAAGTTTGTGTTTTTGAACTCCAACAAGTCCAATACTTCATTAATAATCATATATCACCTTCTATATGATTTAAAACATCTTTAGTCTTCGAAAACACCCCTTGGTTGAATTACGTGGTTGATTCAAGAACAAGGAATAACTCAATGAAAACACGAAGTAATCGGTTCAAAATGAAACCTACGCTTACCTCTTCACGTTCCTACAAGTGGTTTGGTATTCCGACGGCACTCCGGCTAACTAACTGACACAAAACACCTCAGATGAGAAATCTGAGACCATGGAATTGAAGCTATCATCAAGAGGAACAATGTTTATGAACACTCTAAGAGCAAGAAAAGTGATTTATAGAGTGAGATTGTGTGATACTCACTTACCTTGTTTCTGTGTTCTTCAAGTTCACCACCTTCTCTTTCTCTTTATCTATTTTCTTTTCTGTTTCTCTTACTCTCTCATATCTAGCCGAATAGAAATGAAATGAGAAAGAGGAAAGTGTCTCAATTAAATGGCCAATTATGAGAAGAAAACAATTGATAGTGGTGTCTTATTTTTTTGCCTTAAGTGTGCCCATATGTTCCAAATGTTGATTGTCCTTTCTCTTCCTTGTTTTGTTCTTTGAAGGAAAGTGTGTTGATTAATTGATTGAGTGTGTGTGATGTAGTGTACATGTGTGTGGGTGCTTGTGTGTGTTGGCATGTGGACCAACTCCTTCTATCTCTTTTCCTTTTCTTGATGGAATGTGTGTGTATGGATGAAGAATTTAGTTGATTAAATATTATCCTCCTACTTGTGCTTGTCCGAAACTTAAGAGAGTGGAGAGAGTATGATGTTGTGTCCACATATAGAAGCTTCTTGTGTTTGGTGTAGTGTGAGTAGGTAGTTGTATAAGTGTTAGGTAAATGTTGTCCAATTTGTCTCTTAAAATTGTTTTTCAAGGAAAAATCTTAGCCCTTGATTTTAGCTTCCAATTCTAACCTCAAAATCACATGGTAGATGTCCCTCTTGCCCTTGATTATGGCAATATTAACTAATTTGCCATTGGATCTTACTTAACTTATGTGGTTAAATCTTGGTCAAGTAAAATAACCATAATCATCCTAGTCTTCCCTTCTTCCAAAAACTAAATTTAACACCATGTAAATTTTTCTTTTTGATTAATTTAACCTTTAATAATTTTTGGGATATTACAGACGAAGCTTCCACGGACTTGTGAATTTTCAATTATTGATGTACTATAGATGGAGGAAGGGGCATGGAAATTTTTGAAGTAGTAATTCTTCAATTATTGATGTATGATAGTTACAAGGTGGATGAAACTTTGACGAATTTGTGAATTTTAAATTATTGATGCATGATAGATGGAGGAAGGGGTATGGAAATTTTTGTAGACATAATATTTCAATTAATGATGTACGATAGATTTAAGGTGGACGAAGCTTTCATGAACTTGTGAATTTTTTATTATGGATGTACGATTGATGGAGGTTGTAATATCCCGAATTTTAATACTTGAGCTTAGAGATTAAGCCTGAGATTAGTGGACTGCTAAGCCCTGGTTTAGCAAGAGTCCAAATTGTGATTAAGAAATATGAAAATGAATTGATGGTAATTCTAAGTGAATTTCCATAACCAGGGGCAAAACGGTAAAGTTACCGACCAGTTGATCGGTTACCGAGGAGGAAACTCATTGGTAATTCCAAGATCAATGGCTAGGATTTATTTGTGTAATTGAGTAAGGGGCATGATCATGTGTATGTGTGTGCATGTGAGCCCATGAGAGTTGAAGTGAGATGGTGACAAGTGGCAAAGTGTGGACCCTTGGATGAGGCATAAGTGAGGACACATCATCATCATCTCCATTTCCTCTCTTCTCTCCCTCTCGGTTTCTCTCTCTTGTGCGGAAGCCATGGAGCTTGGGAAAGAGAAAGGAAAATCTGGATTTTGAGGTAAGCAAATGGCCTCTTTAGCTCAAACTCTCTTCTCTAATGTTAATCCTTGAGTTGAGAGCTTTATTTTGGTGATTGTAGTTTCTCCATTGGTGATGATTTGAAGATCACGAAAATATGAAGTTTGGAGAATCAAAGAGTGTCTTTGAGAAAGTGGATAAGGTATGTGAAGCCAACATTTCTATCTATGTTTCATGCCAAATGATTAAGTTTGGAATTTCTGGAATTATTGCCCTAATTTCGAAAATATGGGTCAATGGGTAGTTTGGCATGTTATGGTTATAGAAATGGTATAATGGTGTGAGTTTTGAATAGATAGAATGGATTTGGGATTGAAATGTGTGAGGTTGTTGATTTAGAAAATGGATGATTATATTGCCCTAGACCAAAGCTTGTGAATGGAATGGGAATTGGGTAATTCTGTTGATTCCATTGAATTCAGTGAGTGATTTTGTGTGGGAGTAGCTTTGGTAGAAGTTTTGGGTCCATTTGGATCAATTGGGCAAGAGTTAAGGAAATGTGGTATGTTTGCTGCGTTTTCTGGAATCTGATAGATTCACTCGAGCAGACAAGGGTGTGCTCGAGTGAGGGATGAATGTTGCTCGAGCAGAGGAAGAACCTGCTCGAGTGATGGGTGAGGATTTGTGCTCGAGTGAGCCAGTTCCTGAAAGTGAGAGTTGTGCTCTCGGGTGCTCACTCGCGGTCTCACTTTCTCTTGTGCTCGCGGGTATGGGCAGCGTGCTCGAGTGAGCCTCTTGTGCTTCGAGTGAGCTTGTGCTTCTGGAGTGGGTTTGTGCTCTCGGGCAAGTGCTGGCGGTCTCACTTTCTCTTGTGCTCGGGTGTTGTCCGTACCAATGCTCGAGTGAGAGCATTTGTTCTCGAGTGATGTCCGTACTTGTGCTCGAGTGAGAGCTTCTGTGCTCGAGTGAGGCAGTGGAAAATATCAGGATTGAGTGTTCAAAAGGGGATCTTTGGGGATAGTCTTCTACCCCTTTAGAGCTATCGATTGAGGTGTTTGAGGGTACCTAAAGGGTAATAATGATAACCAACTTGAGTGTCTAAAAGTTAAGGAATTGGAAAAGGGATTAATCCTATGTCCTTGATTTTGAATATAGGATTTGATGATTTCCCTGAACGTGAGCAGCCGGAGCAGGAGCTTACGTGGAAAGAGGGTAGGGAACTTACCTCTCCTGCATGTATTGATAATTGTATTGTGTATTGATGCATGTTATTGCTTTGCATGATTATGTGAAACATATGAGAATGATTGTAGCTCTGTTTCTAGTTCTGCTATGGCCATGAGTATGTTATGTGAACATTGAGCATGCGGATATCATTATGTGAACATGAGTTATTGTGATGCAAGCATGTCATGCATTAAATACTTATCTTGCATGCATACTGGTACCTGTTTCCTACTGAGATTCCCCAGAATCTCACCCTCCCCTATAAACATTTTAGGCAGGGAAGGAAGATTGAGGATGAAGCAAGCATCCAAGGACGAAGAGGACTCGTTTTGGGTGAGAGCTTAGTAGTTGGTTATCATTGTGTAAATGAGAATATGTATCTGTATATTTGGATCAGTATTTGGTTATGTATTCGAATAGGTTGTGTAATCCCTATTGAATGAGTTGTATGGGCTAATGTGCCCTATGATTATTGAGCGAAGATATGATCCCGGAATTGTCGGGAATTTATATTGCGTACTCTGATAATTGTATAAATGTAATTTATCTTCGCATAGTAATTATATTCGGAGTGTAAATATGAGACCGTGTTTTAAATGATTTCGAAATGCGATTGTGAAAACCCCGTCTGGTTGATGGGTTTATAAATGTTGTTTTGACTTATTGGTCTCTATTTCACATTAATCGTGTAATCCGGATATTAATTACGGCAGGGGGTTACAGAGGTAGGGGCAGAAACAATTTTGTAGGTGTAATTTTTCAGCTATTGATGTATGATAGATACAAGGTGGACGAAGCTTCCACAAACTCTTGAATTTTCAACTATTGATGTATGTTAGATGGAGGAAGGGTAATGGAAATTTTTGCAGAAGTAATTTTTCAATTATTGATGTACGATACATGGTAATTCACTACTACAAAAAGATGATTTAACGACACCAATTAACGACCGTTTTGGGAAAACAGTAGTAGAAAACAACGCGGTGGCACAACTGTAAATATAGCAGTAGGATTCAACAACTGGTTTTGAAAACCAGTCGTTGCAAGTAGGATTCAACGACTGGTTTTCAAAACCAGTCGTTGTAAGTGTGATTCAACGACTGTTTTTGAAAACCAGTCGTTGAAACTTTGTTATAAAATCCCTAAATCAGACCATTCCCGCCTTTGTAAAGCTCACACTGTGTAGCGTCGCGCCTGTGAAGAGTTCACATTATGTCGCGCCTCCCGACCGTCCGACCTAGACTTCCCCTTTACCTCTTGCTCACATGTTGCATCATAAAATCAGCGACAACTCTATGGTGGTCGACGTCAATGGCAAACCTGTAACCCCCTGACGTAATTATATCCGAAATACTCAATTAAAATGAAATAGAGACCAATAGGAAACAAAACTTATTTAAAATCCCATCTTCACGACAGGGTTTTCACCGATAACTTTCGAAATATAATTTACCTGGTCTCATATTCAATTTCGAATACAATTACATTACACGGAATATCACATTTATACAAATATCAGAGTGTACAACAATAACTTCCCGGCAACTCCCGGGTTCATACCTTTACATAGAATTCATAGGGCACATTCGCCCTTTACAATTCCTCAAACGGGGATTACACAAATCTCAACTCCATACATGCATACTCAATACTCATCCAATATACAAATACAATATCCAAGTATACATCCCAACTATGATAACCAACTACCAAAATCTATAACCCGAAGTAATCCTCGTCGCCTTTGCCTGTTTACTCCATCCTCGATCCACCTACCCTGTCTAAAATGTTGGTAGGGGGTGAGATTCGAGAGAATCTCAGTAGGAAACAGATACCAATATGCATGCAAGATAAGTGTTTAATGCATGACATGCTTGCATCACAATAACTCATGTTCACATAATGATATATTCGCATGCTCAATGTTTCAACAGCATACTCATGGCTATAGCATAAATAGAAACAGAGCTTCAATCATTCATATATGTTTCACATAATCAAGCAAAGCAATAACATGCATCAATACACAAACAAAAATATCAATACATGCAGGAGAGGTAAGTTCCCTACCCTTTTTTTTTTCTTTCCACGTATGCTCCAGCTCCGCTTACTCACGAACCAAACGAATACTGAACCCTATAAACCAAATCAAGGATATAGGATCAATCTCAATTCCAAATCCTTACTTTTATATCACTTAAAGTTGGTTACCATTCACACTCTTTAGGTGGCTATTAAAGGCCTAAACATATACCCAAAGGGTTGGGAAAATCTATACCAAAAACCACCTTTAAAAATGCAAAACACTGATTTTTAGGGGGTTGGCCGCGGCCCAGAAAATCCAGTTTCTTGGCTGAAATTCCAAAAATCATAACTAATTCAGGAAAAATCGAAATAAGGTGATTCCAAAGCCAAATGAAATCTATTTAAGTCCTCTTTCAAGAAAAAATATTGGTCATTACTGGAAATCACCACAAAAGTCCAGATTTACCAAAAACCTAACGTTGTGCCAAAACAGGGTCCAGTTTGGATGCCAAACTTTGGTCAGTTAAAACGCCCAGCTCAAAAATCGAAATAACACAAAATTTATGTCCATTTTGAAGCTTGAGATGTCAACTTTAAGACTGGAAAGTTTCATAATTTTCCAACATCATTTGCCCAGTCAAAACGTCCACGCCATCTGACTGTCCAGAACAGACTTACACTGGACAGATTTTCCAGATTTTTACATTTGATCCCAAATGATTCCCAAATCAATTCCAATGGCCAAAATGTTCAACAAAAGACCAAATTCTACACAACACATAAGCCAATTCATACCATTCAAAAATTGCACAAAATCAGGGCAAATTCATAAATTCCCAATACTCAACCATAATTCACAAAACTTAGATCAAAAGGCTTCAAATACTCACCTCTTCCTCTTTCCCAAACCAATTTCTTGATTCTTCATCTTTCCAAATTTCCTCAAGCCATCAAACACCTTCAATCAAAAATCTAAAGCCATAGAGATGAAGCTCTCATCACTATGAACAACTTTATAGAAGGTGATTAGAGCATTAGAGGACAAGAAGCCAACCAAAATCTCACCTTTTGATTTCTCTTGCCTCCCTTGAGCTAGCAAAAATGGAGAAATAGAGAGAGAGAGTAGAGGATGAAGAAGAGGATCAGCTTTTTTTTTTTTCATTTGCTTCATGTGTTGGCCGACCAAAATAAAGGAGAGGGAAGAGAAAAAGCACTTTGAACATTTGACCAAGATCTAAGGGTCCACAAGGTGCCAAGTGTCACCATCTTGACAAACCTCACATGAGCTCACATAAGCTCACACACATGTGAGTCCACCCCTTGATCTCTTGCACAAATCAATCCTATCCATTGATCTTGAAGTTACCAATGAGTTTCCTCTTCAGTAACTGACCAATTGGTCGGTAACTTTACCGTTTTGCCCCTGATTATGGCAATTCCTCCTGAATCACCACCAAACACTTCATAGTTTTCCATATCACCACATTATGCGCCCTCCCTCTATTTTAAGTCAATTTAGAGGTTAATCCATAATTGAACTTAAATACAGGGTTTCGGCGCTGCTCACAGCACATACGAATCACATCCGGAACTCAAATCACATCGAATTCTCCAAAAGGGTTATTTATCACTAACCACATCCACTTTTGGAGTCATTATCTCTTAATCACAATTTAGGATCTTGCTAAACCAGGGCTTAGCAGTCCACTTATCTCAGGCTTATTCTCTAGCATCAAGTTTCAAAATTCGGGGTATTACAAAACCCGCAGTAGGCGGCAGCGTTCAAGACTTATATGGCAAAGATAGAGCTACAGAGGACTACTTTGTTACGCCGTGGAGTGTCTCTGTTGCTAGGTCTCATATTGATTCATTTTGATAAATTCCTATTATATGACTCCTTTTATATGAATTTAGATATAATCTAGACAAGTGCGTGGTAGCTTCTGGATTCGGGTAATGGGTATTTGATTGAAAGGTCTTGATCTGATGAAAAGGGGCAAAAGCAAATTTTTCATTGTTTTGTCCTTCTCAAAAAGTGCCATAATAGAAAAGGTATTCATATAAACACCTCTAGCAATACCACAAATGCTTGGCTAATCTTATAAAAAAGTACTTTTTAATGTCGAATTACTAAGAAAATGATATTTCTAGAAACAGTATAATGTTGTGTGATGTTTTAAAAGTGAGGGTATTTTTGAAGAAAAAGAGATTTTTGCTTCTGATCTTTGCTTCAGAGAAGTTCCCAACTTGTTGCTTCTCTTTCACAGCAGGAAAACAAATTCTGCTATCATTTAAAAACTGATTTATGCCTTTGCAAAAGACAGAGTTTAGTCTTGTCCTTATCTATAGGCCAAATTTCATAGATTTTAGTCTGATTTTACTTTTTCAGGTTTTTCTCCGCAAGGAAACATGGACTAGTGGATGCTGTAGTGAGAAACAACTCATATGATAAGACTGCCATTGTTGCTCTTCCTGGTGGTGTTGGAAGAGCTATTTGAAGCTGCTTGACTTTCTGGACTCGTGTGAGGATTGGGGCATTGTCTACAAAGGAGAGGTTGCATCATTGTGGAAGGTTTGTGAAAGCAATTCACAGGCTTTGGCTTAACTTGCTGAGTTCTATAACATCTCTTGCAGTGATTTAAGGAAGAAGGAAACTACATTGGAAAGCATATAGATAGGGAATTCCTTTTCCCTTCTATTTTTAAACTTCAAATAATTCCTTCAATAAAAAAGTTCAGTTGTAGAATGTTTCATAAGTTGTTTGTTTGGTTGGAATTGTAGTCTAAGCTTGAGCTTTTATATTTCTTTCAGGAGCGAAATGAAAGGCTGTTTTACAAACTTCGTATTGACCATGTTGAGCTTTTAATTTCTTACATGTTTTAAACTGCTACTAAAGTCAATTTGATTCAAGGGCTGCCCTATTTGTTATAAAACCCTCATGATAGTGCTGTTGTTTTGTGAGGGACATGGTATTTTCATTTGAGTGTTTTCCAAATTCAAAAAAAAATATAAATGTCTTCAAATTGATAGTTTTTCAATGCTGAGGGGTAGAAAAGCAAAAAATATTTAAAAAAAAAGGAGATACAACGACTATTTTTGCAAAAACAGTCGTTGTATCCTGAACTTACAACGACTGTTTTGTGAAAACAGTCGTTGTAAGTCTCTTACTATGACTATTGTTAAACGGTCGTCTATTTTGAAATTTTCCACGACACTCATATACACATCCCCCTAAAAACGGTCGTTAAAAGTCCCTTCTGCAGTAGTGTAAAAGGGTCATGGAAATTTTTGTAGGATTAAAATTTCATTTATTGATGTACGACAGAAGGTGGAAGGGGCATGGAAATTTTTGTAGGAGTAATTTTTCAATTATTGATGTACGATAGAAGCAAGGCGGATGAAACTTCCACGAATTTGTGAATTTTCAATTATTGATGCATAATAGATGGAGGAAGGGGTATGGAAATTTTTGTAGAAATGATTTTTCAATTATTGATGTACGATAGATTGAAGGTGGATGAAGCTTCCAAGAACTTGTGAATTTTCAATTATTGATGTACGATAGATAGAGGTAGGGGCATGGAAAATTTTATAGGTGTAATTTTTCAATTATTGATGTATGATTGATGCAAGGTAGACGAAACTTCCTCGAACTTGTGAATTTTCAACTATTGATGTACTATAGATGGAGGAAGGTGCAATGAAATTTTTGTTGGAGTAATTCTTCAATTATTGATGTATGATAGATGCAAAGTGGATGAAACTTCCACGAATTTGTAATTTGAAATTATTAATCTACGATAAATGGAGGAAGCGCATGGAAATTAATGTTGGAGTAATTTTTCAATTATTGATGTACGACAGATGGAAGGTGGACGAAGCTTCCACGAACTTATGAATTTTCAATTATTGATGTGAATAGATGGAGGAAGGGGCATTGAAAGTTTTGTAGGAGTAATTCTTGAATTATTGATGTATGATAGATGCAAGGTGCATGAAACTTCCACGAATTTGTTAATTTTCAATTATTGATTCACGATAAATGGAGGAAGGGGCATTGAAATTTTTGTTTGAGTTATTTTTTAATTATTGATGTACGACAGATGGAAGGTGGATTAAGCTTCCACGAACTTGAGAATTTTCAATTATTGATGTACGATAGATGGAGGAAGGGGCATGGAAATTTTTCTAAGAGTAATTCTTCAATTATTGATATTGATGTCTGATAGTTGCAATGTAGATGAAACTTTGACGAATTTTTGAATTTTCAATTATTGATGCATGATAGATAGAGGAAGTGGCATGGAAATTTTTGTAAGAGTAATTTTTCAATTGTTGATGTATGATAGATTGAAGGTGGATGAAGCTTCTACGAACTTGTAAATTTTCATATATTGATGTGTGATAGATGGAAGAAGGGGCATGGAAATTTTTGTAAGTGTAATTTTTCAATTATTGATGTACAATAGATGGAAGGTGGACAAAGCTTCTATGAACATGTGGATTTTCAATTTTTGATGTACAATAGAGGGAGGAAGGGGCATGGAAATTTTTGTAGGACTAATTTTTCAATTATTGATGTACGATAGGTGCAAGGTGGATGAAGTTCCATGAATTTGCGAATTTCCAAATATAAACTAATAGATATGTAATGATATGCAATATATATTATGATTTAATAATTTATTTAATTTTCTCATTCTAAAAAAAAGTCAATGGGCGGCACTACTGCAGAAGGGACTTTTAACGACCGTTTTTATGCCCTTTTAACGACCGTTTTTAGAGGGACGTGTATGTGAGTGTCGTGGAAAATTTCAAAATTGACGACCGTTTGAAAACAGTCGTAGTAAGAGACTTACAACGACTGCTTTTGAAAAATAGTCGTTGTAAGTCCTGGATACAACGACTGTTTTTGCAAAAACAGTCGTTGTAACTCCTTTTTTTTTTTAAATATTTTTTGCTTTTCTACCCCTTAGCATTGAAAAACTATCAATCTGAAGACATTTATATTTGTTTTGAATTTGGAAAACACTCAAATTAAAATATCATGTCCCTCACAAAACAACAACACTATCATGAGGGTTTTATAACAAATAGGGTAGCCCTTGAATCAAATTGATTTTAGTAGCAGTGTAAAACATGAAAAAAATTAAAAGCTCAACATGGTCAATAAGAAGTTTGTAAAACAGCCTTTAATTTTGCTCCTGAAAGAAATATAAAAGCTCAAGCTTAGACTACAATTCCAACCAAACAAATAGCTTATGAAACATTCTACAACTGAACTTTTTCATTGAAGGAATTATTTGAAGTTTAAAAATAGAAGGGAAAAGGAATTCCCTATCTATATGCTTTCCAATGTAGTTTCCTTCTTCCTTAAATCACTGCAAGAGATGTTATAGAACTCAGCAAGTTAAGCCAAAGCCTGTGAATTGCTTTCACAAACCTTCCACAATGATGCAACCTCTCCTCTGTAGACAGTGCCCCAATCGTCACACGAGTCCAGAAAGTCAAGTAGCTTCAAATAGCTCTTCCAACACCATCAGGAAGAGCAACAATGGCAGTCTTATCAAATGAGTTGTTTCTCACTACAGCATCCACTGGTCCATATGTTTCCTTGCGGAGAAAAACTTGAAAAAGTAAAATCAGACTAAAATCTATGAAATTTGGCCTATAGATATGGACAAGACTTAAACTCTGTCTTTTGTCAAGGCATAAATCAGTTTTTAAATGATAGCAGAATCTGTTTTCCTGTTGTGAAAGAGAAGCAGCAAGTTGGGAACTTCTCTAAAGCAAAGATCAAAAGCAAAAATCTCTGTTTCTTCAAAAATACCCTCACTTTTAAAACATCACACAACATTATACTGTTTCTAGAAATATCATTTTCTTAGTAATTCGACATTAAAAAGTACTTTTCTGTGAGATTAGCCAAGCATTTGTGGTATTGCTAGAGGTGTTTATATGAATACCTTTTCTATTATGGCACTTTTTGAGAAGGACAAAACAATGAAAAATTTGCTTTTGCCCCTTTTCATCAGATCAAGACCTTTCAACCAAATACCCATTACCCGAATCCAGAAGCTAGCACGCACTTGTCTAGGTTATATCTAAATTCATATAAAAGGAGTCATATAATAGGAATTTACCAAAATGAATCGATATGAGACCTAGCAACAAAGACACTCCACAGCGTAACAAAGTAGTCCTCTGTAGCTCTATCTTTGCCATATAAGTCCTGAATGCCATCGCCTACTATGGGTTTGCCATTGACGTCGACCACCATAGAGTCGTCACTGATTTTATGATGCAACGTGTGAGCAAGAGGTAGAGGGGAAGTCTAGGTCGAACGGCCGGGAGGCATGACATAATGTGAACTCTTCACAGGCGTGGCACTACACAGTATGAGCTTTACAAAGGCGGGAATGGTCTGGTTTAGGGATTTTATAACAAAGTTTCAACGACTGGTTTTCAAAACCAGTCGTTGAATCCTATTGCCATATTTACAATTGTGCCACCGCGTTGTTTTCTACTACTGTTTTTCCAAAACGGTCGTTAATTGGTGTTGTTAAATCATCTTTTTGTAGTAGTGCGGACCAGAGGCAGTAATAAGCTATTGTGGCATGCTTGTAAAATTTTCAATTAATGATTTTTTATTAGATGGTGGATGGTGCGTGGAATTTCCACATACTTATTGTTATGTTGTTTTTTTTTTAAAAAAGAGGAAGAAGCTCAAGGACCAATCTTTACTCTTCCAACAGGGGTTTGTGTTTGAGCTAAGACAAGGCTTGAAGAGAAGGCTTATTGGCATATAGCACTGTTATCCCATCCTCATCCACATTTTTCTTTTCTTTGATCTTCAATTTCAAATCCTTCTTCCCTCAATATTCATGATTTCTCTCTCTCTATTTTTTTCAATATTCGGGAACTAGCTAGCTAGCTAGCAGTTTGATTGGCATTCAACTATTGAATCTGAAGCAGTTATAGCCAACTTTATTACAGAGGCAAAACTCATGGTGAGTTGAGTTATACAATTTATACTTTTATTAATTAATTGTTTGTCATGACACCAGCCAAGGTCATAAGATTTTGAAATCAAAAGAATAATGGGAAGCAAGCATTGATTCATGCTTCCCCCGTCATCTTTTTTTAGTTTGTTGCTATTGAAACAACACCTATGTTTGTTTTCATATACTCAAGGCAAAGTTGGCTTCTTTCCCTCACCTTTTTCCTTTACTCCTTTTTCCCCCCTAATCATTATTAGATTAAAATTTTGATAGTCATAATTTAACATTTTATCAAAATATTATTATAATTATTTCTTAAAAAATACATAAATAAATTTAAACGGTTCAAATTTGGTTTGAACAATTTACAATTAAAGTGAAAAAGATAGAAAGAAAATCTATTCTATAATAATAGCAATAATATACATCTCTTCAGATCATATTTTGACCATTTAAATTTATATATGTATTTTTTAAGAAACAATTATAATAATATTTTTATAATATGTTAAATATTAATGGTTGAATTTTTTAATCCAATGATAATGAAGAGAAAAGAAGAGTAAAAGAGGCATAAAAGAGGGAGAGAAGTCAACTACAATTACCCTTGGTCATAGTAAGTAAATCTTTTAATTTTATGTTCAACTTAAAATATCTTTAAATTTTAGACTAGTTTTGCTCTTACTTTTATAAATTTCTAAAAAAGGAATAAAATATTATGTATTAAGCTAATACTACTTAGGATTATTGTTATACTTAAATGATAGGTACAAAAAATATAAGGAATAATTAATATAAAGGTTTTTATAATTTCCCTTAGTTGTAAATCAAGTCATTACACGATTTAAGAAAATCGTTAAAATTGGTTAAAAATAATATGTCTTGAAAGTAAAATTTTTTTGCCAAGTATGCCCTTATTTATAAATGGGCAAGTAAGAAAGAGAATAAGAATAAGTATAAGTATCATCAACCTTTTAATTAATACAATAGATATAATTAGAGTAAAATTCATTAACTATCCCTCTGTTTTACCTAACTTACACAGACCTCACATCTATTTTGAAAATGTATATAGACCTCCCTTAAAATTAAAATGCATGTTACAAAAACCTCCCTCAAATATTTGAGATTCCATTTTCATTCACCCAACTGTTAGTTGACCATTAAGTTTGACTATTAAACATTTGCTTTGACCAAAAGAACCCTCTTTAACAAATGAATAAACATTTAGATTTGCATAAAAATAATTTTTATACAAAAAATAATAATTCTAATATATATGTTCAAAATTTCCAATATATTATAAAATTTATTAATTTTTACTATATTATAAAATTTTAAATTTTTATCATATTTATTGAAACTTATTTATTTATTATTCTTTTAAATGACTAAAAATATATTTCTTTCATATTCTTTTGCCACGACACCATGATTGATTCACCATATGTTATTAATAATGTAAATTTGAGACATTATATAACTTATATAAATTTTAAATTTTCAAATACATTTTTTCACAAAAATTTATAATAAACACATTTATTTAAGTATGCATCTATTAAAAAAAATTAATCATATTTTTAATTAAGTTTTATATGTTTGTGTTAATTAAATTAATTAAGTCTTTATCTCAATATGAAAACATTTTATAGATAACTATCTGCAAAAGTAAAAAATAAATTAAGAAAAAGAAAAAAATATTCTTAAATTTTTTAAAAAAATTCTAGCCAAAATTAAAGAATTAGTAATGATGAAGGATAAATTAGTAAATAAAATTTATTTTAATATAATTTTTTATTAAAAAATAAAAATCCTTAACGGATTTAATGGTTTGGATTTAAGTAGTGTATATTTTCAAAATTGGGGGCCCATGTAATTAAGGAAAAATACGAGGTTAGAGCATTTTACTTTTATAATTAATAAGGGGTGAAAATAGAAAAAAAAAACTCATTAATTGTTGAGACAACTTTTATTTGGATCTTATAAAAATGATAAAGATAATTCAAATTTTGGACTCTTATAAAAAGAAACATAAGGAATACCAATAAATGGCGATGTGGGGATTATGCCATTTTGTAATCTGTATGATATTATGTTATCACCATATATTTTAACGTAGTCAAAATATCTCAAATGTACGTTAATGCTTGTTACTTGACTTGGGATGGATGCAGGAAAATACTTTGATTTTTATATTTCAATTCCTCTCCCAAGATGATGTCAAAGAGAGATAACTCTCCTTTGTGGGCTGATGTGTCCTGTCCTTCCCCCACTGTAGTATTAGGAAAACGGGCCGGCCTTTCACGGGCTCGAGCCTAAATGGGCTGGTCTCGGCCCATTTAGGCCTGAGTCCAAAAAAAGATATATCTTTTGGCGGCTCAGCCCGTTTAGTGGCCCGTGAGCTTCAGGTATGTTTAGCACCTCTAGACTTCCTATATGCTTGAAAACTTAAATAACTAATTTAAAACATAAATATTATTAAAACTAGTTAAAACATCAAACATTATCCATGTTTAACAAACTAAGCTATTTTAGAACAAACTAAAACCAGAACCATAAAATGATGGATAATTCATAATTATGTACAAAACAAAAAAAGAAACGCTGAGCAAATATCAACGGAATAGTACATAAATCAAAATCACATTTGAATGACAAAAGCCTAATCATTCATTGACACATTGCTAAATTCAAGTTTTGATAGAAATTACTTTCATTGACCTGAAAGCAAAGCTGCAAAAGCTAGATGAAATGATGCAGGGACCAACCAAGCCTCATGGCAGACCTAGAGTTTTGATGCAGTCATTGGCCATGGTTAGAAATTGAATGTGCAGCGTTAGGAAACAAATTTCAATTCAAATTTCAAAGCTAAGATTAAACTTCCGCATATGGAGGGTAATCTCAAACGACATTAATTAATTGAAGAAAATCTCTGAACATGTGTTTTTTCACTAATGAGGTAAAGCTAAGTATGATGTTGAACATGTTTTTTTTTTTTTTTACTAATGAGGTAAAGCATGAAAGCACTAACCAAACAAGATTACAAAGAGTAAACATTTTGGAAGTAGAGCTTCAGATTAAGGTCGATAGATCAAAAGATTAATAGATTAACTAGTACCAAACAAAAGCACAAAGGCAAGACAGAGATGGTAATCATACTTGAGACTGAGAGTGAGACAGAGCAAGATGGAGATCGGACATAGACAGAGAAGTAGCAGAAGCAGAGAGTCGGAGAAGCAGAGTCTCAGACACAGACGGCAAGACGCCAATTTAGAGTGAGTGACAGCCGAGAGGTGTATCTAAGTCCTCAGAGGTGACGGTGAGAGATCCAGATGCCCAGATTGAGTGAGGTCGTGGTCATCTTGTCGAGACTCGAGCAAGTTGGTCGATAGTCACCCTTAGGGAGTTAGGGTCTTCAAAATCGAACTTCAACCTTGAAGAATGAAGAGGGAGTCTAATTTTTGGCTATGAGTGTGAAACTCTATGACAATGGTTGTGAGGTGTGTGCGCGCTCTGTGCTGTCCAATCGGCGAAGGTGACCCGTAACTCATGAGGGAGAGGGACTGAGGGTTAGGTTAATTGGTTAAGTCATAAGTGTGTGTGTTATGTTCCAGACCCCAAAGCCAGTTAACCTTATTTAAAAACAAAATTAAAGGGCTTAAAAGGGCGAGCCCTGCAGGGGCCCTACAGGATTATCCCTTGTAGGCTTGACTCCTTCTAGAGGATCTAAATCATAAGCCCGAGCTTTGACGGGTTCGTCCTGATTTTCCAAATCTACCCTATTGAGATGTTGTCAGAGGCAAATGAGTCCGTGCTGATAACTAACGATGGCATTTTTCTTCGGAACCAACTTTTATTGGCTTGTCTCCCTCCATGTGTTCATATGAAGATTCGTCTCACAATTTGTTCCCTTCTTTTACCATCCCCGTGCTGTTAACAGACCAAAATAAGACCAGATGGAATATTTTTAGAACCATATTTCGTACTATGTGGGTAAGTTTGAGGTGGATATAGATGCATACATAGACATTGATTGTTTGATTTCATCATAAATAATTACTGGGAATTGCAAATCTACTCTCCTTGATCCTATTTATAGGGGAGGGGGAAGGAAATTTTTTGTTCGTATTTATAAAGCACGCACCTTGGTAAATTTTTCATGTGGATGTACATATTTGCTATTCATTTATTATTGTGTTGACTTTGTTCTCATGGGGTGTAATTTATATTAGATAGGGATAAAGTTGAAAAGTTCTTGAATTTTATGACAAAGGTAATTAAGTTTACGATTTTTCTTGGTCTATGTGATATATATTAAAAATGTCTTATAAACAAGACCATATAGAAGTACTCCCTTATTATAAGCTTTAAATTTGTAAATAGACGTGTCTCAAAATATAAGCTTCATTTTATACTTTTATAAACGTCTATTGTGTTTTTTTCCCAACTTTACGCCATTTGACCATGCATATTGTATTTATTCCCTTTCACTTATCTTCTTTACACATAAGGGGATACTTAGAAAAATAATACATATTAATTACCTTTAGCTACTTTCTTAATTAACACAATTTGGTTAGTTAAGCTTATAATAGGAGATCGAGGGAGTATATCTCAACCAATCTAACTAATATTATACGAGCTTCTTTCTTGCTTATGAACCTAAAACTAAATATTTGATGTATTTAAATTTAACCAAAGAAAGTTTTTGGGCAAAAGAAGTAGACAAAAGGTAATTGGTGCTAATAGTTTGTTTGTAATATTCTTTTTTGCATTGTATGATGGGATTTCAAATTTATATGATCATAGGCGTCAATCGAGCATTACTTAAGTTGCAAAATATATTATTCTTTGTTTGCTCATTCGTTAATCTTAACATAACTGATATTTTCTTGATGTATTTTTGCATTGATTTTGGAAAGGCCTTGCGGTCAGCACCAACGAGCTTATTTAACGTCCCCGGCTCTACTGACAAATCGGTGAGTAAACTATCCGAATTAATAAATGACGCTCTCTTATGGGTGACATATCTAACAACTAACATCTTCTTGTCCTGGTTAGATACTTAGATGGAATATATATGCGCACACATATATACACTCTTTATCAATTAATATAACTTAATTTATTGAAACATAATTTTTAAGATAATGACCATTAATAAAAAGTAGATTAAAATATTTAAGATATTGACCATCAATTTAATGGAAGATAATTTTTAAGATAATATAACTTAAAATAATTTTTATTTATTATATAAAATCATGAATTTAAGATAATTAAGTATAATATTAGCTTCTTCAATAATTAAAGAATTAGTTTAATACTTTTGATTGTTGAGTATTGTATAAATTTGTGAAAATGAATACAATATTATTTAATAGGAATATTTAATAATATGTAATAATTAAAGAATAGGAACTAAAAATGTAAAATCAAATAATAAGAAAAAAAATGTTGTGGGCTATAGCTTGCCCTACTATGTTTGGATAGAGAGAAAAGTGGGGAAAATAGGGAAATACTAGGAAGGAAAACTTCTAAAAATGGTAAAATAAAATGTACTATTTTTTAGAGTTTTCCTTCCTAGTTTTCTTTCCCCTAATTTTATGTCTATTCAAACATCAGGTAAAATTCCTATATAGGCCAATACTTTTAAGATATTTTTAATTAGACTGAGAGGACTAATTTAGAATTTTAGAATTTGTTGATTTTACTCTTGTGCTATTTTACTATGCTACTCTCCCATCTCATTCTCCTTAGTTGGTCTCATTTCATCTCGTTCAACCTTGTCTTTACCCTAAGAACGCAAGAACCAACATCTAGATCTTCCAGTGCCTTGTTTGGTACATTGGAACCAAGGCTAGTAAATTGGAAGTAGAACTGGAATTGAAATTGTGTTTTTGGCAGTTGAGAACTTACTTCTACCAAATTTGATAGAAGTGGGTTCCAACCCGCCCCCGAAACTGGTTCAATTCCTTTGGAACCCAAATTTGTCGACCCTTTTATCCTATATTATTGTTCATGAGTTGTGACTCCTCCTCCAGCCTGATCATTCTTCTCCTTCTGAATGATACCTCTCTATATCTCTTCTTTTCCAATATGCTGTCTTTGCATTTTGCTCCTTGATTTGTTTCCTTTTTGTTTTTTTGGGTAATATTGATTGTTGGTGGCTGATTTTTGTGGAAAAATGGAGGATTGTGATTGTCTCTAAGTTGGTTGCCGGAACTTCCACCATACCAAAGGAGACATAATATTGTTGGGGAACAATGCCCGCGGTTTTCACCTCTCATCTTCAGCCTGGCAGTCTGTTAGCAAATTCCAGGTTGCTGTTTCAGTGCTTCCCATGTCGGATTCTACTAAGCTTGCTTATCAACAGCATAGGTTGTAGTATATTAAAAAAAAAAAACTCTTACAATAATCTCTAAAAAGTTAACTAACACTTAATATTAAGAAATCTGAAATAGTAGTATATTAAAAAAACAACACCCACAAATTTTACTCCTCACTTGTCCTCTGCCCATTGTGCTTTATAGCCCCCTTGTTCCATTCTTCCATTGCCCACAGTAGCTCGTTTCTAAGTCTTCATCAAGAATTAAACAGTAACAAAATAAAAACAATAAAACGATATGAAGAATAGGAATCAGCAGAAAAACAAAAACACAAAAACAGAAAATCTGAGACGTTATTAAGCATCTTTGAAAAATTGGAGCAAATAAAGGTAATCCAAGAAAAAGTACTCAGTGGTGATTAATGGGACTTGCCTGGCAGGTATATAATCTTCTTCTAATATTTTCAAATCTGTTAACTCAATAGCTTTACAGCATTATATTAGAGATGATCATTAGCTTTCTAAATGGAAGACTTTCGATATATTAAAAACTTTTCTTGATTAATACAGAATAACTTTATAAAAGAGAGGCATGTTTTTCTGCAATGTATTAAAAAAAAGAACATAGACATGCATGGACTGTACTCTTGATCAAATAAAAAAGTTTATCATCCACGGGTTGAAGATTGACTTGATTAATTATGTTAAAAAAAATGTACCATAACGATTAGTTGGTAACTAAACAAATGAAAACATGGGGATTGACATGCTTTTAATCAAACCAACAACAGACTTCAAAATTCTTTGGTCCCTGTTTTTATGACATATTCATGTTCCTGAAACATGTTCATGTTGTACTTATGACATGAATATGTTTTGGGATGTAAACAGAGTTATTATTATTACATTCATAAACTTCATCTGGAATGTTATGAATCAAACACTAAAGCATTGCCTAATGAGTTGCTTATTCATCCCAAAAATAAAAATCAAATGAATTGATGCATCACTAAACTTCTTATCAGTTAACAGATGATCACGGAGCTATGGATATCTTAATCCAAGATCATTCAAATGATAAGCATGTCCAATTGCCAGAGGACCCACATGCTATTTTGAATTCATTAAACACCCCAACCCCTTTCTTAATGAAGAAATCAGGATTAGGGTTGACAGAGCCACCAAAGGATGAGGCATGGCATAGTGTTGCACATATGGAACTTGCGAACAATAAACTATCTGATCTGCCTTTGTCTCCAAGCAGCCCAGAACTCGAAGTGTTAGTGTTGCAGGGAAATGTTGAGTTAACAAGAATCCCAAATACGTTTTTCCTGTAAAATGCCCTTGCTTTCGATCCTAAACTTATCTTACACTAGTGTACAAGAATTACCAAGCTCTCTTTTTGAGTTGGAACAGCTCAGAGAACTGTATTTGAAAGGTTGTGAATGTTTCATGAAATTATCACCCAAAATTGGAAAATTGAAGAACCTTGAGAAGCTTGATCTTGATGTAACTCAGATCATACATCTGCCAAAAGAGATTCAAGAGTTAACCAATCTCCAAAGCTTGTTCCTTTGCTTCTATGAATATCGTGGCATAAAAGGCAAGAAATATACATGTTCAACAATTATTCCATCTAAGGTAATCTCAAAAATCATGGGGTTAAAATATTTAAGGATTGATGTGAATCCTAATGATGAGTGGTGGCATGAGAATGTATGAGACATTCTTCCAGATATATTAGGCTTAGGGCATTTACTAACTCTTAGCTTATATATCCCACATCTGGAACTTCTAAAGGCCATACCAGACTATATGTTTCAGGTTAATTTTAGATTTATTGTTGGTAGGCACATGCAAAGGATCATATCAAGTACACCATCCACATATGAGGAAAAATTTAAACAAAGTGAGGTGAGGAAAAATTTAAACAAAGTGTTTGTAGCTTGAAGTTTGTAAATGGTGATGTTGTCCCTAATGAAATAAAAAGGCTTGTTGGGCACTGTAAGGCCTTATTTCTCGAGCGGCATAGGACAATCAAGAATCTATTAGAATTTAAAATGATGAATTTAGAATAGCTGTGCATATGTATGCTGGCAGAATGCAGAGAAATGCAAACAGTTGTTGATGGGAGACAGTCAAATAAGGGTAATGATATTTTCTCACATTTATTGTACTTATACGTATCGCACATGAAGAGTTTAAGAAGCATATGGGAAGGGCCAGTGCCACCTCGCTGCTTTTTGGGTATGCTCAAGTCATTAGTATTGTAGAATTGCCCTGAGTTAACTACTGCCTTTTCCATGGATTTTTTGGGCAATCTTTCACTATCAAAGGAACTTATTCTTAAGCATTGTCCTAAAGTAGCCGCCTTGATAAGTGATGGCTCATTCAGACATAACATAGTCATAGAGGTTTTCCTGCCTACATTGAGAAAGATACTACTTCTCCATCTTCCTGAGTTGATCACCATTTCCAATGGATGTTGCATAAGTCCAAACTTGAATAAAATTGCAATTTCTGATTGCCCAAAACTCCAAAGCCTTTCAAAGTGGGAATTGTCCAGCCAACGTCTGAAGGTCATTTAGGGAGGAGAAATGAAGTGGTGGGACCAACTGCAATGGAGAGAAGAATGGGGAATATTGCGACGACCATCTAGGTTTGATTGCATCTTTTTTCTCAATTGATAATATGGTTGATATACTGACTCAAATTGGGAATAATGGTGATGATATTGATGATGATGATGATGATGATGATGCAGGTAATTCCATCTATTTTTAATTTAAATGTTCTTAATGTGAATGTCATTACCTCTTTTAGCATTCCATTTTTTTTTTATTCCCTTACCTTGTTAAAATATATCAGTATATCACAGCAGATATGATGCTGCCACAGACTTTATTTGAGCATCCAAAGCAAAATGCCAACAGTTTCAGCAGGTAGGTATATTTGCATAACTGTATTTTATGTACTTCTATTCTGAAGCTTAGCAAAAATTGTGATGTAATTTTGTAACAAGAATTCTTATTTCTGTATTAGGAGATGCTATTGCAGTGTCAAGCAAGATGCTGACACAGTCGCTTTTCGAGTGCCAAGTGAAGTAGAAGTTTTAGATGATGGGTTCAGGTGGAAGAAATATAGCCATAAAATAATGGATGCATCCAAAAATCTAAGGTAGCACCAAAAAAAGAAAGACATAATTACTTCAATATTTATGCATCATCTGGCTAATACTGTGTGGTGTCAATGCGCAAAAGCTATTACAAATGGGCCTATGTCGGTCGGCCGGTTAGCAAGAGTTTGCAATAATCTAAAAGAGACCCAACTTTTTTCTTGGTGATTAAGCAAATTCTATATCAATCGTGCTATTGGCCTTCTGCTTTATATACAGAAAAGTTCAATCCATGGTTACTACACAGTACTAGACAGATACAATTAGTTTAGTATATAGAGTAGTTGTTATATTGGGCATTATTCTAGGACGCATGCTTGTAATTGTTTTAATAATGCATTATAGCAGGAAGGATGAAGCAGAGAAGACATTGATGGTTTCAGCACATCGGTTTGGCAACACAGAGATTCCACCATAAGATGGGTTCATTTGGAGAAAATATGGCCAGAAAGAGATCTTCGGCTTTATTTACCCCTGGTCACATGATTGCTTTCATATATACACCAGCTCAAATTAATATGAATAATATTAATATTTATTACCTGTGCAAATGCATGGGGTTGGTGTTAGTTTATTAAACATAGAATGGGTCCATGCCTGTTTGGGGTGTTTAAACTTGAAAACAATATATATATGTATGTATGTATGTATGTATGTATATTAACATACAATTTGGCACATTCAATTTAAAGTATTGATTATCTAAGACCTTTCTGCTTTCACATCTATCTCACTAACTCATAATTTTCTAGCCATACGACCTAGTTGACTCATTCCCATCCATCAAGTGTAGCTCTGTATGTGTGTACATATATATGTCTGACCGGGTTTGACACATCCACTTAATATTCGTCCTAATGTATATAGTAACCCACTTGATTATCCAGTTGGCTGCAGATGAAGACTAATTTCCCAAATTTTTTACTTTCTTTCAAAATAAGCATCTAAGCATAGAAAGGTGAAAACTTTTTTTTTTTAAAATTAATTACTTTCTATACTGTCTATTGTTTTAACCTGTATATATAGTGTTTTCTACACGAGTTACTTTTTCAACCGGTGTAGAATATCATCAACTTCACTATTTAATTAAGAAATTGCCACAAGCCACATTTTCTGCATCATCTTTGCAGTAACTGGTGTAGAAAGGTCACTGTAAATTTTTTTACCAATGGTGAATGAATTAAACAAAATTATGACTAACTAATAAATATTTTGAATGCATGCAATTATTATTTGCTGGAGTTATTTCAGGTGCACCCACCAGAAATTATATCGATGCCCAGCAAAGAAACAAGTGCAGCGTCTATATAGTCACCCTAACACATTTGCAGTGACATATAGAGGCAGCTACACGTGCCACTTGTCGTCCACAGCTCCAACTTCATCAGTTCCACCACCACTAATATTAGGTAAAACAGGTGACATAGTGACTAGTGAGACACTTGATCCTTCCAATGACAAGGTTGACAAGGATAGGAGGTACGTAGATATACTATTACAAAAAACACAAACTGTAGCGTTTAATTTAAAGAACATTATGGCCCTTAGAGAGTGCTATAGCTTCCAGCACCATTAAAACAAGTTACGGCGCTTCTTGAATATATGGAAGTGCCATAGCTTGATTATTTAATTTTTTTAAATATAAAGCTATGACGCTTTCATGGGGAAGCGCCATAAGAAGTTGGCACTTTCTATGGCGCTTCTCCGAGGAAGCGCCATAAGAAGAAGTTGGCACTTTCTATGTGCTTGTAATTATTTTATTTTCTTGATGTAAACATTTGTTTACAATCCAAAATCCACAACAATTTATAATACAATCCACAGCAAAATGAAATAACATAGCACATATCTTTTGCAATATTGCGTCTTCATGTATCAAGCATAAAAGAACTCCAGCACTTAAGTTGCTTAAACTTGAGCAATACACGTTACTTCTACGGGCGATTAAACTAAGTATTATTATATTTGTAAACTCAAAAATTAAAAAACTTACAATTTATAGGAAGATTAAGAAGATAGAGTTCAAACTTCAAATAAATACTGAAAACAACATTATGAGTACACATATAAGGTTCATGACAGATTTTAACTAAAAAAATGTGGATCAAATGTTGAAAAAAAACACTTACACACTAGAGAGCTTCTGAAGGAGGCCAAGACAAGAAGAAAAAAATATGTGAGAGAGAAAGCTTTGTATTGCAACAGAGTTCGATTAGGGAAATGGCGGAGCTAGAGGGAATGAGGGAAGATGAAGATGAAAATGAAAACGGCTGGCCGGAAATTATATAGCACGTTGTATGGATACAAGGTTGGAGAAGCTATGGCACTTTGTGTCAAAGTGTCATAGCTTCCCAATTGAATTTCATGAATGCATGTTGCTTGGCATTAATTGCAGGCAAAATTAAAATGTAGGCAAGATTACTCCAATGCTATGAAACAATATTAGGAGATCCGCAAACAATATCTTTCAATTTATCAAAGAAAATGCATTAAATAAGTCTTCAATCGTTTGGCAGTGCAGGAGATAAGTTTTCCTGTCATGGTCATATTGATGACGTTAATTATAATTTTTTTGGTTAAATAATATAAGTAAATTAATTAACAAATTTTCATTAAGAATTAATCTTTTGATCTTAGCTTTACTTGTATACATATATTGTGAATAATAAACATTTCACCGACTAAGTGTTAAATATATATACCATCAATATCTTGCCATCTTTCTTACCAATTTCCAATAAATTACTTCCCATCGCTAACTCAGATATTTAAATAGCAACTTTACCTGGTTACTTCTTTGTATACACTCAAATCTAATATATTTAGATAATTCAAATTTGTTCAATTTTCAAAACAATGACCAATAAAACAAAATTGAAAGCCTTGGCATTTCGATCATTGACCAACAAAACAAAATATTAATATAGTAATTTTGTTGTTACTTTGTATGCTATTTCTATTGGCCCTTTTACATAGAAGCGCCATACAAGTTAATTTGGGGAAAAAAATTGAAATGACCTTGTATGACACTTTATATAAAAGGGCCATACAAGGTCTAGAATTAAAAGAAAAAATTATTGGAATGATTATAAATTATTGGAATGCTTTGCTACCATGCATGCATAAAATGCTTCTCTATAATTTACGGGCATTGAAATCTAAATTCAGATGCATGGCCAAAAAAAAAAAAAATCTAAATTGATGATCGATCCAAAACAAATCTAAATTGAAGAAAGAAATCTTGGTTTTGTTTTCTCACTCATTCTCATTAAAAAAAATGTGCCAGAGCAAAAAAAAAAGTCATTCAAGCCATTTACTACACATGTCCCTCACTTTCACCCTTATTTTTAAAAAACAAAAATAAGGCCAACTATGGCGCTTACCTAATAAAGCGCCATAGTTGGCCCTTTATTTTTTTAAAAAAAAAAAACAATGAACACCTGTTTCATAAGGGGTTATTAAAAAAAATTACACCACCTTGTATGGCACTTGCATACAAGGGTATAATAAAATACTTCATTCAATGGGATATTACTGCACAAGGGGAGCCCTTGTATGGCGATTGCCCTTGTATGGCGCTTGCAAGGGCTGCCCCTGTACTGATTCAAGGGGATATTTTAATATCCCCTTGTATGGCACTTGTCCATATAAGGGAAGTATTTTTTTTTAATAACCCCTTGTATGGCGCTTTCTCCTTGTATGGCGCTTTCTTGGGGTATTAGGCAGCTATGACACTTCCCTGGTCAAGCGCCATAGCTGCATATATATATTTTTTTAAAAAAAAATAGAAGTCTCCTCTGATGTTTGTTTGAAGAAGTGTCATAAGATTAGCGCCACTAAATCCATATTTTGTAGTAGTGATATACAAGTATAAATGAATGTTATTTACTTTAGCTTGTAGGCTTATAACAAAAGAGTTGTTTTTCCGAGTATCATTTCTTAAAATTACAGAAATGCCTCCTCACGACGGATAGAGGCCTTTGATGATGTATATAGATGGAGGAAATACGATGAGGAAGTCATTAGAGGATCTCCCCCTCAAAGGTACCCTAAACCCCGCTAGAAATGAAAGCAAGAACCAAAATGGGAAAGATGCGCTTTTTGAATTTTGATTGTACTTTTCTTTTTGCTCAAAAGCAGGAAAAGAGTTTTCCTACTTGTTTCTCGGTGATTACGCAAATTCTATATATCGTACTGTTGGCCTTTTTGCCTTATATACCGAAAGTCCAATCAATAATTACGACTCAGTACTAGACATATACAGTTAATTTAGTATAGAGTTGTTATATTGCGCATTGTACTAGGATGCATGCATGTAATGTTGTTAATAATGCATTATAGCAGGAAGGATGAAGCAGAGAAGACAGTGATGGTTCCAGCGGTTCAGTTTGGGAACACTGATGTGCCACCAGAGGATGGCTACTCTTGGAGAAAATATGGCCAAAAAGAGATCGCCGGTTGTGTGACTGTTGACCATACAGGTCACTCCAATTCTAGTTCACATGTGTCACTACAAAACCACAAGGGTTGTGTGACTATTGACCATACAGGTCATTGCACTGTACACCATGCAGGATGTAATATTATTGACCACATCGATCACATTACTGTACACCAAAGAATGTGTAATACTACTGGCCACACCACGTCAGCAGCATGTTTTACGCACCGCCTTTCAGCCTCAGGGTTACTTGTTATTCTCACCAATGCAACCAGGACCTGGCACTAACCAGCGACTTGGCCATGTCAAGGGTACATCCTGATCATGGGGTTGATTAACATGCTCTGATGGGGTTGCCTTATCAATAACCCACATGGGTTTAATCACTGTATGTTACACAAGCTGGATTATTATAAACCTCACAAGCCTAATCAAGATAGGTGGGGGCTACACTCTTTGCCTACACTTGTCTTACTACCTCAGTTGAATCATAATTTCATCCATAGTAACCCATAATCATTCACACAAATTGTGATAAATAAATATGCTATACACCATATAAGTAACAGAATTATAACACCATAAATCTGACTGTCTGGCTGCATACATGATTCAGGATCATGTAACTGTATGACCCCTACTTGTGCCCTATTCCTGCGCAGACAATTGCCTGCCAAGAAATGTTTCTCTGTCCTGACGCAGACGACTGCCTACCCGGAAATGTTTCTCTATCCTAATTGGGTTATGCGCCCCAACCAGGCTGTGTGTCTCAACTCATGTCACAAAATATGGCATATAAGGCATATAGATAATCACATAGTGTATGAAAAAAAATCACTACACTAGCCTTTCCTGAATGATATTAAATTTCTACCTTTCCCCTAGTCTGTGATTTGCTTTTGCTGCTCCTCTTATAGTTGTCCATTATGTATCACGATATTGGGATTTGATAAATTCCATTCTATGAGACAACATGTCTTAGCACCACTCGTAGGTACTCCTCATGTTCTTCTCTATTCTTCAAGTAGATTGGAAAATTGACACTAAATTTATAACCAGTCCTCTCTCAACTAGAGATCAAACCTTCGTCAGAAGCTAAGGGTGTCAACCTCTATAAACAGTATACCCTTGTTGATTGAGTTGTGTTATTCATGTTTGCAAACTGTCTCTCTTAGGAGCAAGTGTAAATAGAGGCTCTCATTCGGGTTCCTCAGACTATTGTTCATATTCTTGTTCCTTAATTCCACGGATCATCACTAGCACAACACAATTTTGAATAACTTTGCCAGTCAAAGAACACACTAGTCCACTAGGTCTTAAGACCTCTGGACACAGGTCCATTACAATAAATTCAGCATGTAAGATTTTACAACCTAGGGTCCCTAACCCAACTTTTACGTTCATCATGAAATCTAGAACTTTAACATCACATATATTGGAAATTATTTTCCTCAAATATACCCAATAGGTTCGCTAAGCATCAGAATTAATAGCGTCTATTCTAATCTCTACAATATTTGGATATTATCCTCAAAACATTACTGAAAGTTCAACACTATCCACAAGGTTCAATTTTCCATCATGAACAGAACCATAGTGCAACCTGATTTGCATTTCGACCTAAGCACTATTTTAGCTCAGATATGATTCAAGTCTATTCTCAACCTTCAGTATCATCAAATTGGATCCTCCAGGATCGATATACGGCACAAACACCGCTAATTATTTCTTAGATATTATAACATACCATTCTTAGCTATATTCTATACCTCAAACAACTCTGAGTTATTTTAGCATTCCTCAAACCTAAGGCTCAACATTGATTCTTGATTTACAATCCATCCCTTAATTTCATTCTGGATTTATAACCTCAAAATCAATTGAGTCAAAAATCATTCTACCTCAATCATACCCAACATATATACTAAAGTCATCATATAGTACTGTATATCACA
Source organism: Inga oerstediana (assembly GCA_963210345.1). NCBI lineage: Eukaryota > Viridiplantae > Streptophyta > Magnoliopsida > Fabales > Fabaceae > Inga > Inga oerstediana. The sequence continues at coordinate 76,469,856 of OY723400.1, forward strand.
ATTAATTAATATCATTATTTAACATGGAGAAACCTCAAAACAATTACTATACCTCAAATTTTCGATTACCTTATCAAATGAACTTTTATACGCAGCAATTACTACAACAGAAACAGTTCGAATTAAGATTAGTACTTATATTATCAACATCTCCATGGTTCTAAACATCATTTGAATCATCTAATTAAAATGATTATTAGTCATGAAGAAACCTTAAGATAATCACTATTCCTCAAGTTTCCATGACCTTGCCAACTTAACTTCCTAGGGTGTCACCCATCCAAGGATTCCCCAAGGTTAAGCACACTTAACTTTCGTGCACCTGTGTCAAAACGCAGTGACTAGCTTCAGCTGTCTCCGACCACTGCTACGCTGTGACTGCCCTTGGTCCATTGAGTCTTGCCACTATCTCTGGCTAACTTAACATTGTGTGTAGACACTAACCATACTGATATATAATCCTAGTACATGTGCCAAAATGTGTATCCTGATATGTTCCCTGTTGTCCACAAAGTTGTTTGTTGAACCCCAATCTATAGTCTCATTCTTCTTCTGGCCCAACATATGGTGTCCGGATAGGAGTACAGTGTTGTGCGGATCCCAATGTCATCCAGAATCCCCAAACTAAACTATCCTTGACCACCCTTCACTGCGGTTAATCTGTCCATGTATAATGTATTCTGGTCTACTGGGATGTGGTACTCACGGACAACACGTAGGTACATACCCTTGATGTGCTGCCATAACTCTTGATTTGGTTATAAGCCATGCATCACTTATACCGCTCCAATGCCAGATCGGTATTGGAATCCAGATCTATCTCTGTCTTATCTGTTAATGGCTTATTCGCCTGACTCTTAACTACTTGCAATTGTGGCTAAGCACTAATCAACCTGTTGGTGATTCTGTCATAGGATGAGGCTAATACTCAACTTGTACCACACTCTCTCTGATATGGTATTATGTGCTGCCTTCTAAGTATTCTTCTTTTCCTCAGGCTTTGTTTGTTCCATTTTCAGGGCTTGTGAACTAGCCGAAATAATTTACTTCATTATTCCTATCATCGGATAATTAAGTATATCAGTATACTATCCTGTTGCCAGAACCACCGTATTTACTCTGAGCAAACAATTCTGTGGCCAGAATCCTTGCTCTGATACCAAAATGTCACACCCTTATCTTTATTTCACCTTTTTCAAAGTATTTACGGAAAATGATACGCAGTTCGGTGGGCAACACAGGAATAGCATAAATATACTGATATTAAATGAAAATTTATATACAGGAGTCTTTCCCGTAGGGTTTGATAATATATACAAATTTTGTCCAAAATATCCAATATATTAAAATTAAACTAATATAACCAAATAATTCTGATCTTGGGACCTGCACACCTCAATTGTCCGTGTCAACTACTTTGCCTTTAGAGCCACTGGTTCCCGCTGGAACATTTATTATTTATGAAAAAGGGTAAGATTCTAAGGAATCTCAGTAGTAACACATAATCCATCATATAAAATGCAAAAATTAAATATGTAATGCACCATATAATGTAAATGAAAATTTATACTATAACATGTGTGTACACAATACTCAGGGCCAAATGACTGTTTGAATCCCCTACATGTCCGTGTACCTCAGCTGAGTCCCATACCACAGCTAGGTAATGTGCCACAGGCACGTGTTCATATCACAGAATATAGCAACATATAGCATATCAACATTCACATAGTGTATGAGAGATAGAGTTACTACCTTATGTCCCTTTTTGCTACATCAAAAATAGTTCCTCGAATTATGTGCCAACGGCTCAGGCGATTGATTCGGTCCTAAAATTTAAAATGTACAAGAATTAGGTTAAAACCCATTCGTGTACCTCTTCAGAGATTTCCATAATATTTTTGGTGGTTATATTAGTCTATACTGAAATTTTACCAAAATGCCCCTGGGACCCGGTCCCGGCCCCACCGTACCCGGTCAACTATACTTTTTCAGGAATTTTGACCCAAGCTATTCTGACATATTTTCACTCAAGGAATCCATTTTTTTGACCTCGGTTTTTGCAAAATCACTGCCAAACGACAATTTCATAATTTTCTAGAAACTGACATATTTTCAGTCAACTTTGAAAATTCATAACTAATTCTAGAAAATTCAAAATTGACTGATTCCAAAGCCTAAATGAAGGTCTTTAAATTTAATTTCATGGAAAAAATATCCAAAGATAATTTCGGATTACACATTTTGCCCAGAAATTCGGCCAATTGCTACTGTTCCAGATTGCATTCCAGAAACAGAGCTCAACTTCAAAACTCCATAACTAATTCTACAAAAATCGAAATGGAGTGTTCTAAAATTCTATGGAAAGGTATTTAAGTGTAGTTTCATGGAAAAATACCCTAAACTACTAGATGTAATATAATATTTCCCAGAATTTTCGAACATCAGAACTGCCAGATTTGAACGTCCAAAATGACCCCCTGTTTCTGACTTAACTTTGAAAAGTCATAACTCTCTCCACATATATCGAAATAATGCATTCTTGTACTCATTGGAAAGCTATGAATGTCTAATACATATCTTTAAAATTTCATAATTTTTCGATAAGGTTTGTCTGTCCGCAACTCAACATGAATCTGACTGACTCCCAAAAAAAATGTCAGTTTTGACAGTCTAACTTCAAAAGTCAAGAACTCATCCATTTTCACTCCAAATCGTACATTTCTTGATTCTATCATCAACTACACATCCTAAAATATCTATACAAAAAGACCCATTTGAAATTTCCATCTATAGCCTCTGTTTAAGATTTTACAAGTTTCAGGTATGTACTCTGTTTTTCGGACAGCAAAACAAGGTGAAGAAAACTAATATGTAACCATGAATTTTTACTCTAAACCTCACGAATTTTAACTCTATTCTCTCCTACACATATGTACTGAGGTTAATGAGTAAATTGCAGAACCAAAGAACTCCGAAATTCGTCCCAAAATCGCCACACAATAACTGTTTTAACCACTTTTCGGTGACAAAAACTTTCTGACGAATTTTCTCCTATTCCAGCCAGAAACCACCATAGAAACCACTCAAATCCAACGTGAAAACAAAGATAAATGTGTAGGAGACTCACCTAAATATGTTTATGATATTGGATGTGAAATTTGGAGCTTCTTCTTCCTTCCTCAATTGCACCGATCGCTCTTGCTCTCTTGACTCTCTCTTTGTTCTCTCTTTTTCTATTCTGTTTTCTTTCTTTTGCCTTTGGATGCAGAACATAAATGGACATGTGAGGAGGCTGATATGATTTATTTAATAGGTGTGTATGCGTGTGTGCTGACCATAATTAGCTGGAGAGTGTGTGTGTAGTTTATTGGTTTATCCTTTTGTGTTGTCCAATTCTAAGCAAAAGTGTTTATGTGCGTTGGAGAAGCCTTTAGGTGTGCAAACAAAAGAAGATGGAGTGATTAAAGTTAGTGTGTGTGTGTGTCGGCAGCTTTTTCTTTTGGACAAAGTGTCGGCAGCTTTTAATAAATATATATATAGGTATATTTTTATCCTATTAATTACACATACTAGGCTCTAATTTTTCTCTTTGTCTAATTTAAGATTCCTTAAATTTTGTAGGTTCCATAATTTGACTTATTATCAAATTTTCATTTAAATTTTCTTTTTAGAAAATTTAAGCTTCACTAAATTTGGGATATTACAATAAGTAAGCATAACTGAATGCTATATTTACTTCAGCTTGTAGGCTTATAACAAAATGTTTGTATTTTCTAATACCATTTCTTATATCACAGAGATGCCTCCTTACGATGGACAGAGATTGAGGTCTTTGATAATGCCTCCAATACTGACTTTGCTTCCGCCCCATTTTGTGAAGATCTTATAGTGAAAGAACCACATGACTCCAATGATGCTGAATCAGTTTCTTTTGTTCACAGTTCCGACTTCCGAATCTGACATCTACTCTCTCTCCGACAACAGTGACGTTGAGCAGATCATGCCCACGTCCTCCAAAGGATTTATTTGAAAGTTGTTAATCTTGTGTCTTGTATTTTAAATTCTCATTAGATTTGTATGACTTGTTGGGTATGATGTGTGGTGCTTCTTGTTTACCATACGTTAGAATTTATTTCAATAAGCAAATGCATTCAGAAACAAATAAAAAAATCTATTTGAGTCATTGGAAAGTTTCATTTGTGTGCTGGAGATTATTCAGCATGCCCATCCAGGGTATATTTTGTTGTTGGCTAAGTTTCAATGTGAACATTTTTTCCTCATAATATATATATATATAGGACCGGAGGGAGTATATATAGATATACATGTTTGTGTACGTTATACAGCAAATAGTATTGTCCACAAAACAGAGCCTCTTGAAGCTTCACTTCTACAAAAAGGGGTTTTAACGTCCCTATTTTAGCACTTTTAACGTCCAAAAACTGGGGGACGTCTATATGGGGGGCGTAGTATGTTTTAAGAAAAGACGTCCCAAAAAAATGGGACGTCTAAGGTGAGACTTTAGATGTCCCAAATCTCAATTTGGGACGTCTAAAGTCCTCCACAAGGGAACTTTAGACGTCCCAATTCTGGATTTAGGACGTTAAAATGTTTGATTTTTTTTTAAATGATTAATTTCATTCTGCATTACCCAGCGATTTCAAACTGTAGAAACAGAATAGAAAATGGATTTATAAACCACAATATCCGTTACAAAATGGTAAGGATATCCAGCACTACAATCTTTACTACATATACATACAATATCAACTCATACAACCTACTACATATACATGTACAATAACAACCAGAAAGTGTCAAAACACTGTCATCACATAACTACAAACTGATATAAATAAAAAGTTTACTACTCTATATTTTGAAGAAGATATCCAGCCAAAAGGTCTCTAATCAAATTAAGGTCTTCACGTAGGTAAGCATCTTCATTATCAAAAATCTGAAAATTAGAAAATAAGCTTTGATGAAATTAATCAAGCAAATGAATTAATTAGCATTTCAATTAGAACACCAAAAATATTATCATTTGAGAATTAAGAAGCGATTACTTTTTCAAAATCGCTAGTAATTCCACTTTGAGTGATGTTATACATATAAAGTATAACATAATATCCACATTCAGTGTTGCCAGGTTGTCGAGGGCACTTTAAATCAAAGGCATGCAATTGGTTGTTAAAATCAATAAAGGTATGTCTAAAACGACCATCAATGAAACAATTAGAATCGAAACTACTTACTATTGGATAAAACCACTTTAGTTTTTTAACAATTGTACCCTCGCGTGACCCGCCTAGGACTCTATATGTTTGACAAGTACTATCATGAAAATCAAAATCAACAGAAATTAGAACTATTCATTTTTTGAAAGATACCACAAAACCTTTAAAGGTTGCCTTTTAGTTGTTACATCGCCACAACCACCATCTTTTTTCACTTTGTATCGTGCAGTTTTACACTTAGGACACTCACTAAGACCTCCATATTCATTTCTGTACAGTACGCAGTCATTAGGGCAAGCATGTATCTTTTTATACTCCATACCCATCGTAGACAGGATTTTCTTAGCCTCATACATACGATTTGGAAGTACATTATCCTCTGGAAACATATCACACAATAGTACAAGCAGCAATGTGAAACTACTATCAGTCCACCCACAAGTTGCCTTTAAGTTAACCAAATGCAATGTTCTCGTCAGCCGCGTGTACTTACTCCCAGGGTACAGTGGAGTCTCTGCATCACTCCGCAGGCTGTCATGCTCAGGCGACTGCGCAAAGGATTCTACCTCAACATAGTGAATCATTTTCTCCATTCTATCTTCATCTATCACATCCACATCTTCCTTCTTGTGCGATGGACAATCTGTTACTTCCTCACCATGCCATATCCACCTTGTGTATCGCAGATTTATTCCATCACAAAGGAGGTGATCATTTATGACATCAACATCGCGTCGACTCTCATTCAAACAATTGACACAAGGACAAAAACACTTCCCATTTTTTGCTGGAGCATTCTTTCTAGTGAATTCAATAAATTCTTCCATCCCTTTCTCATATTCTTCACTAGTTCTCAAAGCATTCATCTAACTGTGATCCATTTTGTTACCACCTAAGCCATTCCCAATAACACTCACACGTTTAATACAATTGTCAACGATATATGATGGGATTTCCTTTTTTCACTTTCTTCAACAAAAACTTCGACAGCATTTCCCGTTAAAAGTAAGACATCCCAAAATTTCAAGCAACCCTATCTCTCCACTACACGAATAATAATCATACTACTTACTATATTATATTAAGGAAACTACATTAATAATCTTACTAATCTAATTTTAAAAAAAAATAAAATCAATCATATTAAAGAAACAAAAATTACTCTGTTTAATTGTTGTTAATTTCATCAAAATCATTCAAAAGCTCCATTTATTTATAATAATATATATACATATTTCCCCTCTCAATTCCCAACCTCTAAACATATAAAACAAACATTTCCAAGCTCCAAACATATCAAACAAACAATATATTAACGTGATATTTCCTATTGGCTAGGTTTTCAATTATTTTCACTAAAAAAATTAAGCGTCATGTTTAGCCAATATATATAAGCACAATTATCAAATTCATTTCTATGTGAGCTACAATTTATATTTCAACAAGAAATTTAACATCATGTTTCACATTGCAAGTTGTAATTTAATTTCTTCAACTAAATTTATATTTCAAAAAGAAAATAAACTATTCTGTTAAAAAAAAGAAAGAAAATAAACTAACCTGATGAAGGCACGGCGAAGGAGGTACGCCGACGGTGTGCACGGTGGAGGAGGTACGCCGGAGGGTGGAGAAAGCAAAGAAGACCACGGTGTGTGGAGGAGGTGTGGACGACAATGAAAAGAAGGAGGTGGAGGAGAGCAAAAACCAAGACATTGTGGAGAACGGAGTGGTGCGTGCGTCGTCTTCAATGAAAAGGAGGTGGAGGAAAAAACCAAGAAGGTGTGAAGGAGGTGGGTCGACGGCCTACAATGAAAGAAGAAGGAAGAGTAAAGTTGAAGAATGGAGGGGGTCGACGGTGATGAAAGAGGGAGTTGTTTGGTCAAAAAAGAGGGATGGCAGGTGGAGAATGGAGAAGACGCATGTGTCTGACATGCGCAGGCGTCCCAAAAATCATTTGGGACACCTAAAGTATGGGTTTAGATATCCCAAAATTATTTTGAGACGTCTAAACCCAGCTCCTGGCGCTAAAACAAATTTGCCAAAATTTATATTGGACGCGGGAAGAACTTTAGGCTTCCCAAATTTAAATTTGGGACGTCTAAAGGTTTCCTTACATACATATAATTACGAAATTGCCACCGTTTGCCTTTTTAACCACCTAATTTAAATTTAGGACATCCTTTGGGGTGGTTATATCCTAATTCTATAGTAGTGCTTGAAATAGGAAACACTCTGGTAGAGCTTTATAGAAGCCCCTAAACGCATTCAGTGATACAAATTAAAGCATATTAATGTAGGGAAAATTTCAAATAAGGACCACTGCAACAAATTAATTTCTATTAGCTAACAAAGAAATCTGAAATTTCACTGCAGCCTCACTGATGAAATTCAAAATAATTGTCCAGTAGCAATGTCAAAGCCGCCAACTTTGACATACTATGGATGTAGGAAAACATGCACATGGATAAACCACAAATAAGATACTTTAGGTTGTCCCGTTAGCGCATTACAATAATATCAAGCTGAAAACATAAATATAAACAGATCATAACTTGACGCTTGTCCCAAAGAAAGATCAGAACTCGATGATATGAACATAACTCCTTTTAAAATAAAATTCTAATTAATGCACGTAATTTTCAAAAATAAGCTGCATTATGTTTTATGATTGTTGACAATGAATGCAATTTGTTAAAGTTTTTTATATCATGTATAAGGTTTGCATCAAATTGTGTGCGTATATATAGTTAAAAAAAGATACAGAGTCAATACTTTAGCATAAACATACACTGCTTCCTCTCTCTCTCTCTCTCTCTCTCTCTCTCTGTTTTTTCCCCTTTTCTGTTGTGTGTGTGTGTTTTTTTCTTCCCTGTCAAATTTTTACTGATAGGTGCCGTTTATTTTCTTCCACTGATAGGTCCAACCTCGATACGAGTTCTCAGAATATGTGCCGTTGCCTGTTGCTTTAATGAAGGTACTGTGTTCTCAGTCAATATGTCTCTTTTCACAAGCTCGAGTAGATCAAGAAAGGAAACAAGCATCAATTTTGGGTCAACGCTTGAAACATGGAAGTCGTCCTCACGCCAAAAGGCCATTTTATTACGTTTGATTGTTGTGAAGTTACTATAATACCCTTATATATTAAAAGTGAGTAATAAAAAAAGAATGATCATAATGGAAAAAAATTCACGATCAGATTTTTACTTTGGCGGTGGACTTCAAACGAAATAAAAGGAAGAAAAACTCTTTCTCTTCAGTTCGTGGGTGCGTGGGTGGGGGCATTCGCTTTGTTGGCCATTCTTTCTTCTTGTTGCTAGGGTGTGTGAAGAGCTTTGATTTTCCTCTCTCCTGTCATCATTCAGCTTGAGTCACGAAAGTTTTTGGCTTTGTGTTGTATGTGGTTATGTGAGGGATGGATTCTTGTTATATCTCTCTTCCACTTTTTGGCTGCTGTTGAATGCTTGGACCAGAGGAATAAATTTTTGTGGGCCATTGCTAAAAATGTTGAAGGAAATAAAGTTTATTTTTGGTACCAGGCATTATTTTTGTGGGCCACTGATTTTTAGGGGTTGGCCGCGGCCCAGAAAATCCAGTTTCTTGGCTGAAATTCCAAAAATCATAACTAATTCAGGAAAAATCGAAATAAGGTGATTCCAAAGCCAAATGAAATCTATTTAAGTCCTCTTTCAAGAAAAAATATTGGTCATTACTGGAAATCACCACAAAAGTCCAGATTTACCAAAAACCTAACGTTGTGCCAAAACAGGGTCCAGTTTGGATGCCAAACTTTGGTCAGTTAAAACGCCCAGCTCAAAAATCGAAATAACACAAAATTTATGTCCATTTTGAAGCTTGAGATGTCAACTTTAAGACTGGAAAGTTTCATAATTTTCCAACATCATTTGCCCAGTCAAAACGTCCACGCCATCTGACTGTCCAGAACAGACTTACACTGGACAGATTTTCCAGATTTTTACATTTGATCCCAAATGATTCCCAAATCAATTCCAATGGCCAAAATGTTCAACAAAAGACCAAATTCTACACAACACATAAGCCAATTCATACCATTCAAAAATTGCACAAAATCAGGGCAAATTCATAAATTCCCAATACTCAACCATAATTCACAAAACTTAGATCAAAAGGCTTCAAATACTCACCTCTTCCTCTTTCCCAAACCAATTTCTTGATTCTTCATCTTTCCAAATTTCCTCAAGCCATCAAACACCTTCAATCAAAAATCTAAAGCCATAGAGATGAAGCTCTCATCACTATGAACAACTTTATAGAAGGTGATTAGAGCATTAGAGGACAAGAAGCCAACCAAAATCTCACCTTTTGATTTCTCTTGCCTCCCTTGAGCTAGCAAAAATGGAGAAATAGAGAGAGAGAGTAGAGGATGAAGAAGAGGATCAGCTTTTTTTTTTTTCATTTGCTTCATGTGTTGGCCGACCAAAATAAAGGAGAGGGAAGAGAAAAAGCACTTTGAACATTTGACCAAGATCTAAGGGTCCACAAGGTGCCAAGTGTCACCATCTTGACAAACCTCACATGAGCTCACATAAGCTCACACACATGTGAGTCCACCCCTTGATCTCTTGCACAAATCAATCCTATCCATTGATCTTGAAGTTACCAATGAGTTTCCTCTTCAGTAACTGACCAATTGGTCGGTAACTTTACCGTTTTGCCCCTGATTATGGCAATTCCTCCTGAATCACCACCAAACACTTCATAGTTTTCCATATCACCACATTATGCGCCCTCCCTCTATTTTAAGTCAATTTAGAGGTTAATCCATAATTGAACTTAAATACAGGGTTTCGGCGCTGCTCACAGCACATACGAATCACATCCGGAACTCAAATCACATCGAATTCTCCAAAAGGGTTATTTATCACTAACCACATCCACTTTTGGAGTCATTATCTCTTAATCACAATTTAGGATCTTGCTAAACCAGGGCTTAGCAGTCCACTTATCTCAGGCTTATTCTCTAGCATCAAGTTTCAAAATTCGGGGTATTACAAAACCCGCAGTAGGCGGCAGCGTTCAAGACTTATATGGCAAAGATAGAGCTACAGAGGACTACTTTGTTACGCCGTGGAGTGTCTCTGTTGCTAGGTCTCATATTGATTCATTTTGATAAATTCCTATTATATGACTCCTTTTATATGAATTTAGATATAATCTAGACAAGTGCGTGGTAGCTTCTGGATTCGGGTAATGGGTATTTGATTGAAAGGTCTTGATCTGATGAAAAGGGGCAAAAGCAAATTTTTCATTGTTTTGTCCTTCTCAAAAAGTGCCATAATAGAAAAGGTATTCATATAAACACCTCTAGCAATACCACAAATGCTTGGCTAATCTTATAAAAAAGTACTTTTTAATGTCGAATTACTAAGAAAATGATATTTCTAGAAACAGTATAATGTTGTGTGATGTTTTAAAAGTGAGGGTATTTTTGAAGAAAAAGAGATTTTTGCTTCTGATCTTTGCTTCAGAGAAGTTCCCAACTTGTTGCTTCTCTTTCACAGCAGGAAAACAAATTCTGCTATCATTTAAAAACTGATTTATGCCTTTGCAAAAGACAGAGTTTAGTCTTGTCCTTATCTATAGGCCAAATTTCATAGATTTTAGTCTGATTTTACTTTTTCAGGTTTTTCTCCGCAAGGAAACATGGACTAGTGGATGCTGTAGTGAGAAACAACTCATATGATAAGACTGCCATTGTTGCTCTTCCTGGTGGTGTTGGAAGAGCTATTTGAAGCTGCTTGACTTTCTGGACTCGTGTGAGGATTGGGGCATTGTCTACAAAGGAGAGGTTGCATCATTGTGGAAGGTTTGTGAAAGCAATTCACAGGCTTTGGCTTAACTTGCTGAGTTCTATAACATCTCTTGCAGTGATTTAAGGAAGAAGGAAACTACATTGGAAAGCATATAGATAGGGAATTCCTTTTCCCTTCTATTTTTAAACTTCAAATAATTCCTTCAATAAAAAAGTTCAGTTGTAGAATGTTTCATAAGTTGTTTGTTTGGTTGGAATTGTAGTCTAAGCTTGAGCTTTTATATTTCTTTCAGGAGCGAAATGAAAGGCTGTTTTACAAACTTCGTATTGACCATGTTGAGCTTTTAATTTCTTACATGTTTTAAACTGCTACTAAAGTCAATTTGATTCAAGGGCTGCCCTATTTGTTATAAAACCCTCATGATAGTGCTGTTGTTTTGTGAGGGACATGGTATTTTCATTTGAGTGTTTTCCAAATTCAAAAAAAAATATAAATGTCTTCAAATTGATAGTTTTTCAATGCTGAGGGGTAGAAAAGCAAAAAATATTTAAAAAAAAAGGAGATACAACGACTATTTTTGCAAAAACAGTCGTTGTATCCTGAACTTACAACGACTGTTTTGTGAAAACAGTCGTTGTAAGTCTCTTACTATGACTATTGTTAAACGGTCGTCTATTTTGAAATTTTCCACGACACTCACATACACATCCCCCTAAAAACGGTCGTTAAAAGTCCCTTCTGCAGTAGTGTAAAAGGGTCATGGAAATTTTTGTAGGATTAAAATTTCATTTATTGATGTACGACAGAAGGTGGAAGGGGCATGGAAATTTTTGTAGGAGTAATTTTTCAATTATTGATGTACGATAGAAGCAAGGCGGATGAAACTTCCACGAATTTGTGAATTTTCAATTATTGATGCATAATAGATGGAGGAAGGGGTATGGAAATTTTTGTAGAAATGATTTTTCAATTATTGATGTACGATAGATTGAAGGTGGATGAAGCTTCCAAGAACTTGTGAATTTTCAATTATTGATGTACGATAGATAGAGGTAGGGGCATGGAAAATTTTATAGGTGTAATTTTTCAATTATTGATGTATGATTGATGCAAGGTAGACGAAACTTCCTCGAACTTGTGAATTTTCAACTATTGATGTACTATAGATGGAGGAAGGTGCAATGAAATTTTTGTTGGAGTAATTCTTCAATTATTGATGTATGATAGATGCAAAGTGGATGAAACTTCCACGAATTTGTAATTTGAAATTATTAATCTACGATAAATGGAGGAAGCGCATGGAAATTAATGTTGGAGTAATTTTTCAATTATTGATGTACGACAGATGGAAGGTGGACGAAGCTTCCACGAACTTATGAATTTTCAATTATTGATGTGAATAGATGGAGGAAGGGGCATTGAAAGTTTTGTAGGAGTAATTCTTGAATTATTGATGTATGATAGATGCAAGGTGCATGAAACTTCCACGAATTTGTTAATTTTCAATTATTGATTCACGATAAATGGAGGAAGGGGCATTGAAATTTTTGTTTGAGTTATTTTTTAATTATTGATGTACGACAGATGGAAGGTGGATTAAGCTTCCACGAACTTGAGAATTTTCAATTATTGATGTACGATAGATGGAGGAAGGGGCATGGAAATTTTTCTAAGAGTAATTCTTCAATTATTGATATTGATGTCTGATAGTTGCAATGTAGATGAAACTTTGACGAATTTTTGAATTTTCAATTATTGATGCATGATAGATAGAGGAAGTGGCATGGAAATTTTTGTAAGAGTAATTTTTCAATTGTTGATGTATGATAGATTGAAGGTGGATGAAGCTTCTACGAACTTGTAAATTTTCATATATTGATGTGTGATAGATGGAAGAAGGGGCATGGAAATTTTTGTAAGTGTAATTTTTCAATTATTGATGTACAATAGATGGAAGGTGGACAAAGCTTCTATGAACATGTGGATTTTCAATTTTTGATGTACAATAGAGGGAGGAAGGGGCATGGAAATTTTTGTAGGACTAATTTTTCAATTATTGATGTACGATAGGTGCAAGGTGGATGAAGTTCCATGAATTTGCGAATTTCCAAATATAAACTAATAGATATGTAATGATATGCAATATATATTATGATTTAATAATTTATTTAATTTTCTCATTCTAAAAAAAAGTCAATGGGCGGCACTACTGCAGAAGGGACTTTTAACGACCGTTTTTATGCCCTTTTAACGACCGTTTTTAGAGGGACGTGTATGTGAGTGTCGTGGAAAATTTCAAAATTGACGACCGTTTGAAAACAGTCGTAGTAAGAGACTTACAACGACTGCTTTTGAAAAATAGTCGTTGTAAGTCCTGGATACAACGACTGTTTTTGCAAAAACAGTCGTTGTAACTCCTTTTTTTTTTAAATATTTTTTGCTTTTCTACCCCTTAGCATTGAAAAACTATCAATCTGAAGACATTTATATTTGTTTTGAATTTGGAAAACACTCAAATTAAAATATCATGTCCCTCACAAAACAACAACACTATCATGAGGGTTTTATAACAAATAGGGTAGCCCTTGAATCAAATTGATTTTAGTAGCAGTGTAAAACATGAAAAAAATTAAAAGCTCAACATGGTCAATAAGAAGTTTGTAAAACAGCCTTTAATTTTGCTCCTGAAAGAAATATAAAAGCTCAAGCTTAGACTACAATTCCAACCAAACAAATAGCTTATGAAACATTCTACAACTGAACTTTTTCATTGAAGGAATTATTTGAAGTTTAAAAATAGAAGGGAAAAGGAATTCCCTATCTATATGCTTTCCAATGTAGTTTCCTTCTTCCTTAAATCACTGCAAGAGATGTTATAGAACTCAGCAAGTTAAGCCAAAGCCTGTGAATTGCTTTCACAAACCTTCCACAATGATGCAACCTCTCCTCTGTAGACAGTGCCCCAATCGTCACACGAGTCCAGAAAGTCAAGTAGCTTCAAATAGCTCTTCCAACACCATCAGGAAGAGCAACAATGGCAGTCTTATCAAATGAGTTGTTTCTCACTACAGCATCCACTGGTCCATATGTTTCCTTGCGGAGAAAAACTTGAAAAAGTAAAATCAGACTAAAATCTATGAAATTTGGCCTATAGATATGGACAAGACTTAAACTCTGTCTTTTGTCAAGGCATAAATCAGTTTTTAAATGATAGCAGAATCTGTTTTCCTGTTGTGAAAGAGAAGCAGCAAGTTGGGAACTTCTCTAAAGCAAAGATCAAAAGCAAAAATCTCTGTTTCTTCAAAAATACCCTCACTTTTAAAACATCACACAACATTATACTGTTTCTAGAAATATCATTTTCTTAGTAATTCGACATTAAAAAGTACTTTTCTGTGAGATTAGCCAAGCATTTGTGGTATTGCTAGAGGTGTTTATATGAATACCTTTTCTATTATGGCACTTTTTGAGAAGGACAAAACAATGAAAAATTTGCTTTTGCCCCTTTTCATCAGATCAAGACCTTTCAACCAAATACCCATTACCCGAATCCAGAAGCTAGCACGCACTTGTCTAGGTTATATCTAAATTCATATAAAAGGAGTCATATAATAGGAATTTACCAAAATGAATCGATATGAGACCTAGCAACAAAGACACTCCACAGCGTAACAAAGTAGTCCTCTGTAGCTCTATCTTTGCCATATAAGTCCTGAATGCCATCGCCTACTATGGGTTTGCCATTGACGTCGACCACCATAGAGTCGTCACTGATTTTATGATGCAACGTGTGAGCAAGAGGTAGAGGGGAAGTCTAGGTCGAACGGCCGGGAGGCATGACATAATGTGAACTCTTCACAGGCGTGGCACTACACAGTATGAGCTTTACAAAGGCGGGAATGGTCTGGTTTAGGGATTTTATAACAAAGTTTCAACGACTGGTTTTCAAAACCAGTCGTTGAATCCTATTGCCATATTTACAATTGTGCCACCGCGTTGTTTTCTACTACTGTTTTTCCAAAACGGTCGTTAATTGGTGTTGTTAAATCATCTTTTTGTAGTAGTGCGGACCAGAGGCAGTAATAAGCTATTGTGGCATGCTTGTAAAATTTTCAATTAATGATTTTTTATTAGATGGTGGATGGTGCGTGGAATTTCCACATACTTATTGTTATGTTGTTTTTTTTTTAAAAAAAAAGGAAGAAGCTCAAGGACCAATCTTTACTCTTCCAACAGGGGTTTGTGTTTGAGCTAAGACAAGGCTTGAAGAGAAGGCTTATTGGCATATAGCACTGTTATCCCATCCTCATCCACATTTTTCTTTTCTTTGATCTTCAATTTCAAATCCTTCTTCCCTCAATATTCATGATTTCTCTCTCTCTATTTTTTTCAATATTCGGGAACTAGCTAGCTAGCTAGCAGTTTGATTGGCATTCAACTATTGAATCTGAAGCAGTTATAGCCAACTTTATTACAGAGGCAAAACTCATGGTGAGTTGAGTTATACAATTTATACTTTTATTAATTAATTGTTTGTCATGACACCAGCCAAGGTCATAAGATTTTGAAATCAAAAGAATAATGGGAAGCAAGCATTGATTCATGCTTCCCCCGTCATCTTTTTTTAGTTTGTTGCTATTGAAACAACACCTATGTTTGTTTTCATATACTCAAGGCAAAGTTGGCTTCTTTCCCTCACCTTTTTCCTTTACTCCTTTTTCCCCCCTAATCATTATTAGATTAAAATTTTGATAGTCATAATTTAACATTTTATCAAAATATTATTATAATTATTTCTTAAAAAATACATAAATAAATTTAAACGGTTCAAATTTGGTTTGAACAATTTACAATTAAAGTGAAAAAGATAGAAAGAAAATCTATTCTATAATAATAGCAATAATATACATCTCTTCAGATCATATTTTGACCATTTAAATTTATATATGTATTTTTTAAGAAACAATTATAATAATATTTTTATAATATGTTAAATATTAATGGTTGAATTTTTTAATCCAATGATAATGAAGAGAAAAGAAGAGTAAAAGAGGCATAAAAGAGGGAGAGAAGTCAACTACAATTACCCTTGGTCATAGTAAGTAAATCTTTTAATTTTATGTTCAACTTAAAATATCTTTAAATTTTAGACTAGTTTTGCTCTTACTTTTATAAATTTCTAAAAAAGGAATAAAATATTATGTATTAAGCTAATACTACTTAGGATTATTGTTATACTTAAATGATAGGTACAAAAAATATAAGGAATAATTAATATAAAGGTTTTTATAATTTCCCTTAGTTGTAAATCAAGTCATTACACGATTTAAGAAAATCGTTAAAATTGGTTAAAAATAATATGTCTTGAAAGTAAAATTTTTTTGCCAAGTATGCCCTTATTTATAAATGGGCAAGTAAGAAAGAGAATAAGAATAAGTATAAGTATCATCAACCTTTTAATTAATACAATAGATATAATTAGAGTAAAATTCATTAACTATCCCTCTGTTTTACCTAACTTACACAGACCTCACATCTATTTTGAAAATGTATATAGACCTCCCTTAAAATTAAAATGCATGTTACAAAAACCTCCCTCAAATATTTGAGATTCCATTTTCATTCACCCAACTGTTAGTTGACCATTAAGTTTGACTATTAAACATTTGCTTTGACCAAAAGAACCCTCTTTAACAAATGAATAAACATTTAGATTTGCATAAAAATAATTTTTATACAAAAAATAATAATTCTAATATATATGTTCAAAATTTCCAATATATTATAAAATTTATTAATTTTTACTATATTATAAAATTTTAAATTTTTATCATATTTATTGAAACTTATTTATTTATTATTCTTTTAAATGACTAAAAATATATTTCTTTCATATTCTTTTGCCACGACACCATGATTGATTCACCATATGTTATTAATAATGTAAATTTGAGACATTATATAACTTATATAAATTTTAAATTTTCAAATACATTTTTTCACAAAAATTTATAATAAACACATTTATTTAAGTATGCATCTATTAAAAAAAATTAATCATATTTTTAATTAAGTTTTATATGTTTGTGTTAATTAAATTAATTAAGTCTTTATCTCAATATGAAAACATTTTATAGATAACTATCTGCAAAAGTAAAAAATAAATTAAGAAAAAGAAAAAAATATTCTTAAATTTTTTAAAAAAATTCTAGCCAAAATTAAAGAATTAGTAATGATGAAGGATAAATTAGTAAATAAAATTTATTTTAATATAATTTTTTATTAAAAAATAAAAATCCTTAACGGATTTAATGGTTTGGATTTAAGTAGTGTATATTTTCAAAATTGGGGGCCCATGTAATTAAGGAAAAATACGAGGTTAGAGCATTTTACTTTTATAATTAATAAGGGGTGAAAATAGAAAAAAAAAACTCATTAATTGTTGAGACAACTTTTATTTGGATCTTATAAAAATGATAAAGATAATTCAAATTTTGGACTCTTATAAAAAGAAACATAAGGAATACCAATAAATGGCGATGTGGGGATTATGCCATTTTGTAATCTGTATGATATTATGTTATCACCATATATTTTAACGTAGTCAAAATATCTCAAATGTACGTTAATGCTTGTTACTTGACTTGGGATGGATGCAGGAAAATACTTTGATTTTTATATTTCAATTCCTCTCCCAAGATGATGTCAAAGAGAGATAACTCTCCTTTGTGGGCTGATGTGTCCTGTCCTTCCCCCACTGTAGTATTAGGAAAACGGGCCGGCCTTTCACGGGCTCGAGCCTAAATGGGCTGGTCTCGGCCCATTTAGGCCTGAGTCCAAAAAAAGATATATCTTTTGGCGGCTCAGCCCGTTTAGTGGCCCGTGAGCTTCAGGTATGTTTAGCACCTCTAGACTTCCTATATGCTTGAAAACTTAAATAACTAATTTAAAACATAAATATTATTAAAACTAGTTAAAACATCAAACATTATCCATGTTTAACAAACTAAGCTATTTTAGAACAAACTAAAACCAGAACCATAAAATGATGGATAATTCATAATTATGTACAAAACAAAAAAAGAAACGCTGAGCAAATATCAACGGAATAGTACATAAATCAAAATCACATTTGAATGACAAAAGCCTAATCATTCATTGACACATTGCTAAATTCAAGTTTTGATAGAAATTACTTTCATTGACCTGAAAGCAAAGCTGCAAAAGCTAGATGAAATGATGCAGGGACCAACCAAGCCTCATGGCAGACCTAGAGTTTTGATGCAGTCATTGGCCATGGTTAGAAATTGAATGTGCAGCGTTAGGAAACAAATTTCAATTCAAATTTCAAAGCTAAGATTAAACTTCCGCATATGGAGGGTAATCTCAAACGACATTAATTAATTGAAGAAAATCTCTGAACATGTGTTTTTTCACTAATGAGGTAAAGCTAAGTATGATGTTGAACATGTTTTTTTTTTTTTTTACTAATGAGGTAAAGCATGAAAGCACTAACCAAACAAGATTACAAAGAGTAAACATTTTGGAAGTAGAGCTTCAGATTAAGGTCGATAGATCAAAAGATTAATAGATTAACTAGTACCAAACAAAAGCACAAAGGCAAGACAGAGATGGTAATCATACTTGAGACTGAGAGTGAGACAGAGCAAGATGGAGATCGGACATAGACAGAGAAGTAGCAGAAGCAGAGAGTCGGAGAAGCAGAGTCTCAGACACAGACGGCAAGACGCCAATTTAGAGTGAGTGACAGCCGAGAGGTGTATCTAAGTCCTCAGAGGTGACGGTGAGAGATCCAGATGCCCAGATTGAGTGAGGTCGTGGTCATCTTGTCGAGACTCGAGCAAGTTGGTCGATAGTCACCCTTAGGGAGTTAGGGTCTTCAAAATCGAACTTCAACCTTGAAGAATGAAGAGGGAGTCTAATTTTTGGCTATGAGTGTGAAACTCTATGACAATGGTTGTGAGGTGTGTGCGCGCTCTGTGCTGTCCAATCGGCGAAGGTGACCCGTAACTCATGAGGGAGAGGGACTGAGGGTTAGGTTAATTGGTTAAGTCATAAGTGTGTGTGTTATGTTCCAGACCCCAAAGCCAGTTAACCTTATTTAAAAACAAAATTAAAGGGCTTAAAAGGGCGAGCCCTGCAGGGGCCCTACAGGATTATCCCTTGTAGGCTTGACTCCTTCTAGAGGATCTAAATCATAAGCCCGAGCTTTGACGGGTTCGTCCTGATTTTCCAAATCTACCCTATTGAGATGTTGTCAGAGGCAAATGAGTCCGTGCTGATAACTAACGATGGCATTTTTCTTCGGAACCAACTTTTATTGGCTTGTCTCCCTCCATGTGTTCATATGAAGATTCGTCTCACAATTTGTTCCCTTCTTTTACCATCCCCGTGCTGTTAACAGACCAAAATAAGACCAGATGGAATATTTTTAGAACCATATTTCGTACTATGTGGGTAAGTTTGAGGTGGATATAGATGCATACATAGACATTGATTGTTTGATTTCATCATAAATAATTACTGGGAATTGCAAATCTACTCTCCTTGATCCTATTTATAGGGGAGGGGGAAGGAAATTTTTTGTTCGTATTTATAAAGCACGCACCTTGGTAAATTTTTCATGTGGATGTACATATTTGCTATTCATTTATTATTGTGTTGACTTTGTTCTCATGGGGTGTAATTTATATTAGATAGGGATAAAGTTGAAAAGTTCTTGAATTTTATGACAAAGGTAATTAAGTTTACGATTTTTCTTGGTCTATGTGATATATATTAAAAATGTCTTATAAACAAGACCATATAGAAGTACTCCCTTATTATAAGCTTTAAATTTGTAAATAGACGTGTCTCAAAATATAAGCTTCATTTTATACTTTTATAAACGTCTATTGTGTTTTTTTCCCAACTTTACGCCATTTGACCATGCATATTGTATTTATTCCCTTTCACTTATCTTCTTTACACATAAGGGGATACTTAGAAAAATAATACATATTAATTACCTTTAGCTACTTTCTTAATTAACACAATTTGGTTAGTTAAGCTTATAATAGGAGATCGAGGGAGTATATCTCAACCAATCTAACTAATATTATACGAGCTTCTTTCTTGCTTATGAACCTAAAACTAAATATTTGATGTATTTAAATTTAACCAAAGAAAGTTTTTGGGCAAAAGAAGTAGACAAAAGGTAATTGGTGCTAATAGTTTGTTTGTAATATTCTTTTTTGCATTGTATGATGGGATTTCAAATTTATATGATCATAGGCGTCAATCGAGCATTACTTAAGTTGCAAAATATATTATTCTTTGTTTGCTCATTCGTTAATCTTAACATAACTGATATTTTCTTGATGTATTTTTGCATTGATTTTGGAAAGGCCTTGCGGTCAGCACCAACGAGCTTATTTAACGTCCCCGGCTCTACTGACAAATCGGTGAGTAAACTATCCGAATTAATAAATGACGCTCTCTTATGGGTGACATATCTAACAACTAACATCTTCTTGTCCTGGTTAGATACTTAGATGGAATATATATGCGCACACATATATACACTCTTTATCAATTAATATAACTTAATTTATTGAAACATAATTTTTAAGATAATGACCATTAATAAAAAGTAGATTAAAATATTTAAGATATTGACCATCAATTTAATGGAAGATAATTTTTAAGATAATATAACTTAAAATAATTTTTATTTATTATATAAAATCATGAATTTAAGATAATTAAGTATAATATTAGCTTCTTCAATAATTAAAGAATTAGTTTAATACTTTTGATTGTTGAGTATTGTATAAATTTGTGAAAATGAATACAATATTATTTAATAGGAATATTTAATAATATGTAATAATTAAAGAATAGGAACTAAAAATGTAAAATCAAATAATAAGAAAAAAAATGTTGTGGGCTATAGCTTGCCCTACTATGTTTGGATAGAGAGAAAAGTGGGGAAAATAGGGAAATACTAGGAAGGAAAACTTCTAAAAATGGTAAAATAAAATGTACTATTTTTTAGAGTTTTCCTTCCTAGTTTTCTTTCCCCTAATTTTATGTCTATTCAAACATCAGGTAAAATTCCTATATAGGCCAATACTTTTAAGATATTTTTAATTAGACTGAGAGGACTAATTTAGAATTTTAGAATTTGTTGATTTTACTCTTGTGCTATTTTACTATGCTACTCTCCCATCTCATTCTCCTTAGTTGGTCTCATTTCATCTCGTTCAACCTTGTCTTTACCCTAAGAACGCAAGAACCAACATCTAGATCTTCCAGTGCCTTGTTTGGTACATTGGAACCAAGGCTAGTAAATTGGAAGTAGAACTGGAATTGAAATTGTGTTTTTGGCAGTTGAGAACTTACTTCTACCAAATTTGATAGAAGTGGGTTCCAACCCGCCCCCGAAACTGGTTCAATTCCTTTGGAACCCAAATTTGTCGACCCTTTTATCCTATATTATTGTTCATGAGTTGTGACTCCTCCTCCAGCCTGATCATTCTTCTCCTTCTGAATGATACCTCTCTATATCTCTTCTTTTCCAATATGCTGTCTTTGCATTTTGCTCCTTGATTTGTTTCCTTTTTGTTTTTTTGGGTAATATTGATTGTTGGTGGCTGATTTTTGTGGAAAAATGGAGGATTGTGATTGTCTCTAAGTTGGTTGCCGGAACTTCCACCATACCAAAGGAGACATAATATTGTTGGGGAACAATGCCCGCGGTTTTCACCTCTCATCTTCAGCCTGGCAGTCTGTTAGCAAATTCCAGGTTGCTGTTTCAGTGCTTCCCATGTCGGATTCTACTAAGCTTGCTTATCAACAGCATAGGTTGTAGTATATTAAAAAAAAAAAACTCTTACAATAATCTCTAAAAAGTTAACTAACACTTAATATTAAGAAATCTGAAATAGTAGTATATTAAAAAAACAACACCCACAAATTTTACTCCTCACTTGTCCTCTGCCCATTGTGCTTTATAGCCCCCTTGTTCCATTCTTCCATTGCCCACAGTAGCTCGTTTCTAAGTCTTCATCAAGAATTAAACAGTAACAAAATAAAAACAATAAAACGATATGAAGAATAGGAATCAGCAGAAAAACAAAAACACAAAAACAGAAAATCTGAGACGTTATTAAGCATCTTTGAAAAATTGGAGCAAATAAAGGTAATCCAAGAAAAAGTACTCAGTGGTGATTAATGGGACTTGCCTGGCAGGTATATAATCTTCTTCTAATATTTTCAAATCTGTTAACTCAATAGCTTTACAGCATTATATTAGAGATGATCATTAGCTTTCTAAATGGAAGACTTTCGATATATTAAAAACTTTTCTTGATTAATACAGAATAACTTTATAAAAGAGAGGCATGTTTTTCTGCAATGTATTAAAAAAAAGAACATAGACATGCATGGACTGTACTCTTGATCAAATAAAAAAGTTTATCATCCACGGGTTGAAGATTGACTTGATTAATTATGTTAAAAAAAATGTACCATAACGATTAGTTGGTAACTAAACAAATGAAAACATGGGGATTGACATGCTTTTAATCAAACCAACAACAGACTTCAAAATTCTTTGGTCCCTGTTTTTATGACATATTCATGTTCCTGAAACATGTTCATGTTGTACTTATGACATGAATATGTTTTGGGATGTAAACAGAGTTATTATTATTACATTCATAAACTTCATCTGGAATGTTATGAATCAAACACTAAAGCATTGCCTAATGAGTTGCTTATTCATCCCAAAAATAAAAATCAAATGAATTGATGCATCACTAAACTTCTTATCAGTTAACAGATGATCACGGAGCTATGGATATCTTAATCCAAGATCATTCAAATGATAAGCATGTCCAATTGCCAGAGGACCCACATGCTATTTTGAATTCATTAAACACCCCAACCCCTTTCTTAATGAAGAAATCAGGATTAGGGTTGACAGAGCCACCAAAGGATGAGGCATGGCATAGTGTTGCACATATGGAACTTGCGAACAATAAACTATCTGATCTGCCTTTGTCTCCAAGCAGCCCAGAACTCGAAGTGTTAGTGTTGCAGGGAAATGTTGAGTTAACAAGAATCCCAAATACGTTTTTCCTGTAAAATGCCCTTGCTTTCGATCCTAAACTTATCTTACACTAGTGTACAAGAATTACCAAGCTCTCTTTTTGAGTTGGAACAGCTCAGAGAACTGTATTTGAAAGGTTGTGAATGTTTCATGAAATTATCACCCAAAATTGGAAAATTGAAGAACCTTGAGAAGCTTGATCTTGATGTAACTCAGATCATACATCTGCCAAAAGAGATTCAAGAGTTAACCAATCTCCAAAGCTTGTTCCTTTGCTTCTATGAATATCGTGGCATAAAAGGCAAGAAATATACATGTTCAACAATTATTCCATCTAAGGTAATCTCAAAAATCATGGGGTTAAAATATTTAAGGATTGATGTGAATCCTAATGATGAGTGGTGGCATGAGAATGTATGAGACATTCTTCCAGATATATTAGGCTTAGGGCATTTACTAACTCTTAGCTTATATATCCCACATCTGGAACTTCTAAAGGCCATACCAGACTATATGTTTCAGGTTAATTTTAGATTTATTGTTGGTAGGCACATGCAAAGGATCATATCAAGTACACCATCCACATATGAGGAAAAATTTAAACAAAGTGAGGTGAGGAAAAATTTAAACAAAGTGTTTGTAGCTTGAAGTTTGTAAATGGTGATGTTGTCCCTAATGAAATAAAAAGGCTTGTTGGGCACTGTAAGGCCTTATTTCTCGAGCGGCATAGGACAATCAAGAATCTATTAGAATTTAAAATGATGAATTTAGAATAGCTGTGCATATGTATGCTGGCAGAATGCAGAGAAATGCAAACAGTTGTTGATGGGAGACAGTCAAATAAGGGTAATGATATTTTCTCACATTTATTGTACTTATACGTATCGCACATGAAGAGTTTAAGAAGCATATGGGAAGGGCCAGTGCCACCTCGCTGCTTTTTGGGTATGCTCAAGTCATTAGTATTGTAGAATTGCCCTGAGTTAACTACTGCCTTTTCCATGGATTTTTTGGGCAATCTTTCACTATCAAAGGAACTTATTCTTAAGCATTGTCCTAAAGTAGCCGCCTTGATAAGTGATGGCTCATTCAGACATAACATAGTCATAGAGGTTTTCCTGCCTACATTGAGAAAGATACTACTTCTCCATCTTCCTGAG
This sequence comes from Inga oerstediana, assembly GCA_963210345.1. Lineage (NCBI taxonomy): Eukaryota > Viridiplantae > Streptophyta > Magnoliopsida > Fabales > Fabaceae > Inga > Inga oerstediana. The sequence goes on from OY723400.1 coordinate 76,494,163, forward strand.
TTGATCACCATTTCCAATGGATGTTGCATAAGTCCAAACTTGAATAAAATTGCAATTTCTGATTGCCCAAAACTCCAAAGCCTTTCAAAGTGGGAATTGTCCAGCCAACGTCTGAAGGTCATTTAGGGAGGAGAAATGAAGTGGTGGGACCAACTGCAATGGAGAGAAGAATGGGGAATATTGCGACGACCATCTAGGTTTGATTGCATCTTTTTTCTCAATTGATAATATGGTTGATATACTGACTCAAATTGGGAATAATGGTGATGATATTGATGATGATGATGATGATGATGATGCAGGTAATTCCATCTATTTTTAATTTAAATGTTCTTAATGTGAATGTCATTACCTCTTTTAGCATTCCATTTTTTTTTTATTCCCTTACCTTGTTAAAATATATCAGTATATCACAGCAGATATGATGCTGCCACAGACTTTATTTGAGCATCCAAAGCAAAATGCCAACAGTTTCAGCAGGTAGGTATATTTGCATAACTGTATTTTATGTACTTCTATTCTGAAGCTTAGCAAAAATTGTGATGTAATTTTGTAACAAGAATTCTTATTTCTGTATTAGGAGATGCTATTGCAGTGTCAAGCAAGATGCTGACACAGTCGCTTTTCGAGTGCCAAGTGAAGTAGAAGTTTTAGATGATGGGTTCAGGTGGAAGAAATATAGCCATAAAATAATGGATGCATCCAAAAATCTAAGGTAGCACCAAAAAAAGAAAGACATAATTACTTCAATATTTATGCATCATCTGGCTAATACTGTGTGGTGTCAATGCGCAAAAGCTATTACAAATGGGCCTATGTCGGTCGGCCGGTTAGCAAGAGTTTGCAATAATCTAAAAGAGACCCAACTTTTTTCTTGGTGATTAAGCAAATTCTATATCAATCGTGCTATTGGCCTTCTGCTTTATATACAGAAAAGTTCAATCCATGGTTACTACACAGTACTAGACAGATACAATTAGTTTAGTATATAGAGTAGTTGTTATATTGGGCATTATTCTAGGACGCATGCTTGTAATTGTTTTAATAATGCATTATAGCAGGAAGGATGAAGCAGAGAAGACATTGATGGTTTCAGCACATCGGTTTGGCAACACAGAGATTCCACCATAAGATGGGTTCATTTGGAGAAAATATGGCCAGAAAGAGATCTTCGGCTTTATTTACCCCTGGTCACATGATTGCTTTCATATATACACCAGCTCAAATTAATATGAATAATATTAATATTTATTACCTGTGCAAATGCATGGGGTTGGTGTTAGTTTATTAAACATAGAATGGGTCCATGCCTGTTTGGGGTGTTTAAACTTGAAAACAATATATATATGTATGTATGTATGTATGTATGTATATTAACATACAATTTGGCACATTCAATTTAAAGTATTGATTATCTAAGACCTTTCTGCTTTCACATCTATCTCACTAACTCATAATTTTCTAGCCATACGACCTAGTTGACTCATTCCCATCCATCAAGTATAGCTCTGTATGTGTGTACATATATATGTCTGACCGGGTTTGACACATCCACTTAATATTCGTCCTAATGTATATAGTAACCCACTTGATTATCCAGTTGGCTGCAGATGAAGACTAATTTCCCAAATTTTTTACTTTCTTTCAAAATAAGCATCTAAGCATAGAAAGGTGAAAACTTTTTTTTTTTAAAATTAATTACTTTCTATACTGTCTATTGTTTTAACCTGTATATATAGTGTTTTCTACACGAGTTACTTTTTCAACCGGTGTAGAATATCATCAACTTCACTATTTAATTAAGAAATTGCCACAAGCCACATTTTCTGCATCATCTTTGCAGTAACTGGTGTAGAAAGGTCACTGTAAATTTTTTTACCAATGGTGAATGAATTAAACAAAATTATGACTAACTAATAAATATTTTGAATGCATGCAATTATTATTTGCTGGAGTTATTTCAGGTGCACCCACCAGAAATTATATCGATGCCCAGCAAAGAAACAAGTGCAGCGTCTATATAGTCACCCTAACACATTTGCAGTGACATATAGAGGCAGCTACACGTGCCACTTGTCGTCCACAGCTCCAACTTCATCAGTTCCACCACCACTAATATTAGGTAAAACAGGTGACATAGTGACTAGTGAGACACTTGATCCTTCCAATGACAAGGTTGACAAGGATAGGAGGTACGTAGATATACTATTACAAAAAACACAAACTGTAGCGTTTAATTTAAAGAACATTATGGCCCTTAGAGAGTGCTATAGCTTCCAGCACCATTAAAACAAGTTACGGCGCTTCTTGAATATATGGAAGTGCCATAGCTTGATTATTTAATTTTTTTAAATATAAAGCTATGACGCTTTCATGGGGAAGCGCCATAAGAAGTTGGCACTTTCTATGGCGCTTCTCCGAGGAAGCGCCATAAGAAGAAGTTGGCACTTTCTATGTGCTTGTAATTATTTTATTTTCTTGATGTAAACATTTGTTTACAATCCAAAATCCACAACAATTTATAATACAATCCACAGCAAAATGAAATAACATAGCACATATCTTTTGCAATATTGCGTCTTCATGTATCAAGCATAAAAGAACTCCAGCACTTAAGTTGCTTAAACTTGAGCAATACACGTTACTTCTACGGGCGATTAAACTAAGTATTATTATATTTGTAAACTCAAAAATTAAAAAACTTACAATGTATAGGAAGATTAAGAAGATAGAGTTCAAACTTCAAATAAATACTGAAAACAACATTATGAGTACACATATAAGGTTCATGACAGATTTTAACTAAAAAAATGTGGATCAAATGTTGAAAAAAAACACTTACACACTAGAGAGCTTCTGAAGGAGGCCAAGACAAGAAGAAAAAAATATGTGAGAGAGAAAGCTTTGTATTGCAACAGAGTTCGATTAGGGAAATGGCGGAGCTAGAGGGAATGAGGGAAGATGAAGATGAAAATGAAAACGGCTGGCCGGAAATTATATAGCACGTTGTATGGATACAAGGTTGGAGAAGCTATGGCACTTTGTGTCAAAGTGTCATAGCTTCCCAATTGAATTTCATGAATGCATGTTGCTTGGCATTAATTGCAGGCAAAATTAAAATGTAGGCAAGATTACTCCAATGCTATGAAACAATATTAGGAGATCCGCAAACAATATCTTTCAATTTATCAAAGAAAATGCATTAAATAAGTCTTCAATCGTTTGGCAGTGCAGGAGATAAGTTTTCCTGTCATGGTCATATTGATGACGTTAATTATAATTTTTTTGGTTAAATAATATAAGTAAATTAATTAACAAATTTTCATTAAGAATTAATCTTTTGATCTTAGCTTTACTTGTATACATATATTGTGAATAATAAACATTTCACCGACTAAGTGTTAAATATATATACCATCAATATCTTGCCATCTTTCTTACCAATTTCCAATAAATTACTTCCCATCGCTAACTCAGATATTTAAATAGCAACTTTACCTGGTTACTTCTTTGTATACACTCAAATCTAATATATTTAGATAATTCAAATTTGTTCAATTTTCAAAATAATGACCAATAAAACAAAATTGAAAGCCTTGGCATTTCGATCATTGACCAACAAAACAAAATATTAATATAGTAATTTTGTTGTTACTTTGTATGCTATTTCTATTGGCCCTTTTACATAGAAGCGCCATACAAGTTAATTTGGGGAAAAAAATTGAAATGACCTTGTATGACACTTTATATAAAAGGGCCATACAAGGTCTAGAATTAAAAGAAAAAATTATTGGAATGATTATAAATTATTGGAATGCTTTGCTACCATGCATGCATAAAATGCTTCTCTATAATTTACGGGCATTGAAATCTAAATTCAGATGCATGGCCAAAAAAAAAAAAAATCTAAATTGATGATCGATCCAAAACAAATCTAAATTGAAGAAAGAAATCTTGGTTTTGTTTTCTCACTCATTCTCATTAAAAAAAATGTGCCAGAGCAAAAAAAAAAGTCATTCAAGCCATTTACTACACATGTCCCTCACTTTCACCCTTATTTTTAAAAAACAAAAATAAGGCCAACTATGGCGCTTACCTAATAAAGCGCCATAGTTGGCCCTTTATTTTTTTAAAAAAAAAAAAACAATGAACACCTGTTTCATAAGGGGTTATTAAAAAAAATTACACCACCTTGTATGGCACTTGCATACAAGGGTATAATAAAATACTTCATTCAATGGGATATTACTGCACAAGGGGAGCCCTTGTATGGCGATTGCCCTTGTATGGCGCTTGCAAGGGCTGCCCCTGTACTGATTCAAGGGGATATTTTAATATCCCCTTGTATGGCACTTGTCCATATAAGGGAAGTATTTTTTTTTAATAACCCCTTGTATGGCGCTTTCTCCTTGTATGGCGCTTTCTTGGGGTATTAGGCAGCTATGACACTTCCCTGGTCAAGCGCCATAGCTGCATATATATATTTTTTTAAAAAAAAATAGAAGTCTCCTCTGATGTTTGTTTGAAGAAGTGTCATAAGATTAGCGCCACTAAATCCATATTTTGTAGTAGTGATATACAAGTATAAATGAATGTTATTTACTTTAGCTTGTAGGCTTATAACAAAAGAGTTGTTTTTCCGAGTATCATTTCTTAAAATTACAGAAATGCCTCCTCACGACGGATAGAGGCCTTTGATGATGTATATAGATGGAGGAAATACGATGAGGAAGTCATTAGAGGATCTCCCCCTCAAAGGTACCCTAAACCCCGCTAGAAATGAAAGCAAGAACCAAAATGGGAAAGATGCGCTTTTTGAATTTTGATTGTACTTTTCTTTTTGCTCAAAAGCAGGAAAAGAGTTTTCCTACTTGTTTCTCGGTGATTACGCAAATTCTATATATCGTACTGTTGGCCTTTTTGCCTTATATACCGAAAGTCCAATCAATAATTACGACTCAGTACTAGACATATACAGTTAATTTAGTATAGAGTTGTTATATTGCGCATTGTACTAGGATGCATGCATGTAATGTTGTTAATAATGCATTATAGCAGGAAGGATGAAGCAGAGAAGACAGTGATGGTTCCAGCGGTTCAGTTTGGGAACACTGATGTGCCACCAGAGGATGGCTACTCTTGGAGAAAATATGGCCAAAAAGAGATCGCCGGTTGTGTGACTGTTGACCATACAGGTCACTCCAATTCTAGTTCACATGTGTCACTACAAAACCACAAGGGTTGTGTGACTATTGACCATACAGGTCATTGCACTGTACACCATGCAGGATGTAATATTATTGACCACATCGATCACATTACTGTACACCAAAGAATGTGTAATACTACTGGCCACACCACGTCAGCAGCATGTTTTACGCACCGCCTTTCAGCCTCAGGGTTACTTGTTATTCTCACCAATGCAACCAGGACCTGGCACTAACCAGCGACTTGGCCATGTCAAGGGTACATCCTGATCATGGGGTTGATTAACATGCTCTGATGGGGTTGCCTTATCAATAACCCACATGGGTTTAATCACTGTATGTTACACAAGCTGGATTATTATAAACCTCACAAGCCTAATCAAGATAGGTGGGGGCTACACTCTTTGCCTACACTTGTCTTACTACCTCAGTTGAATCATAATTTCATCCATAGTAACCCATAATCATTCACACAAATTGTGATAAATAAATATGCTATACACCATATAAGTAACAGAATTATAACACCATAAATCTGACTGTCTGGCTGCATACATGATTCAGGATCATGTAACTGTATGACCCCTACTTGTGCCCTATTCCTGCGCAGACAATTGCCTGCCAAGAAATGTTTCTCTGTCCTGACGCAGACGACTGCCTACCCGGAAATGTTTCTCTATCCTAATTGGGTTATGCGCCCCAACCAGGCTGTGTGTCTCAACTCATGTCACAAAATATGGCATATAAGGCATATAGATAATCACATAGTGTATGAAAAAAAATCACTACACTAGCCTTTCCTGAATGATATTAAATTTCTACCTTTCCCCTAGTCTGTGATTTGCTTTTGCTGCTCCTCTTATAGTTGTCCATTATGTATCACGATATTGGGATTTGATAAATTCCATTCTATGAGACAACATGTCTTAGCACCACTCGTAGGTACTCCTCATGTTCTTCTCTATTCTTCAAGTAGATTGGAAAATTGACACTAAATTTATAACCAGTCCTCTCTCAACTAGAGATCAAACCTTCGTCAGAAGCTAAGGGTGTCAACCTCTATAAACAGTATACCCTTGTTGATTGAGTTGTGTTATTCATGTTTGCAAACTGTCTCTCTTAGGAGCAAGTGTAAATAGAGGCTCTCATTCGGGTTCCTCAGACTATTGTTCATATTCTTGTTCCTTAATTCCACGGATCATCACTAGCACAACACAATTTTGAATAACTTTGCCAGTCAAAGAACACACTAGTCCACTAGGTCTTAAGACCTCTGGACACAGGTCCATTACAATAAATTCAGCATGTAAGATTTTACAACCTAGGGTCCCTAACCCAACTTTTACGTTCATCATGAAATCTAGAACTTTAACATCACATATATTGGAAATTATTTTCCTCAAATATACCCAATAGGTTCGCTAAGCATCAGAATTAATAGCGTCTATTCTAACCTCTACAATATTTGGATATTATCCTCAAAACATTACTGAAAGTTCAACACTATCCACAAGGTTCAATTTTCCATCATGAACAGAACCATAGTGCAACCTGATTTGCATTTCGACCTAAGCACTATTTTAGCTCAGATATGATTCAAGTCTATTCTCAACCTTCAGTATCATCAAATTGGATCCTCCAGGATCGATATACGGCACAAACACCGCTAATTATTTCTTAGATATTATAACATACCATTCTTAGCTATATTCTATACCTCAAACAACTCTGAGTTATTTTAGCATTCCTCAAACCTAAGGCTCAACATTGATTCTTGATTTACAATCCATCCCTTAATTTCATTCTGGATTTATAACCTCAAAATCAATTGAGTCAAAAATCATTCTACCTCAATCATACCCAACATATATACTAAAGTCATCATATAGTACTGTATATCACAATTAATTAATATCATTATTTAACATGGAGAAACCTCAAAACAATTACTATACCTCAAATTTTCGATTACCTTATCAAATGAACTTTTATACGCAGCAATTACTACAACAGAAACAGTTCGAATTAAGATTAGTACTTATATTATCAACATCTCCATGGTTCTAAACATCATTTGAATCATCTAATTAAAATGATTATTAGTCATGAAGAAACCTTAAGATAATCACTATTCCTCAAGTTTCCATGACCTTGCCAACTTAACTTCCTAGGGTGTCACCCATCCAAGGATTCCCCAAGGTTAAGCACACTTAACTTTCGTGCACCTGTGTCAAAACGCAGTGACTAGCTTCAGCTGTCTCCGACCACTGCTACGCTGTGACTGCCCTTGGTCCATTGAGTCTTGCCACTATCTCTGGCTAACTTAACATTGTGTGTAGACACTAACCATACTGATATATAATCCTAGTACATGTGCCAAAATGTGTATCCTGATATGTTCCCTGTTGTCCACAAAGTTGTTTGTTGAACCCCAATCTATAGTCTCATTCTTCTTCTGGCCCAACATATGGTGTCCGGATAGGAGTACAGTGTTGTGCGGATCCCAATGTCATCCAGAATCCCCAAACTAAACTATCCTTGACCACCCTTCACTGCGGTTAATCTGTCCATGTATAATGTATTCTGGTCTACTGGGATGTGGTACTCACGGACAACACGTAGGTACATACCCTTGATGTGCTGCCATAACTCTTGATTTGGTTATAAGCCATGCATCACTTATACCGCTCCAATGCCAGATCGGTATTGGAATCCAGATCTATCTCTGTCTTATCTGTTAATGGCTTATTCGCCTGACTCTTAACTACTTGCAATTGTGGCTAAGCACTAATCAACCTGTTGGTGATTCTGTCATAGGATGAGGCTAATACTCAACTTGTACCACACTCTCTCTGATATGGTATTATGTGCTGCCTTCTAAGTATTCTTCTTTTCCTCAGGCTTTGTTTGTTCCATTTTCAGGGCTTGTGAACTAGCCGAAATAATTTACTTCATTATTCCTATCATCGGATAATTAAGTATATCAGTATACTATCCTGTTGCCAGAACCACCGTATTTACTCTGAGCAAACAATTCTGTGGCCAGAATCCTTGCTCTGATACCAAAATGTCACACCCTTATCTTTATTTCACCTTTTTCAAAGTATTTACGGAAAATGATACGCAGTTCGGTGGGCAACACAGGAATAGCATAAATATACTGATATTAAATGAAAATTTATATACAGGAGTCTTTCCCGTAGGGTTTGATAATATGTACAAATTTTGTCCAAAATATCCAATATATTAAAATTAAACTAATATAACCAAATAATTCTGATCTTGGGACCTGCACACCTCAATTGTCCGTGTCAACTACTTTGCCTTTAGAGCCACTGGTTCCCGCTGGAACATTTATTATTTATGAAAAAGGGTAAGATTCTAAGGAATCTCAGTAGTAACACATAATCCATCATATAAAATGCAAAAATTAAATATGTAATGCACCATATAATGTAAATGAAAATTTATACTATAACATGTGTGTACACAATACTCAGGGCCAAATGACTGTTTGAATCCCCTACATGTCCGTGTACCTCAGCTGAGTCCCATACCACAGCTAGGTAATGTGCCACAGGCACGTGTTCATATCACAGAATATAGCAACATATAGCATATCAACATTCACATAGTGTATGAGAGATAGAGTTACTACCTTATGTCCCTTTTTGCTACATCAAAAATAGTTCCTCGAATTATGTGCCAACGGCTCAGGCGATTGATTCGGTCCTAAAATTTAAAATGTACAAGAATTAGGTTAAAACCCATTCGTGTACCTCTTCAGAGATTTCCATAATATTTTTGGTGGTTATATTAGTCTATACTGAAATTTTACCAAAATGCCCCTGGGACCCGGTCCCGGCCCCACCGTACCCGGTCAACTATACTTTTTCAGGAATTTTGACCCAAGCTATTCTGACATATTTTCACTCAAGGAATCCATTTTTTTGACCTCGGTTTTTGCAAAATCACTGCCAAACGACAATTTCATAATTTTCTAGAAACTGACATATTTTCAGTCAACTTTGAAAATTCATAACTAATTCTAGAAAATTCAAAATTGACTGATTCCAAAGCCTAAATGAAGGTCTTTAAATTTAATTTCATGGAAAAAATATCCAAAGATAATTTCGGATTACACATTTTGCCCAGAAATTCGGCCAATTGCTACTGTTCCAGATTGCATTCCAGAAACAGAGCTCAACTTCAAAACTCCATAACTAATTCTACAAAAATCGAAATGGAGTGTTCTAAAATTCTATGGAAAGGTATTTAAGTGTAGTTTCATGGAAAAATACCCTAAACTACTAGATGTAATATAATATTTCCCAGAATTTTCGAACATCAGAACTGCCAGATTTGAACGTCCAAAATGACCCCCTGTTTCTGACTTAACTTTGAAAAGTCATAACTCTCTCCACATATATCGAAATAATGCATTCTTGTACTCATTGGAAAGCTATGAATGTCTAATACATATCTTTAAAATTTCATAATTTTTCGATAAGGTTTGTCTGTCCGCAACTCAACATGAATCTGACTGACTCCCAAAAAAAATGTCAGTTTTGACAGTCTAACTTCAAAAGTCAAGAACTCATCCATTTTCACTCCAAATCGTACATTTCTTGATTCTATCATCAACTACACATCCTAAAATATCTATACAAAAAGACCCATTTGAAATTTCCATCTATAGCCTCTGTTTAAGATTTTACAAGTTTCAGGTATGTACTCTGTTTTTCGGACAGCAAAACAAGGTGAAGAAAACTAATATGTAACCATGAATTTTTACTCTAAACCTCACGAATTTTAACTCTATTCTCTCCTACACATATGTACTGAGGTTAATGAGTAAATTGCAGAACCAAAGAACTCCGAAATTCGTCCCAAAATCGCCACACAATAACTGTTTTAACCACTTTTCGGTGACAAAAACTTTCTGACGAATTTTCTCCTATTCCAGCCAGAAACCACCATAGAAACCACTCAAATCCAACGTGAAAACAAAGATAAATGTGTAGGAGACTCACCTAAATATGTTTATGATATTGGATGTGAAATTTGGAGCTTCTTCTTCCTTCCTCAATTGCACCGATCGCTCTTGCTCTCTTGACTCTCTCTTTGTTCTCTCTTTTTCTATTCTGTTTTCTTTCTTTTGCCTTTGGATGCAGAACATAAATGGACATGTGAGGAGGCTGATATGATTTATTTAATAGGTGTGTATGCGTGTGTGCTGACCATAATTAGCTGGAGAGTGTGTGTAGTTTATTGGTTTATCCTTTTGTGTTGTCCAATTCTAAGCAAAAGTGTTTATGTGCGTTGGAGAAGCCTTTAGGTGTGCAAACAAAAGAAGATGGAGTGATTAAAGTTAGTGTGTGTGTGTGTCGGCAGCTTTTTCTTTTGGACAAAGTGTCGGCAGCTTTTAATAAATATATATATAGGTATATTTTTATCCTATTAATTACACATACTAGGCTCTAATTTTTCTCTTTGTCTAATTTAAGATTCCTTAAATTTTGTAGGTTCCATAATTTGACTTATTATCAAATTTTCATTTAAATTTTCTTTTTAGAAAATTTAAGCTTCACTAAATTTGGGATATTACAATAAGTAAGCATAACTGAATGCTATATTTACTTCAGCTTGTAGGCTTATAACAAAATGTTTGTATTTTCTAATACCATTTCTTATATCACAGAGATGCCTCCTTACGATGGACAGAGATTGAGGTCTTTGATAATGCCTCCAATACTGACTTTGCTTCCGCCCCATTTTGTGAAGATCTTATAGTGAAAGAACCACATGACTCCAATGATGCTGAATCAGTTTCTTTTGTTCACAGTTCCGACTTCCGAATCTGACATCTACTCTCTCTCCGACAACAGTGACGTTGAGCAGATCATGCCCACGTCCTCCAAAGGATTTATTTGAAAGTTGTTAATCTTGTGTCTTGTATTTTAAATTCTCATTAGATTTGTATGACTTGTTGGGTATGATGTGTGGTGCTTCTTGTTTACCATACGTTAGAATTTATTTCAATAAGCAAATGCATTCAGAAACAAATAAAAAAATCTATTTGAGTCATTGGAAAGTTTCATTTGTGTGCTGGAGATTATTCAGCATGCCCATCCAGGGTATATTTTGTTGTTGGCTAAGTTTCAATGTGAACATTTTTTCCTCATAATATATATATATATAGGACCGGAGGGAGTATATATAGATATACATGTTTGTGTACGTTATACAGCAAATAGTATTGTCCACAAAACAGAGCCTCTTGAAGCTTCACTTCTACAAAAAGGGGTTTTAACGTCCCTATTTTAGCACTTTTAACGTCCAAAAACTGGGGGACGTCTATATGGGGGGCGTAGTATGTTTTAAGAAAAGACGTCCCAAAAAAATGGGACGTCTAAGGTGAGACTTTAGATGTCCCAAATCTCAATTTGGGACGTCTAAAGTCCTCCACAAGGGAACTTTAGACGTCCCAATTCTGGATTTAGGACGTTAAAATGTTTGATTTTTTTTTAAATGATTAATTTCATTCTGCATTACCCAGCGATTTCAAACTGTAGAAACAGAATAGAAAATGGATTTATAAACCACAATATCCGTTACAAAATGGTAAGGATATCCAGCACTACAATCTTTACTACATATACATACAATATCAACTCATACAACCTACTACATATACATGTACAATAACAACCAGAAAGTGTCAAAACACTGTCATCACATAACTACAAACTGATATAAATAAAAAGTTTACTACTCTATATTTTGAAGAAGATATCCAGCCAAAAGGTCTCTAATCAAATTAAGGTCTTCACGTAGGTAAGCATCTTCATTATCAAAAATCTGAAAATTAGAAAATAAGCTTTGATGAAATTAATCAAGCAAATGAATTAATTAGCATTTCAATTAGAACACCAAAAATATTATCATTTGAGAATTAAGAAGCGATTACCTTTTCAAAATCGCTAGTAATTCCACTTTGAGTGATGTTATACATATAAAGTATAACATAATATCCACATTCAGTGTTGCCAGGTTGTCGAGGGCACTTTAAATCAAAGGCATGCAATTGGTTGTTAAAATCAATAAAGGTATGTCTAAAACGACCATCAATGAAACAATTAGAATCGAAACTACTTACTATTGGATAAAACCACTTTGGTTTTTTAACAATTGTACCCTCGCGTGACCCGCCTAGGACTCTATATGTTTGACAAGTACTATCATGAAAATCAAAATCAACAGAAATTAGAACTATTCATTTTTTGAAAGATACCACAAAACCTTTAAAGGTTGCCTTTTAGTTGTTACATCGCCACAACCACCATCTTTTTTCACTTTGTATCGTGCAGTTTTACACTTAGGACACTCACTAAGACCTCCATATTCATTTCTGTACAGTACGCAGTCATTAGGGCAAGCATGTATCTTTTTATACTCCATACCCATCGTAGACAGGATTTTCTTAGCCTCATACATACGATTTGGAAGTACATTATCCTCTGGAAACATATCACACAATAGTACAAGCAGCAATGTGAAACTACTATCAGTCCACCCACAAGTTGCCTTTAAGTTAACCAAATGCAATGTTCTCGTCAGCCGCGTGTACTTACTCCCAGGGTACAGTGGAGTCTCTGCATCACTCCGCAGGCTGTCATGCTCAGGCGACTGCGCAAAGGATTCTACCTCAACATAGTGAATCATTTTCTCCATTCTATCTTCATCTATCACATCCACATCTTCCTTCTTGTGCGATGGACAATCTGTTACTTCCTCACCATGCCATATCCACCTTGTGTATCGCAGATTTATTCCATCACAAAGGAGGTGATCATTTATGACATCAACATCGCGTCGACTCTCATTCAAACAATTGACACAAGGACAAAAACACTTCCCATTTTTTGCTGGAGCATTCTTTCTAGTGAATTCAATAAATTCTTCCATCCCTTTCTCATATTCTTCACTAGTTCTCAAAGCATTCATCTAACTGTGATCCATTTTGTTACCACCTAAGCCATTCCCAATAACACTCACACGTTTAATACAATTGTCAACGATATATGATGGGATTTCCTTTTTTCACTTTCTTCAACAAAAACTTCGACAGCATTTCCCGTTAAAAGTAAGACATCCCAAAATTTCAAGCAACCCTATCTCTCCACTACACGAATAATAATCATACTACTTACTATATTATATTAAGGAAACTACATTAATAATCTTACTAATCTAATTTTAAAAAAAAATAAAATCAATCATATTAAAGAAACAAAAATTACTCTGTTTAATTGTTGTTAATTTCATCAAAATCATTCAAAAGCTCCATTTATTTATAATAATATATATACATATTTCCCCTCTCAATTCCCAACCTCTAAACATATAAAACAAACATTTCCAAGCTCCAAACATATCAAACAAACAATATATTAACGTGATATTTCCTATTGGCTAGGTTTTCAATTATTTTCACTAAAAAAATTAAGCGTCATGTTTAGCCAATATATATAAGCACAATTATCAAATTCATTTCTATGTGAGCTACAATTTATATTTCAACAAGAAATTTAACATCATGTTTCACATTGCAAGTTGTAATTTAATTTCTTCAACTAAATTTATATTTCAAAAAGAAAATAAACTATTCTGTTAAAAAAAAGAAAGAAAATAAACTAACCTGATGAAGGCACGGCGAAGGAGGTACGCCGACGGTGTGCACGGTGGAGGAGGTACGCCGGAGGGTGGAGAAAGCAAAGAAGACCACGGTGTGTGGAGGAGGTGTGGACGACAATGAAAAGAAGGAGGTGGAGGAGAGCAAAAACCAAGACATTGTGGAGAACGGAGTGGTGCGTGCGTCGTCTTCAATGAAAAGGAGGTGGAGGAAAAAACCAAGAAGGTGTGAAGGAGGTGGGTCGACGGCCTACAATGAAAGAAGAAGGAAGAGTAAAGTTGAAGAATGGAGGGGGTCGACGGTGATGAAAGAGGGAGTTGTTTGGTCAAAAAAGAGGGATGGCAGGTGGAGAATGGAGAAGACGCATGTCAGACAAGTGTCTGACATGCGCAGGCGTCCCAAAAATCATTTGGGACACCTAAAGTATGGGTTTAGATATCCCAAAATTATTTTGAGACGTCTAAACCCAGCTCCTGGCGCTAAAACAAATTTGCCAAAATTTATATTGGACGCGGGAAGAACTTTAGGCTTCCCAAATTTAAATTTGGGACGTCTAAAGGTTTCCTTACATACATATAATTACGAAATTGCCACCGTTTGCCTTTTTAACCACCTAATTTAAATTTAGGACATCCTTTGGGGTGGTTATATCCTAATTCTATAGTAGTGCTTGAAATAGGAAACACTCTGGTAGAGCTTTATAGAAGCCCCTAAACGCATTCAGTGATACAAATTAAAGCATATTAATGTAGGGAAAATTTCAAATAAGGACCACTGCAACAAATTAATTTCTATTAGCTAACAAAGAAATCTGAAATTTCACTGCAGCCTCACTGATGAAATTCAAAATAATTGTCCAGTAGCAATGTCAAAGCCGCCAACTTTGACATACTATGGATGTAGGAAAACATGCACATGGATAAACCACAAATAAGATACTTTAGGTTGTCCCGTTAGCGCATTACAATAATATCAAGCTGAAAACATAAATATAAACAGATCATAACTTGACGCTTGTCCCAAAGAAAGATCAGAACTCGATGATATGAACATAACTCCTTTTAAAATAAAATTCTAATTAATGCACGTAATTTTCAAAAATAAGCTGCATTATGTTTTATGATTGTTGACAATGAATGCAATTTGTTAAAGTTTTTTATATCATGTATAAGGTTTGCATCAAATTGTGTGCGTATATATAGTTAAAAAAAGATACAGAGTCAATACTTTAGCATAAACATACACTGCTTCCTCTCTCTCTCTCTCTCTCTCTCTCTCTCTCTGTTTTTTCCCCTTTTCTGTTGTGTGTGTGTGTTTTTTTCTTCCCTGTCAAATTTTTACTGATAGGTGCCGTTTATTTTCTTCCACTGATAGGTCCAACCTCGATACGAGTTCTCAGAATATGTGCCGTTGCCTGTTGCTTTAATGAAGGTACTGTGTTCTCAGTCAATATGTCTCTTTTCACAAGCTCGAGTAGATCAAGAAAGGAAACAAGCATCAATTTTGGGTCAACGCTTGAAACATGGAAGTCGTCCTCACGCCAAAAGGCCATTTTATTACGTTTGATTGTTGTGAAGTTACTATAATACCCTTATATATTAAAAGTGAGTAATAAAAAAAGAATGATCATAATGGAAAAAAATTCACGATCAGATTTTTACTTTGGCGGTGGACTTCAAACGAAATAAAAGGAAGAAAAACTCTTTCTCTTCAGTTCGTGGGTGCGTGGGTGGGGGCATTCGCTTTGTTGGCCATTCTTTCTTCTTGTTGCTAGGGTGTGTGAAGAGCTTTGATTTTCCTCTCTCCTGTCATCATTCAGCTTGAGTCACGAAAGTTTTTGGCTTTGTGTTGTATGTGGTTATGTGAGGGATGGATTCTTGTTATATCTCTCTTCCACTTTTTGGCTGCTGTTGAATGCTTGGACCAGAGGAATAAATTTTTGTGGGCCATTGCTAAAAATGTTGAAGGAAATAAAGTTTATTTTTGGTACCAGGCATTATCTAGAATTTGTGTGATTGGTATTATCTAGAAGGATTGGATATCAAAGCTTGACTCAATATCTCAGCCAATTCAGTAATTGGTCTGATTTCAGAACCTTACAAAAAAAAAAGAATTACCTATCAATTGGCGGGGTGACAAAAACAGAAAAGAAAAGAATGATCCCCATGCATCAAGCTGTCACTTTCCTTGTTGTTTTTTCCCCCACAAGCTGTCACTTTGTACTGTTTGAAAAGTATTCAGTATTCACATCCATGATCGCTTTTTTTTTTTTTTTTTGGCTCAAAATGATCCACCATTTTTCCAAACTACCGTTATTGGAAAGAAAATGTTTGACTTACCGGTGGTAATTACCCCTCCTGTGGTTATTATAAGTTTGATTTTAACCAATTATCACATGTTAATGAATAATGAATTACCTTCAAGTTATTAGATATATCTTAAATTAGTTTATTTTTTTGTTTGCCCTTATTAAAAATGTACTATTAAAAAATACATTAGGGTTTTGATTATAAATCAATTCCAATATGTTTCACAGGGAACCAAACTTTAAATCTTAATGCAACAACTATTCAATTTGATCCCTATTTAATATATTATATATAATACCATATGAGAAGCAATTTTATGTAATAATAAATAAATGATAAAATTATACCCTTCATATAAAAAATTTAATAAAATGATTTATAAATTGAACCAAATTTAAAAAGTATGTTATATAATAGGACAATAACAGCATGTTACATACTCCTTCCCAGCTATCTACCGCCATGAAATAATAGTCAACTTTGTAAATATTACATCCAATATTTAATATAATATAATGTCTATATTGACTATTTCTTAAATTGAAAGATTTATTTTTTAATTTTACCCATATTAAATGATATTTTAAAGAAAAGATAAAAATACAAAGAGCCTTTAATTAAGCATGAATTATATAGACAAAATTAATAAATAAATATTAGTTACTCTGAAAGTGATTTATATTTTATAGGCCAAGAAATTCTTGTTGGGTGATTAAATCCCTTGCTTTTGAACTTATAAAAGTAATTCCAAAAGAAAAAACAAATTCCATATGCAAAGGACTTGTAATTAATAAGTAGCAGAGGCAAATATGTTATGCAAATACCCTCTCTATATTCACCAATCACCACCACGGCTTTTGCAGTTCTGTGCTCCCATTTGTGTTGACGCTTTGAGTTTGCTCCTCAGTCAATCTCACTAATTTCTCTCCGTTTTTCTAGGGATTTTTCTGACAATATTTTGCTTCTTTGGGACCTCACAGTGATTTTCCCTTCTTTCTTCTTGTTGCTAGGGTGTGTGAAGGGCTTTGATTTTCCTCTCTCCTGTCATCATTCAGCTTGAGTCACCCAAGTTTTTGGCTTTGTGTTGTATGTGGTTATGTGAGGGATGGATTCTTGTTATATCTCTCTGCCACTTTTTGGCTGCTGTTGAATGCTTGGACCAGAGGAATAAATTTGGGGCAATTACAATGAAATCCCCTACAAGAGAAAAAATGAAGAAATGATCCCTGAAGTTATCAGTGTAAGCTCCTCGACTTGTTAATGGACGCTCCTCGACTTGTCATTAACAACTTCAGAAACCATTTTTTCATTTTTTCTCTTGTGTGGGACTTCATTGTAATTGTCCCAATAAATTTTTGTGGGCCATTGCTAAAAATGTTGAAGGAAATAAAGTTTATTTTTGGTACCAGGCATTATCTAGAATTTGTGTGATTGGTATTATCTAGAATGATTGGACATCAAAGCTTGAGGAGTTGCGTTTCTTGCCTTGGCTGTTTCCGAAATTGAGTTTCAAGTGCGGTGTATGGGGAAAAAAACAGAAGTGAAAGCAATAACAATTGCTTCAACAAGTTTGTTTTGCCTATATGAATTACTATTCTTAGTGCTACTTGTTCGAATAGGGAAAGAAGGATTATGCTCTTGTGTTGCTGCTTGAAATCTTTTTACACAAAAAAATTTATAGTGATGAATGCACTTTTAAAAAAAATTTATGAATATTTTTGCACTTTAAGCCTTATATAAAACATGTAATTAGTGTTCAACTTACCGTTGTTGGCAAAAAGAAAAAATGTTTGACTTACCGTTGGTAATTACCCCTCGTGTGGTTATTATAAGTTTGATTTCAACTAATTATCACATATTAATGAATAATGAATTACCTTCAAATTATTAAATATATCTTACATCAGTTAACTTTTTTGTTTTCCCTTATTAAAAAATGTACTATTAAAAAATACTTTATGGTTTTGATTATAAATCAATTCCAATATGTTTTACAGGGAACCAAACTTTAAATCTTAATGCAACAACTATTCAATTTGATCCCTACTTAATATATTATATATGATACCATATGAGAAGCAATTTTATGTAATAATAAATAAATGATAAAATTATACCCTTCATATAAAAAATTTAATAAAATGATTTATAAATTGAACCAAATTTAAAAAGTATGTTATATAATAGGACAATAAGAGCATGTTACATACTCCTTCCCAGCTATCTACCGCCATGAAATAATAGTTAACTTTGCAAATATTACATCCAATCTTTAATATAATATAATGTCTATATTGACTATTTCTTAAATTGAAAGATTTATTTTTTAATTTTACCCATATTAAATGATATTTTAAAGAAAAGATAAAAATACAAAGAGCCTTTAATTAAGCATGAATTATATAGACAAAATTAATAAATAAATATTAGTTACTCTGAAAGTGATTTATATTTTATAGGCCAAGAAATTCTTGTTGGGTGATTAAATCCCTTGCTTTTGAACTTATAAAAGTAATTCCAAAAGAAAAAACAAATTCCATATGCAAAGGACTTGTAATTAATAAGTAGCAGAGGCAAATATGTTATGCAAATACCCTCTCTATATTCACCAATCACCACCACGGCTTTTGCAGTTCTGTGCTCCCATTTGTGTTGACGCTTTGAGTTTGCTCCTCAGTCAATCTCACTAATTTCTCTCCGTTGTTCTTCTTCTACAGTCTCCTTGTTCATTAGCTTGTTTATGTTTTAATCCTTCCTTTTTAGTTTCTCTCTGTTAATAATAGTTTATGTTCCTCTTCATCTTCAATACTTTGTTTGCCGTTTGCTTCTTTGTATTTGGATCACTCCTTTCACTTTCATCTCCAGCTTCTTCTTCTTCGTGTTAAAAAACCAAAAGAAAAAAAAAACCAGGAAAATTGTGTCTCTTTTTTTTCACTTCTCCTTTTTATTTGATTTAAAACAAGAACAGGAAAAAAAACAATTGTGAGTCGTCCTCATGTTCTTTTCTTTTCAGTTCTTCTTTCAATTTGATTTTTAAAAAACGGAAAAAAAATTCGTGATTCCTACTTGAATTCCTGTTTTGATTCTTCTTCTTCGTGTTTAAAAACATCAAGAAAAAGCAAGAAAAATTGTGTGCTCTTCTCTTCAGTTCTTCTTTTTATTTGATTTTTAAAAAAAGAAAAGAAAAAAAAAAATTGTGGGTCCTACTGAAATTCCTGTTTTAATTCTTTTTCTTCTTCTTCTTCTTCTTCATGTTAAAAAAACATTAAAAAAAGCAAGAAAAATTGTGTGCTTTTCTTTTCAGTTCTTCTTTTTATTTGATTTATTAAAAAAAATTAAAAAAAAATTGTGAGTCCTACTTGAATCCGTTTCTTCTTCTTCTTCTTCATGTTAAGCAAACATTAAAAAAAGTAAGGAAAATTGTGTGCTCTTCTTTTCAGTTCTTCTTGTTTTTTGATTTTAAAAAAATAAAAGAAAAAAATTGTGAGTCCTATCTGAATTCATGTTTTGATTCTTCTTCTTCTTCTTCTTCTTCTTCTTCTTCGTGTTAAAAAAAACATTAAAAAGGTAAGAAAAATTGTGGGCTTTTCTTTTTCAGTTCTTCTTTTTATTTGAAATCCTACTTGAATTTCTGTTTTGCTTTTTCTCTCCAGTTACTATCGTTCTATTGTTCTCGTGGTTCTGTTTTTTTATCCCCCTGAAAAACACTTCTGGGTACGTCCCGTACTTATCCATCGTTTGATGCCGTTTTTCTTCTTCTTCATTTAGTGTTTTATTTTTTATTTTTTGAAAAAAAAAATGAAAGAAAAAAACGGAGGACGCATTCACGTGAAAAGCACATCGTGCACGTGGAGAGGCGCTGAAATCAGAGGATAAGAGGTTAGTATTTTGTACTCTACATTCTACAATATTACTCCCTCCGCTGCCGAATATAACATAGAATTGATTTTTTACCGAGATTAAAAAAAGTTAAATAACTTATCTAATCATATTTTATATTATGTATTCTTAGATTATATATCAATTTATAAATTAGATAAAATAGTTAATAAATAATAAATATAAATATTTTAAAGTAATTTAATTAGTTTTTTTAATAAATCCAAAAAAACTTAACCGTGTTTTGTTTTGGAGAGGAGGTACTTAAAGTTGAAAGATGGAGTGTGTGCATCTATAGGGGTATATATTGTAGAGAAAATTGGTGAAATGGACCAAATAATACAAATATTTAGATAAAAAAAAACTAAAGTAAAAAATATGTAATTTTTTATCCATAGATCTACAACTTTCTTCCACAAAATCTGCAATTTGCTTTTATGATAGGGAGAATCGTTGAAAAAGAACTTTGAATTTGTAAAATGACAAATTAGGTTTTTTACCCAGAGTTGATTAGAAAATATTAAAGCTTGATAAGCAATTTCCAACTCATTTTTTGGGAAATTTTTTAATTTGTCATTTTACAATTTCCAAGTTCTTTTTAAAGGATTCTCCTTTTATGATATTCTTGTCCCCAAATATTTCCCCCATTATTTGGGGGAGAAGGGTGTTTCCATTGATTTTCCTTTATATTTACTCTTCATTGAATGTATCTACCATTAGATCAACTTTCAATGGTTGAGATTTAATAATATGTAAAATATATTATTATAATAAAAATCTGCCATAGTAAATCTCAACCATGAAAGCTCATCTAACGGTAGATATATTCAATTGAGAGTAAATGGAGAGAGAAATCAATGGAGACACCCCTCCCCCATTATTTGGTCGATCGGTCATTTTCCCCAATTTCCTTGTATTGTGGTAATGACTAAATTTTCTTTTATTGTCATTATTTAAATTTGAAATATATGAGTGGTAAATTTTGACAGTGAAACTGGTAAATTAATAATTCTTTTTCAGTTAAAAAAAAACATTTAATATATTTTTTTTGTTGGATATCACATTTAACATTGAAACTTATAAAATTTAGCGTTCATATAAAATGATTTACGAAGTTGAAGTATGAAAATTTAGGCACGCAGATAATATAAATTTACAAATCTCTGTGAATTTACTACTTAAAGATAATATATTTAACTGAGTCCGTGACAGTATGTATGACAATATGAGCAATCAAGGATACTAATTTGTTATTTGTCCAAGATTATGATTTATTGTTGTTAAATTTCTCTTGGTACGGTACTCTATTGCTCTCAATCTCACTTGTATGAGTTTTCTCATCAGTAATTGGTTACTCTCTCGCTCTCTTTTTTTTTTTTTAAAAAAATTTCTATGGGAGATGGTTCTCCTAAGATTTGTGATATCCACGTGACTTTAAAAAAAAAAAAAAAATTCTATGGGAGATGGTTCTCCTAAGATTTGTGATATCCACGTGACTAGGTGTAATTATTGAATAATTTTTAGGAGTAGACTTATATGCTTAATTTTATATATTTAATGTATTTATTTCCAATCAAATTGGAACAAGTGAAATCTTAAAATTTTCAAAAAATAAAGAAATTATTAGCATTAGTTAGTTAGAGCTTAGGCCTTGTTTGGTATATGATACTGGAAGGGTTGGTATAGGGCTTGGCACAAATATTACCTATTTTGTTGTGTTAGGTATTAGGGATTGAAGATAACTAGAATTTTTTTTTTTTTTGCCAAATGAAGATAACTAGAATTAAAAGTATTATGGAAGTGAAATTGCAGCAAAATCATCCCCAGGTATTTAAAAAGCAAAATCATCCCCAGCAAAATCGTCGTCGTCGTCACTGAGATCGCTGGGCAGTGGCTTCATGAGAGCGATAGTCCGCTGAAATCGAACCGTGAAGAGAAGTACCTTAGTTGGGGAGAGATGAGAAAAATATTCAGTTTGATCTTCGGTGGAGGCAACCCAACAAAGAAATATCGAAATACTTCAAAATCCAGTCAATTGAATTAAATTTACATCATTGGAATCTAAAAGAAATCAGGGGCATGTTATTATAAGGGGCCATTATAGGCGCCATTGTTGGTTTAGTGAAGGTCTGCGAGAGATAGGAAAGCTTGGGGAAGAAAGGGAATATTATTTTAATTGATTATAAGTGACATTATAGCCTTTTTATAATTTATGTTAATTATAAAATAAATTTAATTCAAGCCATACCTCCAAATATTACTCCATACCAAACTTAATTTTAAATTCTAAACACCAGTTTCAATCACAATTCCAATCCTAATACCAATCTATCAAAATTCAATGCTAAGTATCAAATAGGACCTTAGAGTATAACTTAAGGATAAAATAATATCATCTATACCAAAAAAATAATACACATGTCTTGGTTTAATTAATTAAAAACAAATATATTAAGTACATAATTCACATAATTTTATTGTAAATTAGGAAGATGAAATGCAAATTATCTCAAAATTAACTTTCAAATACGTGGTATGAAATTGAGTTGTAAATAGCATAAAATGGGTTACAAATTATAGATCTAAAAAATTTTTATATATGATGTAAAATGGACAACTTCTAAGTTCCATAGGATTAATTTTATATATAATGATCTGTTGATAAATAATGACTAACTGAATTGTGAATTGTCGAGGCCAGATCACATCTTCAAGTCTTTTTTAAATGTGAGGTCACGATTTTGATAGAACTACGACAAAAATAATGAATTATAAATTACCAAAATAAATGATAAGTTATCAAAAACCCAAAAAAAATATAGAATCATTTCTCAACTAGGGACATTTTGGCCCCATATATTATTTTCAGATTTGTTATGGAACAATGTCCTTCTCTATCATCTTTCTAGATCATTAAAAAATAGTGAAAACAATTCTTATAATACTTCAATGGGTTTGTACATTTAATATCATAGAATAATAAAAATTAAAATTTGAACATGATTATATCCAATATTTTAAATTTTTATGTCATTGATTACAGTTCAGGTCATTCCCCCACATTTTTCTCAACATTTGACTCGATATATATATATATATATATTTTGAATAGAAGCAAAGCAAGAAGCAAGAAGAAGAACCCTTCAATTTTTTTTTTTGAACAGTCAAAGAACCCTTCAATTAGACTTTGAAATACTTGGACAAGAGGTAAGTATAGAATTTCGTAATGTTATTATTAATATTATGAGCTCCATGATTCTTAAACACAATTGTGTAGTTTGAGTTGAGTTATACATAAATAATTGAAATTGAATATTACTCCCTATTGCCTTTATTATAACTCATACGATTATTTCCCATGTTATTTAATACAAAATTATTTGTCTCAATTACTTCCTGACTTTAAGTATCTCTTATTGTAGGCATAAGGCATTATCATGAAACTTATGAGTTAACTCTCAGAATTTATTGTTTTTTTTATTTCTATATTATAAAATCAAATCGAGTCAATTTTAAACTGAGATTAGTTTTAAATTTAGGTAAACTAGTGAGTTTGCACACCAAGTTTACTGTTTTTATGTTTAAAGCTTACAAAATCATATTAACTTATTTTTGAACTTATTCTAATTTTTTTAATTTGATCATACTCAACGATTTTTTATATAAATTTTATAGAAATTTTTTCATTAAGCATGAAAAATTATGAATGTTAGTGAATTTAATTTTGATTATTTGGATTTAAAATATATTTAAATCAAATTGTTGTCACTTTTATATTTTAATTATTTAATTATAGGTTAAAATCTAAAAAACTTTCCTGAACTTTGTCTCAGTTGCATATGACCTCCTTGATATTTTGAAGTTTAAATTCAACCTCCTTGACATTTTAATTTTTGACATCTAAGCACCATGCCTTAAGTTTCACTATTAAGTCACTGACAAAAACTGCCATATCGATTCAAGGGAGTTATATACCCACGATCAAACTGATCATATGTTTTTTGGTGATAGAATGAAATCGAGTAGCCTTGATAGTGCTGTATCATCCTTGAATATGGATGATGAAGAGTATATTCTCCATTAGTTTTCTTCATGCTGCAAAGAGACACAAATGATTTAGGGATTTTTTTTAAATATAAAATAACATTTTATCCTTCGTATATAAAAAAAGATATGGTGATGATAAAATTATAACTTTTGTGGATGCGATGTAGGATGCCACATCACCCTCTCATCAATACGATGTGGCAGTTTCTGTCAATGACTTAACGGCAAAACTAACGACAGGATGCTTGATGTCAAAAATAAAAGTATTAAGGAGGCCAAATTTAAACTTCAAAACATCAAAGGGTTATATGCAACTAATCCAAAATTCAGGGGAGTTTTTTATATTTTAGCATAATAATTATATATTATTAATACATATTTATTGATAAAAGTAAACTTTTACAAGTTTACCATTTAAGTCCATGATACGATTTTATGTCATTATCACGAGTTTGTTTAAACTTATGAATTTAACAACCTTGATTATAGGTCACAAATTTCATACTCCCTATGGTTCAAAATGTAAGAGCCAAATGTGTGATAGGGGTCTAGTTTTTTATATAAGATACGGTTTGATTTTGTCTTATCATTTAATACATTTTCCCCCCAATTTTATCTCTAATTAATTATATGTCTCTGATATCTTTTTTCCCACTCATTCTTTCACATCTCCTTTTTCTCTCATTCTCTCTCCCACTCACTCTCTCCATAGATAATGGTGTTTTAGGGAATGCAAGTTAATTTTTTTTTCTCCATATGTATTGTCTTTAACCAATTTTAACCAAATTTTTAAATTGCGTAATTTAGTTATTTGCATCTTATATGATAGTATTTGTTTTATTCCAAAATATAATTCTCATTAGAAATTATTAAGCGTAACTACCCCTTTGTTTTACCCAAATTATACAAATCTCCCATCAATTTTGAAAATATATATACTTCTCTTGATATTAAAATGTATCTTATAGAATCCTCCCTTATATATTTAAGATTCCATTTTCATCCACCTAAACATTTGCTGACCGTTGAGTTTGATTATCAAAATATATTTTGACCAAAATACCCCTATTTCTGCAAATGAACAAACATTTATACTTGTCTAAAGATAATTTTTTATACAACCAAAAAATAATTTAAGTACATATATGTTCAAAATTTCCAATATATTATAAATTTTATTAATTTTTATTATATTACTAAATTTTAATTGAATTTTTTTTATCATATTTATTGAAACTTATTTAACATATTAACGGACATGCTTGTAAAGAAGTCCCTTATTTGAGCCTTGTATATAATACTAGTATTTCCTGAATCCAAGCTAGGGACATGAAATTAAAAGAAACATAAAAAATATAGGAGAAATTAAAAAAGAACAAGAAAAAAAAAATAAGAAAATAGTTTTTTTTTTAAATAGGTTTGCAAACTTTAATATTCCTTTTGATGAAGATTGAAAAGACAACCAATCATGTTGAAAAACTTACCATGCACGCATCACTCATAACAAAATATTTTTCTTGTACATATGCCATTGAAATCCTAGAACATGGTCGGTGTAGCTGAAAAATATATAGTAGTAGTGTAGTCAACAGTCCCTAACTTATCACAGATGCATGTACGGTAGATGACGGGAATTGCAGAGGACGTGGCTACCCATTGCGCTGAATCATGCGCAGATAAAGCAATGCAGGAACTTAAATATTTGTGTTGCTACAAGAGCTATGTTGATGACTTCCAAGATGAACAGAAATGTTTGAGTGCAAAAAGAGACACAGTGCTTCAAGATATTAAAGAAGCTAAAGACAGAAATGAGGATCAGATTGAAAATGAAGTTAAACTCTGGTTAGATAGAGCCAATCATCTCATACAAGAAGACACAAAAGGAAAGAAGAAATGGTTTGGTTTGATTCCAAATTGCTTTTGGCAGTACAAGCGAGGCAAGGACTGGGAAGGCAAGGCACGAAGAATTAAAGGACTGATAGAAAAGAGTAATGATTTTCCTCGTGTTGCGCGTTTCACTGGGCTTCCTGGCATCGAGTTCTATTCTTCTGCAAATTTTATGCAATTTGAGGATAGAAAGTTGCATTATAAGAAACTTCAGGCGGCATTGAAAGATGACAAGTTTATGATTGGACTGCATGGGCTAGGGGGAACAGGGAAAACCACAATGGCAATACAAGTAGGTATAGAAGTTGCAGACTCAAAAGTGTTTGATAAAGTCGTCTTTACTGTTGTCTCAAAGGATCCAAACTTGAAAAAGATTAGAGACAACATTGCAAAACACCTAAATTTGACTTTCAATGAAGGAATGGATGAATCTGAACAATTGTGGAAAAAAATAGCAGAAGGTGAAAAAAAGGTACTCATAGTACTAGATGACGCATGGGAAAAGCTTACACTTCGAGAGATAGGGATTCCTCTTGGTCATCATGGCAAGGGTTGTTGTGCTATTTTGCTAACCACACGCAGTTGGAGAGTTTGTGGAGATATGGGATGTGATGAGACTATTGCACTTGAGGTCCTAAATGAAAAAGATGCAGTTGATCTTGTCCTATCTTATGCTGACCAGAGAATAGATGATTCTTTCAATGATTTTAAGGATGTGGCTTTAGGTATTGTGAAGGAGTGTGGAAGATTGCCAGTTGCAATTGTACCAGTCGCAAGTGCATTGAAATCTAGGCCTCTAATAGAATGGAAGCAGGGATTGGATAGATTGCAGAATTCTAAGGCAATTCATTATGTCAATGAAGATTTAAAAGAGGCTTATAATTCTTTGAGATTAAGCTATGATTATCTCAAGAATGAAGAAGCCAGAAAACTCTTCCTCTTGTGCTCTCTGTTTCCAGAAAATTATGAAATACCTATAGAACTTTTAACCAGAATTGCTAGATGTCTCGGGCTTTGTGGAGAAGCTACTAGATACTCTATCATGGCTATAGCATAAATAGAAACAGAGCTTCAATCATTCATATATGTTTCACATAATCAAGCAAAGCAATAACATGCATCAATACACAAACAAAAATATCAATAAATGCAGGAGAGGTAAGTTCCCTACCCTTTTTTTTTTCTTTCCACGTATGCTCCAGCTCCGCTTACTCACGAACCAAACGAATACTGAACCCTATAAACCAAATCAAGGATATAGGATCAATCTCAATTCCAAATCCTTACTTTTATATCACTTAAAGTTGGTTACCATTCACACTCTTTAGATGGCTATTAAAGGCCTAAACATATACCCAAAGGGTTGGGAAAATCTATACCAAAAACCACCTTTAAAAATGCAAAACACTGATTTTTAGGGGGTTGGCCGCGGCCCAGAAAATCCAGTTTCTTGGCTGAACTTCCAAAAATCATAACTAATTCAGGAAAAATCGAAATAAGGTGATTCCAAAGCCAAATGAAATCTATTTAAGTCCTCTTTCAAGGAAAAATATTGGTCATTACTGGAAATCACCACAAAAGTCCAGATTTACCAAAAACCTAACGTTGTGCCAAAACAGGGTCCAGTTTGGATGCCAAACTTTGGTCAGTTAAAAATCCCAGCTCAAAAATCTAAATAACACAAAATTTATGTCCATTTTGAAGCTTGAGATGTCAACTTTAAGACTGGAAAGTTTCATAATTTTCCAACATCATTTGCCCAGTCAAAACGTCCACGCCATCTGACTGTCCAGAACAGACTTACACTGGACAGATTTTCCAGATTTTTACATTTGATCCCAAATGATTCCCAAATCAATTCCAATGGCCAAAATGTTCAACAAAAGACCAAATTCTACACAACACATAAGCCAATTCATACCATTCAAAAATTGCACAAAATCAGGGCAAATTCATAAATTCCCAATACTCAACCATAATTCACAAAACTTAGATCAAAAGGCTTCAAATACTCACCTCTTCCTCTTTCCCAAACCAATTTCTTGATTCTTCATCTTTCCAAATTTCCTCAAGCCATCAAACACCTTCAATCAAAAATCTAAAACCATAGAGATGAAGCTCTCATCACTATGAACAACTTTATAGAAGGTGATTAGAGCATTAGAGGACAAGAAGCCAACCAAAATCTCACCTTTTGATTTCTCTTTCCTCCCTTGAGCTAGCAAAAATGGAGAAATAGAGAGAGAGAGTAGAGGATGAAGAAGAGGATCAGCTTTTTTTTTCCATTTGCTTCATGTGTTGGCCGACCAAAATAAAGGAGAGGGAAGAGAAAAAGCACTTTGAACATTTGACCAAGATCTAAGGGTCCACAAGGTGCCAAGTGTCACCATCTTGACAAACCTCACATGAGCTCACATAAGCTCACACACATGTGATTCCACCCCTTGATCTCTTGCACAAATCAATCCTAACCATTGATCTTGAAGTTACCAATGAGTTTCCTCTTCGGTAACTGACCAATTGGTCGGTAACTTTACCGTTTTGCCCCTGATTATGGCAATTCCTCCTGAATCACCACCAAACACTTCATATTTTTCCATATCACCACATTATGCGCCCTCCCTCTATTTTAAGTCAATTTAGAGATTAATCCATAATTGAACTTAAATACAGGGTTTCGGCGTTGCTCACAGCACATACGAATCACATCCGGAACTCAAATCACATCGAATTCTCCAAAAGGGTTATTTATCACTAACCACATCCACTTTTGGAGTCATTATCTCTTAATCACAATTTAGGATCTTGCTAAACCAGGGCTTAGCAGTCCACTTATCTCAGGCTTATTCTCTAGCATCAAGTTTCAAAATTCGGGGTATTACAAAACCCGCAGTAGGCGGCAGCGTTCAAGACTTATATGGCAAAGATAGAGCTACAGAGGACTACTTTGTTACGCCGTGGAGTGTCTCTGTTGCTAGGTCTCATATTGATTCATTTTGATAAATTCCTATTATATGACTCCTTTTATATGAATTTAGATATAATCTAGACAAGTGCATGGTAGCTTCTGGATTCGGGTAATGGGTATTTGATTGAAAGGTCTTGATCTGATGAAAAGGGGCAAAAGCAAATTTTTCATTGTTTTGTCCTTCTCAAAAAGTGCCATAATAGAAAAGGTATTCATATAAACACCTCTAGCAATACCACAAATGCTTGGCTAATCTTATAAAAAAGTACTTTTTAATGTCGAATTACTAAGAAAATGATATTTCTAGAAACAGTATAATGTTGTGTGATGTTTTAAAAGTGAGGGTATTTTTGAAGAAAAAGAGATTTTTGCTTCTGATCTTTGCTTCAGAGAAGTTCCCAACTTGTTGCTTCTCTTTCACAGCAGGAAAACAAATTCTGCTATCATTTAAAAACTGATTTATGCCTTTGCAAAAGACAGAGTTTAGTCTTGTCCTTATCTATAGGCCAAATTTCATAGATTTTAGTCTGATTTTACTTTTTCAGGTTTTTCTCCGCAAGGAAACATGGACTAGTGGATGCTGCAGTGAGAAACAACTCATATGATAAGACTGCCATTGTTGCTCTTCCTGGTGGTGTTGGAAGAGCTATTTGAAGCTGCTTGACTTTCTGGACTCGTGTGAGGATTGGGGCATTGTCTACAAAGGAGAGGTTGCATCATTGTGGAAGGTTTGTGAAAGCAATTCACAGGCTTTGGCTTAACTTGCTGAGTTCTATAACATCTCTTGCAGTGATTTAAGGAAGAAGGAAACTACATTGGAAAGCATATAGATAGGGAATTCCTTTTCCCTTCTATTTTTAAACTTCAAATAATTCCTTCAATAAAAAAGTTCAGTTGTAGAATGTTTCATAAGTTGTTTGTTTGGTTGGAATTGTAGTCTAAGCTTGAGCTTTTATATTTCTTTCAGGAGCGAAATGAAAGGCTGTTTTACAAACTTCGTATTGACCATGTTGAGCTTTTAATTTCTTACATGTTTTAAACTGCTACTAAAGTCAATTTGATTCAAGGGCTGCCCTATTTGTTATAAAACCCTCATGATAGTGCTGTTGTTTTGTGAGGGACATGGTATTTTCATTTGAGTGTTTTCCAAATTCAAAAAAAAATATAAATGTCTTCAAATTGATAGTTTTTCAATGCTAAGGGGTAGAAAAGCAAAAAATATTTAAAAAAAAAAGGAGATACAACGACTGTTTTTGCAAAAACAGTCGTTGTATCCTGAACTTACAACGACTGTTTTGTGAAAACAGTCGTTGTAAGTCTCTTACTATGACTATTGTTAAACGGTCGTCTATTTTGAAATTTTCCACGACACTCACATACACATCCCCCTAAAAACGGTCGTTAAAAGTCCCTTCTGCAGTAGTGTAAAAGGGTCATGGAAATTTTTGTAGGATTAAAATTTCATTTATTGATGTATGACAGAAGGTGGAAGGGGCATGGAAATTTTTGTAGGAGTAATTTTTCAATTATTGATGTATGATAGAAGCAAGGTGGATGAAACTTCCACGAATTTGTGAATTTTCAATTATTGATGCATAATAGATGGAGGAAGGGGTATGGAAATTTTTGTAGAAATGATTTTTCAATTATTGATGTACGATAGATTGAAGGTGGATGAAGCTTCCAAGAACTTGTGAATTTTCAATTATTGATGTACGATAGATAGAGGTAGGGGCATGGAAAATTTTATAGGTGTAATTTTTCAATTATTGATGTATGATTGATGCAAGGTAGACGAAACTTCCTCGAACTTGTGAATTTTCAACTATTGATGTACTATAGATGGAGGAAGGTGCAATGAAATTTTTGTAGGAGTAATTCTTCAATTATTGATGTATGATAGATGCAAAGTGGATGAAACTTCCATGAATTTGTAATTTGAAATTATTAATCTACGATAAATGGAGGAAGCGCATGGAAATTAATGTTGGAGTAATTTTTCAATTATTGATGTACGACAGATGGAAGGTGGACGAAGCTTCCACGAACTTATGAATTTTCAATTATTGATGTGAATAGATGGAGGAAGGGGCATTGAAATTTTTGTAGGAGTAATTCTTCAATTATTAATGTATGATAGATGCAAGGTGGATGAAACTTCGACGAATTTGTTAATTTTCAATTATTGATGCATGATAAATGGAGAAAGGGGTATGGAAATTTTTGTAGGAGTAATTTTTTAATTATTGATGTACGACAGATGGAATGTGGATGAAGATTCCATGAACTTGTGAATTTTCAATTATTGATGTACGATAGATGGAAGAAGGGGCATGGAAATTTTTGTAAGCGTAATTCTTCAATTGTTGATGTATGATAGATGCAAGGTGGATGAAACTTCCACGAACTTGTGAATTTTCAACTATTGATGTACGATAGATGGAGGAAGGGTCATGGAAATTTTTGTAGGAGTAATGTTTCAATTATTGATGTACGATAGATGCAAGGTGGATGAAGTTCCACGAATTTGTGAATTTCCAATTATAAACTGATATATATGTAATGATCTACATTATGATTTAGTAATTTATTTAATTTTCTAAATTTTTTTAAAAAAAGTCAATGGACGGACCAGAGGCAGTAATATGCTATTGTGGCATGCTTGTAAAATTTTCAATTAATGATTTACGATTAGATGGTGGATGGTGCATGGAATTTCCACATACTTATTGTTATGTTGTTTTTTTTTAAGAAAAAAATTATGAGGCACAAGGACCAATATTGAACTCTCCATTTTCTACAGCTCCTTTACACTTCCAACGGGGGTCTGTGCTTGAGCCAAGACAAGGCTTGAAGAGAAGGCTTCTTGGCATGTACCACTATTATCCCATCCTTATCCACATTTTTCTTTTCTGTGATCTTCAATTTCAAATCATTCTTCTCTCAATATTCATGATCTCTCTCTTTCTCTGTTTTTTTTCAATATCATTTTAATGCTCTCCGGGAACTAGCTAGCTAGCAGTTTGACTAGCATTCAACTATTGAATCTGAAGCAGTTATAGCCAGCTTTATTATAGATGCATAACTCAGGGTGAGGTGAGTTATACAACTTATGTTTTTATTAATTAATTGTTTATCATGACACCAGCCAAGCTCTAAGATTTTGAAATCAAAAGAATAGTGGGAAGCAAGCATTGATTCATGCTTCCACTACAAAAAAAATGGTATTCTGTAGCGGTGACATTGTAGCGGTTATACCAAACCACTACAAATATTAACATTTGTAGCGGTTTTAACCTAAACCGCTACAAATTTGTAGCGGCAAGCTACGCACCAAGTGGCGCGACAGATTAGCAGCGTTTTTTATAGCGGTTAGGTAAAAAAAAACCGTTACAAATTTGGCGCGAAATTCTCGCTAAAACTTGTAGCGGTTCAATTGTAGCAGTTAATAAACAAAAACCGCTATAATATTCCTGCCACTTGGAGCGACCAAGACCCGCCAACAGTGTAGCGGTTATTTGTAGCGGTTATAGCAACAAAACTGCTACAAAATCCCAAACGTCGCGTATTTGTAGCGGTTATAAGGATATAACCGCTGCAGAATTTCAGGAGTCTCTAAGTTTGTAGTGGTTCTGGACCATAACCGCTACACAATTTCAAAGGTTTTTGTACTTTGTAGCAGTTATTATAAAACCACTACAAATTTAAGTCGCCCTTAGTGATTTGTAGCGGTTATTGGGATAACTGCTACAAATTGCTGGCCTATTTAAGGGCGCCGCCTTCCTCCTTTTTTCGGTTTGCTCATTTTGTTTCCTGAAGTTTTTCTGAGTGTTTTCTTTTAGATTTGAGCGTTTAGACGTCTGTGAAGGAGTTTTTGCTGCAGTATTTGCACTTAAGGTATAAAGATAAGACGTATTTTATTTGTATTTGTATTCTTATTATATTTTTGCATAATAATGTGACTAAAATATTTTTTTTTGGAATTTTTACAGTTGATATGGCTTCAAAAGAGGATAGGGGGAAGGCCCCTGAGGTCCCCACACCGATTTTGTGGGGTGGCAGCAGCCGAGCAGGAGGCAGAGGGAGGGGGCAGCGCAGAGGCAGGGCGACCGTGGCATTTCAGCCCATCCCCCCACAGGAGTCGGCCCTACCACAGGCACCGCAGACGATCCCACAGGAGACGACCGCACCAGAGGTGCCTGAGTTTGGGGGGCAGATATTAGTGTCGAGGAGGACTTCGAGATCCTGATTAGGATCAGGGAGATGGAGCAGTTCCTCGATGAGGAGGAGGCTCGGGAGCAGAACAACCCACGAGGGTCGTCTTCGCGGTCCACTGGGTTTGAGGTGCAGGTCCAAGTTAAATAAATTTTTTTATTTAATAAATTATTTATTTAAATTTGAAATGTTAAATTTGAATTACAATTTATCTAATGTGCGGTAAACTGTGCAAATGAGCAGGGGAACGTGTTGACGAGGAGGCTGGACGTGGCCGGTCTAAACAGCATGGACCAGACCCTGCGAGTTATAGTGTTGTGGAATGAGGGCACTGACCAGCCCATCGACAATGGGGGTCACCTGTTCAACCGCTTCCTGAACGAGCTGGGCGCGAATTGGATGCGGTTCCCCCTTCACTTCAGGACATGGAGGCACATTCCGAAGGGGCCGAAGGACCAGGCTTGGGAGGAGGTGGTTCAGGTAATTAATAGTATTTAATTAATATTTTTTGTAATTAATTCTATTTAATTAATATGTTTTAATAGGATTTTTGTAATTATTGATATTTAAATAATTCTTTTGCAGCTGTGATTTGCCGTCCGGGCCAACCGGAAGAGGTACACCCTCGTGAAGATGGGTGACGGTTGGAGGAACAGGAGGAACCGTCTCTTCCACAGGGTAGATAAGGACGGGACGATGCCTCTGGAGCAGCTGATCGAGAGCGTCCCGGACGGCGTGCCGCCGAACAACTAGGCGAGTTTCGTCTAGTTCAGGAGGAGCCCTGAGGGGCAGGTAATGTATTTATTAGATTCTTTATATATAATTTTGTAATTTTTAATTATTAAATTATAATTTCAATTTAATTATTTTTAATTTGAACTTTATTAATTTTAAATGTTTTTTATTGTTTTAATACATTTAATATTGTTTTTTTTTCAGGAGCTTTCTCAGAGGAACACCAGGATCCGTGGGCAGCAGACGATCCACCACACAGCTGGATCGAAGACCTTTGCTGTCACTTACAGCGAGTTGGTAAATTTTCAAAATATCACTGACTTTTAGCTGTTTATTTCATAATACTAATTGAATTTTGTAATTGGTTTAGGAGAAGAAGACACAGCAGGAGAACCGTCAGACGGACTATGGGGAGTTGTACACCATCACACACAGACACCGTGACGGGACTGCAACCTCTCAGCAGGCAGAGGCGGCCATGGTAAGTAATTTTATTATTATGATTTTTATAAAACCAACTTAATAATGAAAAATGCTAATTACTAATTGTTTCATAAAATGGCAGGAGCGGATGTAGCAGTCGTAGGCTGAGCTGCGAGAGACCCAATCTCCAAAGCTTGTTCCTTTGCTTTTATGAATATCGGGCATAAAAGGCAGAAATATACATGTTCAACCATTATTCCATATGAGGTAATCTCAAAACTCAAGGGGTTAAAACATTTAAGGATTGATGTGAACCCTGATGATGAGTGGTGGGATGAGAATGTACGAGACATTCTTCCAGAAATATTAGGCTTAGAGCATTTGCTGACTCTTAGCTTATATATCCCACATCTGGAACTTCTAAAGGCCATACCAGACCATATGTTTTAGGTTGATTTTAGATTTATTGTTGGTAGGCACATGCAAAGGATCATATTAAGTACACCATCCACATGTGAGGAAAAATTTAAACAAAGTGTTTGTAGCTTGAAGTTTGTAAATAGTGATGTCGTCCCTAATGAAATAAAAAGGCTTGTTGGGCATAGTAAGGCCTTATTTCTCAAGTGGCATAGGACAATCAAGAATTTATTAGAATTTAAAAAGATGAATTTAGAACAGCTATGTATGCTGGAAGAATGCAGAGAAATGCAAACAGTTGTTGATGGGAGACAATCAAATAAGGGTAATGATATTTTCTCACATTTGTTGTCCTTATACGTTTCACACATGAAGAGTTTAAGAAGCATATGGGAAGGGCCAATGCCAGCTCGTTGCTTTTCGGGTATGCCCAAGTCTTTAGTATTGCAAAATTGCCCTGAGTTAACTATTGTCTTTTCCATGGATTTTGTGGGCAATCTTTCACTATTAAAGGAACTTATTCTTAAGCATTGTCCCAAATAAAGTAACCACTTTGATAAATGATGGCTCATTCAGACACAAAATAGAGGTTTTCCTGCCTAAATTGTGAAAGATACTACTTGTCCATCTTCCTGAGTTGATCACCATTTCCAATGGATGTTGCATAGGTCGAAGCTTGAATAAAATTGCAATTTCTGATTGCCCAAAACTCCAAAGCCTTTCAAAGTGGGAATTGTCCAGCCAAAGTCTGAAGGTCATTCAGGGAGAAATGAAGTGGTGGAACCAACTGCAATGGAGAGAAGAATGGGGAATATCACGACGACCATCTAGGTTTGATTGCATCTTTTTCTCAATTGATAATAAGGTTGATATACTGACTCAAATTGGGAATGATGGTAATGATATTGATGTTGATAATGCAGGTAATTCTATCTATTTTTAATTTAAATGTTCTCAATGTGAATGTCATTACCTCTTTTAGCATTCCAATTTTTCTTGATTCCCTTACCTTGTTAAAATATATCACAGCAGATACGACGCTGCCACAGACTTTATTTGAGCATCCAAAGCAAAATGCCAACAGTTTCAGCAGGTAGGTATATTTGCATAACTGTATTTTATGTACCTCTATTCTGAAGCTTAGCAAAAATTGTGATGTAATTTTGTAACAAGAATTCTTATTTCTGGATTAGGAGATGCTATTGCAGTGTCAAGCAAAAGGCTGACACAGTCGCTTTTCGAGTGCCAAGTGAAGTAGAAGTTTTAGATGATGGGTTCAGGCGGAAGAAATATGGCCATAAAATAATGGATGCATCCAAAAATCTAAGGTAGCACCACTACAATTATCCTAAAAGGGAAAAAAAAAGAAAGACATAAGTACTTCAATATTTATGCATCATCTGGCTAATACTGTGTGGTGTCAATGCGTAGAAGCTATTACAAATGTGCCTATGTCGGTTGCCCGGTTAGCAAGAGTTTGCAATGATCTAAAGAAGACCCAACTTTTTTCTTGGTGATTAAGCAAATTCTATATCAATCGTACTATTGGCCTCTGCTTTATATACTGAAAGTCTAATCCATGATTTCTACACAGTACTAGACAGAGATACAATTAGTTTAGTATATAGAGTTGTTATATCGGGCATTATTCTAGGACGCATACTTGTAATTGTGTTAATAATGCATTATGGCAGGAAGGATGAAGCACAGAAGACATTGATGGTTTCAGCACATCGGTTTGGCAACACAGATTCCACCAGAAGATGGGTTCATTTGGAGAAAATATGCCCAGAAAGAGATCTTCGGCTTTATTTACCCCAGGTTACATGATTGCTTTCATATATACACCAACTCAAATTAATATGAATAATATTAATATTTATTATCTGTGTAAATGCATGGCGTTGGTGTTAGTTTATTAAATATAGAATGGGTCTATGCCTGTTTGGGGTGTTTAAACTTGAAAACAATATATATATATATTAACATATAATTTGGCACGTTCAATTCAAAGTATTGCTTATCTAAAACCTTTCTGCTTTCACATCTATCTCACTAACTCATAATTTTCTTGTCATACGACCTAGTTGACTCATTCCCATCCAGCAAGTATAGCTCTGTATGTGTGTACATATGTATGTCTGGCCGGGTTTGACACATCCACTTAAATACTTAATATTCGTCCTAATGTATATAGTAACCCACTTGATTATCCAATTGGCTGCAGATGAAGACTAATTTCCCAAATTTTTTACTTTCTTTCAAAATAAGCATCTAACCATAGAAAGGTGAAAACTTTTTTTTTTAAATTAATTACTTTCTATACTGGCTATTGTTTTAACCTATATATATAGTGTTTTCTACACGAGTTACTTTTGCAACCGGTGTAGAATATCATCAACTTCACTATTTAATTAAGAAATTGCCACAAGCCACATTTTCTGCATCATCTTTGCAGTAACTGGTGTAGAAAGGTCACTGTAAATTTTTTTTTTCAATGATGAATGAATAAAATACAATTATGACTAACTAATAAATATTTTGAAAGCATGCAATTATTATTTGCAGGAGTTATTTCAGGAGCACCCACGAGAAATTATATGGATGCCCAGCAAAGAAACAGGTGCAGCGTCTAGATAGTCACCCTAACACATTTGCAGTGACATATAGAGGCAGCCACACGCGCCACTTGTCGTCCATAGCTCCATCTTCATCAGTTCCACCACCACTAATATTAGGTAAAATAGGTGACATAGTGACTAGTGAGACACTGGATCCTTCCAATGACAAGGTTGACAAGGATAGGAGGTACATACATATACTACTACAAACATTTAATTTAAAGAATATTATGGTGCTTAGGAAGCGCCATAACTTCCAGTGCCATTAAAACAAGCTACAACGCTTCTTGAATATATGGAAGCGTCATAATTTGATTATTTAATTTTTTCTATATATAAAGCTATGACACTTTCATGGGGAAGTGCTATAAGAAGTTGGCACTTTCTATGGCGCTTCTCCAAGAAAGTGCCATAGGAAGTCAATGACTTCCAATGGCACTTCCCTGGAAAAAAAATCGTAATTATTTTATTTTCCTGATGTAAACCTCCATTTACAATCCAAAATCCACAACAATTTATAATACAATCAACGGCAAAATGAAATAATATAGCACGTATTTTTTGCAATATTACGTATTTATATATCAAGCATAAAAGAACTCCAGCACTTAAAGTTGCTTAAACTTGAGTAATACACATTATTTCTACCGATTATTAAACTAAGTATTACTATATTTGTAAACTCAAAAATTAAAAAACTTACAATGAATAGGAAGATTAAGAAGACAGAGTTGAAACTTCAAATAAATACCTGAAAACAAAATTATGAGTACACATATAAGATTCATAATAGATTTTAACTAAAAAAATATCGATCAAATGTTGAAAAAAAAAACATTTACATGCTAGAGAGCTTCTGAAGGAGGCCGAGACAAGAAGAGAAAAACATGTGGGAGAGGAAGTTTTATATTGCAACAGAGTTCGATCAGGGAAATGGCGGAGCTAGAGGAACGAAGGAAGATGAAAATAAAAATGACAACGGCTGGCTGGAAATTATATAGCACCTTGTATGGATACAAGGTAGGAGAAGTTATGGCGCTTTGTGTCAAAGCGTCATAGCTTCCTATTTTAATTTCATGAACACGCCTGGAATTAATTGTAGGCAAAATTAAAATGTAGGCAAGATTACTCCAATGCTAGGAAACAATATTAGGAGATCCGCAAACAATATCTTTCAATTTATCAAAGAAAATGCATTAAATAAGTCTTTAATCGTTTGGCAATGTGGGAGATAAGTTTTCCTGTCATGGTCATATTGATGACGTTAATTATAATTTTTTTGGTTAAATAAAATAAGTAAATTAATTAACAAATTTTCATTAAGAATTAAACTTTTGATCTTGGCTGTACTTGTATAAATATATTGTGAATAATAAACATTTCACCGACAAAGTGTTAAATATATATAACATCAATATCTTGCCATCTTTCTTACCAATTTCCAATAAATTACTTCCCATCGCTAACTCATATATATTAAAGTAGCAACTTTACCTGGTTACTTCTTAGTATACACTCAAATCTAATATATGTAGATAATTCAAATTTGTTAAATTTTCAAAACAATGACCAATAAAACAAAATTGAAAGCCTTGGCATTTTAGTCATTGACCAATAAAACAAAATATTAATATAGTAATTTTGTTGTTACCTTGTATGGCGCTTCTATTGACGCTTTATATAGAAGCGCCATACAAGGTGATTTTGAAAAAAAAAAAAATTGAAAGCCTTGGGATTTCCAAGGCATTAAAAAAAATTGAAATGACCATGTATGGTGCTTTATATAAAAGGGCCATACAAGGTCTAGAATTAAAAAAAATTATTGAAATGATTATAAATTATTGGAATGATTTTCTACCATGCATGCATAAAATGCTTTTCTATAATTTACGGGCATTGAAATCTAAATTCAGATGGCCAAAAAACAAAATCTAAATTGATGATCAATCCAAAACAAATCTAAATTGAAGAAAGAAATCTTGGTTTTGTGTTCTCACTCATTCTCATTAAAAAAAAAAGTGTCAATGGAAAAAATGGTCATTCAAGCCATTTACTACACATGTCCCTCACTTTCACCCTTATTTTTTAAAAAAAAAGATAAGGCCAATTATGCCGCTTACCTAAGAAAGTGTCATAACTGACCCTTTATTTTTTTTTTTTATAAAAAAAACTGAACACTATTTTCACAAGGGGTTATTAAAAAAAAATTACATCACCTTATATGGCACTTGCATAGAAGGTGATAATAAAATATCTCATTCAATGAGATATTACTGTACAAGGGGAGCCCTTGAATGGTGGCAATATCCCATTCCTTGTATGGCGCTTGCAAGGGCTGCCCTTGTACCATTTCAAGGGGATATTTTAATATCCCCTTGTATGGTGCTTGTCCATATAAGGGAAGTATTTTTTTTAATAATCCCTTGTATGATGCTTTCTCCTTGTATGGCTTTTTCCCAAAAAAGCACCATATAAGGTATTGGGCAGTTATGACACTTCTCTGGTCAAGCGTCATAGCTGCCATATATATATTTTTTAAGAAAAATA
This sequence comes from Inga oerstediana, assembly GCA_963210345.1. NCBI lineage: Eukaryota > Viridiplantae > Streptophyta > Magnoliopsida > Fabales > Fabaceae > Inga > Inga oerstediana. The sequence goes on from OY723400.1 coordinate 76,534,113, forward strand.
GAAGTGTCCTCCGGCATTTGTTTGAAGAAGTGTCATAAGATTAGCATCATTAAATCCATATTTTTATAGTAGTGATATGCAAGTATAAATGAATGCTATTTACTTTCGCTTGTAGGCTTATAACAAAAGAGTTGTTTTTTCTAATACCATTTCTTAAAACTACAGAAATGCCTCCTCACGACGGACAGAGGCCTTTGATGATGGATATAGATGGATAAGAAATACGATGAGGAAGTCATTAGAGGATCTCCCCCTCAAAGGTATACCCTAAACCCCGCTAGAAATGAAAGCAAGAACCAAAATGGAAAAGATGAGCTTTTTGAATTTTGATTGTACTTTTATTTTTGCTCAAAAGCAGGAAAAGAGTTTTCCTACTTGTTTCTTGGTGATTACGCAAATTCTATATATCATACTGTTGGCCTTTTTGTCTGATATACCGAAAGTCCAATCAATAATTACGACTCAGTACTAGACAGATACAGTTAGTTTTGTATAGAATTGTTGTATTGCGCATTATACTAGGATGCATGCTTGTAATTGTGTTAATAATGCATTATAGCAGGAAGGATGAAGCAGAGAAGACAGAGATGGTTCCAACAGTTCAGTTTGGGAACACTGATGTGCCACCTGAGGGTGGCTACTCTTGGAGAAAATATGGCCAAAAAGAGATCGCCGGCTCTAATTACTCCAGGTCACATGATTGCCTATATATATATATATATATATATTAACATACAAATTGACACATTCAATTGAAAGTATTACGGATCTAAGACCTTTCTGCTTTCACATCTATCGTACTAACTCAAAAATTTCTAGCTATATGCCCTAGTTGACTCATTCCCACCCAGCAAGTCTAGCTCATTGAGGTTATACATGTGTTTATACACACTCACAAACATCTGTGTGTTTGTGTGTACATATATATGTCTGGCTCAGTTTGGCTCATCCACTTTAATATTCGTCCATGTGTATATGGTGACCAACTTGATTACCCAATTGGCTGCAGATGAAGTCAAATTTCCCTAATTTTCCCCTTTCTTTTAAAATAAGCATGTAAGCATAGAAAGGTGATTTTTTCCCCCAACAAAATTAATTTCTTTCTATACCGACTACTGTTTTAACTGGCAAGAAAATGTTTTCTACACCAGTTATGTAACCCCCTACCTTAATAGCCAAATTTATAGTTTGAGAATGCATCATTAAGTTAAAATAGAGACCAACGGTTAATTTAAAATTTTTCCAAAACTTGTTCAGTGCGGTCTCACGTTCACATCTCGAATATAATTGGTCTGTCCAGTTCGGTTTCATTCATACATATCAGAGTGCAACCAAAAATTCCCGACAACGCTCAGGTTTCGTTACTTAATAAATGGTTTACAATGCTTAGTTTCCCATACAGGGGATTACACAACACTATTCAATATATACAACATGTGCAACCAATCCCCAACAAAATATGACAACCAACTACCAAAATTAAAACTCCTAGCTAGGAGCTCTAACTGCCCTTCATTATTTGCTTTTCCTTTGAACCGCTTGCCCTTGCTGTAGGTTAGTAATTAGAAAGAATGAGATTCAAAAGAATCACAGTAGTAACAATTCACTTATAACATGTACAATCACAAAGCATGTAAGCAAATCACAACAACAACACAACGGCATTTTTGTGACAGCTTTTGCTGCATTCACAACAGCATGTTTCACAACAGCACAACAACGGCATTTCACAACGGCAATGTTACATCACGGCATATTCAATGAAATGACATACATACAAGGCATCATACACATAATAAGAGAAAGAGTCACTACCTTGTTCTTTCCGCTCGTGCACTGCCACTAGTTTATCACGTGCAGGGCAAATGTCAAATCCTATAATTAGAATTTCAACGACTAGTTATTACTTAATCCAATTCTTTAATTCAAACTCTCAAGTTGGTTATCATTAGGGACATTTAATCAAATAAACCAAGGAGTTAAAGTGGTCAATTAACCTAAAAGACCAATTCCTAACCTCAAAGTTCAACAATACTACATTATGCCATTACATCTTCAATTTTCGCATAAGGGACCAAATCTGACAGAATTTTCTCCAGACTTTGAAAAATTATAACTAATTCTAAAAAAATCGAAATGAGGTGATCCCAAGTCCTATGGAAAGCTATTGAAGTCCTCTTCATAGAAAAAATATGAATCATTACCGGAAATCACCACACAATTCCAGAATTACACAAAATCCCACACTGCTCCAGAATTAAGTCCAGTTTCGACATCAAACTTTGGGCAACCAGAACTCCCAGCTCAAAAAACGAAATGACACAAATTATATGTCCATTTTGAAGCTTGGAATGTGATCTTTAAGACTAAAAATTTTCATAATTTTTAGAGATCATTTGGTTATCTAAAAACACCACACAAGTAGAGTACCTCGCTGGAATTCTGTTCAGGCTGAAAACCTAGATTTACATTTTGAGTTTCAGTGACTCAAAATTCACAACCCGGGGCTATTCCCACATAATTTTTCGTGTAGAACACAATGGTAACATCAAAATTAACAAATTCCCACTTGTTCTCCATGTCCTATTTTGGCAGAAAATTCAAAATAAATTCCAACAATTACCAACTTCCAATTTCAGTATCAAACTTATGTCAAATGGTTTCCAATCATCATAAACCACCTATAACATAACCAAAACATCATGAATTACCCAAACCCTTGTTTGGCCAAAATCAGGGTAGATTTACACATGCCAAAATTTTCATTCAATCAACACAACCAATAGCTCAAATTGATGCTAATACTCACCTTTTGCTTCTCCTTAGCTCCTTTCTTTGGTTTTTCAGCTTTTGTTCTTGGATGATGGCACAAAACTCCTCCTCTTGAAATTCTAAAATCATAGAAATGAAGCTCTCATCAAGAGGAACAAAGTTTGTGAATGACACTTGAGCCATAGATGAGATTAAGAAGGTGAAAATCCAAGATGAAACCCTTACCTTAAACTTGTTTCTTCACTTGTTCTTTTCGTGCTTCAGCTGGCCGACTTAGAGAATGAGAGAGAGAGAGAGAGAGTGAATAATAATCAGTTTTTCCCTTCCCTTATCACTTAAAAACCTAACCGAAAAGTTGGACAAAAAGGAGAGAAAAATATGTGGTCCACATGTGTTCTTTTTTGGTGAAATCCTATGATAATTTCCAATAGGTTTGGTTTGCTTTTTCTCTCTCCTACCTCTTCCTCACTTGGCCGACTTTACCTTAGATATTTGATGAAGAATTAATTGCTTCAATTCATTCACTCTTCTTGTTTCTTCTTAGCCGTAATTATTGACAAAGAGGGAGGGGTTTGTTTGACTTATATTTTCTTCTTCCTTTTGGTATGTCTTTGACCAAGTTCCTTCTTTCTTTGTGCCAACGTACCACATGAGCAAAAGGTGAGGGAGTATATTGATTAAATTCTTACTCTATCTCTCTTAGCATTTTCTTGACCGAAATGAAGAAAAGGAAGAGTGATAAAAGACTTAGCATGATTTTTTTTTTTTGACCAAGTCTTCATCTTCACTTGGTCATCTAATTGTTTTTCCTTCTTGCCTCATGATATACGAAAATAGCTTCTTGGAAGAGGATAATGAGCTCTAAAAAATATCCTCTTACACCTCCTTAATTGATATTATTTCAATTGTCAATTTAACACATGTTTACTTTGACTTTTATGTCATCCTTTTTCAGGGGTACTTCTGTCATTAATCTCACCATTTATTCTGTACATTTAGTGCTTAATCATATTTTGGGATATTACAAGTTACTTATGCAACCAGTGTAGAATATCATCAGCTTCACTATTTATTTATGAAATTGCCACGTCACATTTTCTACATCATCTTTGCAGTAACTGGTGTAGAAAGGTCACTGTAAAAAGTGTTTTTTTTTTCAATGATGAATGAATTAAATACAGTTATGACTAACTAATAAATATTTTGAATGCATACACTTATTGCTTGCAGGAATTACTTTAGGTGCACCCAACAGCAATTATATCAATGCCCGGCGAAGAAACAAGTGCAGCGTTTGGATAGTAATCCTAACATATTTGCAGTGACATATATAGGCAGCCACACGTGCCGCATGTCATCCACAGCTTCATCTTCATCAATTCCACCACAACTAATAATCTCACAAGAGTCACATGACATCACACGCATTAGTGCCACTACTTCCTCCCAAATGTCTTCTTCTAATTCGGTTTCTGGTTCGTTGTCTTTTGACCACCCCAGCCTCTTTGCCAGTGGCAGTGGTAGTGGTGTGACTCCGGCCGGTGCAGAAACTGGAAGCACTGGTCCCTTCACATCGAGTTTCGGAGCTGATTACCGGTGGCAGATACGGCTGATGCCATGTTTAATTCAGGTTCTAGCATTGGTAACTATGTGTCAGTACTACAGTATTTGATTTTAATTTTATAGGCTGTTATTGCTACTATGTGTCATTCACTTCTGTAATTATGCTAAATTCATATGAATGATCTTCAAGGCTATTTTGTTAAATTCCATCACAACAGGTGAAATAAAGAGCAGTGAGCCGCTGTGTCTTTCCAATGAAAAGGTGGACAAGGATAGGAGCTACAGGCATAAGTAAGCATAACTGAATGCTATATTTACTTCAGCTTGTAGGCTTATAACAAAATGTTTGTATTTTCTAATACCATTTCTTATATCACAGGGATGCCTCCTTACGATGGACAGAGATTGAGGTCTTTGATAATGCCTCCAATACTGACTTTGCTTCCGCCCCATTTTGTGAAGATCTTATAGTGAAAGAACCATATGACTCCAATGCTGAATCAGTTTCTTTTGTTGACAGTTCCGAATCTCACATCAACTCTCTCTCCGACAACAGTGACGTTGAGCAGATCATGCTCACGTCCTCCAAAGGATTTATTTGAAAATTGTTAATCTTGTGTCTTGTATTTTAAATTCTCATTAGATTTTAATAACTTGTTGGGTATGATGTGTGTTGCTTCTTCTTTACCATACGTTAGAATTTATTTCAATAAGCAAATGCATTCAGAAACAATAAAAAAAATCTATTTAAGTCATTGGAAAGTTTCATTTGTGTGCTGGAGATTATTCAGCATGCCCATCCACGGCATATTTTGTTGTTGGCAAAGTTTCAATGTCAACGTTTTTTCCTCATATTATATATATATATATAGGACCGGAGGGAGTATATATAGATATACATGTTTGCGTACGTTATACAGCAAATAATATTATCCACAAAACAGCGCCTCTTGAAGCTTGAAATAGGAAACACTTTGGTAGAGCTTTATAGAAGCCCCTAAACGCATTAAGTGACACAAATTAAAGCATATTAATGTAGGGAAAATTTCAAATAAGGAGCACTGCAACAAATTAATTTCTATTAGCTACCAAAGAAATCTGAAATTTCACTGCAGCCTCACGGATGAAATTCAAAACAGTTGTCCAGTAGAAATTTCAAAACCGCCAACTTTGACATACTATTGATGTAGGAAAACATGCACATGGATAAACCATAAATAAGATACTTTAGGTTGTCCCGTTAACCCATCACAATAATATCAAGCTGAAAACATAAATATAAAAAGATCATAATTTGACACTTGTCCCAAAAAAAGATCAGAACTCGATGATATGAACATAACTCCTTTTAAAATAAAATTCTTATTAGTGCACATAATTTTAAAAAATAAGCTGCATTATGTTTTATGGTTGCTGACAATGATTGCAATTTGTTAAGTTTTTTTATATCATGTATAAGGTTTGCATCAAATTGTGTGCGTATATATAGTTAAAAAAATACAGAGTCAATACTTTATCATAAACATACACTGCTTCCTCTCTCTCTCTCTCAACACTTTTCTGTTGTGTGTGTTTTTTTCTTCCCTTTCAAATTTTTACTGATAGGTGCCATTTATTTTCTTCCACTGATAGGTCCAACCTCGATACGAGTTCTCAGAATATGAGCCGATGCCTGTTGTTTTAATGAAGGTACTGTGTTCTCAGTCAATATGTCTCTTTTCACAAGCTCGAGTAGATGAAGAAAGGAAACAAGCATCAATTTTGGGTCAACGCTGGAAACATGGAAGTCCTCCTTACGCCAAAAGGCCATTTTATTATGTTTGATTGTTGTGAAGTTACTATAATACCCTTATATATTAAAAGTGAGTAATAAAAAAGAATGATCATAATGGAAAAAAATTCACGATCAGATTTTTCTTCTCGTTGCTAGGGTGTGTGAAGAGCTTTGATTTTCCTCTCTCCTGTCATCATTCAGCTTGAGTCACCCAAGTTTTTGGCTTTGTGTTGTATGTGGTTATGTGAGGGATGGATTCTTGTTATATCTCTCTTCCACTTTTTGGCTGCTGTTGAATGCTTGGACCAGAGGAATAAATTTTTGTGGGCCATTGCTAAAAATGTTGAAGGAAATAAAGTTTATTTTTGGTATCAGGCATTATCTAGAATTTGTGTGATTGATATTATATAGAAGGATTGGATATCAAAGCTTTGACTCAATATCTCAACCAATTCAGTAATTGGTTTGATTTCAGAACCTTACAAAAAAAAAATGGAAAATCACATATTTACAGTGACGATCCCTATCAATTGGCGGGGGGACAAAAACAGAAAAGAAAAGAATCATCCCCATGCATCAAGCTGTCACTTTCCTTTTTGTTTTTTCCCCCACAAGCTGTCACTTTCCATCACGCTGGCACTTTTTACTGTTTGAAAAGTATTCACATCCATGATCGCCCTTTTTTTTTTCCCCCCCCCCCCAAAATGATCCACCATTTTTCCAAACCACCGTTCTTGGAAAGAAAATGTTTGACTTACCGGTGGTAATTACCCCTCCTGTGGTTATTATAAGTTTGATTTTAACCAATTATCACATGTTAATGAATAATGAATTACCTTCAAGTTATTATATATATCTTAAATTAGTTTATTTTTTTGTTTGCCCTTATTAAAAATGTACTATTAAAAAATACATTAGGGTTTTGATTATAAATCAATTCCAATATGTTTCACAGGGAACCAAACTTTAAATCTTAATGCAACAACTATTCAATCAATTCCAAAATGTACTATGCAACGACTTATGCGTTGTAAAACGGATATGAGGTGATCTCGGTTTTGTTTCCCTGTGGCATATCGAAAGCAAACATGGTCAGAAGAGGCCATTTTTTACATCATTTTGCTTTTGTTTCGCTATGGCAAAGCAAAAGCAACTGGCCACACCGTCAAGTTGTAAATCGAATGCAACAGCTTGTTAATAAATGCTTTCAGCATTGTAAACACAACATTTTCCATACGTAACATTACAAAACCTCGTTCCAATCAGAAACAAGTGGCCGATTGTCAAACACATTCAACATAATGTTAATAAACGTTTTACAATTTGTTAAACACATCACTTCCTCTGTTTCCTTATTAACAACAACTACTATTATATTAACAACTACTACTGTGCAAATTAAAAACAATTTATTTTTTTTCCAAATTAGCATTTTCATAGCACCCCATCACTTCAAACACACCACTTCCTCAGTTTCCTTTCCCAAAAGCAGAGCACCATGGCACCCAACGTCATTTTCCATATTAACAACTACTACTGTGCGAATCAACAACAATTTATTTTTCTTTCATATCAGCGTTTTCATAGCCCCAACCACTTCAAACACACCACTTCCTTTGTTTCCTTTCCCAAAAATAGAGCACCATGGCACCCAACGTCATTTTCCGTCTTAACAACTACTATTGTTATATTAACAACTACTACTGTGCGAATTAACAACAACTTATTTTTCTTCCATATCAGCGTTTTCATAGCTCCCAACCACTTCAAACACACCACTTCCTCTGTTTCCTTTCCGAAAAACAGAGCACCATGGCACCCAACGTCATTTTCCTTATTAACAACTACTACTGTGCGAATTAACAAGAATTTATTTTTCTTTCATATCAGCATTTTCATAGCCCCAACCACTTCAAACACACCACTTCCTCTGTTTCCTTTCCCAAAAACAGAGCACCATGGCACCCAACGTCATTTTCCGTATTAACAACTACTACTGTGTGAATTAACAACTACTACTGTGTGAATTAACAACAACTTATTTTTCTTCCATATCAACATTTTCACAGCACAATGAGGTTGGAAAAGGGAGATGAGTTGGACTATTCATCATCATCATCACCTTCATCCCTTCCTTCTTTAAAAATGACAGAAGCTTGAGATCAAAAAAATCTCACCACCTTCCTTCCATCTTCTTCTTTCTTCTATCTTACATCACATCCCATAAATCTTTCACCACCTCACAGCTTTAGCCTTCACCATCACCACCATTTCTGTAGAGAGAGAACGCAGGGATCTGAATAAAAAAGATCACATCCGAGAGCGAAAACGCAGAACAAATGAGATAGAGAGATGATAATAGGGCATGTGTGTCATTTGACTTTTGAAAATAATATCTGAAAAGTCCCTAGGGATTTTTCAGATATTTCAGTTTTTCTAGGGATTTTTCTGACAATATTTTGCTTCTTTGGGACCTCACAGTGATTTTCCCTTCTTTCTTCTTGTTGCTAGGGTGTGTGAAGGGCTTTGATTTTCCTCTCTCCTGTCATCATTCAGCTTGAGTCACCCAAGTTTTTGGCTTTGTGTTGTATGTGGTTATGTGAGGGATGGATTCTTGTTATATCTCTCTGCCACTTTTTGGCTGCTGTTGAATGCTTGGACCAGAGGAATAAATTTGGGGCAATTACAATGAAATCCCCTACAAGAGAAAAAATGAAGAAATGATCCCTGAAGTTATCAGTGTAAGCTCCTCGACTTGTTAATGGACGCTCCTCGACTTGTCATTAACAACTTCAGAAACCATTTTTTCATTTTTTCTCTTGTGTGGGACTTCATTGTAATTGTCCCAATAAATTTTTGTGGGCCATTGCTAAAAATGTTGAAGGAAATAAAGTTTATTTTTGGTACCAGGCATTATCTAGAATTTGTGTGATTGGTATTATCTAGAATGATTGGACATCAAAGCTTGAGGAGTTGCGTTTCTTGCCTTGGCTGTTTCCGAAATTGAGTTTCAAGTGCGGTGTATGGGGAAAAAAACAGAAGTGAAAGCAATAACAATTGCTTCAACAAGTTTGTTTTGCCTATATGAATTACTATTCTTAGTGCTACTTGTTCGAATAGGGAAAGAAGGATTATGCTCTTGTGTTGCTGCTTGAAATCTTTTTACACAAAAAAATTTATAGTGATGAATGCACTTTTAAAAAAAATTTATGAATATTTTTGCACTTTAAGCCTTATATAAAACATGTAATTAGTGTTCAACTTACCGTTGTTGGCAAAAAGAAAAAATGTTTGACTTACCGTTGGTAATTACCCCTCGTGTGGTTATTATAAGTTTGATTTCAACTAATTATCACATATTAATGAATAATGAATTACCTTCAAATTATTAAATATATCTTACATCAGTTAACTTTTTTGTTTTCCCTTATTAAAAAATGTACTATTAAAAAATACTTTATGGTTTTGATTATAAATCAATTCCAATATGTTTTACAGGGAACCAAACTTTAAATCTTAATGCAACAACTATTCAATTTGATCCCTACTTAATATATTATATATGATACCATATGAGAAGCAATTTTATGTAATAATAAATAAATGATAAAATTATACCCTTCATATAAAAAATTTAATAAAATGATTTATAAATTGAACCAAATTTAAAAAGTATGTTATATAATAGGACAATAAGAGCATGTTACATACTCCTTCCCAGCTATCTACCGCCATGAAATAATAGTTAACTTTGCAAATATTACATCCAATCTTTAATATAATATAATGTCTATATTGACTATTTCTTAAATTGAAAGATTTATTTTTTAATTTTACCCATATTAAATGATATTTTAAAGAAAAGATAAAAATACAAAGAGCCTTTAATTAAGCATGAATTATATAGACAAAATTAATAAATAAATATTAGTTACTCTGAAAGTGATTTATATTTTATAGGCCAAGAAATTCTTGTTGGGTGATTAAATCCCTTGCTTTTGAACTTATAAAAGTAATTCCAAAAGAAAAAACAAATTCCATATGCAAAGGACTTGTAATTAATAAGTAGCAGAGGCAAATATGTTATGCAAATACCCTCTCTATATTCACCAATCACCACCACGGCTTTTGCAGTTCTGTGCTCCCATTTGTGTTGACGCTTTGAGTTTGCTCCTCAGTCAATCTCACTAATTTCTCTCCGTTGTTCTTCTTCTACAGTCTCCTTGTTCATTAGCTTGTTTATGTTTTAATCCTTCCTTTTTAGTTTCTCTCTGTTAATAATAGTTTATGTTCCTCTTCATCTTCAATACTTTGTTTGCCGTTTGCTTCTTTGTATTTGGATCACTCCTTTCACTTTCATCTCCAGCTTCTTCTTCTTCGTGTTAAAAAACCAAAAGAAAAAAAAAACCAGGAAAATTGTGTCTCTTTTTTTTCACTTCTCCTTTTTATTTGATTTAAAACAAGAACAGGAAAAAAAACAATTGTGAGTCGTCCTCATGTTCTTTTCTTTTCAGTTCTTCTTTCAATTTGATTTTTAAAAAACGGAAAAAAAATTCGTGATTCCTACTTGAATTCCTGTTTTGATTCTTCTTCTTCGTGTTTAAAAACATCAAGAAAAAGCAAGAAAAATTGTGTGCTCTTCTCTTCAGTTCTTCTTTTTATTTGATTTTTAAAAAAAGAAAAGAAAAAAAAAAATTGTGGGTCCTACTGAAATTCCTGTTTTAATTCTTTTTCTTCTTCTTCTTCTTCTTCATGTTAAAAAAACATTAAAAAAAGCAAGAAAAATTGTGTGCTTTTCTTTTCAGTTCTTCTTTTTATTTGATTTATTAAAAAAAATTAAAAAAAAATTGTGAGTCCTACTTGAATCCGTTTCTTCTTCTTCTTCTTCATGTTAAGCAAACATTAAAAAAAGTAAGGAAAATTGTGTGCTCTTCTTTTCAGTTCTTCTTGTTTTTTGATTTTAAAAAAATAAAAGAAAAAAATTGTGAGTCCTATCTGAATTCATGTTTTGATTCTTCTTCTTCTTCTTCTTCTTCTTCTTCTTCGTGTTAAAAAAAACATTAAAAAGGTAAGAAAAATTGTGGGCTTTTCTTTTTCAGTTCTTCTTTTTATTTGAAATCCTACTTGAATTTCTGTTTTGCTTTTTCTCTCCAGTTACTATCGTTCTATTGTTCTCGTGGTTCTGTTTTTTTATCCCCCTGAAAAACACTTCTGGGTACGTCCCGTACTTATCCATCGTTTGATGCCGTTTTTCTTCTTCTTCATTTAGTGTTTTATTTTTTATTTTTTGAAAAAAAAAATGAAAGAAAAAAACGGAGGACGCATTCACGTGAAAAGCACATCGTGCACGTGGAGAGGCGCTGAAATCAGAGGATAAGAGGTTAGTATTTTGTACTCTACATTCTACAATATTACTCCCTCCGCTGCCGAATATAACATAGAATTGATTTTTTACCGAGATTAAAAAAAGTTAAATAACTTATCTAATCATTTTTTATATTATGTATTCTTAGATTATATATCAATTTATAAATTAGATAAAATAGTTAATAAATAATAAATATAAATATTTTAAAGTAATTTAATTAGTTTTTTTAATAAATCCAAAAAAACTTAACCGTGTTTTGTTTTGGAGAGGAGGTACTTAAAGTTGAAAGATGGAGTGTGTGCATCTATAGGGGTATATATTGTAGAGAAAATTGGTGAAATGGACCAAATAATACAAATATTTAGATAAAAAAAAACTAAAGTAAAAAATATGTAATTTTTTATCCATAGATCTACAACTTTCTTCCACAAAATCTGCAATTTGCTTTTATGATAGGGAGAATCGTTGAAAAAGAACTTTGAATTTGTAAAATGACAAATTAGGTTTTTTACCCAGAGTTGATTAGAAAATATTAAAGCTTGATAAGCAATTTCCAACTCATTTTTTGGGAAATTTTTTAATTTGTCATTTTACAATTTTCAAGTTCTTTTTAAAGGATTCTCCCTTTATGATATTCTTGTCCCCAAATATTTCCCCCATTATTTGGGGGAGAAGGGTGTTTCCATTGATTTTCCTTTATATTTACTCTTCATTGAATGTATCTACCATTAGATCAACTTTCAATGGTTGAGATTTAATAATATATAAAATATATTATTATAATAAAAATCTGCCATAGTAAATCTCAACCATGAAAGCTCATCTAACGGTAGATATATTCAATTGAGAGTAAATGGAGAGAGAAATCAATGGAGACACCCCTCCCCCATTATTTGGTCGATCGGTCATTTTCCCCAATTTCCTTGTATTGTGGTAATGACTAAATTTTCTTTTATTGTCATTATTTAAATTTGAAATATATGAGTGGTAAATTTTGACAGTGAAACTGGTAAATTAATAATTCTTTTTCAGTTAAAAAAAAACATTTAATATATTTTTTTTGTTGGATAACACATTTAACATTGAAACTTATAAAATTTAGCGTTCATATAAAATGATTTACAAAGTTGAAGTATGAAAATTTAGGCACGCAGATAATATAAATTTGCAAATCTCTGTGAATTTACTACTTAAAGATAATATATTTAACTGAGTCCGTGACAGTATGTATGACAATATGAGCAATCAAGGATACTAATTTGTTATTTGTCCAAGATTATGATTTATTGTTGTTAAATTTCTCTTGGTACGGTACTCTATTGCTCTCAATCTCACTTGTATGAGTTTTCTCATCAGTAATTGGCTACTCTCTCGCTCTCTTTTTTATTTTTTAAAAAAATTTCTATGGGAGATGGTTCTCCTAAGATTTGTGATATCCACGTGACTTTAAAAAAAAAAAAAAATTCTATGGGAGATGGTTCTCCTAAGATTTGTGATATCCACGTGACTAGGTGTAATTATTGAATAATTTTTAGGAGTAGACTTATATGCTTAATTTTATATATTTAATGTATTTATTTCCAATCAAATTGGAACAAGTGAAATCTTAAAATTTTCAAAAAATAAAGAAATTATTAGCATTAGTTAGTTAGAGCTTAGGCCTTGTTTGGTATATGATACTGGAAGGGTTGGTATAGGGCTTGGCACAAATATTACCTATTTTGTTGTGTTAGGTATTAGGGATTGAAGATAACTAGAATTTTTTTTTTTTTTGCCAAATGAAGATAACTAGAATTAAAAGTATTATGGAAGTGAAATTGCAGCAAAATCATCCCCAGGTATTTAAAAAGCAAAATCATCCCCAGCAAAATCGTCGTCGTCGTCACTGAGATCGCTGGGCAGTGGCTTCATGAGAGCGATAGTCCGCTGAAATCGAACCGTGAAGAGAAGTACCTTAGTTGGGGAGAGATGAGAAAAATATTCAGTTTGATCTTCGGTGGAGGCAACCCAACAAAGAAATATCGAAATACTTCAAAATCCAGTCAATTGAATTAAATTTACATCATTGGAATCTAAAAGAAATCAGGGGCATGTTATTATAAGGGGCCATTATAGGCGCCATTGTTGGTTTAGTGAAGGTCTGCGAGAGATAGGAAAGCTTGGGGAAGAAAGGGAATATTATTTTAATTGATTATAAGTGACATTATAGCCTTTTTATAATTTATGTTAATTATAAAATAAATTTAATTCAAGCCATACCTCCAAATATTACTCCATACCAAACTTAATTTTAAATTCTAAACACCAGTTTCAATCACAATTCCAATCCTAATACCAATCTATCAAAATTCAATGCTAAGTATCAAATAGGACCTTAGAGTATAACTTAAGGATAAAATAATATCATCTATACCAAAAAAATAATACACATGTCTTGGTTTAATTAATTAAAAACAAATATATTAAGTACATAATTCACATAATTTTATTGTAAATTAGGAAGATGAAATGCAAATTATCTCAAAATTAACTTTCAAATACGTGGTATGAAATTGAGTTGTAAATAGCATAAAATGGGTTACAAATTATAGATCTAAAAATTTTTTATATATGATGTAAAATGGACAACTTCTAAGTTCCATAGGATTAATTTTATATATAATGATCTGTTGATAAATAATGACTAACTGAATTGTGAATTGTCGAGGCCAGATCACATCTTCAAGTCTTTTTTAAATGTGAGGTCACGATTTTGATAGAACTACGACAAAAATAATGAATTATAAATTACCAAAATAAATGATAAGTTATCAAAAACCCAAAAAAAATATAGAATCATTTCTCAACTAGGGACATTTTGGCCCCATATATTATTTTCAGATTTGTTATGGAACAATGTCCTTCTCTATCATCTTTCTAGATCATTAAAAAATAGTGAAAACAATTCTTATAATACTTCAATGGGTTTGTACATTTAATATCATAGAATAATAAAAATTAAAATTTGAACATGATTATATCCAATATTTTAAATTTTTATGTCATTGATTACAGTTCAGGTCATTCCCCCACATTTTTCTCAACATTTGACTCGATATATATATATATATATATTTTGAATAGAAGCAAAGCAAGAAGCAAGAAGAAGAACCCTTCAATTTTTTTTTTTGAACAGTCAAAGAACCCTTCAATTAGACTTTGAAATACTTGGACAAGAGGTAAGTATAGAATTTCGTAATGTTATTATTAATATTATGAGCTCCATGATTCTTAAACACAATTGTGTAGTTTGAGTTGAGTTATACATAAATAATTGAAATTGAATATTACTCCCTATTGCCTTTATTATAACTCATACGATTATTTCCCATGTTATTTAATACAAAATTATTTGTCTCAATTACTTCCTGACTTTAAGTATCTCTTATTGTAGGCATAAGGCATTATCATGAAACTTATGAGTTAACTCTCAGAATTTATTGTTTTTTTTATTTCTATATTATAAAATCAAATCGAGTCAATTTTAAACTGAGATTAGTTTTAAATTTAGGTAAACTAGTGAGTTTGCACACCAAGTTTACTGTTTTTATGTTTAAAGCTTACAAAATCATATTAACTTATTTTTGAACTTATTCTAATTTTTTTAATTTGATCATACTCAACGATTTTTTATATAAATTTTATAGAAATTTTTTCATTAAGCATGAAAAATTATGAATGTTAGTGAATTTAATTTTGATTATTTGGATTTAAAATATATTTAAATCAAATTGTTGTCACTTTTATATTTTAATTATTTAATTATAGGTTAAAATCTAAAAAACTTTCCTGAACTTTGTCTCAGTTGCATATGACCTCCTTGATATTTTGAAGTTTAAATTCAACCTCCTTGACATTTTAATTTTTGACATCTAAGCACCATGCCTTAAGTTTCACTATTAAGTCACTGACAAAAACTGCCATATCGATTCAAGGGAGTTATATACCCACGATCAAACTGATCATATGTTTTTTGGTGATAGAATGAAATCGAGTAGCCTTGATAGTGCTGTATCATCCTTGAATATGGATGATGAAGAGTATATTCTCCATTAGTTTTCTTCATGCTGCAAAGAGACACAAATGATTTAGGGATTTTTTTTAAATATAAAATAACATTTTATCCTTCGTATATAAAAAAAGATATGGTGATGATAAAATTATAACTTTTGTGGATGCGATGTAGGATGCCACATCACCCTCTCATCAATACGATGTGGCAGTTTCTGTCAATGACTTAACGGCAAAACTAACGGCAGGATGCTTGATGTCAAAAATAAAAGTATTAAGGAGGCCAAATTTAAACTTCAAAACATCAAAGGGTTATATGCAACTAATCCAAAATTCAGGGGAGTTTTTTTATATTTTAGCATAATAATTATATATTATTAATACATATTTATTGATAAAAGTAAACTTTTACAAGTTTACCATTTAAGTCCATGATACGATTTTATGTCACTATCACGAGTTTGTTTAAACTTATGAATTTAACAACCTTGATTATAGGTCACAAATTTCATACTCCCTATGGTTCAAAATGTAAGAGCCAAATGTGTGATAGGGGTCTAGTTTTTTATATAAGATACGGTTTGATTTTGTCTTATCATTTAATACATTTTCCCCCCAATTTTATCTCTAATTAATTATATGTCTCTGATATCTTTTTTCCCACTCATTCTTTCACATCTCCTTTTTCTCTCATTCTCTCTCCCACTCACTCTCTCCATAGATAATGGTGTTTTAGGGAAAGCAAGTTAATTTTTTTTTCTCCATATGTATTGTCTTTAACCAATTTTAACCAAATTTTTAAATTGCGTAATTTAGTTATTTGCATCTTATATGATAGTATTTGTTTTATTCCAAAATATAATTCTCATTAGAAATTATTAAGCGTAACTACCCCTTTGTTTTACCCAAATTATACAAATCTCCCATCAATTTTGAAAATATATATACTTCTCTTGATATTAAAATGTATCTTATAGAATCCTCCCTTATATATTTAAGATTCCATTTTCATCCACCTAAACATTTGTTGACCGTTGAGTTTGATTATCAAAATATATTTTGACCAAAATACCCCTATTTCTGCAAATGAACAAACATTTATACTTGTCTAAAGATAATTTTTTATACAACCAAAAAATAATTTAAGTACATATATGTTCAAAATTTCCAATATATTATAAATTTTATTAATTTTTATTATATTACTAAATTTTAATTGAATTTTTTTTATCATATTTATTGAAACTTATTTAACATATTAACGGACATGCTTGTAAAGAAGTCCCTTATTTGAGCCTTGTATATAATACTAGTATTTCCTGAATCCAAGCTAGGGACATGAAATTAAAAGAAACATAAAAAATATAGGAGAAATTAAAAAAGAACAAGAAAAAAAAATAAGAAAATAGTTTTTTTTTTAAATAGGTTTGCAAACTTTAATATTCCTTTTGATGAAGATTGAAAAGACAACCAATCATGTTGAAAAACTTACCATGCACGCATCACTCATAACAAAATATTTTTCTTGTACATATGCCATTGAAATCCTAGAACATGGTCGGTGTAGCTGAAAAATATATAGTAGTAGTGTAGTCAACAGTCCCTAACTTATCACAGATGCATGTACGGTAGATGACGGGAATTGCAGAGGACGTGGCTACCCATTGCGCTGAATCATGCGCAGATAAAGCAATGCAGGAACTTAAATATTTGTGTTGCTACAAGAGCTATGTTGATGACTTCCAAGATGAACAGAAATGTTTGAGTGCAAAAAGAGACACAGTGCTTCAAGATATTAAAGAAGCTAAAGACAGAAATGAGGATCAGATTGAAAATGAAGTTAAACTCTGGTTAGATAGAGCCAATCATCTCATACAAGAAGACACAAAAGGAAAGAAGAAATGGTTTGGTTTGATTCCAAATTGCTTTTGGCAGTACAAGCGAGGCAAGGACTGGGAAGGCAAGGCACGAAGAATTAAAGGACTGATAGAAAAGAGTAATGATTTTCCTCGTGTTGCGCGTTTCACTGGGCTTCCTGGCATCGAGTTCTATTCTTCTGCAAATTTTATGCAATTTGAGGATAGAAAGTTGCATTATAAGAAACTTCAGGCGGCATTGAAAGATGACAAGTTTATGATTGGACTGCATGGGCTAGGGGGAACAGGGAAAACCACAATGGCAATACAAGTAGGTATAGAAGTTGCAGACTCAAAAGTGTTTGATAAAGTCATCTTTACTGTTGTCTCAAAGGATCCAAACTTGAAAAAGATTAGAGACAACATTGCAAAACACCTAAATTTGACTTTCAATGAAGGAATGGATGAATCTGAACAATTGTGGAAAAAAATAGCAGAAGGTGAAAAAAAGGTACTCATAGTACTAGATGACGCATGGGAAAAGCTTACACTTCGAGAGATAGGGATTCCTCTTGGTCATCATGGCAAGGGTTGTTGTGCTATTTTGCTAACCACACGCAGTTGGAGAGTTTGTGGAGATATGGGATGTGATGAGACTATTGCACTTGAGGTCCTAAATGAAAAAGATGCAGTTGATCTTGTCCTATCTTATGCTGACCAGAGAATAGATGATTCTTTCAATGATTTTAAGGATGTGGCTTTAGGTATTGTGAAGGAGTGTGGAAGATTGCCAGTTGCAATTGTACCAGTCGCAAGTGCATTGAAATCTAGGCCTCTAATAGAATGGAAGCAGGGATTGGATAGATTGCAGAATTCTAAGGCAATTCATTATGTCAATGAAGATTTAAAAGAGGCTTATAATTCTTTGAGATTAAGCTATGATTATCTCAAGAATGAAGAAGCCAGAAAACTCTTCCTCTTGTGCTCTCTGTTTCCAGAAAATTATGAAATACCTATAGAACTTTTAACCAGAATTGCTAGATGTCTCGGGCTTTGTGGAGAAGCTACTAGATACTCTATCACAAGAAGTCATTTCACTCCAATTAAAAATGTGCTCATGGATTCCTGTTTATTATTAAAGGCTGAGAATGAAGCTGTAAAAATGCAAAACTTGGTCCGAGAAGTGGCTTTGTGGATTGGAAATAAACTAGTTCAAGTGGCCATGGATTCTAGCACAACGTTAATGGAGAATATCCAATATTCATCTTGGAACATAATTGACTTTCCTTACCATTTTGATGGCAGAAAACTCGAGGTTCTTTTACTTTGGATCAGTAATAATGCAGATTCTACTACTGTGAAAGTTCCAGATGGTATCTTTGAAGGGATGGAGAACCTCAAATTTTTGGCTTTAATGAATTGGTCAAATATTAGAATTTCATGTGCGTCCTTATTTCAATCACATCCCTCATTGATAAATGTTCGAACTTTAGCCATAAAAGGATTTGAGTTAGGAGATATTTCTATTTTGGCAAACTTAAAAAGACTTGAGAGTCTTGAATTGAGCAAATGTTCAATGATTGAATTGCCAAATGAAATTAGAGAACTAGATAAGTTGAGATTGTTGGAGATAGTAGAATGTGAAATTGAAAGAAATAATCCTTTTGCAGTGATTGGGAGTTGCTTGCAATTAGAGGAGTTGTATTTTGTTTTAAATCGTATGGATGAAGATTCCTGTAAATCACCACCTCAAATTACAACTTTTCCTGAATTTGAAAGGTATCAGATAAAGGCATGGCGTGGTTTTTGTAATTATAAAGTGGATTTCTCAATATCTGGATATTTTGATTCCAATGAGCACTTCAAAGTAAACTTCTCCAATGAAACATTTAAATCTCTAGTGGAAAGAGCAAAAGTTTTGAAGTTAGATGGAGATTATTATAACAGAGGATGGACAAATGTTGTTCCTGACATCTTACCTATGAAAGATGACAGCAAGGAAGACCACTTAACTAGGCTTTGTTTGCAATCTATGAAGGGGATAGAGCATCTAATCCATACAGAACGTCTTCCATCTGGTGTGGCTATCTTCTCGAAGTTGATTAAATTGAAGCTTTGTGACATCACTGTGAAAGAACTATGTCGTAGTCCGTATCCTGTTAGCTTTCTGAAGCAATTGGAGAAGCTGCATTTATCATGGTGTAAAAATTTGGAAGGCCCTTTATTTGATGGAAAGCTAGAGCTGTGCAATCTTAAGTCCATAAATTTAAATGAATGTTCAATGACATGCCTTTTTCATCCATTCATAGCACAAAGTCTAAAGAAGCTAGAAATGTTGCATATTGAAAAATGTTCTGAGTTGAAATGCATAGTAGCTGAGCCAAAGGAAGATCATGATCCCAATCAAAAGAGTCATGACTCAATTTTCCCAAAATTGAAATATCTCGAAGTCGAATCTTGTCCTGAATTAGAATTTATTTTGCCAATATGTTTTTGCAAAGACCTTCCACTACTAGAAAGTATGGAAGTTGGATATTGTGAGAAGCTAAAATATATATTTGGGCAATATCCAAAGGAAAGAGATTTGCACCAAATGGGAACAGAAGCCATCCTCCAGTCACTAGAAGAAGTGGTAATTTCTAAACTACCAAATTTCATCAACATATACACAGAATGCTATCTCCCCTCTGATGAAGTACGAAAGTCATCACAAAGTACAAAAGTGGAAGATGGCAGTAGTAGTTTATCAAGGAGTTCTCTGTGCTGGTTTTGGCCAAAATCAAATGCTTCAACTATATATCACCCTTCTCCTTCCATGAACCATAATCAGGTACTCATCTCTTACTCTATTTTGTTGGAATATCTCTATTCGTAATATTCGATGAATAATCCAAATATACTTCGTTAAACTTCTTTTGGCGAAAATTTGTTTGTTTATAAATTAATAGTTGTAGGATATTTAATAAATATGGCATGGCAAAACCATTTACCATATACCAATTCCAACCTAATTTGACTAGGATCCATTGTTATAATATCAGTGTGCATAAAATCACTAAATAAGTTAGTGACAAATTTTAAAAGTATGCATTGTGTGAATTTAAATTAGCAAAACACTGTTTGTTTGGTAGCGAATCGATTTCAATATAATTTTCAAGAGACCACTGTTCAATTTAATTAACAAGAACGAATTTAGAAAGGACAAGAAGACAAATTAAAAAATATGATAATTTGTGTTCAGTTCTCTTTATCCAAAAAGTAGTTACTTCCTATTTCCATTATCCTTATATAAATATATTCATCAAATGTAATTAAGAAATTCAAAAAAAAAAAGAGTGAATATAAAATGCAAATTTATAAGATTGTAACAGGCACATTATTAAAAGATTGATAATATGAAAAACAAAACAAACAAACAAAATGATAATATAATACTGCTTATTTATCAGATTCCTTATAACATTGGATAAACATGCATAATGATATACTCATATAAGTGTGAATAGTTTAACTAAATTCAAAACTGAATTAACGTAGAAAATGCTTTTTAATAGATATTATATATAGTATAATTTTCTTGTAATATCAGAAAAGTTTGATTCTTAAACCTCTACATAGCTTGTCCCATCCATTTTCAATTTATGAAAGAAGAATTCACATGTTTGTATGGAATTCAGGCATCGATGGTGAAATATGTTGTGAATAGAGCTCATGGACTTTTTACATTACCATTATACCAGTACACACGTTTGAGAAGGCTGAAGATATATGACTTGGTTCGGTTAAAGTCACTGTTTACCCTATCCATTGTCTCATCATTGAAATTGCTGGAAATATTGGAAGTTAGATCTTGCGATACACTAGAGCATATAGTAATAGATAAGGAAGATGGTCATGATCATATGAATGTTAACTCTATCTTCCCCAACCTGCGGATGGTTTATGTCTCTTCCTGTAGCCATTTGAAATATATATTCCCAGCTTTTTATTCTAATGACTTAAAGGATTTAGAATCTGTGTGGATTAAAAGACAAGAAGATCTCTCAAGCAGAAAGGTAAACCTCTTTCTAAGTTGTTTTTCTAGTTAGTTAATTTATGATGGATCAGCTAAAAAGGTAATTAATATTAACATATCTTATTGATACCACAGGCATTACCTCTTCAGGAGAAAGTTGAACCACCTTACAACTTGCAAGAATCACCGGAGTTCAAGGATCCTAAAAGTTACACGAGCTTTCAAAATCTTTCCCAGCTAAGAATCCAAGGATGCAAACAATTGAAATTTATTTTGTCTGCATCCACCGCAAGAATGCTGCAAAAACTGCAAAAGTTAGATGTATCAGAGTGTGAAGAGCTGGTGAGCATTATTGAGGAGGATGAAGAGAGCAAGAAAAATCCTATGGCTCCACATCAAGTATACTTCCCAGAGCTACGTATAATTGAAGTGAGGGACTGCAAAAGTATGAAATACTTGTTCTCTATAGCAAGTGGTAAGCTTCCACGACTCTGGTATGTGGATATAGAAGAAACCCCTCAGCTTGGGGAAGTATTCAGATGGAAGCATGGGGAGGGACAGGAGCTGGTCATGGAGGATGTGTTTCCAAGACTACATATAATAAGACTAGTAAACCTACCAGCTCTTCATACTATTTGTCAAGGCATTGATTTTCACACTGTGAAATTGCGTCATGTGCGTAATTGTCCTGCTATTTCTTTAACTTCAGCTAATGATAGCTATGAAGAACGTAAGTGTTCATGTTGGTAATTCATCACAACTGCTAATTGCTACAATTTCTTCTCATAATATTGGAATTGTTTTATTTTGGCAGTAATTAAATTATCAAAGTCATTCGGAAGAGACTCTGTATGTGAATACGAAGACATCAACTACGTACGATGGATAATTAGCATCTGGGCTGAGGAGGTTAGTATCAAACTTCTTAAAATGGCTTAATCATCTGATATATTTGTTTGGGGTGGGGGGGGGGGGGGACAGGGAGATGATAAATGACATTTTTTACACAAGCTTAGCTAAAAATCCAATTGACCAAAAAGTACATGAATAAAATTTTCTTACTAATAATTTTCTCCAAATCAAGCATGTGTGTGTTATACTTTTCTCTAGTCATGATGTAGACTTACGAAGCCAACAAATTCTCTCGTCTATAATGACAACTTCTTTTGCTTCAAATTTTAGTAGGATGTCAATAAATCTACAAAACTTTCTATTCTTGAACCGATCTTTGAAAATTTAATCAAAAACTCCAACTCATTTAATCTTTTCTATATGTTTTGTGATTGTTTAGATTGAAGAAGGCTCCACAAAACACATGTCAAAGGTACAAACATTATGGTTCTGTTGAGAAAATAGAGAAAAAGGGAGAATAGGCTTACTTACTATAACGACAGAGCATGATATACATATACAGTGTACAGAGGAAAACCTGATTGAACAAATGGATAAGAATGAAATACACATGTCAAGCAATTACATAAGCAGCTCTAAGAAATTTTCAAGGTTTTCTAACATGTTCTAAAGATTTAGGCCTGTGGTATTGCTGGGCTTAGTCGACGCTGATTGTAATTGTAAACAAATGTATTATTGTTCAGATTGAAGTAGAGGGATCACAAGATGTTGGAAATGGATCAACAAAGCTGCAACAGAATAATGGTTCACCAAATTTTGCTGAAGTACGTATATTATATGGTTTTTTATATATCCAAGTAGACTTAAGAAACTAGCCAACGATTTCCCTCTTACCTCATTGCCTTGTTCATTTCTTCAAAATGAATGAAGATTTTTTTTTGTTTAAAAAAATTGTGTGCTAAGATTTATTATGGTTATTAATAACATCAAAACTCAATTTATCATCTTTTTATTGATGTTTAGAGTGAGGAAGTATCAACGGAGATTGTTGTAGAAGACTTGACAACATATAGTAATTTGCCAAATTTGACAAAGGTATGTATGTTATGCTTTTCTTTAACGACAGGGACTTAGACCAACAAACAGTTTCTCTTTTTGATTAATATATGATATGCTTCTTAATTATTTTAACCTTTTTAGTAATTATTTTAACTCCATCTGCTGATTTAGACATGGTAAGAGTCACTCTTCAATTAATACAAGGGTTTGCTTCATACCCATAACAAAGCTTCATGTCCTTCAACATGGTTAGAGTGTGTAACATTATTCAAGTGTTCTTCTATGGAGATTAAGTAAATAAATGATTAGTTATCTGTTATTAGCTGTTGGGGGTAGGTCCCTAATGCTGTTGTATTGGATAAACTTTTGACAGTTAATGAAACCTAAGAGCATTTCAGTTTTCCTCTAGTTTCTCTCTCTCTTTCTAATTCCCCTGTGAATCCCTTCTATTTCTCTTCCTATCTCTGTCTCCCCTAATTCTCCTTTTCATCGTACCATAACATTCATTTTTAATAGATGTTGGGACATTTACATTTCTGTGTTTTCTAAGTTAATATAGCTCTCTTGTTTCTTAACATGTTTTATATTTATTATCAATGGGACATGCCAGGAGGTTAGAGCTGAGTGCGATGGGAATTTCTACAAACCATTGGGTCAAGATTGTGCAGACAAGCTTGCAAAAGTTGATGAGGTAATATCACTAATCGTTCCTGTGTTTTCTTGAGCTTCACTTTTATGTTTGACTTGGCGCATATACTTTACAAACTATATAGACTAGACTAAAAGTTTAAGTGAAACTCTAATGCACCACTTGGCTGTATATTACTCCCTCTAGCTCACTGTCTAGAACCAAGATCTGAAAATATAAACAATTCTCAATTTCCTCTTGTTAAAGGCAGTTTCTTTAAAAACAATCATATTTCTTTCACATATACAATTTCTTACCATAGAAAATTGCAAAAAGGTAAAATTGAAAGACAATAATTAATAGTCCTTAGGTTTGTGCAAAGTGACTTAACCATCATTTTCTGAAGAAGACGACTTGTATATTGGATCAAAGGGAATACAAAATCTAATAAGACACTTAAAGTAACATCAAACTAATTTACTACTCTCTATTATGCAATAGATTGCTATGGAAACAATGGAGCTAGGTGTGCAACATGGTCCTAAATATGATGATGTTACCAAATCAAATTAAGTCATGAGTGTAGAACTAAAATGAGACTCCACATGTAAAATTGTTATTCTTCCTGATATGCATGGGCTGAATTTACGATAAAAAAGCATGCAACTTTTAGCTGCTTTTTTCATATTTATTTTCTTTTATGGTAATTTGGTCCACAAGGAATCCAAGAGCCAGAGAACCATATTGCACCAGCAATCAATATGAAAAACAGGACATGATATGCAATATAATGATTTGCAAAGTTCTAACAGTCTGCAGAAAATTATATTATATGCATTGTTAGTGACTGGTGTCATAGAAATATTAAAACTTACATGTCATTTAATGTTGTGTAGAATCTCAAAGCAACTTTTGGAGAAGGTCCTTCTTCAGAGAAATATGACATAGCAAGTTCATCAACTTATTCAAAACCAAAAATTGAAAAGCCTTACGTATTATCTCCTTCAAAGGTAACTTTGCTACATTCATTTTAGCTTTAAATATGTCTTGTTTATTCATTCTGTTTTTTAGGAGTTATGTGGAAAAGAATCAATGGGTGATCAAGAAGCACTTGAAGAACCTACTAACCAATGTTCTTCTAAAGAAACATCAAATGAAATGGCAACTACTAGAATCTCTCCACCGGTAACTTTTTTTTTTTCAATATATTTGTGCTATTGATATATTATTGATTTTCATCCAAATTAATTTTTCCATTTCTACTCTCTTAGATCTCTTTAATCTCTTCTCCCAAAAAGCCTCAAATAGAAACTTCAGCTGATCAGGTAGAATCAGAGAACTATGCTATTACTGATCAATGTGCACAAGTCTGTCTTCATTTTATTGCATCAGTTTTAGGATGTAATTTTATCCTTTAAAACTAACATATACTAATACTAGATAGAATAGAACATTTTGATAATATACTAGAGCTCACTTTTTCTTTTCGAAGCAACTAGTGCGTATTTTTAATTCACTATATATTACCTTCTATTCAATTTGAAGACTAAATAAAATAACTTGTATGAACAATTCTTGTCAAGAAGGTCAACGATTAAAAACTCTGGTTCTATTGCTTAGACATAAATATCCACATGTAAGAATATAGTCATTCCTGTTATGGGTTGAGTTTATGCTATATAAAAAACTTGTGATAGCTTTTGCATATTAATATTGATGTTCTTTTAGGACAATCTGGTCCACAAAGCAAGTTCATCAACTCCTTCTGAGCTAACAATCTCAAATCAGGGCACATTTGCTTCTACAGAGGTAGGGTTGTCATTCAATTTTGCTTTAAGTAGGTCACTTGTTGCTTATTTATTCCTTTGCTTAGGAGTTTTGTGAAAAGGAATCAAAGGGTAATCAAGAAGGACTTGCAGAAAGTATAAGTCGTAATGAAGGTCCTCAAAGAGATAAAGAACCTACAATAGACCTCTTCACCAAAGAAACAACTAACAAAGTTGCATTGGAAATTTCTTCTTCCTCTACTACTTCTATTGAAATGATCTCTCCAGTGGAAAATAATTAATACTTGTGTTTATTTAGGATAATTTGGTCCATAAAGAAGCCAAGAGCGAGAGAACCGTATTGAATCAACAAGTACTACAAAAAAGGACCTGATCTGCATTCTAAATTCTAATTAATTATTTACAAAATGCTAGAATTCTACAGAACATTATGTTATATACAATATAAGTGTCATAGAAATATTAAACTTACATATAATTTGGTTTTGTGGTGTTATACAAAACCTCAAAGCAACTTTTGTAGATGGTCCTTCATTAGAAAAATATGACCAAGCAAGTTCATCAACTTATCCAAAACAAAAAATTGAAAATCCTTACACATTGACCCCTTCTAAGGTAAGCTTACTGCATCTTTTACCTTTGAATCGATGTCTTGTTGTTAATTCATTCCTTTGTTTAGGAGCTATGTGGAAAGGAATCAATGGCGGATCAACAAGCACTTGGAGAAAGTAGGGGCTCCAATGAAGCTCCTCAAAGGGTTGAAGAACCTGCCCATGAATGTTCTTCCAAAGAAACATCAAATGAAACAGCATTGACGATTCCAACATCTATTACAACCCCTCCCACGGTAAATGTTTGGTTTTTAATATATTTACACTATTGATACATTACTGATTTTCATTTAGATTAATTTTTCTATTTCGATTCTCTTAATTAGATTACTTCAATCTTTTCTCCCAAAAAGCCTCAAATAGCAACTTTAGCTACTCAAGTGGAAAGGGAACCAGGGAGCCCTGCTATTACTGACCAAACTGCACAAGTACGGTTTCATCTTATTGCATCATTTCAGGGATGTAATTTCATTCTCTTAAACTAGCATATAGTAATACTAGAATAGAACAATATGATAATCAACTCGTACCCATGTGTTGCATAGAACATATAAAATTTCTTAAAATGTTCAAGCAGTAAAATTAATGTTTCATTTCATCTTTGCTTCAGGGTCAAATTAAGGTCAACCAAAGAGAAACCTCCATTGAGGATGATCTTATTAGATTGTTTCGGATAATGAGGGATGGTTCTGACTTGGAAGTTGGCCTGCCTTATGTTTCCAATATTGCTGCTTTTGAAGATGACAAGGTGGCTAAGGCCTTTGCTGACATAGACTCCTCATTGAAAATGGATCTCAATCAAATAGCTAACTCCGAAGAACACACTCATCGCCTCAAGAATGCCCTCAACTTCTTGTCCACCCATCTTTCTGAAGAATATCCTTCCTCTCATGGTCTTGTTAGAGGCAAAATAGAGTATCTTCATCAAGAAATCCAAAGAATTCTCTCATCCTTCAAGCAAGCTAATGATAACCTTGGCACATTCTCCAAGCTGAAAGAAAAAGAGAAGTGGATTGATGAGCAACATTCTCAAAGGATGGAGGCAGCTACCACTCTTGTATCTGAAATCCATAATACTGAGGATTACAGGAACAAATTGAAGGAGCATATCTCTAAATTGCAGGCTGAATTGAAAAGCAAAGAAAAAGAATTTGAAGACTGTGAAGCCAAACTGTCATGTCTTGGGAAGAAAAGGAAGGAATGTGTTTTGGAGACCATAGGGTTCATGGAAGAGTACGAGTCTGTGAAGAAAGACAGGTCCTATGTTGAAGATGGCCAAACAAAAGCAAGCCAAGAACTAAGAAAGTTGGAAGATCAATGGCCTTCTTGTATGGCTGATTTGAGGAAAACTGCACTTTTGTTGGGAATTCTTGTTAAGCAGAAGCCTTAATTGTTGGAGATTGTTATGTAACTCACACAAAATTACTTTTCACTCTGCTGATGGGGTAGTCACGTGTTATTGTTGTGTGCATTATTATTGACAAAGACTCATAACTATACACAATGGTGATTCCACTCCGAGACTTGTATCATCCTAAATATACACATTCTAAAATGATTATATAAATAGATTTCATTTCACAGCACATGACTACTAGGTAGCGCATTCGCACAATGTTGTGTGACTGCAAACACCAATTAATTGACACTTGCTTTGAATAGGTCATTATTATATATAATCCTTTTATATGTATATCCAAAATAAATTTAATATACAATGCAACTCTTTATCGCAAAAGCAATAGGAGGATAACTTTGGGGGAAATTATGAGTAAGAACCTTGAATTTATTTTTCCTCTTAAATATCATTGATTAAAAGGCCCTTGAAACTCAATTTCTGAGTTTATAAGTAACACTTAGCTTGTAATTAGATTCTTGAGAAAAACATGTTAATTTTTTTTCGTGCTTTTTATTTATTTTTTCTTGAAAGAATATGTTTGGTTTTCAACTTCCCACTTTCGAAATTTACTATTGAGCTTGGGAATTAGTTTTGGAAGTTTATTGTGTGACTTGTGTGTGTGTATTAAAAAAAAATAATGTAACTCTTTTGAAAAGCAAAGGACTAAGGTCCTGATTGGTACGTGAGGTTGAGTTTTGATAGATTGAGAGTAGGATTGAGATTGGGAATGAAATTGATTCTATTAAATTATATTTGGTAACAAGTAATATTTGATGGGAATACAATGATATCCTTGTCTAACCCTAAACCCTATCACCTCATCTTGTCTGCAACCCTTTGTTCAATCAAATATTGCTTTTATACAGGAAATTCTAAATTTGTATAGGAAAACAAAAATAGTTTTATATTTTATGATATTTGATATAGATATTATGTAATGTTTTTGAACCCGGACGATCGAACCGGTTGCTGCCACTCACCCCCTTTACCGACTTGGCCCATATGCTTAGACCGTTTTAAGGATTAAGTCATTTTGAGCCGCCTTGAACTAGTGGCTGATCCGAAACCTGGATTCAAGCTGGAAACCGGAGCAGCTTAAAGAGAACCAGACAAATTTGAAAGCTCTGAAAAAAAAAAATGTTTCGACTGCTGCTCTCATCGTCATGGGAAGAATGGAAATGAACAATCAGAAAAGGAAGGGGGGATTTAAGCAAAAATGAAGGAGGAAAATAAAGAAAAACAATAAATAAGACCTAACAACCACACTTTCTTTTGCTTCTTTTCTCCGTAGTTGCAGGTTACTTCAACTTTCATCCGTGGTGTTTTTGATTTAAGATGATGCAAAATTTGCTAGTTAAAAACGAAGTTCCAAAGTTAAAAAAAAAGGTTGAGGATAGAGATCTGCTACAAGCCAAACGCCAAGTCTAAAGTCTCTTTGACCACATTTGAAAGGAGGAAGCAATTTAATTCATATCTCCTAGTACTATGTGAAGCCTAAGAGGTAATTTAAGTGAGTGTTTGGTAAATTGTCAAACCTAGGTTTGCGCAACTTAAGACAAAACTCCTCTCATACACTTATCTCGTAAATCGTAAAAGCTATTCTCAAAAGCTAATCCAAAAACACACTAAGACTGGCTGACATTATGTTTTTTGACTTTTGATTTTTAATTTAAAATATTTTTATTAACATTAAACATCAATTTTAAAATTGTTGAAGGACAAAAGTTTCCTGAGTACCATGCCTGTCAGCTGCCACCACCATAATATTCACATAGGCCATTTTTTTTATTTTTTTTCCTTTTGTTGAAGAAGGCCATCTTTTAATGTTTTCATTCCTTATTGTACCATATATATATATATATATATATAAAGAAATGTTGGTAAACAAAATATAAATAAATATATAATATTTTTATATAAAAATTTATCTTACATTTTTTATTAATAAAAATTTTAATCAGAAACTTTTTTCTAAATTTTTTAAATATTTCTTTATTTTTATATAAAATATAAAATGATTAATATGAAGTTAAATGTGTGTCTTTATTTGTTTTGAATATTTAACTTTCTTATTTTTTTAATAATTTGGTATTTTATTTCTTATAGATATATTAGAATATAAATATATAATATATTTTTTAATTTATCTATTACACCACCAATTCGACCAAACCGTGTAATCGTTTGAACCATGACCTGCTGATCTTTCCAGCTCATCATCCAGTCCGGGTTTTAAACCATTGATATTATGTCATCTTATCTATTCAAATATAATTATAATATCTTATATTTATATTTCTAGATACAATATGAGTAAATATTAATATAGGATATCCATATCAAATATCAACAATATTTAATAAGCAAGGTCAAGATTTCAAATACATGAAAATTGAATATTGAGAAAAGCGATTTCAAATACATGAAAATTGAATATTGAGAAAAGCTTATTGAATAAGAATAAAAAAGCATATTTGTTAATTCACAGAGAACCAAATATGTGGTTGAGATTCTCAAAGATTATTTAACAAATTAAAGGAGAAATTAAACAGCAGAAACGAAGATTGTAAACCGTAATTGCACACCATGGGCAGAAGAAGAAAATATTAGAGAAAGGTGGGAGAGACAAGGGACGGTGGTTGCTGCTGGCAAAGATGTCACTGACAGGGTAGAAAAAAGATGAGATGACATGGAGGGAGAGATAAGAGGTGGGGTTGAAGGTGAGACGACGATGATTACAGAGAGAAATTAAAAGATGAAGGGAGACGGAGAAGGTGACCTGAGATAACAGGATGGATTATAAATAGGGACAATTTTGTTTCAAAATTTTCCAATCCCAGCTACGCCAATAAGAGGGGGAGGTGGGTTTATAACAATCCTACTTTCGTAGTACTTTCAATCCGAGGTTATCATCAATCCCTCATACCAAACAAAAGTACAATACAATTTGGCTCAATCTCAATCCCTACCTCCAATGCTTTGTACCAAATAGGGCCTAAGGTCTTTGGAAGTAATTAATTTTAGAAATCATAAGTTCTTTTTATAATGAATTTCATTTTATGGTCTCTATTTATAATTTTGATAATTCTCTCTAATTTCGCGGACTAACTTGGTAAATTGTGCAAAGTATAAGGATTGAATCAAAAATAAATAAATAAAATAACCAATAATCATAGGGACCTATTTCAAAATCCATGAAAGAACTAAAACATAATTTATTACAAAAAGAAAAGAAAGACAGAATGCTGAAAGCAAACTTTAACGAGTCAAGCAATTTGCCATATTAAAATTTATGCACTTAATTTGACATACACAAAGCTTGCCGGCTTCGGTTTTACGTGCATAACTTGCAGTAAGATGTTTCAGCAAGTTCGTTTTGATGATTAAGAATCTCATTAAAGAGAAGAAAGTCAAAAAAAAAAAAAAAATAAAGCAATTGAAGTTGAATTTTTGGCAAAAAAGGGGGGCGGAAGGAAGTTTAACTTGATTTTTTTAATTAAATTGAAATCCTCTGTTTTCAGGTGAAAGTAGGATCCATCGAATTTTAATCTTACCAATTGCTATAGGTTTGGTTGAGAGGGAGAAAAACCGGTAGGAAGATCCATGTAAACTTCCTCATGTAAGTCCCCATGTAAAAAGGCATTATTAACATCTAATTGATGTAAAAACCAATTCTTAGTAGCAGCAATTGACAGTAATAAACGAAGAGTAGTCATATTAGCAACGGGAGAAAATGTGTCAAAATAATCAATACCTACGGTTTGGGTGTAACCCTTAGCAACTAATCTCTCTTTATGTCTTTCAATCTCACCAATAGCCTTAAACTTAGTATGGTATACCCATTTGCAACCAATGTTTCTCTTACCTGGAGGTAAAGAAGTGAGCACCCAAGTCTGATTTTGCTCAAGAGCATTGATTTCTGCAGTTATGGCATATCTCCAAATAGGATGTTTAACAGCTTGGTGGCATGTCTTAGGATCAGGAGTAGAGGTAACAGTAGAAATAAATTGCTTATAAGATGGAGAAAGAGAAGAATAAGAGAGAACTGAAGAGAGGGGATATCGAGGAAGAACCTTAGCCGATGAGTGGTCAGTGTTAGAGATGAGGGCACAATGAAAATCCTACAAATATGAAGGTGGATGATGTGGCCGAGAAGAGCGACAGGGTAAAGGTGCAGGGGAAAGGTGAGAAGAAGAGAGGTCAGGAGGTGAAGTTAAAGAAGGAGGTGATGAAGGAGGAATGGGAAAAATGGGGTTGGGAGTGGGTAAAGATGAAGGAAGATGGTCATCATCAAGAAATGAGGGAAAAGATTGAATAGAAGGGTCAGGGGCAGTAAGTAGAGAAGAAGTGATATTGTCTTTGCTAGGGAAAAACAAGTTCATAGAAGAAAACATCACAAGAAAGAAAGATTTGATGTGAAACTAAATCCAGCAATGCGTAAGCTTTAGAACCAGAGGGTATGCCTAAGAAAACACATTTTCTAGCACGAGAATCAAACTTAGACCAGTTATGTGATATAGTAGAGCAAAACATAGAGAACTGAAGACTTTTAACTGAGAATAAGAAGGTGCAACAGTATATAACTTTTCAAAAGGTGTAAGATTCTGAATAATCAGAGAGGGGAAACAATTAATGATATAAGTAGCATGTAAAACAACAAAAGACCAATATGGAAGAGGAATGTGAGATTGAAAAATTAAAGCCCTTGCAACATTCAAAATGTGTTGGTTTTTTCTTTCAACTAAGCCATTTGATTGAGGAGTCTCAACACAAGAAGTTTGGTGAACAATACCCTTTGAAGCATAAAAATCAGGCACGGAGAATTCAATACCATTGTCAGATCTAAGGGCTTTCAAAGAAGTGGAAAATTGATTCGCAATAAGGGTAATAAAATTTTTTAGTTAAAGACGTGCTTCAGATTTGTTATACAATAGAAAAATCCAAGTGAACCAAGAGAAATCATCCACTATAGTTAAAAAATAATGATAACCTTGAATAGAAGGTAGAGAAAATGGACCCCAAATGTCAACATAAATCAATTCAAAAATTTTATTGCTGGAAGTTGGGCTTACAGGAAATGAAATTCGTTTTTGCCTAGCAAAATTACAAGTATCATAGGGAAGGGAATGAGGAGTACAAGTAATATCTGGTATTTGCTTATGTAAAGTCATGAAAGTGGAATCAGAAATGTGACCTAGGCGATGATGTCATAAAGTAAAAGGTGATCCAGGGGAAGTATGGGCAGTATGTATTTGAGGTGAAAGGTGAGGCATATCTGCATTCAGAACATATAGCCCTCCAATGAGTTTAGCTGAACCATTCATCTGCAAAGGTTGAAGTGAGTGAATATGGCAAGAATCACAAGAAAAGGTTAGGGAACAATGAAAAGAGGCAGTCAAGCGAGAGACAGACAGTATATTGAAAGAGAAATTGGGCAAATAAAGAACATTGTGCAAGGAAAAAGAAGGAGAAATATCAACTGTGCCAGAAACACAAGCGACGGCAGTAGAACATGTAGGAAGACTTACAAAAAGTGGAGATATAGAATGATAGGAAGAAAACAAAGCTAGAGACGAGCAGACATGATTCGCCGTGCCTGAATCAATGATCCAGGTAGCAGAACAATTAGAGGAAATAGACTTACAGTTACCTGTAGCAAGAGGGACGGTGGACAAATGGTTAACGGAAGATGTGGAGGCTTGAGGAGAACTCAGAAGAGTAAGGAGTCTCTAGTATTGATCCGCAAACAACTGAGGCAAAATAGAGGCCAGTGAAGGTTTTGGAGAGACCAGTGCAGTATGTTGAACTTGAGCATTAACAGAATCCTGAGTGTTCACATGATTCACCGAGGATGAAGAGCCAGAGGAATGAAACTTGAAGCCCAATGGGAAGTTGTGCTTGTGATAGCAAGTAGCCTCCGTGTGACGAGGCTTGCCACAATACGTGCACTGCTTTGAAGTGGATTGGCGGGAACCGAAACCAAAAACAGAACTGAAAGAATGATGTGTTGTAGTAGCGAGCACAAGTTTTGGCTCAGAAGGAGGACTAAGCTCCCTTTCTTATTGAAGAACCAAGGAAAAAACCTGATTAATTGGAGGCAAGGGATCAAGTAACATTATCTGAGACTTGACTGAAGTGAATTGATCATTGAGTCCTTTCAAAATACAAATGACATAGTCCTCATCACGATGTTGCAGAGCAATAGTAGTAGAACCACAATCACAGTACTTCAGAGGACGAATGCTTGTTAATTCATCCCAAAGAATTTTTAAATGAGTGTAATAGTCACTTACACTTAGATGACCCTACTTGAGATTGTAGATCTCTTCCTGAAGATCGGCGATACGGAAAATGTCAATCTGTGAGTATCACGCACGAAGATTTGTCTAGATCGTAGACGCCCGATTGAACTAGAGGATGCTCTTCACAATGGTCGGAGAGAGAGACTTAGTAAGCCATCCTTGGACAAGGTTATTGTAGCATTCCCATGCTGGAAGTAGAGGAACAGTGACCGGCGGAGGAAGAATGGTGCCCTCAACAAATTTCAGCTTGTTCTTCGAGAAGAGCGCCATCTTCATGGTTCGTGCCTAGGAGTGGTAGTTCGAACCATCAAGCGGCGGAGCGACGAGGATAAGGGCGGGATTCTCATTGGGATGTATGTAGAAAGGGCCAGAATGATCGGTGATGGTGTCCGTAGCCATGAAAGGGAAAGGGAAAGCTTGGAAGAAGACAACAAAGGGGAAAGTGAAAAAGGGATAGAAGGTTTGAAATAGAAAGAAACGAAAGGGAAAGGTGTCAGAAAGAGGGTTGAAAAAAGAGAGAGAATTAGAAGGCTCTAGATACCATGTTACTGGAATAATTTGGTAAAAATGGAATACCATTTCATTCATTGATAATCTAGTGTTTATATACATGAGGTATGAAGTAACTATCATAATTATAGAGTAACAAAGTGTAACAGAATGTAGTTACAATAAAACCGATTATACACTTGAAGTTACAATAAAACTGATTATACACTTGACACCTTTGTTTAGGAGTTATATGGAAAGGAATCAGTGGCTGATGATCAACAAGCACTTGGAGAAAGAAGCTCCAATAATGAAGCTCCTCAAGGAGTTGAAGAACCTACCAATGAATGTTCTTCCAAAGAAACATCAAAAGAAATGGCATTGACGACTCTGCCATCTTCTATTGGGATGACCCCTCCATCGGTAAATAATTGTTTTGTAATATATTCACAACATTGATACATTATTGATGTTCATTCAGATTAATTTTGCCATTTTTATGCTCTTAAATCTCTTCAATTCCTTCTCCCAAAAAGCATCAAATAGCAACTTCATCTACTGACATGGAAATGGAATCAGGGAGCTCTGCTGTTACTGATCAATCTGCACTAGTAAGCCTTCATTTTATTGCACATCAGTTTTGAGATGATGTAAATTTATTCTTTAAAACTTGTATATAATAATGCCAGAATAGAGCAATTTGATAATCAAAACTGGTACTCCTTTTTTTTTTGGTGTGAAGCAAGTGGTGCGTATTTTTCATTCAGTATATATTACCGTCTTTTCAATTTAAAATCTAAACAAACTATATTACCGTCTTTTTTTTTATTTCGTATAAACAATTCTTTTCAATACGCACGTGAATAAGAAGGTCAACAATTAATCACTCTTTTATTGCCTAGACACACACACATATACATATATGTGTGTGTGTGGTTACAATAATGGTCGCTTCATCTTGAACAGGATAAAATAATGAATCAACAAGAGATCTCCACTGGGAAACAAGCCAAGTTTGACCTAGGAAACCATCAGCAATTTGTAGAAGATGATTTGATGAGATTTTTCCAAATAATGGAGGAAGGTGCTGAAATGGAAGTTCACATGCCTCATGTATCCAAAATTGCAGCTTTTGAAGATTGCAACGAGTAGAGTAAGGCTCTCACTAACTTGGAAGCCTCATTGAAGATGAGTATAAGTGAAATAGCTTGCTTTGAAGAAAGCAAACTTCGCCTTCAGAATTCTCTCAACATCTTGTTCTCTTATTGTTCTGAAGATGGAGCTCCCTCCAGCCTTCAAGCCACAATTCACTCTCTCCAACAAGAAATCCAAACTGTTCTATCTTCCTGCAGGCCAGCCTATGCCACCATTGACACATTCAACGAGCCTGAACAAAAAGAGAAGCTTCTCATTGAAGAATGTTCAAAGAGGAAGGAAGTAGCCATTGCTCTTCTATCTAAAATTCACAATAAAGAGGGTTCTTTGGCCAAGGCTCAGCTAAAGGAAGCAAAGTCGAAGGAGAAAATCACTAAGCTTCAAGCTGAACTGTATAGCAACGAAAAAGAAATCCAAGAGTGTGAGATGGAACTGATATCTCTTAAAGAAGAGAAGAAGAAGAATGTTTATAACACAATGGGGTTTATAAAGGAGTATGAGGCAGTGAAGTAAGAAAGGTGTCACATGGTGTTAGAAAATATAAAAGCAAAGCATAACACCTACAAAATATGGATGTTAAGTGGTCTTCTTGTCTATCCAATTTTAAAAAAACCACACTGCTGCTAGGAGTTCATCTTCAACAGAAGCTTTGGCTGTTGGAGACGAATATTTAAATTTCCTAAAAACAAGATTAATAAAATTCTTCACTGTAGTGTGTTTATTAGTTGGGTTGTTACCTGTATGTGTTTTGGTTTTTGTGTTCCAAGTTCTTATGATCAAAAAAGGCAAAAAAGAAAAAAAAAGCCAAAAAAGAAAAAGAAAAAGCGAGAGTGGGGTGTATCGGGTAGTAGTTGTTGAAGACTCAATTGTTGTAAATATTGATTAGATAATGAAACTTTTCTAAATAAAGTTCCGTGGTTTTTATCTCTCACTTTGAGGGAGTTTTCTACATTAAAAAACTGTGTGCTCTTCTATTTTTTTTTTTACTTGATGCATTTTTATTTAAGGTTTAAATTATTTTATACCTATCAATTTAATTCAATCTCCTTAAAATAAAAATTTTACCTACCATATTATATTTTGTGCAATTCTTTTCCCAAATACATTTTTAAAATAGTAGATGGAATGGTAACTGTGGTGCTTTATTGTTCAAAAAGGCAAAAATGCTTCAATATATTGTGATTAATTCCATGCATGCAAATAAAAATTTATTCTAGAAAAAATGTATTAATATATATTAATTATAATTGGTTACTTTTCTCATTTAGACGAGCATATATTGGTGCTGCGTGTGGAGCCAATTCTGAAACAAATCCACAGGAACAGAACAAATATGTGAATATTAGAAAAAGAAATGAATGTTAGGTGGTGCTATGATGCAAGTTAAAGCTAGATTCAATTTTAGTGCTCATCATTTTCATGGTAACCAAAAAATGTCAGATTTTTCATGTTACTTTATTTTGTAATTTATCAATTTTTGGCGGGATGCCAATGATCGCTGGGACATCCTAGAACATGTTAGGTCTAGAAGAAACATGTATAATTGTGCAGTCATTAGTCAACAATCTCTATTTGTATCACATATGCATGTATGTTAGATTGCGACAATTATAGAGTGCTTGACTACCCATTTCGCCGAAGCATCACCAAATAAAGCAATGCAGGAACTTCATTACTTGTGTTGTTACCAGAACTATGTTAAGGACTTCGAAAAGAAAAGGGAAAGCCTAGGGCCAATCTGAGACAGAGTGCTTAACGATATTGAAGAATCGAAAATCAGAAACGAGAATCAGATTGTAAGTGAAGTTAAATTGTGGTTACATGAAGCAGATGCTCTAATAAAGGAAGACACGTAAGTAAAGAGGAAATGGCTTGGTTTGGTTCCTAATTGCTTTTGGCAGTACAATTGAGGCAAGGACTTGGAAGACAAGAAGCAAAGGATTCAACAACTGGTGGAACAAAGTAATAACTTCACTCGTGTTGCACGTTCAACTGGGCTTCCAGGGATCGAGTTCTACTCTTTTGAAAAATGTTTGCAACTTAAGGACAGAAAGTTGCAATGTGGAAAACTGACGGAGGCGTTGAAAGATGACAACAAGTTTATGATTGGACTGTATGGGCTGGGGGAACAGGAAAAACCACAATGGCAATAGAAGTAGGTAAAGAAGTTGCAGAATCAAAAGTGTTTGATAAAGTCACCTTTAGTGTTGTTTCAAAGGATGCAGACTTGAAAAAGATTCGAGACAATATTGCAAAACACTTAAACTTGCCTTTAAATGAAGGAACAGATGAATCTGAAGAGGAACAAGAGTTGTGGAAAAGAATAGCAGAAGGTGGAGAAAAGGTGCCTATCTAATTTCACCAATATTGAATTAAAGGTGATATTTGACCATGGTAATTATATTTATAACCTTGTGGAAAGCCTTGTACCAGTTAGCAACATCCACGTTGAAGAGTTTTAACGTACCTGTTAATGATACATTGCAGCTTCACTTTAAGCACTCTTGGTGAAAATGCAACGATTGACTATGTACATCATTCTGCATTCACAAGGCTTGATGTCTTTTAGAGTTTAAAGATGCTTAGAATGGTGAGTGTAAACATTCAGTACTAGATATCTCTTGCTCTTGTTCTGTAATTTCAGGCTCTTCAACTTTCTTCCCAAGATGAAGATATATATAATTTAATTGCTGGTGTGTCTACTATTTGTCCCACTAATGCATGTTTTTAACTACAGTGGTTTACATAAGTAGTTCTGCTGACTTTTGCACCTTATAGAATTGTGTTAATTTGGATCACTGGTGGATTAGAATAGCGTTCAGTGAGGATTATACCTTTGTGATTTTATTTTTTTTACCACTTTGTTAAACTTTGTTTTTCATTACATTATTATTTTCTTTCTCCAACCTCCTGGCGTCTACCAAACAAATTTAGTTCTTTATTGAGTTTCTTCTAGATTTTCTTCTTTCCAAAATCTTTTCTCTCATCACTTCGTGCGTACCAAACACAATTCCATTAGACTGGCCCTTCATGATTATTTTCAGAGTTTTCAGATGTAGCCAAAGTATATCCCAAGACAACTGCATGAGGATGAGGATTTTCGACTTTTAAATGGTATTATTCCTTTTACTTATATTTTTATGGATGAAAAGGAATTTGGCTTTCCCAGATGGTAAAATCATTCAGCCACACTGTTTGTTAAAGAAATTCAGAGTGACTTATCCTTCCCTGGCATAGCCTTCCTCTCTAGTTCCTTGAGCACTACTTTAAGGTTGCCAATGTAGTGCCCATTTGAGTTAGCGGTAAAAGCTGTTTTTACAACGTGATTTACATACGGTGTACGAGATAGGTATGTGAAAGTAATTTTGTTTCGACTTGCGTGAACGTACTTCTCAAACGTTAATACAAACAGGCCCATACACATTCAAGTTTGCAGCTTCTCTGTGCTTAAATCAACAGGGATGGTCTATTATCATATGCCTCGTTGGGAGGTTTGGTTAGAGATTCAAACAGGGAATGGTTATATAACAGGGGTTTCGAAGAGGGGGAAAAAACTGATCATCCTACTGGTTTTCAAATATGTGAGCAACATAGCTATACCAGAGTTCTAGCTTATACTAATATCCTTGAAGCTTTTTAATTGATAATGATATACAGAGAACTCAATCACTCCATTAAGGAAGACATGGTTACCTAGCAAAGTCCTTATTCTGGATGCTATGTTTGTCCGAGATACCTTTTAATTATTTTTATTATATTTTTTTCTTGAAGTGTAACTTTCAACTTTTGATCTTGCTTTTCTAATAATCCAAAAAGTGAAGAACATATGAAAGAAGTTGCAAAATAAGCCAAGCCATTTATCCACTCATGTTATTCCTCTTTAAAATAAGAACATTAAAGGCTCATTGCGTTTGTGCCCACTCAACATGTGGTTTTGTGCAGTAATACTGTGCATGTTTGGACTAGCAGCAACAGAAGCAGCATTTTTTCAATCTAACTTTTGAAAACTTAAGTTAAGGTAAAAGTTAGTACGATATGACTTATGTTTGGATTGACATTGGCACAAGTGTTTTTTTTTTTTCAAAATGTAACTGGTTTAGATAATAATTTGAAAAACACGTTTAGATGAAAAATAACCGGAAAGTATATGAATCTTATTAAATAATATATATATATATTATAATTATATATTTCTGGCAAAAAATTTATATATTATGATAATTTTAAAACATTAAATAAAATTATAATTATTTCATGATCCTATTTATAAATCATTTCTAACAAGTTTCACATACCAAGAAAACCTTTAGGGAGAATTCCAAAAAAAATACCACTTGAACTTCAAAATCCCAAATTAGTTACTTGACAAGAATTTGTGTTGTCAATTCCATTACTCTTTTTGTCAATTTCATTACGCTTCTTGTCAACAGAATTTTGAAGTTTAAATGGTATTTTTTTAGAATTCTCCCAAAACTTTAAATCTTATTAACTTTGCTTTAAAAGTTAATAATTCTTCAACTTCATCACTATTTAATATATAATGTATCTCATGAAAATAAAGTTAACATTATAATAAATTATTGATATAATTTTTACCAAAAAAAAAAAAATTATTGATATAATTGTACATTTATCTTAAAAATTTCTCTTTCTGCTTTATAAATAGAACCAAAATAAACCTTCTCTCTATAATACAAGCGAAAAAAAGGAATATAATATAATCTAAAAAAACAATTTTTCATTTTGCATTGTCATCCCTACATGCTTTTCTCTATTCTTCTCTTCGTTTTCTTCAATATTCATACCCTCCCCCCCCCCCCCAGTAGTCCCTCTTTTTCTTTGTGTCCCTCCTCTCCTTTTCGTCACCATGAAGGAGGCAAGAAGCAACTCAAGGATGGCTTCTACAGTGCCATAACTTTTGGCCAATAAACTCTTCTAAGTTCTAACATAATGCTAACCCAAATACTATAATGAAGCTTTAACATGAATTTTTCCTATTCAACATAGTTTTTTCCCTCCTCACCGCTTTACCCATAATTGCTTTTGCTTCCCTTCATTCTTTTCAAATTTTGAAGCCCCTCAACAATCTCCATCATTCCAACAAAATTGCTTGTTCCCCTCTATCTCTGTATGTTTCAAATTTCAAATTTTGAAATTCAACATGCTCACTCTATTTGACTCCAAACTTGTGAATATTTTTATTAGAACTTCAAAATATGAAACAAATTACAATTCATCTCTCATATCATTTCTTAGGGAAATCACCGATCCAAGTCATATTTTTACTTGGCCTTATTTCGTTTTGGACTAAATGTGAAATTTTTATATGCAAGGGGTTTTGATATATTCATGTATTAGGTGAGAAGGTTAATTTACGTCGTTAGCAATACCAATATTGAGCGGAATTTGTTATGTTGGATTCGGAGAGAGTTAAATAAAATGATTTTAACATATTAATTGTGATAAAAGTTTTGAAGCAACATTGCATGTAAGTGAGATCATAATGTACGTGGGACTGTTGTTAAAGAAAAAGATGAAGAATCTCGTTCTCATAAAAATATATGTACTCGTGATATTTTAGATTAAAGAAGTAGTAGTAACATTGAATTAAAATCACACAGATTGAACCAATTAACATACCACCCTCTTCATAGAGAGATAACCTTGTTCTTATTCATGCATGCAACTGTTTTATTTAATTCATCACAAGCCCCAAAAAAACATACACAATGTTTATGTCCATGTATTGAAATGTCAAATATCATAGCTATAAATTAGAGTAATCAAATCTAGATTGGATCGGCCGATTCAGTCTGAAAACCGACGAACCGGTTAAAAAACCGATCTTATCTAAATATAGACCCTGTCACCCCTTTTTAAAAAAAAAAAATCAATATTTTTTTTTAAATTTTATATCAATAACCCTAAAATCTTAATTTTCTTACCGATTTGATCCCAAATTATTTCAAATTTATCTCCAATCTGATCTACGGATACTTCACCCAATACCCCGTAAGTGACTGATGCAGGTTTACTTACCTTGCTATAAACTATAAAGAGCTAGTGAGAAAGAGACCCAAACCACCAGTTACAGGAATGGTGCTTTCAATTTCAACTCTGAACCATTTCCCATCCACACACCTCAAACGCTTTCCTTCCATTTCTAACTTCACCATTCTCGCCATCTCCTCCTCTCATGTTCCTTCGTCCACCTCCTCTGCCTTCTCGCCGAGGAGATTGTCTGCTCTGGCCATTCCAAAATGCTGTCGTTTCCGACGCGTTTCCTCCGCCGCCGCTTCTGGAGATGACAATTCCCGACGGTCTGATGAACTTTCGTCCCTCTCACCTGAAATTGTTGTTCTCAATGTTGAGGTATGAGCTGTGCGCTGTATCTAGCAGTTTATTTAGCTAGTTTTTCCCCTTACATTTTGTTTTGTCTCTGAGCTAGGGTATGATGTGTGAGGGATGTGCAGATAATGTGAAGAAACTTCTAGAGAGTCGGGTAAGTTTATTGATTAAGGCTTGGTTTAGATAGAATTTCTTGTTGTAGTGCATTGACTTTAATATTGAGGAAGGTATTCTGTCAAGTCTATACTAGTGGCGATGCAATTCCATGAGCATCTGACATTCTAGTCCACTACATGACATGTTTTTATTCGGAAACATAGACTAGATGTGAAAAGATGGTCCTTACGGATTTCAAAGCAGCACACAGTTTTTTCAAGTTACAGAATTCTTCTAGATTTAATTGCCATACCTGTACTTATTTCCTTATGATGTTTAAGAAAATGAATTTGGATATAAGTTGTAGTGGATTCATCGGTTGAGCTAATTCAAGGTGTAAGGAGTAAGGTTTTGATTGATAGTGATGCAAGGATATTTTTTGTACGCACGATAGATGGAAATATGGAATAAAAAGATTTTTTTTTTCCTTTTTAATGGAAATGCGAATCATATGTTGATCAAAAGAATTATGTACCAGAGTATACAAGATTAATTCCTCTCATCATCAACTATACTCATAATATTCTCAGGCTGTATATCACTGTCGTTACTAGTAAAAACTATAGAATTGGACCTATCCTTTACAATAAAAGATCTAATCGCATTCACTAATTGAAATGATACATTTCAAATGGTATAGATGATTAATAATATATTTCTTCTTACAAGGCATAAGCATGTTAATATTATATTTTCAGCTATCTAAGGCTCTGTTCCATACTCTTTTGTTTTATTTATTATTGTTAATGGACAGCCTCAAGTATCATCTGCTAGTGTAAATCTTACCGAAAAAATAGCAACAGTTTGGCCAGCTCCTGAAGTCTGGTCTGAGGTCTGGTCTGTATAGTACAGCCCAAGGTCCGGTCTGGTCCAGCACCAGCCCGAGCTCGGGTTGGGACCAAACCGGTCTAGTGGACTGGTCCAGGCAGTCCAGTTCCTTTTAGGTACTTTTTTTCTTACTTTTTTTTACACATTTTTTTTCATATTTTGAGTTTATTAATACCATAACTGCATAATAATGTTTTGCATTCTTAAACACATCAAACATAACAATCAATGACAATAAATTAAATACATTAAACCTAACAAAAAATCAATTAAACAAGTCCATCACATTACACACAAATGAAAAACAAATTATTGAGATCTAATTTTTTTTTTTCTTGAGCATCTATTGTCATTCATTTATCTCCTCCACCTTCAATGATCTCATTCAGGGAAATTGTCACATCAAAGCACTTCTTTGCATTCTTCACATACTCCCCTTAACGACAAGATCCACATCCCAGTCTCCCAGTTAATGTAAAAAAAGGTTGAGAACGAAATAAATCCCAAACTGAGAGGACAACCCAAAAAGAAAGACAGAAAATAATACTTGATCTGAACAAATAATGACAATATTCAGAACCTGAAGCAGCGTTGTGGTAGACCGGTGTTGTGATTTACAATCACTATCTCAATGGCATTGTCACATCTAAGAATGTCTTGACCTAACTTGGCTGCCAGGCTGGGGCAATTGGGCTGATCTGAAGTGAGGAAATGAAGAGTGGGCTTTGGGTTTAGAGTTAAGTGTAGAAGTGTAGGATTAAAAAATAAATAAATAAACTACCCGGGCCAGACCAGACTAGTCCAAGGGGTCTAAGGCCTTAGTCCGAAGTCCAGTCCGGCCCGATGAGACCAGTCTTGTCTAGTCTATCAAAATATGCTTCGGGCCTTTTTTTTTGGATCAGACCGAGTCGGGTCAGACCGGACCATCTGGACCACTGGACTTTTTACTCATCCCTACGTCCAGGCATGGAATTCTATTCACAAGAGTTTATGCCTTTCAAGAGTAGAGACTCAAAGTTCGAACAACTTAGGAAGAAGCTAAATGATAGCAATAAATGTAGGATTGGATTGCAAGAAATGGGAGGATCGAGGGAAACCACAATGGCAAAAGCAATTGGGAAAGAACTTGAAAATACCAAGGCATTTGATAAAGTAATATTTATTGAAGTTCACAATCCTGTTGATGAAAAGAAGATTTGGGATGAAATTGAAAAGAAATTGGATTTAGAGATGAGGGATAACAAAAAAAAAAGAATTTAACACAAGCAGAACAAATATGGATTAGAAATGCCAACACTGGAAGTGTACTCATAATCCTTGATGATGTCTGGGAAAAGCTCAACCTTGAGAACCTAGGGATTCACCATGGCATTCATAGCTAGGGCCGGTGTTGTGTTTTTCTAACCACACGCTATGAGACAGTTTGTACAAGAATGAGTTTCCAAGAGACCATTAAACTAGGAGTCTTAACTAAGGACGATGTAGTGGATCTTTTCCTACATCACGCTAAAATTGTTCAATTATTGAATTGCCATATGATGTTAGCCAGCTGGAGAAATTGAGATTGCTAGGCTTGGTATGTTGTTCAATCAAAATGAATAATCCATTTGAAGTGATTAGAAGATGCTCAAAACTTGAAGTATTGTACTATGTTGCAAACGATGATGCTAATACAAAGCCTTCTGAATTTATAGTTCTTCAAGAATTTAAAATATGTCATACAGAAGGCAGCTCCTCCCAGCGTTCTTTTCAATTGGGTGCTTCAACAAAAAGATATTTCAATTCAACAAAATTAAAAGGGATCTTGTCTGAAAGCACGGTCCAATCCCTAG
Source organism: Inga oerstediana (assembly GCA_963210345.1). Classification (NCBI taxonomy): domain Eukaryota; kingdom Viridiplantae; phylum Streptophyta; class Magnoliopsida; order Fabales; family Fabaceae; genus Inga; species Inga oerstediana. The sequence goes on from OY723400.1 coordinate 76,578,957, forward strand.
TAGCAAGAGCAGAGATTCTCGAGTTGACATAATGCAATGAAACAAGATGGACAAATCTTATTCCTGACATGGTTCATCGTACCCAAGATGGAGGAATGAATGACTTAATTAGGCTTTCTTTGAAATCTTGGCCTACAATGCAATGCCTAATCTATACAAATGGCATTCCATCTGATGCAGCTGTCTTCTCCAATTTAGTTGAGATGCAACTTCATGATATACGTGTGAGGGAATTATGTTATGGTGATTTTCCTAATGACTTTCTTAAGCAATTAGAGAAGCTAAACATAAGTCGTTGTGTTGAACTACAAGGCACATTATTCAAGGGCAAACTAGAGTTGAGTGATCTTAAGTTTGTAGAATTAACAGATTGTTCGATGGCATGTCTTTTCAATCTATCCACAGCTCATAGTCTAAAGCAATTGGAAGAGTTGTACATAAGTGCATGCTCAAAGCTGATAAGCCTAATAATTGATGACGAGAGATCAACAAAGGAGGAAGTAGATGTTCATCAATATCCTAATCAAAAGAACCATCACTCAACGTTTCTGAAATTGAATGTCCACTCTGTCTTTCCCAACTTACAGTGAGTATATGTCAGCAATTGTAACAATTTGGAATATATATTCCCAGCTTTTTATTCAATAGACTTTGAGAACTTGAAATCTAAGAGCATTTGGATGACAAATAAGATGAAATATGTATTTGGAAAATGTCAAAGTGATCAGAATCATAATGTTCAAAGTGAACTTAATCTCCCATCCTTGAAAATACTATACCTTGATGATGTACCAAATATGGTTAGTATTTGCACCAAAAACTATTTTGTGAAGGCGTTATCCCTACAAGATATAAGTTTGAAAAATTGTCCACAATTTCTCATAAATACCATGAAGGATTTATTTGTTAATGTGCAAAAAAGAGAAGAAGATCTCACATGGGAAAAGGTAAACCCCTCTCCAACTAGTTTTCCTAGTTTGTGAAGATTTTTGCTTCTTGTAGCTTTTGTGTGTGTATGTGTGGTCTCATATATTATTTGTCACAAAAAAAGAGACATATTGTTGATTTTGTCGACTTGACCAAAATATGCCATGTATTACTTGCAAGTTACTTTTTCACTTCTGACTCCCACATTAAGACATTTGTAAATGTTAAATTTTCCCTCCTCATTTCACCATTTTAGTTACAGTCTTTAGAACAATGTTTTTACATTCTTAAAATTTTCAATATAGGAGTTAATGCCATATGAATTAAAATATATAATTCTTTTTGATATTTTGAATATAATAGCATATATATTAAAACATTTGTGTTCATTTATTAAAGAAGAAATCATGTGCGTATATGAGGAAAAAGGAAAAAAAGAATTCACATGTTAGTATATAGTAGGCCTATCTTCCAAAGGGAAAGGTAGGCCTCTTTCCAATAACTTGCAAGAGTTTCCTGATTTAAGGGATACATACGTAGGACCTAAAAATGTTTTAAGCTTTCGAAACCTTTCGAAGCTAGAATTTGGAGGATGCAAACAATTGAAGTTCATACTTTCTGCATCTACCTTAAATAGCATACCAGAATTGAGGGGCCTATTCATATCAGACTGCGAAGAGCTGGTGAGCATCATTGAGGGTGATGAAGAGAATCAGCAAAATCCTTTTGATCCGCATCATCAAGCATGTTTCGCAAAGCTACTTCGCATTCAGGTAAAGCAGTACAAGAAGTTGAAATGCCTATTCTCTATCTCTACATGTGCTAAACTTCCAAGACTCTTTATGTTGGATATAGAAGATGTTTCTGAGCTTGCACAAGTATTTGAATGGAAGTGGGGTGCGCCTCAAAAGTTGGTCATCAAGGATGTGCTTCCAAATCTACTTGGAATAAGACTAGTAAATCTACCAAGTCTTCATACTATCTATCAAAAAATTGATTTCCAGATAGTGAAATTTTGTCTTGTGCGTGATTGTAACAATATCCCTTCAGCTAATGTCAACTCCTCTGAGTGTAATTATTCACATATTTGTGTTAATCATAGCTTCTCATAATACTAGTGACAACGACATTGTTGTTTTGCTTGCACAGTATTACCACATGACCAGATGAACTTTGTAGATGTTGAATACTTCTCTGCACTAATGTTTACTTTATGGGGTTGGACTTACGAGGTTAGTGCCAAACTTCTACTAATTTTGGGAGAAATTCAACAATTCCCCTACTTTTTTTATTTTTTGGACTAAAGAACGCTGTCCTTTTTATGACTTCAACTCATTAATTTCTTTATTATCATTGCTTAGGGACAATTTGAGGAAGGATCAGAGGGGGTTCTTGATAGAGAAGGGATACTAGATCTATCAGATGTATATGCATAATACTTTTCAATAATAATCAATAAACTTAGAAGAAGTCAACAAATTTGTTTCTCACTTGTTGTCTTCTTCCTTTTTATATATCTTTTGTGATTGATTGTTTAGAGTGAAGACGAATCCAAGGAGGCTGATGAAAAGGACTCCACAATACAGAAGCAGAAAAGTAGTCCGCCAAATTTGACGGAGGTATAAGCTTATGCATCAGTATAATGAAAAAAGCTTATTAATCAATAGAGGATTCTCTCTCAATAATTTTATGACATGCTTGTTAATGAATTAAACTTCTCTACCAACTCATTCCTTACACATTCATTTCTAATATTGTGAGACTCGTTTGTTAACATATGCTTTCACTTGTACTTTCCCTGAGATTTTTCCTTAATTAAAAAATGACTTTCTTTCATTGATTAATTGAACTTCTTTAGCAACTTATTAATATTTTATGGGCTATGCAGAATACTGAGACATCATCAACAAATGAAAATGTGAAAGAACAACTTTCCACTTCAAATATAGCAGCAACTCCATCATCAAAGTCTGATAGGGTAAGGGTTTTTTATCAACAAATGCTTTCACATTTGTCTACACAACTTCTGGTCCTTAATATAAGATCTTGTTCGTAGTGTATGTTTATTAAGCATTTCTTAAGTACAAAGTAATGTGGAAGCAGAAAGGTCTTATAAATAGTAATGATCTGATGTACTTTGAAACATCTGTCAATTCACACCTTTAGTATGCATTCGGAAGCACTATGGTTGAGGCAAATGATTAATTAAGGCCCATAAACTAAAACTTGCATATTTATCTTCGGGTTACTAGTCATTTGGTATTTCCGTATTTTTGGTCCAAATTTAAAAATTCATATCTAATTCTATAAATTTCATATAAGTGTGCTCTAAAATTCCATTGAAAGCTTTTGAAGTCGTCTTCCTGATAAAAATATCATTCTAGCTTGAGACTATCCAAATTGAATAGTCTATTAACTTTCTAAACTTGCTATGTTTTTCAACAAATTCTGAGCCTTTACTTTGAAAATTTTTAACTCGCAACATACACATCCGATTTCAGCAAATCATGGCTTGGTTTAGAGCATAGAATGTGTACTAATTATAGACTAAATTTCATGGGCAAAGAATATCATTTGCTCTGTTTTGACATCACCCAAAGTTTAGCCCTCTCTTAGGGGTATCTTACTCTTTAAACTTACCACAACTTGATTCATTTGAGGAGCCATTCACTTTGCATATTCCTACTCTAGCATTCATATGCCATCATCCAACATACCATAGGTATGCTATCCTGCTCAAGTTATACAAATTTGCATAACCTTCACATCACAATCATACGGCTTTCAAAATGAGATGATAACTTGAACATAAAATTCTTCATTCATTCACCTCTTCTCCTTTCACTTTGAATGTGCTTGAACCTATTGTGAGTAGCATGAATCGGAAAGAATGAAATTTCAAAGAAATCCCAGTAGCAAGAATTATCAACTTAAACATTAAATTGCATGGTTATAAAACTTTAAAAATTAAAAATGCCATGAAAAGAACATTACCTAACATAACATAATCTCTTACATGCACAAGGCCGAGGCATAACTCAATGCAAGGAATTACATGTTCTAAAAACATGCTTCAGCACAACAATCATGGCAATCCAATCATCTCATATAAAAACCAAACACAATTAATATTTAAGTTAGATAACCTCGCTACCTTTTACCAAACTTCTTGAACCTTTCCTCTTGAATGTGATTCCTCTAAGGCTCTTGTCAAAAGTCAATGCCTATAATTCACATAACAAAATGCACATCAGCTATTAACCAAAAATCGTGTATAAACCAATGAAATTAACTTCTCTTTTAGGAAACCAACAAAATATTTTCTCTCCATCAACATATTATAAGTTTATATAGTACCAAAGTCAGCGGCAGCAACTGAACTTGTAAAACAATTTCATATTTTGATATACCTGAACTTCACTTCCACATGTAAGAATATGGTTCTCCCTGATATGGGTTAAGTTTATACTAAACGACATAGCCTTGTGATAGTTTTTGCATATTCATGTTCATTTAGGATAATTTGGTTCATAAAGTAATAAGTTCATCAACTCAATCTCAGCGAACAGTCTCAAATCTAGGCACATAAGCTTCTACGAAGGTACGTTTGTTTCATTCGTTTTTGCTTTAAATATGTCACTTGTTGCATTTTTTTTTTTAGGAGTTATGTGAAAAGGAATCAAAGGGTAACCAAGAAGCATTTGCAGAAGGTATAAGTCTTTATGAAGGTCCTAACAGTGTTAAAGAACCAACCAATGACCTCTTCATCAAAGTAACAACAACTATTAATACAGAAATGACCTCTCCACCGGTAAATAAAATTACTTTTTCTTTCTATCATATCCTCCCTCCATTGATTTTTTCAATATTATGATTTTGATGATTTCTATTGAGATTAATTTTTTTGGCTTGATGGTCTTCGGACCCTTCAATATCTACTCCCGACAAGCCTCAAATAGCAACTTCAACTGCTCACACAGAACCAAAGGGCTCATAAATCAGACCTATTTGACATTTCTATAACTACTGAATGTCCACAGGTAAGTCTTTAGTTTATTGAATTTGTTTTGGGATTTAAACTTCTTTGGCTTTACAATTTGGATATACTGATTCTAAAATAAAAGGAACCATCAAATCATATGTATTTTAAATTCATTATAGCTTTCGCTTTAATTTAATGCCTATATTTGTATAGATGAACAAACTTTTAAATATGTAGCTGATGAATCATGTTTTCTTCTTCTGATTCACTCCAGATTGAAATTATGACCAATCATGAGACTTCCAATGACGAAGAAGAAATTAAGTTTGAGCAGAAGAAGTCTCAAATATTTGAAGAACATGATCTGATGAGGCTATTCCAAATAATGAAAGAAGGTGCTGATGATATGGAAGTTGTCATGCCTTATGTATCTAAAATAATTTCTGACATTCAACATAATAAAGAGGTGAGTAAGGCCCTTGCTGACTTGGAAGGCCCATTGAAGATGAGTCCGAATGAAATAGCTTTCTCTGAAGAAAGCAGCCTTCGCCTTCATAATGCTCTCAGCATCTTGTCCTCCCATTGTTCTAAACATGGAGCTCCCTCTCATGGCCTTCAAGCTACAATTCACTCTCTGCAACAAGAAATCCAAACTGTTCTTTCTTCATTCAACCAAGCCTATGCCACCATTGACACATTCACCCAGCTTGAACAAAAGGAGAAGCTTATGATTGAACAACGCTCAAAACGAGAGAAAGATGCCAAAACTCTTATATATGACATTGACAACACCAAGAATTCTATTGCTGAGGCTCAATTGAATGAAGCAGAGTTGAAGGAGCAGATCGTCCAAGTTACAAGCTGATTTGCGTAGCAAAGAAAAAGAAATTGAAGAGCACGAGAGGAAGTTGTTGTCCCTTCAAGAACAAGAGAAGAAGAGTGTTTTTGACACAATAGGGTTCACAATGGAGTTTCTGGCAATGGAGAAAGAGAGGTCTCGCATGGTGGAAGATCAAATGAAAGCAAAGCAATGACTGGAGAATATGGATGCTAAGTGGTCTTCTTGTTTATCCAATTTGAAGAAAGTCACAATGTTGCTTGGAGTTCATCTCAAGCCAAAGCTCTTATGGTTGAATATTGTTTTTTGAGTTTCCTGGAAACTTGATAAAGTGTTTAGAATAGTGTAGTCAAATTCTTTAGTTGGTACTAAGTGGGTTGTTGTTGAGTTCCCACAAAACAAAAAACAAAGGAGAAAAAAAATGAAAGGGGTGTGTGGTTATAGGTGATTGTTGAAGACTAGTTGTCATTGTACATTTAATTGGATCATAGTGGAGTTTTTTTGGACTGAGTTCCGTGGTTTTTATCTCTCACACTGAGGGAGTTTTCCACGTTAAAAAGTTGTATTCTTTTATTTTATCTCCTTTATTCATTGTTTACTCCACATATTATTTATTTAAGATTTTAAAAAGATCGCATGCATTATCTTAACTCAAGTTTATTAAAAAAAGAAGAAAAAGAAAAGTTAAGGATGTGCAAATTATTTTCCAAGCACACTTTTAATCAAGGTAATTAAATCCGGACAGGTCAATGAATCGGCCGGGATACTAGGTCAAGGGTTAGTGGGTCAGACCGAAGTCAAACCGGAGCTAAATCAGAACCAAACCGATGAGAGGTGGAAGATTTTAGGCTTATAATATGAAATTCTAAAGGAAAAATATATTTAAAAAATGATTTTAAAAAAAAAATGAAAAACTTGACCCGAACCGGGTCACCGGACCGGACTGATTTACTGGCCGGTTTCCGGTCCGGGTTAGAGAACATGGCTTTTAATATAACATGATGGAATGACAATTGTGTGTTACTTGATTGGTCACTAATGGAAAAGTTTCATATATATTGAGTCTATAAACTTGATTGCTGTGCATAAACTCAGTTTCACAATTGCAAAACAAAAATTAATAGAGCAAAAGCAACACTGCGTTCATATATATGAATCAGGAGACAAGGTAGAGCACTTTTTTGTTTTAATGTAAATAGATTTTTAATTATATCACAAAGATTTAAAGGTAAATTCTCTTGGGTGAAAATTATACAAAGTATTTGAGCGAGAGAAAGGAGGAGAAAAAGTAAAGGGAGATCAAATCATTAGTAATTGCAATAATAATGATTTGGAAAGAGAAATATCATATTCTGAATCAAATCATTAGCCCCCTAGGATGTATATGTATAGGTTTTTAATTTTAATGTGTCATAATCTTCAACGCACAGGTTTTCGTTATTCAGATTCAAAATTTGAATATGCAAATCTGTAAATAGATATACATCTTATGAAAATGAATGAGCAAGTAAACCTGATTTATTTAGCTATCCAAGGCAATGTTCTGCACTTTTTATTATTAATGGACAGCCTCAAGTATAATGAATTACTGTGTAAATCTAACAGCAAAGATAACGGCAAAAAATGAATCAAGAGATTTCTCAAGAGTTACTTTTGAGGAAAACTAGTACTTACTCCCCGCGCAACAATTACTTTTGCCAATATAAAACATAATTCAGATCATTTAATTCAACAAACCAAACGCTCAATTCATAATATTCTAGATGCATACAACAAACATAAACACGTACATTAGGTGGATGAAGAAAACAAAGTTAATTACCGAATGACTACAATACTCATGCAACAACACAAACTTCTGGAAACCTCCTCCTACTGAGAATATATTGTTCTGCTACTCATATCATTGCCATTAGTTGGGACTTGTGTATTCCGGAGACACGTTCCTAACCAGCACTGCCACCAATTTCGTAATCTACAGTAAAAGCATAGATCCAATGCGTTTATTGTCAATATTTCAACAGCCGTGTCTAAAACAAAAAGGCATTAAACCTGAACAACAACTTTAGATCATGAAGTTCATTCCCTCCATAAGTAACCTCTAAATTTGGGAATTTGAAATTTGAAATTGAAGGTGAACACTTCTTAGTGGTTGACAAGGACGGATGATGCTTTTGTACAGCAAAGAGCTGGGTAACTTGTGATGCAGATGGACAGTATGGTAAGGAACAGATACAGCATATGTTGGACCTGTCAGTGTGTACATTAATGCACATGGACAAAAAGGAAGAAGACAATATTTGACAGTGGCTACAAAGATACAGGATCATAGAGCAAATTCATGATCAAGGATGCTCTATTTTGAACTTTAAACGATGAAATATGAGGCTAACATAAAATCGTTATATGAATAGATTGTATACAGACAAAATTTGGAGACACAATAGGAGGCGGGTGTAGCTTTAGAAATCTACAGACGGACAGAAACCACAAATATGAAACACCCCATACATGCTTACATAAGCTACTAATCATGAAAAGAAGATAAAAGGAAAATAGTCTGCAGAAAGTAGCTTTAGATAAACAAACAAAATCCATTAAACCACACGTTTGTACAAAAAAGGAACAACATTAGATAGACCATTTGAAGGGAAGTCTGAAAGTTAGCATGTTCAAAGACTTGGAAAGAAGAGTACATTGATATGGCCCTTTCAGACAATAATTAAAAGTAGTGTCAATACATTGAGCTGTGAAAGAACAATTGCAGGGTCAACACCCCAGTCTATGTAGAGAGGTTAAACCAAATTAAAGTAAATTGGAGAAGGTAGCATGAGCAATATGCTAATGTGTTTGATACACCGCCAATTTGCAGATTCCATTCTGAGGAAATTTTTTCAAGTTAATAGTCAACTAACGTCCATAACACCAACTATCATAAACGTATTTGAAATCGGTCAGCGTAAGACTACTGTTAGACTCCTATCAAAAACCCAACTTGATTGTTTCTTGTGGAGTTTGAGAATTTCATTTTATATATTTGATTTCACACTACCGAAATGAAAGCAATACCATTCAATTCCCATCAGATAAGATTTGCACATACTAAACATCACACACTCAAAAGTTTTGTGTGGACTTTTTGTCTACAATTGGAGAATTTGTTTTTTTTCCCTTAAGAATATTTGTCTATCACTTTACCTTTTTGGAGAAAAAAACATAATAAAAAGTGCACCATAAGATCCCCTAATACAGAAAAAATAAAAACAAAGGAAAAAGAAGATAATGAATCTGCTTGTCATTTTTACCCTTATGTTTTTCAGGTGTGTCCTATAGGTGAATGCATAATAATGAGTGTTAAGGATTACTTTTTTATTTGTATTTCAAATGAATGCATAATTTCCTTTTTCACGCTATAGTTAATTAATGTACAAAAAGCATCTTTATCTACAATTCAAAACCCTCTCCACTTCCTCTTTTACTACCATGTGGGTTGGATTCAAACAACTGAGAGAAAGTGTTAATAAAAAACAACATATTTGTAATTTATTACTTGAGCCTCTTCCATTGGAAATCCCTATAAGACCTAAGCCCATCTGTTTGACAAAAGTCAGTAAACACAATGATCAATGAGGATTTAAACCATAATGATACAAGGAACAAAATTGTCTAAAGTTTCCTCTTACCCACTAACAACTTCTATACAACAAAAGCTGCTACATTGCAATTGCCATTTTAAGTAACATATTATCTTTTGGAAGCTCTATCACCATTTAAACAATTACATACTTTTCACATGTTGATAGCTAGACCAAGAAAAACTCTGTTTCTTAGCCATGTGAAGTCCATTTGAGAAGATATACATTTGTAGCACACAATATGTCATAGGTTAAGCCACCCTCATTTCTCAAATGCTGCTGCAATTAAACGGAGGATTGTAAATTACTTTCGTAGTCAATACAGTTTTTCGATCACTCAAAAGCATGAATAATACACCTCTAAAAATATAACATATTTATTATACTGAAAATTTACAAAGCACTTAGCTAGGCTGTAACAACTCAATGTTACAAGTAAAGATTTGCATTTGTACTGTCTACCATAAGAAGAAAAGGACGTACTGTTATGGAGTGAGTGAGAGTGGGTATGCATGATTTCAATGTGATTTCATTATCATCTAGCACTGAAGTACTGTGAAATTCATCTTTATTCTTGTCGACGTTCAACGCTTTTCTTGGAAAGCCTTCTGCTATTCCTTTCTCATCAATTCAAAAGAAGCTGGAAACAAAGTAACCAACTCCTGAATTCAATTTTATCGGAGGTTAACTTCATAATGCCCAACATAGAGGAACCCAAGATGTAATACCCCGAATTTTGAGATTTAAGGCTAGAGAATAAACCTGAAATAAGTGGATTGCTAAGCCCTGTTTAGCAGGATCACAAATCTCGATTAAGGGTTAATGACTTCAAAAGTGTATGTGATTGTTGATAAAGAAACACTTTTGGAGAATGTGATGTGAAAATGTGATTCGTATGTGTTGTGAGTAGCGCCAAAACCCTGTATTTAAGTTCAATTATGGATTAACCTCTAAATTGACTTAAAATAAAGGGAGGGCGCATAATGTGGTTAAATGGAAATATATGATGTGTTCGGTGGCGATTCAGTGAGAATTGCCATAATCAAGGGCAAAATGGTAAAGTTACCGACCAATTGATCAATTGCCGAAGAGAAAACTCATTGGTAACTTGAAGATCAATGGTTGTGATTAATTGTTATGAGATTAAAAAGGTGGAATCCCATGTGTGTGTGCTTACGTGAACTCATAGGAGATAGCACAAGATTGTGACAAATGGCACAATATGAGCCTCTGGATCATGGTTAAAGATTCAACTCATTCCCTCTCTCCTCTCTCCCTCAAAGTTGGCTATCATGCTTATGGGAGGCCAAAAATCTGCTCCTTCATCATCTTCTCATTCTCTCTCTTTATCCTCCATTTTTGTTGAGCTTGGGGGAGGAAAGAGAAAGGAAAAAAGGTGAGATTTAGCCTTGTTGTTGTCCTCTTTAGCTCAAACACTCTTTTATAATGTTGTTCATAGTGATGCGAACTTCATTGCTATGGTTTTAAATTTTTGAAAGAAGGTGTTTAAGAGCTTGAAGAATTTGGAAAGTGGAGGAATCAAGGAACTAACCTTGGGAAGAGGAAGAGGTGAGTAAGAGCTTTCTTTTGACCAAAGTTTTGTGACTTTTGGTTGAGTTTTGTGAATTATGGAATTTGCCCTGATTTTGGTATAATTGTGAAGGGATTATTTGAATGGTGTATTGTGTTGAAAATGGTGTCATATTGTGTTTTGGTGCCATTGGAATTGGTTTGAAATCTTGAAAGCCAAGTTGGTCATTTACTGGTTCTGGATTCCAATGTGTTTGGAAATGTGGAAAATGTCATTGTGATGTGATTTTGAGTGTTTTGAGGTTTCCAATAGGTTCCTTGTGTAAAATTATGTGAGAGTAGTCTTAGACTAGAATTTTAGGACCATTGGAAACACATATTGGAAGTTGGGGGAAAAGTCTGTTGTTTACTGCGTTTTGGCTTCTGATAGAGCCTCACTCGAGTGTGTTGAGGCCTCACTCGAGTGCAACATTATGTTTTCCCTTTTCCCTTCAGTTTCAGTAGCACTTTCATGTGAAAGAAGCGAGAGTGCATTTCCTCACCTGCAAGTGATATGGGTTTTCACTCGAGTGCACCATGGATCACTCGAGTGAATGTGTGTTTTATGCTATAAGCCCGCGTCTCAGGGTATCACTCGCAGCCAATTTGTCAAGAATGTGTGTTAGCACTCGTAAGTTTTATACTGTCACTTGAGTACTAGGGTTGTTGCTCGAGTGCACTTCCCATTATAAGGTTTTCGTTGCTCTCGGGTGGTCACTTTTTGTGCCACACTTTGTAGGACTCAAGTGAGCATGAGGCCATCAATCGAGTGTTGAGGTCAGGACTCAAGTACAGTGATCATTTTCGGTCTCTGTTGTTTCTCTCTGTCAAGCACTCGCACGAGTGAGCCGTCCTCACTCGAGTGCAAGTCATCTATCACTCGAGTATGTCATCCATCACTCTAGTGCTTCAGTGAAAGTCAGTATTTTCTCATCCGAAAGGGGATCTTTGGTCAAATATTTCCCAACCCTTTAAGCATGTGTTTAGGCTTTGAGTAGCCACTTAAATGTCGTTAATGATAACCAACTTTAAGTATTGTGGAAGTAAAGATTTGGAATAAAGAATAACCCTATGTTCCTGATTTGGTTATAGGGTTCGATATTCGCCCTAATCGTGAGTAGCTGAAGCTGGAGCATACGTGGAAAGAATAAGAGTAGAGAATTTACCTCTCCTGCATGTATATGATATTTGTGTTAGTGTATTGATACATGTTATTGCTTTGCTTGATTATGTGATACATATATGAATGTTTGAAGCTCTGTTTCAATTTATGCTATGGTTGTCAGTATGTTGTTCGAAGCAGTGAGCTTGCAGATTTGTCATTGTGTGAGCATGAGTTATGTGATACAAGCATGTCATGCATTAAATATTTACCTTGCATACATATTGGTACTGTTTTCCTACTAAGATTCTCTCGAATCTCACCCTCCCCTACCAACATTTTAGACAAGGTAGGTGGATCGAGGATGGAGCAAGCAACAAAGGGCGGCGAGGACTCCTTCGGGTTGTCATTTTAGTAATTGGTTATCATTGCTAGTTGGGATATTTGTATATGATTTGGATATGTATAGAGGATGAGTATTTGGTTATATATTTGAAATGAGATTGTGTAATCCCCTATTTTATAATTGTAAATGGGCGTTTGCACCCTGTAAAGCTTGAGTTAATATATGGAACCCGGGGTTTGCTAGGAATTATGTTGTGCACTCTGATGTATATATGAATGTGAGTTATCCGCGTAAAGTAATTGTATTCGAAATGTAAATATGAGATCAGGTTATTTGGATTTCGAAAAGTATTTGCGAAAACCCTATCTTGTAGATGGGTTTGAAAATGTTATTTGATTATTATTGACCTCTATTTCACTGTAATTACGTATTTCGGATATAATTACGGAGGGGAGTTACACAAGACATCATAAAACCAAAAAGAGTATTTACCGCCTCTCCAGCCAAAAATGGGAAGAAATGGCTACCTCTTCTTTTTCTTCTGTGTCTGGAAAACATAAGACCAAAAACATACATGAAGTCTGAGTACATAAAATTACTTACAATTACAATCCTTTGAACAGTTTCAAAGCTGTCACTAAATTTGGTAAAGGTAACATAACTCACCAACATATAGCTAACACAAATATAACAACTAACCTTGTAAGGGCAAGGAGGATGATATGGCTCATTTGCACATTCTACAGAACAATGACAAATTCTTCCCTTTAGCACACATTATTAGTCCGCAGGATGGGAATGTTTTTTCAAAACCATGAGCCCAAAATCTAAGTTCTTCAAGTTAGAGTCCAAACAATGAATTACAGGCTGCAAATCGGGTCTTTAAATCCATTAATGGATCTTTTTCCTAGAAAAACCCATTCACGTTTAAATAGAAACTCATAAGAAGAAGAAGAAGCAATAACAAAGAAGCAATAACAACCCAGTGAATAAACATGTTGGTAGGGGAAAAGATTACCTTGAAGAATAGAAACGAATCAATCTCAAACTTCCTCGTCAGTTGAAGAGAATTTATATAGCAAACCCAAATTATATGTGGGGTCTTCACCAATCTGAAAACTCTGATGAAGAAAGCAAACACGATGATAGAGAAGACAAAAAAGTAAGCAAAAGAGAAAAAGAAAGCAAAAAAAAAAGCATGAAGCGGGAGAGAGAGGGAACAGAACACAATCTCATTCTCTGGTCCTTTTTTTCCTTCAAGCCGCCTCCACTATATTCACCGGTTCATCCCCATTGTCTTCACAAATATGTATACTGAATTTTGGAATTCAAATTCAAATTTTGAAATTTAAAGAATGGAGGGAAAGGAAAAGAAACAGAGTCAGAAAGCAAAGCATCGAGGAAGTGAAGAAAAGGGGAGAGAGGCAGAGACGAAAGGATGTGGGGAAGTATTGAAGAGGAGAGGTAGCATGCATCTAGGAATAGTAGGGGACGATTCTGTGCTTTGATTCTGCCATTTTGCCTTTGCTTTGTTACAGTGTCTGACTTCTTTCCTCCGATGATTTCAATTTTGGATCGGGAAAGAGACTGGGGATGGTGCCGACCGAGTGAAGATGTGCGTGTTTTTTTTTTGGATCGAGAAAGTCAATGTAGCTCTACTGCTGAGTCGATGGACTTATCCACCAAGGGATTCTGGTTAATTTTGGATTCCTTCCTTTCCATGCAGCGTAATTAACATTAATTAACTTTTTTCTCTGTGTTTGGAAAAAAACGTTTTTGTATTTGAAAATAAATACCACTCATTTGAAGTATGATTGGGCCATTGCATTTTGAATTCTCCTTTAAATATTGGTGTGTTGAGAATGATGATTGCAAAAGTGGTTTTTTTACGATCTGAATTTTGCAATCTTACTTTTGGGAAAAAGTCAGATTGTGTGATGTGATTTATATTTAAATTGAAGGTTGTATAAGTGGTTTTTCTAAAACTAACACTTGTTTGGATTGGCGATAGCACAAATGGCTTTTGTGATAATGATAAAAGAGAAATTAAATTAAAAATTATAAAAAATTTAAAAGAGTGAAATTGGGAAATTTGGAGATTAAAAAAATACATAATTTGATGAAATAATATTATATAATTAATTGAATAACATGTCTCATACAATTTGGTTTCTAATTGAGTTACGAATATAATTCATTTAAGTGGAAGATCGCTGAGCATAATTTGTCATGGAAAAACAGGGCCGATAAGTTGTTAAAACCTAATAAAATGTCGTAAATTCCTTAGTAAAACTTGTGAATGAATTGATAATTTGAATTTTTTTTTGAAAAAAAAATGGTTAAAACCTAAAATGACGTGATAGTGTGAATTTTTTTTGGGAAACGAAAGTTGTTAAAACCTAATGAAATATCATAAATTCCATAACAAAACTTATGAATGTATTAACAGTTTGAATTTTTTTTTCTGGAAAACAGAAGTTATTAAAATCTAATAAAATGTCGTGAATTCCTTAATAAACCTTATGAAAGGGCTTGGTTTAAATATCAAAAGTTAACATATATATATATATATATATATATTTGCACATAAAGTATTGAAAGCCATTAGTGGCCTAATGGCCACTAACCTTTTGGCTAAACCAAGTGGTGTTTGGATCCTACTTGAATTCCTTTTTTAATTCTTCTTCTTCTTCTTAAAAAAACAATGAAAATTGTGTGCACTTCTTTTCAATTCTTCTTTTAATTTGATTTTAAAAAAAATTTGGAGTCCTACTCAAATTCATGTTTTGATTTTTTTTCTCCAGTTACTATCTTCTCTGCTGTTCTTCTAGTTCTAGTTTTGTCCAAAAACAAAAACTTCTAGGTCCGTCATGTACCTGTCCATCACTTGATGCTAATTTTCTTTTTCTTCATTTAGTGCTTTTTAAAAAAAAACAAAAAGAAAAAAAAAACAGAGGACGCATTCACGTCAAATGGGCATCGTGCATGTGGAGAGGCATTGAAATCAAAGGATAAGTGGTAAGGATTTTGTACTCTATATTCTACAATGTTAATTCCTTCTCTCGTAGATATAAAACGGTGTTAAGTATAAAATAAAATTGATTTTTTTATAAATATTAAAGAAGTTAAATAAGTTACATAATCATATTATATGTTATCTATCTTTAAATTATAAATCGGTTTATAAGTTAAGTAAAATAGTTTAGAGAAAAGATGACAAGTATAAATATTTTAAAGTAATTTAATTAAATTTTTCAATATCTCTAAAAAAGTCAACTATTTCTTATATATAGGACCGGGGGCATTTGAAGTTGAAAGATGGAGTGTGTGTGTGTGTGTGTGTGTAGGGGTATATATTGTAGAGAAAATTGGTCAAATGGACCAAATAATACAAATATTTAGATAAAAAGACCAAACTAAAAAATTTGTAATTTTTTATCCATAGATCTGCAACTTTCTTCCACAAAATATGCAATTTTCTTTTATGATGTTCTTGTCTCCAAATATTACCCCCATTTGCTCGGTCGCTTTCCCCAATTTCCATGTATTGTGATAATGACTAAATTTTCTTGTATTGTCATTATTTAAATTTGAAATATTTAAAAGGTAAATTTTGACAGTGAAACTCGCAAATTAATAATGCTTTTGCAGTTCAAAAAACGCATTTAATATTTTTTTTGGATAACACATTTAATATTGAAGCTTATAAATTTAGCATTCATGTGTAGAACTCGATTTACAAAGTTCAAGGATGAAAATTTAGGCACTTAAAGAATATAAATTTATAAATCTCTGTGAATTTACTCCTTAAAAGAAATAAATTTAACCGTGAGTCCGTGACAGTTTGTATGAGCATTAGCAATCAAGGATAATAATTTGTTACTTGTCCTAGATTACGATTTACTGTCGTTAGATTTTTCTTGGTGTGCTGCTCTGTTGTTCTCACAGTCTCACTTATATGTGAGTTTTCACGTCAGTGATGGGCTAATCTCTCTCTGTTTTTTTTATGGGAGATAGCTCTCCTAAAATTTGTGACATCCGCCTGATTAGGTGTAATTATTGAATAATTTTTAGGAGAAGACTTATATACTTAATTTTATATATTTAATGTATTTATTTCCAATCAAATTGGAACAAACGAATTCTTAAAATTTTCAAAAAATAAAGAAATTATTAATATGAGTTAGTTAGAACTTAGGCCCTGTTTGGAACGTGGTACTGGAAGGGTTGGTATGGGGTTGGATTGAAAATAACTAAGGATTATGAGTACTACCAAAGTAGAATTGCTACAAAACCACTCACCCCAAGAGCATAAAGAATCAACGCCAAGATCACACTCAGAGATGGAAACCAAGTAAGATCTCCGGCAAACACCTTTTCTGATGTAAAACGCTTCGGTGCACTACTACAGATTGAAGATATTACTACCCTTATAGATGCCCCTTTTTCAAAGTGGGAAGTAAAAACATAGAGTCGGTGACATTTTTGTAAATAAAGCAGTGAAATCGAAATATTAGGATTCCCAAATTTGAATTAGGACTCCTAAAGATTCCCCCTAACGCCAGAAATAGAGAATTAAAAAAAATTAACTTACTCCTATTTGGGACGCCTAAAGTTGGGTTTAGGTGTCCCAAATGAATTCTAAGACGCTTAAACCCAACTTTTAGGCATCCCAAATTCTATCTGGGACGCCTTTTTAGACTATCTGACATACGCTCTCCCCCTTCCTTTTCCTTCTTTGCTCTTCTACCAACAACTCCCATCACTTCATTCCAATTTCCCACTTCGACTTCTTCTCTCTTCATTCCCATTTTCCACTTTACTCTTCCTCCTCCTTCCATTGTCGGCACACACCCCCTCCACACTGTCTTGGTTTCCTCCATCTCCTTCCATTGTCAACACACACCCCCTCCACACTGTCTTCTTGCTTAATTTCCTCCACCCTACCTCCTCCACCTTCTTGCTTTCCTCCACCGTCTGACGTACCTCCTCCACCGTGCATACACCTCCTCCAATGTCTTCTCTCCACCTTGGTTGGGCACATAGACACCGTCAGCTAGCCCTCTCCCTCCTTTCATCAGGTTTGTTTTTTTTTTAAAAAAATATATAAATTTACATGAAGAATTAATTTAAAATTGCAATGTGAAATTATTATAATGCTTTTAATTTATTTTATATGATTCTAGTTACTAGAATGATTTTCCCTTTTGATTGGTTTTTTTACCAGAATCATAAACTCGTTGTTAGTAGTTATGCAATACTAATGTTTTTTGTTTTATATGTTTAGAGCTTGGAAATTGAGGGAAATACATATGTATATTATAAATAAACGGAGCTTTTTATTGATTTTGATGAAATGGATAACAATTAAACAGAGTAATTTGTTTTCTTCTGTGCGTGGAGCTCTATTTGGTTTAAATTAATGAGAATTAATTATATCAATGAAAGAAAAAGAAGTCAAAATACATATGTATCTATCAAGACTGGCTCATTGTAAAAGATTAAGCATTTAATTAACTCGCTTTAACTTTCACTAATTAGTATGTGTTTGTTTGCTAACTAACATGTGAGTTTGCACAAAATACAAAATAAGAAAAGCAGTATAATGAAATTTATTTATTATGAATATAAATAAAAAAATTTATAGTTATCTCATTGCATTCATAATCCATATATAATATGCAATATGGTTGGTTTTATTGTTTTTAGATTATCTTAGTATGATTATTAGTGAAGCGGAGATAGGGTTGCTTTGTTAATCACAAGAAGATGAGGACAAGGAGATAGGAATGAACTATTTGTAATTCTCTCTTTTAAGAAAGATGATGAAGTCATGATAAAAACTATTGTTCCTGATGAGAAAGTAAATAAAACAAAATTAAATTCATGCTCTAACTCATATTTGGCTAAGAAATTGCTCACATCAGAATCTCATATTAGTTCTCTAAGGGTCTGTTTGGTGTGAGGGATTTGGAGGGGAAGGGAGGGGAGGGAAAATTTTTATGAGTTGAATTTTAAAAGATTGAAGAAGTGGGGTAATAAAATTTTAATAAAAATAATATATAAGATAAAAGAGTAAGAAAAATTAATTAAAAATTTTTAACCCCACTTCTCTAATTTTTTTAAATTTAACTTAAAAAATTTTTCCCTCCGCCCACTTTCCCTCCCCACCCCTCAGACCAAACAAGCCCTAAAGAACAATTGTTAGATTAAATTGTTGATATTGTTTTGAATTAGATCTTGAGTTTGTTTGTTTTGTTTGAATTAAGTTGAAATGGTTTGTTATTGAAATTTTGGGATGTCTTACTTTTAAAAGGAAATGCTGCCAAATTTTTTGTTGAAAAAAAGGCAATCTCATCATATCGTTAACAATTGTTCTAAACTTAAGTCTTATTGGGAATCGCTTAGGTGGTAATAAAATGGATCACAGTTGGATGAATGCTTTGAGAACTAATGAAGAATATGAGAAAGGGGTGGAAGAGTTTATTGAATTCACTAGAAAGAATACTCCAGCAAAAAATGGGAAGTATTTTTTTCCTTGTGTCAATTGTTTAAATGAGAGTCGACGGGATGTTGATGTCATAAAGAATCACCTACTTTATGATGGAATGAATCTGTGATACACAAGGTGGAAATGGAATGGTGAGAAAGTAACAGATTGTCCGTCGCACAAGAAGGAAGATGTAGATGTCATAGATGAAGATAGAATGGAGAAAATGATTCATAATGTTGAGGTAGAATCCTTTACGCAATCACAAGAGTATGAGAACCTGCGGAGTGATGTAGAGACACCGTTATACCCTAGGAGTAAGTACACGCGCCTGACAGGAATATTGCATTTAGTTAACTTAAAGGCAACTTGTGGGTGGACTAATAGTAGTTTCATATTGCTACTTGAATTATTGTGTGATATGTTTCTAGTCGATAATATACTTCTAAATCGTATGTATGAGGCCAAGAAAATCCTGTCTATGATAGGTATAGAGTATAAAAAGATACATGCTTGCCCTAATGACTGCGTACTGTATAGAAATGAGTATGAAGGTTTGATGTATCCCGATTTTATCATAATATTTAATATCATATTTAGGGATTTTATCATTAATTTTTGGGCTAAATAACATTTATTATGATTAAATTGAATTAAAGATGATTGTGTGAAAATAAATCTTAAAAGGATATATTTGTTATAATCTTGTAATTACTTTTTAAAATTTGAATTTTGAATAAAGATATTACAAGATATTGATCTGAATTGTAGGTCACATTGGAAAAGGAGGAGCTGAGGGACTAAAAAGTAAAGATGTATAAGGACTGAAACAGAAAATAAGATTCTACATGTGTCTCCAAGGGAATTCTTACAGAAAGAAAGGTACCTTTCTGTAATATTAGCTGCCACTTTCAGAGAGGAAAATATCAGAAACAATTATAGAAAAGGACCCCGAAAGTAAACAATACCAGTTGGGTCCCAAAATACGCACATCACCACTGGAACTGATTCATTTGCTCTCAGTAGAAATTACAGAACAGAACCCCGAATTCGAGAATTGCCAGTTTGGTCCCAATATCCGAAAACCAGCGCTTTTTACTTCTAAAACTGATTTTTTTTCCAGATTCTCATTCAGAATCTTGAGGAAAATCAAATCTAAATATTTCCTGGAAGATTATATCCCAAATTTGAAGGGATTTGACCTAGATTTCAAACGAAAAAAAGGGATTACTAACAAGATTGGAAGGATAGAAGAGAGGAGACACGCACAGGGCAGAACCAGAACCAGAACGCAGCCACAGATGAAAACGGGAGCGCAGCACCAGCGGAGACGTACCAGAACCAGAGAAGACGCGCACAGCCGCAGCAGACACAGACATGAACGAGATACACCAGACGCAGTGGCAAACGCTAGAGAAGGAGAACAAAGACCAAGCTTCAGCAACCCTTTCATCTTCTTCTTCTTCCATTATCCCAATTCAATGGATTCTTGGTGCATTCAAAAAGTTGCAGCTATGATGAACTCCATGATAAGAGGCTAAATTCCTTCTTGCTTCTTGGAGATGGAAGATTGGTTTGAGCTCCAGAGATATATTCAGGGGAGTTATTTGTTTTAATCTTTTTATTTAATTATGTAACGAATTTCCTGAGTTAGGATTTTATGTTATATGGTTAATTTACTGAGATTGCGAGTTGTTTATCTTAGTATTGATTGAACAATTGTGATTTAGATTGGTTTATGTGGTTTGAGATTTAAATTTTTATATTTCCTTTTGATTTAATGTGGTTGTTTATTCTTTCATAGTTTGAATGAGTATTATGACTGCTTAAATCTTGTTTGGATATCTCAGTTGAGTGTTCATTTTATAGAGGAACAAGTTGCATGAATCCAATCCTAAATTGCACACTAAGTGGTATTTAATAGTGTATTAAGAGGTAATTATCTAACTAGAGTTCTAGGGGTAATCACCAATTAATATACTAGACTTAGCGAGTTGTTAAGGTTTAATTTTTGACTTAGTGAGTAGTTTAACTCCCAATTCAATTTGAGCAATGATAACCTATATTCCATTTTTCCAAGAAGCATTCATCATCAATTTGTTTAAATCACAATTTCATTAATTATCTCAACAATTTCTCAAAAATCCAAAAAAATAGTAGTTTAGATTATTTTCCATTATTAAAAAGAAGAAAAATCAATTTAAAACCCATCTAAATATTTTTTTTGTCACTTAGTTAGATTAGGAATTAAATAAAAGGCTCCTCAAGAGAATACGACTCAAGTTGTGCCCTTCACTGCATAATTTGGTTTATTTTGATTTAACCTGAGGCGATTAAAGGCTTTAAATCAATGGTGCCGTTGTCGGGGAGTCAATTTATTTGACTCCTTGTTTAACTAAGTGTCAATTTTAAAAAAAAAATCTTTGGGTTAATCTTTTGTGTGCCTTCTAGTTAGTTAGTTAGTTATAGTTTCTTGCATTCATTCATCATTTAGGTTTTAGATTGCATTTGCATCACATATCATACATTTTTGCACATTGTGGTTGAATTTTGTGTGCATGCCCCGAGGTAAAAAAGTTGTACCTAGTGATCTTGATCTTGACATAACTTTAAAACAGCTTAGGGAACAACTAAAAAAGAGTAAAGGAAAAGGAACAAGGAGCACTAGTAAAAATCCCTTAGGACATCACATATCTGCTGAACCTAGTGCCTTTAGGAAACTTCATTCTGAAATAGGTGATCAATTTACTCAAACTTTAGATATGGAACACCATAATGAGAATGAAGAGGAAAATAATGGTATTCCACATAGAAGAGGTGAGGATGAAGGAGAAAATAATAGGGTTCCACATAGAAGAACAATTAGGGAAGTCACCACTTCTGGTATTGATTCAAATCATCTTGCTAAAATGCTGATTTTGAGATTAAAGGTTTATTGATCAATTCACTACCTAAGTTTCATGGTTTGTCTGCAGAGGATCCATATCTACATCTAAGGGAGCTCTACTTGAATTGTTCGAGTATGAAGCCAGTTGGAGCTTCTGTGGAAGACGTCATGTGGAAAGTCTTTCACCACTCATTGGAAGGCAAGGCAAAGGAATGGTACATGAGCTTACCAAGACATGTACCTGATGCATATCAAAGTTGGCAAAACTTGCAAAAAGCTTTTCTTGAGAAGTACTTTCCTGCATCTCGAACTTCTGCTATGAGAAAAGAGATCAATTCAATCCTCCAAGATCCAGATGAGACTTTGTATGAGTATTGGAACCGTTTTCAAGATCTTTTGGCTCGGTGCCCACATCACCAGATTCCTGATGAGCAGCTGGCTCAAACTTTCTATGACGGTTTGAAAGAGAAAGATCAAGACAAGATTGATGCAGCCGCTGGTGGTACTATCATTGATTTCACTGCTCCTGACGCTTGGGAATTGATCAAGAAGATGGCCCTAGCTAAGCAAACCTATGGGGAACCAAGAAGGAATTCTAGAGGAGTTTATCATGTTAACTCTTCACCTCTACACATTCCTCAACTTGACACCTTCACCGCTCAAATTTCCGCTTTAATGACAAAGTTAAACCGGATTGCTTCTAAACCATCCCTTCAAGAAGAAGTCAATTCGGTTGGTAGGGAATTGGTAGCCCCAAGTTGTGATCTTTGTGGCTCATCTATGCACATCTCCTGCAATTGTCCATCTCGTTATGAACAGGTCTCTGCCATGTATCAAGGGCGCCCCAACAATCCCAAATGGGACCCCTACTCAAATACATATAATGAAGGGTGGAGGCAAAATCCTAAATTTAGTTGGAGAGACAATGATAATAGAAGACAAAATCTTTTTCAACAAGGAAATATTGGAGCTGGTATCTCTTCTAACCCGTTTCAAGAATCTTCAAAGATGGTCATTCCACTCCAAGATAACATGCTGTCCCAACCAAAGAGTGATGAGACCAACCAACTGTTGAAGAGTATGGCTGCTCAACTTACTAATATGGACAATCGGATGAAGGAAGATAAGGCTTTAAATGATAGTCAATTCTCCTCTATTGCCACAATCCTACAGCAAATGCAAGGTGATAGAGCAAATAACAACAACCAAATGGCAAATATTTGCAAGAAGTTGGAAGAGTTAGAAATGAAGAATAACACGGTGCAATCTCACTTGACTCAAGTCTCCAACACTCTTAATGACTTGCAAGCTAAGAATGGAAGTGGTCTACCTTCTACCACTGTGATCAATCCTAAATCTATCAATGCCATTGAGTTAAGAAGTGGCAAGATAGTGCATTTTCCAGGAGATAGTGAAGACCATGTGGATGAAGAGATAGAAGCTGAGAGTCCACCCTTAAGCCCTATGAAAGTAGGTGATTCTGAAAGCATCAAAGAGAAAGAGATCTTAGGGAAGAAGAATGGCAAGGAAGTTGAGCAACCTCAAGTAGAGGAGCAACCATTTCTGGAAGAGGTCAATGAGAAAGCTCAATACACACATGAGAAGGGCGAATCAAGCATGCAAGGAGCCTTAATGCAAAATGGTAAGGAGGTAAAAATTTCTGATATTCGTTTTCCTAAAGCTTACCTTAGAAGTAAGAAATTGCATGATGATAAAACTGAAAAAGAAATGTTTGAGTTCTTTAGCAAGTTAGAAGTGAATATGCCTTTTCTCAAGATGATTAAAAGTATGCCTGCATATTGTAAGTTTCTTAAAGATCTTTGCACAAACAAGAGAAAATTCAGGCATAATGAAAGAGTCCAATTGAGTTCTAATGTGTCAGCCATCTTTAAGCCCCAACTTCCCATTAAATGCCAAGACCCTGGTGCCTATACTATTCCTTGTACTATAGGACCTGTTAACATAACTGCTGCTTTGCTAGATTTAGGGGCTGCGATTAATGTGATGCCTAAGTCTGTTTATACTGCTCTAGGAATCAAGGCTATTAAACCTACTAGTGTTGTGTTACAGCTAGCTGATAGGTCAATTAGGCATCCAGATGGTATCTTAGAGGACATCTTAATCAAAGTCAAAGATCTTGTGTTCCCTGCTGACTTTTATGTTCTAGATGTGTCTAATGAATTAGCTCGTGACTCGACTCTCATTCTAGGTAGACCCTTCCTTAGAACAGCAAATACCATCATAGATATGAAGGAAGGTGCTATAACCATGGAGGTTGGGAATCATAAAATCTGTTTTAATATGTATGAGGCTATGAAACATCCTTATGAGGATTATTCCTTGTTAGGTGTTAATGCTATTGATTTGGCCATTGAGGATGCTAGAGATGATTATGAATTGAACTTGCATGATGATTATTGTTTCCATATGCATGCTGAACATGATTCTTTTGAGCTTGATGATGATATAGCTGCTTATGATGCATATTTTTCATCTCTCCTGTCTATACATTCTCTTTCTGATGCTTGTGTTGGTGACGTGATTTGCCCTGATTTTGATATCAGTTGCAATCTTCCTGCTTCACCCGTTTACACATTTTCTTCTGATGATGCTAACCCCACTTTTGCAAGTGATTCTGTTTTGGAAAAAGGTTTGCTTCTTGAGTGTGCAGATACTTATAATAAGGTGGAAGCTGAGAATATAGCTGGAAGTGACTGTAATAGCTCTCTTGACCAGGAAGATGAATAGGGTTTCCTTTTAGCTGTTCCACCATCTCATACATTTGAACCGCAACCGAAGCAACATGTGTCTAAGAATAATGGGCTTAAAGAGACTTATTCTCTTACCACTGCTCCTAAATCTATAATTTCCCCTCATACCTTAAAATATTTGCAGGATATTCTCTCTAACTGTGATACAGGTATAAAAGATAATAAATCCAAGTCTGTTGCTGCTATTAGTCAACCTCAAGTTGACTCAACACTTGGGAAGGTCAAGGAGCAAGAGATGAATGCAAAGGAGCTTAATACACACCAACCACTTGAGGTTACAAAGGGAAGTTCTCTTTACTCCCTTCAACTCCCTGAACTAATCCCTTCTACTGTTCAACCCCCTCCCTTGAATTGAAACCTTTGCCTCCTAATCTTAAGTATGCATTCCTTGAGCATGATGATAAACTGCCTGTAATTATTTCTAATGCTTTGTCTTATGATGAAGAGGCTAGATTGCTTTGTGTGCTTAGAAAAAATAAGGGAGCCATTGGTTGGACATTAGCTGATATACCAGGGATTAGTCCATCTATATGTACTCATAGAATTTTGTTGAATGAGGGATCTAAACATGTTAGACAACCCCAAAGGAGACTTAATCCATTGATCTTAGATGTTGTAAAGAAAGAGGTTACTAAGTTACTTAGTGCCGGGATTATATATCCTATTTCTGATAGTGAGTGGGTTAGTCCTGTTCATGTGGTTCCAAAGAAGAGTGGGCTTACTATTGTTAAGAATGAGCAAAATGAATTGATTCCCACTAGAGTACAAAATGCCTGGAGAGTGTGTATTGATTTTAGAAAACTTAATGATGCCACTAGGAAGGATCATTTCCCTCTACCCTTTATTGACCAAATGCTAGAGAGATTAGCGGGAAAAAGTCATTACTGCTTCTTAGATGTGTTTTCTGGGTATTTTCAAATCCCTATAGCTCCTGAGGATCAAGAGAAAACCACCTTTACTTGCCCTTTTGGCACTTTTGCTTATAGGAGGATGCCTTTCGGTCTTTGTAATGCCCCTAGTACTTTTTAACGTTGCATGATGTCAATCTTTTATGATTTCCTTGAGCATTGCATGGATGTTTTTATGGATGACTTTACTGTTTATGGTGACTCATTTGATGCTTGCTTGTCTAGTCTTGATCATGTCTTAGCACGATGCATTGAGAAGAAACTTGTTTTGAATTATGAAAAATGTCATTTTATGGTCACTCAAGGCATAGTGCTTGGACATTTGATTTCTCAAAAAGGTATTGAAGTTGACATGGCAAAAATTGAGGTGATTTCATCATTGCCCTACCCATCTTCACTTAAGGACCTTCGGTCATTTTTAGGGCATGTTGGTTTCTACCGGCATTTTATAAAAGATTTCAGTAAAATTGCATTGCCTTTATCAAAGTTACTACAAAAAGATGTGGATTTTATTTTTGATGACAAGTGCAAGCTAGCATTTGATGAGTTACGACATAGATTAGTCACTCCTCTTATTTTGGCTCCTCCTAACTGGGACCTTGCATTTGAGCTGTCTTGCGATGCGTCTAATAGTGGTGTTGGAGCAATGCTTGGCCAAAGAGATAGTAAGGTCTCTAAGGTTATAGCTTATGCCTCCAAAACATTAGACAGTGCTCAGATTAATTACACAACTACTGAGAAAGAGTTGTTTGCCATTGTATTCGCCTTGGATAAATTTAAATCATATATAATCAACTCTAAAGTTGTTGTCTTCTCAGATCATGCAGCTGTCAGGTATTTGTTCAAAAAGCCACAGTCTAAGCCAAGACTGCTTTGCTGGGTTCTTCTTATGCAGGAATTTGATATTGAGATCAAGGATCGAGCTGGAGCAGAGAATCATGTAGCGGATCACCTCCGTCGGCTTCCTAATGATACAAGGGGAGTTGATTGTTCTGCTTTAGTCTGTGATGATTTTCCTGATATGGCTTTATGTGTTGTGGAATTAAAGGAACCATGGTTTGCTGACTTGGTTAATTATTTAGTATTAGGATTGATTCCTACATATTTGTCTCCATTTCAGGTGAAGAAATTAAAGCGAGAAGCCCAGTACTATGTCTGGGATGAACCACACCTGTGGAAAATGTGCAGCGACCAAATAATTCGAAGATGTGTACCTGAGGAAGAATTCCAGTCCATCCTTTCTGCTTGTCATTCAATGATATGTGGTGGACACTTTAGTGCTAACAAGACCTCTAGGAAAGTGTTAGAGGCTGGGTTTTATTGGCCTACCCTGTTTAAGGATGCGTATTTATATTGTAAGGCATGTGATAAATGCCAACGATTTGGGGGGTTAGGTAAACGACACGAGATGCCACAACAACCCATGCTCTTTTGTGAGGTATTTGATGTATGGGGTATAGACTTTATGGGCCTTTTTCCACCATCATCTGGATTTACTTATATCTTGTTAGCTGTAGATTACCTCTCTAGGTGGGTAGAAGCCATTCCCACTAGAAAATATGACGCCCAAACGGTCTCCAAGTTTCTCAAGACTAACATCTTTTGTAGATTTGGAGTGCCAAGGGATATAATAAGTGATAGAGGTACCCATTTTTGTAATAGGGTTGTCAATAAACTACTTGCTAAACTTGGAGTTACCCACAAAACGTCCACTGCTTATCATCCATAGACGAATGGGCAAGCAGAAACATCCAACCGAGAGGTCAAGCAGATTTTGGAAAAGATTGTCAAGCCTTCAAGAAAAGATTGGAGCTCAAGGTTGGAAGAAGCACTATGGGCATACAGAACTGCATTCAAGACACCAATAGGGATGTCTCCTTACCGGCTTATTTATGGAAAAGCATGTCACATTCCGGTAGAGTTGGAACATAAGACTTATTGGGCAGTGAAAACGTGTAATATGGATATGGAAGAATCTGGCTTAGAGAAGAAGCTGCAACTACAGAAATTAGAGGTGATGCAATTAGAAGTTTATGAAAGCTCCCGCATCTACAAGGAGAAAACCAAGCAGCTACATGACCAAAAGATTATGAGAAAACACTTCAAAGTTGGTGACAAGGTTCTACGCTTCAAGGCTCAATTTGCACTCAAACCTGGAAAACTTAACACCAGGTGGGAAGGACCATACATAGTCACCAAGGTGCTTGATTTTGGAACAATAGAGCTTTTGGATGAGATTAGCGGCTCAGAATTCAAAGTCAATGGCCATCTCCTCAATCTCTATCATGATAGCACCGAGCCGCCTTAAGGCCAGGTTGTCCCTTTCCTCTCTCAATCTCTCATATCATGTATATAATTGCTTGTGAAATTTGTTGAACATGAATGCTTGAGATAAGTGTGGGGGAGGGACATTCCCAGTAGTGAGGTGTACTTTTTGCTTGTGCAATCCAGATTGGGCTAAATTTTAAAAGATTTTGACCAATTTGGAACTTTGTGATTCATGCTTAAAAAATCTGTTGGTACCCATGGGATGTATTTGAGGAGTAGAGAATCACAATTGCTGATAATGGCTTGCTAACATAGGTTCTCAATTTGCTGGTGCATGTTGTTACGTTTTTCCATGTTGTTCTAAACAAGATTTGTTAATTCAATACTGCCATGCTGCTGAATTTTTGAAGTTCTGGAATCTATGTGCTGATGATTTGGGTTTAAAAAGATGCACAGAAATTTGTGAAACATGAAAATAGTCCTTTATATACTGAAGTGTAAATGGATGTGCATCCTTTTGTGTTTTTGGACCTATCTTTCATTGTGGCCATTTGCCATTTCTTTGATGCTTTGAACATTCGTATTTGAATTTGTTCTCATGAATTTGATAACTCTCAGTTCTGAAGTCTGCAATGCTGTACATTGACTTTTATCTTGAGGCAATGGAATCTACACTGAGGTACCCAAAAAAAACTTTTTGTTTGTTTAAATAAATTTATTTTAGGTACTTTCAGTGATTTTAATTTTACAGTTTCCTTTGCTTATCACCTTTTTGCATAAAAACAGACCTGGTTTTGTACTTTCACTATATAGGCCTCAGTTATATTCCAAATGCCTCATGCTAGAAGTGAATGTTTTCTGTCAGATTGCCACAATGAAATGGCTTACTTAGCTGAGCCTTCACTGTCTGCAAGTTTCATTTTCATTAGTTCCAGATTAATTTTGAAGGTAGTGAGGAGTTAGGTTTAAGCTTGGAATACTGATTGAAAAGCTAGGGAATTAGATAGATCCTCAGTTTGGGGGTTCTTTCCTTCTTTTTCTTTTAGGATTAGAATAGGCCAAATTAGTTTATTTTGCTCCTGTTTTCTGTGTTGATTGAGTGTGGTTTTTGTTTGGTTTGCTTGCCTGCCTCCTTTGTACAAATCATGAAAAAGGTCGGAAAGAAGCATAAGACTAGGTCCCGTATGCCCCCTTCTGAAACCTCAGAAGATATTAAAAACAAGATCACTGGCAGACAGTTGCACCAAGAACGAGAGTTCAAGAAGACAACAAAATTTGTCTTCTATAAACAAGCCATTCGCCAAAAGCTAGGGAAACTCCTGGAAGAAAAGCAGAATGTGAATGTTGAGTTTGTGAGGCAGTACTACATTCAGCATATAATTTATCATGGGCGTGTTGACTTGCGTGGGAAGAAGATAATCATCAACGCTGATGCCATCAATCACTTTTACAAGTTGCCCAAGGTTTCAGATGATCAATGTATGTACCAAAAACTCACTGCCAATAAGGATGAATTCCCATATGAAGCTATAGCAAAAGAGCTGGTCATTGAGGGTGAGGATGCATGGTTTGTTCGCTTTAGTCAAAAGAAATATCTTGCTAGATGTGATCTCACGCCAGAGGCTAAATGTTGGCTGCATTTGGTAGCTAATAATATCAAGCCCACTACCCATCTCACATTTATTTCTAGCAAATTAGCCCTCCTCATCTACCTGTTGAAAACCAGCCAGCCTGTTAATATTGGGAACATTATGTACAACACGCTATACAAGTGTCGGGAAAAACATTACAAAAGCCTTATTTTCCCTCACTTCATTACCAAATTTTTCCTTGCAGCCAATGTTAAGGAATTGCCTGAAGATCCCCTCATTGCACCTACCCGCCTATTCACTTATACCAATCTGGGGTCACAGAAACACCCTGAACTGAGCAAGACAAAAAGGGCTAGGCATGAAGAACCTCATTCTGCACTTGCCTTACAGCTGGATGCACTTACTGGTCGAATTGATAAGTTGGAAAACACCCTATGCACTGCTATTGGAAAGCTGACTTCCCTTGTTACTCGCCTCGCTTATCACCAGGGTTTGCCTATGGATGTTCTTGAACTACTGAGCCCTGATGTGGTTGAAACCCCTGCTGCTGCGGCTAAAAAGGACAACGCTCAGGGGCACTGTCGTAGGGAGGAGACGAAAACTGAGGATGGCGCCCAGCAAGATGAGGGTGATACTGACGAAATCCGAAGCACAGATGCTGAGGTTAGTAGCAGTGACGATGAGGTGATAGGGGAGACGGGATCTAGTTCAAGAAAGGCGCCCACGGCGCATTCAGACTCAGACTATGAGCCTTATGATGATGATGATTGATGCTATTATTCTGAGGCTATTCTGATGTTTAGTTTGGCTTTATCTCATATTTTGGTGTTAGTTTTTACCTTCTAGTTTTAGGATTTCTACGTTCACATTAGGACTCCTGTGGTATAGCGCTGTGCATGATCTGCTTGTCCATGATTTGCTTATGTTTGATCAACTACTGATGGTTGGTCAACCATTGTTGTATGACTGTGTGCGGTGACTGCTGATGGTCAGTGCGATTCGGAAGGATTTGTTTCACTTAATGACTTAGGGGTTCATTGACATGATTATTTTGATCTGCATGTTAATATGACTACTTTCCCTTTGGCCAATTTTTTTATGATTACATGTTTAGCCATGTTTTGGTAGCCTCTGATGGCTCGTTTGTGGGGTGATAGACATTTTGGCTGAGAATGCTTTCACAAAATCATGTATGCCACATTGATCGTTGACAGGTTGTACACATCACTTTCCATCATGATAGTATTTCTGTGGGCTATTGATGGTTCCAGGTGAAAGCATGTACAGGTTTTGCTTAGGCCACTGTGTGCCTTATTTTCTTTCTTATTGCTGTGGATGTGAGTCTATACAGGTGCTAGCTCTTTTATCTCCCTTCCTTTTAGTTGACAATGAGGACATTGTCGGTTGTAAGTTTGGGGGTGAGAATTTGCTGAACTTTTGAAAAGTTTGAGACTTTGATAAGTGCACTGTGAAAATTTTGACTTTTTTTTTCTTGATAGAATTTTTGGAATGTTTGGGATTTCTCATGCTTAAATGTTTGTTTGTGAAGAATGTTAAAAAAAAACTGAATTGCCAGGTTATATGTCAAGGTTGCTTGGATAATCCAATGATATAAATTACTGCTCACTCTTTTATATTTGATAGGGAATTTTGTTTAATGTACATTGATGGATATATTATAGTGATAAATCATGTTATTCAGGAATTTTTAAGCTAAGAAAGCACTATTGGAGTTGATTTGATTTTGGATGTTCTTGTTGAAGGGCTTTGTGGCAATTTGAGTTATATACCTTTGTTTCAAATTTTTAATTTCAGAATAATCTTTGGAATTCTTCAGAGCTTTGATTTATGTCATGAGATTTAGAGAAATGATTAGGGCACTTCATAAAATGCGTTTGAGCCTTTCAAGCTTACCAAATGGATGTTGTTCCCTTTTTGAACCCTTATCTTGAGCCTAATAGAAAAACCAATTAGTGATTCTCTTTTAAAAACCTAACATTTACCTACCTTATCCAATATGAAAAACCATGATTCCCTTGCTTTGAGATAGATGATAATTGATTGGGTAGTGGAATGTGGTGATGTGTAGAATTTCGAATGATTGGAAAAAGGAGTGTAGAAAGGAAAAGGGTTCACAATGTATAAAAAAAAGAAAAGAAAAGGAAAAGTACAAAAAGGCTGATATGGAAAAGATCAATTTAGTTCAAGTTGGAGGGAGTATGTTTAATGAGAAAAGGAAGAAACCCCTTGAGTGATTATCATCTATCTTGAGGTATTTGTTGATTATCCTTTATCTTTTCTTTTGAGAACCAAAACCCCTTGGCACCATTACAAGCTGAAAAGTCCCTTTGATTTCTAAGTCAAGTGAAGTGAATTAGAAGAAAGAGGAAGGAATTGGAGAATGATGGAATTGATTGTTTGAATATGGGTATATGACTTGAAGTGTTGCTTTTAACTTTAGCAAGTGCAAAAAGGATTACATGTTAACTCCATTCACACACACACACACTTAGAAATTCTTGAAGAGCATGTTTTAAATCTATGAAGTATTCATCTTTGCATGTTTTCTTGGTTTCCTGTCTCTTATAACTTTTTAAGCAGTTAATGAGGACAAATTTATTCATGCATCAATTACTGATACTTGAGAAATTTAGTGAAGATACAAGTTTTTGCTTGAGGACAAGCAAATATTTAAGTTTGGGGGTGTGTTGACTCTTAGAAATTCATAACATTCCAATACATTTTCTTCTCTTTTACCATACTTTTGGGTTCAAAATGTACATTGAAAGAAGTGTATAGAAGAAAATGTGCATATCAAAGTACAAAGCAAAACATCAAAGAAATTCTTGTTATATTTGTGAATTAATTGAGAATTTATAAATCCTCTCTCTCTTTGGTAGGAGGATGAAGACAAGTTTTAAAGCCTTACAGAAAACCAAGAAACAAGGAAGGAGCGAAGGAGGTGAAGTAAAGATAGAAGGAGCTTATGCAACGTGCCTCAGCAAGTTGACCAACTGGCTGTGGCAAGTAAACATTCTCAAGAAATATGCTCTCTGTGTAACTGGCTACAGCAAGTCGACGAAGTTGCTGTGGCAAGTGATCTTCTATGCTCTCTGTGTAACTGGCCACAGCAAGTTGACAAACTTGCTGTAGCAAGTGAAGAATCAAAAGAAGAATTGGCTCTCTGTGTAACTGGCTACGGCAAGTTGACAGACTTGCCGTAGTAAGTCCGGAAAAAGTGCAGCTGTGCGTTTTGATGTCAAAAGCGAAAAAACCCTATTTAACCTAGGGAAGGGCAACGAAATGAGTCTTTCTACACTCTGGGAAGTTGGAGCACGCAAGGGAAGAGCTTGGGGGAGAGATTTGGAGCATTTTGGAGGCTTGGGTGCTCTTCTCAAAAGAGATTTTGGGATTTCTACCTTGGTTTTTCTTCTTTTCTCCCCTTTTTCCACTTAGCTTCTTATGTATTCAGCAACTATGTGTAGTATTTCTTTATATTTGAACATGAGTGGCTAGAACTCTAATTTAGGATTACTTTTACCCATTATATGGATTGAAACTACTAGATTATTTTGCTTTTGTTGGTTAATGGGTATTATATGTTGATTTTTCTTTGAGCTTAATGCTATCTTGTGCTTGATCACCACATGATTAGAGTTGTTCAATTAGAAGATGCTTGAGAGAGCTATTTTGATTGTAGAACTTAAGAAAAATCATGCTAGACTTGAAGTTTAGGGATTAAATGGATGGTTTGTTGTTAGAATAGAGATATATCTAACAACCTAGCATAGTCAAGTGAAGGCTTGCTTTGGAAAGATGATTTTCATTAATTGTAAACAAGAGATTGAATATTTTTAATGAAGATTAAAAATCAATCTTGACTTGAGAGAGCTTGGTTGATGATTTTAGGATCTTCGACTAGCATATAGGCTCATTTAACTAGCATAAGCGAATATTTTCATAGTTTCATGAAATACAATGGGGAAGAAGTAATCCTAAGCCTTTAAACCTTGAAGTAGAATCAATTTTACATTCACCTTTATTTTACCTTATTGTTTTTAGCAAATTCTCTTAATTAACATACTCAATTCCACATGATTCCATTCAACCTAATTAAACATATGGTTACATTAGTTAGCTTACTTTCTTCATAGTCCTCGTGGGAACGGTCTTTATTTATCACTTTATTACTTGCGACCCGTGCGCTTGCGGAAGCTAAACGGCGAACAGTATATAATTCACGTATCTTTGCATCCGATCTTGTTATAAGTAAATTGTCATCACTCCTAATTTCTATAAATGTTGAATTGCCATACATATAGATATTGAGGAAAAAGAAAAAAAGAAAAGGAAAAAAATCATTGTAAAAAAAATGCAAAAAAAAATGAAACAAAAAAATAAAAAAGAAAAAAAAAAGAGCAAAAAAAACAAAGAAAAGAAAAAGAAAGAAAGAAAAAAAAAAGAAGAGAGAAGAAAAATCCTTCAAATAAGGCAATTCTAGGGAATCTCTATAAATGACAATATGCACTTCAAGTGGTAAATTGGATGCTAAGTGATGAGTTATTAGCTTATATACGTGCATGACACTTGTTTCTTTCTCAATTATTTCATGTGGCCTTCTCCATCATTACAACCCATGAAAGTCCTCTTGATTCATTACATTATTGTTATTAACGGTAGAGATGTTAGAATTGTTACAAGCCTATGGTAAGGTGATAGTTAAGTGAGCCAGAGTGATATGACCCTAATGAGGAGAGTTGAGCGTAAACACTAATATCCTAGAGAGTTCTCTTATGCTTATTTCAATTACATTTGATTGTGTAGTGGACTAATCCCTTTGCATTGCTTTGTACTATGACTTATGCTAGTTGTGGAGCTTAATTAATCGATTTATTGCTTTTCATTCCATGAGATAGCTCATCTTTAAATTGTATTGATGTTCATCTTGGATGGCTTTAAATTGATAATCTTTGTTCAGGAGTACAAAGGTTCAAGTGTGGGGGAATTTGATGTATCCCGATTTTATCATAATATTTAATATCATATTTAGGGATTTTATCATTAATTTTTGGGCTAAATAACATTTATTATGATTAAATTGAATTAAAGATGATTGTGTGAAAATAAATCTTAAAAGGATATATTTGTTATAATCTTGTAATTACTTTTTAAAATTTGAATTTTGAATAAAGATATTACAAGATATTGATCTGAATTGTAGGTCACATTAGAAAAGGAGGAGCTGAGGGACTAAAAAGTAAAGATGTATAAGGACTGAAATAGAAAATAAGATTCTACATGTGTCTCCAAGGGAATTCTTACAGAAAGAAGGGTACCTTTCTGTAATATTAGCTGCCACTTTCAGAGAGGAAAATATCAGAAACAATTACAGAAAAGGACCCCAAAAGTAAACAATACCAGTTGGGTCCCAAAATACGCACATCACCGCTGGAACTGATTCATTTGCTCTCAGTAGAAATTACAGAACAGAACCCCGAATTCGAGAATTGCCAGTTTGGTCCCAATATCCGAAAACCAGCGCTCTTTACTACAAAAACTGATTTTTTTTCCAGATTCTCATTCAAAATCTTGAGGAAAATCAGATCTAAATATTTCCTGGAAGATTATATCCCAAATTTGAAGGGATTTGACCTAGATTTCAAAAGAAAAAAAGGGATTACTAAAAAGATTGGAAGGATAGAAGAGAGGAGACACGCACAGGGCAAAACCAGAACGCACCAGAACCAGAACCAGAATGTAGCCACAGATGAAAACGGGAGCTCAGCACCAGCGGAGACGTACCAGAACCAGAGAAGACGCGCACAGCCGCAGCAGACACAGACGTGAACGAGATACACCAGACGTAGTCGCAAACGCTAGAGAAGGAGAACAAAGACCAAGCTTCATCAACCCTTTCATCTTC
Organism: Inga oerstediana; assembly: GCA_963210345.1. Classification (NCBI taxonomy): domain Eukaryota; kingdom Viridiplantae; phylum Streptophyta; class Magnoliopsida; order Fabales; family Fabaceae; genus Inga; species Inga oerstediana. The sequence goes on from OY723400.1 coordinate 76,614,195, forward strand.
TTCTTCTTCCATTATCCCAATTCAATGGATTCTTGGTGCATTCAAAAAGTTGCAGCTGTGATGAACTCCATGATAAGAGGCTAAATTCCTTCTTGCTTCTTGGAGATGGAAGATTGGTTTGAGCTCCAGAGATACATTCAGGGGAGTTATTTGTTTTAATCTTTTTATTTAATTATGTAACGAATTTCCTGAGTTAGGATTTTATGTTATATGGTTAATTTACTGAGATTGCGAGTTGTTTATCTTAGTATTGATTGAACAATTGTGATTTAGATTGGTTTATGTGATTTGAGATTTACATTTTTATATTTCCTTTTGGTTTAATGTGGTTGTGTATTCTTTCATAGTTTGAATGAATATTATGATTGCTTAGATCTTGTTTGAATAATTCAGTTGAATGTTCATTGTATAGAGGAACAAGTTGCATGAATCCAATCCTAAATTGTACACTAAGTGGTATTTAATAGTGTATTAAGAGGTAATTATCTAACTAGAGTTCTAGGGGTAATCACCAATTAATATACTAGACTTAGCGAGTTGTTAAGGTTTAATTTTTGACTTAGTGAGTAGTTTAACTCCCAATTCAATTTGAGCAATGATAACCTATATTCCATTTTTCCAAGAAGCATTCATCATCAATTTGTTTAAATCACAATTTCATTAATTATCTCAACAATTTCTCAAAAATCCAAAAAAATAGTAGTTTAGATTATTTTCCATTATTAAAAAGAAGAAAAATCAATTTAAAACCCATCTAAATATTTTTTTTGTCACTTAGTTAGATTAGGAATTAAATAAAAGGCTCCTCAAGAGAATACGACCCGAGTTGTGCCCTTCACTGTATAATTTAGTTTATTTTGATTTAACCTAAGGCGACTAAAGGCTTTAAATCAAGGTTTTAGTGAATGTCCTAAGTGTAAAATTGCACAATACAAAGTGAAGACAGATGGTCGTTGTGGCGATGGGACAACCAAAATGTAACCTTTAAAGGTTTTGTGGTATCTTCCAATAATACAACGTTTTAAACGTTTATTTGAGACTGCAACAAAAGCAAAGAAGTTGATATGACACTCTGATGAGAGAATATCTTATGAAAAATATCCTCGGCACCTAGCTGACTCTCCACAATAGTAGAAAATAGATGAAATGTTTCCTTAATTTTCCAGCGAGCCAAGAAACCTTCGACTTGGGCTTTGTACAGACGGCTTCAAGCTGTATGGAACTCTTACTAGCACACATAGTGCGTGGCCGGTTCTTCTTGTAATATACAACTTGTCTCCCTGGCTATGTATGAACAGCAAGTATATGATGTTTTCTATGATGATTTTTAGACCAAAACAGTTAGGGAACGATATTGATGTCTACTTAGCTCTTTTGATTGAGGACTTAAAGAAGTTGTGGGAGAAAGGCATAAATGTGTTTGATGCATATAAGAAAGAGTCCTTCAAGCTACATGCAATGATTTTCACAATGATAATGACTTCCCTGCGTACAAAAACTTGTTAAGGTACAGTGTGAAGGGGCATAAAGCATGCCTGATATATGAAGCTGACACATACTTTCATCAACTTAAGCATGGAAGAAAAAATGTCTACCTTGGCCACAGGAGTTTTCTTTATCGATTCCACCTATATCGTAGTTTAAGAAAGCATTTTAACGGCTTGCCAGAGCATGGAATGGCTCCAAAGGCATTAACCGAAGTTTACAGTAGGGTGGAACGTATCAATGTCACCTTTGATAAGAATCAAACAACTACGGGTGAGAAGAACATATGCAAGAAGAGATCAATTTTCTTTGATCTTCCATATTAGCGTAATCTTGACATGAGACACAGTATTGATGTGATGCATCTGGAAAAAAACATTTGTGACAGTCTTGTCAATATGCTTTTCACATACCAGGAAAGACTAAGGATGGAATTAGAACAAGACTAGACCTTGTTGATATGAGAATAAGAGAACGGTTACATCTACAACTAAAAGATGATGATAGGAGGGCATTGATAAGTATATATTTTATAATTGAATAGATATATATTTTGGATATATTCACTAGATTTATTAATATTTTATGCCTATTTAATTATCTTTTATATACTTTTCTATCTTTATGTTAATGATAGGATCATAAGAAATTTTAACAGAAAATCTACTCATATCCAATCTTATTTTATTGTATAGGAGTATTATATGAAAAAAAAATAAAAAGGAATCAAATGACTTGAATATATATAGTGTGTGTTTGGTGAGCATCCATATCTCGATTGATAGCCATAAGCTCAATTGGCAGTCACAATTTTTTTTTTGAGTGTTTGGGAAGGGTTGCAGGCAATTGAGCTTTTGTCAAAACTCAATTGGCGAAAGCTCAATTGGGAGAAGCTGGAGAATGGAGCTTTTGTTAAAAGCTAATGGCATTTTATGCTAGATTAGGTTGTCTGGAAATTAGTTATATGATATTGGTTTTTCCCATTAAATATTTTTTAAATAGTATGTAGTATCAAAAAATATTTTTTTGAGTGTTTTTAACCCCTTAAAATATTTTTCTAGTTGTACCCACTACCTAGTGTGCTATCAGACTGATTGCAATTTTATCCACTTTCTAGTTGTATCCACTCAAAAAATATTTTTTGAGTGTTTTTAACCCCTTAAATATTTTTTTGGTGTTTTTAACCCCGTAAAATATTTTTTCAGCTGTATCCAGTGTGTTATCAGAATAATTGTAATTTTATCTTTAATGTACTTGTTCAGCTCCAAAAATTACTTTAAAATATTTTTTTGTGCTTTTAACTCTTTAAAATAATTTTTCAGTTGTACCCAGTCTTAGGAAACTGATTACAATTTTACCTTTAATGTATTTTTTTTAGTAGTAAAGAGCATCCAAAACTTATAATATTGATTTATTGATTTCCATCCACTCTAAAATATTTTTCCAGTAGCACCTAATATTTTAAAGTAATTTTTAAATATTTACTTGATTTTTTAAATATTTTTCCACCCACTCTCTCTTACCATTATCACAAAAGCCCTTATACTTAAGTCAATCCAAACAAATTTTATTTTTGCAAAAGCTCAATTGACAATCGCTGTTCCAAACACACCCAAATTTTTTATTTTTGCAAAAACTCAATTGACAATCGCCAATCCAAACACAAATCACATTACATAATTTAGCTTTTATCAAAAGTAATATCACAACAAGCCCAATTGAAACAAGCCTAATTGACAATCACTATTCCAAACACACCCATATATATGGCAAAAGGTGTTGCAGCAAATTGAAGAAATAAGATTAAAAAAAAGAAAAATAAAGAAGCGTAGGTCCCACGTGAGGAGAAGACGAAACCACATGAGTTGCAGGTTTCCCAAACACATATGCGATATCATTTTGTTTGATATGCATATATATGCTATATCATATGCTTATGTTTGGCTAGGCGATTGGGTGGGTCAATTGTGCGATTCCAGCCTATAAGCAACGATTGGGATCTTTTCAGCGATCATGTTGTGTTTGGTTGAATGATTGGTGAAAAGCTAGTTAAGGTTTATAAGCAGCTTTTACTATAAGTCACCAGTCCGAGCTTACTATAATTGGCTTGTCATTGGTTTCAGAGTTTTTAATGCTCAACAGCCCATATTTTATTTTGCTCTATCTCTTCTCCTTCGCATGTCCGTCTCTTCTCGCCCTCTCCGAAGTGTCTTCTTCTTCCCTCTCTCATTGGCCACAAATTGTTAAATGCATAGCCAAATGAATTTCTCTGTGGAACCACAAATCCCACTTCTTTCTCATTTATGGATGCCTTCTTTTGCTTTGCTTCGATTCCTGCCATTTTCTGGTAAAATTTCAAATTTCAAAATCATCGCCTCATCAATCGGCAACCTTTTCAAAGAATACAAAAACAAACATTTTACGCGGTAAAACCAAGATCCAGTCGATCGAAATCAAAATCCGAAAAAAATTCCAGAAACAGAACGATTTGCAGTTATACGGTGCATAATTTTCGAAACGCAGGGAAAACAATTCAGAAGATGAAAATGAAGAAATAAAACAGAAGATTCGATAAAACAAAAAAATTACCAAGCAGATCGGTGTAATCAATGAGAATAGTCATCTTGAGAGAGAGTAAAAATGGCGATACAATCAAAGCAGGAAGAAGAGAAAATTGAAAGGACGATGAAAGAAATACTGTGAGTTTGGATATCTCGAGAAAGATCGACGCTATTTATTCAATGACACTTTTTTGTGTTTTATAACTTAAATTTTCTATTAAATTTTTATAATATTAAATATCATTTTTATCTTCAACCTAAATGAATCATGTTTGTGACACCATAAGTGAGTATGTGCCTTATGGTAACACTATCACCATTGGATGCTTTGGATTAATTTATCACCAAGAATGTCACTTTAATAAATGAGAAAGAGGTGAAAACGGCTGTCTTCATATGTGCCTTTTGCATTGCTGGTCATGATGATTATAACTCTTAAGCATTTTATTCAAAATTGTACCATTGCCAAATTTTCAAAGTTAATTTTTGGGAAAATTGTAAAAAAAAATCCCGTAGATATCTTCTCAAGTCCCATTTGGCAATTAAGTTGCTAATAAGATCTTTTTTCACAATTATCCCTTCATTTTTTCTTTTTTCATAATTTTTACAATTTTTTCTCTTAAATAACACAAAAGCCACTTATACAAAAGCCAAACCAAATATCTCTCACTTTTACAAAAGCACTTATCCAATCGCCAATCCAAGCATTTATCATTTTACCCAATCTTATTTTTTTCCAATCTTAAGATTCCATAAGTCAAAATAAAAATAAGTCATTTATCCAATCGTCAATCCAAACACACCCTATATCTTTTAAGAGATTGGGATGGCAGCGTGGACCCCGCAAGCAGAAAAGGCATCCCTAAAATACATCTATTAAAGGGAATCAGACGCTGAGACAGAGAAGGCAGAGAGGAGGAGCTGAGACACGCAAAAGGACTGAGAAGTAGAGTCAGATATCAGATGAGAGCGTGAACACGTAGGAAGCTACAGGTGACCTTCATCATCGAGAGAGAGACGACGCTGTGATTGATTTGGAGACCGACAAGGAGAGCTTGAACTTGAAGTAAATTGTATCAATTTTTCTTTTCTAAATCTGGATTCTAGAATGTTTTATTGCTATTTTTGTGATTCGTTTATAATGAACATGAGTAGCTAATTTTCTCTTTCTAGGATTTTCTTGAACTTATTTATGGATTGAATTAATGATTTACTCTCTTTTTGCATCAAATGAATTTTAGCATTAATTTTATCTTGTTCTTAATGCCTCTAAGTGCCTGATCACCATTTAGTTGTCTTGTTCATTTAAATTACTCTTGAGACACTACTACAAAAAGGGTAAAAGGTGGCGCACATTTTGTGACACTTGTTTAAAGAAGTGCCACAGCTTCCCTTTTTTTATTTTTTACCTCTATAATTTTTTTTTTATTTTGGATACCAGCTGTGGCGCCTAATAGGTTAGATGCCACAATTGGGGAGTAGGCAGGCGCCACACTTGGTGCCATGCAAGCAACTGTGGCGCCTGACAAGTTAGGCGCCACAGCTGCAACAAATATCATGTGTGGCGCCTAAATAGTTAGGCGCCACACATGATATAATATATATCAGCTGTGGCGCCATAGCTGAATAGGCAATGTGTGGCGCCTAAATGGTTAGGAGCCACACATGCCTATTTTTTAAAAAAAAAAAAGGAAAAATTTCAAATGGATAGTGTATCTCTTAATTATTTCATTTCCCGCATAGTGGTCCCGTGTCCACCCCCCATTCATTCTCTTTTTAACTACTACTCCACTTTAATTATTCAACTACTCTCTCCTCCATTAAACTACTTTCCCTTTCTCATTTTCTTAGTGGATCCGTCGGCCCCCTCCATCTATTTCCTATCATCTTCACACTAAAAAACACACTCACAAGCTCACTCGTCACTCAAGCTAGCGTCACCAACGTGGTCCCCCACTCACTGCGCGGGTTAATTAATAGATTTGTAAGAAGAAAACTGTTTCATTCTAGCTTGCTTTGTTTACTTCTTTTTTTTTTAGTCAAGATAAACCGTAATATAACGTTTGCCTTTTTGTTCCTAATTTAATAGGAAAGAGTGAAAACCTAGCTTGTTTCGTTTGCCTTTTTGCTTTGTTTAAATTTTTTTGCCAACAAGCTTGCGTTTTTTATTAATCTTTTAATTTACTTAATTAGTTGTTGATGTACTGTGTTCACATATTAAGTTCTTGTATTGTGATATTTTTTATGTTAGCTTTGGAGACTATTAATGTAAGAACTTTATTGTTGGGGAACTTGAATTTTAAATGTGAAAATTTTATATATATATATATATATATATAATAGGTTGAAATATAAAATAGAAAGATTGACAATTTGTGGAGATGATAAACATGAAAGTCACTCATTTTATATAAAGCTTCATAATCAGGAAGCATAAAAAAGGGCCACAGGAAAAAAAAGAAGAAGAAGAAGAAAAAGAAAGAAAAAAAGAAAAAATGGACCCTCCTGTGACGCTTGTTTGAGGAAGTGCCACAGGAGGGGGGTCTCCTGTGGCGCTTGCTACGTAAGAGCCACAGTAGGACCCCCCTCCTGTGGCACTTGCTGACACAAGCGCCACAGGAGGCCCCCCTCCTGTGGCACTTCCTCAAACAAGCGCCACAGGAGGGTATTTTTTTTAAAAAAAATTTTAAATGTTGTGGCCCTTCCAAGCGCCACAGCTTTTTTTAGTGGCGTCCGGATATGTGGCACTTCTCTAGCGCCACAGTTAATGCAATTATAAGTGCCACAGCTTTACTTTTTTGTAGTAGTGAGAAAGATAATTTAAGTATAGAATTTGGGTAAAATCATGTTAGACTTCATGTTTAGGCATTAAACAGATGGTTTGTTAGTATCATAGAGATATAGTTACTAACCTAACATTGTCAGATTGAGATTGATGTTTAAAATTAGTCCTTATAAATTAATACAAGAGATTGATTAGTTTATTAGGATAAATATTTGGTTTTGACTCGAGAGAACATTATGGAATACTTTTGAATCTTAGATAAATACATACCTTCGTTTGATTGTTTATTGAGGGCAAATTAATTAGTTCATGAAATAGATAGGGGATAGATAATCATAGGTTCCTCCGATCTTAAAGAAAATCTTAACCTTAGAATTCTCAAATAAATATTTTCTTAAACAAATTAAAACAAAAATTGAATTTTTCTCAATCTAATTAAGAATATAATTGGTATAACTAGCTCATTTTCTTTTTCTTTAGTCCTCGTGGGAACAATCTTTTTATATTACTTGCGACCTGTACACTTGAGTTAAAGCTAGACGGCTAACAAGTTTTTGGCGCCGTTGCTAGGGACTTTGGCAAAAAGCTCATTGAACTAGTTATCTTAATTGTGTGATTAATCACGTTTGAGTATTTTCTTTCCTTTCTTGATTTGTTTTATTTTTTTATAAGTTTGATACTCCTCGGTTGTTGTTTGAATTTACAGGTACCTCTCGACGTATGAGCGGCACATTGGTAATCCATTCTAACAACCTAGATGACGAGTATCATTCTGAAGAAGTGAAACTTAAATCTGAATCAAAATCATCAGAAGAACCAACGTCACCTAATCTAAAGATCATGACACACCCTAATGATAAGAATATGGATCGTACTTTGGATGAATATATGGAACAAGAGAGCACCGCCTATCAATCTAGCATTCAATTCCTAGCTATTACTGCTAGAAATTTTGAGGTGAGGCCAATTATGCTGTAGATGCTCCAGATGATTAGCGCGTTCACAGGAAATCAGAATGAAGATCCAATTGAGCATTTGACAAAATTTATTCAAATGTGCAAAAATTTCAAACAGCAGGGAGTGTCTTCTGATGCACTAAGATTGAGACTCTTCCCATGTCATTAGATAAAAAGGCAACAGCTTGGCTCACAGCTCTACCTCCCAATTCTATCTCTACATGGGACACCCTAGCTTCTCTATTCAAAGTAAGATTCATTCCAAGGGGTCGACGAGCAGTGCAGAGAGCTGAGTTATTGGGTTTTACACAAGAACTAGGTGAACTCTTTCATGAGGCATGGGAGAGATTCAAAGAAATGTTGTGCAACTGTCCTAATCATGAGTAGAAGACTTATGTGTTATTGGAATTTTTTTGGGCTAGATTGGATGGTTCTACTGTTTCTATGGTCGAGAATGCTTTCAATGGTGGGATTGGCAAAAGGAAAGTTTCTAAATTATTAAAGTTGTATGATGAAATTGCTTTTAGCACTCTGCAACAATCCAATAAAGCACGATCTAGATACATGACTTATAAAGAGTCAAATACTTCCAATATGTCTAGTGTATCCAAAGACATTGCCACTCAACTTGCAGCTATGGCTAAGAGGTTTGATTAACTTGAAATGAAGATAGAGAGGACATCTTCTAAGGGTATTCATGTTATCCAGGCCTCAAGCCTCTCCTATGAAACTTGTAGAGAAGCACATTCTTATGAGGATTGCTCGCATACTATGGAAACATTCCATTACTTGAACAACAATCAAAGATATCCTCGTGGCAATCCATATTCTAACTGTCACATCCCCCCTTCGGCCAACCGGCCTACCCGTCACTGGGCTCCAACCCAGGACTGAGGCTAGGATGTTGGACCCACCCACCGGTGCGGTCCATTGGGCTTACGGGCCCAAGACTCACAAGAGTCCCTCGCTCCCCAAGCGAGGTTTCTCGCCTCCGTGGGGATCGAAGCCACTACCTGGGGGTAAGTAGCGCCTCAATCCATCCCCACTACCACTTGAGCTACCTTTTTATTGTCACATCCCCCCTTCGGCCAACCGGCCTACCCGTCACTGGGCTCCAACCCAGGACTGAGGCTAGGATGTTGGACCCACCCATCGGTGCGGTCCATTGGGCTTACGGGCCCAAGACTCACAAGAGTCCCTCGCTCCCCAAGCGAGGTTTCTCGCCTCCGTGGGGATCAAAGCCACTACCTTGGGGTAAGTAGCGCCTCAATCCATCCCCACTACCACTTGAGCTAACGGAGGCGAGAAACCTCGCTTGGGGAGCGAGGGACTCTTGTGAGTCTTGGGCCTGTAAGCCCAATGGACCGCACCGGTGGGTGGGTCCAACATCCTAGCCTCAGTCCTGGGTTGGAGCCCAGTGACGGGTAGGCCGGTTGGCCGAAGGGGGGATGTGACACTAACACCTACAACCAAGGTATAAGGGATCATCCAAATTTCTCTTGGAATAATGGACCAAGTGAGAATCCACCTAATCACTATGCTTCTACTAGCAAGCCAATAGCACCACCAGGTTTTGAGCAAAAATCTACAGAAAGTGATTCAGAGATAAACCAACTCTTGAGGTAGCTTCTCAAGAGCCAAGAAGGTATAATAAATAAGGTTAATCTTCATGATATCACCATTAGAAATCTTGAGATACAAGTGAGCCAAATAGCATCTCAAATAAACACATTCAACAGAAATATTCTACCCAGAGACATCATTCCTAATCCTATAAGGGATGGTAAGGAAGATTGCAAAGCAGTAACCTTAAGAAGTGGAAAGCAACTAGCTGACATTCCTAGCCAAAGTAGAAAGAAAAAGAGTGCAAGTAATGAGTTACTAATAAGCAAGAAGATGAAATACGTTCAGATATTGATGAGGTGGTTAAGGAGAAATCTGTTGATCTTGAGAATAAGGAGAAAACTTGCACTTCTACTTTAAAATATGTGCCTCCACCACCATTCCCTAAACAACTTTAAAAAAATCAAGAAGATTTGCAGTTCAAGAAGTTCATTCAAATATTAAAGCAACTCCATATCAACATTCCATTCACGGAAGCTTTGGAACATATGCCTAAATATGCCAAATTTATTAAGGATATTCTATTAAAGAAGCGACCCGTACGCTTGCGGTAAAGCTAGACGGCTAACAGGCATACATAGAGCCAACAACTCATACACTATCAAAAGCGGAGAAAAGAAGTTTGTGTGTGTATTTGTATGAAATTAAGGTGCCACAAGGGTATTCCTTTAATGTGAGAAGATGTGTCTCAATGGACGATTTAAAGTTAGTGGGAATGAAGTCTCATGATTATCATGTGTTGATGCAACAACTATTACCGATAGCTATTAAAGACATCATGAAAGATACTGAGTATTCGCGGAAAATGATATGTGGTTCGGTGGGTAACACAGGAATAGCATAAATATACTGATAATATATGCATGATTACAGAAATTCCCCACAGGGGTTCGTACATAATAATTACAAACCTTGTAGCCATACAGGGCCCTAGGGTATTTAAACCCGTTCTAGTGAAATAGAGACATCTTCCCATCTTCATTCTGCCACTACATTTCTCCCGTATAGTTTTCTTCTCTGCTTTCAGTACACCTCTTGTTTTCACCTGCCCAATTTGTTGGTAGGGGAGGGTGAGATTTAAGAGAATTTCATAAGGAAAACAATACCATTATGCATGCAAGATAAGTGCTTAATGCATGTCATGCTTGCATTACATAAACTCATGCTTACACAATTACATATCTGTGTGCTCAATGATTCAAACAACATACTTATGGCTATAGTATAAACAAACAGAGCTTCAATCATTCATATATGTTTCACATAATCAAACAAAGTAATAACATGCATCAATACACTAGCACAAATATCAAATATATGGAGGAGAGGTAAGTTCCCTATCTTAACCCTTTTCCGCCTCAAAATGCGTGCCTTGTAAAGCGTGTCGTAGCTTGGCTCTCCACTCGATCCTAAAATTCCAAATATACCATTTAGACACTTCCATAGTATTTCTGGTGGTTACATGAGTCTATCTTGATAAATAACCAAAATACCCACAGGACCCCAATCCGGCCCCATCGTACCCGGCCCGACTGTACTTTTCTTGAAATTTTGACATGGACTATTTTGACATATTTTTGTTCAAAGAATCCATTTTTGGACTCAAAATTATCAAACTCAATGTCAAATTACAAAATTACCCTTGGTAGCCCCACTTTAAGGGTTTCAGGGGCGTTTTCATAATTATGCTTTTTCGACATATTCCGAAAAAGTAACCAACTGTAACCCCACCTAATTTTCGCTCCTGAACTCAATGGAACCATAAAATCATTGAAAATCCAACTCTAAGGCCCATTTACAGCCCTGACCAAAATATATGGGTTTTGTAGGGAAAATTGGGGTTTTACACTTTTGGCTCCGTAAACGTGTTCATTTCTACTCCTAACCACTTTATTGACTATTCCATTAGGGTACAACTACCATTTAGTACCAATTTGGGCAGAATAACCCCTAAGGAAACCCATTTCCAAAAATTATAAACAAAGACAATCCGGCAAAATTTCACCGATTAAATTGTCCAAAACAGTTAGAATAGTCAAATACAAGAGTTTGAAAGTTATCTCAAGCTCCCACTAACTTGTTCTCAAGGTGGCTGAACCCTAGCCCCTTCAAGAACAGATTTTGAGCTTCCAAACCTTAGACTACATGAAAGAGTAGCTTAGAAACAGAGTTATACACGTTAGGAGTTAAATCATCAGAGAAATCAGCTTACCGTACAAGATCTCTTCCCCTTTCTCTTTCTAAGATTTCTCACACTTCTCTCTTTTAGTTGCTGCTAGTTCACATCAAAAATGGGGCTGAAGAAGGAGGTGGATGGTGCTTTATAATATTATATCATACTTTAATTGATTATTTAATCAATATTCCAAAGATATAATCATTTTCTTCAAAATTCATCATTTTATTTTCTTTAATGCCATAAAGATATAAGAAACATTAGAGAATAGATTTGGGACACCTACTAAACCGGGGCTTAGCAATCCACTTAATTTAAGCTTATTCCTAGCCTTCAATCCCAAAATTCAGGATATTACAGTATCTCTTCACGATTGACATAAAAGATCTCAATGAGTTCATCAAGTTGGAGGAAATAGATGTAGGATGGGTGAAATTTGCAATCCGGTAATTTTTTTTTCAATTTTCCCTTCAATTTATGCAGTTGTTTTTTGGTTTCATAATTTCAATAATTGATTCCTTATTTTAATTATATTATAGCTACTTCCACTGCATCTGCATAAACATAGAAAGACGTGATTTATATGGATTCTTATATCCTATAAATACGATAAGGGATACTAATACTTTGGAGGCAAGGACTCACTATGTGGGCTGCACAATGGGACAAACCAAACTTCGTTGTTATTTAACACCCATTGCTCAAGGGACGTATTTTAATTTTGTCTATTTAAGATGTTTAATAAATAATTGCCTTATTATCTAACTTCATTTTAATATGTACATGTTGTTATAGTTACAATTGGAGTTTGTGTGTTATTTGTCCTCACCACAACATAATTTATTAGTTTGATTCCTTGCGTAAAAAGTCAGACAAAGAAACAAAATTCGTCTTCAACACGTAAGTTATTTTGTTTTTATTTTATCGATTCTTAAAAAAATGAATAGTTCTAATTTCTGTTGATTTTGATTTTCATGATAGTGCGACTCAGGCATATAGACTCCTAAATGGGTGGCGCGAAGGTAAAGTTCTTAGCGACCCAAAGTGATTTTTTCTGAAAGTAAGTAGTTTCGATTCTAATTCTTTCATTGACGGTCATTTTAGATATATATTTATTGATTTTAACAACCACTTAGCTTTGATTTAAAGTGCCCTCGACAACCTGATAACACTGAATACGGATATTATGTTATATTTTATATGTATAACATCATTCAAAATGGAATTATTAGCGATTTTGAACAGGTAATCACTTCTTCATTATCAAATGATAATATTTTTGGTGTTGTAATTGAATTGCTAATTAATTCATTTACTTGATTTATTTCATCAAAGCTTATTTTCTAATTTGCAAATTTTTGATGATGAAGATGCCTACCTATATGAAGATATTAATTTGATCAGAGACCTTTTGGCTGGACATCTTCTTCAACATATAGATCAGTAAACTTTTTATTTATATTAGTTAGTAGTTGTGTGATGACAACATTTTGACACTTTCTGATTGTTATTGTACATATATAAATAGTATAGATTGCAATGCTGAATGTCCTTACCATTTTATAAGAGACATTGTGGTTTATGAATCCATCTTCGATTCTATTTCTGTAGTTTTAATTTACTGGATAATAAAGAATACAAATAATTATTTAAAAAAATAAAACACTTTAACGTCCGTAAAGAAAACGGATGTCTAAAGGGTGCTACACCACACTTTAGACGTCCCAAATGGAGAAAAGAGACGTATAAAGTCCCCTACACAGGGATTTTGGATGTCCCTTTCTCCATTTGGGACGTCTAAAATCCTCACTTTAGACGTCCCTTTTTTGAAATAGGGTCGTCTCAAGTCCCACTTTAAATGTCTCTTTTTTTTAGGGACGTTATTTCTAAAATAAACCACGCCGCTTACATAGACGTTCTCCTATTTTTAGATATTAAAAGTATCAAAAAGGGATGTTAAAAGCCTTACATGAGGGATTGAAAATAATCAGGGATCATGAGTACTATAAAAATAGAATTACTGCAAAACCAGTCACCCCAAGAGCATAGAGAATCACCGCCAAGATCACACTCAGAGATGTAAACCAAGTAAGATCTCCGGCAAACACCTTTCTGATGTAAAACGCTTCGGTGGGATCAAGATTCAAACACCTCAGAGATGGAAAACGAGTAAGATCTCGGACAAATACCTTGCTGATATAAAACGCACAATATTTCCAGTAAATCGTCGAGCTCTCATCTGATTAAGCAAGATTTCCGGCGGATCTTCTCATATTGCCTTTGATTTTGCAATATATTTCAGCAGATCAAGCTTTCTCGTCTCGCCTTCAATTAAGCAAGATCTTTCGGCCATAAGTCTTTGATGCCAATCTCTTCATGCGTGTGTAAGAGAAATTACATGATTAGGGTTTGAGTGCCTCAAGAGCTGAGCGATGTAGTGGAGTGGGCTTTAAATCTTAGGATTTCTTGGCTCCAATGGGTCGGACTATTGGCTCTGGTATCACGAAGAAATCCTTCAAACTCTACACTTGAATGCATAACTTAGACAAAAAGCATATTTCCTTTATTAATCAAGATGGAAAACATTACATCCTTGAATCAGAGAAAAAATTAACACAACACTGTCTATTTATAATGTTCTAATCTCTAACTAAGTGGAATAATGTCATATTGAGCTGTACAACACATTCCAACAACTAACTAACTATTTACAAAATAACTGAAATATTCTCAACAATATTAATTAAACTATTTCTCACAATGCTTAATTATGGATTTCAAAACAGCACATTTCTCAATTTACAGAATTCTTCAAGGTATAACTTCAAGGGAAAATTAGAATAAAGGACCTGGAGAAAAAGATATTTATGAAGAATGACCATAAAATTGTAATTATTTAAAAGGACCAAATACAAAAATATAAAATTAAAAAAACTAAAATACCTCTAACAAAATCTTCTACATTCCCTCATACGTTCTATTTGATATTCTATTTTTAAAACTAATACAAAATTCTAAGTTTCACTAAATTAAGCAACAATTTTCTCAATTTCCATTTTTCACACCTTGCACAGATATCTATGGAAAAAAAATTACATATTCTTCAATTTTATAAAAATAATAATTTTTTTAAAATCAACAAAAAATTTATTTAAAAATGAAATTATATAATTTTAAGAAAACTTAGGGTCTTCTATAATTTATCATATATGTTAAGCTGAGAAAGTTTATATGATTTATTTTTGTTTTAGAAGCCATTTATGTGGGTTAAAAATTTATTTAATGTTAATAAAAATAAAAAATATAAGTAATATATTCTATCCTAAAAAATATGAAATGAGTCTAGTTTTTATTTTTATAAAAAAAAGTTTAGTTGATATCAATGCTGATAATATAGATTGAGTAATTTGATGATATAAATTGGTGAAATTTAAAAAGGAAAATACTTAAGTCAAGTTCCTTATATCCATTTCGTCAAGTTCTCCAATTACATGTGACCATGTGTCACATTTCTGCATTATTATCAATTAACTATAAAACAAAATGCAAAAAATAGAACACATGGTTGTATGTGATTGGAGAACTTGATGTAATGGATGTAAGGAACTTGATGTAAGTATAGTCCATTTAAAAATTGAAAAAATGTAAGTTTAATAGTTATTAATTAAATAATAAAGATACGATCATGATGGCGGTTTTAGTTTTAAGTTTAGTTATTTTTAAAATTATGAATATAATATATAATATAGGAGGTTCGGTTAGAGGCAATTTAGTGATTTTAAATTTATATTATGATTTCGGTCCTTCAAAATAATTATAATTTTTATAGTCATTAATAATAAATATTATATTTTAGATCCTTTGTTTTAAATTTGGGAGAATTGCTGAAAAATACTTTGGAAGCAAATTAATTGTTGATTGCTACCAAGCGTGCTAGTGATCTTCCGTGTGTGCAGGCAATCTTCCGTTTTGTGCAAATCATCTTCCATGTGTGCAAAAGTCTTCCGTATAAATGTGCAAGCAATCTTCCGTTATGTGCAAAGCATCTTCCGTTATGTGCAATGGTAGCATTCAGCAATTAATTTGCCAAAAAGGTATTTATTAGCAATTCTCCCTTTAAATTTTCCTAACTTCTATGCTTTTATTAAAAAAAGCGATTGAATAAAAATGAGGTGGGCCTAAGATGTTGTATCATTCTGTAATGAAGATTTGGCCCAAAAAATTAAAGAAAAGGAGGTCCATATGATTTTTTTAATTAAATTTTTTTTAATAGAATTCTTTTTTTAAAATTGAAATCCTTTGTTTTCAAGACTCCATTTGCTTTGAGTAATACTATTTCACCTACTATCATTTTTTTCAACCCACAATCACTATTTGTTACTCCTTTTCCTACCATTATTTTTTTAGAGAATACAAAAAAAAATTTGAAATTATAAAATTCCAAATCAAAATTGTTATCAAGAATTGACAAGGGAATTGTCACGCCCTTATTTTAATTTCACAATTACCAGAGTATTAGCGGAAAACGATATGCGGTTCGGTGGGCAACACAGGAATAGCATAACTATACTGATAATATGTGCATGATTACATAAATTCCCCATAGGGGTTTGTATATGATACTTACGATTAAGGTAGCCGCACAAGGCTACTAGGGTGTCTAAACTCATCCCAGTGAAACAGAGACTTCTTCTCGTCTTCGTTCCACTACTGTAATCCTCTCGTACGATTCTCTGCATTATTGTTCGCATATCTTCTGTCGTCTCCTGTCTAAATTGTTGGTAGGGGAGGGTGAGATTCGAGAGAATTTCAGTAGGAAACAGATACCATAATGCATGCATGATTGATGCTATGTGTATGACATGTTAGCTTTATCTAGATGTATGCCT
This sequence comes from Inga oerstediana, assembly GCA_963210345.1. NCBI lineage: Eukaryota > Viridiplantae > Streptophyta > Magnoliopsida > Fabales > Fabaceae > Inga > Inga oerstediana. The sequence continues at coordinate 76,630,670 of OY723400.1, forward strand.
CATAATGACATTTCTGCATGCTCAATGTTTCATACAACAAGACTATGGCCACAGCGAAAACAGAAATAGAGCTTCATTTATTCAAATATGCTCTACACAATCAAGTAAAGCAATCACATACATCATTACACAAACAAAGACATCAAATACATGCAAGTAAGGTAAGTCCCCTACCTTAACCCTTTTCCGCCTCAAAATGCGTGCCTCGATCTACGTGCAATCAGCTCGGGGCTCCATATTCGACCCTACAATGTCAAATGTATTATTTAGACACTTCCATAGTGTTTCTGGGGGTTATATGAGTCTATCTTGAAAATTTACCAAAATGCCCCCGGGACCCCGGCCCGGCCCCGCCGTACCCGGTCCGGCTGTACTTTTCCCGAAATTTTGACATGGGCTATTCTTACATATTTTCACCCAAAGAATCCATTTCCGGACTCGGAATTATCAAATTCAATGTTAAATTACAAAATTGCCCTTGGCAGCCCTACTTTTAGGGTTTTAGGGGCGTTTCCGTAATTATGCTTTCTCGGCCTTTCCGAAAAAGTGCCCAACTGTAACCCCACCTATTTTCGCCCACTGAATCCAATGGAATCATCAAATCATTGAAAATCCAACTCTAAGACCCATTTACAATGCTGGCCAAAATATATGGGTTTTAAGGGGAAAATCGGGGTTTTTCGGTTTCGACTCCGTAAATACGTTCCTTTCTACTCCTAACCACTTTATTAACCATTACATTAGGTTAAAACTACCATTTGGTATCAATTTGGGCAGCATAACAGCCCTCACAACCCATTTTCCATTTTTACACACAAAGACAATCCGGCGAAATTTCACCGATTAAATTGTCCACAGCAGTCAGGATAAGTAATATACGAAAGTTTGGAAGTTACCTTAAGCTCCTTCTGACTTTTCCCAAATATGGCTGAAAACCCTAGTCCTCCAAACTCCAAAATCTTGCTTCAAACACCTCAAACAACATAGGAGATAAGCTTAGGAGAAGGATTATACACGTTAGGTACGAATTCACCGAAGAAATCAACCTATCTTGTGAGTTTTCTCCTCTCCTTCTCTCTCTAAAACTCTCAAACTTTCTCTCTCTCCTTGGCTGCAGCACGTATGAAATGGTGGGAGGAAGATGATGATTTTCCTTTTATCATTTATATTATAATATGTTAATCAATTGTTTAATTTTCCAAAATTCGGATTTTACAAAATTCTGGCAGATTTCTGCCCAAACTTTGAAAAATCATAACTAATTCTAAAAAAATAGAAATGAGGTGATTCCAAAGCCTATAGAATCCTTATTGAGTCTAGCTTCAAGGAAAAATATAGACTTTTGCTTTCTGGAATCACAAAATTCCCAGAATTTCAATCTTTACATGTTGTTTCAGAAACTTCACAGTTTTTCTATGCTGACTTCAAAAATTCATATCTTTTTGTGTATAGCTCGAATTGATTCATATGACCTATCAAATTAAAGCTTAGGATGTCTAATTTCATCCTGTAAAATTTCATAATTTTTTATCATCATTTGGTCATTCAAAATCACATGACAAGCTCACTACCTCATAAGCGATTTCACCAAAATTGTAATTATATTCTCCAAAATTCACCATTTTATTTTCTTAATACCCCAAAGATATAAGAAACATTAGAGAATAGATTTGGGACATCTACTAAATCGGGGCTTAGCAGTCCATTTAATTTAGGCTTATTCCCAAGCCTCTAATCCCAAAATTCGGGATATTACAGGAATAATAAAACTTGATAAACAATTTATAACTCATTTTTTTAAAAAATTCCTAATTTGAAATTTTATAATTTTAAAGTTATTTTTCTGTCTTTTTTCCATATATTTTTATAGTGTGGCATATGACTAGTTGGTTATGATTTCCCAATATGAAATGTAAAATCATTATTAGTGGGCCTGATACGAGTTCAGATGATTAATTAAATAGTGCAAGTGTACACTGTCGTAATCAAGTAATATAGAAGTAAGTAGAGTATCGTTCTCACTAGGATTGTTCACTAAGTACTAAAATGAGCAATTTTAACTCTATTTAGTCGATCGATTTAGTTGGTGATTGATAGTACAAAATAAAAGAAAGACAATTAAATATGAATGCAGATTATATGAAAGCAAATATGAGAAAAAGCCCTAGGGGTCATATTTCACTTAACAAATTCCGGATTGAATCACTTATCTATTCTAGCCCAATTTATTCCACATAATTAATAATCGAGTTTCCCTAATTTAATTACTAGCTTCTTCCAAGGTCAAGCAATTCTATAATTAATTTGATAATCCAATATATTCCTATATGAATTTAAGCAATTAATCATGCATTAAGATTTATGGAACTCAGTAAGACTACACAACTCATATGAATATATTCCTATTTCATATGCAAGTCATGGTTTTAATTATAGGGTCTACACACATGTATCTCCTTCCGGTCTCAACATGCATATTGAAATCATTCAAAAGATGGCCAGTCAATCAAAAGCATTAAGAATAATAATTAAAACTCAATCATGAAGGAGAAATTCAAACTAGATTTAATAATTTAAGATTCAATCCGTCATTAGTAAGCTACGTCATCACCCTAGGAAAATGAAAGTTTAGCACATGATGAAATTAAAAACAAAACCAAAATAAATTGACATTATATAAAGCTAGAATGAAATCCTCAGAAATACTGTATAAACTTGAATATTAAATTCTTAAACATAAATATATAACCAAAAGATGCATGAAAAATGAAGAAATCTAGCCGTCCATTTAGGAGGTAAAACCTTCCATGTAGGCGGTATGCAAAATGTAATAAAATCCTAAACCTTTCAAGATGGAGGCATGCAAAAAGTAATACAATCCTAAGCCTTCCAAGATGGAGGCATGCAATACATGAAATTAAATCTAAAAAACAACACAAAGAACTCAGAAATGTTAGAGAAAGACCTCTCCCGGTCAGAGAAGGACCTCTCCCGGTCAGAGAAGGACCTCTCCCGGTCAGAGAAGGACCTCTCCCGGTCGGAGAAGGAAACCTCTGCTTCTCTTCCTCTCCTTTCCCTTTGAGCTTGGCATTGATTTCTATTTATAGGGGGAAAAACGTATGCTACAGTACTGCTACAGTGATCTGGCAGGTGCTACAGTTCCCTGGCGGCTGCTACAGTGCCCGTTGACCTGCTACAGTTCTCGGTTGCTGCTACAGTACTTTTATTTTTATTTTATTTTTTAAAATGCTGTTTATTCCAAAAACAATATTTATTTATCAATCACACCCAAATTTATTATATTAAACGCAAATATCATCCATAAAATCATCATATAAGGGAAAATAAATATGGAAATATTTTACTTATCAGGGCCAAAAGGAATAATAAATAATAAATATTTGTCAATCATTTTCCTGACATTATATTTTTATATTGTGGACAAGACTAGTTACTTATGGGTTCTTAGTAAAAAAATGTAAAAGCATTATTAACGGTCCAAAATAAATAGTAAAAGAACATGATGTTATGGGGTTGTTACAAAAACATCAATAAATAATCAAATTATTTTTTGCTAATTATTTTTTTCCAATGGTCCTTTAATACTCTATGATTGACCACACTGGCTAATTTCTGTTGCCTCTCCCCGCAATCTCTTTGTTACTTCTCCCGTCGTTAATATAAGATATATTTACTAATTTGATTGGATTAAGAAAGTTGATTGATTTAGTTAATATGACATATATTTTTTAAAATATTATAGTTATATTCCTTAATTCCTCCTTCTCTCTCTTCCTTAATTATTGTTGAAGGAATATCAAAAGGGGTAAATTAGAAAAATATTAATAAATATAAAAGCTATATCTTATATCTAGGACTAAAATCAACTATCTAAATATATTTTATATTAAAGACCGAAAGAGTATTTCTTATCATTAATATATGTGTGTGTGTGTGTGTGTGTGTTTGCTATCATACATCACGGCTTAAGATGCCAGTGCGGCTCAAGAAAGAATTGATTGGATTCACAACAAAACACGGTATAGATAACTTGCCACATCTTCAAATATTCGTCGAACATGAGAATTTTACAATGAAGGTGATGTTTAAAGGGTTCACATTGCATTGATTTTAACACTTCGATTGAAATAACCTTATATATTCGGATGGAGGGAGGGAGTACTAAATTTTCTTTCATGCTTTCTATTACTATTACCATATTTCTCTCTTACTTATTTGTTTATAAATAATTTCATATTTAAAAAATTTTATTTTAGATATTATTTTTAACTAATTTTAACTTCTTTTGTTTTTTTACCTCATTTCAATTATGAAGCATGGATGAGAAGGAGGGAGTTTAGATAAAAAGTGATCCAAGTCTATATGCTGAGGGTCAAGGTAATTAAACTCAGTCGGTCAGTGAATCGGTCGAGGTACTGAGACAAGGATCAGACCGGAGTCAAACCGAAGCAAAAACGGGACCAAACCGATGAGAAATAGAAGATTTTAGGCTAGAAAACTTTTAAAAAAATGATTTTTAAAAAAAAAATCAAAAACTTGACCCAAACCGGGTCACCGGACCAAACCAGTCTACCAGCTAGTTGGCCGGTTTCTAATTCGGTTCAGCTGATCCGATCCAAGTCAGAAAACCATGCTAAGGGTAATAAATCCCCCCACCTTCAAACTATTGTGAAAGGCTTCGTCACATGCAGAAAATAAGTGAAAAGAAACGAGACAATAAAGTAGAGGCCCATCTTGTATGTGCTTTCTTTTTCGTGGCCTTATTTCATGGGCTCCATCTCTGGCATGTTTGGTATGAGAAGAGGGGAGGAAAAGTGGGCGGAGGAAAAAAAATTGTAAGTTGGATTTAATTAAATTAGAGAAATGGGGTTAAAAAATTTTGATTAATTTTTCTTACTCTTTTATCTTACATCTTCTCTTTATTAAAATATTATGACTCTACTTTTCAATTTTTTTTTCAAATCTAAGTCATAAAAGTTTTCCTTCCCTACTCTTTCTTTTCAAATCCCTTATACCACATAGACCTTGGAGACTGAAACGACTCTTTCTCCAAACAATAATTACTTAGGGCATATATAACAACAAGAGAACTCACATCCCATGAGTATTACGACATTGAATCCCACAATTAAGATTTCAGACAAAATAATTTTTCCATTACAGATATAGTTGTGGGTTCACTAAAATCTTAAAATACGAGAATAAGGCATCACGCCTAACAAAAGTTAAACAATTATTCTAAAACAATTATCCAAACAATAAATATGATATCTCCGAAAACATGAGATGTCTTATAATGACAATATAGAGAATAATACAACACCAATACCACAAGAGACCTACAGGATTCTCAGCGTCTATGCCTCTGGTTGCTCCCCTGGGCCTCTAGCCAAATTAGAGGTCACGCCTGAAAAATATTTACAACGATAGGGTGAGACATAAAGTCTCAATAACCAAAAATTAATTTACAACAAATGTAGGAAAAGATTGTAAGTCAGAGAAGTAGATTCAACTAACATAATATTAATAATATTCTCAATAATTAAACTTCACGTAATATGATCAACAATTAAAAACCAACCCCACTCATCCATCCTACTCCTCCTTATAGCTTCTGGACGTGATACAGCCTATCAGTGCTAGTATACCCGGCCAAAGGTTAGCTAGTTACTTCAAGAATACTGCCCCCTCCCATGCCACCACCAATTTAAGGTAATAGGGAGGCATACGCCCAAAACACTCAACTCAAAATCCGGGCCAGGAATGAGAGAGCCGATGGGCACAGTTTCACTATATCTCTTCCACACAACCCATCATATCCCATAACAGAAAAACAATATATCAATATAGTTCTCGAAACATTTACAACTTATCATACCTTATACAACATTTCATCTCAAACATCATAATCATCACAACAATAACAATTTTAATAATATCTATGCTCATATATACAATTTGGAAAATACACTGCTTCACTGAACTATGTCAATATTCAAACATACACATAATCTTTCAAAACACATATAAGTAATATAGATAAAAGTAAGGTTTAGAAAACACCTTACAATCCAAAACAAACATATAAAATAAATTAACCCTGGTTACCTCAATTCCAAGCTTAACCTTAACTTGAGTACTAAATACTAACAATCACATATCCCAAGAAAACTCTACATTATCAATTTAAGTAACAATTAACCCCGAGCAATACTAAAATAAATAATTTACACAATTCATCTCCAATTTTCCTCTATAGCTACTATCCTTAAATATTCTAACTTTCTTAACAATCTTTAAACAACCTCTATATCATTCTCTCTCATCAACCACTTAATTTTTATAAATTAAAGTTTCACCTTTAACATATCTATTATTATATAATCATCAATATCAACCTCCTAAAATAACTAAATCTCTTTTTCTAATTTATATGAATATAGTCTAATTATTAAACAATATTTGAAACTCCCACATAATTAAAATCATATAAAAAAAATCTAATTCTTAATATCAAATTATAATTTATAATTTCTTATACAACCAAATTTATCAAACTAAACTGATTAGAATTTCCATAATACCTCCAACAAACCAAATAAATTATTTAATCCACATTTAATCGGATAAAAAGCTTAATATAGAATTATTCATATAGAAAATTCATTATAAAATTATATACCAACTACATAACAAAAGTAACCTGATTAAAATTAACTATTAATCCTTCTCTATATTTCTATAGCCTTATATTAACAAAACTCAAATTTGTCCAAAATTCTAATCTTAAAATTTTCTCTAATCAACACAAAATTACTATCATAAAAAAGAAAAAATTATTTAGAACATTTTCATAAAAGAAGTTTTATGATCAAAAAAGAATTTAAGTACCTTATTGATCCTCAAATATATAAAAAATATTCCTGTTAGTATCATACCATACACCTTCTACACAATCACTCCACACAGAAAATCTGCGTGAAATGAGAAGGGAGAGGGGGTATTTATAATACCTCCCTCCTCCACCTTAATAATTGGCGCCATTAGGCACCAATTTATGAATGAGGAGTGCCTCCCTCATTTTCCAACTGTGGGGGCTAAATTGACGCCCACAGTTTTATATATATATATATATATATATATTATTTTATTTTATTATTTTTTTATTGAATCCCTTTTTTTTGAAAAAAGTTACTATTAAATTTATAATTATCTTTAAATTATAATTATATCCTAAAAATAAAGATGTTATAGAGATAGAGTGGTGAAAGAAGGCCACGAAAAGAATGTGCATGCAAGATCGGCCTTTTGCTTTATTGGCTCTTTATTCTTTCTTTTCGCTTATTTTCCACATGCGACAAAGCCATTCACAATAATTTGGAGGTGGGGAGTTGATAATTTTTTTTTAAAATCTTAGAGCTGGAGGATTAGACATAAGCGGCATTTTTATCGGGATACATTAAACAATAAAAAAGTACCAACATACTGAGTACATTTTCTGTAAAAAAAGAAGTAAAGTTGTTAGGTTAGATTTAATAGTCATGGCATTTTTTTCTCATATTTTGAATATTCATATGTATTTTTGCATCCTCAAAAAATATATGGTGCTAGGCGTAATTGTGTAAAAGCTCATGGGCATTTTTGAACCTTAACCCTAATATAAAATATATTTGTGGAATTGATCTTGGTCATAAATATAAGACATAATTTTCATGTTTATCTACTTTTTTTCCTTAATTTACCCATATTAATGTTTCCTCAATGCTAGCACACTTGGCATGGTATAAGGCCTATGTGTCTCAACATCCGGGTTCGATCCCGGCTAGCACCTAGTGGGGTGCTACTCAAAAAAAAAATCCTCAACAATAATCAAAGAAAAAATGGAATGAGAAAATTAAGGCAGATGACTATAATGTTTTAAAAAATATATGTCATATTAACTAATTTTTATAATTTAATCAAATTTAGATAAAATATATCTTATATTATGAATCCAAGAGAGTACCAAATAATACAATTTGACCCAATCCATGACCCAATTCCAATTCCTATCCCCAATACTTCATTCCAAACTAGGCCTAAAGTCTTTGGAAGTAATTAATTTCAGAAATCAAAAGTTCTTTTTATAATTAATTTCATTATAAGGCCTCTATTTATAGTTTTCACAAATCTCTCTCATTTCACCGACTAACTCGGTAAATTGTGTAGAGAATAAGGATTGATTCAAAAATAAAAAAAAAATAAAATAAGCATTGGGGACCTCTTTCAAAATCCACGAAAGTAGAAACTATAACCACTAAAACTTAATTTGATAAATGAAATTTGTGAATGTCCTGGTGGTATAAATTTTTTTCTTGGTAAAAAAAAATTGTTAAAATTTAATGAAATGTCATAAATTTTTTAATAAAATTTGTAAGATTGCTTGTGTTAAAGATAAAAAGTTAAAACACACATATGTGTATATATCTTTGTTTATATATAACATATTGAAAGTCATTGGTGACCCAACAGCCACCAACCTTTTGGGCAAACCAAATGATGGGGTTCTAAGTTTGAACTCCACCCATTACTTTGGGAATATTGATTCCTAAGAAATATTGTTAGTTATTAGGGACATCCCGAAAATGTCCAAGTCAAAATATGAACATGGTTTTTAAATTAAGTTTGAGGGAATATTCTCGGAGCTCCGGGCGCCGCCGGTGGAGTAATATTTTGTTAAAAAAATATATGTAAGGACGATCTGATCATTTTTTTTTAATTTTAAAAAGACAAATCATATATTAATATTTTTTAAAAATTATGAATATTCCAATTTTTCTTTTTCTTTTTTTATACTTGGGCACGTCATGTTCTCTCATGACAATGACAAGGCAGTCGATGACTCTGTTGTGTGGTAATGTGCTCAATTGACAATGACAAGGCAGGCGATGACTCTGTTGCCTATCTTAAATAAGGGCAGGTGGAGTCACAAATAATCATTCAATTCGAAGACAGCTACTCTTTTCGGCCAAATTAAAAAAAAAAAAAAAAAAAAGCAAAACGACAGGTGTCAAAAAAGATAAAAAATAATTATGGTGAAATCTTAAAAATCTAAAATAACAACTTGTTTAACTGTTTTTATAATATATTGAGTTTTTTTTTATTGTGGAATTTTACTTTAATTATTTTAGGTCATTGAGACCTGCATCATATTACCAAAAAAAAATAAAAATAAAGAAAGATAGCTACACCATTATTCTTAAATTAAACCACGCGGGCTTCAATGCTCCACGCACACCAGTGGGGAAGATAATGTTGCATATTACTGTTCTTTTTTTGTATAAAAAAAAATTGTATACAATACTCTGCTCTTTATTATGTAAAATACGAAAATATCCGTACACTTTTTTAATCAACATTTTACTGATGAATTTTGTCAAAACGTTTTTGTCAAAATTCATTTCAATTTTTCCCAAAATTGTTATTAAACTTATCAATTCTATTATGAATTTCGGTGAAATGTGATAAATGTTGGTGAATCTTGACTTACATATTTTCATGAGCAAGCTTTTTTATCAAAACCATTACTAATTTTGTTAAAGTCACTACTGATTATATTTATATTATATATATATTGCTTGTTTAGTTAATATCACTACTCATTTTATCAAAGTCATTACTGATTTTGTTAAAGTTATCATTCCTTTTTTTATATTATATATGTGTGTGTGTGTGTTGCTCGTGTAATCAATCTTATTATTTGTTTTGTTAAAATCATTACGCATTTTGTCATTTCCATTATTGATTTTGTTAAAGCTATTATACCTTCAATTATATTATAAATATATTTATTAATGTATGTATATATTCAGGAAACTTAGGGCCCGTTTGGTTCAATCCCATTACACCCTATAGTGCAGTGCAGTGCAGTGCGATGGTAATGCAATGCAATATTAATTACAGGGCTACTGTTTGGTTTGATTTTTAAGCAAGATGCAATGAGTTATTATTTTAACAATTATTTAAAATTAATATATCAGGCAAAGTCTATTTTACCCTTATTATAATCTTTGTACAAAAAATAGTTAAGAGTTATTGCTAGAGGTGGCAGAGGCAGTGGATGAGAAGGAAGTGGCGGCGGCGGCGGGGGGTGTGGTGGCTGCTGTGGTAGAAGAGGAGGCGGTGGCGGCTGCAGCAATAGAGAAGGAGGAGGTGACGGCGGCGAGTGTGACGGCGGAGGAGGAGGAGGTGAGGGTGGCAACAGTGGGTGTGATTGCGGCTTTGGAGGTGGAGGAGGAGGAGGTGGCGGCTGCGGTGGTGGGTGTGACAGCGACTGTGGAGGAGGAGGAAGTGGCGGCTATGACGGCGGCGGCGGGTGTGACAGCCGAGGAGGAGGTGGTGGTGGGTGTGACGACGGCGGTGGGGGAGGAGGTGGGGGCGGTGACACTGGGTGTGATGGTGGCGGTGAAGGAGGAGGAGGTGGGGGCGGCGATGGTGGGTGTGATGGCGGCAGTAAAGGAGGAGGAGGTAGTGGCGGCGGCGGCGGCGGGTGTGACGCCGGTGGTGGAGGAGGAGGTGGTGGCGGCTATGACGGTAGGTGTGGTGGTGACAGTGGAGGAGGATGAGTTGGAGGCGGCAACCTCGGGTGTGACGGTAGGTGGTGACAGCGCGGGTGGTGGTGGGTGGTGACTACGGAGCCAACGGCGGGTCGAGGTGACGACACTGGTGATTGTGGCGTGATGTGCCAAGTGAAACAAAGACATGTGAAACTAAAGGGTAAATTAGACTTTTATAATCATGCAATGGGATGGTAATGAGGATTTATAGGGGGAGGTATGAATAAGGATTACTAATTTTTTGGTAATCATCATTACCATGGTAAACCCTATTACCATGCTAAAGAGCAACCAAACACTCTTCTCTTAGTAATGCAATCATGATTACCATTGCAGGTATGCAATGGGGTTAAACCAAACAGGCTCTTAGTGGCTCAATGGCCACCAAGTGAGTTTTCAAAGGAGCTGGGGTGGGTTTGAACTTTGAACTCACCTGTTGCTCCTTTTAACAATTTTTGTTTTAAGAAACCCCCCATAAAAAGGGGCCTTGCCATTGGAGCTCCGGCCGTCGGGGTCCAGGTCTGCCGACAATTGGAGTTCCTGGGGGCGGCCGAAGGTGGTGGTTCGGCAGTGGCACCATTCTTATTTTAAAAAAAAATAGAACAAAATAGTAAAAGTGTCAAAACTTGAAAATCTAAATTTGATACTTGTCACCTTTATGTTATTTTCAAGTGTTAAAAGACTTTTGTGGGTTTTACAGGTTCAAATGGTATTTTAATAACATTTTCCCTAATTTTTTTGTTTGCCCTTATTAAAATTGAATTATTAAAAAATACATTAGGGTTTCAATTATAAATCAATTCCAACATGTTTCACATGGAAACAAACTTTAAATCTTAATGTAACAACTATCCAATTTGATCCCTATTTAATATATTATATATTATACCATATGAGAAAAAATTTTACTTAATAATAAATAAATGGTAAAACTATACCCTTTATATAAAAAATTTAATCAAAATATTTATAAATTGAACCAAATTAAAAAAAAATATGTTATATAATAGGACAAGAAGAGTATGTTACATACTCCCTCCCATCTATCTACTGCCATGAAATAATAGTTAACTTGGTAAATATTACATCCGATCTTTAATATGATATAATGTCTATATTGACTATTTTTTAAAATTTTTTTTTTCAACTTTTCCCATATTAAATGATATTTTAAAAGGAAGAAAAAAGTACAAAGAGCCTTTAATTAAGCATGAATTATATAGACAAAATTAATAAGTAAATATTAGCTACTCTCAAAGTGATTTATATTTTGTAGGCCAAGAAATTCTTGTTGGGTGATTTAAATCCCTTGCTTTTGAACCTATAAAAGTAATTCCAAAAAAAAAAAATCCATATGCAAAGGACTTGTAATTAATAAGTAGCAGAGGCAAATATGTTATGCAAATACCCTCCCTATATTCACCAATCTCCACCACCGCTTTTGCAGTTCTGTGCTCCCATTTGCGTTGACGCTTTGAGTTTGCTCCTCAGTCCGTCTCACTAGCTAATTTCTCTCCATTGTTCTTCTTCTACGATATTCTTGTTCATTAGCTTGTTTATGTTTTAATCCTTCCTTTTCAGTTTCTCTCTGTTAATAATAGTTTATGCTGGCTCTTTCTCTTCATCTTCAACACTTTGTTTGCCCTTGGCTTCTTTGTATTTGGATCATTCCTTTCATTTTCATCTCCAGCTTCTTCTTCTTCGTGTTAAAAAACCACTAAGAAAAAAGCAAGGAAAATTGTGTCTCTTCCTTTCAGTTCTCTTTTTAGTTGATTTAAAACAAGAACTGGAAAAAAAAAAAAAATTGAGTCCTCCTCGTGTGATCTTCTTTTCAGTTCTTCTTTCAATTTGATTTAAATAAAAAAAGGAAAAAAAATTCGTTAGTCCTACTTGAATTCCTGTTTTGATTCTTCTTCTTCTTCATGTTTGAAACATAAAGAAAAAGCAAGAAAAATTGTGTGCTCTTCTTTTCAGTTCTTCTTTATATTTGATTTAAAAAGAAAAAAAAGAAAAGAAAAAATTGTGAGTCCTACTTAAATTCCTGTTTTAATTCTTCTTCTTCTTCATGTTAAAAAAACATTAAAAAAAGCAAGGAAAATTATGTGCTTTTCTTTTCAGTTCTTCCTTTTATTTGATTTATTAAAAAAATAAAAGAAAAAAATTGTGAGTCCTACTTGAATCCGTTTCTTCTTCTTCTTCTTCATGTTAATCAAACATTCAAAAAATCAAGGAAAATTGTGTGCTCTTCTTTTCAGTTCTTCTTATTCTTCTTCTTCTTCTTCTTTTTAATTTAAAAGAGAAAGAAAAGAAAACAAATTGAGTCCAATTTGAATTCCTGTTCTTTTTCTTCTTCTTCTTCGCCTTAAAATAACATTAAAAAAGCAAGAAAAATTGTGGGCTTTTCTTTTTTAGTTCTTCTTTTTATTTGATTTAAAAAAAGAAAAAAAATTTGTGAATCCTACTTAAATTTCTGTTTTGCTTTTTCTCTCCAGTTACTATCGTTTCTATTGTTCTCGCGGTTCTGTTTTTTTATCCCCCTGAAGAACATTTCTGGGTACATCCCGTACTTATCCATCACTTGATGCCGTTTTTCTTCTTCTTCAGTTAGTGTTTTATTTTTTTTTTTGGGAAATAAAAAGAAAAAAAAACGGAGGACGCATTCAAGTCAAAAGCACATCGTGGACGTGCAGAGGCACTGAAATCAAAGGATAAGAGGTTAGTATTTTGTACTCTACATTCTACAATATTACTCCCTCCGCTGCCGAATTTAACATAGGATTGATTTTTTTTTCTTTTAGAGATTAAATAAATTAAATAAATTATTTAATCATATTTTTTATTATATATTTTTAGATTTTATATCAGTTTATAAATTGAGAAAAATAGTTTTAAAAAATAATAAATATAAATATTTTAAAATATTTAATTAATTTTCTTAATATATCCCAAAAAAACTTAACTGTGTCTTGTTTAGGGGAGGAGGTACTTGAAGTTGAAAGATAGAGTGTGTGCATCTATAGGGGTATATATTGTAAAGAAAATTGGTCAAATGGACCAAATAATACAAATATTTAGATAAAATAACCAAACTAAAAAAATATGTAATTTTTTATCCATAGATCTGCAACTTTCTTCCACAAAATGTGCAATTTCCTTTTATGATATTCTTGTCCCCAAATATTTCCCCCATTTGGGGAAAAAGGGTGCCTCCATTGATTTTCCTCTGTATTTACTCTCTATGGAATGTATCTACTACTCCCTCCGGTCCTAATTATAAGATAAAGTTGACTTTTTTGGAGAAATTAAGGAAGCCAATTAAATCATTTTAAAATATTTATATTTATATTTTTGTCTTCAAACTAAGTAATTTGATTAATAAACTAATATATAATCCAAAGATACTAAAAATATAAATACTCTAAAGTGATTTAATTGGCTTCCTTAATTTCTTCAAAAAAGTCAACTTTATCTTATAATTAGGACCGGAGGGAGTATTAAATCAACTTTTAATGATTGAGATTTAATAATATATAAAAAATATTATTATAATAAAAATCTGCAATGGTAAATCTTAACCATTGAAAGAGGATTAATAGTAAATATATTCAATGGAGAGAGAAATCAATAGAGATACTCTTCCCCCATTATTTTGTTGGTCGTTTTCCCCAATTTCCCTGTATTGTGGTAGTGGTAATGACTAAATTTTCTTTTATTGTTATTATTTAAATTTGAAATATATGAGTGGTAAAATTTTGACAGTGAAACTGGTAAATTAATAATTTCTTTTAAGTTAAAAAAACACATTTAATATATATTTTTTTTGTTGGATAACACATTTAATATTGAAACTTATAAAATTTAGCATTCATATAAACCGATTTACAAAGTTCAAGTATGAAGATTTAGGAACTTAGAAAATATGAATTTACAAATCTCTGTGAATTTACTACTTAAAGATAATATATTTAACTGTGAGTCCGTGACACTATGTATGACAATATTCTTATAAAAAAAAGTATGTATGACAATATTCTTATAAAAAAAAGTATGTATGACAATATGAGCAATCAAGGATACTAATTTGTTATTTGTCCAAGATTATGATTTATTGTCGTTAAATTTCTCTTGATGTGGTACTCCATTGCTCTCAGTTTCACTTGTATATGAGTTTTTTCGTCAATAATTGGCTACTCTCTCGCTCTTTTTTAAAAAAAAAAAAAAAAATTCTATGAGAGATGGCTCTCCTTAAATTTGTGATATCTGCGTGACTAGGTGTAATTATTGAATAATTTTTAGGAGAAGACTTATATACTTAATTTTATATATTTAACGTATTTATTTCCAATCAAATTGGAACAAGTGAAATCTTAAAATTTTCAAAAAATAAAGAAATTATTAACATGAGTTAGTTAGAGCTTAGGCCTTGTTTGGTGCATGATACCGAAAGGGTTGGTCCTGGGCTTGGAACAAATATTACATACTCCTTTCGATCTTAATTATCAGATAAAGTTGATTTTTTTGGAGAAATTAAAGAAACCAAATAAATTACTTTAGAGTGTTTATATTTTTACTATTCTTAGATTATATATTAGTTTATTAGTTAAATTAATTAGTTTGGAGAAAAAAATAAAAATAAAAATACTCTAAAGTAATTTAATTGGCTTCCTTAATTTCTCTAAAAAATTAACTTTATCTTATAATTAGGACTGGAGGGAGTATTTTGTTGTGTTTGATATTAGGAATTGAAGATAACTAGAATTAAGAGTATTATGAAAATGAAATTGCTGCAAAATCACTAACCCAGGTATTTAAAAATCTGTACTGGGAATGAAAAATTTTGTGACAAAATTATCCCTATATATAATAAATTTAAGGGAGAATTACAGTTAGGTCCCGTCTAAGGGAAAAAATGAAAAATTGGTCCCCTAAGGTTGTTAGGGTCGCTCCTCGGATTGTTAATTCAAGCTCTTGAGATTGTTAGCGGGACCAATTTTTTATTTTTTCCCTTAAACGGACCTAACTGTAATTCTCTCTAAATTTAAAACAGAACTGCCCCTCTAAAATTACTCTCATCGATCTTTATGTCCATTGCTGCAAGCTTATCCATTGAAGGCTAACTCCCACTCAAACTCTCACCATCAAATCTATTACACAGTCTCCTTCAAATTTTGTAAAAATTGGTTATTTACTTTACTGAAGAAAGATCAACCCAACCCAACAAAAAATTCGATATAAAAAAATGAAGGAGGAGGAGAGGACAAAGAGAGAGAAGGGGTCAAGGGGTCACAGATCAAAGAGGGAGGAGTTAAGTTGCAGATTGAAGCCGTCGCCTTCATCATCACCGAGAAGGAGAAGACTCGTTGTCGCCGTCGTCACTGAGATCGCTGGGCAGTGGCTTCATGAGAGCAATAGTCTGGTGAAATCGAACCGTGAAGAAAAGTACCTTAGTTGGGGAGAGAGAGGAGAAAAAGATTCAGTTTGATCTTCGATGGAGACAACACAACAAAGAAATATGGAAATACTTCAAAATCTAGTCATTTGAATTAAATTTACATCATTGGAATCTAAAAGAAATCAGCGGCATGTTATTATAAGGGGTAATTACCACTACAAAAAAAACGTGATTTAGTAGCGGTTAAAAATAGATATTCGTAGCGGTTCTAACCGCTACAAACTATGTTAGTAGCGGTTAGAAAAACCGCTACTAAATCGTACGTTGCAAGCGGTTTTGTAGCGGTTCTATAAAACCGCTACTCAATCAAAAATAACCGCTACAAACTTTGTAGCGGTTAATAGTAACCGCTATAAAATCAAGAGATATTTGTAGCGGTTATTTAACCGCTACAAATATAAAAAATTTTATTTACAGCTTTAAAAAAGAATTTTTTTTTGTAGCGGTTAACAAACCGCTACAAATATATAAAAATGAAAATTTGTTAAAAATGACTTTTTTTATTTGTAGCGGTTAAGAAACCGCTACCAAATTTGAATTTGATGAAATTAGTAGCGGTTCTTAGAACCGCTACTAATTTCATCAAATTCAAATTTGCCGCCAAAAAATTTAAATTTACCTTTAAAAAAGGTGCGTTATTTAGTAGCGGTTTAATAACCGCTACAAATATTTAAATTTTTTTTTAAATATATACGTTGATTTTTTTTCTTTTTTTTCAATATTATATTAAATAGTTTAATTTGTTATTATTTTATCTATTTCAATTAGTTTATTATTTAATAGTTTAACTTATTAATAAATTAAAAAGAAAAAATGTAATTGAATATAATTAGTATAAAATTATATTAATAATATTATTAACGATAGTTAGGTAATAAGGAATTATTATGTTTTATAATATAATGTAATTGTATATGAAAAATAGATAAAAATGAGATAGAGTTAAGATATATCTAGAAAAAAAGATGTTTAGAATAAATTTTATAGAAAGGAAAGAAGTATTCTAAAAGAAATTGAAAATCTTGTTACCATATTTGATCGTATTATTCAGCTCCTCTATTCATACGAAAGAAGTTGTAAATGAGAGGAAATGAAAGAAGGGTAAGGTGAAAAGAAATTGGGGAGTGTTTGAAATGAGTTGTAATAAGGGTATTTATAGGGATTTACGTACTATTTGTAGCGGTTAATGTAGCGGTTAATGTAGCGGTTACTAATTAGTAGCGGTTATTTATATTTTTGTAGCGGTTTAATTATTTGTAGCGGTTAATGTAGCGGTTATTATTTAGTAGCGGTTATTTATTTTTTTGTAGCGGTTTAATAACCGCTACAAATATTATATTAATTTTTTTTTTAAAATTTTTTTTTACATTTTATTTTAACACAAATTTTTTTCATTTTTTGTAAAGAAAAATTTTTTACACTTGAATTCTACAAATATTATTTTAATTTTTTTTACATTTTATTTTAACACAAATTTTTTGCATTTTTTTTAAAGACAAATTTTTTACAATTGAATTTGATCACTCATCGTCGCCATCCCTATAGAAATTTTGTAGAAAAATTATTGTTATTGATGTATTATTAAATTTAAAAAATTTAATTGAAATGACGTGGACTTAAAAAAACTCACCGCAGTAGAGGTAAATTGTCATCGCCTTCAGGGAAGTAGTTTTCAAAATCAGCTGGCTGAAATGGCTCACTCTCGTAGGCGATGTTATCGCCTTCACCCATGTCGTAAAGGTCTCTTGGCTTTAAATGAACGACCATGTGCCAATCCCTATGCCGCTCGTCCTCGACATAATAAACCTGATGTGCCTCTGAAGCTAGAATATACGGCTCATCATCTTGAGAAATACCAGTATGAATCGGGCGTGAGAAATTGACTGATGTGATCCCTAGGTCGTCAGTTGTCAGTCCCCGAGAAGTCGTGGTATTTGCCCACAAACACTTGAACAGCGTCACGGTGAAACGGCCTTGATAATTAAGCTCGACCACATCAAGAAGCTTGCCATAGTAAGGGACGCCTCCGAACTGCATGTTGGCGTCACTGCTGCTCGCATAACTCCTTGTCCCAAATGTGCCATAAACACCCGAATTCTGTGTTTGCAATCCCTGATCCCGTGAAACCGTGCAAAACTTAAAACCATTGACATTGTATGCTGTAAACCGTTTTGCATGATCAAGAGGGCCGATTGCGAGAGCTCTGAAATCCGGTGAGTGCGGGTTGTGGTCATTTAGTATTCTGCGAGCAAACCAGCCAGGGAATTCTCTGTGGACCCTCCTATCAACTTCCGAGGATGTCTGTGTACGGATCCTGAGCTGACGCTTGACATGACTTCTGAATTCCCTGCAATTAATAATGGAAAGGCGTTAGTGAAATGAAAGTGAGAAATGTTACGAAAGATATAGATCGAATAACATACATGTGAGTGTACAATTCTTACCGTATGAAAGGCTCAACTTGAGTGCAATTAATCAAGACATGTCTATGTGCTTGGAACTTCTCAGTTGCCGTTAGTTTGAAGTTCTCAGTTGCTCCAACTGGTTTACCAACACGAGGGATAAATTCTCCTGATGTCGGCGCAGGTTCAGGACAATCGTCAACACGAGGGGGGCGGTTGAAAGCCGTCTCAAGATCATCAAAGTACCTTGAGCAAAAATAAAGCACCTCATCCCCTATATAGCCTTCAGCTATAGAACCTTCTGGCCACGCCTTATTCCTCACGTAAGATTTTAATTTCCCAAGGAACCTACGAAGTACATAAGAGAAAATTGATATAAAATGATGAAAAGGACGACTAGGAAACATTAAATACGGACAATAAATGAAAGCACATATTTAAAATGAGTACCTCTCAATCGGATACATCCAACGATATTGTACTGGTCCAGCGAGCTTTGTTTCATGAACGAGGTGGACTGTGAGGTGAACCATCACAGTAAAAAAGGACGGAGGAAAGATCATCTCCAAGTGACAAAGCGTAAGAATGATTTTCGACTGCAGCTGATCGAGCTCCTCAACAATCAAAACCTTAGAACACAACTTCCGAAAGAAAGAACAAAGTTCCACCAAAACGATGGAAACATCGGGAGGAAGTGTATTCTTTATAGCCAGAGGGAGTAACTGCTGCATAAGAACATGTGAGTCGTGACTCTTCAGGCCAGCAACCTTTCGAGCCTGCAAGTCGACACATCGAGAAATGTTGCTTGAATACCCATCAGGAACTTTTATTTTCTTCAACGTCGCGAGGAACACATCCTTGTTCGGTTTTGTGAGGGTAAACTTTGCCGGTGTAAATCTGTCATGCTCATCTGGCCAAGCGTCTTCACGAACTCCCATGTCGCGTAAATCTTTCCTCGCTTTAAGGTGATCTTTTGTCTTGCCGGGTTCGTTAAGCAGCGTATACAGCACATTGTCGCAAACATTCTTTTCAATGTGCATTACATCAAGACTGTGGCGAAGTAAATTAGATCTCCAATACGGAAGCGTGAAGAAGATACTTATCTTCTTCCACTGCTGAGGCGCCGAAGTCCTGCGCGTCTTTTGGCGAGTTTGTGCTGAATCGTCGCTTTTTCCAAACTCGACGTCAACATGCTCAAGCTGCTGTAAGATATCTGTACCGGACAAAGTCTGAGGTGGTCCTCTGTTCTCTGGTTTCCCATTGAAGCGATTCCGTTGCAATCTGAACTTATGCGTTCCATCGAGAAACCTCCGATGCCCCATAAAGCACCACTTTCGGCTGTGGGGAGGCGCAGTGCGTCAGAGTCGAAATTGCAAGCCGGACACGCCGACCCAGTGTGCACATTCCAACCAGATAATGTGCCAAGGCCAGGAAAGTCACTGATCGTCCACATCAAGGCTGCACGCATGTTGAACAAAGTCTTGCTGTGAGCGTCGTACGTCTCCAAGCCGACATTCCACAGGTCAAGCAATTCCGCAATAAGCGGTTGGAGATACACATCGATGTCATTGCCCGGTGCCTTTTTGCCTGGAATGATCATAGACATAATGAAAGAGCTTTGTTTAAAACCGCTACAAATCTATACATTTGTAGCGGTTTTTACTTAAAACCGCTACAAATATATATATAATTTTTTTTTTTAAAATTTAGATTTAAATCATTTATAAATTATTTCAATGCGATATAATAATATAAATATAATTATATAAAACACAATAAGAAAATTCTGAAATAAAATCTCATAAATATTTACAAATGTTTAAAAGAAAAGAAAAAGTCCTAAACTAAGGAGCTGGGGGCTGATCCTCTGGTGCTCCCTCAGGTGGGGCTCCCTCAGAAGCCGCTGGATCGGGCCGCTGCGCAGACTGAACCGCACCATCCTCATCAGCAGGAGGAGGAGCTGTAGGAGGAGGAGTAGTGGTCGGGACGACGTAGTGAGGAACAGGGGGGACCGCTGGATACTGCTGGTCCGGGAACAGCCGACCCCATGCTCCCTCGAGCATAGTGTTTGCGATCTCACGCCACTGCGTCTGCTGCGCGAATATAGCGTCTGCGTGGATCTGCAGCTGCTGCTGCTGCTGCACCTGCATCTGCTGCGCCATCTGCTGCTGCAAATCTGACCGCAGCTGGTCAATCGACTCGTCCCTCCGACGTCTGACCCCTCTAGAGCTGCCAGCCTCAGAGGCGGCGCTCCTGCCGTAGATCATGCTGGGTCTGGCGCCTATCCCCATCCCCCGCACTCGTCCGGGGTGCTCAGGCTGAGCCAGACCCGCCTTCAGAGGAGCCGTCGGGTCCACTGACCCCTGTGACTCCTCAGGCTGGGTCTGTCGCAGCTCAGCCTGCGACTGCTGCATCCGCTCCTGCCATTTTATGAAACAATTAATAATTACCATTTTTCATTATTAACTTGGTTTTATAAAAAATATAATAATAAATTAACTTACAATCGCCGCCTCTGCCTGCTGAGAGGTCGCAGTCCCGTCACGGTGTCTGTGTGTGATGGCGTACAGCTCCGCATAGTCCGTCTGACGGTTCTCCTGCTGTGCTTTCGTCTCCTGAAACAATTACAAAACAATTAGTATTAATTATGAAATTATGAGCTAAAAGTAAGTGAAGCACTTGAAAAGTTACCAGCTCGCTGTAGGTCACAGCAAAGGTCTTCGATCCTGCTGTGTGGTGGATCGTCTGCTGCGCCCGGATCGCGGCGTTCCTCCGAGCAAGCTCCTGGGAAAAAAATTAAATGTATTATAATTTAAAATTAAATACAAAATAAATTGATATTATAATTTAATATTTAACAATTACAAAATTATATATCAAAAATCTAATAAATACATTACCTGTGCCTCAGGGCTCCTCCTGAACTGGACAAAACGCGCCCAGTCGTTCGGCGGCACGCCGTCCGGGACGCTCTCCTGCAGCTGCTCCAGAGGCATCGTCCCGTCCCGATCCACGCTGTGGAAGAGACGGTTCCTCCTGTTCCTCCAGGCGTCGCCCATCTTCACGAGGGCGTACCTCTTCCGGTTGGCCCGGACGGCAAACCGCAGCTGAAAAAAATACATTTAAATATCAATAATTATAAAAACCATAATTTAAAAAAAATAATTAAATAGAATTAATTAAAAAAATATTAATTAAATAGTTTTAATTACCTGAACCGCCTCCTCCCAAGCCTGGTCCTTCGGCCCCTTCGGAATGTGCCTCCACGTCGGGAAGTGAAGGGGGAACCGCATCCAATTCGATCCCAGGTCGCTCAGGAAGCGGTTGAGCAGGTGACCCCCATTGTGAATCGGCTGGTCAGTGCCCTCGTTCCACGGCACTACAACTCGCAGGGACCGGTCCATGCTGTTCAGACCGGTCACATCCAGCCTCCTCGTCGACATGTTCCCCTGCTCATCTGCACAGTTGAACGCACGTTAGATAAATTATAATTCAAAGTTAAAAAGTTAAAAAATTAAATAATTTACCTTCGACCTGCACCTCAAACCCAGTGGACCGCGAAGACGACCCTCGTGGGTTGTTCTGCTCCCGAGCCTCTTCCTCATCGAGGAACTGCTCCATCTCCCTGAACCCACTAATCGGGATCTCGAACTCCTCCTCGTTGAGGAAGTCCTCAACGCTAATCTCTGGCACGTCCAACTCAGGCACCTCAGCTGAGGTCGTCGCCTGTGGGATCGTCTGCGGTTCCTGTGGCGGGATGGGCTGAGATGCCTCGGTAGCCCTGCCTGCGCGCTGCCCCCTCCCTCTGCCCGGGGCCCGGCTGCTGCCGCCCCGTAAATTCGGTCTGGGGACCTCAGGGGCCTTCCCCTTCCCCTTATCCTGTCCTGAAGCCATATCAACTGTACAAATTAAAAAAAAAATTAGTCACATTATTATGCAAAAATATAATAAAAATACAAATATAAATAAAATACGTGTTATATACGTACCTCAAGTGTAAATACTGCGGAATACTGACTAAAAACTCCTATAGAGACGTCTGAACGCTCAAATCTCGAAGAAATCACTCAGAGAAACCTCAGGAAACAAAATGAGCAAACGGAGAAATGAAGGAGGTGGGGGGTTTAAATAGACCAGTAATTAGTAGCGGTTATTTTTAATAACCGCTACTCTAACCGCTACAAATAATTAAATTTGTAGCGGTTCTACAATAACCGCTACAAATCTTCACAACGGTTGAAATTCTGTAGCGGTTATTGCCCAGAACCACTACAAATTTGGAGTCTCTTGAAATTCTGTAGCGGTTTTCAGTAAAAACCGCTACAAAATTCTGACCTTTGGTATTTTGTAGCGGTTTATGTGGATTAACCGCTACAAAATAACCGCTACAAGTTTTGGCGGGAATTTCGCGCCAAATTTGTAGCGGTTTTTTGTAGGAAACCGCTACAAATATTCTTGCCGCTACAAATTTGTAGCGGTTTAGGTAAAAACCGCTACAAATACTATAATTTGTAGCGGTTATATTAAACCGCTACAAGTGCACCGCTACGAAATACCTTTTTTTTTGTAGTGTACAGGCGCCATTGTTGGTTCAGTGAAGGTCATCAGCGAGAGAGATGGGAAAGCTTGGGGAAGAAAGGGAATATTATTTTAATTCATTATAAAGGACATTATAGTCATTTTATAATTTATGTTAATTATGAAATAAAATTAATTTAAGCCCACCCTCTAAATATTATTCCATACCAAACTTAATTTTAAATTCTAAACACTAGTTTCAATCACAATCTCAATTCCAATCTTAATCCCAATGTTAATCTATTAAAATTTAATGTAACATACCAAACAAGGCCTTAGAGTATAACTCAAGAATAAAATAATACACATGTATTACCAAAAAAAGTAATACACATGTATTACCAAAAAAAAAATAATAATACGCATCTTGGTTTAATTAATTAAAAACAATTATATTAAGTACATAATTTACATAATTTTATTTTAAATTAGGAAGATGAAATGCAAATTATCTCAAAATTAACTTTCAAATACGTGGTATGAAATTGTGTTGTAAATAACATAAAATGGGTTACAAATTATATATCTAAAAAAATTCTATATATGATGTAAAATGGACTTCTAAGTTCCATAGGATTAATTTTTATATAATGATCTGTTGATAAAAAAAAATCATAAATGATGATTAACTGAATTGTGAATTGGCGAGGCCAGGGCTCCTCTTTAAGTCTTTTTTAAATGTGAGGTCATGACTTTGATAGAACTACGACAAAAATAATGAATTGTAAATTACAAAAATAAATGATAAGTTATCAAAAGCCCAAAAAAAAATTATTTCTCAACTAGGGACATTTTGGCCCTATATATTATTTTCAGATTGGTTATGGAACAATGTCCTTCTGTATCATCTTTCTAGATCATTAAAAAATAGTGAAAAAAATTCTTGTAATACTTCAATGGGTTTTTACCTTTAATCTCATATAATAATGAAACTTAAAATTTGAACATGATTATATCCAATATTCATATTATTAACGTGATTTTTTATTTTAAATTTTTATGTCATTGATTACAGTTTATGTTATTCACTAAATTTTTCTCAACATTTGAGTTGATATTGTTTTTTGAATAGGGTCGAAGCAAGAAGCAAGAACCCTTCAATCAGACTTTGAAATACTTGGATAAGAAGTAAGTATAGAATTTCATAATATTATTATTAATATGATGAGCTCCATGAGGCTTAAACACAGTTGAGTAGTTTGAGTTGAGTTATATCACTAGTGGAAAAATTATTTTTAAGACCAGTTAAAAACGACATTTTAAACCGGTTCTGAATGAGGTCTTGATACAACCGGTCTAAAAAGTATGTTATATTTTAGATCGGTTAAGGAACTAGTCTTAAAAAAAGGTTTTAAGACCAGTTATTTATACAACTGATCTAAAAATAATTATTTTTAAACCGATTATTAAAGAAATCAATCTAAAAAGTACAACTTTTTAGACCGGTTGTCTAAAAAATTGGTCTAAAAGTATTACTTTAAGACCAATTTTTTAGCAACCGGTCTAAAATGTACTTTTAGACCGGTTTTGGAAAGAACCGATCTAAAAAGTTGCATTTTTTTTAAAAATAATTGTTTTGTTTAAAACATTTACCCAGCAAACCATTTTCCCTGTTAAGACATTTCACTCAACAAGCTGCCATTTCAACGACATCCAAATAAATTCTTCTCTTACACATTATATAACAAACATCTTATACAGAAACATTTTCATCAAACATTTCAATTGGATGGTGTAATACTTACATCATTCTTTCTATACCCCACATTTCACAGAAGCAACAAAAATAAATCATTTTCCTACACCCCAAATAAATTATTCTCTCTTACACATTCTCATTTCGTCAAACATTTTAAAACATAATTTCAAATCGTGTAACTTATATTATCATTCTTCCTACATCCCATATTCCACAGAAGTAACAACTATAAATCATTGAAAATCAACACATGATCACACACAATATGAAATTTGTAACCCCCTGCCGTAATTAATATCCGGATTATACGATTAACGTGAAATAGAGACCAATAAGACAAAACAACCTTTATAAACCCATCAACCAGACGGGGTTTTTCATGAATGCATTTCGAAATCATTTACAACACGGTCTCATATTTACACACCGAATATAATTACTATGCGAAGATAAATTACATTTATACAATTATCAGAGTACGCAATATAAATTCCCGACAATTCCGGGATCATATCTTCGCTCAATAATCATAGGGCACATTAGCCCATACAACTCAAATAACAGGGATTACACAATTTATCCGAATACATTCTCAATTACTGATCCATATAATCACATACACAATCCCAATTACACATTGATAACCAACTCCTAAGCTCTCACCCAAAACGAGTCCTCTTCGTCCTTGGATGCTTGCTTCATCCTCAATCTTCCTTCCCTGTCTAAAAGGTTGATAGGGGAGGGTGAGATTCTGGGGAATCTCAGTAGGAAAACAAATACCAATATGCATGTAAGATAAGTATTTAATGCATGACATGCTTGCATCACAATAGCTCATGTTCACATAATGATATATCCGCATGCTCAATGCTCACATAACATACTCATGGCCATAGTATAAATAGAAACAGAGCTACAATCATTCTCATATGTTTCACATAATCACGCAAAGCAATAACATGCATCAATACACAAATACAATTATCAATACATGCAGGAGAGGTAAGTTCCCTACCCTCTTTTCCACGTAAGCTCCAGCTCCGGCTGCTCACGCTCCAGTAAATCATCAAATCCTATAACCATAATCAAGGACATAGGATTAATCCCTTTTCCAATTCCTTTACATTTAGACACTCAAGTTGGTTATCATTATTGCCCTTTAAGTGCCCTCAAACACCTCAATCCATAGCTCTAAAGGGTTGGAAGACTATCCCCAAAGATCCCCTTTTGAACACTTAAACTTGATATTTTTCACTGCCTCACTCGAGCACAGAAGCTCTCACTCGAGCACAAGTACGGACATCACTCGAGCACAGATGCTCTCACTCGAGCACGCGTACGGACAACACCCGGGCACAAGAGAAAGTGAGACAGAAAGCACATGCCCGAGAGCACAACCCTCACCTGAGGCACAAGCTCACTCGAGCACAGATCCTCACTCGAGCACAAGACCAAAAGTCTCGCTCGAGCACCCGCGAGCACAACTCCGCGAGTGACAACCCGAGAGCACCCCAAAGCTCTCCAAAAACGGGATCACTCAAGCACTCCACTCTCACCCGCGAGCACACCCGCGAGCACACACCTCTCACCCGCGAGCACACACGGCTCACTCGAGCAGATGCCCTCCACCCGCGAGTGAGAAGGCTCACTTCTTGCACCTTGCCCGCGAGCATCCACCCAAGAGCAACCCTCTACTCTGGGCGTACACCTTCACCCGAGAATGCCATGCTCACTTCGAGCATGCTCTTCGCTCACTCGAGCACAAAGCGATGTGCTCGAGCAGAACCCATAGAAAACCCAGGCGCACTCGCAGCACACAGGGAAAACTCACGCATCACTCGAGCAGGTTCTTCCTCACTCGAGCAATGATCATCCCTCACTCGAGCACACCCCTGTCTGCTCGAGTGAATCTATCAGATTCCAGAGAACGCAGCAAAACTTACCACATTCCCTAACTCTTGCCCAATTGATCCAAAGGGATCCAAAACCTCTACCAAAGCTACTCCCACACAAAATCACTCACTGAATTCAATGGAATCCATAGAATTACCAAATTCTCATCCCATTAACTAGCTTTGGTTTAGGGCAACATAATCACCCATTTTCCAAATCATTATCCTTACACATTTCAATCCCCAATCCATTCTATCTATTCAAAACTCATACCAATATACCATTTCCAATGCCATATCATGCCAAACTACCCATTACCCATATTTTCACAATTAGGGCAATAATTCCAGAAATTCATAACATAATCATTTGGCATGAAACATAGATAGAAGGATTGGTTTCACATACCTTATCAACTTTCTCAAAGACACTCTTTGATTCTCCATACTTCATATTTTCGTGATCTTCAAATCACCACCAATAGAGAAGCTACAATCATCAAATTGAAGCTCTCAGCTCAAGGATTAACATTGGAGAAGAGAGTTTGAGCTAAAGAGGTCATTTGCTTACCTCACAATTCAGATTTCCCTTTCTCTTTCCCAAGCTCCATGGCTTCCGCACAAGAGAGAGAAACCGAGAGAGAGAAGAGAAGAGAGAGCACGAGAGAGAGAAGAGAGGGGATGGAAGATGATGATGTGTCACTTGACTCATCCTAGGGCTCTCCATATGCCACTTGTCACCATCTCCCTTCAACTCACATGGGCTCACATGCATGCACCTACACTTGATCATGCCCCATGCTCAACTACACAATCAATCCTAGCCATTGATTATTTAATCACACATCTCATTTCCTCTTAGCTAGTAATTAATTTCTCTATTAATCACTAACTAATTCCCAACAATTTCACTATTTCAATTTCCAATAATTATGGCATATTAATTATTATTGCCACAAAGCACATAATTATTCCCGATAATTATCATTAGTCCTTAGTCAAAAATCGGGATGTTACATTTCTCCCCCCGTTCAATAAATTTCGTCCTCGAAATTTGTTCCACCACTAAGGATATAACCATCGGATGCTTCTTCACGACAGCTTCCGTTTCACAATTTATTCCATATTGGGATGGTCTCCTCTAGACCACTCACACAATGGAGCGTCTCAACTTGATTCTTGTAAGAATCTTAAACCATAAATGCAACCCTAGTTGCCATAAACTGCAATCGGCCCATTTCACGATTGCTATCCAAATACAATCATCACACTATCACAATCGTCGCAAGCCCTCCTCACTCATGAGTGGCTAGCGCATCTCAATATCCGATTACTCTAATTCATGAGCCATATCATAAAATTTTGGCAGTTAGGTGGCACAGGCCACCAACCTGCTCAACTCAATCTAGTGATTCCATCCTGGAATAACTCAACAACATCACCAACTCATTTCAAACAACAGCCTCAGCCGTATACACCAGCACTTATGCCTTCGCTGTATTCACTTTCACAGCATTACCCTCACCCGTACACCCACCAATGATTCCACTAGTGGTAACCGAGACTTTTGGGTATTCACAACAATCACATTGCCGTATCAAATTTCACGGCATTACCCTCACCCATCCGGGACTTTTGGGCCTCAATCACAATTTCCACGACAGATTCACATTGATGCGTGACGATTGTCACAAGACGACAGCACCCACGGCTGTATGCACAATTATACGTAGCTTTCGCCACTTGTACACTTACGACAACTTCCCGCTGTCTCACAGATACACATTGCCCTTCCGGCATTCTCACCACAACACATATCACATCATCAGGTCACTCCAGAATCTCAATCTCTTCTATCCAAAGTACCTGACTGTAATGGTCCACCTAGAATCTCAGTCTCTTCTATCCAGGCGACCGGTTGAGAGTCTCACTCTCCCAACACCACCTTCATGCTCCTGCACCACACAAAGCAACTACAACGGCAGTCCAACGGCCGAGCTAGAGATGACCAGCGTCAAACCCTAAACGGCTCACGCTGACCTGCACACGCTGCAATTTGTCACATAGTTTTCACCACAATCCGCATCGCAGACTCTAATTTTACGCACCGCCTTTCGGCCTGGGGTTAACACCGGTGCAACCAACGTGGTGGCTAGCCAAGCTGGCCATGTTGGGGTAATTGCCCTCACTACAAGAATCCCCGAACATGTAGTCGAATTCGCCATCAGCTAAACTAGCTCTGCTCTACTACACAACAATACCTCAGTCCCAGCTTGATCACAGTTGTCACAAAGTACACAAATCACACTCCACTCTCATCCCCTTTCTCCGCCGAGAAGACACACAGTCTAACCCGAACCGTTGTTAGCTACTCAGGGACTATCGATGTGGCAGTGCACACATAGCCATTCAGGCTCACAATAGCAGATCCATAATCACACCCTACCCTCATCCCCTTTCTCCGCCGGGAAAACACACAGTCTTACCCGAACCGTTGTTAGCTACTCAGGGACTATTGGCGTAGCGGTGCTCACACATAGCCTTTCGGCTTCCACATCACACTCCACCCTCATCCCCTTTCTCCGCCGAGAAGACACACAGTCTTAACCCGAACTGTTGTTAGCTACTCAGGGACTATTGGCGTGGCAGTGTATACACATAGCCTTATAGCACATAGCTATCCGGCTTCACAAATGGCTCGTCAGCCTCACAAATAGCCCTACGGCTCACAATCAGCCTTTCGGCCTCATGTCACATAATCACACCTATCCCGCCGGCAGCCTCGATCGGCAACCCTACCAGACGGCTCCATTGGCAGCCTCAACCGGCAATCCGACCAACGGCACATAACTCCCTCGCAAAGGAGAACAGGTGGACTCATAATGCACAATTGCAACAAGCTGGAACCAGGCATGTCAACAACTTCACCTTCAACATCTCGAATTCTTTTCACATACTGAGATCCTTCAAGACCTCTTTTTACAACACTACTTGACCCGAAGTTTTACCTCCCGAAGTCATAGTTATCATATCATTCTCACATCAACCTCGAGCCTTTGCTCAACACAATTCTCAAACATAATACATTCCCACGCTTCCGCTGCACACTCTGAGGTCTACTCCTCATCTGTGCATTCATAATGTCAAGTTGATTTAACAGGAGTCCCATAGAAATCTCCTACTACAACTGACAACATTCACAATCTGTACCAAATCTTGGCTTGATTCAACTCGAATCATTGGAAACCACAACCAGCACTTCGTTGAGATCCCATACTCCCAACGTTCCCAGAGCTCTATTCTACGATTCAACGTCACGGCTATTACTCTCCACGGTTCATTATCAAGGCGGCTGCACTCTAGGGTTCATCGTCACAGTGGCTCCACTCTAGGGTTCATCGTCATGGTGGCTCCACACTATGCTACTGCACTCGGTGCTTCACTCAGTCCACTGACTGGTCAGCCCCTCCGGTCAGAACTATCCATAGGTAGCCCTTTCCAATCAGATCTCACCGTAGGTAGCCCTTTCCGATCGAATCTCACCGTAGGTAGCCCTTTCCTATCAAAAGTCCCCGTAGATAGCACTCTCCGATCCGAATCCTCCGTAGATGACTTTCTCCCTGTGCTGGATTAACAACCAACACTCTCAGAATAACTGATACCCATTTCAGTTCACTACTAGTACCATACCCTGGTACCACATACCATTGAGGTCAAATCCAATTCTTAAGAATCAACCCAACTATTGAGTCTAATCCTTAGATCACATCTCATCTTTCAAACTTTCAACCTCAGTTGAACCGGGAAATCACTTACCTCGAATCCACAGAGCCTCACAACTCCAACACAAATCCAAATATCATGCCAGCCTAAGGCACACCGGTCCCCTAGGTCTTAAGGCCTTTACACACACAAGATCAGTATAACATTACTACATGTAACATCATACTACATTGGGTTACATACCCAACATCTAGGTTGGAACCCTGATACCTAGAACATCAATATCAAGCACCTCGGAAACCATTTTCCTCGGTTCTCAAATCAGATGATGAGTTTGATTACAACCACCTCTGGGTTTACACCTCAAAATCTAGGACGAATCACTATGTCTGTCGATTACACAATGATTCACCACTCAAGACTAACCAACAATGTATACACATATTCCACAAATCTCTTATGTCCACAATGACAAATCACACATGTGTATACATAATCACTATCACAAAACATCATCTACCACCAAGGTAGAGATCTAAGAGAGCTATCCTAGCAAATTCCCAAGTTTGCCAGGAACTGTAGCTCTGATACCAAAATGTAACCCCCTGCCGTAATTAATATCCGGATTATACGATTAACGTGAAATAGAGACCAATAAGACAAAACAACCTTTATAAACCCATCAACCAGACGGGGTTTTTCATGAATGCATTTCGAAATCATTTACAACACGGTCTCATATTTACACACCGAATATAATTACTATGCGAAGATAAATTACATTTATACAATTATCAGAGTACGCAATATAAATTCCCGACAATTCCGGGATCATATCTTCGCTCAATAATCATAGGGCACATTAGCCCATACAACTCAAATAACAGGGATTACACAATTTATCCGAATACATTCTCAATTACTGATCCATATAATCACATACACAATCCCAATTACACATTGATAACCAACTCCTAAGCTCTCACCCAAAACGAGTCCTCTTCGTCCTTGGATGCTTGCTTCATCCTCAATCTTCCTTCCCTGTCTAAAAGGTTGATAGGGGAGGGTGAGATTCTGGGGAATCTCAGTAGGAAAACAAATACCAATATGCATGTAAGATAAGTATTTAATGCATGACATGCTTGCATCACAATAGCTCATGTTCACATAATGATATATCCGCATGCTCAATGCTCACATAACATACTCATGGCCATAGTATAAATAGAAACAGAGCTACAATCATTCTCATATGTTTCACATAATCACGCAAAGCAATAACATGCATCAATACACAAATACAATTATCAATACATGCAGGAGAGGTAAGTTCCCTACCCTCTTTTCCACGTAAGCTCCAGCTCCGGCTGCTCACGCTCCAGTAAATCATCAAATCCTATAACCATAATCAAGGACATAGGATTAATCCCTTTTCCAATTCCTTTACATTTAGACACTCAAGTTGGTTATCATTATTGCCCTTTAAGTGCCCTCAAACACCTCAATCCATAGCTCTAAAGGGTTGGAAGACTATCCCCAAAGATCCCCTTTTGAACACTTAAACTTGATATTTTTCACTGCCTCACTCGAGCACAGAAGCTCTCACTCGAGCACAAGTACGGACATCACTCGAGCACAGATGCTCTCACTCGAGCACGCGTACGGACAACACCCGGGCACAAGAGAAAGTGAGACAGAAAGCACATGCCCGAGAGCACAACCCTCACCTGAGGCACAAGCTCACTCGAGCACAGATCCTCACTCGAGCACAAGACCAAAAGTCTCGCTCGAGCACCCGCGAGCACAACTCCGCGAGTGACAACCCGAGAGCACCCCAAAGCTCTCCAAAAACGGGATCACTCAAGCACTCCACTCTCACCCGCGAGCACACCCGCGAGCACACACCTCTCACCCGCGAGCACACACGGCTCACTCGAGCAGATGCCCTCCACCCGCGAGTGAGAAGGCTCACTTCTTGCACCTTGCCCGCGAGCATCCACCCAAGAGCAACCCTCTACTCTGGGCGTACACCTTCACCCGAGAATGCCATGCTCACTTCGAGCATGCTCTTCGCTCACTCGAGCACAAAGCGATGTGCTCGAGCAGAACCCATAGAAAACCCAGGCGCACTCGCAGCACACAGGGAAAACTCACGCATCACTCGAGCAGGTTCTTCCTCACTCGAGCAATGATCATCCCTCACTCGAGCACACCCCTGTCTGCTCGAGTGAATCTATCAGATTCCAGAGAACGCAGCAAAACTTACCACATTCCCTAACTCTTGCCCAATTGATCCAAAGGGATCCAAAACCTCTACCAAAGCTACTCCCACACAAAATCACTCACTGAATTCAATGGAATCCATAGAATTACCAAATTCTCATCCCATTAACTAGCTTTGGTTTAGGGCAACATAATCACCCATTTTCCAAATCATTATCCTTACACATTTCAATCCCCAATCCATTCTATCTATTCAAAACTCATACCAATATACCATTTCCAATGCCATATCATGCCAAACTACCCATTACCCATATTTTCACAATTAGGGCAATAATTCCAGAAATTCATAACATAATCATTTGGCATGAAACATAGATAGAAGGATTGGTTTCACATACCTTATCAACTTTCTCAAAGACACTCTTTGATTCTCCATACTTCATATTTTCGTGATCTTCAAATCACCACCAATAGAGAAGCTACAATCATCAAATTGAAGCTCTCAGCTCAAGGATTAACATTGGAGAAGAGAGTTTGAGCTAAAGAGGTCATTTGCTTACCTCACAATTCAGATTTCCCTTTCTCTTTCCCAAGCTCCATGGCTTCCGCACAAGAGAGAGAAACCGAGAGAGAGAAGAGAAGAGAGAGCACGAGAGAGAGAAGAGAGGGGATGGAAGATGATGATGTGTCACTTGACTCATCCTAGGGCTCTCCATATGCCACTTGTCACCATCTCCCTTCAACTCACATGGGCTCACATGCATGCACCTACACTTGATCATGCCCCATGCTCAACTACACAATCAATCCTAGCCATTGATTATTTAATCACACATCTCATTTCCTCTTAGCTAGTAATTAATTTCTCTATTAATCACTAACTAATTCCCAACAATTTCACTATTTCAATTTCCAATAATTATGGCATATTAATTATTATTGCCACAAAGCACATAATTATTCCCGATAATTATCATTAGTCCTTAGTCAAAAATCGGGATGTTACAAAATTAAGGTATGTTGCTAAACATTTTTATTCCCCTGTTTTAATATTATAGTTTGACAAATGAAATTAAAACTTTAGCTAAAATTAGAATATAATCAAAACATTTTAATTGATGTTAGAGGAATCTAACGAGAAAGAACACATGCTGCAGACAGTAATCCATCGCTGATGATCATTAGTTGGCTTTGGAGCATCTACATTAAGAGACCTCATATCCTTCATTTTCCTGTGACAAAAAAAAAAGTAGTTTATATACACCAATAACAATATACATAATTCAAATATAGTTTATGATAATTATTTTAGCTAACTAACCTTCAAAGTAGTTTTATAAAGGGATATCCTCCCATATCCCTTCATGATGATTGTTTTTTGTGCCGTGTTTATTGTTTGTTTCATCTTCTTCGTTCAATTCTGGTAGACCCCTAGAAGAAAAAGGAGTTTTAAGAAGATCATTTATTGAATGACTTTCCTGATTAATATCAATGACCCTTTTTCTTTGGAGAGTTACAGACCACATTTTATTTGCCTGATCAGTAATACAGAACACTTTTTTCGCTTGATATGCCATAATAAAATGTTAATCTCCAAAACTTCTACTAATTAGATCAACCAATGTAAATCCCAACTGATCAATCATCACACCATTGTTGACATCAACCCACTTGTATATGAAATTGAAAATTTTAATTTTAACATAATCAACCACCCAAATCTCTTCAATAACCCCATAATAAGGTGTTGCTGTCAATCTAGGGTTCTTATCTTTCAAACTAGAGAAGTGCATAGATTCAGCCACTAACATAACCCCACTGTTCTGGACGGTGCTCCTATCATCAAGGGACTTCGTGTAAAATGTATAACCATTGATTACAAATGAAGTTCAAGTTATGACATCAACCTCAGGACCATATGTTAACCATTTAATTGTATCAGAAACACATTATTCTCTATCAACCTTTTATTTGAACTAATATACAAAAGTTTTGTTATACTCCCTAATTAGCCTTTGTTTGGTTATTCGGCTATTTTCTTTCCGAACAATTTCTTTATGAGCATTAATGTAATATTGAACTTCATCAAAATTATTCAAGATGTACAATTGGACTTGTTGAAATTCATCCGGATCAACACTCTTTACTATAGCCCCGCGTCTAACCCCTTCTTCATTATGACGTTCAGGAAGCCCAATATGTCTTATATTTGACAGATAATCTTGACAAAACTCCATGGCTTCCTCAGAAACATATTTCTGAACAATAGATGCTTCAGGCCGATTTGCATTCTTTACATACCCTTTTAGGACTTTCATAGTTTTTTCAATTAGGTACATCCATCGTAAATAGATAGGGCCACACAATTTGGTCTCCCTCACTAGATGAACAATTAGATGTACCATTGTGTCAAAAAGGAAGGAAGAAAAAGCTTCTCAAGCTAGCACAATATTAGATATCTTTCATTTTCCAGTTCATCCAATAATTCTGTCTCAATGCCTTTACTAAAGAAGAAACAAAGTCTAGTTAAAACATGTTGAAGATCATATTCACCATGTCATACCCATACTGTATAACTTTTATAAAATTCTTCACAAATTAAATGTGTATATATATCTGCAGCACTTAGTCGCTTCTCATTCAAACATACTATATAAGGGCAATAAAACTTCCCACTACCATCATCGGCATTTCTTCTAGTGAAGTCTAAAAAACCCCTCACCCCATTATCATATTCAACACTCATTTGTTTAGCTTTTATCCAATTATGATCCATATATATCTCAACACTTATAACACCCTATATCCAACAACAAAAGGATAGACAAAAAAATAACAACTATAGAATTTTGGAGATTTCAACGAAATTAAGAAGCATCCATACCAGGAGACAATAATTACTCTTCTAGCAATATACCAATAAATTATGGTATAAAAAAAACCAAGCAACATTTCATATATAACAAAGGTATATAGATACATACAAGTTGTAAAACTTGCATTGCAAAATAGTTGTACAAGCTATAACAAGAGCCAACAAAACAGTTGGATTTCCAACAAACTGTAATAGTAACTTGTGGGAATTAAGTACTCAAAACAACAAGAGCCATTTTCATAGGGCACTATTAATTATTGAACAACAACTAAATAACAGAACACTAAACCTTCTTGGCAAAAAAAAAAAAAAAAAAAAAAACAGAATGCTAACCTGATTTAAGATCAAGGAGTGAGCTTCTACATAAAGTCACAGTGGCATTGTCTAAGGTTAAAATGAAGTCTTCAAATTCGCAACACTGAAAAAGGAAGTCACGACAGAGGAGAATGGTCATTGAACTAATTTTTAGCAAAGCCGTAAAAATAAAAATTAAAAAAAGAAAAGAAATAGCAACTGGCACAAATGGATTTTTAGTCATTGAGATTTTTTTAAACTTGAATAATTAAAGATCATGCTTCTTAAGTTTATAAAAGTAATTCTTAGTTAGCGGCTAATAGTCGCCTCAGGCCAGCTTGGATGCCCTGGAGACTCTCAATAAAGTGATTTATTATATTTATAAAAACATTGAAGTTATCTATTCAAAAAAAAAAAAATTGAAGTTATTTTACGTTCATTGCAATAATAAAAACGCCATTAATTAAAACGTGCTTCTCAAAATAACTATAAATTATCGATTATAAAAAAGAACTTATTTTAAAACCAGAAGACGACCCTTTTTTTTAAAAAAAATCATTAAATAAAAAAGGGGAAGAAACTCTTAGACGTAGAGTTGGTAAAAAGGGCCTGGTTAAATAAAAACAGTCATTTTTTATGTATAGCCCTTAAGCATGAGGGTCAGAGCCGGCTCTACAGGATTAAAGTATTTTAATAATATTTTACTATTTTTTTATCTTATTTTCAAAGAAATAAAATTATGATAATGAAAGTCTTAATTTAACAAATAAATATTTTCAAAATTAAGGTGAAAATAGTATGCATCATGTAACAAACAAACAAGTCACTAAGTTATAATCAAATTTAAGGTAAACTATTATCCACATACCTCAATTACAATCATTAATAAGAAGACTTAACAAAATTTAAAAATATTTCTTATAAATATGTCTTGAAAAGTGTAAGTAGTCAACAAAACAAACAACACAAGATATGAACAAAACAATCACTAGAAAATAAATTAAAAAAAATACAAAATTAGTAAGAATATTTATGAAATAAGAAATATCTTTTATAAGTTTTTGATTTTTAGGATTTTTAATACAAGATGTTCTTATGAAACTTAATTATAAAAAAGATAATGACAACTAAATATTTATAACATCATTAACAAAGTATAAAAAAGCAATAATATTATTATTATATAAATAATTAAAAAAAAAAAAACATACGGGCCTAAAATGGTCGGCCCTGTAGGGTCAAGGGTTGACCCTTTTAGACACTCGGCTTTACAGGGCTAGCCCTTTTAAGCTCGCTTTCACTTTTAAGGCAAAAATCTTAAACTCAATTCTTGTAAAATTAGGGTTTAAACAGACCAGTCCAAGGCTTAACCCATTTTACCGGCTCTACCTATATATAGGTATCCTCTTTCTTCTATTGATGTTACATTTAGTTAGGCGGCTGATCTACACCAATTTTCTTCGGCCACACAGTTTATTTGAAATATTTTCTTTTGACTTTTTTGGTCACCCTTAAGGCTGTGTTTGGTTGGAGATTTTATTAAGTTAGGTTAGGTTGGGGGAGGGTTGGAGATTAAAAATAGGTTATTGGTTGGAAGGAGGGGAGGTGCGGAGTGTGAGGTTTTTTTATCCTCTAGTGGTAATCTCCCTCATTTTATAAGAGTGTACCTCCCTCATTTTAAAAATAGGTTTTTGTTTGTAAAGGTTGCTGCTTTCTCCTTCCAGGAGCACATGATGACAAGTGTGTGAAATAAGTATATAATTGTTAGAATAATTATTTTATAAATAATAATTTTAAAAATAATAATTATTAATAAATATATTGTAAAAGAAGAAAGAAAATATGTAAAAGAGTATTTTTGTCCAATTATAATAACCCCCTCACCTCCCCTTCTGAACTAAATAAGATATCAAACCTCCCCTCCTCTCTTCTCAAACTAAATAAAATTATAACTTCCCCTAACCTAATTTAAATAAACCTCATCTAACTTAACTTCCGTTGAACCAAATACAACCTGATAGAACCGTTTTTAATGAGTTTCCTTTGTTAATAAAGTAAAAGACGTTTTTTTTTAATTATGAGGCATATAAATATGGGAAAATTAGAATGAAAGCCTTGGAGAAAAAGATATTTATTAATAAAAACCATAAAAATTATAGTTATTTAAAAGGATCAAATACAAAAATTGAAAATTGAAAATACTAAAATGCCACTAATGAGTAATGACATCTTTTGCATTCCCTCCTATAATCTATTTTTAAAACTAATATAAAATTCTAAATTTCACCGTATTAAATATTTTTTTTTCAATTTTTATTTTTGAAAACTTGCATAGACATCTCTAGAAAAAAATTACTCATTCTTTAATTTTGTAAAAATAAAAAAAAAATTAATTAAAAATAAAAATTATATAATTTTAAAAAAACTTGAGTTTTTTTTTATAATTTTTTTTATATATGTTATACCAAGAAAGTTTATATGATTTGTTTTCATTTTAGAAGAAAGTTTATGTGTGTTAAGCAAATTCATTTAATATTAATAAAATTAAAAATATAAATAATGTATTATATCTAAATAATTAAATGATATATTCATTAAATGAATATGCAACTTGGTTAAAAAAAATTAAAAAAATATGATATTAATCGTTGTTAATTAATACTATATTGATTGCATGACCATGAAACTTGGTTAAAAAAGATACAATAATGATGGGTAGTTTTAATTTTGATTTTAGTTATTTTTTAATTATGAATACAAGAGATAATGAAAAAAGTTAATTAGGGTAATTTAGTAATTTAAAACTTCTATTATCATGTTTGATCTTTTTAAGTAATAACAGTTTTATGGTCCTTTATAATAATATGATTTTTTATAGGTCCTTTATTTTAATTTTCCATACAAATATATGTGCATTAATTAGTTAAATAACTGTATTGGGATAATTAATATTATTATTAATAATTAATTATATTAATTATTTTTATAAATATATAATTATTAATTTAAATTTATTATAGAAAATTATATTTGAATATTATTTAATTTCAATTATATTAATAAATTAAAGGATAAATTATACAAAACCCCTTTAAACTTTAGATCAGTTGCATATAACCTTATTGACATTTCAAAATTTAAATTTAGCTCCCATAACCTTTCATTTTGTAACTATTAGTCCCTTACCGTTAAGTGATCGTTATCTTTCTAATGAAAAATGCCACGTTAGATTATGAGATGACACATGACATCCTATATATGGCATCTTGTGTAAATTACTAAATTCATAAGACTCTCATGAACTTTGAACAGTTGTAGAGAACCCCTTGAACTTTGAACAACTGCTAAGAACACCCCTCGGGTGGAACTTTGATCAGTTATAAATATTCCCCTGGCATTTCAAAATTTATGTTTGACTCCCCTAAAATTTTGATTTATAATATTAAACCACATGCACTTAACTTTTTTTATCATTTTCATAAATTTTTTAAGATCTTCACTATCATTTATCAATGAAGATACTATTAGTTCTTTTGTATATTGCAACACAAGAGGAATAATATTTAGAAAAATATAAAAATACTCGTCGAACCTTTGATTCATGAAAAAATATGCATTACTAATAAAAAAATTAATGCGGGCATAAACTATCATCTGACATAGATATAATATTTAAACTATTAATGCTTAATCACCCCAATAATATATTTAACACTAATGATGATATTTTAAAGTTATCAATTCTTAATTATCCCAAGAAAATAAGTAAATGTTATAAAAATGATGACATTTTTATTTTTATATTTTTTAAATATTATTCTTCTAATTTTTCTGTTTTTGTCATACCAGAAAACTATTTTAATTGACAAATGATAGTAAAAGAACTTAATAAATTTATTAAAATGATAAAAGTAACAACTTGAGTTTTAATATTACAAATCAAAATTTTAAGGAAGTCAAATTTAAATTCTGAAATGTCAAGGAAATTATTTGTAATAGATCAAAGTTCAGGGAGT
Source organism: Inga oerstediana (assembly GCA_963210345.1). Lineage (NCBI taxonomy): Eukaryota > Viridiplantae > Streptophyta > Magnoliopsida > Fabales > Fabaceae > Inga > Inga oerstediana. The sequence continues at coordinate 76,670,443 of OY723400.1, forward strand.
TATCTTCAGCTGTTTAAAGTTCAAGTGGTTTAATGAAATTAATAATTTACATAGCATGCCATATGTCATTTCATAATATGACGTAGTAATTTCCGTTAAAAAAATAATAGTCACTTAATGACAGGGGGTTAATAGTTAAAAAATGAAATACCAGGGGGTTAAATTTAAACTTTGAAATATCAGGGGGCTTATATGCAACTGACCCAAAGTTCAAGGAGGTTTTGTATAATTTAGTCTAAATTAAATTTAAAAACTTACAAGGACCTAATAAAAATTAAATTAATAATTATTTAATAGTATAAAATATAATATTGTTAGATATAATATTATTAAGTATTAATCTACAAATAATCAATTATTATAATAAATTATTTTAACATTATTTTTTATGAAATATTTTAATATTCTTATAAAATTTTTAATTTAACATATATTTATATTATTTATTTTTAATTCTTGTTTATTTATTTTGTATATTTTTTAAATCTGAATTAAAATAATTAAATTTATAAAAATAGAACAGAATTATAATTACTTAATCAAGAAGTTAGTAATTAATTAATTGATTGTTTTTATACTTATATAATTATCAATTTATATTTATATGAGTACATTGTATTTGAATATCATTCATTTATTTGATTTCAATTAAATTAATAAATTAAATTAAAAACCTTACAAGGACTTAAATTAAATTAATTAGTTGAAACATTAAAGACCTGATAAAAAGAAAAGAAACTAAAATGACCTTATTAAAAACAATTGAAAGTATACGACATGATATATATATAAAAAAAAACCATAGGGACTCAAATTAAGAATTGGTTAAGACTATAAGGACTTCATATTAATTATCACTATTGTATATGGGCATATAAATGTTCTAAAAATTTTCATTTTTATAATCAAGTTTTGGTTGGCTACATGAAACATACTTGAAGATTTGATATTTTGGTTGTCATTCTGGCCCCAAAAAGAAAATAAAAGGAAGAAAAAAAAATCGTGTTTGTGTGTTCTCCTAAAGTTTGAAATTAGTTGTGTTCTAGTAACCCCACATCTCTCTATGCTTTTTACTACATTAGTGCTTTGATCATATTGTAATTAACTCCGTGCAAATTAAAATTTATACTCGCAAAAGTTTATTAATATATATAAATTATAATTGGATACTTTTCCCATTTAGAATAGCATATAGTAGGTGCTGTGCGGGGAGCCAATTAGGAATCGAATCCATAGGAACAAAGAAATGATATCGTTAGGGGGTGCTATGAGACAAGTTAAAGCTATATTCAACTTTAGTGCTCTCAATTTTCAATTTTTCATGAGGGGCACCAATTTGAACCCTCGAAGAAAAAAATGTCGATATTTCATGTTACTTTATTTTATAATTTATTAATTTTTATTTTAAAAAATAAAAGCTTAAAATAAAATAATCTTCCAATAATCACTTTGTAAAAAATTATTATTTAAGAAATTATCAATTAACCATTTACATTTAGACTATCCAAATTTAGTTTGGATGGTATATATTTCTCATCTCAATTTGACTTAAAATTGGCATTAATGCCTCGTTTGGTACATTGGAGCCAAGGCCGGAGAAGCGAAAGAGGAATTATGTATTTAATGTGTTTGGTAGCTAAGAACTCAATTCCTAATGAAACTCACCTCCACCAAAATCAATGAAGTGGGTTCCAACCCACCCCATGGAACTGACCCAGTTCCATTGAAACTCAAATATGGAGACCATTTTATCCTTAGAGACGGTGAGAGATGTGGAAGTGATGGCGACACGGAGGAGCACTGAAGACGACGGAGGAGCACCAGTGATGACGAATCGGAGAGTCACCGTCGATTTCCGTTAGCGTCTCTAACCATTGACTTCATATTTGAGCAACTAGTTTCAATTTTTAGCCTCTTGCCATCGACTTCTATCACCCTCTTCCACCGTCAACTTTTGTCCCATTTTCCACTGTCGACTTCCATCAGCTTCTTTTGTTGTCATCTTCTATCCCCTTTTTCGCCTCTGACTTGCTTGAGCCTCTTTTGCTGTCAACTTCTGTTGGTCTTGTTGCCTTGCGACTTCATATCTAGTTGATTCATTTATATGGATCATTGCCGTGATTTAGTCCATTATCATGACTCCTCTTTCATCCTCATATTCATCCTCGTGTTGTGCAAAAATGGAGTATTATGGTTTTTTTGTGGTGGCCGGACTATAGTGGTTGGTACGGTAGTGGCTATTTGAGGTGTTAGGTAAGGGTTTTCTATTGAAGGGCGTACATGTCTTTTCACATTATAAATGGGCATATTAATTAATTCTTAAAACTCACTTCCATGAGTATGCCAAACAAATTTTAAAATCTTACTTTCAATTCAACTTTCACTTCTATTTTCACTTCGAGTTCCACTTTCACTTCTATAAACACTCTTCCAACATACCATATAGGGGATATGAGTTCACCAATGAACTTGACCGATTGGATATAAATAGTTTAACCTAAATTTTGTTTCAAATTAATTACAAAATATTGGCCATTTATCAAAATCTCAAGAAACGGATATTTTAATAAATACTGGGGAGTCACTTATAAATATGTTCTTTGTTTGAGATTTATAAGTAATTTACTCCCTAGTTATGAAATGCGACTTAGGGAGATGAATATTAAAGGACTATGAAAACAATATAAGAGAAAAGGAATAAGAAAGCACTCTTAACAACATTCTCATAGGTTTTTTAAAGTGGCTAAGTTTGAAATCCCTCATATTTCCCTCGACATAGATTTTCTTGAAAATTGAAAAGACAATCAATCATATTATAAAACTTATCAACCATGACCAATAATAAAACATTTTTCGTGTATAATATTGACATCCTAGAAAATGGTAGGTGTGGCTGAAACATATATAATAGTGCAGTCAAGAATCCCTAATAGTATCAACACATGTGCATGTATGTTAGATGGCGACAATCATAGAGGGTGTGGCTACCCATGTTGCCGAAGCATCCACAGATAAAGCAATGCAGGAACTTCATTACTTGTGTTGTTACAAAAGCTATGTTGAGGGCTTCGAAAACGAGAAGAAACATTTGGAGGCAAGAAGAGAAAAAATACAAAAAGATATTGAAGCAGCCCATAACAGAAACGAGAATCAGATCGAAAGTGAAGTTAAACTATGGAGAGAAAATGCAGACGCTCTCATAAAAGAAGACACAAAAGGAAAGGAGAAATGGTTTGGTTTGGTTACTAATTGCATTTGGCAGTACAATCGAGGCAAGGACTTGGAACGCAAGAAGAAAAGGATTCAACAACTGGTGGAACAGAGTAATAACTTCACTTGTGTTGCACGTTCAACTGGGCTTCCAGGGATCGAGTTCTACTCTATTGAAAATTTTATGCAACTTACGGACAGAAAGTTGCAATTTGGAAAACTGAAGGAGGCGTTGAAAAATGACAACAAGTTTATGATTGGATTGTATGGGCTGGGGGGAACAGGGAAAACCACAATGGCAAAAGAAGTAGGTAAAGAAGTTGCAGAATCAAAGGTGTTTGATAAAGTCATCTTTAGTGTTGTTTCAAAAGATGCAAACCTGAAAAAGATTCGACACAACATTGCAAAACACTTAAATTTGCCTTTGAATGAAGGAACAGATGACTCAGAACAGAAACTACAATTGTGGAAAAGAATAGCAGAAGGTGGAGAAAAGGTGCTTCTCATACTAGATGATGTGTGGGAAAAGCTTTCATTGCAAGAAATAGGGATTCCCCTTGGCCGTCATGGCGAAAGTTGTTGTTCTGTGTTGCTTACCACACGTGATTTGAGAGTTTGTAGAAATATGGGATGCCATGAGACTATTGAACTCGAGGTCTTAAATGAAAAGGATGCAGTTGATCTTTTCCTATCTTATGCTGACAAGAGCACAAATAGTTCTTCCAATGGTTTTAAGGATGTGGCTATAAGTATTGTAAAGGAGTGTGGAGGATTACCAGTTGCAATTGTAGCAGTTGCAAGAGCATTGAAGTCTAGGCCTCTAAAAGAATGGGAGCATGGTTTGGAAAGACTGCGGAATCTTGATCCAGTTTATGATGTTGACGAAGATTTAAAAGAGGCTTATAATTCTTTGAGAATAAGCTATGATAATCTCAAGGATGAAAAGGCCAAACAACTCTTCCTCTTGTGCTCTCTCTTCCCTGAAGATTATGAAATACCTATAGAATTTTTAACCAGAATTGCTATAGGTCTCGAGCTTTGTGGAGGAGCTAACATATACTCTTCTGCAAGAAGTCATTTCACTCCAATTAAAAATGAGCTCATGGATTCTTGTTTATTATTAAAGGCTTCGGATGAATATGTGAAAATGCATGACTTGGTTCGAGAGGTGGCTCTGTGGATCGGAAACAAACAAGTTCAAGTGGCCATGGATTCTAACACAACTTTAATGGACGGTATCCAGTATTCATCTTGGAATGTAATTGACCTTCCAAGCCATCTTGATAGTAGAAAGCTTGAGGTTCTCTTAGTTTGGATAAAAAGTGCAAGTTCTACTTCAGTGAAGGTTCCAAATGCTTACTTTGAAGGGATGGAGAACCTTAAAATTTTGGCTATAATGAGTCAATCAAGATTGAGTATTTCAGCTGCATCCTTATTTCAATCGCCTCTGTCATTGATAAATGTTCGGACTTTATCCATACAAGAATTTGAGTTAGGGGATATATCATTGTTGATAAACTTAAAAAGCCTCGAGAGTCTTGAATTGAGCAGATGTTCAATATTTGAATTGCCAAATGAAATTAAGGAACTAGAAAACTTGAGATTGCTGGAGATAGTAGGTTGTTTTATTGAAAGAAATAATCCTTTTGAAGTGATTGGAGGTTGCTTGCAATTAGAGGAGTTGTATTATGCTTCAAATTTTATGCATGAAAATGCCAACGAGCCATCCTCAACTCAAATTACAACTCTCCCTAAATTGCAAATCTATCATATAGCAGGCTGGTGCGGTCCTGGCAATTACAAAGTGGATTTTTCATTTTCTACCTATTTTGATTCAAAGGGCTTAAGAGTAAGCTTCTCCAAAGAAATATTTAAATCCTTGGTGACAAGGGCAGAAGTTGTGATGTTAGAAGGAGATTATTATAACAGAGGATGGACAAACGTTGTTCCTAACATCTTATCTGTGGCAAACAACAAAGATGATCACTTAATTAGGCTTCATTTGAAATCTATGAATGAGATAAAGTGCCTAATCTATGCACACCATCTTCGATCTGGTGTGACTATCTTCTCCAACTTGGTTGAACTACATCTTGTGTCCATGGATGTGAGAGAACTATGTTGTGGTCCTTATCCTGTTGACTTTTTGAAGCAACTGAAGAAGCTGGAGTTATCAAGTTGTAAAAATCTGGAAGGCACGTTACTTGATGGCAAGCTAGAGCTGTGTAATCTAAAGTCCATGATTTTAAATGAATGTTCAATGACATGCCTTTTTCATCCATCCACTGCACTGAGTCTAAAACAGCTAGAAAATTTGGATCTTAAAACATGTTTGAAGTTGGAACATATAGTAGCGGAGACAATGGATGATCATGATCTTAGTCAAAAGAGTCATGACTCGATGTTCCCTAAATTGAAACATCTCAAGCTCCAAAACTGTCCTGAATTGGAATTTATATTGCCAATATGTTTTTGCAAAGACCTTCCACTACTAGAAGCTATGAGAGTTGAAGATTGTGTGAATCTAAAACACATATTTGGGCAATATCCAGAGGAGAGAGATTTGCACCAAATTGAAAAAGAAGCTGTCCTCCAGTTGCTGGAAAATATGGAAATTTCAAGAGTACCAAATTTCATCAACATATATGGAGAATGTTATATCCCATGGCCTTGTTCTGATGAAGCGCAAAAATCGTGTAAAAGTACAAAAATGGAAGATGTCAGTAGCAGTTTATCAAGGGGTCGTTTATGTTGTTTTTGGCCAAAATCAAATGCCTCAACTTCACATCACCCTTCTTCTTCCAAGACTACTCAACCAAACCATAATCAGGTACTTGCCTCTCTTACTCTATTTTGTTGGAATATATTATATATTCATAATATTGGATGAATCACCCAAATATGCATTGTGGAACTTCTAATTGTATGGTGAGGACAGTAATTTGTCTTAAATAGCTGCAAAATTAATTTTGCATTGGTTTTTTTTCATCTAGGATACTTGACAATTAGGAATGTGAATTACAAAAAAAAAAAAAATTTGCTCAAATACATGGCACAAAATACTTGCAATTTACTTTTATCATATCAAACTTACACCGCCTCGAGTGTTTATATGTAAGTTACCCATGCAAAAATTTGTTTGTTTATAAATTAATGGTTGCAGAAGAATTAACTTTTGTCAATATAATATAAATTTCTTCTAATATAAAAAAAGTTTGAACCTTAAGCCTCTACCATAACTAGTCACATCTTTTTTTTTCATTTTACGAAAGAATTCACATGTTTGTATGGAATACAGGCAATAAAGGTGAATTTTGTCGTTAATAGAGCTCATGGCCGACTTTTTACACCGCCATTGTATCCGAATAAAAGTTTGAAAAGTATGAAGATAGTTGCATTGTCTGGGATGAATTCACTGTTTACCCTATCCATTGCCTCAACATTGCAATTGCTGGAAGAATTGCAAGTCACAGATTGTGATACACTAGAGCAAATTGTAACATACGATGAGCATGGTCTTGATCACATGAATGGTATCTCTATCTTCCCCAGCTTACGGCGGGTTACTGTCTCTAATTGTAGCCTCTTGGAATGTATATTCCCCGCCGTTTATTCAAAAGGCTTTAAAAAATTAGATTCTGTGAAGATCATCAAGGCTAAAAGGTTGACGCATGTGTTTGGAAAATGTCACGCTGATCATAATCATAATGTTCAGGAGGACCTTAATCTCCCAGCTCTGAAACAACTTCACCTTGTTGATTTACCAAATATGATTAGTATTTGTGTTCAAAACTATTCTACGAAGGAACTATGCCTAGAAGATATTAGTTGGGGAGGATGTCCACAAATTCACTTAGAAACTTTGATCGACTTATTGGTTGTTGGGCATAAAAGTGAAGAAGATATTTCTAGAAGAAAGGTAAACATCTTTACAACTTGTTTTTCTAGTAAATTCAAGGTTGATCAGCTAAAAATATCATTAATTCTAACATATCTTAATGTTACCCACAGGCATTGTCTCTTGAGGAGAAAGGCAAACCACTTTCCAACTTGCATGAGTTGTCTGAGTTCAAGAAACCAAAAAGTCACGTGAGCTTTCAAAATCTTTCCATGCTAAAACTCCAAGGATGCGAAACATTGAAATTTATTTTATCTGCATCCACCTCAAGAATGCTACAAAAGCTGAAAAAGTTAGAGGTATCAGATTGTGAAGAGTTAGTGAGCATTATTGAGGAGGAAGAAAATAGGAAAAATCCTATGGCTCCCCATCAAATTTGTTTCCCAGAGCTACGTGGAATTATAGTGAAGCATTGCAAAAGTTTGAAGTGCTTGTTCCCTATTTCAAGTGGTAAGCTTCCACGGCTCTTGTATGTGAATATAGAAGACGCCCCTCAGCTTGAGGAAGTGTTTGGATGGAAGCAAAGAGAGGGACAGAAACTGGTCAAGGAGGATGTGGTTCCAAAACTAGATGGAATAAGACTAGTGAACCTGCCAGCTCTTCATACTATCTGTCAAGGCATTGATTTTCAGACTGTGGAATTGGGACTTGTGCGTAAATGTCCACTTGTTTTTTTAACTCCACGATCTCGTAGAAGTAAGTATTTGCATAGGTAATTCATTACGTTTGCTAATTGCTACAATTAAATTGTTCTCACATACTAATGAAATTGTGTTTTTTTTTGGCAGTTCCTCTACTGCTTCGTGGAATATACTTAAATCGTGAAGATTCCGGTTACTACAGAGATATTTTGCACTGGGATTTTCATGTTAGTATCAAACTTGATAAATTGGCTTAATCATCAGCTGAAAGGAAAATAAAACAAGGAGATGATATATGACAATTTTTACACCAAGAAGCTTATCTAGCAAAAATCAAATTGACAAATAGTACAAATAAAGATTTCCCACGTTACTAATTTTGGTAGAAATTTCATACATTCACCATTTTTCCAATTTTTTGGTCTAAGATTACAATCGTTATCAATAACATCAACTCACTATTTTTTTTATATCATTGTTTTGAGAAATTAGTGGAAGTTATGGAAAGAGACATGGCTATAGTCAATACGAATAGTTCTCCAAATTTAGCTAGTGTGTGTATTACCAAGCCAACAAATTCTCTCTTAAATATGTTTTCTTCTTTTATTTTCAAATATTAGTAGGAAGTCAATAAATCTATAACCCTTTCTATTTTTGAGCTGAGATTTGTAAATTTTGCCAGAGACTTCAACTCATTTTGTGTGCTAAGATTTATATGTTTGTTAATAACATCAAAAGTCAGTTTTTCTTTTTCTTTTTTCTTTTTTCTTTTTTTAGAATCGGGAAGTGACCAAGGAGAAGATTGCTAAAAAATACGGAACACATTATCAAAATAGTGAATTGCCAAATTTGACAGAGGTATGTACATTATTCTTTTCTATAACAAACAAACAGTTTCTCTTTTTAATTAATATTTGATATGCTTCTAAATCATTTTAACTTTTATAGTAACTTATTCATATTTTATGAGCTACATATAGAGTGCCAATGCACCAGCAAATGAAATTGTTGAAGAAAAACTCTCTACAACTCTATCATCTAATTCAGACATGGTAAGGATTTTTCTTCAAAAAGAAGGATCTCTTATATATGCATTCTAATGATCTGAAAAAATATGCTAACCTTCTCCAGAAGATTATATTATTATGATGTTAGTGTCATACAAATATTAAACTTACATGTCATTTGGTGTCATGTAGAATCTCAAAGCAACTTCTGGTGAAGGTCCTTCTAAGGTAAGCTTGCTGTACATTCAGTTTAGCTTTAAATACATGTCTTGTTATTTATTCATTCCTTTAATTTGCTTAGGAGTTATGTGGAAAGGAATCAATGGGTGATGATCAACAAGCAGTTGCAGAAATTAGAAGCTCCAATAGTGAAGCTCCTCAAAGAGTTGAAGAACCTACAAATGAATGTTCTTCGAAAGAAACATCAAACGAAATGGCATTGGCGATTCCGCCATCTATTACTGGAATGACCCCTCCATCGGTAAATACATGGTTTTTAATATATTAACATTAAAAGCGTACATTATTGATTTTCTTTCATATTAATTTTTCAATTTCTATGCTCTTAGATCTCTTCAATTCCTTCTCCCAAAAAGCGTCAAATAGCATCTTCATCTACTGACGTGGAAATGGAATCAGGGAGCTCTGCTACTACTGGTCAATCTGCACAAGTAAGCCTTCATCTATTGCATCAAAACAGGAAGGCAAACTTACGTATACTAACGCTAGTTTAGAACAATTTGATAATCAGCTAGTACTCTTTGTTTTATGAAGCAAGTGGATTATGGGCCGTATTTAAATTCATTATATAGTACCTTCTTTTCAATTTAATACCTATAAATAAACTAACTTGTATGAACAAAAATTCTTATCAATATCATATATGATAAGGATTGTTCTTCAATTAATACTTTCACCGATTGATATATATATATATATATATAGAAAGAGTTTTTTCCAATTTTGTAGCAATGTGTAATTGGAAATGTATTATAATGATTTTGTTTTATAAATTAGAGTTAGGAGGAGTCTTTGAAGTACGACCTGGTTATCTGACAGTAAACTCACTAAAACGGGAAAAAAATAATTTATTCTTATTAAATGCATTGTCTTTAAAAACAATAATCGTTCACATATATAACCTCTTATCCATAGAAACTTGCAAAAGGGTACAATTGAAAGATATGTAGTAATTAATAATCCCTCGTTTAATGCAAAGCGACTTATAAAAGGGACCATCATATCATTTTGTTTAAGAATGCGACTTATAATATATTGGACTGGAGGGAGTACAAAATTTAGCAAATACATGATATCAAGAGATGATACTTCAGTAACATCAAACTAATTTACTACTTTATGCTATGAAATACCTCCTCGGGTCCTTGATATAGGACATATTTAGAGAGTTGATCTTGATCCTACATATAATATAGTTTTTATTTTTGTCAACCCCTTTAGTGCTCCATCAACAATAATCGATGAGGAAAAGGAATGAGAGAATCAAGAAAGATGATAATTGGGGGCTTTTGGAAAATATATGTCATATTAACTAAGTTAATTAACTTCTTTAATCAAATCAAATTAGCTAAATATATTTTATATTAAGGATTGGTGGGAATAGATTGTTACGGAAACAAATGAGCTAAGTGTTCAACAAGCTTCAAATGCTTTTTCATATTTATGTTAACATTTAGGACAATTTGGTCCACAAGTAGCCCAAGAGCAAGATATATTAAACTTCAACATATTATTTGGTGTTGTGCAGAATTGCAAAGAAACTTCTAGTGAAGGTCTTTTACCAGAGAAACATGAGAGAGCGAGTTCATCAACTTATTCACAATCGACAATTCAAAAGCCTAACACATTAGGTCCTTCTAAGGTAAGCTTGCTACATTCATTTTAGCTTTAAATACATGTTTTGATATTTATTCATTCCTTTGCTTATTAGGAGTTATATGGAAAGGAATCAATGGCTGAAGATCAACAAGCAATTGGAGAAAGAGAAAGCTCCAATAATGAAGCTCCTCAAAGATTCGAAGAACCTACCAATGAATGTTCTTCCAGAGAAACATCAAAAGAAATGGCATTGACGATTCCGCCATCTTCTACTGGAGTGACCCCTCCATCGGTAAATACTTGGTTTTTAATATAGTCACAATATTGATACATTATTGATTTTCATTCAGATTAATTTTTCTATTTTTATGCTCTTAGATCTCTTCAATTCCTTCTCCCAAAAAGCGTCAAATAGAAACTTCATCTACTGATGTGGAAATGGAATCAGGGAGCTCTGCTATTACTGATCAATCTGCACAAGTAAGCATTCATTTTATTGCACAACAGTTTTGAGATGGTGTAAATTTATTCTTTAAAACTTGTATATAATAATGCCAGAATAGAGCAATTTGATAATCAAAACTGGTACTCTTGTTGTTGTTGTTCTTTTTTTTTTTTTTTTTGGTATAAAGCTAGTGGTGCGTATTTTTCATTCAGTGTATATTACCGTCTTTTCAATTTAAAATCTAAGCAAACTATATTACTGTCTTTTCTTTTTTGTATAAACAATTTTTTTCAATATGCACGTGAATAAGAAGGTCAACAATTAATCCCTCTGCTGCTATTGCCTATACATATTTATATATATGAGTGTGTGTGCTTGGTTACAATAATGGTTGCTTCATCTTGAACAGGACAAAATGATGAATCAACAGGAGACATCTACTGGGAAACAAACCAAGTTTGACCGAGGAAACCATCAGCAACTTGTAGAAGATGATCTGATGAGATTGTTCCAAATAATGGAGGAAGGTGATGAGATGGAAGTTCACATACCTCATGCATCCAAAATTGCAGCTTTTGAAGATGACAACGAGTTGAGCAAGGCCCTCGCCGACTTGGAAGCCTTATTGAAGATGAGTCTAAGTGAAATAGCTTGCTCTGAAGAAAGCAAACTTTGCCTTGAGAATTCTCTCAACATCTTGTTCTCTTATTGTTCTGAAGATGGAGCTCCCTCTCATGGCCTTCAAGCCACAATTCACTCTCTCCAACAAGAAATCCTAACTGTTTTATCTTCTTCCAGGCCAGCTTATGCCACCATTGACACATTCAACAAGTTTGAACAGAAAGAGAAGCTTGTCATTGAAGAACGTTCAAAGAGGAAGGAAGCAGCCATTGCTCTTCTGTCTCAAATTCACAATAAAGAGGGTTCTTTGGCCGAGGCTCAGCTAAAGGAAGCAAATTTGAAGGAGAAATTCGCTAAGCTTCAGGCTGAACTGTATAGCAAGGAAAAAGAAATCCAAGAGTGTGAGATGGAACTGATATCTCTGAAAGAAGAGAAGAAGAAGAATGTTTATGACACGATGGGGTTTGTAATGGAGTATGAGGCAGTGAAGAAAGAAAGGTGTCACATGGTGGAAGAAAATATAAAAGCAAAGTAACACCTACAAAATATGGATGTTAAGTGGTCTTCTTGTCTATCCAATTTGAAAACAACCATACTGCTGCTAGGAGTTCATCTTCAACAGACTCTTTGACTGTTGGAGATGAATATTTAAATTTCCTAAAAACAAGATTAATAGAATTCTTCACTATAGTGTGTTTATTAGTTGGGTTGTTAACTGTATGTGTTTTCGGTTTTTGTGTTCCGAGTTCTTATGATCAAAAAAGGGGAAAAAGAAAAAAAAAAAAAAAAGCCAAAAAAAAATGAAAAAGAAAGGAAAAGCGATAGGGTGTATGGGGTAGTAGTTGTTGAAGACTCAATTGTTGTAAATATTGATTAGATAGTGAAACTTTTCTGGACGAGGTCCCGTGGTTTTTATCTCTCACTTTAAGGGAGTTTTCCACGTTAAAAAAGTGTGTGCTCTTCTATTTTTTTACTTGATGCATTTTTATTTAAGTTTTAAATTATTTTATACCTGTCAATTTAATTCAATCTTCTTAAAATAAAAATTTTATCTACCATATTATATTTTGTGCAATTCTTTTCCCAAGTACATTTTTAAAATAGTAGACGGAATGGTAAATGTGGTGCTTTATTGTTCAAAAAGGCAAAAAATGCTTCAATATATTGTGATTAATTCCATGCATGCAAATAAAAATTTATTCTAGCAAAAATTTATTAATATATATTAATTATAATTGGTTACTCTTCTCATTTAGACGAGCGTATATTGGTGCTGCGTGTGGAGCCAATTCTGAAACAAGTCCACAGGAACAGAACAAATATGTGAATATTAGAAAAAGAAATGAATGTTAGGTGGTGCTATGATACAAGTTAAAGCTAGATTCAATTTTAGTGCTCATCATTTTCATGGTAGGCACCAAATTTAATTTGGACCCTAAAAATGTCAGATTTTCTTGTGACTTATCAATTTTTGGCGGTATGCCAATGATCGCTGGGACATCCTAGAACATGGTAGGTCTAGATGAAACATATATAACTGTGCAGTCAACAATCCCTATTTGTATCACATATGCTTGTATGTTAGATTGCGACAATTATAGAGTGCGTGACTACCCATTTCGCCGAAGCATCAGCAAATAAAGCAATGCAGGAACTTCATTACTTGTGTTGTTACCAGAACTATGTTAAGGACTTCGAAAAGAAAAAGGAAAGCCTAGGGCCAATCTGAGACAGAGTGCTTAACGATATTGAAGAAGCGAAAATCAGAAACGAGAATCAGATTGAAAGTGAAGTTAAATTGTGGTTACATGAAGCAGATGCTCTAATAAAGGAAGACACGTAAGTAAAGAGGAAATGGTTTGGTTTGGTTCCTAATTGCTTTTGGCAGTACAATGGAGGCAAGGACTTGGAAGACAAGAAGCGAAGGATTCAACAACTGGTGGAACAAAGTAATAACTTCACTTGTGTTGCACGTTCAACTGGGTTCCAGGGATCGAGTTCTACTCTTTTGAAAATTTGATGCAACTTAAGGGTAGAAAGTTGCAATATGGAAAACTGACGGAGGCGTTGAAAGATGACAAGAAGTTTATGATTGGACTGTATGGGCTGGGGGGAACAGGAAAAACCACAATGGCAATAGAAGTAGCTAAAGAAATTGCAGAATCAAAGGTGTTTGATAAAGTCACCTTTAGTGTTGTTTCAAAGGATACAAACTTGAAAAAGATTCGAGACAATATTGCAAAACACTTAAATTTGCCTTTAAATGAAGGAACAGATGAATCTGAAGAGGAACAAGAGTTGTGGAAAAGAATAGCAGAAGGTGGAGAAAAGGTGCCTATCTAATTTCACCAATATTGAATTAAAGGTGATATTTGACCATGGTAATTATATTTATAACCATGTGGAACGCCTTGTACCAGTTAGGAACATCCACGTTGAAGAGTCTTAACGTACCTGTTAATGATACATTGCAGCTTCACTTTAAGCACTCTTGGTGAAAATGCAACCATTGACTATGTACATCATTCTGTATTCACAAGGCTTGATGTCTTTTAAGAGTTTAAAGATGTTTAGAATGGTGAATGTAAACATTCAGTACTAGATATCTCTTGCTCTTGTTCTGTAATTTCAGGCTCTTCAACTTTCTTCCAAAGATGAAGATATATATATAATTTAATTGCTGGTGTGTGTGGGTTATTTTGTACTATTTGTCCCACTAATGCATGTTTTTAACTACAGTGGTTTACATAAGTAGTTCTGCTGACTTTTGCACCTTATAGAATTGTGTTAATTTGGATCACTGGTGGATTAGAATAGCACTTAGTAAAAATTATATCTTTGTGATTTTATTTTTTTTTTTACCACTTTGTTAAACTTTGTTTTTCATCACATTATTATTTTCTTTCTCCAACCTCCTGGCGTCTACCAAACAAATTTAGTTCTTTATTGAGTTTCTTCTAGATTTTCTTTTTTCCAAAATCTTTTCTCTCATCACTTCGTGCGTTCCAAACACAATTCCATTAGACTGGCCCTTCATGATTATTTTCAGAGTTTTCAGATGTAGCCAAAGGATATCCCAAGACAACCGCATGAGGATGAGAATTTTCAACTTTTAAATGGTATTATTCCTTTTACTTATATTTTTATGGATGAAAAGAAATATGGCTTTCCCAGATGGTAAAATCATTCAGCCACACTGTTTGTTAAAGAAATTCAGAGTGACTTATCCTTCTCTAGCATAGCCTTCCTCTCTTGTTCCTTGAGCACTACTTTAAGGCTGCTAACGTAGTGCCCATTTGGGTTAACGGTAAAAGCTACTTTTACAACGTGATTTACATACGGTGTATAAGGTAAGTATGAGAAAGTAGTTTTGTCTCGACTTACATGAACGTACTTCTCAAACGCTAATACAAACAGGCCTGTATACATTCAAGTTTGCAGATTCTCTGTGCTTAAATCAATAGGATGGTCTATTATCATATGCCTCGTTGGGAGGTTTGGTTAGAGATTCAAACAGGAAATGGTTATAACGGGGGTTTCGAAGAGGGGGAAAAACTGATCATCCTACTGGTTTTCAAATATGTGAGCAACATAGCTATACCAGAGTTCTAGCTTATACTAATGTCCTTGAAGCTTTTTAATTGATAATGATATACGGAGAACTCAATCACTCCATTAAGGAACACATGGTCACCTAGCAAAGTCCTTATTCTGGATGCTATGTTTGTCCGAGATACCTTTTAATTATTTTTATTATATTTTTTTCTTGAAGTGTAACTTTCAACTTTTGATCTTGCTTTTCTAATAATCCAAATAGTGAAAAACATATGAAAGAAGTTGCAAAATAAACCAAGCCATTTATCCACTCATGTTATTCCTCTTTAAAATAAGAACATTAACAACTCGTTGCGTTTGTGCTTGCTCAGCATGTGGTTTTGTGCAGCTGTGCATGTTGAACTGGCGGTGACAGAAGCTATATTTTTTTAATCTGACTTTTAAAAACTTAAGTTAAGGTAAAAGTTACTGTGATATGACTTATGTTTGGATTAACATTGGCACAAGTGGTTTTTTTTTTTTTTCAAAATGTAACTTGTTTAGATAATAATTTGAAAAACACTTTTAGATGAAAAATAACTGGAAATGACATAAATCTTATTAAATAATATATATATATATATTATAATTATATATTTCTAGCAAAAAAATTATATATTATGATAATTTTTTTGCCAAGTATATATTATGATAATTTTAAAACATTAAATAAAATTAATTATTTCATGATCCTATTTATGAATCATTTCTAACATGTTTCACATACCAAAAAACCTTTAGAGAGAATTCCAGAAAAATACCACTTAAACTTTAAAATCTTCAATTAGTGATTTGACAAGAACTTGCGTTGTCATTTTTTTTTTTTTTTTGTCAATCCCATTACGCTTCTTATCAACGAAATTTTGAAGTTTAAATGGTATTTTTTTAGAATTCTCCCAAAACTTTAAATCTTATTAACTTTGCTTTAAAGTTAATAATTCTTCAACTTCATCACTATTTAATATATAATGTATCTCATGAAAATAAAGTTAACATTATAATAAATTATTGATATAATTGTACATTTATCTTAAAAATTTCTCTTTCTGTTTTATAAATAGAACCAAAATAAACATTCTCTCTATAATACAAGCGAAAAAAAAGGAATATAATATAATCTAAAAAAACAATTTTTCATTTTGTCATCCCTACATGCTTTTCTCTATTCTTCTCTTCTTTTTCTTCAATATTCATACCCTTTCTCTCTCAGTAGTCCCTCTTTTTCTTTGTGTCCCTCCTCTCCTTTTCGTCACCATGAAGGAGGCAAGAAGCAACTCAAGGATGGCTTCTACAGTGCCATAACTTTTGGCCAATAAACTCTTCTAACATAATGCTAAACCAAATACTATAGTGAAGCTTTAACATGAATTTTTCCTATTCAACATAGTTTTTTCCCTCCTCACCGCTTTACCCATAATTGCTTTTGCTTCCCTTCATTCTTTTCAAATTTTGAAGCCCCTCAACAATCTCCATCATTCCAACAAAATTGCTTTTCCCCCTCTATCTCTGTATGTTTCAAATTTCAAATTTTGAAAGTCAACATGCTCACTCTATTTGACTCCAAACTTGTGAATATTTTTATTCGAACTTCAAAATCTGAAACAAATTACAATTCATCTCTCATATCATTTCTTAGAGAAATCACCGATCCAAGTCATTTTTTTTCCTTGGCCTTATTTCGTTTTGAACTAAATGTGAAATTTTCATATGCAAGGGGTTTTGATATATTCATGTATTAGGTGAGAAGGTCAATTTACGTCGTTAGCAATACCAATATTGAGGGGAATTTGTTATGCTGGATTCGGAGAGTTAAATAAAATGATTTTAACATATTAATTGTGATAAAAGTTTTGAAGCAACATTGCATGTCAGTGACATCATAATGCACGTGGGATTGTTGTTAAAGAAAAAGATGAAGAATCTCGTTCTCATAAAAATATATGTACTCGTGATATTTTAGATTAAAGAAGTAGTAGTAACATTGAATTAAAATCACGCAGATTGAACCAATTAACATACCATCCTCTTCATAGAGAGATAACCTTGTTCTTATTCATGCATGCAACTGTTTTATTTAATTCATCACAAGCCCCAAAAAAACATATACAATGTTTTTCTCCATGTATTGAAATGTCAAATATCATGATTATAAATTAGAATAATCAAATCTAGATCGGACCAGCCGGTTCGGTCTGGAAACCGGCGAACCGGTCGGGAAACCAATCCTATCTAAGTATTGACCCCGTCACTTTTTTTTTAAAAAAAAAAAAATCGATATTTTTTTATTTTTCTTTAGAATTTCATATTAATAACCCTGAAATCTTCACTTTCTTACCGATTTGATCTCAAATTACTTCAAATTTGATTCCAATTTAATCTACCGCTCCTTGACCCAAAAGCCCGTAAGTGACTGATGCAGGTTTACTTACCTTGCTATAAACTATAAAGAGCTAGTGAGAAAGAGACCCAAACCACCAGTTACAGGAATGGTGCTTTCAATTTCAACTCTGAACCATTTCCCATCCACACACCTCAAACGCTTTCCTTCCATTTCTAACTTCACCATTCTCGCCATCTCCTCCTCTCATGTTCCTTCGTCCACCTCCTCTGCCTTCTCGCCGAGGAGATTGTCTGCTCTGGCCATTCCAAAATGCTGTCGTTTCCGACGCGTTTCCTCCGCCGCCGCTTCTGGAGATGACAATTCCCGACGGTCTGATGAACTTTCGTCCCTCTCACCTGAAATTGTTGTTCTCAATGTTGAGGTATGAGCTGTGCGCTGTATCTCGAGGTTTATTTAGCTAGTTTTTCCCCTTACATTTTGTTTTGTCTCTGAGCTAGGGTATGATGTGTGAGGGATGTGCAGATAATGTGAAGAAACTTCTAGAGAGTCGGGTAAGTTTATTGATTAAGGCTTGGTTTAGATAGAATTTCTTGTTGTAATGCATTGACTTTAATATTGAGGAAGGTATTCTGTCAAGTTTATACTAGTAGCGATGCAATTCCATGAGCATCTGACATTCTAGTCCACTACATGACATGCTTTTATTCGGAAACATAGACTAGATGTGAAAAGATGGTCCTTACGGATTTCAAAGCAGCACACAGTTTTTTCAAGTTACAGAATTCTTCTAGATTTAATTGCCATACCTGTACTTATTTCCTTATGATGTTTAGGAAAATGAATTTGGATATAAGTTGTAGTGGATTCATCGGTTGAGCTAATTCAAGGTGTAAGGAGTAAGGTTTTGATTGATAGTGATGCAAGGATATTTTTTGTACGCACGATAGATGGAAATATGGAATAAAAAGATTTTTTTTTTCCTTTTTAATGGAAATGCGAATCATATGTTGATCAAAAGAATTATGTACCAGAGTATACAAGATTAATTCCTCTCATCATCAACTATACTGATAATATTCTCAAGCTGTATATCACTGTCGTTACTAGTAAAAACTATAGAATTGGACCTATCCTTTACAATAAAAGATCTAATCGCATTCACTAATTGAAATGATACATTTCAAATGGTATAGATGATTAATAATATATTTCTTCTTAAAAGGCATAAGCATGTTAATATTATATTTTCAGCTATCTAAGGCTCTGTTCCATACTCTTTTGTTTTATTTATTATTGTTAATGGACAGCCTCAAGTATCATCTGCTAGTGTAAATCTTACCGAAAAAATAGCAACAGTTTGGCCAGCACCTGAAGCAAAAACTGAATCAAATTGGCATAATAAATTCGGAGGGGGACTTGCTGAGCATTTAACCAACTGCGGCTTCAAGTCTAGCCTTCAAGGTAGATTGTTGACGATCAAAAATTTTTGTATTATCAATTCAGACCCCTGCTTGTGCTACCTTCCATCCCATCTTTATGTGCTACTCAATTGCATATTTACTAAAAAATTGTTGGTCGGTATAGTGTTATGGCTTGCTTGACATTATAAACATTATTGAAGATTCCTGAAGAGTTATATCTTTTAGGACACTGTATTCAGCCTTATCCACGTATCACTGGGCAAGATAGAATTCAAAAGTTTTAAAATCTGTATATAACTGCAATATCCAGGATTCATGGTTAAATTTGAATCGTTGGGGGCATTTTGTTTGTGAAAAATCTAATTTAAAGTATGATTGTGCCTTTACATTATAAATTCACCTTTGAAAGTAGTTATTCTTCTTAAATGAGAATTTTAGATGTTACCGTGGCGTATACAGTTAATTTGCTTTACACGAAGCTTGCTGCGTTTAGTGGCAGGTCAGGAAGATAGCAACTGAAGAGTTATACCATAAAAGGGTGGTCTGTTATCTGGAGGCAAAGGTATTTCATCAATTCACACGTTTTATCTCCATACGTTTTATGATTTTTTTATTCAAATTATATCTTCTCTCTTGGATGTATGTGTTGGTTTCGGAAGGTTTGTTGATTATCAAGATATTATAATTTCACTCTTCAGCAGGCGAGTCTTTGAGGCTTCTTGTGGTGGGGTACTTGATAAAGCGATCTGTTCTTGGCAAGCTCAGCATTTTGAAGAATTTGCTGGTGTTCAATATGAAATAAGCAATCCACCAAGATTTTAAAGGACTCTAGTTAATATGAAGTTGATTGTATATAGTTGATATAATAGATGGGAATATCTAGTGGTGTACTTAATTGATGTTTTGACTTTTGTCCATGATTTTGATGTATTCTATGCAATTACATAAATTCTCTTTTTGGTAATGAACTAATGCCCCCCATTTGGTCTCAATCTTTATAGTTGAAGTGAGCATGATGTCAAAAATTTGATCCCTATCTCTTTTTCATTACTTAGGAGCCCTTCCTTATATTGTGACCTAATATAAAAGCATTTTCTTTTGAAGATTTATTTCATCTACAGTGTTACAAAGGGAAGTCAACTTGTAACCTTTTTATTAAATTGTAAAGCCCAAAATTTTAATCTTTCAGATCACTATACTTTTATCCAGGGATAAAGTTGAATACTTTTGAACTTCCTCCTTTACCTTATCAATGAAAATATCAAAACATCCTGATACAAAATAACTATAATTTCATTTGTGGCCTAATCAATACAATATTTCTTAGAAGAAAGTCAAAGGCTCAAAGCTAGAACAACAAGCAGTTGAAATAGACTTGCACAAACTTATCATAAAAAACACGGAAGAATGAAAATGAGGACATAATTAGCTGCCACTGTACAAAATCTCAAGATTCTATCACTGTTCTCTTGCCAATCTTTAATATGTGTGGAATTTGACCAATCCAAAATAACTTTTCTTCACAGCCACTATATTTCTTCTTAATAAATATCTATTTCTGTGTGTTCAGTCCATTCCCTTTGTAAACAAACGAAAAATTGAGATGAACTTTGAAGAAATGCACCCATTAGGAGGGATCCAAACAATGAGGAATGATCAAATAACCAATTCTGTGCATTCCCAAAAAGATATGATTCCAAGCACCACTCACTGCCATGTTCTATGTCGGTTGTGAATCTGACACTGTCAAACCATGTAAGTCATGCCAACCTGCATCAGATTTGAGTGGGGTACGCTCAAAGTTGTGATCCCTCTTCTGCAGTTCTTTCTCAAGAAAGTGTAAAAATAGTTAATAACAAGCTTCTTTAGAAACCAAGAATCCTTCCTTGCCCTTATATCCCCATGCCCCAGAAGATAAACAACTCCGGATTCTTTCGCTTTCCGTATAAAAGACAACTCCCTTTCAAGACTTTGTTCTGCATCAAGCACGGGGGGACTTGAAGAATCTGAGTTAATCTCCTGTGATGTGCTTGCATCTAAAATGGGGTTGTGTGAGTGCTGGAAATCAGCCAAAAGAGGGACACCAAGTGAGTAGACACTCCCATTTGGAGCTATGAGAACCCTTGAAGCAGAATTATCTTCCTCTGCATCTGAATCATCGTCCCCATCACTTTCCAATGATCGCTCTTGAGCCTCTCGACGTATGAACTTCTCCAGGCTCTCAATTAGCAACTGCTCAAAAGCCTGGTGATTTTCTTTGCGAACATCTTTATAACCATATCTGTTGACATGTAAAAAGTTGAGTTGCAAAATAAAAAATAATGACAATGTTAAATGATTAACTAAATGATCCAAAAACCATTCCTTGCATAAGTTGAAGCAAAGCTATTGCTAGCATTGTTTCTTAAACTAACATTTTGCCAATGCATATGATTTTTCTAATTTCAAGCATGTTCTGCATGTAGATTTTAATCCCCATTGATCTCATATCTAATGCAGATTTACATATCCTGATCCTGATACCCAAAGGGGGCCAAAAAGAAAAGAAATTAAAAATTTAAAAGAACAAAAACCACCTGGCAATACAACGAAATATATGGTAGTTTTTTGAGCAGACCCGCCTGAAAAGGAACCTTTCACTTTGAGGCACCATAGGAACTGGAACATACTTGATGCACACAAATATAATCATGGAGTGTATTGCAGGAAGAGTAGTCAGAAAATGACCAAAAATTGCGGGAATTCCTTTAACCAACTCATTATACAGTAAACCTATCCCAGGAGCTCGAATCGTCCCAAGATTGCAACCCAATTCTCGCATTAAATCCATTGACAGCTTTTGTTTGACTTCAGTTTCATACTTGAGCTTGCTTCCATAATTCCATATATACATGATGAGAAACATTATTATGCCAAAGACCAATATTATCCAACTTCCATCTCCCACACTCCACAAAACTGATGAAAAGAAAGTCAATTCCAATCCCAAGAACACTACCACAAAACTCAACACTATCATGATGTGGATCTGCCATATAAGAAGCATAACAAGGGTTACTAAAATAGTTGTCATCATCATCATCCCGATCTCAGCAATGCCTGAAAAAAGAAATTGGAATGTGCTAAATACAAGAAGCATTCACAATTAGAAGAATGTCTACATATTATTACTATTACTATTATACTATCAGTAAGGCATTTTCAAAGGCTAGAAACTAAAGACAACTAAATTCCCATCCTTCGACTCTACCCAACATGCCAAAGGATCAAAAAACAGTCAATTGGTACTGAATTTTAGCCTCCTTCCCAAAACTTTGATGCATATATAGCTCCAAATTTGGCCAAGCCTTTTTCTTTACCTCTTTAAAAGATGAAAACTTTTACAAGAATTAAACAGCAATTTTTGTCCAAATCTATATGCGATAAAAGTGATAACAAGCACTTCTCAAGAATTCCATAGGTGAATTAAATACAAAACTAAGATATTTATATTATCAAAATATACAGGATGCAGTTGTTATGAGCATACAACATTTTATTTTAAAGCTAACATTTTTCTTCCATTCTTCACATTCAAATCTAACCCCAACAAAATGAAGATTAAATCTTCAACTACTTTCCCTTCCCTTTCTTTACCCCTGCAATTCTTAATAATTGCAGAAACAAGCTTCTTTTATCATGCTGCTTACACATTATCATCAATTTACAACTCTACAGATGATGTGTAAGAATTAACAATGTCCCCAGAAATAAAGATAATAATATAGGAATTGAAACAACAAAATACCATATGCATTCCCTATCTCATCAATATTGGATATAGAGTAGACAAACACTAGCGAAACAGCCAAAAGAAACCAGTTTATGACAGGGATATAGATCTGGCCCATAAATTTGCGTGAAGTGTGAATGATTTTGAGACGAGGGAAACAGCCAAGTGCAGTCGATTGCTTTATGCATGAAAAAGTGGCTGTTGTCATAGCACGACTTGCAATTAGTGCAGCAATATTAGCAATAAGAAAAACTAGCCAGAACACACCACCTGCAATGCAGACAGAAAGCAGTACTAAGTGAAGGTCAAGTAAATCATAAAACATAACCCAGAATAGAGAATAAGCGCCACTACAGATGAGAATGGAGATCAACACCTACTTGGAACAGAACAAAAAAAGGCTTGACCAGCATCAGCATGGTTCTCCATAAGGTATGCAGCTTGACCCAAATAACCCAATACTAGGCATGGCAAAACAAGAAAGACAAAAGAAAGCTGCAAACAACCACTATCAATTTCATTATAATTTGGCTGAGAAAAAAAGTGAAAGAAATGAAAATAAAAACACTGATATCCAATTCCAATTCTAATAACTTAATAAGCCATTAGTTTCACTGGTTCCATACCTGAACTGATCGTACAGAGAAATAGCAAAGATCTGCAAACATGGCCTCAGAACCTGCAGCATTATTCAGTGAAAATATAAAGCAAAGGCTGAAGAGATTATTTACATTCCACCAATGGCTAAATCCATGTTATGCATTCACCACGGAATAATAGGAAAACATTAAGTTTGGGTAGATGGCAGGAGAGTTAACAAAATAAGCATTATTAAGATCAGTAAAAATTGTGAAGAATGGACCAATATACTCTTAAGTGCTATTAAAGAAATAATAATAGTTATAGACTCATTTCAAAATTTAACCATTACTATTATTTTTCGACATACACTTCATTACTATTATTTTTCGACATATACTTCGATTGTCCCACAATTATTTTCTTCAAAAGCAGGGTAAATTCAAAAAATGAACTTGCATTTTCTCCTTACAATGATACAGCAAGAAACTGTAGAAAATGAACATGCATTATATCTAGAGCACAACTTTATTACTACGCATGAAATTATACAGAATTCAGATAGCTAACCACGCTCAGTCATCAACACATTATACAGTGTCAACCAAGAAGAGCCTTAAATGTCAGATTCCTCAAAGTCTCAAACTATTTCTACAATTTATGCAACGCATATCAGGTATAATAAAAAACTTAACCAATGGTATTCCAGCACACCATTTTTTTCTTTAGTAAGCCTTATTAGTAAACTTAGATAAACAAATATAGCATCATATCCCAACATATATAATCGACATCAGATTTTTTTTTTTTTTTGGGGGTTTAATTTTAATGTCAAACTCTGATAGCAACTTATGCCATTAAGGAATTTTCAAATTTCTAGATTTACTTCAACAGTTAAAGAAAATCACGAATCTACAACTGCATCTCATCCAAAACAAGAAATAAGACTAAGCAACTTCCTTACTTTGATTAAATGAATAGTCTCAAATTTGAAAAAGGACGGTAATACGACACTCAGTTATTCACATAAGATTAAAGTTTTCAGGAAGTACATGGCAATCAAATCTTTGAATAGCATCCCCTAAAGTGCTTCTCCAAAGCACTTTTGTTTTGAAAAAGCACCCAAACAGGCACATTTAAAATTATTTTCACACACATTTGTAGCAAAAAAGATCATGAAGCATCAGATGAAAAAGTCACAATACTCCCAACAGTGGCCTCAGAATTAGTGTCATCTGTAAACTAACATCACAGGACAAGAAAAAATATAGTATTACCAGTAGCACAAAGAAGACAACCCCCAAGAGAATACCATGCATTAGTAGAATTCCTCTTGAAGAAGTAATATATATGAATTGGATTAAATGCCCTGAAGACACTGGTATCATATTTGAGGAGATTGTATATCCCAATGCCCGCAAGAGAACAAAACCATATGAATAAAGCAGGTCCTACAGCAAGCCCCACTTTACTCGTTCCATACTTTTGTACACTGAACAAAACAATGAGGCAGGCAACAGAAATCACCACCACTTCGTCTGCATAATCAAGGGAAAAGAAGAAAAATATTAATTCTACAAAACATGACCCCTGCAGATGGGCATAAATCAGCATATTAATATGAACAATCACAATCCATGTCCCCCTGAAAAAAAAGGGTTTTCTATTCTTCAGACCAAATTGATAGATTGCAAGATATATTAGAATTACAATTTATACAAACTTTCTATAACCACTACGGCTCCAGTCAGAAGTAAAAATTGAATGAAGCATGTGAGCTCAAAAGGCTGCAAGAATACTTTTAAATAAATGACGACGATGACAATGATGATGATTAAGTTCCCCCTTCTTGAGGCAAAAAGAGAATTTCATAGAAATGGCGATATTTCCGCTTTCCTCTTCTGGGAAAAAATTATTATTAATTAAAGAAACTCCAAAAGCACTACAGATAGAGTAGAGCTGTCAAAACTAATTAGATAGGTTAAACTGGTCAACTCACCATAGCTTGCAAGGAGTTGGCTCATTAAACCCTTCTTAATAAAAATAAAAATAAAAAATACAACTCAAAATTAAAAAAAAAAAAGGTCACCATTTAATGTTGTTAATGTCTTGTCGCAAAAAAAAAAAAAAATTGCACAAAAGATGTTTTTAAATGTCTTAAATCATTCTAATGTCTTCACCATCAACAATATGTAAGCATTGTTGAAATAGTTTCAGCACAGTTCTAAAATCTCCACCCCCGCCATAAAAATAAATATCCTATGTAATACTATATAAACAAAGATATATAATTTGATTACTATTATTAAAAACCAATAAAGAATAAGATAGTCAATGTGGGAGACTGACAGTTGCAGTCCTGCATGTCTATGAGTGCATGCAGAGAACTAAAAGTAAATGCTAACGGATATTGAGTTCAAAAGAGTAGATAAACAAGATAACACAATACCATGTTCAATCGCATCCACCCCAACTTTCAAACCTCCAACAGATGAAAGTACTGCATAAAGAATCACATACAAACTGTAAGAATGAAGTTATGTCAAGAAAACAAAGAGAATGATTATCAAAATGCAACATTTTTCCATCAATAAAAACAGGATGAGCAAAAGCAATAATGGTTTCCAGTTAACGAACAAAGTAGCTGATACAGCCAGCAGCCCTAAAATTCTGAGAAACATTTCACGCATTAAGTCAAGTAGAACTTATTCTTCCATTTAACTACTTAACTACCCTGTAACTTTTAGGTTCTTACATCCGAGTCTGTATAGCATGCCCATTGCTTGAAATTGATTATTAATTAAATCATATTATGGTATTCATAATTAGAATGTATTAGATTAAAATTTGGAATATGCTAGATAATCTTGCATCGCCATAGCCCAGACCTTCCTCAGTCTCCCCCCGATCCCCAACTTGTTTTAATTCCCACAGTCCTCAGATGTTGAGGTGAGCACCTTTGACATTTATTGTAAATTCCCTCCACCCCCACCCCCCCAGCTGACCAAGTTTCCTTTTGAATGAGCATTATGAAGGACTCTGACGTTAATGTGCATCATCAAGTCTGGATAAAGAGAAGTAAAACTCTTCAAGTAGAGCCAATTGCTGCAACAGAGGTGGCGAAGCTTATAAAATAAATCCATAACTTCATTATAAGCATTTTTAGAGTGTTATCATCAAAACAAAAAGGATTCCAAGAAGAATGGAAGGCTTCAAATTTTCACTAAGGCAATAGAGACGAGTGCCTTGCCTCCATCACAAAGGTACCAAAGGTGCCCACCTGGCTGAAAGGGCCTCACCTGAATCATTAAGTGGTGAAGACCCTTTCAAAAGCCTTGCCTCAGGGCCTCATACAGACCTTTTGACAGTATTAATTTCACTGGATAACGTTAAAGGTATGTCATTGGTATCAGTCCAAACAAATTATGACCAAAGGAAGTATGAAGTATATTAGATATGCTTGAAATGATTTGATAACCTGACATAGCTGGTGTAACAACCCCATTAGCTATCACCATAGAAGTACCAGCAAGCACTAATACAAGTAGAATCTTCTTTAGCGTCAGTGAAGTCTCCAGTCTTTCCTTGATTTTTAAAGACCTTTCAAGCTCAGGGGATGGAACCTTTAGCCTAAAGCTTGATATGCGGGCATCAGATGGCAACTGATTTGGCAAAAGACTCACCTTAGCATGACGACAAATTAAGGAGTACAAGGCAAAAGTACCACCTGCAGTGGTTTAGAAACAGGAAAGATTTTGAGTACAGAACACCAAGAGCAAGAGAGAGTGATGGAACATTGACGTATTAATTTACAATATTGAACAAACCTTCGCCATCATCATTGGCCCACAAAACCACCAGGACATACTTCACAAGAGGAATCAAGATTAAGGTGTACAGAACAAGTGATAATGCTCCAAGAATGTCTTCATTTCCATTTATAGGAGCTTTTCTAAACATAACACTGAAAGTATACAATGGACTTGTTCCAACATCACCAAAGACAACACCAAGCGTCTGAAAAGCCAATACTATTCTCCTTCCCACACTGATATCCTGCGACAAACATGATGAAAATGACAAGCACTAAAGGGAAATGCGTAGATTTTTTACTTGTGTTTACAGCTGTATCATCTTTTGAAGAAATAACAAAGATTTAAGGGCGGACAACAAACACAAACCATATACAGAGAACAACATTATTTACATCAATAAATAAACTCCAGTCCAATATTCATAGAACTTGAGAAAGCAATAAAAAAATTTAACAGGCCCAAAAGTCTAAAAAGTGAAAGCTTTTAAGATATAGAACCCAAAAAAAAAAAAAGATGCACTTCCAGAACTATTATCAATCAGAAGAACAGAGTGATCTTATCAAGATAGCCTAATTCTATTTCCAACTCAAATGCAAACCATCATCATAACTCCTTAAAATCGAAGCATATAACCTAACCTCAAATTCAAAATTAATAGGCCGCTTTCACAAAGTCAGTGCTTGGCTTCACTTACCTTCTTTCACAAAGAAATACCACTCTAGTCCCATTCATAAGTCCCTTTTAACTAATTCTCACATACTAAAGAGAATTAATTAACTCATTAACTATGGGCTAAATTTTCAATTTTGCCCTTATCTATGATTGGTTTCAAAAGTCAACATGAATAGATTCTTTTTGTTTATTGCAATTAATAGGGGTAAAAAAATACAAAATGCATTTACTACCCTGAAACTGGACTTATAAATAGGACCAAATTTTTTTGTCAAAAAGAACTTATTTTCCAGAGTGGTCCCTATTTACATCAAATCTCCAAAATAAATCTCCAGAAAGAGGCACAATACTAGCATTGTATGCCTTCAAAATCATACATCCTGTTCCCCTCTAAGTAATTTTCTTTCTTTCGATAAATTATCAATGCTTTCAATAAAATACGACTTCCTCGCATATAATCAAGTATATTTAAATTCTTATATCTTTTCCATGTGAACAGTATTTTTTTAAAAGTTTTTTTGCCATAACAGAACACTCTTTATAGCATCTAAAACTCTGAACACTGGACAATAACACTCCATTTCCTGAAAATGAATAAGTAAAAAAAGGGTTCGCAGCTTAGCCACCTTCCCATTGCCAGAGATGCCTAGATAATAATACTATAAATTAAAAAAGTGAAAAACAAAAATCGTAGCTTTGGCCGAAGGGGATAACGAACGTTCAGTTTCGCTGGAAATTGAAAAAACTATGACAAGTAAATCAAAGAAAATGCAATTCATAAAAACTCCGAACCTCATCATAGTCATTTCTTTGAGCACCAGGAACCTCAAGAGCTTCAACATCGAATGAGTCGATTCGCGGGCCCGTACGGATTAGCCTTTGCTCGCCATTTTCTTCATCCTCCGAATCCAACATGTACTGATGCCGCAAATCTGCCTCATCTTCCTCTATCTCCGAATTATCCTCGTCATCCTGGAAAACCCACCTGGATTCGGTGGAGTCCATCGAGAATCCACCTTTGATTTCACCTCTCTCAGGATCCCCCGCCTCAGCCATCGTCCAGATAAACCGGACAGAACTCAAATTCAAGATCTAGAATCACACACTACCGATACAATTGCGAAACTAGCGACAGTAGGTATGTGGAGACGCAAATATTAAACGTGAAACCTTAGGGTTCGCCATAGAAAAGAGTAGAGGAAGAGAGAATCGATTGAATTTCTGGGACCGGATTTGCCATAGTGATATGGCAGCATTCAGTTGAAGCTGCGGATCAGAAGGAAAATGGAAAACGACATGTGGGTCAGTGTTTGTTAACGTAGGGGCGCGCGCTTGCGAGCAAGTGAGAAAACTGAAAGTACCAAACTTCGCTTGGTAACTTCTTATCGATAATGGAATTTGGGAACTTGGGTTGGGACAATGTCCGAACAATGTGGGCACAGCGTGTGAAGTATGGGCCCATT
Organism: Inga oerstediana; assembly: GCA_963210345.1. Classification (NCBI taxonomy): domain Eukaryota; kingdom Viridiplantae; phylum Streptophyta; class Magnoliopsida; order Fabales; family Fabaceae; genus Inga; species Inga oerstediana. The sequence goes on from OY723400.1 coordinate 76,699,761, forward strand.
TGGTACCTTTGTCAGGTATGAATTTCGTTTTCGCGTGGCAACTGGCAATGGATCACCCTAAAAATTTGGGATTTGGGACCTTCACAGCTGCCCCGGCTGCCCCTTAAATTTGTTAGACTTGGGTACTTCCTAAATGTTATTTTTATGATTCTTTTGATTATTAGGATCTATATAAAATGAGTGATATTTTAATATCTTATAAAAAAAAAATTAAGTTATTTTCAATTTTTTATAGATTTAAGACTCTAAATTAAAAAGAATTGTATAATTTTGATAATATAAATTTTTAAAAAATCATAAAAAATTAGAAACAACTCCTTTTTTTACAACTAACAAAAAAGAACTACAAAAAAAAACAATTTGGAAGAATCCCTAATTTAAGGGGTAGCAGAGAGCGCAGCTGGAAAAGCACAGCTGACACCCTCTACCCAAAAATTTGTAATAAAAATCTTTGAATTGTAATTTGATGGAGTATCATGTTTTTTTTTAATATTTTTGCATTTTTTGCCAGAAATATATTTGCACATTAAAATACAAGAAATGTTAATGTACATTGTCCAAATTATTCAAAATATGCGTGAAACTCCAAAGTCAATTGCAAGCATTTTTTTTCGCCAACCAATTGCACGCGTCTTTTAATGGAGAGGATGAGAGAATTATTTTACATTTTAACATTATTTTTAATAGCCAAGAGCCCAAGAGCAAATAAACAAATATTGGAGATTAACATACAAAAATAGCCCAACCTAGTGAAGGGGTTGTAATAAAAGATTCATGAGTTCAAAACTTCCTCGATACCCAAAAAAAAAATAACAAATTGATAAACAAAGCACACACATAACTGATTCTTTCAGATAAAGATTAAAAAATCCAAGATAGGGTTGATTTTTCGGAGATATTTAAAATATTAATTTAATTATTTTAGAATTTTTTTATTTTTTATTTTTTCTCTAAATTATTTTGTCTAACTTATAAATTGATATATAATCTAATTATATATAACATATAATATGATTAAATAATTTATTTAGCTTCCTTAGCCTCTCCAAAAAAAAAAAGTCAATTTTTTCGTATATTTAGAAGCGGGGAGTATATATTATCACTCTTTATTGGGAAAAAAAAAAGTATGATCGCTCATTCATATGAGCCTTTACAAAATCTAAGCAATAACGATTTTTAAGGAAAAAAATATAAGCCCAAAAGAAGAAAGAAAAAGATTATATATATATAATAAAAATAACTTTTTTATTAGAAAAATGCTTACATACTCTAAGGGTGTGTTTGGTTTGAGGGGAGGGTGGGGAAATTACCATTTTGGACAAAAGAAATCTAAAATTTACCCTCTCATTTTTTTAAATTTTGGATTCCTGCCCAAATTTTACTTTCTCATTCTTTTTAAATTTTGGATTACCACCCAAAATTTAAATTCTTTCAACTCAAAAAGATAATTTATCTATCCTCTCATTCCCTCCCACATCTTCCCTCCCCTCAAACCAAACACACCCTAAGGGTTTGTTTGGTTCAACGGAGGTGAGGAAATGAGAGGGATTTTAATATTACCTTATTTAAATTAATCAGAAGGGAGGGGAGGAAAGGAATTTTAATGTTACCTTATTTGGTTAAGGAGGGAATGGGAGGGAAAATACTTTTATTTGGACAACTTTACCCTCATTTAATCTTACTTTTTCATACATAGTAGAATGTTTAATAAAAATATAATTATTAAGATTAAATAAATATAATCATAATTAAAATTTTAAAATATAGATAATAATAATTTTAATAAAAATAGAGTAATTATAAATATTACTACCTCCGGTCCTAATTATAAGACAAATTTAAATTTTTTTGGAGAAATTAATGAAACTAAATAAGTTATTTAATCATATCATATGTTATGTATCCTTAGATTATATATTAATTTATTGGTCAAACTAATTAGTTTGAAGAAAAAAATATAAATATAAATACTCTAAAGTAATTTAATTAACTTCCTTAATTTCTCCAAAAAAGTCAACTTTATTTTATAATTATGACCAGAGGGAGTATAATATGAGGGAGGGACAATTTAAGAATAATAGAAATAAGTACGAATATAATGATCTTTACATAACAAAATATCATCATTCCCCTTCAAATTCCCCCAATTTTGGAGGGGGGTTGAGGGGAGGGGAGATTTATCCTTTCCTTAAATTTTGTTGTTACCTAATAAGAGGAGGGGAGCAAAATCCATGCCCTCCCCTTCATTCCCCTCCCCTCAAACCAAACAGACCCTGAATATCATGTCACTTAAACTCTATTCAATAAAAACATAATAACTCAAATCATGTTAATCTTAGTTGGCTAATGACTTATCTAAAAAACTTCAAATTTTATCACATTTTTAAGAAAAAAAATGTTAATATATAAAAAACTAAAACAAGATAATCAACCAATATTTTTATAACAAAACAAGATAAAATTTAAATTTTTATAGCCAACTAGAATTAAAATGATCTTAGTTGTTATATTTTTATTGGTCAGAGTTCAGATGATGTGGTGCTCCTAGAGAATATACGTATTTCCCTTTTTATTAAAAGGAAAAATAATATTAATAAAGATTGATATTTACATGGAAAAAAGAAAGAAAGAAAGAAAGAAATAGGACAAGAGCGCAAATTTAAAAACTTAAATACAAAAGAAGGCTTTACCACATAAATATCAATTCTCAAAAAGATGAGAACAAATGGCAGACCGTAGATCAATGCACTCAAGAAATCCCAACTGGTGACACGATCGATCCAAGGAGATAAATTTTTTTCTCAATACAAATTGCTGCCAAGGCAAACCATTAAGACAAACGATGATGTGGCAAAAGAAGGGAGTTCCTTTTTTTTTTTTTTGGGTAAAAGAGAAGGTAGTTCAGTTTTGCTGCTACTCGTCAATAAAGATGCAGATCTACTGGCCTCCTGGGGATGGAGTTCTGTCATCCAAACAGGGCTTTTTTTAAAAAAAAGTATGGTGATAGATGGTTTAAGGTATTTAGATTGGTGTTTTGGTAACTGATTTTTTTTTTTTCAAAAGCAATTTTTGAGAAGAAACTTAAAAGTCTAACTTTTCTAAAAAATAATCATTTCTATTACCGTTAATCCAAATACAAATCATATTTATAATATGACTTTTATCCTATCTGATTTTTATGAAAGTTAAATTAAAAAAAGAGTATCTTCTGTTACCGCTAACCAAACAAACCCTATAGTAATCTAATTGGACTATTGGAGGCCATTTTGAGCTTGTTTGAATTTAAAAAACAGTTTTGAAAAAAAAAATTAAAAAAACTTGTTTAGAAAACTGATTTTAACAAGTTGTTTTTAAAAACTAAAAAACAAAAAAAAAGTTTTTTGGTGTTTTTAAATTTTTATTTTTCTATTTTTTATCTTTTGAAACTACAATCTATCTATTATTGATTTCACACTACTGGCGACGTCCCTTCAAAAACTGATTTTTAAAAACAACTATCTAAATAGAATTTTTTGTTTTCAAGACTTGTTTTTAAAAACAACTTTATAAAACTGTTTAAAAAAACAAAAATTCCAATACTAGAAAAAGGTACCACTGATTGTAAATTTCCTCTTAACTTTCATTAGAACTTACATGAGTTAAATGTAGTAGCGGAGTCAAGATTTAAGAATGAAGAGGGCCAAGATTAAAAGAGACATATGGTACAATACTTACATAAATTTAGGGGGCCAACGCCTATATAATTCTAAGAAAAAATTAAAAGCTTGGGAGGGTCATGGCCCCCGTCCCCCTGTCTCCACCACTGTTTAAAATAAACGTGTCCTTTTTCTTTCTGGGACCTTGAATAAATTAACATGTGCTAGAGGAAACAAACTACGTGAAAAGGAAGACTTCTAAGGAGGTTTCTATAATTATTACATTGTAAGAGTACCAATCTTTATTCAATATACACCAGAAAAGGAATTAAAATATGGATCAATAATGATGGATTTTACTCAGATGCAGAATGGGATTCTTTTCCTCCAAGTGTTTGGATTACAGCTTCTAAAAGTTTGATGTCTTTATCACGCTTTGAGATTTCGTCTTGCTTGGCACGCAGCTCTTCCATGTGCAGCCCAAATACCTCTTGTGATCAAAAAGTTATCAGAAGTATTAGTTTTGCTTGTTACAGATTAGAACTGTCTCACATTTTTGCTTAGAAGAAAGCAGAGTAACTATGAATGCATCCACCAACCCTTCTCTCCATCCCAGAGAGAATTTGAAATTGGTAAAATGCAAGTTGGACTTCCCCGGGCACAAAGGAATAAACAAGTTTTTGAAAATAAAGATGATGATAATATTTTATGGAAATAGGGAAAAGGTTTCACATAGAAGATCAGCAAAAGCTGTCAAATATATGCATAAAACTGAGTAAAAATTGAATCCAAGTGGCAAGAATTCATCTTTTTAATTAGAGATGAATGAGGAACTAAATAACGTAGCAATTTCAATTATAACTTCCTTCAAGCCATTTAATCCTACATATATCAAAACATGATGAAAGAAAAAATAAGCAATTTAACTTGTTCAAATCAACAGCCACAATTAATTTATCACGGTAGAACTTTTGTTTCAAGTGATCCATAGCTGACTTGGAAGCAGTTGTACTAATAATGATAACAGCATTGATAATTGCACAAAGAAGCTTGCGTTGTGTATAGTGCCTACTGCAGAAATGCAGAAGCTATGAGTTCAACATGCGAGGGACTTGACGGAAAAGAATGATAAAATTTAATTATTCAACATACTTGTGGTGTTCTCAAGCTCCTTTGTGACCTCTTGTGCCCGTAATTCAGCCGCTCTCTGTGCTGCTTCAGCTTGCCGTTTTTCAGAACGAGCATGTGCAGCGGCGGTGATGGCAGCATCAAGTCCTCTTTCCAATGTTTCCACTCTTTGTTCAAGAACCTAGTGAAAGGTTGACTGAAATATTTAAGTCTCACGCTGGAATTAATAGTTGATTTCATAAAACAGAATATCAGAAAATAAACACCTTTGGAACTATTATCTAAAATTCACTTGCTTATTTCAATGATAAATGGTATTATTAATATGCCTAAATGGCGTAGTTCTGCTAATTGTTTGGCTAGGTGAACTTTGTCCTATAAACCATAATAATGGAAGACCATCAGTACTGCATACATAGATTCTTCTGCTAGAATATAAATCAAAGTGTTTGTTAAAACAACTTCACTCTGGCAAAAGTTTATATACAAGCGCTGAAACAATAACTAGGATTAGTACTTGAGACCGCCTTTTTAATTTGTTTTTAATTCTTAGTTTACTACACTAGTGGAGGTCATGGTCCAGGACAGAACTGATTAAGCAAACAACCACTGATACCACTTATTGCCAAATGAAAATCTGCTGCACTAAACATGAATTTCATTTACTTTGCCTTCACATACAGAACAACCAAAAGAGTAGTTAATTCCATGGTTATTAAACCCAGACCAGCCGATTCGGACCGGAAACTGGCGAACCGGTCAATAAACCGGTCCTGTCCAAGAAGCAAACCGGTTTACTTTTTTTTTTAAATCGATTTTTTTAAAATTTCTTTATAATTTCATATTAATAAGCCTGAAACTTTCACTTTCCCACCAGTTTAGTCCCGGGTTAGCTCCAGTTTGACTCCGATCTGACCCACTGACCCTTAACCCACTACCCAATAGGTTCAATGACCGATCCAAGTTTAATAACCTTCATTAATTCTGTGTGGTATCTAAAAGTGAACAATTTAATATTTCTATAATACCTTCAAGATGATTGAAAAGATGCCACTAATTCCTTTCAAAACTCGTACATATTCAATCTCCCTCGTCCACATTCAAAGTCAAGATTTATTTATAAAAGGTTGTACATGAAAGGATTAATTCTGTAGCATCACTTCATTCGATGAACAAACAATTTGCGCCCACCAGTTAAAGAATATCGGATCATAATAATTCGTAGCAATGAGCTGGTTAAACTGAATTACATATCATGTACAATATTTCAGGCACCTTAAATCTGCAAAGCCTAGTTATCAAGTTTAGAATTCCAGCAATTGTCATGTACATAAATCAAATCTCATTTCCCCTCAAGAAAATGCCCCTCGTGACTGAACAAAAACTACTTAAGAAATAGTTCAGGTCGTATGATGGCTGAAATAGCCAATCAAAACAACTTTAGCAAGAAACAATCCTTCTTAATTATCCAACATAATCTATTCTTTCTTTCATAAATTACTTTTACAACCACGTTGACATCAACAATCAAGAGCGAGATGATAGAATAGAAATAATTTCCCATTGAAGGCACAAACCTTGATGGTGCGAGCTTGTTCAGCAGTGAGAGAGGCTTTGGCGAAAGTCTCATCGTCCACGAAAACAGCTTTCTTGAGGAGAAGCTTCTGGAGAGACTCCAAATTGGAAGCCATCTCTGTCAGATTCGTTATGGCTCCGCTCCATCTCTCGCTTCCTCTGCCTCTCTCCTCCATTCTCCACTCAGTGCTTCAGAAGCAAACACAGAAACTTTCGGGAGACGAAAGCTATCGGCGCAACCGCTCAAGGCTCAAGGCCACCAACGTGACAAGTTGCATTTCCAGCTCACCGCCCAAAACGCACCGTATTGGTTAAGCGAGCCAATCTGAGCCGTTAACTATGAAATGATCGTGGCCGTCAACTTAAAGACGGATCTAGGGATTTTTGCTTCAATCTAAGACGAGGCAAGCGACGGCGAAAGGGAAGAGGTTTGAACGGTGATCGAGCTCCGGTGATTGTTTCACAATGCTGGAGACACGGGCGATCAAGCTCCAATGATTTTTCCCTCAATCTGAGCTGCGTTCTGATGACGAGACACACGACGGGGAGAGATAGGAATGATGATTGAGCTCCAGTGATTGATGCAGGTGGTCTCAGGTGAATTCTTCTTTGCTTTGGTATGATGATAATAAGGAGGTGGTAAGTCACTTAATTTTTGTTTATAGATGACGTGTATATATTTGTACTTCGAGGATATATATATATATATGGTTCAACCATTTGTCCACATTTCACCTTTCCATGGTTCTGCATTTGTTCAACCATAAGTTCCTGCATTTGTTTAGAATGAGACAATGCACTGATTCTCTTCCTTCCTTCTCCTCTGTTATTCTTTTTGATTCCCTCTTCCTCTCTGTTATTCTTTAGCACGTTCGAAGATGTTGGAAAATTTGATAAATGAAATATGAAAATTTGATTCTTCCAGTAATCCGTATGTATACGGTGCGTTTTGAGTGTTGTGTGATGGATGCTTCCTCGACGACTGAAGTTTCCCTGTAAATTTTGCAGCTCAGAATACTCGAAAAAGCGGAAGGATTCTCTATATTGCCTTCTGATAGAGTGATAGTAAATGATATTTTCTACAAGGCTCATCCACCTCCTTCGCACGAACTCCACCTCAAACCCGTTTTGGCGTCACCACTTCAAAACCCTAACCACCGTTGCCGCCGCAAATGCCCCTTCCAAAGATGACTACTTTGCCGCCATCCACCACATCTCCAATATTGTCCGGCGAGATTTCTACATGGAGCGCACCCTCAATAAGCTCCGCATCTCCGTCAACTCCGAACTCGTCTTTCGTGTTCTTCGCTCGTGCTGTAACTCCGGCACTGAGGCCTTCCGCTTCTTCAATTGGGCTCGATCCTACAACCCTTGTTACCTACCTACGTCTGTGGAATTCGAAGAGATGGTGAAGATCCTTGCTCGCGCCAAGAAATACGAGACCATGTGGAAAATCGTTGAACAGATGAAAACCCAGAACTTGAGTTTGTCTCCCGAGACCGTCTCCTCCGTTATTGAAGAGTATGGCAAGCACGGACTCTCCGACCAAGCGGTTGAGATCTTCAACAGGTCCAAGAAATTCAATTGCCCACAAAATGTGCAGGTACACAATTCTCTGCTTTTTGCGCTCTGTGAGGTGAAAATGTTTCATGGGGCTTATGCATTGATACGTAGGATGATAAGGAAAGGGGTGAATCCTGATAAGAGAACTTATGCTGTTCTAGTGAATGCTTGGTGCTCATCTGGGAAAATGAGAGAGGCTCAGGAGTTTCTGGAGGAAATGAGCAAGAAGGGGTTTAACCCACCAGTGAGAGGTCGTGATCTTTTGATTGAAGGTTTGTTAAACGCAGGCTATTTCGAGTCAGCCAAAGAAATGATGAGGAAATTGATTAAGGAAGGATCTTTACCTGATGCACAAACCTTTAACACTTTGATAGATTCGTTGTCTAAATCTGGGGAGGTTGAGTTTTGTGTAGGTCTTTACCATGAAGTGTGTAAATTGGGTTTTGCACCAGATATTAACACTTACAAGATCCTTATTCCTCCATTGTCGAAACAGGGTTTGATTGATGAGGCATTCAAACTCTTGCATAATTCAGTTGAGGAAGGGCATAAGCCATTCCCCAGTTTATATGCACCCTTAATTAAGGCACTCTGCCGGAGGGGTCAGTTCGACGATGCATTTTGTTTCTTCAGTGATATGAAGGTTAAGGGTCATCCCCCTAACCGTCCTGTGTATACAATGATGATAACCATGTGTGGTCGAGGAGGCCGAGTTGTTGACGCTGCAAACTATTTGTTGGAAATGACAGAGGTGGGATTGACGCCGATATCTCGGTGCTTTGACATGGTTACTGATGGATTGAAGAATGTTGGCAAACATGATTTGGCTAGGAGAATAGAACAACTGGAAGTTTCTCGTCGTGGTGTTTGATAAGATCTGGCTTTCCCTGGTGTTGGAATGTGCCTAAGAAACACATGCTCTGGAAAAAAAGAATAAAGTAGTTTATGTGTTTGACATGGCGTGGAACACTTAAATTAGACGCATAAATTATAAATGGAATACAGATTTGAAGTGCAGTAATTCAACTGAACTAGGAAGATAGAAAAAGAGAGAGATGGGCGAACTCTTGCCCTGTGAATTCTACAAAATGGAATATATCTTACTTCCATTTTGCTCTTCTCCCATCAGCTGTATTTATTTCTGTGCATGCTGGTTATTATGCATGGAAACTTCAAAAGCAATGGCCATGTCTATGTTTGAGTGTGTGCTTCCAGGCTTATGAGAAATGTGTCAAACTTGCCATAGTTTGATGGTATGGTAAAACTATTTACAAAGACCTAAAGTTGTGTTTCACAGTTTGTTTCCATTCTTTCTAGCTCGTATCAGACATGGATGGTTTTGCCATGGCTTGATGTTATAAAGTTTTGTTTTGTACACAAACAAGCCTCTAAGGATTGAATACAGAGCCACCTTTTCTAATTGTCTGCCCTATGCTTTTTCATGCTTTATTTGAATGAGCTGGACACAGAGTTATAAATTAGTAAATTTGTTATCTTCCAACATGAATTATGTCTTCCCTTGATGAGTTTTCTGCGTTCATATTGAGTTATGTTGTATGTGAATTTCTAAAAATGCTACACTCATGGGGCTCGAAAAAATTGAAGTTTTTTGAGCAACTTATTAATAAATCTTGAGATAACCAACGTAAAATTATACAAAATTGTAACTTTGTTTAAATTTAACAATAATTTTATTAAGATCTTAATTTTGACAATAATATTCCTTCAAATTTGATTATGTCTGTCAAATTTTGGTAAATTTTTTTTATTTTTTTTAATAATTACGCTTTTTAAGATGTTTTAACTTCCTTTCTTTTTGGAAGATTTTGATCTTGGTTTTTCCTGTCTTCAGAGAAGGACAAAGCTTATATACCCTGTTTTATATACATTTTGTCTTGTGCCTTAATCAAAACATGACATGTGGATTATTTTTACACCTCACCTGCCATCTCATTGATTTTATTGTTTGTTTAATTGTTAGTTGAGGATGGAAGTAAAGTTGTGTGAAAGCTTAGGAACAAGCTTCAATTAAAACTACTCGCTAATATATATATATATATATATATATTTTTGGAACAGACTACTTGCTTATATTGATATTAATTCATTTTATATGTACTATATATATTTTTAAATTCGTTTATTATTACCATCTATATCATTAACCATGTGTTTACCTATATACTTATCTAAATTAAAAGACATAATCAAATTAAACCAATGAACAGATAAATAGTTATCATTAGCTTATTTACAAAGAAAATCATTTACAGTCAAAATGTATATTTTTCTTCTTTTATACTTACGGGGAGAGAACCCACAAAGCTAATATTTCACAATGTGCCTTGAATAGGATTTCACAATGTGTCAAATGACTATATTTCAAACTTGATTGTGTCTTGAATAGGATTACATCTAATAGTAAGATACATGTGCACAAGCGGTAAAAAATAAAAAAAATAAAGCAAACAATTTTGAGAGCAAGGTAAAGGAGGTTACAAGTGATATCAAAGTGAGGTTCGAGTTGATGTGACACTAGTATCAGAACCAGGTTTAAGTCAATTTAAATTAGTAAATTAGTTATCTTCCAACATGAATTATTAGTTAACTACTTATTTAATTAAATTACCAATTGATTTATTATTTAATTATTAAGCGGCGGTTTAATAGGTAAATAACGAACTAACCCGCCATTCATCCATCTGCCTACCATTTTGATTTTTTAGTTGATAAGTGTAAAAAAGAAAAAAAGCTGTCAACACATGGAGGACATGAATTACGATTTGCTGATGCAACTTTTCGAGAATGAAGAAGGCGGTGTTTTAATTTTTCTTCCCGCCACACCTTTCTCTGTTATAAACCTCTTTGTAATACGGATCAACTGAGATTTACCAACATTGGAGTTGATTGTTTCAATGTAATTGAGGATAAGCTGGAGGAAGGAGAACATTTTAATGAAGGAATTGAGGTGTACATGTGTTTGATAGAAATGAAAACAAGTTGGAGATGACTCTCGAATAGTCGAATAATAAGTGTGTTTTGAAGTGTAAGAATCTCCACAATTTCTAGAATATTCAAGACATTAATATAAGAAAACCGTTATACCATTATTAAGATTCTCCTCCCATGAGGATTGTCATTACACCATGAAAGTTGTTAGCATCAATGTTAATGTGATGCATCAGCGTTGGGATATTATAAGTGTTATCAAAGTCAAGCTTAAGTGATGTGACGCTAGTATTAGAGTAAGGTTTGAGTCGATGTGACCCTGATATTAGAGTTAAATTTGAGTCAATATGATGTTGAGCCGATATTAATATACAATAGATGCATGATTTGTACATACCGAACCAAATAATTTAACTTCATCATTTTTTGAGATACAACGAGACTATGGATTTTCTCCGTGAATTGAAGTGGCACGTTATTTGATATTATTTGAAACTAGTACAGACTTATAGGGCATAATTATTCATAATGTAAAATAAAAATGATTTTTAATGCATAAGATGATTTAATTTTGAAAGTGTCCTAACACATTCTAATAATTTTTAAAAAACATTAAGAAAGATTAACATTTTAAAAAATGTTACTATATTTTTATATCTAGTGGAGTAACTGCTATGTATGTCTAAGTCCAATAAATCGTTTGTAAATTTTAATACTTACTCATTTTAAGAAGTTTTTTATATCTAGTGGGATAATTGCAATATATCTTTAAGTTTTTTATATTTCATTTTATTGAGTTCATTTCTTTTATGCTTTATGTCAGGGATTAGTTAAAAAATATATGATTCATTATAGATTAATATTTTTTTTCATTTATTGGAGGAAATGTTATCAACTTAGCGCATTGTCCACCTTGCCGTCAAACTTTTTCAACTTTCAATCATCTTCCAACATTCTCGAGGCAGTTAAACTTATACTATTCCATTGCATTGTTTATGTTAGAATGTGAACATAGATTATTAGAAGATTTCATGTGAACATATTGAGCATGAGATTGTTGAAGAAGCTAGTCGGGGGTAGATAATCTTTTGAATATTTCTTCACCTACTCCACCAATTACGCTTGCTTTGTCTCTGTTTGTACGTGTATATATATCCTTGTAATCTTCTCATTCGGACATAAGAATGTAAATCACATTTCAAGATTATTTAGTTTACATGGTACCAGAGCCATACCTTATTCTAAGTTCAGATTTTCTGTTTCACAAGCGTTTTCCGTCTTTCCGTTCACACCTCCAAACACACTTTGAACCAAGTCTCAGATCTGTCATTTCCGCAACGTATTGAATTACACGCGCCTCACCATTGGATTCAGAAGCTCAAAATCGGTGCTACCCTGAAGCGGCATCCATTTCCGACCAGGGGTGAGCCTCCACGCGCCGCTGCACCTTCCGCCGTCGACGACACACGCCGGCGCGTGAGCACTATTCCGGCGAGCTTTTCCGGTGCTTCCAGCGACGCTCCGATCGACTTGCAAACCCCGTTCCATCCCTGGTACCCATCTTGTCTGATTCTCACTTTGAATTTTTGCCTTCTCTAAGATTTTGTGAAGAACCAAGGAGCTTCGTGTTTTTTTTCCTGTGAGAGACATTTTAGTTCCACCTTTGGTTCAGTTTGGTGTTATTATACTCTAAAGAGTATTTTGGTTCACGTGGGATTCCAATTTTTGGAGCGTTGTGGCCTACGTGGATGTGACTTGGTTTTTAATTATTTCGGGAGTTCTCTACATCTGTGACTTCATTCTTGCTTTAAGTACCTTAAGCTTTTTTTTTTTTTTATTGTGGTTGACTACTCCACATGGCTGAATCTAAATCATCTGATATGTTACCTATGTCTGCTAAAATTACCGATTCAAAATTGAATTGGACAAATTATAGTGACTGGAACAAAACTGTCAAGCTATATCTTTTGGGCATTGAAAAGGAAGTTCACTTAACTCAAGACCCCCCTTCTGGTGATGATGATAAGAGTTTGGCCTGGTCAAGGGCCGATGCACGTATTTTCTTTCAAATGAGAAACTCGATTGAACCACAAATTCTATCTTCTGTTGGTCACTGCAACACGGTCAAAGAACTCATGACTTATCTTGAGTTTATGTTTTCCGGTAAAGGTAATATTACTCGGATCCATAAAGTTTATAAAGGTTTTTATCGTTCTCACCAACAGAAACATTCATTGAAGGATTTCTTCTTAGACTTCAAGCGGTTATATGAAGAAATGAAAGTACTCATGTCTCCACAGGCGGATCTTCAGACACGAATTAAGAATATGGAACTACAGGCCATCATTAGTTTTCTTGAAGCTCTTGATCCTTCGTATGAGACCATTCGATCTCAAATTCTTGCTAGTCAGGAGCTTCCATCTCTTGAAGAAGTGTTCTCCAGGGTACTTCGTGCTGATAGAGTTGTTCGTCCGTCGAATGATTTGAATGCCAGTGCTTTAGCTGGGCGTGGACCATTTGATAACAAGCCATTTAATTCCAAACAGGGATATAGCGGTGCTCCAAATATGCACTCTGCAACTATTATCTGTAATTATTGTAAGGAACCCGGTCATATTAAGCGAAATTGTCGAAAATTACAGAATAAGCAACAACGTGATCAGCAACGTGGTTTTGCCCATATTGCACAGACACCTGATCCATCAGACACTGGTCCATCATCTGTACGAGCACTCGCTGCAGGTACTTCGTCTTCTGGTTTTGCTACTACCTCCACAAAGTGGGTCATTGATTCTGGCGCTACCGATCATATGACAGGTAATCATCAGTTATTTTCATCGTATGTTCCGTATGCCAACCAATCCTCCATATTCGTGGCCAATGGATCCTCTGTCTGTGTGCTTGGTTCAGGCACCGTCAACCCCACCCCATCTATTTCATTATCCTCTGTTCTTAATATTCCTGATCTTACATTTAATCTTCTCTCACCCAGTAAATTAACTCGTCAATTGAACTGTTTTATCTCATTATTCCCTGACCACTGTTTAATTCAGGATTTGTCGACGAAGCAGATTATTGGTAGAGGTTATGAATCTGACGGCCATTACATTCTTGATGATATGGTTCCACATTCTGTTGCTTGTTCTAGTGGGTCATCCTTGTTTGATATCCATTGTCGTCTTGGTCATATGTCACTTTCGTCCTTAAAGAAGTTGTACCCTCAATTTTCTTCCGTGTCTACTTTAGATTGTGAGTCATGTCAGTTTGCCAAACATCATCATGTTCATTTGGCACCTCGCGTCAATAAACGGGCTGCGTCCCCTTTTGAGTTAGTACATTCTGATGTTTGGGGTCCTTGTTCTGTTATGTCCCAGACTGGTTATCGTTATTTTGTTACCTTTGTTGATGATTTTTCTCGTACCACTTGGCTTTACTTAATGAAACAGCGTTCTGAATTATTTACTCACTTTCGTAATTTCTGTTCTGAAATTCAAAACCAGTTTAATACTTCTGTGAAAATCTTACGTAGTGATAATGCAAAAGAATATTTTTCCACTCAATTCACCGACTACTTGCAAAATCATGGTATTCTCCACCAATCCTCTTGTGTTGATACCCCTGCTCAAAATGGTGTTGCTGAGAGAAAGAATCGGCATCTCTTAGAAACTGCACGAGCTCTCATGTTTCATTACTCTGTCCCTAAAAGTTTTTGGGTCGATGCAGTGTCAACTGCCTGTTTTCTCCTTAATCGCATGCCTTCAGCTGTTCTTGGTGGAGATATTCCATATTCTATTTTGTTTCCCACTACTAAGATGTTCCCTATTGACCCAAAACTATTTGGTTGTGTTTGTTTTGTTCGGGATGTCCGTCCTGGTATTAGTAAACTTGATCCCAAGTCCTTAAGATGTGTTTTTCTTGGCTATTCTCGAGTTCAGAAAGGTTATCGATGTTACTCTCCTGACCTTCGTCGTTATCTTGTGTCTACTAATGTTACTTTCCATGAGTCCTCTCCTTTCTTCACATCTTCGCCCGTGTCTGAGTCCCCCTCTGTCATGAATGAACCTGATGATATCCTGGTCTATTCTGTCCCTATCTCCCCAGTACAGGCTACTATTCAGGAACCTGATATCATCAATGATGTTAATGATGCCACTGTTTCACCTTCTCCAGTTCCTGCTTCATTGATTGATTCTGTTGACACGTCCCTCGTTCCTGGTTCTGTTTCTGTCGATCATCCCCTTGCTATAACTGAACTGCATGTTCCAGATTCTCCTGTTGCTACCACTGATGACCTGCCCATTGCCCTCCGAAAAGGTACCCGTCCACATTGTCCCCCTAAACGATATGCAGACTGTACCTATCCCATCTCATCTTTTGTATCCTATCAAAATTTGTCCCTTACTTCCTTATCCCTTGTTGCCACCGTTGATTCCATCTCCACTCCTTCTACTCTTCACCAAGCCCTGACTCACCCTGGTTGGCGTGCCGCAATGGAAGATGAAATTTTGGCCCTTGACAAGGCTGGTACCTGGACTCTTGTTGATCTCCCGCCTGGAAAGAAGGCGATTGGTTGTAAATGGGTGTTTGTTGTTAAAACCAACGCTGATGGTTCCTTGGAACGTTTAAAAGCACGGCTCATTGCTAAAGGGTATGCACAAACCTATGGTATTGATTATTCCGAGATATTCTCTCCTGTGGCTAAGCTCACCTCTGTTCGTCTTCTTATCTCTTTCGCTGCCACATATCATTGGGATTTACATCAATTAGATGTTAAGAATGCATTTTTGAATGGTGACCTCCTTGAAGAAGTTTATATGGAGCAACCTCCTGGGTTCGTTGCTCAGGGGGAGAATAGGAAAGTGTGCTACCTTCGGAAGTCGTTGTATGGTCTAAAGCAAAGTCCTCGTGCTTGGTTTGATAGATTCTGTGATGTAGTCAAGAAATTCGGATTAAGTCAAAGCAAGTGTGATCACTCTGTGTTCTACCAGCAATCTGATTCAGGGATGATTCTTTTAGTAGTATATGTTGATGACATTGTAATTACAGGAAGTAATATTTCCGGAATCTCACAACTTAAAGTCTTCCTAAACTATCATTTCCAGACAAAAGATTTGGGTTCATTAAAATACTTTCTAGGTATTGAAGTTTTGCGAAGCAAGAAAGGTATTCTTTTAACTCAAAGGAAGTATGTTCTCGATCTCCTAAAGGAGACTGGAAAGCTTGGAGCAGCGCCAAGCAGCATTCCCATGATTTCGAATCCCTTCCTAGATCTTGATGCTAGTATGTTTGATGAACTTCCTGATGATTTGAAGAAAAAGATTGATCTAGAAAAATTGAAGCCATTTCCATTTCCTGAGAGATATAGAAGACTCATTGGGAAACTGAATTATCTTACAGTGACTCGTCCTGATATAACTTTCTCAGTCAGTAGGCTCAGTCAATTTATGACATCGCCAACGGTGGCACAATGGGAAGCTTTAGAACATATCTTGCATTATTTGAAAAGTTCTCCAGGTCTTGGTATTCTTTATACAGATTATGGGCACACTAAAATTGAGTGTTTCTGTGATGCGGATCATGCAGGATCCAAGGCTACAAGACGATCTACTACGGGTTACTGTGTGTTTGTTGGTGGAAATTTGATATCTTGGAGAAGTAAGAAGCAAGGAATTGTGTCAAAATCTAGTGCAGAAGCGGAATACAGAGCCATGTCACAGTCAGTACAAGAAATTGTGTGGGTAGTTCAACTCTTGAAAGAAATTGGAATCACCACAACATTGCCTGCAAAATTATGGTGTGACAATAAAGCAGCACTTCATATAACATCGAACTCTGTGTTCCATGAACGAACAAAACATATTGAGATTGATTGCCATTTTATTCGTGATAAGATCAAAGAAAATATTGTATCTACAGGGCACATACGATCCGACGATCAACTGGCAGATCTTCTGACAAAAACCTTACATGGGACAAGGGTTCAATATCTTTGTAACAAGTTGAGCATAATAAATATATATGCTCCAACTTGAGGGGGAGTGTTAGAATGTGAACATAGATTGTTAGAAGATTTCATGTGAACATATTGAGCATGAGATTGTTGAAGAAGCTAGTCGGGGGTAGATAATCTTTTGAATATTTCTTCACCTACTCCACCAATTACGCTTGCTTTGTCTCTGTTTGTACGTGTATATATATCCTTGTAATCTTCTCATTCGGACATAAGAATGTAAATCACATTTCAAGATTATTTAGTTTACAGTTTAATATTTGTGGCACAGAGATTGCATTAATTAATATTGCAGATAATTATTTTCCAAATGTTGGGGCATCATAGGGGTTCCTCTAATGTAAAATATTTCGTAACAAAAGATACACACACCAATAGTTAAAAAATATTTAATAATAAAGTTTAACACAAGATACTAAAGATTGATTATAGAAGAATAAAAAGTAAATGCGTGGCAGAAAATTTCACGTATTTTTTTAACCTTTAAGAACTTCTCCAAGATGTTACTGTGATAGTAGTATAGGAGCTCCCTTCGTCTTAATAAGAAATGTAAATACAACATTGAAATTTTTTTTTTTTTGGTACGAAATTTTTAGGAAAAGGGTTGGGCTCACCCACGATCCAAGGGCAGGGCAAAATCTCCCTTCCTCCTAGGTCATACCAATGTTGGGCCGGGCGAGCCGTCAATTACCCTCAGGTGTTTACCTAGGCACCCAGGAGCTAGGATGCCTCCCCAAACGCCACTGTGGAAACACTTTATGCCACTCCTAGGAATCGAACCTATGCCAAGGCGGACAACCAGGCACTAAGTCCAACCCCCTCATCACTTAACCCATAGACGATGGATAAATACTAAATACAACATTGAAATTGAAAGCGCCGTTGAAGTGTTCATCATCATTCCAACAGATAAAAAAAACGATATAATGGGTTTACCACAACTTGGGCCTGACAATAATCTATATTTCTTCCTTGAAACGGCCCAATCAACAGCTGAGCCGTTTGCCAGATTTTGAATTTAATCCATTAAACTTCTTAATAGCCTACAAGAAAGAGGAAAGCTTTAATCACGTCATTCAATGAAAGAACCAAAAATAATAAACCAAGAATGATTTACTAAGATATATATTATATTCAATTGATTGATTTTTTTTTTCTTTTGTGAAGAAAAGATCGTAACACCATGAAGTCGGTTTCCTACAAGGCCCACACTAATCAGAAAGCAACTACTCCATCTAATGCTTAATGTAAGATCCTGTTGATTTTTTTAGAGAAATTAAGAAAGTTAAATAAGTTACATTTAAATATTTATATTTATCATTTTTCTCCATATTAATTTTACTTATAAACCAGTGTTCTGGAAACCGGACCGGACCGGCCGGTCCGGCCCTGTAACCGGCGAACCGGCCGGTTGGCTGGTCCGGTTTCCATTTTTTTAAAAAAAAAAATTAATAATTTCTTTAGAATTTCATACTAATAAGCCTAAAATTTTCAATTTCTCACCGGTTTGGTCCCGGTTTAGCTCCGGTTTGACCCCGGTTTGACCCATGACCCTTAACCCAGTACCCCGACCGGTTTAGTACCCGGTCCGGGTTTTAATACCTTGTTATAAACTCATATACAATACTCCCTCCAGTCCTAATTATAGGACAACATTTAGGAGTTGATCTTGGTCTTAATTATAGGATAAAATTCTAATTTTTGTCAATTTATTCCCAAACTACCCCCTATTGATACTTTCTCAATAATAATTAAACACAATAATTAATTTAATAACACATTTATATTATATCAAGTGAGAGATTCTACTTTCTTTTTTATTTTTATATGAAATAATTTTAAGATTTCTTTAAAAATATGTTCCTTGTAACTATCCGTCCAAAGTGATTGCTTTTTTCCCTAAAGATAACCTAATAAAATATTAATTTAATTATCTTTGTCCTTTAGCTAAAAAAAACCTTGCATTTGTATTATGCCCAATTAAATAGACATCCTCTTGGTAGAAATAGTTGGGAGGCAGGAGAGGTACGATGAAAAATTAAGATACAACGTAAATGATGCCATTTTAAATTTTAGATTATGGCATTTTAGGAAATTAAATATGATTAATTAATTTAACTACTATCCTTAAGTTCTCTAAAATTAGGTAACTATGTCCGATAATTAAGACCGGAGGGAGTATAATGATATCCATATCTTATACTTAAATAACTTATTTAATTTTTTTAATCTCTCTAATAAAAAGTTAACTTACTCTTTTATTAAGGACCCAATACAGCATTAGCTAAGCCCTATGTGAAACAGACAAATTAGAAACCGAGAGAGTATGAGCTAAAGCAATGAATGTATCAACTAAGAACACTCCTCACATTCACTTTAAAGCAACTCTCAACTTTCATATTTTTGGCTGATCTATTTTATTTCTCTAATGACAAATTTCAAGCTCCGTTAATAATGGAACAAGTCAATAATGAATTAATTCGAACCTCATTTAAAAAAAGAAATGTCTATGTTTAGTATCCGATTATGTCTCAAGCATGATTATATCTAATTTAATAGGAAGATATATGTGCAAAAGCAAATAATAATAATGATGATGTCGATGATAAAACCTTAATAAAAGAAGCTATATATATATAATGCAAAAAATAAAATGATAAAGTTATTTACAACATTGAAATAGCTATATATTTTCTTACATGTAAAAAATTATAATTTACTAGTCATCGACCCCGTGACCGGTGTGAAATTATGAGACATTTTAGCAGAAATAATGACTCACTAGAAATAGGATTAATTTGGCTGAAATTCAAGATAAACAACGAAAAAAAATCTGTTAAGAATTAAATAGCAAGGATTATAAGATGATAATCGATATATATATATATATATATATATAAAATTAATAAGGGTCGGTTGCTACATGAAGTTGATTGGAAGCAAAGTAGCATGATTAAAAATTATGATGATAATATCATTGTTGCAAGCACACACCCACCACTTATTTTACATGAAAAAGAAAGATCTGATTAATAATGGCATTCAAAAAGAAAAAACTTACCATAACAAAAAATTTACGAGCCGCTGGTGAATTTGGTTCTTTCATAAATAAAAACCAGTTTAAAATAGAGCTGTTGTATCTTTGTTTTTTTTTTTTTTTTGGATCTCACAAATATATCGATATTTTTTCTGTTAAGGTTCTCGAACTAACAAAATTATGTTTCTTATTGACAGAAATAGTTAGAGTTGTGCACAAGTCCAAAGTTATTAGAATTATTGCCCAACTCGCAAGTTGACTCTCCGAGTTTACCGTTTTTATGTTTCTAACTTACAAAATTTAGTCGAGTCATTGGTAAACTCATGACCATTGTAAACTCAGTTAAATTCACAAGTTTATACACGAGTTTACCGTTTTTACGTTTCTAACTAACAAAATTGTGCTAACGCATCTTTAAACTTGTGTTAACTTTTTCAATTTGATTATGCTCAATGGTTTTATATATGAATTTCATATAAATTTATTTGTTAAATACGATAAATTATAAATATTGATAGATTTAATTTCAATTGTTTAAATTTAAAATATATTTAAATCAAATTGTTGTCAATTTTTTATATTTTAATTATTTAATCATACACTAATAATATCTATTTAACAGTAAAACTAAACTCTTACGAGTTTATTATTCAAATTCACGATACGAATTTACATCACTATCACGAGTTTGCTTAAACTCGCGAATTTGACAACCTCGGTTATCAGTAAGAACATTTTTTTCAAAAAAAAAAAATTAAATAATTTGAGTTTATTATGTAATAAATATTTTTTCTTTCCACTATCTAAATGGCAAGATAAAAAATAAATCTCATTGGGACTCACTGAAAAATAACAGATAAAATGTGTGACGGTAAATATAATAACCTACCAAGTTAGGTGGAATTAAAAATGGATTTGGGGTTGAAAACCCCTTGGTTTAAATGTTTAACTTTTTCTTAAGCCTTAGCACACAGATATCTTTCTGTTAGAGGTAATCTTTTATTTTACTAATAACTTTTGTTGTTGTTGTTTTTTTTTTTTTTTTTCACTCTGTACACGACTCAATTTTTTCTTATTGCCATCTGGACTTTGCTATTATTAATTAATTCAGATTTAAATATTCTTAAACTTAGATAAAATAATTTTTGAGGTAGTTTTCCCTATTTATAATGTCTAAATGCATGAACCTTATTTAAGAACAATTTAAAAGACAATACTTACATTAAGTTCCTTATATCAATTATATTAAGTTCTCAAATCGCACATGAACATGTATTTTATTTTTTAAAATATTATCATTTAATTATAAACCTAAATAAAAGAAATATGACACACAACCAAATATAATTGAAGAACTTGATATCATGAAAATAAGAAATTTGACTTAACTGTTTTCCTAATTTAAATTCCTTCCATTCAACCTCTAGTTTTTGCAAAAGAGATCCACTCTAAGCTCAAAAACTACTTGATGGTAGGACAGCTAAAAAAATAAAAAAAAATAACAATTTTAAAAGGCAAAAGCCAGATTACAAAAAAAAAAAAAAAAATTAAAAGTTCTGTTATAAAATATCACTAATGATTTGCCGCTGTATTACTCACTCTTCTAACCAATCTTTTGAATTTTTTTTTTTTGGGGCCAGCAACCAATCTTTTGGATTTTATACCTTAATTAACACGTGAATTTAATGAAATTTTAAATAATTTATCATTAAACATGATGCTTGTAATTCAGCTTATAAGTTATAATAACTAATCATCGTTGTACAACTTTTGTAGGTAATGATAACAATGATAATTATGTTTTGTATCGCGTTGCGGGTTTTCTTTGTACGTATTTGCTTTAAAATAATTATTTTATTAGTTTTGATATTTTTAGTAGTGGTAACATGTAATTAATTAAACAAGTTAAGGACTATATCATTGTTCTCTGTTTTTTGTTTTTACTGCTTCCCCCTTTAGTTGATAATCTAGTTAATTTCTTTTTCCATCCTCCGATTTATGGTACTTCATAGTGTAATCTTTTATTTTTATATTAATATCATTTTGTCTTATTATAAAGATATAAACAAACTAAATCAAGGTAAATAAAATTTAATTTGGCAAAAAAATACGGTAAGCAAAAAATGAAAGCTATTTAAAAATTTTCCATTACAAAATTCATTATCCAAAGTTACCTGAAATTGATTTAAGCTTAAGTATGTGTTTAGATTAGTTTTTGAAAAATAGCTTTTATGATTTACGAGGTAAGTATGTAAGAGAAGTTTTGTCCCAACTTATAAAAAAGGGCTTCTAAAATCATGATTTCAAAGTTACCAAGTGTAACTTATTTTTAAGTGGTTCAGCTCTTTTAGCTAAAGATATCTTTATCTTGGCTAAATAAAAGTTGCACATGATGCTCAAAAAATTTGAGTCCTTTGCGGCTTTCTGTCTTTTGGATAATAAATTTTAGGAAAAATTATTTTTGAACTGCTTATTGTTTCCTTCATTTTCTAATTTTTAAGGTATTAAAATTCAGATCGGGTACTGAACCTATCGAGGTATTGGGTTAAGAGTCGGTAGGTCAAATCGGAGTCAAATTGGAACTAAATCGAGGCCAAACAGATAAAAAATTGAAAATTTTAAAATTATAAATATAAAATTTTTAAAAAATTAAAAAAAATTAAATAGGAACCCGGACTGGATCGGGAACCGGACCAGTCTACCGGCAGGTTCGCCAGTTTTTTGGGTCAAACCGGTTGATCCGGTCTAGGTTCAACAACATTGCTAATTTCCAACTTTGACCTATGTTTTTCTCTCCTTATTAAATCCTTTAGGGTCTGTTTGGTCAAGTAAAAGAAAGAGAGGGGAAGGATTTTAATGGAGGGGAGGGGGGTTGAAAAGGATAGGAACGATTTTAATATTATTTTGTTTGGATTGATAAGAGGGAAGGAAGAGGGAGGGCTTTTAATCTTATCTTGTTTGGTTAAAAAAGAGGGGAAGGAAAATATTTTTATATGAACAATTTTACCCTTAATAGCTAATATATAATATACAATAATATGGATCCAATCCGGTAATTATAATTATATTTATATATATCTAAAATTATAATTCATAATTATACTTAAAATATATATAATAATTATAAATGCTTTTAAGTTATAATATATAATAATCATAATATATATATATATATATATAATAATTATAAATATAATTCCACCGCACACACCCCCCCGTGAACTGATGGGGAAAACGAGATCTATGCTTTTTTTTTTTTTTTTTTTGTAGATTAGCGGTGATTATTCAATGAAGGATAATGAGATGAGAGTGGTTTTTCTCCCATTTTTGCTGGAGGCCACTAGTCTCACAGCATCGGGTTTTTGCATCTCTTTGAATCACAAAAAGATTTTGAGTTGCGGGTTAATTTTGGATCTCAAGATTTCAAGCAGAAGAAGAAAGGCTCGTAGCTATGAGGTCGCTGGTCAGAGGATGGAGATGACAGTGGCTAGGGTTCAGGGGCGAAGGGGCGTATAGGGCAGAAAAGATAAAAGGGTATTTTCGAGATATTAAAAATATTCATAAGCAAAGTAGGTAATACAAGACAAGAGCTATGTTTGGGATAACATATTTTTTTACTTATAAGTGATTTTCACATAAATTAAGATCAAACTCTTCTAATATATTTATCTCGTATACCGTAAATTACGATTTAAAAATACTTAGTGCATGTTTGGATTAGCGGTAGAGAAGGAGCTTTTTTAACAGATGGACTTTTGAAAAAGTCATATAGAAAAAAAGTCAAATTGTAGATGTGATTTTTGTTTGGATTGGCGGTAGCAGAAGTGACTTTTTTTTATCTCCATATAAGTAAAAGCAGCTTTGATCTCCATTTGATAAAAGATCCATTTTCTGCAAAAGCTCAGCCATCATAAACGCTTTTCCAAACACATCAAATGAACTTTTGGGGCTTTTAGCCCCCAAATAGGCTTTTTTAGCCTCCAAACGGATTCCCAAACAGACCCTTAGTGTGTGTTTGGAACAGCGATAGGAATACTTAAAAGCATCTTTTCAATCATAATTTATAGTATACGAGGTAAGTATGTGAGATGAGTTTTGTTTCGATTTATATAAAAAACAGCTTATAAGCTATCGTGATACCAATCCAAACATGCTCTTATAAGATAAAATTAAGTTATCCCAAACAAACATAAAACGCGAGCGGATCCTCTCAGAAGCCATTGTCTCAGCGTCCCTCAGCGTCAAATCTGGACCATTGATGGAGATGCATTTGGTGGAGATGCATTTTTAAAGGTCATGATTGTGTCAATTTCTCAACGCTTGGATCATCTGAACGGACAGGATTGAGACGCTGAGAGATACTGAGAAGAAACGCTTCTGAGAAGATCCGGACCCACATAAAACATTACTCATCCCCTCCAAATTACCCCACTTTTGGAGGGGGAAGGCGGGGAAAATTTAAAAAAAAAAAATTCAGGAGCCGATTAAAGTGAAGGGAGCAAAATCCATCATCTTCCCTTTGCTCCCCCTTAAACCAAATGGCAGGAGGGAAATTGAAGGAAAGAGAAAATTTTTAAGAGCTGAATTTAAAAAAAAAAATTTTAAAAAAGGGATTATAAAATTTTAATAAAAATAAAATATAAAATAAAAGAGTAAAAAAATTAATAAAAAATTTTCAACTTCACTTCATTAATTTTTTTTAAACCCAAGTCGTAAAAATTTACTATTTCCACCAATTCTTCTTTATTTTTCTTTTGCCAATAATCCTCCCTCCAATTTTCTTATACCAAATAGCCTCTTAAGTTTTTTTTTTTGGCCAAAATAGCCTCTTAAGTTTACTCTATTAGTACAATTAACTTCTATATAAAAACTAATAAAACTAGCAGAATAAAATTATAAGGGTTAACATATTAGAAGAGTAAAATTAAAAAATGGAACATGTAAGATAAGAATTGTTTGCCCTAAATTTTATAAGGAGAGATTTTTCAACAACTTCACAAGAAAAATTAGACAGAAGAGAAGCATTTGAATGGTGACATATTACTCTTTGACTAGACAAAGAAATTTATCTTTATGTCATTTTCAAGAGGGCACCTTGTTAGATATAATTATATGCCTTCTGCGATCCTTCCTTTCTAGATTGTAGGATAGGATATGCAGGAGCTCCATGAGTTGACGTTGACAAGACCAAGCTGAGATTTTTATTTTCATGATAAAAGAAACAAGAAACCGAAAAGCTAAACCAAATAACCACAATCCATTATTATCAGTTCGTGGAAACTAATGAATGTGCTTCATCATATATCATACGACTCAGTCAACTGTTGCATCTATATAACTTAAAGTGGTTTGGTGATGGATCTTTCAATCTGTGGTTGTATTGTTATTTTAAGTGTTCCTTTTCTTATTATGGCAAGCAACCTCAGTCTTTACTTACATTGGGCCATCACCCCAATTACTTACTCTGCTCTTAGTCTATTTTTCATACCTCTTTCATTGTGAGAGATTCAAAAGTGTATCTGGTTTCACACTGAAGACTACCAAAAGATCATGTTGGTTTTGGTGTAAGTAATTAATTTGTTTTGGTGTTTTTTAACATAAAATTAAGTACATTTATGTATTTTATAAAAGTACATATATGAAAAAAAATCAATTAATTGTGAAATTCAAACTCACTCCTACCAATTAATTAATTCTAATTTTATTGATTATAAATGATTATAATCAAAAGAAGATTGGATCATACAAGTGGAACTTGATTGGGCAAGGGCAATGATAAAAGAATCGGATTGAATCCAATGGTCATGATGGTGAGGTTGTGTGGTTCAGGCTTACTAATGGTGAGGTCTAGATCAAAAAAATATTTTTATAGTTGACTTAGTATGTGTTTGGGTAAGCCCTAAACTGTGGTTTCAAAAAAAAAATTTCTGTAAATCGAAACAAAATTCCTTTCACGTATTTATCTTGTAAATTGTAAAAGTTATTCTCTAAAAATTAATCCAAACAAACACTTAGATTAAGTTGGATTAGAGTTGAGTCATCGTTAAGTGGAATCTGAAAATATATAGAGAACAAAAAACAACTCTAAAAAAGTAAAACAAGTTTTTGGGCCTCAAAAAAATATTGAATTGTTTTTAAAAAAAACGTATATTGATTTTAGTGTAAACTATTAGTTTTATTGACCAAGCCTAGGTTTGTTGATTATAATTTTACTTATGAATCAATAAGAGAATATCACCTCAAAAGGGATTAAAAAAGAATTAAACAATAAATATTAAACTGTAGGGACCAAATAAAACTAACACCCATTTTGGTTTTAAATATGAGTTCGCTAACTAATTTAGAAAAATTAAGAAAATTGGATATTTGAAATAAATGTATTTTGATTTTTCTAAAATACCTCTTTAATATGGAAAAAACATTTTGCAGGTATCCATAATTCTTCTCAAATTTTTAATTTGGCATCTATAACTTTTTCTCTCTTTATTAAATTATTCAACTTTGTTCTGTTAGCACCATAACAAAGTTACGATATTTAACAAAGAAAGAAAAATGTGTCGATAGTCGATACCAAATGAAAACTTTAGAAAATATAGGTACCTGTGAAATGATTTTTCCTTTTACTCTTATTCTCATTAATTAAAATCTCCTTCAATATATACGATCAATAGAGGTTGTTTGAATAAAAAAAATTATATATTTTAAAGATAAAGTAAATTGAGGAGCTATTGTTATATTTAAGACTAGACTGAATGTGATACCCTCCAATCTTTAATATAAAAATTAATTGAGTTTTTTAGAAAAATTAAATAAGTTAAATAAATTACATGAGAATATTTATATTTATGATTTTTTTAAAATTAATTTATCTGACTTATAAACTAATATATAATATAAAGACATACAATATATATTATGATTAAGTAATTTATTTAAGTTTCTTAATTATTAAAAATATGCAATTAACTCATATATTAAAAACATGTGGTAGAAACATCTTACAAAGTACAATCATGTGCTGAAGACTTCAAAATGATCGGGTTTTATTTATATGTGGCCCAAAACTAAAATTAGCGTTTGTGATTTATCTTCTCCCCTAGGGCTTATTTGTTTAAACTTTTTCTACAGGAAAAATGTACTTATTATGCAAGTCGAGAAAAAACTCTTCTCACATATTTACCTTGTATACCGTGAATCACGAATTATAAGCACGTTTTGGACAAAAATAAGTCATTCCAAATGCACACTCAGTGCATGTTTGTTTAAGCTTTTTGCACAGTAAATAAGCCCTTATTACGCAAGCCGAGAAAAAAATCCTCTCACATATTTACCTCGTATACTGTGAATCACGAATTATAAGCATTTATTGCCCAAAAATAAGCTATTCCAAACGCACACTCAATGGGTTTGTGATTGATCAATTGACACTCAATTAGTCCGGAAAAAGAAAAATCCAGTTGGGCGGGTAATTAGTTATCCACGTGTAAAGAGGCTATTGAAGGAAGGTACAAGTGGGCCCATCCAAAGAATGAAAGCTGAGAGGCTACACGTGGGGCCCTGCGGTTTCTCCCTTTCGGACGAAGGAAACGAATTAAACGGACAAGGAATATTAAAATTTGGTCCACTTGGGGCTGGGGGGTTGGAGGCCAAATATTTGGCCCCTTGGAAACTACGAAATGACGAACGCGTCCTTTTCTTGGAGACCAAGCAAGTAAGCCAAAACGCCCGGTGGGTGTGGTAAAGCCAATTGAAATGAAATTGGCCGTTCTTCGCACATTGTGCTTACCATTTTTTTTTGGTTCGTTGCTTAATCACTCTTCTTTTTGAGGTTACTTATCACTTCATCACCTTTTCTTTCCTTATTTTCAACACTACAAAAAGTATGCCATAAAATAATAGTAAAAAATAAAAAATAATTTGTCTTTCCTTATTATTTTACCTAGTTTATAATCAAGTCCTTATAATTTTTTTTTTCTTTTCATTGAGTTCTTACAATTTTTCAGATATATGCACTAGTCCTTATGCTCATGATCTGTTAATTAGGATTAATGGGGGTGTTAAATAACTGACATCTAAGGGCAAAATTATGGGGACTCATGTGTATTTTTTAAGAAAGTACCATAGAAATATTATTTCTGGCGAGACATAAAAAGTATTCTTTATCAACAATGTTAGGGTAGACACCTCCCAGTCATGTTTATTTTTATATTCATCTTGTAAATTTAGAATCACATTATTCCCAAAAAAATCATATTCACCTAATATTTCCCATTTAAAGATTTTAGAATGTGTTGTATATACTCTAATTACTCAACCACAACGTACTAAGATGGATCCTCAAAAAAAGATGGAAATATAAGTTGGGTATGAATCTCCTTTAATATAAAATATTTAAAACCATCTATAGGAGATCTGTTTCCTGCTCGATTTGCTGATTGTTATTTTGACGAATTATTTTTTCCAACATTAGGGTGAGAATTTTAGCAGTTAGAAAAACAAATTAGTTAGAATGAATTATCATTATCTGACCTCGACCCTTGTACAAAAGAATGTGAACTAGAAGTTCAAAAGATAGTTCATTTACAAAGTTTGGCTAATTAATTGCCAGACGTATTTACTGACCCAAAAAAAGTAACAAAGTCATATATCTGAGTTGCTAATGCTCCTATCAAAATAGATGTCCATGTTGGACAACCTATTGTAAATGAATCTAAAGCACGCATAAAGCGTGATAAACCCATCGGTTCTAAAGATAAAAATCCTCGAAAGAAAAAAGGAGCTGAAAGTATAGATAATCAAGTCAAGGACAATTAAGAAAGATTAGTTGCTCTAGAAAATCCATTGGACAACACCAATGTCCTAAGTCCAAAAGATATTCAGGTACATGAAATATGTGAAAATAATGAGATCTCAATAAATTATATTATAAATGGAATACGATGGGACCAAAATGAAGTCAACATTGACGATAATTGTGCCTACAATGTAGCATTTGATGTCATAAATGATAATGAGGATCACGAGCTAAAGTCAATTAGTGATTGCAAACAAAGAAAGGATTTGCCAAGATGGAAAGACGCAGTTGAAGCAGAGTTAAAATCATTGGAAAAACGAAAAGTTTTTGGACCAGTAGTTCTTATAGTTGAAGATGTAAAACTAGTTGGATATAAATGGGTTTTTGTGAGAGAAAAAATGAAAAAAGTGAAATCACAAGATATAAGATACGTCTTGTTGCTTTAAAGGTTTACACAAAGACCTGATATTGATTTTGAAGAAATATATTCACCGGTGATAAATGTAACTACATTTCGATATTTGATTAGCCTAACAATAAGTGAAGGACTTTATTTACATCTAATGGATGTCATTACAGCTTATTTATATAACTTACTTGACAATGACATTTATATGAAACTCCTTGAAAGACTTAAGTTGCCAGATGCATACAATTCAAATTCTCGAGAACGATACTCAATAAAGCTAAATAAGTCTTTGTATGAATTGAAGCAAGTTGAGAATGTATATGGTTAAGATTAATAATACGTCAAATAAGGACCATTTGTGGTTTTTCTCCTAGTAAAATGACCCCAACAATTATATATGAGGATAATACTGTATGTATTGCTTAACTAAAAGAAGGGTACATCAAGAGAGATTGAACAAAACATATTTTACCAAAAATCTTCTTCACTTGTGACCTTTAAAATGGTAGTGAAATTGATATCTAGCAAATCCGTTCCAGTGAAAATCTAGCAGATTTATTTACCAAGGCACTTCCTGGTACAACCTTTCAAAGCTCGTTTGTGGCATCGGATTTCACAGACTCAGAGATATCAACGAATGTTGTCAAGGGGGGAGTTGATACATGCTGTACTCTTTTTTTGCTTGTTTATGGTTGTTCCCACTGGGTTTTTCTAACAAGGTTTTTAATGAAGCAGCATTATTAAGTGTATTGCTAAACAAAGTACTTTTTTTCTTCTAGTAAGTTTTTGTCCCATTAGGTTTTTCTTAGTTGGAGTTTTTTTTAGGCATATGTTTAGTTATGAACATCTAAAGGGGAGTGTTATAAATAATATATTAAAACATATTATTATGGATGTCCATCTTCCTATTATTTCTCTCATCTTCCTAATATTTCTCCCCATTATTTTCCTATTATAATGTAATCTATTTTATCGTAGATTATAAGGTTATGCCTGTAAATAAGAGGCATATGTTATATATTGTACATATCTTAAATATTGAACAAGAATTATTCTCCTCCTTCTTCTCTTCTCATTTTCTCTCTTACTATTCTCTTTGTTTATAACAGAAAGAGTATTAAATGTGCCTCACCAAACGTCCATTGTGCCTCCACCAACTTTCATTAGAGTTGGGAATTAAGACTGGCCTTTTTAAACTTGGGGTAAGAAAAATTGTTGTTTTTCAAAGCTTGGTCCTAGAGCATACTGGCCAGGGCCGTCCCACAAGGCCTGAAGCTCCTTTCACAAGATTTAACTATTTTTCTTATGTTTTTTTAAAGAAACATAATTAGTAAATATTTCAGGTAAACTATTGTTTATATATCACAATTACAAATAATTAATGAGAAGACTTAACAAAATTAAAAATACCTCTTATAAATATATCTTACAAAGATTAAATAGTCAAGAAAATAAACAACACAAGATATAAATAAAACAATCGTTAGAAAATAAGTTAAAAAATACAAAATTGGTAAAAATACTTATGAAATAAGAAATATCTTTTATAAGTTTTTTATTTTTAGGATTCTTAATACAAAATTTTCTTATGAAACTTAATTTTAAAAAAGATAATAACAACTAAATATTTGTAACATCATTAATAAAATATAAAAAATTAATAATATTATTATCATATAAATAATTTTAAAAAAATATATACGGGCCTAAAAGGGCCCCTCAGCCCTACAGGGCTGGCCCTTTTAGGCCCGCTTTCACTTTTGAGGCAATAATCTTAAGCCCTACCCTTATAAATTCAGGGCCTAAACGGGCCAGCCCGACCATTTTCCCGGCTCCATCCTTCATTTCATATTTTCTTTTAGCTTCTTTTATTAGCTTCTTTTCCATAAGATACCCAATCCTAAATATTAAATATACTGTAATTTTTTATTATATTTGATAGAATGTGGGGTTTTTAATTATTTGAATTATTTTTCATTTTTAATTATTGTCAGATTATTAATAAATTTAATTTAATAACGTGAAATTGATAATGTAGATTTCAAATTAAGATGGATTCTCTAATGATATCTTGCAAGATACCCATAAAAAATTATTTAATAAGGGCGTTTAATTTCATTTCACAATATCCTCCATATGTTACATTGATTGATCTCTGGGCAAAAAAAAAAAAAAAAAATACATTGATTGATCTCAAATATATTTTGTATGTATCAATGTAATAGGAAATTATATTCCACCAAAATAGCACACGTGTGTCTTACCCCATAATTTACTTAAAACTTAAGTTCATATTGAAAGTTTTGAATAAGTAATTTTTAAAAAAATTTAAATTATTAATGGTAAAAAAATGTCAAATTAAAACAAATTCATAACTTTATATTCCAGATTATGAAAATATCTCATTCAATATTTTCCACCTACTTGGAACTAACTCACACTAAACTGATGGATTACCACAAAATAACACCAAAATAAGGTCATTAAGGTGTGAGGAACCACCATTAATCAGGTCCACTATGTTAGTCATTCCAATTAAATATAGATATTAATTGTAAAATATAATTAAATACCCAGTTTACCCCTTAGATGGTTATGCGTTATTTTAGCGCATAGGAAGAAAAATGAAATCAGGGTGAGGGTAATATGGAGCTTTCAAATATTATAAAATTAAATTCTTCTCAACTTTACATGCTGGCCGGATGAAGGAATTTGGAGGGTTGTTGCTATCGCCGCGGATTTCAGTAACAGAAACGTCATGGAATTTTTCCCTTCAAACTCTGAGGAAAATATAAATAAAAATTGTTTTGTTATAAATTAAAATTTTGTATATTTGGTTTCACGCGCCTTGCCGGATCTGAACTTGATGACAAAGTGCTGATTATGTGATGGGTCCCATCATCATCGCTGAGCGTGTATGACACGCATGAAAAAGGAGTTTCACCTTGACTAATTGATATTAAAATATTACAAAACAAAACCAAAGCTCTACGACGAATTTCAGAGAAAAGTTTATTTGTTTGTTTTTTTTTGCCGGCTATTTGTTTCCTAATCTGGTAAAATACATTTTTAATATTCTAATCTTGTTATCATAAAAAATACTGATATTAAAATTTTAGTATTTAAATTTGTTTTTTTGCGTTAAAATAGCAACCTTTCATTTAAATCAAGACTTTTACAATCAATTAAATCAAAGGCTCTGACACCCATGTTTTTATTTATATTTGCCCTTATAAATATAAGTATATATATATATCATGATTTATGATAAATATTGAATCAACATTAATATAATATATAAAAATGACATTACTAAAAATGAATTATGCCCAACTATATATATAAAAAGAATTATACCCCACTTTTTCAAAGTCTATGCTCACAAAAGCCTCACTTATATTTTATATTAAATTTTTAGAGCCTTTTTTTTTGCCCGCGAAATTTTTAGAGCTTTTGCTAATCTTTTAACAATATTTCGTTTATATTAGTACTTAGTGGCGATATATTATTATGTTAATTTGATAATGTAAGATTATTAGTATGATAAACAAGTAAAATTAATATTAAGAAAAGATCAATAAAAATTTGATAATAACCTACAACTAAAACTTGTTTAAGTTTTTTGTAAATTTGATTTATGGATTTCAAATTATTTAAAATTCATCACTAAATTAAATAAATTAAAAACAACTTTTTATTACAAAAACAAAATGAAAAGGGGAAAGCTCTAAAACCAGTGTTAAGACTCGCAATATAGTGTGTGACTCTGTTCAATTTCTCTCTGCTTTCGTGGGTGTCTGTGTTCATATAACCCAGAGCGACTCTTCCTCTTCGGCTTTAATGGCGTGAGAAATTACGCGAACTGCATACCTACGCTACCCAGTTATCGTCTGAAAATCCTTCAATCCTTGCATGCCTTACCACCTGTTCACTGATAAAATCTAAATGTGATCGTTACTGATGAAATTGAAATCTCCACCACCACAAAAAAAAAACCATCTCTATTTAAACTTCTGAGCGAGAGCCGAATGATTGATAATGGTAATCTCGTAATGGGTTGTGTTATTGAACTGTTTTAATCGATATCTGTAAAAGGGTTTTCTGTTTTTGAGATTGCTTTGATTGCTTGGGGTCAGCTTTTATTATTTTTTCCGGCGGTATCGGTTGGTTTGTTTTTATTTTCGGTGTGTGAAGGCGCTGAGACAGGGACGAGATGAGAGAAAACGTGAAGAATGACGAAGAGCTTGAGAAGCTGTTAGATGAGATCCCTCAGATAACTTCGTACAATCTTCTTCATCAGCATCCACATGGTTATGATGGGGATGACAGACAGTCTATTCATGGAATGTATGGTATGTATGATGATGATCTGCTTAATCATATAACTCAGTATCCATATGTTTCATCTCCTGCCAGTGGATTTTCTCTGCTATCAGATGGGTCTTCCTCAAGCCCGTTCTCTGGTAGGCATCTTTTCTCTGACAATGTATCGCCAAAGCCACTCCCATTAGAGGAGTTTAAATCCCTCACATCCTGTGAGAGTTTTAGTCACCCCAAAAGTTTCTGCTTGGATTCTGAAATGCCTGATTTAACTCTTATGAAGAAGGATAATGAAAACTTGGTTGATGAATTAGACCTCTGCACCGGTTTGAGAAGAATGCATTTTAACAACCAACATGATAAGTCTTGTAATTTGGAAGATGCATCAATAGGCACAAATGGGCTTCCTTTTCCTGACTGTTTTGATGGAAATAATCCCATCAATGTTTATAAGCAAGAGGAATATAACAATTTCAAGCGAGCATTTCTTAACCGTAAGGTTGTTGAATCCTATTTTCCCAGCAGTCCTGTAAGTCCTGTGAGTCCTGATTCTGAAGCAGCCATAGGCGTAGCATTTCCAGGAGTTCCCCGGGCCGGTTTATTTGGTGCACGACACTCTCCCAGAAGTCCTGACATTATGATGTTGCAATCAAATGACTTTAGAAGCTCAATGGACTCTTCTAAGCACAGAGGACATCTGATAAATAACTTCTGTTATGGGGGAAATCTAGCCCCAGAGCTTACTGCTTCTTTGAGTGGACACGCTATATCTGATACTTCAACTTATTCACATCAAAATGGAATGAGTTTGATGCAAGAGAGGAGCATGTCAAGATTTCCAAATTCTCCCATTCATTCTAATTTAAGGCCGTATTTGAGCGCTAAAAGCTTACAGCAGCATAACCTTCCTAGCTCTAATACAAGAGCTTTCCCCATTTCAAACACAAGAATTTCACAATCAGGTCTGGATACTATTACAAGTGAGGGGAGCTTCATCATCCAAGGTGAAGGTTTAAATTATGCCATTGGCAAGGGTTTTGATCATCCAAGGGGTCAGAGTAAGGGTGCTTTGCGTGAAACTGGCCATAAAAAGCATCTACGCAGGTCAGAGCCAGATATCCGGTGCCAGGTTGTGGGCAATTGTGAAATCGCTCAGAGTGATAGGATTGATGGCTCATTCCCCTTACTACCCAAGTGTAATTCCCTAGCAGAAGCTAGAGGGTACATATATTTAATTGCCAAAGATCAGCAAGGCTGTAGATTTCTGCAAAAAAAGTTTGATGAGGGCACCCTGGAAGATGTTCAAGTAATATTTAATGAGATAATCAATCATGTTGTTGAACTTATGGTGAATCCTTTCGGAAATTACCTTATGCAGAAGTTGTTGGATGTGTGTACTGAAGAACAAAGAATGCAGATTATACTCATGGTTACTCTAGAACCAGGGCAGCTTGTCAGAATCTCTTTAAGCACTCATGGGTACTGATGCTATGCAACTTATGCAATTAATTCAATATTTGCTTGGTGTTCTTAGTTTTAATTTGACATTATCTACTTTTCTTTTGCCAGCACCCGTGTGGTACAGAAGCTAATTCAGACTCTCCAAACAAAACAGCAAATTTCATTAGTTGTGTCAGCCCTTGAACCAGGATTCTTGAAACTTATCAAAGATCTAAATGGAAATCATGTCATTCAACGATGCTTGCAGTTCCTAGGCAATGAAGATAACATAGTATGATTTCTTTCTTTGCTAGTACTTTATTAATTGGATGGTACTACAAAAATCTGTATGTCTAACTCTTGTTCATACACTAAGCCTTTTATGTATCAATTGTGTTCATTGAACATATGAATTGAATCTATATATGCTGCAAATTTTTATTAACCGGAATCTACACTTTCTGTGTTCAGTGTCTTTCTTGCATGAAATGGAATAGATATTTGGGCATTTTTACGCAGCTGGATTTCCGTTTTCTGTAACGAGAGGCGTCAACAAGTTTATATGATAAGTTTAGAATTATACAAGTCACTAGCAACTTCTATTATACAAGTCTTATATTATGTAAGTTTAGACTTATATAATAAGCGGTAATGCAGTATAAATCAGACTGAATAAATGGTAGAAATGAAGCATTAGATGGCCCTTAATGAGGTTGTCTTTTTCAACAATTCTAATCTTGAATATCTTTATAGGAAGATTAGGCATTTAAACTGTAAGGCTCATCCATAAGCTGATAAGATCATGATTTCTTAAAGTAATCCACAACACTTCTGTCTACAGCACCACAGCCATAGTTTGTGAAGGATTATGAACTAATAGAGTCCAAAAACGTTAATCTATTGGTTTTTTTTTTTTAATATGAGTAAACTGGATGTCTACGGCCTTTACCTCTCTTTGGTAAATGTAGTCCATGTCAGATTAATACATTGTAACAATGATGTAGATCTAGATGCCAATGAAACTCTGGTGATATCAGCTAAAGGGCGTGTGATTTGTGATTGAATTGAAGTTTACTTTGGGATTTGGCACATATTCTTTAGTGCATAGTCAGGTGATGTGGTGCAAATAATAACAAAAAGGCATAGATCTCTTGCAATGTAAGAGTTGTTGGTGGTTCATATCCCTATTAGATGATTAGCATCCTTTTAGTGAACTGTGTATGGTTGATGCACTATTATTTTTGTTCTTTGAGTCCAATGCTTTGATGGGAATACATGCTAATTGAACTAGGCTGGGCATTAGTCATTAATGCAATTTCTGTTGCACACTTGCACTCATTGTTGAGGTGTGAAAAAACTGGAAAACATAAAATGCAAAATTGATTTTTTTTCCTTGTGGAAGTATTACATTTTTCTTGTTAAACATTGAACAGTTTATATTTGTTGCTGCCGCAAAGTATTGCATTGAGATTGCAACTCATCAACATGGATGTTGTGTTCTGCAAAAATGCATCAGTCATTCAAGTGGGGAGCACCGTGAAAGACTGATTGCTGAAATATCTGCTAATGCTCTTCTGCTAGCTCAAGATCAATATGGGTATTTTTTCTCTTTAAGCTCAAATCCTTTTAAGTTGAAGTTTAACTTATAGTATATCATTTTCAATGTACAAACCTTTTCTTTTTTAATTTGTGCTGTTGAGGCAACAATCTTTACTATATTGAATCATCTTCTGAAAATATGTATGGAACATTTCAGTGTACCTGCATGCAAATGTGGTAATCATGCCGAAATTTAATTGTCAAACGGAAGGCTTTAGTTTCTGCACATATACAATGATTACTCGCTTCATCTTAAGGTGTAGAAGCTGTTAAAGGATGAAACATCCATGAACTCTAATGTCTAGTTCATTATAAGCCCTTTCCCTTTTCAGCACCCGTTTGCTCTCTGCACATGATATATAGGTTATCAAATCGATCCAGCCTCACTATTTGCAATAAATCTTTGCCACTAATTCTTCACTGACTTATTTCATTTAGACATTGTTTAGAGAGAATGAGACATATTGTTCTTTTCCCTTTTGGATTTTCCTTTCCAAGTTTCACCTAATTACCTTTGTTTTCTCTGCAGAAATTATGTTGTTCAATATATCTTAGAGTTGAGGAATCAATATGCCACCGCTTGTATAATTTCACAATTTGAAGGTCACTATGTTCACCTGTCCATGGAGAAATTCAGCAGCCATGTGGTTGAAAAATGTTTACTTGTATTCGATAGCGCGAACCAGTCAAGAATCATCTTCGAACTGCTCTCTGCCCCACAATTCGAACAGTTGCTTCAGGACCCACATGCCAACTATGTTGTTCAATCAGCTCTTCGATATTCTACGGTTTGTAACATAAGCCTGATTTGTATTTTCCCTCTTGCTTCACTGATGCTAATATCTTGAGATCATAGCAATAATGCAGTTTGACGAAACCATGACAGATTAATCAGTTCAAAATATTGGCATGCCTCGTTCTCTCTTATTAAAATTGGGCTCATTACATCCTTTATCTAGTTCTGCAAGTGCATGCCAATGCATTTTCTAACTGATATTAGCATTTATCAAGCTTCATTAATGAACTTTAATCCTCCTTTGATTCTGCTTTTCTTTTCCTTTCTTATGTTTGAATTTTCCTTCTAAACTAGGGTCCTGCGCAAAATGCACTAATCGAAGCGATAGAATCCCACAAAGCTGTTTTGCGAAATATTCCGTTCTCCAAGAAGATTTTCTCTCAGAAGTTCTTGAAGAAGTGATGTACATTCTCACCTAAGGCTAGAAGTGTTGTTGTTGTTCTACACTACCAAAGCTGCTTCCTGCCACTACAATTATAATATATATGCATTCTATGGTTATTTAACTGTAAGTTGGTACTGCTCATAACCATACAAAAGATTAACTCTTTAAAGAAGTGCTTATCCTTATGGTCAGCTGGAATCTGGAAGGAGAAAGGCTAAGACAATTTTGCTGTTGAAAGTCAAGTTTCTAGACATGCTTCTGTACTATTTCTAATGTCTTGTATTTTAACGTTCTGAATATGATCATCCTGTTAATTATGATGTTCTCACTGTATTAAGACTGTACAGTTTATAGAATGTGAGGATGTTTTTGCTGTTACTGTGTAAAGTACATTTGAGGAGACTCTCTCAGAATAACTCACTCTGTTTTGTGGGCAAAGGGGACAGATGGATCATGGAGTTAAGTTCTTTCCTTGTTTTTTTTCTTCTTTTTAAAAATGTCATTTAGTTCCATATTTTGCTTGGAATTGTGGGACCAATTTCATGACGTTCTGTGCTTATAATTCTTGTTCTTGCACCCTCCTCTCTAAGGGTGTGTTTAGTTAGCTTATTGGGCAGAAATAAGCCCATTTTTGGGCAATAAGTTCAAATAAAAATGTGTTGCGTTTTTGCCCAAGTTCTCTAACCCGGACCGGACCGGCCGAACCGGC
Organism: Inga oerstediana; assembly: GCA_963210345.1. Taxonomy (NCBI): domain Eukaryota; kingdom Viridiplantae; phylum Streptophyta; class Magnoliopsida; order Fabales; family Fabaceae; genus Inga; species Inga oerstediana. The sequence continues at coordinate 76,738,110 of OY723400.1, forward strand.
CCGGAAACCGGCGACCCGGGCACTAAACCGGTCCGGGTCAACTTTTTTATTTTTATTTTTTAAAAAAATTTTTCCTTTAGAATTTCATACTATAAGCCTAAAATATTCTATTTCTCACCGGTTTGGTCCCGGTTTAGCTCCGGTCTGACCCACTGACCCTTGACCTAGTACCCCAACCGGTTCACTGACCGATCCGGGTTTAATTACCTTGGTTTTTACAGTGTTTGATTCAGCTCATTTTAATTGCATCACGGGTAGAATAAGCTACTTATTAAATAAGCTCCTCACTGTGCAGCTTTTCTATTAAGTCACTTATTACGTAAGTCGAGATACAACTCCTCTCACATACTTACCTCGTATACCGTAAATTATGATTTACAAGCACTTATTGTCCAAAAATAAATCGTTTATCCAAATATAAATCACATTACAAAAAATTGACTTTTCCATTAAGTCATTTTTAATAAGTCAAAATCATAATAAGTCATTTTTCCTACCGTTATCCCAAAAACACATTAAGTAATGGCTTGTACCATATTTTTAAAAAAAAAAAAAAATATCAGGACGGTTTGAACGTTTAACATGTACTCACTTTTCATTTTATTCTCCGTAATTTTTCTTTGCAGGAGGAAGATATGTTTATTTTCTGAAAAGAAAAAAAATATCTTCTTGAATATGGAGAGGAAAAAAGACTACTTTATAAAGACTGCTACTTATGTTTTATATAAATTGTTAAGATTTGATGAATTGGCATTTGTAGGACTTTAATTTATTTGGTTATCCGTGTGAATTTTTATGTAATATTTATATTATTATTTTTTTTAATAAAAATATTAAACACGCACGCACAGATATGATTATTTCTTTTTATTAGATGAAGTTTCTATGAAACTTGAGAAGAGGAAAAATAATGCATGAATGTTAAGAAACCTAATAATTTGGTGGCATGTGATTAGATTTAGATAGACACTTTGCCACTCATCCCAGCAATGCGGAAAGTGGAAACCCACCGCTAAACCTATTAATTAGTTAAGTGATGGGACTGATCACGCAACTCATCTGTGGGGTTCATAGTGGGGCCCTTGAGGTAACTTGCTGGTCAATATAGACAAAAGTAAGTGGATTTAAGTTTGGACTAAGCTTAATTATGTTTTTATTAAGGGCTTGTTTGGGTTGATGTTGGCAAAAATAACTTAAATTCCAACTGACTTTTTCAAATTGAAATTGGGGTAAAATTCAATGGGTGTAATATAATTTATATTTAGATAGATTTTTGTTTGGATAATATATTTAGAATTCAATTTCATAAGCTTCAACTTTAGAGTTACTTTTAAGTAAAAAAATCAGTTGCCTACAAAACCATACTAAACATTATGTTTTCATTCAACTTGGGCTTGAAGTGCTTTTCACGGCTAGAATTTAATTTGAGATAGCTCCAAACGTGTCTTAGTTTCTCTAAACTATCATATTTAATTATATGCATTGGTATTATTCCTTCATTAGGAGCTTCTTTGATATATGCAATTAATACGAATGCTTTTAACAAAACATTATAAATTTGGGAGGTCTGAACTAAAAGTGAACCACTTGTTTAGCTCTTATATATAGAATCCAGGTAGTAATATATGGGTCATATAATGTGGTGTCCTTCTTTTGTTTAAAATAATAGGTTAATGTGTAAATCTACCTCAAAAGTTGTCGTTGAGGACTAATATTTCCCTTTAAGTTTTTTCAGGTTTGATGTCATTCAGAAAGTTTTAAAATATAGCAATATTACCCTATTCCGTTAAAAAACTAACATTAACTGTGTAAAAATTGATATTGATTGTTAACTTTTTAATAGGAAATGATCAATATTGCCAAATTTTAACGCTTTCGGGACAACATTGAACATAAAAAAACTTATGAAGTAACATTGTTCCTCAGTGAAAATTTTAAGGAGAAAATTTGCTCCTTAATCCTAAAATAATTGAAAAAAAAAAAAAAACGTTGAAAACATTTTTATACAAGGGAAGGAGAAGGGAGTTCGTCATGTCTCAATTCAGAACTCTTTCATGTGGGTATTAATCACTTCATCAATTCAAGGCATGTTATTTTCTTTCAATGTCAAATATTTATTTATTATTAAAATAACAAAATCATAAAATGCTATGAGATTTGATATAAAAATAATAAAAATAAAAATTAATTTATAGATCCTTATAATTTCGCCTAATTTTTTAAGCAAGCTTTTTAATTTTATTTTCCTTTTATTGGGTTATTGCAGTTTTTTTCAATTATATGCATTGGTTCATATATTATAAGAACCTAATTAACCTATAATTGAGGAAACCGTAAGGATTTAATAAAAATAAGAAAATTATAAGGATCTAATTAAAAAAAATAAGGTAAAACGATACCAACCTATAGATTAAATTTTCCGGGCATTATTTAAAACAAGTGTGGGATTTGTATAGATGTTCTCTTTTTCTTGTTGATTACTCATATTAAAGGTACTATATTTGCATCAAAGGTTAGGAGCTGTACGTCATATCAACGTGAACAAAAATGATTTCATTTATCACTCCATTGAATGCTTATTTGATTTCCTTTATTTTAAGTGATTTTGTGATCTACAATACTTAGATATGTGAAAAAGTTTGGGAAAAAAACAGAAAAATACCACTTGAATTTTAAAAACCCAAATTAGTCCTTTGTTAAAGATTTGCGTTGTCAATCCCATTACCATTCTTGTCAATCCCATTACCATTCTTGTCAGCGGGATTTTGAAGTTCAAATGGTATTTTTCTGTCTTTTTCTCAAAAAGTTTCGTTTTAAAAGCATAAAGTATAAAAAGTATGCAAATGGGGATTAAATACAATAAAAGGAACTACCAACAAGTTATATATACTAAACGATGTTCACAATGTTAAGTGTCTAGTGTGATAAAATAATCCTCTATCAGGACATACAATCTCATATGAAGATGATATGTTTTTAAAAAGACGTTGGTTTTTTGGTCCAAAAATTCCAATCATAGTTATAAAAATATTCACTAATTACTTATTAGTTTTTGGTGAATAATATTTATAATTTATGAGATAAATATGTAAAAAAAAATTTGTTTTAGCTTACGAAAAAGGATTTTTAAAATTACGGTTACGTAGTTTCCCAAACACTCACAGAAAATGTTAAAAATTTTAAGCGGAGACAAACTGGCCCATAACCAAATATCACTCTCTGGCTCTGCCAAAAAAAAGAAAAACAAAAAAAGGGAGAGAGGAACAAATAACACATCACTAAGTACTAACTAATGTAGATATTTTTGCTCTTTAATAAACAAAATATATTTGCTCTTTTGGAATGTAGATATTTTAACTTGGTGGAATTCCACGTAACAAATGCTGGAAAGAATCCAAATATTGAAGTATGGTCCTTCATCTATTGTAAATTAAGTGTTCGTTTGAAATAGCTTATTTTTGGATAATAAATGCTTATAAATCGTGATTCACGGTATATGAGGTAAATATGTGAGAGGAGTTTTATCTCGGCTTGCGTAATAAAGACTTATTGTCCAAATATAAGCCCAACCAAACACACAATAATATCAAAGTATTTATATTATATGTTCACCATTATATATATATATATATATATTCATGTATGCGAGGATGTTTGGCAAACATCCAAACCTAGGTTTCAAACCTAAGTTTGCGCAACCTAAAATAAAACTTCTCTCACATACTTACCTCGTAAATTATAAAAGCATTTAAAAAAAAGCTAATCCAAACACACAGGCAATTGTGTCAAAATTATGGGGAGACTTTCTCAGTCAAAATAAAGGAAACTTCACTGGCCACAAAAAAGATTTATTAGGAGACTTTAATGTGATTTCCGGATAGTGTGTGGTTTGATTAAAAAAATTATATATAATTCGAAGAATTAGAATTTTATAAATTTGATAAGATTAAGCTTCATTAGATTTGGATTCTATTGGAAACTATCATAAAGTTTTCAAAAGGTGTTTGATAAGATGGAATATATATGAGGACGAGGCTTTCATTTTTCATTGGTGTCTGTTTTTGGGTGTTGATGATGAGACCTTTTGTCCATGCTTTATTAGTTCATTGAAATTATCATATTTAATATTCATGCCACATCAGATATTCATGATTCCATCAACCTGCTCACATTCAATATCCTTGTCAAAGAAACATATTTTGAATGCTAATTCTTTTATTATGACAATTTCTACAAACAATATTGTGGAAAGGAAGCACTATATATGCACTTCAATTCCATAAACTACATAAATATAAGACAAATAAACCCAACAAACGTTAAAGAAACCGGAAACAATGTAATAGAAAAGATCAAAAGTGACCCATCGTATCATTGATTCAACGGTTAAAGGGTTAGACACTTACTAAAAGGAGGGGGACTCGATTCTTGAGAATGTTGTAACTCTTGAAGAGACATATTCACGACCAAGTAAAGCACTTTAAAAGCTCCTAATAGGCTTCCTGTTTAAGCTAGGACTCTAGTTGTGTGTGACTAGCTAATTTCTCTGCTCTTGACTTGTAGGTGAGCTCGACTCAATTTTTTGCAGTTGAAGTAGTGCAAAACACAAATCATTTAAGTGCTAGTTTGTTTGGAATAACGATGGGAGCTTTCAAAACAATTTTTTTGATTATGATTTACGGTATACAAGATAAGTATGTGAGAGAAATTTTGTCTCGATCTATTTGAATAAACACTTTTAGAGGGTCTTAGACGTGATCCCAAATAAACCTAAGATTGGCACTAAGGATAATGGTATCCCACAAGATACTGAAAGAGCTACTGGAATAAAGTTCCAGAGCTATAGGAGATGACAATGTGATCAAGAAAGAGCCTCGTAAATTTTCACACACGCCTGAGACAAAAATATATACGAAGACACTAACGCATTATTCTATGTCCTCTTTTCACTTCTTTTAACAAAACCAAAAGCATACGTAATACTAATGCATATTATAAAATTTATTTTTTTATTTGATTATTTCACTGTGCTAGATTTGAGCATCATCCGATCTCTTTGGGAGTAGCTCTTCCTAAAATATTTTCTACATTCACATAGAATTGAACTTGAGACCTCGTGTTTAAGCAGTCAAAACTCATTCCACTGGAGTCAACACTTTTTGTTATATATTACTTCCCTTATCCTTAATCTAAGATTTAATTAATTAATTTGATTATATTAAAAAATTAGTTAATGTGACTTTTTTTAAAAAATATTCTAATCGTTTGCCTTAATTTTCCCTCATCCTCCCACTTGATTGCTGTTGAGTAAATGTCAGTAGGACTAATTTGGGAAAAATAATAAATATGTAAAACATGTCTTATATTTAGGATTAATATTAACTCCTGAATGAGGTTTTATATTAAAGACAGAAGGAGTATAACATTTATAACTAATCACATTATTTACAAGTCAATAACGAGACAATTTATGCAATGTACTTGCTTGAATTTTCAAACTGAAAAGGCACGTTGGCTATCTACGAGTTCACCAAACAGTGACCAAAACCCAAGCCTAGCATTTGGTCCCAAACCTGTTCCTTCATCGGGCCAAGCCTTGGGTAGGGCAGTTGTCTATTGAGCCATGCAAATCAGTTGGGCACAAGCAACATACTCCCTCCGTCCATATATATAATATCATTTAAAAAAAAAAAAAAAGCTTATCCCCATTTATAATTTTTTTAAATTTTTCTCAATAATAAATACACTTTTACTTATTTTGCTCTAAATTACTTTCTCATCATTTATTCTTCAAGCATTCTCTTTCATCCTTTTTTTAATTATTACTCTCTTTCTCTTTCTTTTATTCATAAATAGTGGCATTTTTTGGAAAATAATTAATATTTCCTATATATTTATTATTTTTAACTAATTTTTAATATTTCTTAGGGATGGAGGGAATACCAATTAAAAGTCAGACTAGCTTATTGAATTGATTAAGGTATTATTTTAAGATTTATGGATTATTGATTATCGAAGTCAGCCCGGACTTAATTAAATAAATAATTATATTTTAAAATTTATATTAATTATTTATATTAAAATTAGAATAAAATAAAATTAAAAAGCGTTATAATACAAGAAATATGAAAAATAGCACAGCATATTTAAAAAAGACAATCTATTATTGGAATGTTGGATCTAAAAAAGTAAAATTGTAAAAAAAAAAGATAAAAAGTAAAAAATATGATTTAAAGAAATTATCATAAAATTTTGAGTAAATAATTTATATTTTTGAGTTATTGAGGGTTATGGGAGAAATAGGATATGCTATTGTTTGAAATGCCTGGGAAACAATAGATATACATAGAAGTATATTCTTTTGTCCAGTAGACGTGTATAATATACAAGCAATTTATATTACGTGTTTGGATTAATTTTTGGAGAATAAATTTTATGATTTATGAGGTAAGTACATGAGAGGAGTTTTATCTTGATTTACAAAAAAAGAGGCTTTTAAAACAACGGTTTAGGGCTTACCCAAACACTCATGAGCGATCTGTCATTGTGACTCATTGTAATTTAGGTGGTGAACTTTAATTTTAGCTCAATTAAAATCCAATCTTTAAATTTCGATTTAGTGTAATTTAATTCCTACAGTTTTAACTTTTAACTATTTGAAATGTTAGTCCCTATATTTTAAATAATAAAATTATAAGGACTAAATTTATTTTTTAAAGAAAAAAAGATAAAAAAATATCACTTGAATTTCAAAATCCCAACTATCTTACTGCCTATAAAAATTGATATATATTAACTACACTTGAATAGCTATTGACAATTCATTTTAGTAGGAAATTACTGATTTGAGACTTTGATATTCGAATGGTATTTTCTTTTGTTTTTTTCCAATTTTTTAAACTTATGGACTATTGTTTTTAATGGCTAAAACTATAGGAATTAAGTTACAATTGAATCTAAATTTAGGGATTAAGTTATAACTTTATTCCAAGTCAAAATTATAAGGACTATGACACAAAGTTAAAATTTAGGGAAAATTCCTTAAAAAGAACTTTAAAAATGCCACAAGATAAAAAGCATTCTAAATATTCATAATACCAAAGATGTGTTAGAGTCTAATTCGTCTTTTTCAAGATTAAAAGAAAATGACATAATTGTCCCTCTTGATTTAAAATTAAGAATAGAGAAGAAGATACGATTTCGCAAGTTCTAATAAAGGTTTTCACAAGTTTAAATAAGGTTTTCATAATTTCTCATAAGAATTTCACAAGTTGCAAATAAAAGTTAACAAAATTTGATAAGGGTTTCACAAGTTTGGATAAGATTTTCACAAGTACTTAAAAGAATTTCACAACTTCCTTAAAAGAATTTTACAAGCTGCAAATTTGAATTCACAAAAATTAATAAGGGTTTCACAAGTTCGGATAAGGTTTTCACAAGTTCTTAAAATAATTTCACAATTTCCTTAAATGGTTTCAAAAGTTGCAAATTTTGATTCACAATATCTAATAAAGGTTTTACAAGTTCTTAAAATAATTTCACAATTTCTTTAATGAATTTCACAAGTTACAAATTTTGATTCACAATTCCGATAAGTATTTCACAAATTTTGACAAAGATTTCAAAAGTTCAGGTAAGGTTTCTATAAGTTCTTAAAAGAATTTCACAACTTCCTTAAATAATTTCACAAATTTCAAATTTTGATTCACAAGATCTAATAAGGGTTTCACAAGTTTTAATAAAGGTTTTACAAATTCGGGCAAAATTTTCACAGATTCTCAAAAGAATTTTACAACTTTCTTAAAGAATTTCAAGAGTTGCAAATCTAAACTCACAAGATCTAATAAGGATTTTACAAGTTCTGATAAATGTTTCACAAGTTTGAATAAGAGCTTCACAATTGACTTTGTCAAAGTGAAAATTAAACTCTAAGAGGCAATTTTGTCATTTTCTTTTAATTTTGAAAAGGACGGATCAGGCCCCAAACATCTCTTTAGCACTATGAATATGTAGAATGCCTTTTTGTCTTTTGACATTTTTAAATTTTTTTTAAGAGTTTTTCCCCTAAAATTTAAGGAATAATTTTAAGACCAAATGATTATTTTAAAAAAAAATTAATTTTTTCAGTTTTTTTTTTTTTGAAAAAGTGTGAATTTTATTAATATAAAAAATAAGCAATACCCACTTTCTTTCGTTTTTTTTTTAATTTATATTTTAAAGAGATATAAAAAGTCTTGCATATAATAATAAGTTATGGGGAAAATTTCATTCAAGAACTATTAGAGCCAATTAAGATCAAATGGCCCCAATAAATTCTAAAACCTTACTGCAGGACCATAGGTGCAAAATGAAATTAAAATTTATGCTGAAAAAATAATATTGCCCCTCCTTATTTATTTCTTTTAAAAAGTTAATCTTTCTAGCCGCTGAGCTCTAATGGCTATCAGTGTCCTGTAACCGGAAAAAAATCAATAACAAGTAGGGTTGGGGGGCTGAACCCACCTCTCTTGCCCACATCAAAGAGTTTTGACCAGGCCGTTCAAGCCCTCTAGTTAATAGTAATACATGCAACAAAAACTATATGTAATAATATTATGTCCCCACCAACTTTTAATCATAATTAATAAGTACCTTTATCTTTTTTTTTGGTTGCTTAGATTAAGGGTTTCCCTCGAAACTTTGAAGGTAAATGATTCTTACTTCTTTCAATAAGTGGATTTTTCAGGATTTGAATTTATGTTCTCTTTCTTACGGGGTGAGTCTCTTCACCACTTCAACCAACAGCTTGTTGGTGTTAACAAGTGTCTTATAAATCATAAATTAGTGAAATAGTCTTATAAATAAGATAAATTAATTTTTAACAATTACTCATTTTCAAGTATCTTACACTTCATGAGCAAGTAGAATATTTTTATTAATACAAAAAATTATTTCTTAACAAAGTCAAATTTAAATTTGCAAGTATCTTATATATCATGAACAAGTTGAATAGTGCTCTAAGCAAAGGAAATAGTCATATGAGAGAAGCGGAATATTATTATTACAAACAAGATAAGTTAATCTCTTAACAAAATCAAATTTACAAATGCCTTATACATCATGAACAAGTTTAATAGTGTTATGAACAAGTAAAATATTTTTATTAACAAGATAAATAAATTTCTTAACAAAATCAAATTTGCAAGTGTCTTATGTATCATGAACAAATCGAATAGTGTTATGAACAAGGAAAATAGTCATATTATAAATGAATTATTGTTTAATACACTTGCAAATGAGTAATTGTTAGGAAATTAATTGTTTAATACACTTACAAATGAGCAATTGTTAAGAAATTAATTTATCATATTCTTAGTGAATAATTGTTTAGGACACTTGCAAATGAAAAATTGTTAAGAAATTAATTGTTTAAGACACTTGCAAATTAGTAATTGTTAAGAAATTAATTTTTTCTGTTCATATGATTATTCTACCTGTTCATAGCACTCTTCAACTTGTTTATGATGTATAAGACACTTGCAAATTTAATTTTGTTAGTAAAATTATTCCACTTATTTATAGAACTATTCTACTTATTCATGAAAGTGTCCGATACTTACAAATATTAATTAGAGCCATTTGATATTAATTGGCTACACAGGTCTTTGAATGAAATTTTCTCTAGGTTAGTGCTCGTTTGGAATAGCTTATTTTTAGACAATAACTACTTATAAATCGTGATTAACAGTATACGAAGTAAATATGTGAGAGGAGTTTTATCTTAACTTGTATAATAAACACTTAAAATCAAAAAATAAATGTTCCCAAACATGCACTTATACGAGCATCTTGTCTTTTGGGCCAACGATAAAGAGTTCGCCACAGGGGAAAAAGACAAAACGGAGAAATGGGGACAAAGAAACCAAGTGGCAGTTAAAACCTTAGAGAGAGAAAGAATAACAACGAGTGGCAGCCCTGTTTAAGTTTGACATTAAGAATTAATTATGACTAATCACAATAAATTCTCCAAAGCAGGAGCACAAGGCGCCGCGCGCATGACACGTACTCCGCTTCCCGCGTGACTACAGTGCCCTAGCCGAGTGGGCCCACACCTACGTGCTGGCCTCTCCGCAACTCACGGCATACGTGGACCAATAGTGTCGCAGTAAGTGATGCGCCTCCCTCCCGTCCACGAATTCTGATATCCCCCTCCCTACGCCTTGATCTCCTCACCACGTGGCACGTCCTTCGTGATTCCTTTCCTTTAGATTATTATTACGGAAAACAATTAAATATTCTCCACCAAGTAAAACAGCCAAAAAAGAGATTGAACAAAGACATAAAAATTCTGCTGGACGCTGGTTTTCTTCTCCGCAGAAAAGTAAGCTCTAGAAACCCCAAGGAATTCTCACTTTCAGATGCGAACAGGAGCCTGAACTGCTTTCTTCTGTAGTGGTGAATTTCAGTGCTGTGACTGGAGATAATTATCGGCTGGCTTTTTGTCTTGGAAACTTCGGTTTTTTCCCGGAAAATTTGTTCTTCAGGTATGTTTGCCGGAGTTAGGTGGATCTTGCAGATGTCTAGTTTAGTATTTTTCAATTTCTTTCTCTTTTTGGTGGTGCAAGCTTGATCTGGTGTGTTTGTCTGGTTTGAGGTCACTTGTAGAGGGTACAAATTAAGCTGAAAGAACGAAAGGATCTGCAACTCCAATTGATCTTTACAGTGTTCTAATTGGGATTAATTTGATTCTTCTCTTTCTTGCTTTATTTCCCTATCCTTCTTTTTCAAGAAAAAAAATATAAACTTGAGGTAATATTGAAGATTAGTACTCATTTCTGAGAGATTTAAAATATTTTGCTTGTTCTGGTTGCTCCTAGCTAGCTAGGGTCGACTTGTTCTATTACTAAAACAGATTCTGTAGTGGTATATAATCTATTTTTAGTTATTTCCCTTTATCTCTAGGAAGTTTTGAAGCTTAAATGTTCGATCTTTTGATAACGTGGCTATCAAATTGGCAATATATGTTGATGTTCAGTACTTTCATGAAGAACTTCTGCATTTCGATCTTAAATTTCTTACGTTTGGCCCGTTGACTCTTTTATTATTTATTTCTTTGTTACATATGATGTGATTTCCAGCAATTCTCACAAAAAATAACGTTTCTAAGGATAAGTTAAACTTTTTAATAATCGAAGGGCTCTGGTTTATGCTTAAAGTTTAAAAGCAGAAAATAGTTTTTCTTGTATATTTCTGTTCTTTCTTAAAGGTTAAAAACGAATGATATTTTAGTAATTTAAGATGGTGATGCAGAAGTTCTGATAATGATGTTGGAACTCATTATCGAGTAATCTATATGGGCCATTACTAGAAGTGCTAGCATTATATTAATTGAAACTACCGCTGGAGCAAGACTTTGTTCTTCATATATCTGGATTACCCTTCTTTTCCCTGCAAACTCATAGCTATATTGGAATTTCTAAACTGATTTTGAATTATTTTTGGAATCTCTCATTTCTCTCTATTAGGTTAGTGAGGATTTATTTTGTTCTGTATTGCCGGATTACTGTTTAAAACTTGCTAATTTGTTACTTTCTAACTATCTCTCTTGTCACAGATTGAAGATAACGTGTGGGATGGATTTGGTGAAAATGATCATATAGTGGCCCTATCTGGTGATGAACATACGGATCAGTTTGCGATAGAGGGTGATGGTAGTAAGAAACAACGTCTGGAATTGCTTGGTACTGGAAGTACTGATTTAAGCACCTATTATACTCAGGGTCAGAAAGAATTTCACTCACCAACTATACTCAGGAAAAAATGATGCTGGAAGAGGGTTCATGGTCTCATCAACATGCAGGTGTCTTTCCTTCATGTGATAGTGAGGCATGTAAAGAAGTGAAAAGACTGACATCAGACGATACAAGGATGTCCGGTCATCATTACAAGAGTAGTAATATAGATTCTATTGACAGTGAGCTTTGCATGGATGACACTGTGCTTGGAGATAAGTGTGTGGTGGAAGATGATAGTGTGTGTGAATACCCAATCAACAACATATCCCAAGCTGACAATGAACTTAGCTTTCTTGATAATGATGGGTGGCTGGATATAGGAAACTTTGAAGACGTTGACAGGATGTTTAGGTAGGGAGGAATTGTTTCATTTGATAGGAATTTACTCACTTTTCCCATTTTCTGAAATGCTAACCTATTTATCATATTGATATATAACTTACATTTGCAGAAGTTGTGATTCTACTTTTGGAATGGGAAGTCTAAATAATGAAGAGGAGTTCTGCTGGCTTTCCTCCTCAAATGGCACCAATGGATCTGATGATGTATCAAAATCTACCTTTAAGTTATCAGGAACTGAACCGAGTCTATTACAAAATATTTCAGATAATGATACAGACTCTAAAGCAGGTACTGATGGTCTTGCAATGAATGATTCCAATAAAAAAGCATCTTCGTTCAATAAAAATTTGAGGACCCAAATGGATGTGGATGATGTAGTACCTGCTTTATTATCAGTGCTCAGTGAATCAGACATGAAATCTGGTATCATTGATGACTCAATGCCTGAAGAAAAGGTAACTCATAATGTTTCTCGTTTTTTTTTTCCATTTTACAACCTGGATTCTGATTTCTTGAATTTCTACTTATGGAGCAACAATTCTGCGTGGATTCATTTATCATATTGCACACTCCAATAATAGTGCTCTTGAAAGCACATGACATAATGATTTTGATTTATGCCTCTGGCCTTGTGTAAATTGTGAATTAAATTTTTGAAATTGTATAGCTATGTCATCATATAAGAGACAACACTGATTCTTCTTTTATTGTCTAGAACGAACAGACAACACTGATTCTTGAAACTTAATTTGAGGATTTAGAAATCTAAATCAAGATCATATATATTATTTCATTTTATGGTGATGCTGTGATCTATCCATGAACTACTAATCATTATCCCTAGAATCAGAATTTTAACTAACAATGAGTGTGTTAGGGCAATCAGGCAATATTCTTCCTCCTTGGTTGTCTTGTTTGTTATTTGTGCTGTATTTTTCTCATATGTTTTATTATTCATTGTAGTCATCTGGTTTGCAATGTAAATTTTGCAGCAATCCATTAACTGAAATAAATTGTTTCTTATTTGTATATCACAAACAATATACCTGTTTTGTTGATGCAGAGGAAACTGTTAAAGCCATCAGAAGGAAGAAGGAAAAATGAATACCTAGAAAACGGTAATCCTGTTTATCCTTGCGCTCCACTACAACAATATGGAGATGTCAAGAAACCTTTTGGAGCATCTTCTGACAAAGTTAGTTCTCATGTTAGCATCCAGAAACATAAACCAAACAGTGATTCTGATTCATTAGGATGCTTACAAACTCATGTTAACCTGCCAAACCCAGGGTATTATGATCCTCCAAGTAACACTTCCCTCTTTCCAACTTTATCTGGATCCAGATCTGAGCACAATAGCCATCCATCTCCTTCTCTTATAGAATCATCTTATGCTTCAAATGTGGAGAGCTCTCAAGCTCATTCTTTAGAGGCTGCTGCATTGATAGCAAATGAAAAAAGAGAGAGATTATATCATCCCAACGCTGCACAACTGTTAACTAAGAGCTTCAAAATTGAAAATATGGCAGGTTCATTGCCATGTCAAAGTCCAGGTTCAGCTCAGCAGCTAGTGCATCAGTTTGAAAATGAGAATGAAGGCCACAGCGAAGTTGATGGAGTTAGTGTAGGATTTTCACAAGAAATAGAGTCCTCGAATGTACAGGAAATCTCATCAATGAGCCCTGTGGATGAAATCTCACTTGAAGTGAGCTTTCGTCAATTGCAAGTGGTCATGGATCAGGTATTGGACATTTCCATGACATTCATGTTTGGTTCCATGTGTGTTATTTGTTTCTTGATGACTATGAAGTTAAATTAGCATGTGATTTTTATTTTTCACGTGACTGTTAACACCACACCTGTAGTCCTCCCTGGCCCTAATGTGCAATAAGAGTTAAAGAGTTTAACACTGAACCTAACAGTCTAAAGTTCATTGGTTGGTTGTCTTGATCCCAATGATTCATATGCCTATCAGTGTGGTTTAGTAGTAGTAGTCTCTGTTAAAATTCTTAATGCAGTTGAATGTGGGACACCATGTAAGTTTTAGGCATGAGGAAAAAGAAAATCATTTTTGCGTTTATCTAAACCTAAATATGAAGCTTGTGTCAGTTGATTGACACTTCTTGTTGTTTGGATGGGCAATAGAAATCATTTGTAAAGCGTGATAATAAAAGAAATGGCAGCATGACGAGATTTATGCAAATTTTGGGCTTTAAGGGGTGCCCATAGTCTTTTTATTAATGACGTATTTATTAGTTTCAATTCGGTAAGCATTAGCTTTTGGAATGATATAATTCTTGACATGGTTTAAGAGCAATAATATCCCAACAGTTTGGAGTTCAATCGGTCACTCCCCTCTCATAATTAAATAATTAATGAACATGGCCAATAGAGATACGACAAGAATAGTTGACTACCAGTTTAAATGCCTGACATCTTTAGGTTAACCATTATCATTCATGCTTGCAAAGGTGAATGCGAAAAAGTAAGACTTCTTTCTCTTACAGTTAGTGCACATGGTAGTTTATTAGCAGCCTTACCCCAGTTAATGCCAGCCATTAGCGAGGATCATTTCGTGAAGACATCCATGTGGTATTTCAGCTGTTAAATAGAAGCCATAGAAGCTTGATTTGCCTACATGGAAATGTCACTTGACCCAACATGCAATGTTTATTGTGATTAGAAAGTTGATAAATCGTCTTTTTAATGATATCTTCATTTGTTTACTTGAGTTTTCTATATTTATGGATTTATCCTTAGTTCTGTTAAATTCTTAATTTGATATTTTATTTGCTAAACAAAATAGAAGAATTGATGAGATGTTTAGAAGTTGGTCACATGCATGAAAATCATTACTTAATGCCTGCCAAAATGTTGATTATAGTTTCCTTCGTTGTACAAAACAATTACTGGATTGCAGTTAGATGTAAGGACCAAACTGTGCATAAGGGACAGTCTATACCGCCTGGCTAAGAGCGCTGAACAAAGACATAACTATGCCAAGACAAATGGCAGTATTGGAGACAATATTGAAGCCTGCAAAGCGATCGTGACTCAAGATGTGGGCGGGTAATTGTTCGCATTTTTCTATTCCTTTTTACATTTATACATTTGTTGACTGCCAGGCAATTTCCATTACTGTTGGAATACCGCTTAACAGGGAATAAGGGGAAAAACAGAAGAAAAGAAGGAAAAAGAGGACCTAAAACTCATTTCTAATAATTTATAGGGCTATTTTTCTCATTCTTATTTTTGAAAAAGAGGACCCTTCCTTTGTGTGTTTTGCTGACAAAGAAACAACAGCTTAATCAAGTTTCTCAAGGTAACAGACAAGGATAATTGCAAAGAATCCTGTGTTGAACTCCTCTATTGTTTCTGAAGAACCTTCCACACTTTGCATAAATGCGGAAAATAATGCTTTCGATGAATCATTTAGCCAAGCATTAACACAATTCCTTTTCAGGTGTTCTGGGTTCATGGACATGGAAACTGATACCAATCCCATTGATCGGTCTATAGCACACTTTTTGTTTCACAGACCTACTGATTCACCAGTGATGCCTACTAGTGAAAAGTGACTCCAGCTTTGGCATTATTTTTCTGTAAAATGTGTAGTTTCAAGTATACATGACAATGTACTAATATTTGGGGCCTACTCAGACGCCTAATTTGCATTATTCTTTCTCAGTTTTATACCCTAACATTAATGTATATTCTGCTGATAATCACAATATAAGGTAGCTGCTAAGTTTGCTTCAGCTTATTATTCATACCAAATTTATTTGTATATTGAAGTTTGAGTTCGTTGTAGAATGTATTCATCTTTGGGTTAATCTTTTCCTCACCACAGAAAATAAAATGGAGGGAGGGCCCCTCAACGCTCAACATCAATTGAAGTTATTGAGTGGAATAGATTTTGATTAATTTATTTAAAGATTTGGCTAAGAGTATAATAGCATCATGCGATCCATACATGTTTTTCTAACTCTCTTTGTATTGCCAAAGTGTTTGACGCTTGGGACGAAACAACCCCATAATGGGATTTGGTTTGGAACCGGTACTTTCTTATGGCTTGCTTTTCACAGTAGATTGCTTAGAAATACAGAAAGAACGCAGTTGGTTGCAGTGGCAGTGGTCACACCTCTATCTTAAGAAGTATGAGAGAGGTGGTCATACTTTCATAAGGAGAAGAACATAAGTTTAAATATCGAGAAGCGCATTTATTAAGAGAAGTGAAAATCTTGTAATGCATTCCAAATCTCGAAAGAGATTAGTTTTAAGCCTGAAGCGGTTTGACAACACCCTGGGTAATTCACAATAATTCACAAAAAGAGAGAAAGAATGAGGACCCCAAATGATATATGTCAACTTTGCAGAAGTGAAGACCTTGGTCATGTTTAATGAACGTGTATATTTGGGAAACAATAAGATAATAGTTTCAAAAGCCCTTTTTTGCAAGCTGAGATAAAACTCTTTTCACATACTTATATCGTAAATCGTGAAAGCACTTCTAAAAAACTTAAACAAACTAGTAAGAAGTTCTCGAGTTAAACAATGGTTTAACGCTGTCTTAGCTTTGGTCCAACATGCCACCAAGGCTATGGACTGTTGATGCTCTTTGAACAGGGACACTGGAACCTAGTTTCTCTTGCATCTTTATTTTGTAATCCATGTATAGTGATTTTGCAGCTTGACATTGCTTTGTAAGCTAAATGCTGCTTTTGCATTCATCTGAGTAATAAAATTCCATTTTTCCTCAAAAAAGGTTCTAACAGTAACATTTAGCCAGTGAGAGGTAGTACAGTCTCTGAAAACTTACTACAAAGAACTCAAGGTAAAAGATATTATTGTTCTTGTATTTATACACAGGCATCATATAAAAATTATAAATCCTTTATATTTGTTACTCATCTGATCCTTAATACAAGACTTAATTGGTGAGTTAATATTAATCCTAAATATAAGACCTATTTTACATGTTTAACAATTTTTTCCAATTATCCCTATAGATATTCTCTTAATAATTAAAAAGAAGAGGGAATGAGTGAAATAAGGAAGATGATTAAGGTGTTTTAGAAAAAACATATCATTTTAACTAATTTAATTAATTTCAATAATCTAATTGGTTTTACATTAAGGACCAGAGAAGTACATGAGAACAACTTGTTAAAAATTTCTGGACAGATGAAATATCAAACAATAAGGTAAACGTAAATATGTTGAGGAAAATGTATATCAAGTAAACGGAGATAATTCAATAATGATACTTTAGAATACAGCAATGATACGATTAGCTTGATGCTTGTTGATGATAGAAAAATTCCAAAAATCAACAGGCAAACATACTCAACAAAATGAATATTTTGATTGCCTCGCTTGAAGTTGTGAGTGGTCAATACATATCAACAAACATACAACAACTATTTGGTCTCTATGAGGACCTGAATTCCTTCCTGGCTTACTGGTATATTGGAAAGCTTCAATTTTATGGCCTCAAACTTGGCATTTTCTATCTCCTCACTAGTTAGCCAAAGAGGCAAATAGTGATCAATCAAGTCCTTTGCACAACGCAAGGGTGAACCTCCATTAAAAATCAGGGTTCTCCCAAACCTCATAATGCTTGCTAGATTAGTATCAGAAGGCTCTTCAGCATAACTCTCAAATATTTCCTGAATGGCTTCACACCAGATCGGTCGTGCTACCTTAAGGAAGTCGTTCAAAACTAGCACCGGAAGATTCACACTTCCCAGTTCGGACTCATTGCGCCCTCCCCTCCCATGATAGTCTGAGCCACCAACCTTCAAAAGCCCGTAGACATCTGCTAGGTCATCGTATGCTGCAGGTCAGGATTTAAATATCATAATGCTGGGGAAAAAAATGGAGAGGAAGTTTTACTTCCATTTAAGCAGTGAACATCACTAGTCATCCCATGATAAAATTAGTTTAGGATAGTTTCTACTTCAGTTTCTTCTTCAATAACCTAAGCTCAGATGAAAGAAAATGTGATTAGAAATTTTTATGTGTCCAAACACAATGAGTGTATTAATTATCTCCATGCACAAGTCAATCAGAATATGTATTTTGTGTTCCCATCAAAATTCTGGCGGTGATTTCATAAGGTATAGTTGATAAGATTTGAATAAACTAGGATATTAAAAGAAATTTGACATGGTTTTCAAAATGCAGAATTTGTAATTACCGGGTAGCCTTCATGGTTTCATTACCTAATTTACTGTAGGGAATAATTCACCACACTCATTCTCAAATAGATTACACTAGTTATTTTTCTTTTCCACAGAGGACTTACATCTTCCTATAGT
The DNA here is from genome assembly GCA_963210345.1 of Inga oerstediana. Taxonomy (NCBI): domain Eukaryota; kingdom Viridiplantae; phylum Streptophyta; class Magnoliopsida; order Fabales; family Fabaceae; genus Inga; species Inga oerstediana. The sequence goes on from OY723400.1 coordinate 76,756,546, forward strand.
AGTCAGAGTATAGTGGAAGATGGAAAAGAATTTAGTATTTCAGATAATGTGCGATTCAACTTTGATTTTTTTATTTACTGTTAGATAGGTCATTCCATTCCAAAGGCACTGCAAACTGCAATTGATAGATGCCTAACAACAAAGAATCATTAGCAAAAGTTGAACCAAACACTTAACTAGTTAAATCCGACACCAAGCCAACCATTACTGGTGTTCAATATTCAGCTTATTTGATAATGTACAACCGATCTTAACTTATGTTTTAAAGGTAAACTGATAATCCTAAATTATGAAGTTACATTATGGTTTCAGTGACAAAAGATAGAGTAAAATTTACAAATCATTGAGTAGTATAGTGTACCTGCCAATTTTCCATCACTTCTGTAGACCTCCATTCCATGCAGGCCCGCTTCTTTTAACCGTTTGATAACAGAAACAGGATTTTTTAGAGCCCAAGGATGAGCTAGTACAGCTACACCACCTGTCTGACAGATCAACTTTATCGCTTCATCTGCCAAAGGCTCACTTCCCCTGAAACACAAACACCATACTTTTTATTCTTTTCCTAAAGTACTAGCAAACAATAACATGTTAAGATTAAGTTCTGTGACGTTACGTTGAGTAAGCAGGTCCACCATCAAAAAGATATCGAGAAAAGGCCTGTCTTAGGTTTTCTACATAACCTGCTTCAAGCATAGCCCGAGCCACATGAAGCCTCCCAGGGGCAATCCCTTTGCCTGCAATCCTGCAAACATGCTCCCACTTAAGAGGCAGCTTGAGCTTGTTCAGTTTTAAGACCATGTTCTTTGCACGAAGAAAACGGCCATCCCTGATATTAGATAAGAATTTGTCCAGCTCCTCAAATCTAGTTGGTCCACAGCTACTATAATATGCTAAGATGTGTACTGGTTCCTCTGCTTCCGAGTCTCCTCTGCAGGAAGATATCCATAAATCAGATACATAAAAATCAATTGGTTTTGAATATAGGAAGGATCTATTTCTTGTTTTTCTGTTAACAAATTAAAACAAAATTATGGATTTAAGGATTTCAAACCCTTTCTCTCAAGCAGCAAAAGTAATGGCAATAATCACGAATAACAAATATTTTGGAACATTACCTTGGAGAAAATAATGTGCTGATTTCAACACCTGGAATAATTTTGATGCCATATTTATGAGCTGCTTCAAGAGCCTCAGGGATGCCAGACATTGTGTCATGGTCTGTCAGAGCTAGAACTTTAACCTGTTACAAACAAGTAATATCGATTAAAAATGCGTACAATATATTAAAACAGAAGTGCACTCTATTAATACCACGAGTTTAATCCAATCATATTTTAGTATCATAGGCAACAAGTCTTTCAAGTTAACTTGGACAGAATCCATAGCTCCACACACATCTCCACTTGAGCAGGATTTTCTTCCTAGAAGTCTATTCATATTTTAAAACACAAATCATAGACCAGTAACAAGAAGTTAAAACTTCTGAGTTTAAGGAGGAAATAGGTCTTAAAAAAATGTTCAAAAGGTATAAGCAGAAGTCTTGAGAATAGTAAGATACCACATATCCTTGAGGGTATCTTGTGTATGTACAACCTTGAATCCTCTTGCTTTGTAGAAAACTAAGAAAAAAGTCACTTGCCTTAAGCAGTAATATTATGGATCCATATGTTCTAGAGGGTATCTTATCATCCCTCCTTATTCAAATTCGCTCTATTCTTTGATATCATCTTCTATCTCTTCTCAATAACAGGGTACAAAACGAAGGAATTGCTTTGTATATAATTATTTTCATCATTACTCATAACCTGAGACCATTAATTTCCTTGGCAACAAAAATAACAAAGCATAATATAGATTCCTTAATTCTTCGATCAACATAATAAAACATTAGCGCTCAGCTATGTACTGAAGAAATCTATCAGGTTCAGCTTCATGAAAAGTTATTTTTTTAATGGATATGTATCTTAATTTCAAATCTATTTGCTGCAGACAAGCCAAAAAACAAACAGAAAAAGGATGCACTTCTGTGAATCCTATATGCTCAAAGAGCCTGCCCTCATGAGACAAAGCGCCCAAACAACCTTAACAATGAAGAACCTTCCCATTATTGATTTTAGGAATGGAAGGGGGAAGCTACTTTTATCATCTTACATCACATTATTCATATTTAAAATCAGTTAACTTTACCATATAAGAGCATAGGACAACACATGTTAACTCATATGCTATGGCTCCTAGTCCCAGAAAATTCTGATTAGTCTCAAATATAAAACCTTATCAATACTTGCATCAACAGTTGAAGAACGAGCAGCCGAGCAAGATTCATGCTTTCCAAATTAACCTTTCTTGGTAAGGACTAAGAATGCTTAGATGGGGCCAAAAAAAAAAAAACCAATTCAAACTAGAGAAAGACACAGCCATTCTGGTACGCTTCTCAATCTGACATACTATGAACATTGTAATATCCCAATTTTTGCTTATGGGCTAATCATGATTATTGTGGATAATTATGCATTTAATTGGAATTATTATGTGTTTTATGGCAATATTAATTAATATGTCATAATTAGTGAAAAATTGGAAGAATGGAATTATCGGTTAATTAGTTGGTAATTAATGGGGAAATTAATTACTAGCTAAGAGAAAATGAGATGTGTAATTAAAATGGCTAATGGAGGGATTAAGTGGCTAATTGGGTGTTTACCTTTATGAGAGCCAATGGTAGTGTGACATGTGGCAAGAACTGGTGTGAAGGAAGAGTGAGAAAAGTCAAATTGAGTTTTATAATATTTCTCTCTCCTCCCTCTCCTCTCTTGGTCGGCTGGACATGGAGGGAGTACCATCATCATCATTTCTCATTCATCTCTCACACTCCATCTCTCTCTTCTCTTCTTCCATTTTCGGCACCATTGTTGGGCAAGAAAGAGAAAGGAAAAGCTTGTGATTTGGGTAAGCAAATGGCCTCCATTGCTCAAGTTCTCTTCTTTAATGTTATTCCTTAAGTTGAGAGCTTCATTTTGGTGTTTTTAGTTTGGCCATTTGGTGTTGTTTTGTGCCACACGAAATTTTGGAGGTTGGTGAATCAAGAAATCTCTTTGGCAAAGTGAAAGAGGTAAGTGAAACTAATCTATCCATTTAGGTTTTATGCCAAATGGTTTAGTTTGAAATTTCTCGAAATTTTGGCCTATTTTTGTTGAATATGGGTCATTGGTAATTTGACATGTTATTGGTGTGGAAAATGGTGTTTTGGTATGAGTTTTGAATAGATAGATTGATTGGAGGTTGAAATGTTAAGATTGGTGGTTTTGGGATTTTGGTGTTTAATGTTGATTCAAACCAAAGCATGATAATGGAGTAAGATTTTGGTAATTCTGATGATTCCATTGAATTCCTTGGGTGTTTTTGTGTGGGAGTAGCTTTGGTTTGGTATTTGGGTTCATTTGGATCACTTGGTAAAAATTCTAGAAGTGCTGTCTTACCTTTTGCGTTTTCTGGTTTCTGATAAAATCACTCGAGTGAGGGATGAACATCACTCGAGTGAGGGTGAGTTCACTCGAGTGCGTTAGTGTATTTTCCCTTCTGGCCTTCGGTTTTCATGTTGCACTTCCGGGCGAGAGGCAAGAGTGTTGCCTCACTTGCAAGTGTTGAGGGTTCTCACTCGAGTGAGCCTCCTCTCACTCGAGTGCTGGTGTATTTTTCAGCTGATCTATCGTCTCGGGTTGTCACTCGCGTCCAAAATTCAAGAGTGCGCTTTAACACTTGCGAGTGTTGAGTTCTCACTCGAGTGAGGTCTTCTTCACTTGAGTGATCCTCTTCTTTGAAAGTTCTTGTGCTCTCGGGCAAACACTTCCTGCCCTCAATTTCTAGCACTTGAGGTGCTGTCCGTACCATCACTCGAGTGAGGCCTTGTGTGCTCGAGTGTCCGTACCAACACTCGAGTGAGACCATTTTCACTCGAGGTGCAGCTGTGAAAAATCAGTTTTTGTACTTCCAAAAGGGGATCTTTGGGATAGTTCTTCTAACCCCTTAAGGTTATTGTTAGAGGTATTCTTGAGTACTAAAAGAGCAATAATGATAACCAATTAAGTGTTATTAAGATATTGAGAATTGGAATAAAGAAATAACTCTTTATCCCTAATTATGATTCTAGGATATGATATTTGCCCGACGCGGGAGAGACCGGTGCCAAGGAACGCCCAGAAGGACTCAGGTAGCGACTCTTCTCTCATATTGTGTATGATGTTTTGGTATGCATAACTTATCATTGAGTTTTGTGAATTGTGTGCCATGGTCCATTACGGCGTGAGCTGTATAGGGATTGACGCTGGTCATTTCTAGGTCGGCCGTTGAACTGCCGTCGTAATCGACATGGATCTCTGTGAATCCGACCCGTGGGGCGGCGTTTGTGAATCCAGCCGTGGGCTGTGTGTTGATCTTGCCAGTGTGGCTTGTGTATGAAATGCTTTATATGAATCCCAACTGTGGTGAAATATATTGTGTGGATTGTTGTGATGCAATGCAGCGTGAGCAATTCAGCGTGAGCAATCGTAAGGGATGACATGTGTCATACTAACCATTGCCGTTGTAACTGCCGTTGTAGCTGCTTTGTGTGGATGATGATTTGATTTCATGCCTTATTGTTGTACATGCTATGATTGAATTGACACTACGGGGATTCTTTAGAATATCACTCTCCCAAAATTAAACATTTTAGACAAGGCTGAAGGATCAAAAGGCAAGCGGGTGATGAAGAGCGGGTAGAGCTCCGTGTTAGGAGTTCCTTTTTGGTTAATGGTTATTATTGTAAATTATTTGGATATTTTTGGATCAATTGTATAATTTTGTGTAATTCCCAAGATAAGGGAAAAGTATGTGGGCTTTGTGCCTTTGTATAATCCCTTATTTAATGAATGGAACCCGAGTGAGTCGGGAATTTACTTTGCACTCTGATATTTGTAAATGGAATCCACCTGTACAGGCCATTATTGTTTTGTAATGTGAATATGAGACCATTGTGAATAAGTTTTGAAAAAGTTTTTGCAAATCCAATTTTGGGCAAAAGATTACCTTAATAAGTCCCAATTTGAAATATGGTCTCTAATTCTAACTTAATTATGTGGTCTCTAATTCTAACTTAATTATGTGTTTAAGAACTTAATCTCGGCCTAAGGTAGGAAGGGGGTTACAAACATAACAACGCTATCCAGCTTCCAGAGTTCATTCATGACAGTAGATAGATGAGTAAACTATAAGAGATCACCTCAAAACATCTATATGGAACTTTATTCATTGCAGAAAGCTAGTAAAATTTACTTTACCAAAACATAGAATACAACAGTAAAATTTCGAAGCAGCAAATTTAGTACTAATACAGGAACTACAGAACAACTGCAACACAGATACTTCATCTGATACATAGCATCACACTTTGTAGATAATCTTCCAAAACTAGAGGTGCAAACGAAGCAAACCAAACGAGAAGAAAAACAAAGAAGAAAGTTACCCCATTTCCGTAAGCCCTCTCGACCAACTTGGAAGGAGACAGGAACCCATCGCTGAACTTCGAATGCGAATGCAATTCAAACACCACTTTCTTCTCTTCTTGACCTGTTCCCACTGTACTCTTCTGCACCCCAAAACCATCATACTCCAAGCACAATGAATCAGGAGAAGGAGAAGAGTGATCCAAGAAAACCCATTCACTCACAGACTTCAAAGCGAGAGTCTGCTCAGTGGTCATCTTCTTCTTATTACCCCCAGCTCGCTTCTTCTTCTTCTTATTCTTATTGTTATTGTTCGTCTCGTTTTTGGAATCATTGAGACCCTTAAGCACGAGGCCATCTCCCATCACTGAATTGAGGATTTAGCCCAAGGGGGTGAAAAAAGATGCAAACTTTTTGAGGGATTGTTGGTTCCTGAGGGAGGGATATAGGCTATACATAAGGAATGTGAGAGGATTGTATCATAAAGAAAGAGAGAAGGCAGAGAGGGTTTAGCTGTTTGAGCAGTCTTTTGAAGCACAGTTGTCGTCAACCTTGTTTCTCTGCTCAGACAATGAAAAAGCATACCCAAAATAATACTCTCTCCTCCTCTCTCTCTGCTCTCTGCCGCGTACGGCAAGTCGGCAAGCCAATTTTATCGCTTTGCCTTTGGGTTCCCTGAAACGGGGCGATAAGAACTGACAAAAGTTTTACGGTGAGGAGGCTTAAATATCATTTAAATTTTAAAATGTTAAATCAGCAATTTTTAAAAAATTTGAGTTATTAATTGTCATATTTTTTTTATCTATTCTATTACTTTTATGACCAACAAAATTAATTTAAGATTTTAAAATTCAAATGATATGTAAGTATATTTTTTTCAATTTATTTTATCTATTATTATTATTCTTTAAAAAACCCATATATTGCCCAGTTCTAAATATAAGATCTAATTAATTTCTTTTAAAGAGTAAAGAAGCTAAATAAATTACTTCATTATAATATATGTTGTGTATCATTAGAATGTATATTAATATGACATATATTTTTTAAAATACTCTATCTATCTTATTTAATTTCCTCATTCCCTTTCCTCCTTGATTATTATTGATGGAACATTAATAAGGATAAATTTATAACAAATATTAATAAATATAAAAATTATATATTATATTTAGACCCAAGTTACATCTTAGGTCTTTAGGATTTGTTTGGCTTAATGGAGGGAAGGGGAGGTAAGGAATTTTAATATTATAATAATGGAATTAATTAGAGGGGAGGATTTTAATGTTACTTCATTTGACCTAAAAAAAAAAAAAAGGATGGGAGGCGATGAAATAAATATTTTTACACCGAAAACTTGCCCTTATTACAAAAGAACCGGATTTGTGAGCAGATCTAAAACATGTCATCACTTGAAGCTTTGTTAGCATGGGGTTGGTAAAGACGAACAGAAGGTGTATATGACGGAGGGTGAGCATAATAATTCAAAAGGCGGAGAAGCAATCATGACGAAGAAGTCAAATAGTGGAGACTGGTCAGATATGTGACATCTTTGATGGTAGATCAAGGCATCCATATTTGCAAAAGGTCTATGGTGGAGGAGGTTGTAAATGTGAACAATTAAGATAGCAATGACAAATGGATAATATGAGAATATCATTAAATATTGAGGTAAAAAATGTCGGTGAATTGGGTGGACAACAAAAAAAAAAAAAAAAAGAAGGAAATGTGCATTTCCTTCTAAATCCCCGACTTTGAAGGGAAAAATTAAGAGAGGCCTAAAATTTTTATAAATTTCAAAGGGGAGCAAAAATCCTTTCCCAACCCTTCCATTCCCTTCAAAACCCTTATACTCCATCCGATCCTTAATATAAAATATATTTATCTAATTTGATTATATTATAAAAGTTGATTGAGTTAGTTAATTAATATGACATCTATTTTCTAAAACACCCTAGATATCTTCTTTAATTATCTAATTCCCTCTCATTCTTGATTATTGTTGAGGGAATATCAATATGGGTAAATTAAAAAAAGATTAAAAAAATAAAAATTATGTCTTATATTTATAATCAAGATCAACTCTCCAAATATGTCTTATATTAATAACGACAAGAGGAGTACCAAACAATTTTAATGTAGCAAAGTTTAAATGTTCTTTCCAGCACATTGTTTCTTCCATCCATTTTTTCCTAGTTGTTGGGTCTTTCAATGTTATGTAAAAATATTGTGCTTAATTAAACTATTAGGCAACAAAGGCATAATTAGCTGTCATGTGTCATGCCACTTTGGCTATCATGTAGCGCTTGAATGCAAGTTTAAATGTTTTGTTGAATGTCATGTAAGTTACCACCTATGCTCATGTTATTGTCGAATTATTTTAATTATAGAGGCAAAACATAAATTTTGATTGGATAAGATAGGCACATTTTTAGTGAGTCCAAGATTCCTTTAAAAAAAAAAGATTAAAGTGGTAATGGATAGAATTATGGGGGAGGATTAATGTATTGACCAATTTGTGGATCATTCGTAGAGGACGAATAACAAGGCAACAGAAGAAAACATTGCGAAGAATAATAAAATGAATCTACAGAAAAGAAAACATTGGGGAAGAATTAATATTTAATATTAAAATTAATTAATATTAACATTAACATAAAGACGAGAGAAAAAGATAGAGAATAAGACAAAGCATACACATTATGACAGACAAAGCTGGGGTGGATATGACCATACGAACATCGACACTTCGGATTCTGTGACATCAATTAGAAAATGAGGTATCATTCATGGATTACTACTGTCTTCGCTGGCTTTAAAGTATAAGAGGCTTTTAATCACATCGTTAAAATTAGAGTAAAATATATTGACTATCCCTTTATTTTACCTAAATTATACAAATCTCCATTCTATTTTGAAAACATATATAAACCTCCCTTGAAATTAAAATACAAGTTGTAGAAACCTCTCTTACATATTTAATATTTTATTTCTATCCACCCAACCGTTAGTTGACCGTCAAGTTTGACTATTAAATATTTACTTTGACCAAAATATCCCTTTTTCAACAAATGAATAAATATTTATATTTTCCTAAAAATAATTTTTATATAAAAATATAATTTTCATACATGTATAAAATTTCCAATATATTATAAAATTTTTTAATTTTTACTATATTATAAAATTTTAAATTTTTATCTTATTTATTGAAACTTATTTATTTAGTATTCTTTTAAATGACTAAAAACTATGCCTTTCAAATGAAAGGAAGAAAAAAATATATTTTATTCATAATATGTTATTAATAATTTAAATTTAATATAGTATATGACTTATATTAATTTTAAATTTTAATTTTTTAAATACATTTTTTTACATAAACATTTATAAACATGTTTATTTTAGTATGCATCTATTAATAGGATTAATCATATTTTTAATTAATTTTTCTATGTCTACATTAATTAAATTAATTAATTATTTATCTTAATATGAAAAAAAATTTAACATATAACTATTTACAAAAGTAAAAAATGAGCTAAGAAAAAGAAAGAAAAAACTCTTAAATTACTTAAACAATTTTAGACAAAATTAGGAAATTAGTAATGATGAAGGATAAATTAGTAAATAAAATTTATTTTAATATAAATTTTAATTTAAAAATAAAAAATCCTTAACGGAGTTAACGGTTTGGACCTAAGTGTATGTTTTTAAAATAAAGGGGAGGTCCATGTAATTAAGGCAAAATGCAAGGGAGGTTAGAGTATTTTACTCTTAAAATTAAGAAAAATGGTTAATTTATTACTACTCTTGTGGTCCTATTTATAATTATAAGGTAGAGAGAGAAAGAATTTTTTTGGTCTTATTTATAAGGCGTATTATTAAAATTTTTGTGTAAGTATACAATCTTACTCTTCATTTATTATAATTTAGGCTTCATTTTTCTAAGGAATAATATATCACTACTATAGATTTGTACATATATAACGCCTAATAAATAACGGTTACATAAAATAAACGTCATGTTTGTTGAGACTGAGGTTACGCAAGGATATATAATGCTTGTCACGCCCTTATCTTATTTTTACTTTTTTCAGAGTATTTGCGGAAAACGATACACAGTTTGGTGGGAAACACAGGAATAACATAAATATACTGATAATATGTGCATGATTACATAAATTCCCCATAGGGGTTTGTACATGATGATTACCATAAGTGTAGCCGTCTAGGGCTACTAGGGTGTTTAAACATGTAATATCCCAAAAAGTGATTAAGGGCTAATGACTTCAAAAGTGGATGTAATTATTGTTGAATAAACACTTTTGAAGAATGTGTGATGGGAATTTGGATATTTTAATGATTCCAATGGATTCCTTGTGAAAATTTATGTGGGAATGATGTTTGGTATGAAAATGGAACCAATGGAAGCAAAGATGCAAAATCTAAAATTCTGTCAAGTGAAATTCTATTCTGGGCAGTCCGTTTGTGTGAACGTTTTTAATGACCAAATGGTATCTAAAAATTCTGAAATTTTCCAGTCTTATAGTTCACATCTCAAGCTTCAAAATGGACATATAATTTGTTTCATTTCGTTTTGTGAACTAGGAGATATAACTGTCCAAAGTTTGGGATGGAAACTGAACTCTGTTTTGGGGCAGTGATGAGTTTTATGTAATTCTGGAATTGTGTGGTGATTTTTAGTAATGGTCCATATTTTTCCTATAAAGAGGACTTAAATACCTTTCATTTGGCTTTGGAATCACCTCATTTCAATTTTTCTAGAATTAGTTATGATTTTTCAAAGTTTGGGCAGAAAATCTGCCAGAAAATCCGAAAATGGGAATTATGACATCATCTCATTAAAAGATGATGTCAGCATGGAATTACATATGTTATCATCTTCCTCAGCTCATTTCTGTCGCACACAGCAGCTGAAAGTGGAGTGAGAACGTTGAGCTTTGTAGAGAGAGAAAGGAGAAGAAAAATCACAAGGTAAGCCGATTTCTCCGACGATTTAGCTCCTAACGCGTATAACTTCGATCCTAAGCTACTCCTCTTTGTTCTTTAAGGTTTGGAAGCTCAAAATCTGTTGTTGAGCACTTAGGGTTTTCAGCAATATTTGGGAAAAGCTTGTGGGAGCTTGAGGTAACTTCCAAACTTTCGTATATTGCTTATTCTGGCTGCTGTGGGCAATTTAATCGGTGAAATTTCGCCGGATTGCCATTGGTTTTAAAGTTTGGAAATGATGTGGCCTAGGGGTTATGCTGCCCAAATTGGGTCTTAATGTTAGTTGTAACCTAATGTAATGGTTAATAAAGTGGTTAGGAGTAGAAAGGAATGCGTTTACGGAGCCGAAATCGTAAAACCCCGATTTTCCCTGGAGAACTCATAAATTTCGGCCAGCCCTAGAAATGGGTCTTAGAGTTGGATTTTCAATGATTTGATGGTTCCATTGAGTTCAGGGGCAAAAATTAGGTGGGGTTACAGTTGGTCACTTTTTCAAAAAAGGCCGAGAAAGCATAATTACGGAAACACCCCTAAAACCCTAAAAGTAGGGCTGCCAAGGGCAATTTCGTAATTTAACATTGAATTTGATAATTCTGAGTCCGGAAATGGATTCCTTGGGCGAAAATATGTCAGGATAGCCCATGTCAAAATTTCAAGAAAAGTATAGCCGGACCGGGTACGGCGGGCCCGGGCCGGGTCCCCGGGGGTAGTTTTGTAAATTTTCATTATAGACTCATATAACCCCAAGTAACACTATGGAAGTGTCTAAATGGTGCATTTGGAATTGTAGGATTCGATATTTGCCGCCCTCGGGAGCCAACTGCGCCGAAGGACGTCAGGAAAGGACAAGGTAGTGACTCTCTCTCTTATACTATGTGTAATGCTCTGTATGTGTGTGTTATCACTGTTCTGTGATGAATCTTTGATGCTGCTGCGGTTACAGCTGGTGATAGCTGTCGTTTACAGCGTAAGCTGTCGTTTACAGCGTAAGCTGTCGTTATTGTGATTACAGCGTAAGCTGTCGTGATGGTGATTACAGCGTAAGCTGTCGTGATGGTGATTACAGCAAGAGCTGTCGTATTGTGTATACAGCCGTGAGTGCTGTCGTTTGTGGTGAAAACCATGTATCTCTGAGATTGCTGCTGCTGTTGCTGTTTGTGATTTATATACATGCTTTGTGTTTATGCATTGTGTGAGTGGTTTGTTACTACTGAGATTCTCTCGAATCTCATTCTTTCCTATAACTAACATTTCAGACAGGGCGTGTGGTTCAAAGGAGAAGCGGCCAACCCGGAGCACTTAGGATCTTTAGTGATACTAAGGATTTTTGAGATGTTGGTTATCTAGTTTAAACTCGGGATTACTGTATATTTTGAAGCATGAAGATCATATTCAATTTTGGATGTGTAATCCCCTAGTAAATACTTATAAACCCTCAGGTTATATATATGTATAGAACCCGGGAGTTGCCGGGGATTTAGCTATCCACTCTGATATGTGAATGTAAATCAACTGCATAGGTGATTATATTCGAATTTTGAAATGGAGACCAGGAACAGGAAAGAGATTTTGAATGATTTTGTGAAAACCCTACGGTATAGTAGGAAGTTTGAAATGAATTTAAACTATTCTACGGTCTCTAAACTGACTTAATTATGCATTATCAGAATATCATTATGTGTTAAAAGTCAGGGGGTTACAAAACACGTCTTAGTGAAATGGAGACATCTTCCCATCTTCGTTCCACCACTGCTGTCCTCTAATGTGGTTCTCTTCTCTGCTTTTAGTACACTTCCTGTTTTCACCTGTCTAAATTTGTTGGTAGGGGAGGGTGAAATTTGAGGGAATTTCATTAGGAAAATAGTACCAATATGCATGCAAGATAAGTGCTTAATACATGATATGCTTACATTACATAACTCATGTTCGCATAATAACATATCTGCGTGCTTAATATTTCAAACAACATACTGATGGCTATAGCATAAATAGAAACATAGCTCCAATCATTCATATATGTTTCACATAATCAAGCAAAGCAATAATATGTATCAATACATCAGCACAAATATCAAATATATGCAAAAGAGGTAAGTTCCCTACCTTAAGCCTTTTTCTCCTCGAAATGTATATCTCAATTTGCGTGCCAACAGCTTGGGCTCCATATTCGATCCTAAAATTTCAAATGTATAATTTAGACACTTCCATAGTGTTTCTGATGGTTATATGAGTATATATTGAAAAATTACCAAAATACTCCTAGGGACCCGGCTTGGCCCCGCCGTACCTAGTTCAACCATACTTTTCCCAAAATTTTGACCTGAGCTATTTTGACATATTTTCGCCCATTAGACACTTCCATAGTGTTTCTGGTAGTTATATGAGTCTATATTGAAAAATTACTAAAATACCCTTGAGGACCCGGTCGGCCCGGCCCCGCCGTACTCGTTCCAACCATACTTTTTCCAAAATTTTGACCTGGGTTGTTCTGACATATTTTTGTTCAAGGAATCCATTTACGGCCTCGGAATTACCAAATTCACTGCCAAAAGACTAGAATGCCCTTGGCAACTCCTATTTTATGGTTTCAGGGGTGTTTTTGTAATTATGCTTTTTTAGGCTTTTCTAAAAAAGTGATCAACTATAACCCTACCTAATTTTCCCTCCTGAACTCAATGGAATCATCAAATTATCAAAAATCCAGCCCTAACCCCTCCAAACAGCACTGGTTGACACTTAAAATTCTCAGGGGAAAATTGAGGTTTTTAAGTTTTGACTCCGCAGATTTGCTGCTTTCTGCTCTTAATTAATCACCTTATTAACTATTTAATTACATTAAAATCACCATTTAGACTCAATTTTGACAACATAATGTCTAGGACACAACATTTCCCAAATTCTATAATAACAGCAATTTAACCAGAAATTCACCGATTAAATCTTTCACAGCAGCCCGAATAATCAAAGATTGAAGTTTAGGAAATCACCTTAGCTTCTTTTTGGCTTTTCCTTTCTTGGCTGAACTCTAGCCTCCTCTCAATAATGAATTTTGAGCTTCAAACACCTTAATCCATGTAAAAGAGAAGCTTAGAGGAAGGATTACATAGGTTAGGAACTAATTCACCGAAGAAATCATTTACTTGTGTGATCTTTTCCTCCCTTTCTCTCTCTAGAAATCACAACTCCCTCTCTCTCTTTTGAGCTCAGAACTGACGTGAAATGAAGGAGGAAGAGGATGATAATTTTATATTATTTTCCCTTAATTTAATTATTTAATTTCCTATTGTCATATTTTTTACAAATTCTGATAGATTTTCTGCCAAAACTTTGAAAAATCATAACTAAATTTGTAGACATCGGTTCGGAGTGATTCCAAAGTTTATAGAACCCTTATTGAGTCTAGTTTCAAGAAAAAATATAGACTTTTGCCAATTGGAAGCACGTCATTCCTAGATATTTAGTTTTTGGAAGTTGTTTCAGAAAATATGCAGTTTTCCTAGGCTAACTTAAAAAATTCATAACTTTTTGTATACCTTAAATAGAAGCTTTAATAGACTGATGAGCTGAAACTACAAACACAAATTACACATAAAAAAGTTAATAAAATATTAGTGGTTGTAAATTATTATTTTTAATAATAATAATGTGTACAAAACATCAATATATAATAAAATAAAATATGATTAATTAGCTTAAATCAAAAAATATGATTCAGAAAAAGAAAGAAAGAAAAAAAAAAGGAAACCATATATAATCCCAACATTAATTAAATTATTTTCAGCTCAATGTTGAGAATATAAAAAAAATTATTTTTGACTAGCTACATTATATTGCCAATTAATCTTGGGTAGTCATAAATATGATGCATGCATACGTACATATAAATTGGAGCAATTGGGACCAACTGGATGGAGTGGGAACCAAAATTAGAAGACAATACAAAGATAAGGGAAGGGACAGGAGTGGGGATGGTAGTTGGAACAAATAAAAACAAAGAGTAGATTCGCTGATGAAGATGTGTAAGCGTGTGGGTGTGTTTTTTAGTGTGAAGATGATAGGAAATGGAGGGAGGGGGCAACAGATCCCCTAAGAAGATGAGAAAAGGAAAGTAGTTTAATGGAGGAGAGAGTAGTTGAATAATTAAAGTGGAGTAGTAATCAAAAATAGAAGGAATGGGGAGGAGGACGCAGGACCACTACGCGGGAAGTGAAATAAGAGATAAGGGTTGGGGCAGGGGGAATTGCTATTGGTGGAGATGGATTACACTATCCACTTGAAAAAAAAATATTTTTTTATGTAATGGGCAAGTATGGCGCCTACCTCACTTGCTCAACTAGCTGTGGCGCCTGGGCATCCTAGGCGCCATAGCTGGTATTATTGGGCCACGTGGCAGGTGCCACACATGGCCCCAGATTAGCTGTGGCGCCAAGTAGGCAAGCGCCACACTTGGCCTTGCCAACTGTGGCCCCTAACCCACTAGGCGCCACAGCTGGTACCCAAAATTATATATATATATATATATAGAGAAAAAAAAGGAAGCTGTGGCACTTCTTTAAAAAATGGCCACAAAATGTGAGTCACCTTTCAACCTTTTTTGTAGTAGTGGTTGCATATTGGGCAAAGTTGAACTATCACAAAAAGTCATTAGGATTGTTAAATGTTAATGGTTTTTATGATGATTTGTTATGTGTTTTTTGATCATGTTGTGGAAACAGAATTCATACCCCAAGCGACTCGCCACTCCATAATTGCTACACCAACTGCTGATCAGCTACTCGATCAACTGCAAACCTATGAACCTAAACCAGATCTACTCGTCAAGCAAATAGGTGGGCAATCTTCAGATAGCAATCAGAAGCAAAACCCAGATACCACTCTTCAGTTGTAACTTTCCTTAATTTGAGCTTTAGAAGACATTGGGGACAATGTCTGATTTAGGTTGGGGGAGGAGGAAAATTTTTTTTTTTAGTTAATTAGTAAAACCATTAGATGCATAGGGTGTGGGAAAAAATGGCAGAGTAAGGAGTTATTTTTAACTTCTGAGACGCATTTTATTAGTTGCATATTTTTGTTCCTTCTTAAAAAAAAGTAAAAGTGAAAGAAAAAATCATCCTATTTAAGTGCTTTGTAATGATCTTAAGAAGTATATAAGTTTTGAGTATGGATTAATTGAATTTAGAGATTTCATAGCATGAATGAACAACTGATTGTTGCAACTAGTAATGAATTTTGAGATTGAATGAGCTGAGTTTGAAAGCCCCTAACCGTGAGCTTTTAAGCCTATAATGATTATTTCTCCTGTGTGTGATATTCATCTATTAAGTTGTCACTTTAGAACTTGCTTTAAATCTGGTTGGGATTACATTTCACATGCACATTCAAAGATGATAGAGGCATTCATTTTGTTTAAATAAAGCCAAATAGCCAACCTTGCAATTATACCGTTGATAAGCCCCTTTGAGCCTAATTGACTATTTCTTTGTTCTCAACCCATTAACATATGCTTTAATGATATATCAAGTGCTTTTACCTAATTCGGAAAATTAGCAGAGCATTTGAATTTTTTGTGAAATAGGCTTTTGATAAGTATGGGGGTGTATATATCATCAACTTTAGAGTTGTAAAAAAAAAAAAGATGAAAAAGAAAAAAAAAATTTGAGTATTCAAATTGTGGGTTGTTGTAATGAAATAGATTTATTCAGAAGCTAACCCATTTTTCAATTATTCTATTAATTTCTTAAATTTAGCCCTTTACATCACGTTTTACATTCCTTTTACCTTAACCCTACTACAACTCTTAATAAGTCTTTTTGATTTGAGTTATGCATGTGAATTAGGTAGTAGAAATTGAGATTTTTAGCAAGCCTATGATAGTATAATTTTTTTGTTGAATTTGAGCGAAACACTTACCCTAAACACTTGAGAGATTGAGAGAATGAGTAGTAATTACGAACTCAGTTTATTCAGTTTGAAATAAAGTTACCAGTTTATATTTTCATTGATTCATGAATATTATGATCACTTTATTTTTCAATTGTGTTCTTGCTTATAACTTGACACTTCTAATTTTGTTGGAAACATTAATGGTCACTCCTTGTCCGAGGACGTCCAAGAGCTAAGTG
Source organism: Inga oerstediana (assembly GCA_963210345.1). Lineage (NCBI taxonomy): Eukaryota > Viridiplantae > Streptophyta > Magnoliopsida > Fabales > Fabaceae > Inga > Inga oerstediana. The sequence continues at coordinate 76,773,167 of OY723400.1, forward strand.
TGGGAGAATTTGATAAGTAAAATATTTGCATATTAATTTTCCCTTGTATGATGATTTTGTGGATGATATTTGAGCTCAATTTAATAAATTTGGGTGTAATTAATAAATAAATAATGATTTTGGTATAAAATAGAATTTCTTGAAAAATACTAAATTAGACTCTCTTTCCATTTTCAGGCAATATCTAGAGCTCTAGATGTCAGATTAGGACATTTTATATATGGATAAAAAGCTAAGAAAGAGCTCTATAACTTTTATGTTGAGACCAAAATCCAGTTCTATCTCCAAGGGTTTTGAATTTTGCTTGGAAGTTGAGAGTGGGAATCATCTACCATTCCACCAACCACTTCATCTTCTTTTTCACCTACTACTTCATCTATTACATTTCATCTACTACTTCATCTACCACATTCTATCTACCACCTCATCTACCCTACTCTATTCTTCCCTATATATAGCCACTCTCTCTTTCACATTTCACATACCAATTCATATCCATTACTCTCCTCTCTTCTTCACTTACAACTATTTCATATCCATTACTTTCCTTTCCTCTCCACATACACCATCTTAGAGTTAATTTTATGCATTGTATTACTTTTTGAATGCCTCCATATTGGAAGGCTTAGGATTGTATTACTTTTTGCATGACACCTACATGGAAGGTTTTACCTCCTAAAGGGACGGCTAGATTTTTCTATTTTTCATGCATCTTTTGGTTGTATATTTATGTTTGAGAATTTAATATTCAAGTTTTATGCAATATTATGAGGATGTCATTCTAGTTTTATATAATGTTAATTTATTTTGGTTTTGTTTTTAATTTTATCATGGGCTAACATTTCAATTTCTTAGGGTGATGACGTAGCTTACTAATAACGGATTAAATCTAGTTTTAATTTTTCATTCATGATTGAGTTTTAATTATTATTCTTAATGCTTTCATTTTGATTGGTCATCTTTTGAATGATTTCAATATATATGTTGAGACTAGAAGGAGATACATGTGTGTAGACCCTATAATTAAAATCATAACTTGCATATGAAATGGGAATATATTCATATGAGTTGTGTAGTCTTATAGAGTTCCGTAAAATTTAAGGCATAATTAATTACTTAAATTCATATAGGAATATATTGGATTAACAATTAATTATTGAATTGCTTGACCTTGGAAGAGGCTAGTAATTAAATTAGGGAAACTCGACTATCAATCATGTGGAATAAATTGGGCTAGAATAGATAAGTGATTCAATCCGGAATTTGTTAAGTGAAATCTAATCTCTAGGGCCTTTTTTCATATTTGTTTTCATTTATCTGCACTCATATTTAATTGTTTTTCTTTAATTTTATACTATCAATCACCAACTAATCGATCCACTAAATAGAATTAAAATTACTCATTTTGGTATTTAGTGATCAATCCTCGTGGGAGCGATACTCTATTCATTTCTGTATTACTTGATTACGATAGTGTACACTTGCACTATTTAATTGATCATCTGCAAACGTAACAATAAGCTTTTCTTCAAATTGGCTAGAAAAGAAGACTACTTAGAGTCCTCATTCTCTAGTTGAGACCTCTCTTTCTTCACTGCTTCTAACTCTTTCATGAATCCAACGGTGTAAGGTGTCATAAACACTCTTCTTCTTTTGGTCTTGAAGAGACAACAGTTTAATCTCACACTCTTTCATTTCTTTTTCTTTGCTATAGTGCATGCTTGGCAATCCACAAATTCATGGTTTCATAAGCCCTTTTCTGCAAGCCAAAATAAAACTCCTTTCACATGTTTACCTCATAAATTGTAAAAGTTATTCTCAAAAGCTAATCCAAACATGCACATACATAGTTCAGCTTGCAATATTTGTATATTTGTCCCTTCAATTATGCTTCCCTTGCTTGAGCCTCAACCATAGAATTCTCAACCTTTTAAATTTCAAATAAAGGAGTCATGGTTGCTTCTTTTACTTGCAAAACTTCTTAAGAAGGTGGCTTCACTGTTTTCTTAATTAAATTTTATAACATGTTAATGGAGAGAGGAACTATTTGTTGTTTAATTATGTAAGTCTATTTCATTCAAAGAAAGTGTAAAGTATGATGTATTTAAAAATTTTGTGTTTTCAAGCTGTTAAAATCTAACATTTTTTATTCAAAATATTTCAATAAAGTGTAAGCTTACTTAAGAAGATGTTGTATTGGAGGAAAACTCATGGTTTTGATTGTGGATCTTTAGAATGCAAATGGAGTCTCTCTTTCACTCTATATGAACACATACAAATATTCAAAATATTGCATAAATTTAATTCATTTGTTTTATATTGTAAAATATGATAATCTTACTTGTGGAGGTTCAATTTGTGAAGTAGTAGTAAATGGCAGAGGTTTGTTGGCTTGTTTAGAATCCTTGACTTCATCAGCTTCTGATTCTGGACTTTCTTCATCTGATTCTCCTATAGCTTCTTCTAATTTTGGACTTTCTTCATCACTTGCCTCTACTATTCCCTTAATCTGTAACTATTAGGACCACTTTTAGCAACCTAAGAAAATCCAAGACAAGGCAAAGACACTTTTTGTTGGCCTATAAATTTAGAGAAAGAAATAGAGAAGTAGTATAGCTATAGAACTGCTATAATTAAAGGCTATGAGAAGGTTAAGTTGAGGACTGTGAAGAGTACTTTTTGGGTCTATAAATCTTCCCTTTGGTTGAAGAGAGACAGAGGAGAATTTTGATTGGAGTGTGGCTTTGGTCTTAGGTGGAGAGTGCTAACCTCTTGAATGCTTGGCAAATCTGTTGTGTTTTATGTTTATGTTGTGTGTTTGTTGTAGTATATTTTGTTCTGTTTCTTTTTAAATTGCAAGTGTTACTTTGATTGTATTTTATGTTTATGGGGGTAAGAATCATTGTTTCCCTTTGTAACAACATCATCATTCTTATGTATTTCCACTCTTTTTCCTTGTTTTCATCTATTTTCTCTTGTTGCTAGTTTAAAATAGGTATGGTCATAACAGTAACATATAGGGGACCCGACCACAAAGAACTTAAGAAGTTATGGATTTAATTTATTGATACGGCACAATAATTTGGAAGCAAACGAGAAGGCTATAAGTAAGAGATAACTATAAACCATTGTGTTTGTGTTGTTCACAAATACTTTTTCTTTTTTTCGCATTCTCACTAAGAGCATCCCCAACAAAGCCTTCTCCATTTGACAAAGGAGCCTAATATAAATAGTAGTAGCATGAAGTTATAATAAAATAATACAAACATGCAACTATTTTTACTAATAGTAAACAATACGACTCATTCTTCATATTTCATAAGATCTGAAGATCATAGAGGAATCATTATTGATCTTTTATCAAAACCTAGTGATTACAACAAAATAACAGGATTCTTATATGACAAACACATACGTCTGTTATTAGCAGAGATGTGATAATGAAATGAAATGATGAATGAAGTTCTTGGGGATCCAGTTAAGAATATTAGGCGCCAATGTGACAAATTTCAAGGTTGGCCATAAGCCATATTTTCATAGAGATCCTCAAAAACTGATGAGAGCTTTGAATTGAAGCAAGGCATCATATAGTAGAGCTGCTACTCAATCAACAACTAAAAACTTAAAGCTAGATGCAATTGAGAAGACTAAGTGATACACATAAAGGTTTCAGTAATATATGTATGATTATGTATAATCTATATACGATACCATTAATCATAAAACAATCAAGATATGTTGATTAGGAAAACATAAAACCACTTAATCTAGAACTAAGTGGGCTAGCGATGCAGATATATACAAGGGTAAAGGTCTTGTTTTCTTGTGCTAAAAGCAGGCCTATGTTTGGGAAGATATGTGAAATTCTCCATATGATCAGAACCCAGGCCTTAAGGAAGGACTTGAGATATGAATCTCTAGAGAGCTAGATATTCATACAAGTCTCTACATCAAAATATCAAACTTTCTGATGCAGGATCCAAGTCTTATACCTTGCAACTGTTTCATATCCAAGTATCATTAAGCGTTTATATCAAATATATACACAACCTTGATTACCAAAAATGGTGACCTAATGTTAAACTAGGATACTGGGGAATAGAGGGAAAGAAAACTGAACTTACATGATTACATTTCCTCAAGAGAACAAAGTCATTTTCTCCATTTCTCAGGTATATGACCTTTACGTCTGGACAAGTAGAGTCACCCAGCCCCAATTCCTAGAGATAAAACCACAACTTTTAGTAATATGGCCCACCAAAAGTATAACTATAACAATATGTTGTTTCAACGCTTAGTTTAGAAAGTTTCCATTAGTCATCATTTGCTTCTTTTGTTCTTCCTAATTGACATTAAAAGAATTAAAGAATAAAAAAATTGTTAGAAGTTTTTCAACAGATTCAGGACATCATATTGATCATATAACACAAATTATCTTGACCAAATCTTCAGAGAGTCAGAAACAAGAAAAATACATATATTAAGAGGCTTCTCTTTCCTTTTGACTACCAAAAGATGCATCAGTTATACAAGTTGTTAATCAAGTAATATGAAACTCACATGCAGCATCTTTATTCTTCAAGTGCTTTCTCTCCCTTTTCTAAATCATTTAAGGTGCTGAAGTTATTCTTCTAGCTCCTTCTCCAACTTCTCAATCAACTGGATTGTGTGCTCAAGGGACTGCTCATGTCTATATTTCTCCAAGGCCTAGCAATTAAGGTGTTATTTTGAACATATAAGGAAAAAAATAGTAGTATCAGACCCTTGTAAAAAGGAATATCTTACATAGTAAGAATATAAGTCAGCTCTGTACTATTTTATGTTGCCATCTATCATATCAAATCACCAAGAATTAGAATATGATGAGCATTTAAAAAATCATGCGTGTTGAAATACTCCCAAGGAATATTAATTTAGATAGCTAAAATGACACAAATAACTCCTTAAACCATAGCAATTAAGTACATCAGGAAAAGATGGCTCGTATACAATACTTCATTTATATAACATATCATGAAGAAGATCATTTCAACATGAAATATCCCATGAAAAAAAGGGAAAATAGTTGTGCCTTCCAGAATATCTGAGTCACTTTAGATAAACAGTAACATTGTAGGTTCTTAAATGTATGTCTTGTAGTCAAAGCATGCCTGTCTCAGTGAAAAACAAGAACTTCATAAAACATAAAAGATGTGCCCAACTATAATAAAAACGAGTGGAAAACAGAACTTTATAATGTTCAATTCCCACAAAACAGCGAGTGGATACTATATTTTGGGCATTTTTAGCAACTGTAGTATCAAGTAAGGTGAAACAAAGCAGACCATGACGCAGGGAAAACGTAGGGAAACAGAGCATGATGCAAGGCATGATGCTTGAACAGGGAATGACGACCTGAAGGGGGTTGGTGAGGCACACCATTTCTGACCTTTGTAATATTTTAAGGAGTTTGGTTTTAGTATAAATAGGTTAAATGCCAATGTAATAAGACATCTAGAAATTGAATAAACATATTTGAGATTGGTTCCTGTATCATTTTGGTATCAGAGCTGAGTTCCAGAGTGCCAGAGAACGAAAGAGTGAGGAGTGGGTGAGAAACCAAAACATGAGAAAAAGAGTGTCTAATTTTCACTCTCAGAGTGCTTTTTGAAGAAACTGACCTTACTATTGTGTTCAAAAGGCTGAAAAACCTAGGAATAACCTTAGTCACAGCCGTGAAACAGTCCCACGCGCCTCCACGGAGATCGTTAGAAAGTCGTCGGAATTTCACACGTCGTCGCCAGAGTTCAGAGGTTGAAGATGATGACGTCATCAGCCATGTCATCCTGATTTGCTGCGTCAGTGACAGGTCAACCACTTGTTGCCTGACATGTGTCCCATCTGCCACGTCAGACTACATGGTCAACACAATTTCTCAAAATTACATTTTGACCCCAAATTTCTGCAAAATTACATTTCTGACCCCAAACCTTCTGAAATTATATTTTTACCCTAGATTTCTGCCAAAATTACATTTCAGACCCTAAAACTTTCTGAAATTATATTTTGATCCCAGATTTCTATCAAAATTAAATTGCAGACCCCAAAACTTTATGAAATTATATTTTGAGCCCAGATTTTTGCCAAAATTACATTTTATCCCCTTAAAGTTAATAAATTCTAATTTTACCCCTTTCTTTTCCATAAACACCTATCCTAACCCTAATTGTTCCAAAATTTCTAGTTTTACCCCTTATTTTTGTTCCATAAATACCAATCTTATACCCTTCCACCCTATACCTAATAACTGTGTTCTTTAAGTCCTAACCTTACAAGAACAATTCCAAAATACCTCCAAGATGAAGAAACACACACAAGATTGAGATGAACGAGATGAGACGCCGGATACAGGAACTGGAAACTACTGTACAAACACAACAAGCCATGTTAGAATCTCGCAGTGAATATCCAGAGGATGATTCGGATAACAACAATTCGTCATCCACTAACTACCACCACCATCCTCAACAACAACCATTCCGCCTTAATGACATTAAGGTAGGCATACTTGAATTTGAGGGAAGACTTCAACCAGATGAATTCGTTGATTGGCTTCAAACAGTCGAACAAGTTTTTGAATATAAAGAGATTCCTAATGAGTAGAAATTCAAAATTGTTGCCATCAAATTAAAGAAACATGCCTCCATATAGTGGGAAAATCTCAAGAAAAGGCGTGAAAGAGAAGGAAAAAGCAAGATCCGAATGTGGGATAAGATGCGATGTGAGCTCTCACGTAAGTTTCTTCCAGATAATTATTATCAAGATAATTTCCTTCAATTACATAATCTCCGTCAAAAGGCTTTGTCTGTGGAAGAATATAAGAGGGAATTTGAAAAACTCATAATGAAGTGTGATATCCAAGAGAGGGAGGAGCAAACAATAGCCCCTTATCTCGGAGGGTTAAATACTAACTTTGCCCATCCAGTGTAGCTTCAACAATACTAGACTTTAGACGACGTCATTCGTCTATCCATCCGTATCGAGAAGCAATTGCCCAAAAGGTTTTTGTACCAACCGCCTTCCTCAACCAGACTTCCTTTTGATGGGCGTAAACCACAAATGCCTTAGCCTAACTCGTCAAGCAAACCGCCACCAAAGGCCGCCAAGGTGTTTAGCTCCAAAGCACCTAAGTGCTTCAAATGCCAAAGGTTTGATCATATCACTTTAGAATGTCCTACTCATAGAGTTGTTACTATTATCAAAGGGGAAACTTCTGCAGTGTTTGAAGAAGAAGAGGAGCCCATGCATGACAAAGAGCCAGTGTTTGATGAGGAACCAGTTTTTGACAAAGAAGTCACTCCTGCTGATCACGGTGAATCACTTGTGATTAGAAGAAGCCTGCATACAGCAACTGTGAAAGAAGAGCCTTGGCTATGTCATAATATTTTTCATACTCACTGCACTACTCAAGGTAAAGTCTGTGACGTCATTATTGAAAACGGAAGCTGTGAAAATGTAGTCTCCAGCTATATGGTAGAAAAGTTGCAACTACCAACTCATAACCATCCGTGCTCTTACAAGCTCCAATGGCTTAACTAAGACAACGAGGTAAAAGTTTTGAAACGTTGGCTTGTTACTTTTTCTATTGGTAAAAGGTATCATGATGAAGCTTGGTGTGATGTTGTTCCTATGGATGCCTGTTATCTTCTTCTGGGGAGACCTTGGCAATATGATCGACGTGCTCTGTATGACGGTCATATAAATACATATTCCTTCTAAAAGGATGGCGTGAAGATTCAGCTTGCACCGTTGCCGCTCGATAAACACATCAAATGCAAAAATGAATCCAAGCCAATAGTATCATTAGTCAAGAAATCATAACTAAAGGTGACCAAATTAGGAAGCCAAATCATAGGTTTTCTTCTAGTGCTTGGAACTGTCATCCCAGCAGAAGTTCAGCAGCTGTTAGCTAGGTTTCCTGATGTGATCCCAGATGACATTCAGTCAGGATTATGACCCATGCGAGACATTCAACATGCCATGGATTTCATTCCATGAACAGTAATTCTTGGCAAGCCAGCTTATAGGATGAGTCCCCAAGAACATGCTGAAGTGCAAAGGCAAGTTGAGGAATTGCTGAAAAAGGAATTGATCTGTGAACGTGTCAGCCCATGTGCGGTGCCTGTACTCTTGGTACCCAAGAAAGATGGAAGCTGGAGAATGTGCGTAGTTGTGTGATAACTCTCCATATTTTGTACATTTAAAGGATATTTTAAAGATAATTGGAGAGTTATTAATACAAAATCTAAGGGATTGTAATGAGATTTTGGAAGATATCAATTTGGTGCATTATTTATGGGAGTTTATTGTAATTAATATAGTTTTAAAAGTAATGATAAAAAAAACAAAAGAGAATGAAGTTATTCCATTTTATTGATAGTTAGTGCTACAAGTTCTTTTCCTTTGATTTATTTCTCTTTTCTTTATATCAGGTGATGCTGACCCAAAAAGAAATAAAAAAAAAGATGTCACCGTTTTGGGCCAAGAAATTAGAATCATTGGACTAAAGGAAATGAAAGCCATGTACTGAAACGGAACGGCTGCGTTTTGGAGAAAAAAAAGGGAATGAAACCTAAAGGAAAGGAGACAAGCGGCAGAGAAAAAGGAAAAGGAGAGTGGCCACAAGAATGGACATTGAGTTGGAATGGAAGACCTAAAATAATAAAAAGGAAGAGCCACGGAGAGCAACAGCGGTGCCGCATAGTGAAAGAATAAAAAAGAAAACAAACAGAAGGCAGCTGGACGAAAGAAAGACACAGCCGCAATTAATGAATTCATCAGGATCAACTTAGAGATCTACAGAGCAGCGAAAGGAGAGGAGTAGCAGCGAGGATTGGGAGCGAACCAGAGCTTCGTTTCTGGACTTGGGTGGCTGCACAGAAAAGTAGCACAGAGCAGCGACTGGAAGAGCTTTGGGTTCAGCGTGGAGTGAGCTTTGGTTTCCTTCCACTTATGCTATGTTCTCCATGACTGATTCTGGCCTTCAATTCCCTGTTACTGTGGTTGTTTTCAATTCCATATGAATTGGAGCTCTGAATTCAATTTTGCTGTAATGGGATTTATTTCAAACATGTGTGGCTAGACTCTTTGAACCTATAGAGTAGTTATGAACTAATTTGAGGATTTGAGCATGTATGAACTAATTAATTGTGCTTAGTGCTATTTTTGTTTACTTAATCTTATATTAATTTATCTAGTGTTTGATCACCATTAAGTATGAATTTGGAGAATTTAGATTAGCCTTGGAAGAGGGATCTTAACTGGACCATAGGATTAAGTAATGTGGGATTAGAATTTATTCTAATTTGCCAATAGGATAGGAATATATCTATTGGACCCATATAATCATATTAGAGTGAATTTGGACATTTATTGCCTTTTGAGTGAATTAGTTAGGAATAACAATTTTAACTTGAGAGAGGAGTATAAGTGATTGGAAGATACTTATATTCATGTAAACTCTAGATTAACAATTTAACATTAAGTGCTTTTAATTGGGTAAATGCATGCTCTAAAAACTTAAAGAAGGGATTAGCCACTCTAGGTTGTTTTTATCAATTGAAATTTTTAAATCATTAGATTTGTCTCTTTTGCTTTTGTTTAAATTGTCTTTCAATCTCTTCCTTTGATTTGCTCAACTTAAATGAAAATGGGAATTTTAATGCCTAATTATCTATTACCTTGAATCTCTGTGGGATGACCTTGATTTGCTACTATACTATTTTAAAGGCTCGTACACTTGCAGTGCATATTTAAAATTTAGTAGCATCATTGTCGTGTAGTCAACATGATCACAATTAAGTATTGGTTTCCGATACCTAGGATTGACGACATGCTGGACCAGTTATATGGATCCACTACCTTCTCTAAGATTGATCTTCATAGCGGATATCATCAAATCCAAATTCGTCCGGGAGATGAATGGAAGACTGCTTTCAAAACCAGAGATAGGTTGTACGAATGGAATGTGATGCCATTTGGGTTGACAAATGCTCCTAGCACGTTTATGCGCCTGATGAACCAGGTTCTTTACCCTTTCATTAGCAAGTTTGTTGTTGTTTACTTTGACGACATTCTTAACTACAGCAAGAGTATAGTAGATCACTTAGAGCACTTACGTCAAGTACTGCAAGCTCTTCGTGAACAGAAATTTTATGCCAATTTGAAGAAATGCACTTTTTTGACAAATGAAGTCATTTTTCTGGGTCACATTATCACTACAGAAGGTGTACGGGTTGACCTAGGTAAAATTGAAGCCATTAATAGTTGGCCAACTCCGTAATCTATCCAAGAGGTTCGGAGCTTCCATAGATTAGCTTCCTTCTATAGGAGGTTCATTCAAAATTTTAGTTCCATTGCCGCACCCCTCACAAATTACATCAAGGGAGACAAGTTCTAATGAACAGAGAAGGCTCAGAAAAGTTTTGAAGAATTGAAGAAACGTTTGACAGAAACTCCTATGCTAGCTCTTCCTAACTTTGACCAAGTGTTTGATGTTAGTTGTGATGCATCTAACATCGAGATTGGTGCCATTCTTAGTCAAGAAGGCCATCCAATTGCTTTCTTCAACGAGAAACTTAACGATGCTAATTAGTAATGCTATTACATGAAATCCCTATCCCATCCAATGGATTGAAAGACAAACTGGTGTGGACCAAAGCTCGAAATGGAGAGCACCAGGTGAAGTTGGGGTACCACCAGGGGAAGGAAACGACCTCTGCCCATACCACTAAAGCTGGCTCCTCTACAGTCATTTCCACAACTTGCTGGAAAGTGATTTGGAAAATTAAAGTTATCCCAAGAGTACAACAGTTTATTTGGCGGGTTCTTAGTAATGCTATTGCTACTAACGCAGCTCTCTTTAGAAGGAAAAAATCCCTGGTTAGTCAATGCCCTATTTGTGAATTGACAGAGGAAACTATTGAGCACTTATTTTTTCATTGCCCATGGATCAGGTGTATTTGGTTTGGTTGCACGCTATGTGCTAGAATTGATGCATCTAATGTGTCCAATTTTACTGCCTGGTGGATACATATGATAGGCACGGAGTTGTTGAAGAAGCAGGATATTTCTTTAATCTGTTGGATCTTGTGGTTCATATGGAAGCAACGAAATGATAAGGTCTTTAACCATAAAGAACCCAACCCCTCTGTTGTTATTAAAATGGCTATGAAGAGCAACTTTGAATACTGGATTACCTGTGATAAATTGAACTTGGGGATGGAGTCACTGAGGTGTACTAATCATTCTACTATTAATTGGATCCCTCCCTCTACAGGTAACTTGAAAGTCAATTGTGATGGGGCATTCAAACCTGGCAATGAAGATGTTGCTATTGGGGTGATATGCCGAGATAACCTTGGACAGTTCAAGTGGGGTTATGTGGATAAATTGAAATCTATCTCTGCATTCATGACTGAAGCTTTGGCATTAAAAAGGGCATTGCTGTTAGCCATGGACTTGGGACATAATAAAGCTGTTTTTGAAATTGATTGCCTTCCCTTGCTCACTTGTGTTGTTACTAAATCACTAGATTTGTTTGACTGGAGGAGCAGAAGTATTGTTCAGGATATCATATGCCTTCTTTCTTCTGAGGTTGGGTTCTCTTTGTCACTTACCCCAAGACGAGGTAACCGTGTAGCTGATTTACTTGCAGCTAATGCTTATAAGGGGGTGTGCCCTATAGGGTGGGTATTTGAACCAACACCTTCTTTGATGTCACTTCTAACCTTGGATGAGGAGGCTTGTGAAGATGCTGATGGTACTTCTATTCCCACCTCTTGAATGGGTGGTGACTAGTTTTATTTTGCATTTAGACTTGGTTTGTTTGATTTGTCATGTTAATTTTCTGTTGTTATTTTTGGGATTGACTTCTTTTATTGTATTAGATATGCTTTTACAATATTAATAAAAGTACCTTTTGAGCAAAAAAAAAAAAAAAAAAAAATTACAGCAATAAAGAACATAAGCAAAATAGCTCATATTTCTCCCGTATTCCTCTGCATTTTTTCTACTGCTCTCACGCTTAAATCAGAAGTATGTAGCCCATCTGAGGAAGAAGGTAATGATGTCAATCTTAGAATATGCCTTGCCAAACTGTAGTTTCTTGGATGCATACAGCATACACATATCATGAGTAAGAGATGTGGAGTACAGAATTGCGCTTGGGGATGATATGACAGAAGAAACATTTTCATCTAGAAAGAGGAACGAAGAAAAGCTACCCCTGCAGAGAGAGAAAATAAATACATTCAAGAGCCCAAGAAATGAAGAGGTACATGAAAGGTGTTAGGTAGAGATGTTAAATTTTCTTATTGCTTACAGGAGCTTAGGAAGCAACAAACAAATAAATATATAATAAAAATTAAATAGCACAAGAGATATTAGAATTATTAACATGAAAAACTTCTCAATTTAATAATAAAAGCCACTGGTCTTCCGGATCACATAAAATTATATCTATTATGATTAAAACAAAATATAGGAGAGTCTCAATCATATGCACAACCACATGCAATATAATCATTCAGCCAAACAATCAATGCTACAAGCTTACAATAAAAAACAAAAAAGTTTAAAAATACAGAAAAAAAAAAGAGTTCACTACTAACATAATTACTTTTTTTTTTTGAGCTAACAAGAGAGTAATTGGTAGCACCCTCAACCGTTTTAGGTTTCTCTCTTGTTCTTCTTTTTTTTTTTTTTCTTTCCGTAAGTTAGAAAGTACATAAAATTGAATAATTAAATTTCGGCATTTCAGGACCCCAAAACCCAACATGATTAGGGTCCCATGCTTGGGCATCTCTACCTGTCATCTCCAAGAATACCTGAGGTATCTCCAGATACATCTTCTTCATCTTCCGACGTTAGTGGAACCACCTCAATCTTCTCCACTTGTCTCACCACCTCCCTCCCTCATATCTGGCCGATTCTTGGGGAACTTATTGATGCAATCCATTGCGATATAAAGCAAACTCATCATCCCAGGAAGTGCACTTTCCTCCACAAAAATTTCCGTATCAAATATCTCTGCCTATAATTGTTCCCTCCCTACACATTGGACCCAACTATAGAGGTCCAAACCGGTAACCCCAGGTGGGGCTGAACAGTCAGATATCCTGCCTGTTAAAAGTTCTAAGAGAAGGCTTCCATAGCTCCAGACATCAGATTGCTTTGATACTTCTCTCGCGGACCCATATTCGGGTGATTTGTAAACGACCATGTGTTGACCTGCAATGGGTTGTGCTACGAGGGAAGCGAGTCCGTAGTCAGAGACGAGGACTCTGTCGTTTTCATCTAGCAGGACATTTGAGGACTTAAAGTTTCCATGGGGAGCCATTGTGTTGTTGGGCTTGGCATTGAGATGAAGGTATGTTAAAGCTCTGGCTACCCTTTTTGCCACTGATAATCTTGAGTTCCATGTGAATGGAATCCGATTTTCATTTCTGTTTCCTGTAATGAATGTCCAATCCAGTTTTGAGATGCATAACTAGGTAATGCGCATGCTGAGATTGATTTTTCTTTGTTTTTTTAGATAGATAAGAAAGATTTGAACCTTTTTTCTTTTTATTTTCAGCTCTTGACAGTTGACACTTGAGCTGCCACAGGTCAACTACTACGATTGATTGCTAATAAGATTGAAAAAATGACTTATTTAGATAAATAGTTTTCTTTCACTTAATATAGATTGTTAGAATTAACTTATGTTAATCCTCAGAATTGAAGGGATCTTGACTGGGGACTTACTAAATCATCTCCAAGTATTACAGAGGTAATGTTTCGTATGTACTTATGTAACAGCCAGGTTGACTGTCTATAAACATCAGAAAGTTCTTAATTTGTTTTAAACCCATTTTTAAATAGAATGAAATGCATGTCAGAGCAAAATGATTTGCATAAGAAAGAATTAGTTTATGTAGCTAAGTATACATACTTTCATATTAATGAATCTGACCGGATTGGATTCTTTTTGAGTTTTAGATTATTGACACTTATTATACTCAAACTTCCTGGGAACTGTTACCTCATGCAAGGAGGAACATTTCGATTTGTTGCCATGTTCTATTTGCTATAATAACTTTAGTGGTTTATAAAACAAAGAAGCGAGTCCAGAGAGAAAATTACCATGAAGCCTAGAGAAAAGATTTCCCTTCTCTGCATATCTGTAGAGCAGCAACCCCTCATCTCTGGAATATCAGTAAGCAAGCAAAGGCAACAAATTTGGATGCTTCAGATCAGCAATTTCTTGCAATTTCGTAAAGCATTTTTTCCATTAGGACCTAGGATCTTAAAGTGATTTTTTTTGCAATTTTGCCCTTTAAGTACTTGAAAAAAAAAATGCTTAATGCATATCACTATATACTCCTTCGGTCCTTCTTATAAGACATATTTATCTAATTTGATTAGATTAAAGAAGTTAGTTAAATTAGTTAATATGACATGTATTTTCTAAAATACTCTAAACATCTTTCTTAATTCTCTCTCCTCCTTGATTATGGTTGAGGGAGCATCAAAAGGGGTAAATTAGAAAAAGATTGACAAATATGAAAACTATGTCTTATATTTAGAACTAAGATTAATGCCCCAAATATATCTTATATTTAGACATATTACTTGATGCATATAACTCTCTTCTACAAGGGGCAATCTCATTGCCTGCAATACTGCACACATGCTCCCATTTAAGAGGCAACTTGAGCTTGTTCAATTTAGGACCTTATGTTAAGAATCAAATTCAGCCCGCAACTAGCTCTTATTTTCGGGAGTGGAGGTAGTATTAGATAAGAATTGTCCAGCTCAACTACTTTAATATGCTAAGATGTGTACTGCATCCTCTGCTTTTGAGTCTCCTCTGATCAAGTGCCCTTTATTTATTTTTTATTTTTTTTTGGATACAAAGGCAAGCCGAAGCCTGAATTAACTAGAGCTAGGACATCAGCCTAGGTACATATCATAGAACAGCCAAGATACAAGCTAAGAGGTACATCTCTAAGCACTCAGCCGGAATGTGTAATGCATCTAATGCTGTTCCTTCGCGCGTCTCAGTTCCTTCTATGCTAAGATGTGTGATGCTTCCTCTGCTTTGTCATTTGGATTTCTTTGTCACCTCATAAGCCACGGGCGTAATAATTGAAATAATTGTTAGGATAAACAACTAAACATAACATACTGCTCTAGCAATGTAACTTATCTAAATTTAATAATTGAAAAATTACTATTTAAAACAGAAAAGGATTTATTTAATAGTCACCTTTTTTAGAATATAAATTATGAGTTAGAAAAATGCATTACAGTTATCAAAAAATTAGCTCAAGTAAATAAATAAAAAAACACAACTTTTTAACGTGGAAAACTTCTTCAATGTGAGAGATAAAAACCACGGGACCTAGTCCAGAAAACCTTTATTATGATTAATATTTACAACAAGCCTTCCACAATTCTTGACCCAAGCCATGCTCCTTTTTTTTTTCCCTTTTTTGGGATAACTCATCCACTAATCACTGTCAACTTCGTGAAAATCAATGCAGAAAATGCAAAATACATACATAACCCAAGTTTGTACGGTCTAGAACTTTATTTTGATTAATGAAATTAAAATAACAACCTCCAGCAGTCAAAACTTTTGCTTAAGATGAACTCCTAACAGCAAGGATGTTTTCTTCAAATTGCCTAGACAAGAAGACCACTGAGAATTCACATTCTCTAGTTGAGACCTCTCTTTCTTCATTACTTCCAACTCCTTTATGAATCCAATGGTGTCAGAAAACACTCTTCTTCTTTTGCTCTCCAAGAGACAACAGTTTGACCTCACACTCTTCAAGACACACAAGGCATGCAAGTCTCTGCCTGAGTGACCTTAGTTTCATCTTGAAGTGAATAAGAATAGGCAAATATTATTCTTACTAATATAATTTAGTAAGAAAATGGGATATTTTCTCCAAGAAAAAATAGAGAACTCTAAAAACAAAGTTATAAATGGTAATCAACATAAAAATTATTATTAATTTTTTCAAAGAAAAAACATTATATTCAAAAAACAAAGCAATAAACTAGAAACATACTTGTGTATCTAAAAGGTCTGATTGTGAGCTCTTCAATTTTGTTTCATCAGTACTTGAAGTTGCTATTTGAGGCTTCTCAGAAGTAGAGATTGAAGGGATCTAAGACCAGTAAAATAGAGAAATTAATGTCAAAGAAAGTCAGTAAATTATCAATAGTGTAAAAATCGAAGGAGGGTAAATGGAAAGAGTAATTATTTACCAATGGAGGGCTCGTTTCAGTAGTAGTTGATGGAATTGCCATTGCAATTTTATTTGATGTTTCTCCACCACTTGCTTCAATATTCTGCATAGCATTGAACGACATCGGTTTCTTTTTTCTGTAACAGGAAAGCATTAGAATATAGTCTTCCGTATATTGTTAATTAACCTTTTGTGAATCATGAGGATGCATATCATGTTCTGTTTTGGAGAGCACTTGGTGATCAAGTTAGATTCTCTTGCCCTTGCCCTCAATGCCAGCCATATTATCCTAAATATTCAAAAAAGCACCATGAAATTATATCATTTACCATAAATTCCACCCTTATCAAGGAAGACTGTATTCTTACATGTGGACACTCATTTTCTGAAGGAACAACAAATGCTGTTGGTGATGACTTGCTTGATTCTGGTTCCATGATTAGATTTGTTGTGAGAGCTACTTCATCTAATTTTGAACCTTCTTGAGAAGTTGGCTCCATTGTTTCCTTTATAATGTGTTGCATAGCACAAAAAAGTCATTCAGCTTGCAGTTAGATCTCGCTCCATCTCTTCAGTAGGAGTAATCTTTACTAGCTAATTTAATTTTTTCAATATATAACCGAAAGATATTTGTCGGGGATTTGCCCTTAAAATATCTCAATTAGATGATGGTTTGAATGGTAAAGTTTGATAATCTTACTCGAGGAGATTCAATTAGTGATGGAGCAACAAATGGAGCAGGTTTGTTGGTTTGTTCTGAATCCTTGCCTTCATCAGCTTCTGATTCTGTAATTTCTTCATCACTTGCCTCTTCTATTTCCTTAATCTATAACATATAGGAGACCACAAAGAAATTGAAAAAGTTGTGGATTTAATTTGTAAATATTGCTCCAAAATTTGGAAGCAATCAGCACAAGTAAAACAGAAATATATGTGTTGGCTGCGTAAGTGTGATAGTTATAAGAATGTATGATATACATACATTTGATGAGCCATTGTTTTGTTCGGCTGTTGGCGGGTCTCTCTTTAGAGTCTTCTCTGCTATTTCTCTTACCCTCTGAACAATAATATAATGGGATATATTAAAGAAAATGGAATGCGTAGAAGTCATTCATTAATGAACATATTAAATTGTAGAAGACCAAGTGAAAAAAAAAATTGTGGATTAAATTAATTAACTTTTAGCGAATTAAATTAGTAAGGAGGGAAATCTTTATGCCTCTATGGGTGACCTTAATAAATTTAAGTTTGATGTATGAATATACTGTATCTTTTTGCTTTTTCTTTCATTTGATTGGGCCATTTTATTTTGGCACATACATTAACAAGATGTTCAAGAAGATCATGTTTATCACTCCTCGTCTTTAGATTCAGCTGGCGAAGGGGTTGGACACTCTCACCAATGGAAGAGAGTTCAATCCTGGGAAAGTTTACTTAGTTGTGATCTAGTCGAGACGCTGGGGGAGGTATCCCAAATGGGAGCCCTGCCCTTGGATCATGGGTGAGTCTAACCCATTTCCTAAAATTTTTCTATCAAAAAAAAGAAGAAGATCATGTTTATCCACGTGGCCCTTGTTCCTCTCAGATTCTACCAACCATTTCCAATAGACTAACCAAACAAAACAGTTTCAAATATATATTATAGTGAGAAAAATCATAGCAAAGGACATGTTGGGACAATCTTCCACTTCACAGCATATCGTTCTAATGTATTTCCACTCTTTTCCCCTGTTTTCATGTTTTTCGTTTCTTTTTTTTTTGGTTGCTAGTATAAATTAGGCAGGGTCGTAACAGTAACATATAGGGTAACACAAAGAAATTGACATTGCACCATAATTTGGAATCAGTCAAGAAGGCAACAAGTAAGAGGCAAATATAAATGTTGGCTTCTTATAGGAAAGTGTAATATACATACACTTGATGAACCATTGTGTTGTTCAACTGTTGGCGGATCCCTCTTTATAGTCCTCTCTACTACTTCTCTTGCCCTCTGAACAATAACAAAATATGATAGAGAATGAGTTGAGGTCATTCATTAATAAACATAGTAAATAGTAAGAGACAAAGAGGAAAAAAAATTGTGGATTAAATGATGAATTAATTTGTAGCAAATTAAATTTGTTTTTTTTTTTTGGGATTTATGCTTCTATGGGTGAACTTGATAAGTTTAAGTTTGGTGTACGAATCATCAATTTTACTGTCTCCTTTAGCTTTTTCTTTCATTTGATTGGGCCATTTTATTTTGGTACTTACATGAAAAATCTGTTCAAGAAGATCAGCTTTATCCATGTTGCCCTTGTTACTCTCGGATTCTTCTAACCATTCCACATAGCCTAACCAAACAAAACAATTCCAAACATATATTACAATGAGAAAAGTATATAGCAATTGTAAATAATTAATTGACCTTTTGAATGCTTACTACTAAAGAACTCAATATCAGTTGTAGTTAAAGAGAAGTTGGGACAACCCTCTACGAGACGGTATATCACGGCTTGGAAATCAATTGAAGGGCAGATAGTATGAAGTTTTGGTAGATCTTCAAGTATTATTAGAAATAGATTTGGGAAGAGATGCTTGATGTCCAACTCTTGTGTTGTGCCCTGCTTCCGTTCAAATACTTGCTCAAGCTCTGGGGCACTTTCTATATACAACATTGAGAGCTGTGGAAGGCTACCACATGTGGAGATAGAGAATAGGCATTTCAACCTCTCGCAGTATCCCACATAAATCATATGGAGATTTGGAAAACAACATTCTTGATCATCATCATCCTCAATGATGCGCTCTAGCTCTTCACATTCTGATACACATAGAAATCTCAAATATGGCAGGCTTCTCGAGATAGATGCAGACAATATAAATTTAAGTTGATGGCATTTGTAGATATATAGCTTGGCAAGATTTTTAAAGCTCAGACGAAGATTTTTGGGTCCCACACATATGTTTCTTAACTTATCCATGCCTCTCAATTCCAGGGTATCCAAACTTGAATTCACAGGACTTGAAATTTGAAGTCTTTCAAGATCATAAATTGTTTCCATGTCCAAGAATTCTATGCAAAGACGTTTCAAATTGCATAACTGCATCCCAATTAGCTGTATCATATGATATATCAGTACCAAAGAACAAAGCAATGTATCAATCAATCATAATTCAAATGTTAGAAGAAAAATTAATTACCTTTTTCTGTGAGAGTTGTTCTTGTCCTTTATCCCCCTCCGCTGATAAATCTATAAAAGAGCTTATAGGAAGTTGTGGACACCCATAAAAACTAATATCTTGTAGACACAATGCTTTCACATAATAGTTTTCAGGACACATACTGATCATATTTGGCACTTCTTGAAGGCCTAACTTGTTGAGAGCTGAGAGATCAATCTCAGTATTTTGATTCTCATGAGGTGAGTTATCATCATAGCAAGATTTTCCAAACACATATTTCAACTGATTGGCCTCATAGATAAGCACAGATTTCAAAAGCACAAGATTTCTAGAACAAGAAGCTGGAAATACATATTCTAACTTGTCACATTTTTTGATTTCAATGGTGCGTAAGTTGGGAAAGATAGAGCTAGCATTCATATGATGATGACCATCTACCTCCCCTATTACTATGTGCTCCAGTTCATCACACTTCGAGACTGCCAATTCTTGTAATAGTGGCATTGATGAGGCAATGGATATAGAAAACAGCGACCTTAAGTTTGAAATATCTCCAATATTCATCTCTCTCAAATTGCATGGGTATAACGGTGGCGTAAAAATTCCATGAGCTCTATTGCCAACATATTTCCCCTGCATCCCAAAATATAACAGCGATGTGAAAAATATTTTAATATTTTCAAAAAATATTTCTGCTTTTTTTTTTTGGAAACACCAAACTAAAAATAAATTAACTAAGAAGTTTTTTTTTTAAAATTTTTTTTAAAAACAAAAAAATGTTTTCAAAACATGAAAACAAACAAAGCCTTCATTACTCGGATTTCCTCTAACTTAATTTTTGCTACATCTCAGCTACTAAATGCAAATTATTAGGAATTTAAATGTCCAACATCCTAAATTCTTCGTTATCAATTAAATGGAACGATGAACAAAATTTAAATAGTTAATTAGTCTATAAATCGAGTGTAAATTTGAAGTGAAAACGTGATTTGGTTTTTATCTATATAAAAGTACAATTTTTTTTCTTTGATTTGTGAACGAAATAAAGTATCTAAATTACATTATATAAAATAAAATTATACATATATTATATTAAAGTATGAATAAACAGACAAATGACACATCAATATATGTTTGATATAAATTCAGGAAAATTCCAGCTAGATCCAGCTAAAATATCAAAATCTAAATTAAGGCATACACTTTTAACAAATTCTCAATCTAAAAATACTTCAAAATAGGAAAAAAGAATTTTAGTTGACAAAAAAAAAGAAAAAAAAATTTTAGTTATGCAGTACATAGGGGTATTCTGGTTTTTTAACAACATAAAAAAAAAATCTTTAGTTAGGCCATTTTCATACAAACACCGCCCTTTCCCATCTTCAGTTGATCCCAATATTCACAGAAAAAGGGGGGGAAAGCTAAAATACCCTCAGCAAATAGAACCAAGAACAAAGGTTGAATTACAATACCATATATGTTTGAAATTAAAATATAGTTGTTGGTTAATTGATAGCGTGGCTTAGTTGAAGGGTCAAAAAGTAATGTTGGTTCTTGCCATTTTCACACAAACATCATCCTTCCCCATCTTCAGTTGATCCCAAATCTTAATTACAATATCTTTTAATGATCCAATCTTCAGCAGTGTTTGAGTTTGCCCAATATACAATGTTAATTTAATGGGCCGAGTGTAGCCCAATATATGTAAATGACTAATATGTTGAGGTTTTTCAAAAAAAAAAAAAAAAAGCCTAAACATTATTACCAATTTGATAAACACAATTTTTTAGAGTAATATGTGATTACTTACTCAATTAATTATTTTTTGAAAATAAACTCAGTTTTATTAATTCTCAATGCAAAGAAACATATGCAGCATTAATAAAAAAAAAGTGAAGGAGGAACATATATATGTACCTGTGAGGCAA
Organism: Inga oerstediana; assembly: GCA_963210345.1. Lineage (NCBI taxonomy): Eukaryota > Viridiplantae > Streptophyta > Magnoliopsida > Fabales > Fabaceae > Inga > Inga oerstediana. The sequence goes on from OY723400.1 coordinate 76,794,540, forward strand.
TGTGGTCCAGCTGAGCTAACTCGGATATAGATGGCTCATCTTTATTTGTAGTTTCTGATTTTGGCAGAAAACAAGATAAAGGATCCCATGAGAAATTGCAACTTAGACCCTTGTCCTTTTCCTTTAATCCCTCACTAGTATTTGCTATTGATTTTTGTGGGAGATAACATTCTGGATATGAGTTGACAAATAATGGGACATCTTCAACAGACATTACTTTCAATGAACGGAGGGTGTTTTCATTTTGCATTTGATGCAACCCTTCCTCTTTTGGATATTGATCAAACATGTAGCTTAGAGTCTTGCACCTAGAAAGCTCCACACTTTCTAGTAGAGGAAGGTCTTCACAATAACCAATTGGCAATATGAATTCCAACTTGTCACACCCTTGAACACTGAGGAGTTTCAATTGTTGAAACATTGAGTGATGACTCCTTGGATTAGGCTCTTTATCATCCACTATTACTTCTACGGAATATGACCCCTCATCCCTTATTATGTATTTCAGCTCAGAACAGTCAACGATCTTTAAAGTTTCTAGGAGCATTAGACTTTGAGCAGTAGATGGATGAAAAAGACAAGTCATTGAACAATTCTCTATATATATGGAATTAAGGTTTTCCAGCTCTAGCTTGCCCTTAAATAATGTGCTTCCCAACTCTTGACAATTATTTAACTCCAACCTCTTTAGTTGCTTGAGAAAGCCACGGGGATAACTACCAGAACATATTCCTCTCACATTCACTTCAACAAGTTGCAGCTCAACTAACTTTGAGAAGAAAGTCGCTCCAGATTTAAGTTGAGGATGCTCGGTATGGATTAAACACTCCATCTCAAAACATTTCTTCAAAGAAAGCTTGATTAAGTCATCCATAGCTCTATCTCCCATTGAAACAATGCTAGGAATGAGATTGTTCCAACCTATTTCATTATCTCCTTCTAACTCCAGAATCTCTGCTCTTGTGGCCAAGGATTTAATTATCTCTTTGGGGAATATTCTTTGTAACTTCCCTGGCTTGAAACATCTTTTTATGGAAGGATCTATCTGAGAAGAATCGAAGGCAGAAAAGTCACTACCATCTATATGATATGTTTGATATTCAGGAAGGGATGTAATTTGAGGATCCTTTGCACCAATCGGTATACGATCATCATTTGAAACATAATATAGTTCTTCTAGTTGGGTGCATCTTGCAACAACTTCAAATGGATTGTTCATTTCAATCAAACAACGTTTCAAGCATAGAAATCTCAATTTATCTAGCTCACTAGTTTCATTTGGCAATTCAATTATTGAACAATTAGTCAATTCTAGAGACTCAAGCTTTTGTAAGTTTCTCATCAACACAGATATATCGCCTAACTCCCAATTTGTGAGAGACAGTGTTCGAATGTCTTTTAGTGATTGAATTGATTTTGGCAGTGATAGAGCTAAAGTTCTACCAAACTCAATTTGAGAATGCAAAAGCAAAACTCTAAGATTCTTTATGGCTTCAAATAATGTATTTGGAACTTTTAAAGAACTATTTGCATTCATCCATGCCAATAGAACCTCGAGTTTGCTATCATAAAAACAATTGGGAAAGCCATCCATGATCCAAGATGAATATTTCACATTCTCCTTCAGTTTTTTCTTAGAATCCATGATCACTTGAATCTTTTCATTATCGATATTCTCCAAGGCCATTTCACGAAGCACGTCATGCATCTTTGCATATCCTTCACCAGCCTTTAACAATAAAGAAGAATTTATGAGTGTGTTCTCAATCTCATGCACATGACTTCTTGCTATGTAGTATTTGTCACCTTCTCCAAAAAGCCCCAAACCTATGACAATTCTGCTTAAAAGATCAATGGGTATATCAGAAGCTTTTGGGAAGATAGAACACAACAAGAATAGTACTTGGGCTTCTTTATCCTTTAGATGGTCATAGCTAAATCTCAAAGAATTATAAATCTTTCTTTTATGCTCATCAACAATGCCGTGCCTTAATGGCATAGGATTTTTTAATGCGATCAAAGCTGTGTGCCATTGTTCTGGCGGCCATCTTTTGAAGGCTTTTGCTATTGCTACAATCAAAATTGGCAAGCCTCCGCACTCATTAACAATATCTTCTGCCAATCTCTTCAAATCGGTAGGGCAATCATTCCCACTTGCAATAGTATGAGATAAGAAAAGAGTCAATGCATCTTCTAAAGGCAAGACATGTAATCCAAGAGTCTTTTGGCATCCCATGCTTGTACAAATGTCCACTGAACGTGTGGTTAGAAGAACACAACAACGACCTTTGCTGTGGATGCCATGTTGAATCCCTATGTTTTTAAGAGTAAGCTCTTCCCAAACATCATCAAGTATTATGAGAACTTTCCCATCATGAGCAATCCTGATCCATATTTGTTGTGCATGGCTCAATAGCTTCTCTTCCTCTAATTGCAATTCCAATTGCTTTGCAATGTCATCTCGAATCCTTTTTTCATCCACAGGGGTAGACACACTTACAAAGATTACTCTATCAAAGGTATTTGATTTTTCAACATGTTTCCCAACTTCTATTGCCATTGTGGATTTCCCTGTTCCTCCCATCCCATGCAATCCTATCATATACTTATTCTCATCTTCTAATTCCTTCTTGAGTTCCTCAAAATTTGCCTTTCTACTCTTGAAGGACATGAACTCTTGTGAATGGAATTCGATGCCTGGCACTCCGGCTGCAAGTGCAAGTTCAGGAAATTTATCAACTTCAGCAATTAATTTTGGGATAAGTTCTTTTGTCAAACTTTCCAACTGCTTAGCTCGGCCAATTTGCGAGAAGCAATTCGTACACAAGCCAAACCATGTGGTTGGCCTAGTGTCCTGTTGTAAAAGTTTATTGGCACTTTCAAGCCAGTGTTCAACCATAGGCTCAACTTGAGTCTTATTTCTTTTATTGGCTTCTTCTATTTGTAGCTCCACACTTTTTACCTTGGCTGACAGCTCTCCTTGTTCATTTTGGAATTCTTGAACATAACTCTGGTATTTACGTAGATACCGAATTTCCTTCCATGCTTTACGTACCAAGTCTTGGATGATTGTTGCTGCAACACTGCTACAAATATCCGACACTACCGCCGCCATCTAGGTTACAAAATCAACTAGATCAGGGACATCTAGGTACTCGCCAACTATGATCTAAGATTATAGTATGCTCATCAAAACCGTATCATTCAATAGTAGGGAGATATCATAGAAATAATTACATCTCTCTCCACTTCACACAAGTTTGTTTGAGTCTATATATACACACACACATATACAATATTTCAAAGGATGCATATTCATCCTTAAATCTGTAGCAATGATCATGACCAAAATCATATCAACAGCAATTTTTATATAAGAATCACGGAAACTACCATGATTTACAGCTAGGAAGCATGATTTGATTATATTAAAATTTCACAATGAGTGATTAATTACTGGAGTCCGTCGTAAGTTGAGAGAGATAATAGAAAGAATGACATCTCTATCTAGCTACTTCAATTCACCAACACACACACACACACACACAATATTTAAAAGGATGCCTACTAATCTAAAACCAACAATAGCATGTCATGACCAAATAAAAGGTAATTCTAAATCGTAATGTCACCATTATTACAATTCTGTCAATTCACCCCAAGTAAGTGTGTGTAAAATATTTTGAAGGATGAGTATTTATCCTAAAATCAACTAAAACAATGAGTTGTTTGTTGACATATAATCTAAAGTCTTTGTGTAGTTGTTGGTGACTCTGTTTTGTTCCGATTCACTAATTGATCTTGTGTGTAACCACAACTTATTTGTTTGGATTCATTTTACATTTTATATTGAGAACCGATCACCATCAGGCCTTGGTCACACTAAAAAAATGTAGTCACAAAAATATAATGCCGCAAGTTGGCCATGAAAATGATTGAAAACAATAGAAAATGTAGTCACGAAAAAAATGTACTCAAAGAAAATGGGGCTCTCTCTCAGCCTAGTTAAATTGTTTAATTTCCAATAGGAACAAAAGAAAAGAATATTAAACAATTTATTTATCAGACAATATAGTTTTGCATCAACATTAATTGAAGTTAATACTGTGGGCTGACAAAAACGAAAATATTATTAGTATTATTCAAACACTATATGTATTTTTTTTCCCAACGAAATCATAGCTTCTGTTTGTAATATGATGTTTTGATTTTTTTTTACAGATAATTAAGGCTATTTTTCTTTTGGATTAGGTTTTTCTCATTTTCCTTTTTCTAATTTTCTTCTCATAATCTCATATCCACCGTTACCATTAGATTAAAAGAATAAAAACCTCTTTTTCTTGTATGTTTAAGAAAAGGATCTATGAGAACAACTATTAGGCCGAAATTAAAGAAGACTTGAACACAACTTTGTCTTTTTAGAGGAGAAGAAGAAAAATAATAACGAATGAGAGTAAAAACTAATCCAAGTATAAGAAAGTAAAGCTTGAAGAAAACAGGTTCCTTCAATAGACAAACTTTGAAACCAAGGACAAAACTCGAAATCATAGACAAACTTTGAAACGGAGGACAAAAAACTCGAAATCTTTCTGGTTTTTGTTTTTGTTTTCTTTTGAAATGAGTGCCTTTTTTTTTTTTCTTATATTACCATCCAGTATCCTATTTCTTAAGAAAAACAACTTATTTGTTCTATTTCAAATAAGTGCTTTTTTTCTTATATTATCATCCAGTATCCTGTTTGGAGTTTGTGGCTACCCCGCCCAACACAAATGTCTTCTCTAGGACTTGAACTCAAGACCCGATATACTAGGGATTTATACTGCTAGACCAACTTTATGTTAGTTCAAATAAGTTCTTTTTTAATAATCGATGAGTTCTAATTATTTTGAGAAGCACTTTCAAATAAAAAAGTATTTTTTTATGATTGTAATAAATGTAAATTGGCTTATACTTTTCATAAATATAATAAATAACTTTTTAGACAGTCAATAAATTACTTTTATCCTTTTTGATTGAACAAAAATTACATTTATAAACTCAAAGAAAAATGCTCTTTAATTATTAATTTGAAATACATAAAATCTCAATGTTAAAAGAATCAATCTGTGCTAGCTGATGATTTGTTTGAATGTGATTTTTACAGCCTTACATAAACCATTGATGAAAAACGTAAAGACATGCAAGCAATTCTTGCTTTCATAGTGACATAAATTAACAAGAAACTTTTTATATATGGAAAGTTAGACCATATCAATATAAACATTCATATAAAATAACTCATCGGAAAAAAAAAAGGTTCATATGGAGTATGGAAAATGTAAAGAGGCACGCCGATCACAAAGGATAGAAAATACGGTTAATTTTTCTGCTCCATATAAATATATCCACCTTAGTTTATAATTTAAGAAAGCTGTAAAATTTTATATGAATAAATAAGATTTATAATTAAAATTGTGCTTATACTAACCTGAAGACAGGAATATATCAAAGTCTTCGAGTATGCTTCACGTGACTAACCAAGATCTAGGGGAAAAAGTTATAAGTTAAAAAAGTTGAAAATGTGTGTGTAAAAGAAGATGCAAACATATATAATTCATTAGCATGATGTAGTACAAATCCATACCCCTAAGATTTTTTGATGCAGCAATGCCTTTGATATAAAAGCCCTCTTTTCCTTTCTTCTTCTTCTTTTTTTTTTTTTGTTGTTGGTATTTTTAAGAAAAGGAACTATGAGAACAACCAGGGCAGTGGAGAGAAAAAACAAATGACGAATTTCAATACCAAAAATAAAGTACAAAGTACTTGGCAGAAACAAGATTTGAACACAATTTTTTTTCCCTCTAAACAAGAAGGAGGAGAACAATTAAATAATTAACAAAGATGAGTAAAAAAAAAATAGTTCAAATACAAGAAAATAAAGCTTTAAAAAACTTCCTTCAATAAAGAAGTCAATTTGTTTCTTTTTTATCTTCGGAATTTTTGTTACAAGAAGGAGAACAATATATAGAAACTATATAGACAAAAATCAAACCAAGAATTCAAGTTGAGCACTCAAATTGTTTTTGCTTTCATTTTTAATGGGAAAAAAAAAAAAGTTTCAACCACGATCAATGAGGAGAAACTTTATAGGAAGGATAGAAAAGCACAACAGAACCAAAACAAACTATTTAACAGAAAGTCCAAAGAGTTCTAATGATTCGAGAAGGAATTTTATTTTTGTTTTCCAAGAGCAAGTAGAAGAAAAGTGGCAGGATTCGGATAGAGTACACAACTTTGAAGAGGAAGAAAGGAACAAATGAAGAACAGAGCAAACCAAACGAGTGATTCAAATGCAAAGAAATAATATAGACGAACTCTGAAACAGAAGCCAAAACTCTAAATCTTCTTTTTCTTTTGGAAAAGGTAGAACACCAAAGCTTTTTTGTGAATGAAGAGAAAAATGAAAGCGAGAGGGCAAGAAGATCACAGAAATTGCAGAGAGAAGAAGCAGAGACCAGCTAGTAGAGAAGAAGCCAAATACAGATAGACCCAGTGTAAGTGATAATTGAGCCATCTTTTAGAAAGTTGGGAAAGTCAAGAGCGGGCCGACGTCTTTTTGTCGGGATTCAATAATTGATCTTTTCTTACACCACCTTTTGACAGGCACCGCCATTAATTGTTACTTTATCTCCATGGGGCATCTAATCGATTTTTTATCCTTCATGACCGCCCCCTAAAAAAGTGATGATTGATTGAGGAAGACAAAAACTCTATCAATAATGTGTCCTAATTTAGTTAAATGATATAATCGATCTTTTCTTTACCACAAGTGCCTTTCATGAATATGCGCGCGCAGGCTCTTTTTTTTATGCTAGCCAACTTTGAGTCTACAGAAAACCGACTACTTTTTAAAGGGGAAATAATTCCTTCAGTTGCCATAATAAAATCAGCAAGGTTTATGTTCATCAAATTAACTCTGTATATAAACTACGGCATCACATCTGATTTCATTTAAGAAAAATCACCACTTTAATTAGTTGACAGTCAAAGGACAAAATTGTCCATATAAAGCTAGTCTTAACTAAAAGCCAATAACAAACTTACCAACACTACCCAAAAAAAAAAAAATACAGCAAATTACTGATAAAATTACCGATGGAACGGAGTTACTGACAGAATAGCGACGGAATCCATTTCATTTTTATATTTTATGTGGTAAATTAGTTTATTAACAGAATTTTAATTCCGCCAGAAACTAACGATGAAATTAATTTCTATCAAAAAATTACAGACAGAAAATTTTCTGTCAAAAATTATTGACGGATTTCTGATAGACAATTCCATTGGTATTCTATCACTAATTTCCATTGTTAATCTGTCAGAAATTACTGGCAGAAAATATTTTGTCACAAATTCTGTCAATAAATAAATTTTTTGAAGGAATTACTGACAAAAAAAATTCTGTTGGTAATTTAATGTTTTTTGGTAGTGCAATGGGATTGTGTCTTGACTATGGGGTTAGTCCCTAAGAACATGACTTGTTAATATTCTAATTTTTGTTAGGAGATGTGCCCACATTTAATGTTTAATGGTAGATCAAACAAAATTGCCTCTAACTAGAAGACACATGTGGCAAAAAAAAAAAAAAAAGCCAATAAACTTTAATAAGCATTAAAATTCTTTTGGAAAAACTTATTTTTGAGCAATAAGTTCTTATAAATCGTGATTTACGATATACGAGGTAAGTATGTGAGAGGAGTTTTATCTCAGCTTGCGTAATAAGAACTTATTCTCTAAAATTAAGTGATCCCAAACACACACTAAACGGCTCAAATCTAATTTGAATGGTTTAAATTTAATTGCTTTTATTTTTTAAAAAACAATTATTTCAATAGGTATAGAAACTAAAAAATAAAATTTTTTTAATTGCTAGTTTTTTTAAAAACATAACTTATAATTTAAAAATTATCAGTTAAAAATCTTAATTAAGTTGCTAAAAAGTGCGAGTCTCATCGCTGTTACTCACTTTCAGTTCAATTACTAAGAAAGAAAGTTAAAGCAAGCAGGCCCATCTGTGGGTCTGTATTGTTGGATCTTTGTTCCGTCTTTAAGCTTCTTTTCCACATGCGACAAAACCATTCACGTCACAATAATGTGGAGGGGATTGACTCCCACTCACAAAATTGACTTCATTCTTATCCATAGGGTTCAACCTAACTCACTGGATCCACATTCCTGAAAATTTTCTTAAATAAAGCAAATGTTTTGGAGCCCTGAGCTCATGTGAAGGCGTATATCTCATATTCTACAACATACTTTACTTTGTCATATGTATTTCATAATTTGTTACCTCCTAAATCACTTGCAAAATAAATGTAACAATTGCTGGGATAAGCATAACATACCGCTCTTGAAATGTAAGTTAATGATATGAGCTTAATAGGTGAACAATTACTCTTTAAATAGAAAAGGGTTTGCATAGATGTAATATAATAGTCACATTTTTTTAAGTATAAATACATTAAAGACATTGAAAAATTGCATCAAGCTAAGTAAATAAATAGAAGAACACACAATTTTTTAACGTGGAAAACTCCGTCTATTTAAGAAATAAAAACCATAAAACCTAGTGCAGAAAATCACAAGTCTTCCACAATTCTTATGCTCTTAAGCGCTACTATTCTTTTTTTGGTTTTTTGGGTTAACAACTCAACCACTGATAACTATTAACGTAGTAAAAGTCACTGCAATAGTAATACAAAATACATACAAAACAACAACTACAGTTTAGAACTCTTTTTTAATATTTTTTTTATAGAAAATTTAAACGATAGTCTCCAACTTTCAAAGGTTTTGCTTAAGATGAACTCCCACCAGTAACGATGTTTTTTTCAAATTGGCCAGAAAAGAAGACCACTTAGAATTTTCATTCTCTAGTTGATGCCTTACTTTTATTTGGTCTTTCTTCCACCATGCAAGACCTCTCTTTCTTCACTGCTTCCAACTCCTTTATGAATCCAATGGTGTCAGAAACAATCTTCTTTTGCTTTTGGAGAGACAACAGTTTAATCTCACACTCTTTGATTTCTTTTTCGTTGCTACACAATTCAGCTTGCAATTTAGAGGTTTGCTCCTTCAACTCTGCTTCTCTTGTTTGAGCCTCAACCATGATATAATTCTGAGTCATTTGAATTTCAGACAAAAGAGTCTTCGCTACTTCTTTTCGTTGCAAACGTTCTTCAATCATTAGCTTTTCTTTATGTTCAAGCTCAGTTGCTGTGCCAGTGGTAGCATGGGCTTACTTGAAGGAAGATAAATTAGTTTGGATTTCTTATTGCAAAGAGTGTATTGTAGCTTTAAGACCATCATGAGAACAATGAGAGGATAAGGTGCTTAGGGCACTCTCAAGGCAAAGTATTCTTTCTTCAAGGCTAGCTATTTCATTTAGGCTGATGAAGTCACGGATTCAGAACAAGTCAGAAAGAGCCTTAGTCACCTCGCTATCATCTTCATGAGCAGTAATTATTTTGGATGCACAAGTCTTGTGAACTTCCATGTCAGTACCTTCATCCATTATTTGGAATAATCTCATTAGTCATCATTCTCAAGTTGTTTGGACACATAAGACAGGCAACTCTCGGCTTGAGTGACCCCCTGAAGTGAAAAAGAATAGATAAATATTATTCCTACAAAAAAGATTCTAGTAAGAAAATATTATATCTTTTTCCTGAAACAAATAGCTCTCCAATAGATAAAAGCATGATTATAAGTGGTAATCAACGCAGAATTTTTAGCAATTGTTTCAAAGAAAAAATCATTACACCCCAAAAAAAGCAATTCAATAAACTATAAGCATACTTGTGCAGATTCAGCAATGTGAATAGCTAAATGGTCTGATTGTGAGCTCTCTGATTTTGTTTCAGAACTTGAAGTTGCTATTTCTGACTTCTTGGGAGCAGAGATTGAAGGAATCTATGACCAGAAAAATAGAAAGTTTAAAGTCAACAAAAGTCAGTAAAGTACCAATAATGCAAAAATCAAATGAGGGTGAATGAACAGAGTAATTATTTACTAATGGAGAGCTCATTTCAGTTGTAGTCGATGAAATTTCATTTGACGTTTCTCCAACACTTTCTTCAATATTCTGCACAGAAGCATTGAATGACATCAGTCTCTTGTTTTCTGTGACAGTATATAATATAGTCATTTTGTAGATTGCTAACGGACCATTTGTGAATCATCAGGATGCATATCATGTTCTGTTTTTGGTAGTGCTTGTTGATCAAGTTTGATTCTCTTTCCCTTGTGCTCAATGTGAACCGAATTATCCTAAATCAAAATCAATATGCAAAAAGCACCATTAAATTGTATCATTTGCCATAAATTCAACCCATATAAGGAAGGGCCACATTCTAACATGTGGATACTCAATTACATTATATTGATGGAGAGAGGAACTGTTTGATTTTTATGCTAGTTTAATTCATTTTAATGCAATGAAGTATAAACTTACTGCATTGGAGGAACAATCAGATGGTTTTGATTGTGGGTCTTTAGAATGCAAATGAAGACCTCTTTCACTCTACAAGGACATGTATAAATTTAATTCATTTATTTTGTATTGTAAAATATGATGATATAGTTACTTTTGGAGATTTGTTAGTTTGTTCTGAATCCTTGACTTCATCAGCTTTTATAGCTTCCTCTGATTCTGGGCTTTCTTCATCACCTGCCTCTGCTATTTCCTTAATCTGTAACATATAGAATACCACAAAGAAGTTAAAAAGTTCTGGATTTAATTAATTGATATTGGGCCGAAATTTGGAAGCAATCAAGAAGGCAACAAGTAAGAGAGAAATATATTTGTTGACTACAAATATACATACATTTGGTTTTGAAGAAGACAAAGTGAATAAATTTGTGGATTACATGAATTAGCTTGCAGCAAATTAAATTAGCAGGGGTATTTTGCTTCTATTGGAGAACTTGATATATTTGTGAACTTACCTCCAAAATTCTTTCATAATAATCTTCATCCATGTTGCTGTTCCCCTTGTTACTCTCAGATTCTTCTAATAACCAGTCCCCATATCCTAACAAAACAAATTAATTCCAAATGAGAAAAATCATCGCAAATATATAAAAATTGTAAATAATTAAGTAATCTCTTGTATGCTTGCTGTCAAGGAACACAGTATCAGTTGACGTTAAATGGGACAATCCTGTATTTGACGGTAGATCACATTTGGAAATCAATTGAAGGGCACATAGTATGAAGTATTGGAAGATCTTTAAGGAATATCACAAATATCTTTGGGAACACATGCTTGATGTGAGACTCTGAATCCTGCTTCCCTGCAAATACTTGCTCAAGTTCAGGGGCACTTGATATAGCCAACACCGAGAGCTTTGGAAGGCTTCCACATGTGGAGATAAGAGAATATGCATTTCAACCTCTCACAGCGTTAATCCTTTGGAGATTTGAGAAACAACATTCTTGACGATCATCATCTTCTTCAATGATGCGCTCTAGCTCTTCACAATCAAATGCCTCTAGGCATTTCAGATGTCGCATGCTTCTCGAGATAGATGCGGACAAGATAAATTTCAGTTGATTGCTTCCAAAGATTCCTAGATAGAAAACATTTTGAAAACTCAGATGAAGATTTTGTTGTCCCACACATATGTTTTTTAACTTGACCGAACCTATCAAACTCATGGTTTCCAAGCTTGAATTCAGAGGACTTGCAATTTGAAGTCTTTGAATATCATAAATTGTTTCTATGTCCAAGTATTCTAAACCAATATGTTTTAGATTGCACAAGTGCATCCCAGTTACCTGTAGCATATGATATATATTGGTATAAGAAACAAAGTAATACATCAATCAATATATATATATCATAAACTAACTGTTACAAAAATAATTAACTAACTTTTCTCCTGAGTGTTGTTTTGGTCCTTTACGCCCTTCAACTGATAAATCTATAAAAGAGTTTATAGGGAGCTGTGAACATTCACCCAAAGCAATACCCTTTAGAGACAATGCTTTCACATAATAGTTTTCAGGGCATATGCTGGCCATCATGCGTAAGTTGGGAAAGATAGAGTTGGCATTCATATGATCATGACCATCTACCTCCTCCATTACTATATGCTCCAATTTATCACAGTCGAAAACTACCAATATTTCCAATGGTAACATTGATGAGACAATGGATTCAGAAAATAGTGATTTTAAGTTTGAAACGGTGGTGTAAAAATTCCATGACCTGTATTGCAAACGTATTTCTCCTGCATCCCAAACGAATCGTCTTTAACAAGGAAAGTTGACATCTTAATGAAAAATTATAATCAAAGAAGTTTTTCCCTCACATCTCGTCTAACTTAACCTTACTAGATCTCAGCTAGCTACTGATAAATCCAAAATTTAATGTATTTTATCCCATATTATTCATTCATTTTGGAGATTATTTTAGACTAATTTAAATTTATTGAATAATATTTGGATAGTTAGCCAATTTTAAGAAATAATATAAGGACAAAACTTACCTCCAATTTTTTAACTCAGTTCCTCCAGTTCACCAATAAGAAAATGACAGCTGGACAATTTAAAATATCATCAATAATTCCGTTACCCATTACTTACCATCTCAGTTCTCTCTGTTTTTTTTTTTTAACTGGACGAACCTAAGCATCTCTAACGGCCATCAAGAATAGCAGATTCGGGGTTTGGAGAAAATACGACGGCCCCCGTGAAGAGCTTATCAGCATCCAAGGATTTTCTCTCATATTGACGGAGATTGCGGAGAGGGTATGGTGGCCACTGTGAAGAGTTTATTGTGGCCAAGAATAGTCTCTCGAATTGACAATAATAGGTTTTTTTTGTTTGGTTCAACTTCTAAGCTGTATTAGCTTTCCCTTCTGATCAATTGTCTCAAATTACTTGTTGGAAAATTTAATGTTTGAGAATCATATATCGAAACTCACTACTCCCACGTTTAGGAGGCCACTGTTATACTATATGAATATTTTGATGCCAACAATCTGATCCTTATCGCTTGTCACTGTAGCACGTTCTAAGCCTTTGTTTATAGAGGTTACTGGACGATAGAGGTTTTGAGGAGTTAAAAGATGTTGCTGGATATGGATAGCGTTTTTAACTTTTTATCCTCCCCAAATTGCCAAATGGCCATCGGAGATGCTTTGCGATAGGGTTCGTCCAGGCAAAAAAGAAAAGAACGAACGGAGATGGTGAACAACAGGTAACAGAGTTATTTATGATTTGTTAAAAATGTCCAGCTGTCATTTTTTCTTATTGGTGAACTGGAGGAATTGGGTATAAAGCATTGGATATAAGTTTTGTCCATAATATAAATCTGAATTGATTATGATATTATTGAGTTTAAATTGTTAATATTCTGATTGTTATCTTGTGATTAGATAATATTTTCAAATATATGATAAATCACGATTTTATTTGATTCTTGCAGGACAAAGAAAAACATATTAGAAGATCCTACGGTACAGAATTTTTCTTAGAAGCTAAAATAGAATCTGATGGTTGAATTTTGTTAGGCTAAGTAAATTTTAATTGACCTGAACGTTGACCCCATAACTCTCTTTTCCACCTTTTATTTAACTTAGCCGCCACAACACGTTGAAAGAGTTGGACACTCTTACTAAAAGGAAAGGGTTTGATCCCGAGAAGTCCATTTAGTTATGGCCTAGTCGAAGTGCTGGGGAAGCATCGCAACTTAGAGATCTACTCTTAGATTATGGGTGAGCCTAATCCATTTTCTAAAATTTATGTATAAAAAAAGATGATATTAAAAATATGGTCATTAATTTTTTGTTGCATCAATTTCTTTTATGAGGCACTTTTTAATATTTTTATAGTTATTTGCGTCCTTTCCTTACATGGCTAACATCGTTGGTGCCAATGAATATGTATTATAATATTATACCCAACCTGACTTGACCACTAAGAATAATGCAGCGATATATTGAGAACTCAAAATCATTATGCCAGATTACACTAAAAATATGTAATTCACAAAATAAAGATAACGCAAGTGTCTGGCCTGAAAAGGATTGAAAAATATCAAATGTGACAGTGGGTAAAAAGGCGACTTATTATTACTCAAAGGATGCTCTCTTCTTTTAGTATCTTAAAAATGTCTTTTGGAATTATAAAACAATAAAAATGTAATTTGGAGAAGACTTGTCGTTTTAACCTCTCTACGTACTTTTTCCCTTACCAATTACTATCCTCTTCATGATGCCGACACCCCTAGCTTCAACCACAGCGTTCCCAGCTCTTCTCTTCCGTGAGAGAATTTTTTCTGAATGAAAGCTTATGTTTATGAAAGCAAGATTTGAAGGAAAAAGTAGTAATAAAAAAAAAAAAAAAGTCTCTTTACCCTCATGTGACATGAATGATAAAGATCCTTATTGTCACGACCAAAAAATTTAGGATAACCGGCATGAAATGTAAGAAGACTCGCATTTCTAAAACCTTGAAACACATATAACATATTTCTCACACTCAAAACATTAAATACTACCTCCGGTCTTAAATATAGGACATAGTTTGTAATGCAAATTGCACTACAAACTATGTCATATATTTAGGACCGGAGGGAGTAACTTATAGAGATTTAGTAGAGTCTTTTTTGCAAGTCAGATTTTCGTAATTTCTACCATAGTATAAAAGTTCAGTATAATATATGGAGCTCCGCTCCTCAACAACAAATATAAATAAATACATACAACTTAGACTAACAAAGAAGGTGGGAATCTTGTCTGTAGACAACGTGAAGCATTTAAACTACAAAAGTAAATACATATGTATAATATCTTATCTACATCATCAAGTAACTTCAAAAATATATACAAGCTTTGATCAGCAATGAGAGCCTTCATTGTTCAGCTAGAGGTGCAAATTTAGCGGAACTATTTGAGAGCAAAAATATTTTTCGGTGAATAATATCCCATTTATATAATTTAATAAAATACATGAGAAAATAATTGAAGTAGATTTAGCCTTGAATAATTACGAAATGGCAATAAATTGCAATTTCTATATCACATGATCATAAATATAAATAAAACTCTTTATAGGATCGTCAATCAAATAAATCCAAGTGCGTAATAAATCTCCAGTCCAAAAAAAAAGTGCGTAATAAATCGTTTTGTTTAACAAAATCAGTTTTAAAACATCAAATCTTAAATCTCATCTATTCGTAGGACTTCTATAGAATGGATAACAAGCGTGGACACACAGTCCACGAGAGTAATTAACCAAGCGCAGCTCAAGGCTACGAACACAAGCGTGGACACACAATCCACAAGAGTAAGTAACCAAGCAAGTGCAGCTTGGGGCCACAAAACAAGGGCAGGTACAAGACCCACGAAAACAAGCGCGAGAACGAATCCTATGAATATCAAGCATGAGTATTGTGCCCACGAAAATCAAGCGAGCTCGAGTTAACCATGGCACACTAAAGACTAACAGTACTGCTATTAGTAATCAGTATTTTTTATTCAGTCCTCTCAAAATGTCTTCAAGCATGCTTGGGGCCAATTTGTCAAAGAGATAAAAAGTTCTTCTTTCAATACAGTGATGGTTCGTATGAAATACAACATAATAAAATACCCTAGCATGAAAGTTCACAAACAATATTTCAAAACTTTTCTTCAAACTCAATCTGTTAACAAAAACCCTTCCCAAATAATAAAATTTGCGTACAAACATTCCAAAAACAAGACTATCTAAACATGTGATGCTACTAAATTTTAAAAAAGCACCGCAAGTGTACGGGTCGTAGAATAATATAATAGCAAATCAAGGTCATCCCACATAGATCCAAGGTAATAGATAATTAGACATTAAAATTTCCATTTTCATTTAAATTGAACAAATCAAAGAAGAGATTGAAAGACAATTTAAACAAATGCAAAAGAAACAAATATATTGATTTAAAGATTTCAATTGATAAAAACAACCTAGAGTGACTAATCCCTTCTTTAAGTTTTAGAGCATGTATTTACCCAATTAAAAGCACTTAATGTTAAATTATTAATCTAGAGTTTAAATGAATATAAGTATCTTCCAATTACTTATATTCCTCTCTCAAATTAAAATTGTTATTCCTAACTAATTTACTCAAGAGGCAATAAATGTCCAAATTCACTCTAATATGATTATATGGGTCCAATAGGTATATTCCTATCCTATT
The DNA here is from genome assembly GCA_963210345.1 of Inga oerstediana. Lineage (NCBI taxonomy): Eukaryota > Viridiplantae > Streptophyta > Magnoliopsida > Fabales > Fabaceae > Inga > Inga oerstediana. The sequence continues at coordinate 76,810,760 of OY723400.1, forward strand.
GGCAAATTAAAATAAATTCTAATCCCACATTACTTAATCTTATGGTCTAATTAAGATCCTTCTCCCAAGGATAATCTAAATTAGCCAAATTCATACAAAACAGATTAAGTAAACAAAAATAATACTAAGCACAATTAATTAGTTCATACATGCTCAAATCCTCAAATTAGTTCATAACTACTCTAGATCTAAGGACAACTAGCCACACATCACTTTAATCAAACTCAAACCAGCAGCAACAATGAATTTAATATCCCAATCCATGTAAGAGAAAACACAAGAAGAGACTGAAATTATTCACTAATCCTGTTCTGAAGCCAGTCACAAGTTCAGCCCAAACAACATCCTTCCCTCAGCTTTAATGACAGCATCTCTCTTTCTCTGTTGGCGCTCATTGCCGGCGTCAACATTAACTAATCCACCAGAGTCAACAATGGCAGCAGCTTCCTCTCACTCAGGTTCTCTGATTCAAGCTCCAAAAACACCCACAGTGCAGCCGATTCAGCTTTCAAGCTCCGCTCTGTTCAGCCATGTCGAAGAAAGAGCTCCCTCCGGCGATGGTGGCGCCGGAATAACAGTGTGATTCTCGGTCTTCGATGCTGAAGATGAGGACAACTCTCTGCTCTCTCGATGATGACTGGTTCCCAGTACCAGCTGCCTCACCAATCCTCTCTGGCTCACTCTCCGATTCTGCTCTCGCTCCAAGATTAGCCGCCCTTCACACCTCGAGCTCGTCGGACCTGGGGAAGAAGAAGATGAACCAGAAGCTACTAGATCCTCCCCAGGTCCGGAACCTCCAGCTGATGCTCCTCTCTCTCGCTAGCTCAAGAAGACGCTAACTGTTCTCTCCTTTTCACAAGCTACCGCCCAAGTCCTCTATTCAAGCTCTCTCTATTCTCATGCGCCTCCTTTCTCTCAGTTTTTTTTTTTTCCAATCCCGTAGCTTTCTCTTCTTCAATTAGGTTGGCAATTAGAAACCCAAGCCCAAGCCCAAACGTAGATGCTCCTGATGGTATAAAATAAGATAAAATAAAAATAACTAAATTCTTTTTTTCTTTTTAAAAACTTTATTTTATTAAAATTAATTATTTTATCCTAAATATTTACAATCTAAATCCCACAAATAATTTATCACTTTAATTTATTTTTTTCATAATAAAATCTTATTGAATCTTTTAAAATTGCATAGATAACTCTCCAATTATCTTCAAAATATTTTTTAAATGTATAAAATATGGAGAGTTATCAACATGAAAATTTCCGTGAGAAAATCAAAAGTTTTCTTAGCATTTTTGTACATAATCATGAATTATCTTATGAAGTAATAGGAAAATAATAAATAACAATAAATAAAATCATCATCAATCTATACTCATTTCAATATCAATTAAAGCATGAAACAAATCCGATAAACTCTCATTGGCAAAATCACATTTGTAAAGATGGTAATTAACATGAAAGGATGATAAGTAGTAAAAACATCATTTATATAAAAAAATTATAATAGGACGTTATTCACTTATTTGTTCCAAAATATATCACTTTCTTCTATTTACCCACTTCTGACTTATTCACTCCTTACTTCCCTAATGTCCTATAACAAAAACATTAATATTCTAATTATATCTCTATATAAAATATTCATAACATCTCATATGTTAAGATTTTTCATTCTTAGCCCATCTACATTTCGGTTTACCTCAAAGCAAAACCAAATAGTTTTATAGAAAGGTGCATCGACCTAATTCATACCCACTATCTCATCAATCAATATCTTAATATTATAACTTAAGCTTCTGTTCTCTAAGGGCCTGTTTGGTTCAATGGGAGGGGATGGAATGGAGGGGATGGAAGGGAGGGATAAGAGGTTACCTTGTTTGGTTTGATTGAAGAGGAAGGAAGGGAAAGATTTTTTAATGATCTTTTGTTTGGTTCAAGAGGGGATGGGAGGGGAGATAATATATAATTTACCATTTTACCCTTATATATTAGTTTATATATTTTTACTTAAATAAATTATTTAAATTAATTTAACCTTAATATAAATTATATAATTTTTGAAAACTTACTCTCACCTTAATGTGTATACAACAACTGATATAATGCTTTAGCCAAAAATGACTAGCAACAATGCAAATTATTTAGATCACCCTACAACGTGGTTCTCAAAATTCAATTGCTGACAAAATTTATTGAGCCGAATGTGCATCAGGATTTGTGAAGATGAAACTATCAACCATCAGGATTTCTTTTATGTTACTGTGCAAAAAATGAGAACATAAAAATAAAATCCAAATTTACGTTTTTGGCATAAAGTAGAGGAAGGGAATTGAGGGCAAGAGACTAGGAGCAACAGCAGCGGAGAGGGCATGAGTTGCAACCATGGGCATTAATAGAATATAACAAAGATTATGAGGGTAAATTAGTCCCAATATTTGGCTCCCCTCCAAAACCCCCCAATTTGGAGGGAATCAAAATAAGGGGAGGGGAGGGGAAGGAGAAGCAAATTTTTACTCCCCTCCCTTCCAAAATTTCAAACCAAATGAGGGGAGGGGCTCATTTTTCCTCCCCTCCCATCCCCTCCCCTCCAACCAAACAAGGCCTAAATCATCTATCAATAAATTTCAACAACTTAGCAAATACAACCAAACATCTCATATATCCAAAGGTTAGCACAACTACATGCACACTTGGTGTTTAAATTATAAATTAATTTCCTTCCCAATAAAATCATGAACACGGCAACATCCAAATTTCAACATAGAAGAGCAATTAGTTCTTATTTCCTTTAAGCATCTTATGGTTAATCAGAGTGTGAGTCATAAACAGCACCATACTCATACATTACCAATCATAGATCTTCAAACAATAACAAAAGATTCTCACAGTTTCCTCAATTTCATAATTTTAGCCTATGATATTTTATTCATACCTAGCTATTCCTTACAGTTTTAAAATCCCCTCTCAAGCATTTTATCAAACACCCAATGTGCATTCAAATGTACAAGCTCCAATAACATTCTTCTTAAAATCAAAACTTCAGATTTCATATACTACAATTAGATACTCATTCCTAACTAATTAAGGGAACTACAACTCAATTACAAATTGGAGAAATAGCCACCCTTTTCAATCCCCGCACAACACAAACAAAAAAAAAAACGAAAAAATAAAACCCCACAATTTACACACAATCAGAATTGAGAAGCTTTATGGAAATCAGAGAAAGAAGAAGGAGCTAACAAACATACCCACGCCACTAACGCACAAGAGCAGTAGAGAAGTTAAGATAGTGCTCCCCTAGCATCCACATAGCAACAGAATGAAACAGAAGAAGATGGAGGAAAGAAGTGAAGCTGCAACACAACCATACCGCAAAGACAGAAGAAGAGATCGAGCAACAACGCCGAGCAAAGATGAGAAGACAAGACGAGCTGCTCACCACACTCACCAACGGCGTCGACTGGGATGGTGCAAACAGAGGAGCGAAAAAAAAAAATATTGAGCAGAGGAGAAGGACGATGGAGACAATCCGCCCCACCACCCCCCCCCCAACACACACACTCGTGCACACCCACCTCGGAAAAAGAAGAACGGTGACGCTAAATGGAGAAGGATCGAGCACAATGGTGAAGCTTCCAGAAATTCACTCCTTGTCTCATCCCCATGCCCATCGATAGAGAAGAGGAATAAAGGTTTTTGGCAAAGATAAAGAAAAATCATCGGGAAATTCTCATATAAAATTGTCTGAAATGAAAAAATTCTTAATCTAATTGTTAAACTTAATAAATTCTTAATTAAGTTATTGACCCAATTTAAGATTTTAAAATATGGGTAAAATAATTTTATTATACTCTTATAATCTATTTTGTCCTCTTTTCTCTTAAAAGAGTTTTATTCCTCTATATCCTAGCTAGTTTGTCTAGATATATTAACATTAATATATGATAAAATAAAATGTGATTCCTTTAATTAGGAAGAATCAAGAATAATTCAAGTCAAACAAATAAAAGGAAAAGCATTAACCCAATATTAATTAAAATATTTTTATTTGAGTATTATGAATAAGAAATTGTATTTGTAGAAAAACCTGACTTAAACTATTTTTTGTCAATAAAAAAATCAAAATTCATTAAATTTTTATATGTATATTGTAAGATCTAGTTTGTTTTTTACGTTGATGAAACTCTTTTCTTAAAATGTTGTTAATGAAAATATTTGATATATAATTTGATATATATACACACTAGTCAGATTTTTTTTATTAACATAGTCTAATTTTTTTTTCATCGGAAAACAATCAAGTCAAAAATCATTCCCCCCACCCCCCACATTGAGCTGAAAATAATTTAATTGATCTTAGGGTTATGTTTTTCTTTTTCTGTTTTTTTTTTCTTTTTTCCAGAATTATTCTTGATGTTCCTTCCATGACACAAAAATTCTTTAATTTCAGCCAAACATATTTTACTTTATTAAATATTGATGTTGTATACATAATTATTGAAAAAAATAAGCTACAGCCACTAAAACCCTTTTAAGAGTAGAGGGAAGATTAAGAGAGGGCAATAAAATCATTTAACTCATATTTTGAAATCTTAAATTGGATTGATAACTTAATTAAGGATTTATTGAATTTACCAACCTTATTTAGAATTTTTCTATTTTAGGCAGCTTTATATGGAATTTTCCCAAAATCAATCTTATGGTTATACACACACACACATTTTTTTTTCTTTCTTTGTTCTTTTTAAAGACAAAAGGGCATTAAAATAATGTTTAGGATGTGAAAAAAAAATTAAAATGCCCTTTTTGTCCAACAGAAATCCGAACCTAGAGATAGACAGCAACTTAATTTCACGTCACCACTATTTCACTTTGCTATATTCGTCTAAAGTCTATCACAATAAAGTCTGGAAAAGTTTATCATATTTAACAGAAAATAGAACTTTAGCTTAATTTAATTCTAAATTTTTATACCTTAATTAATTAATTTCTTATTTTCAATTTTTTAAAATTTATTTTTATAATTCCTAAATTCCTGGGTTATTACACTTATCATAATTTAAACATGTAGTTGGAGGTAATTGGAATTGCAATTCATATGTATGAGTTTGGATTTATAGGAGTACTCTTTATCCTCAAAAACCCCAAAAGCGGTTAGATTGTCTGTCGGATATATTCTGTGATCCACAAAAAAATGAAAATAAATATTATTTCAAAACATAATCAAGTAAAGAAAAATAAACACAAGGTTTGAAGTAAATGACTAATATTTACAACAAGAAGTTTTCAACCCAAGCCGTAGTCTTCCTTCCTTCCTTCTTTCTTTTCTATTTGCCATTTTTGTTTGGGATAACAACACAACCACTAATCACTATCAACATAATGAAAATTACCACAATTATAATACAGAAAACACAACATACACAACAACACTACTTTGATTATAGTCTGGAACTTTTTTTAATGTTTGTCAAGGAAATTTAAATGGCATTCTCCCACAGTAGTCATATCAAAACTTATGCTTAAGATGAACTTCTAAGAGCATTGAGGTTTTCCTCAAATTGGCTAGACAAGAAGACCACTTAGAATCTACTTTCTCTAGTTGTTGCCTTGCTTTTATTTGGTCTTCCACCATGTGAGACCTCTCTTCCTTCACTGCTTCCAAGTCCTTTATGAAACTAATGGTGTCAGAAACACTCTTCTTCTTTTGCTCTTCAAGATATGACAGTTTGATCTCACACTCTTCAACTTCATATGCTTTACTATACAGCTCGACCTGGAACTTAGAGATCTGCTCCTTCAAATCTGCTTCCCTTCTTTGGGCTTCAACCATAGAATTCTGAGTCTTGTGAATTTCATATAAAAGAGCCCTGGCTGCTTCTTTTCGTTGCAAACGTTGTCTAATCATTAGATTCTCTTTTTGCTCAAGTTTGGTCGCTGTGTCCATCATAGCGTAGGCTTGCTTGAAGGAAGATAGAATAGTTTGGATTTGTTGTTGCAAAGAGTGTATTGTAGCTTTAAGACCATCATGAGAACAATGAGAGGACAAGGTGTTTAGAGCATTTTCAAAGCAAAGTTTGCTTTCTTCAGAGCTAGCTATTTCATTCAAACCCATCCTCATTAAGGCATCCATGTCAGCAAGGGCCTTAGTCACCTCGCTTTTATCTTCATGAGCAGTAGTTTTGGATGGATAAGGCTTGTGAACTTCCATGTCAGCACCGTCCTCCATTATTTGGAATAATCTCATTAGATCATCATCCTCAAGCTGTTTAGACGCATATGGCATGAAAGTCTCTGCCTGAGTGGCGTTAATTTCGTCCTGAGGTGAATAAGAATAAACAAATATAATTTTTACTAATAGAATCTAGTAAGAAAATATGATATTTCTTTCATGAAACATATAGGACTTTAATGAATAAAAGTAGAGTTATAAATTGTAATCAACACTAAATTTATTATTAACTATTTCAATGTGAAAGACATGATACCCAAAGAAACATTGCAATAAAATAACAGCATACTTGTGCAGGTTCAGTAATATAAGAATCTGATAGGTCTGCAGATGAGCTCTCTGGTTTTGTTTCACTACTTGAAGTTGCAATTTGAGGCTTATTGGGAGTCGAGAATGAAGGGATCTAAAACCAGAAAATTAGAAAAATTAATGTCAATGAAAGTCAGTAAAGTACCAATATTGCAACAGTAAAATAGGGTAAATAGAAAGAATAATTATTTACTAATGGTGAGCTCGTTTCAGTATTAGTTGATGGAATTGCCATTGCAATTTTATTTGATGTTTCTCCAACACTTGCTTCAATATTCTGCACAACATTGACTGACATCAGTGTCTTATTTATGTGACCGTAAAGCATTAGGATAAAGTCTTTTGTAGATTGTTAATTAACCTTTTGTGAATCACCAAGGCACATATCAGGCTCTGTTTCTGGCACTGCTTGATGATCAACAGTGATTCTCTTGCCCTTGCCCTCAATGCGAACCGAATTATCCTAGATGAACATAAATAAGCAAAAGCACCATAATATTGTACTAGTTACCTTAAATTCAACCTAGATGGACTATATTCTTACATGTGGATACTCATTTTCTGAAGGAACAATAAATGCTGTTGGCCGTGACCTGCTTGATTCTGGATTCATGATTTGATTTGTTCTCAGAGCTTCATCTAATTTAGAAACTTCTTGAGAAGTTGGCTTCACTGCTTCCTTTATAATTTGTTGCATAGCACAAAGAAGTAACTTTGCATGCGTTAGTTCTATTGTCATGTGAATATTGTTTACTATATTAAATTTTACAATATATAACCATGTGAAATAGGGAATTTAGTTCAGTTAACAAGTTCATTTGCTGCTGCCGTGGTACTCCTTGAGCTTACAATATGTTAATGGAGAGAGGAATTGTTTGCTGTTCATGTAAGTCTGCTTCATTTTAGGAAAGTGTAAAAGGATAATGAATTTGTAATGTATGTGTTTTCAAGCTATTAATGTTTAACGATAGTCACCCAAAATAATGCAATATATTATAAACTTACTTGAGAAGATGGTACTTTGGAAGAAAAGTCATATGGTTTTGATTGCAAATGAAGTCCTCCTTCACACTGCATGATGAACATATGTGTGAATATTGATAGAAAGGATGCGTTTGTTTTAATTCATTTGTTTTGTGTTGCAAAATATAACAATCTTACTTGTGGATATTCAGCTTGTAAAGGAGGAGAAAATGTTGCAGGATCTATGGGTTGTTCTGAATCCTTCACTTCATCAGCTTTTATAGCTTCTTCCGATATTGGAATTTCTTCAACGCTTGCCTCTGCTATTTCCTTAATCTGTAACATATAGGAGACCACAAAGAAATTAGAAAGTTCTGGATTTAATTTATTGATATTGTACCTAAATTGGGAAGCAATCAAGAAGGCAATAAGAGAGAAATATATCCGTTGGCTGCTTAGGAAAGTATGGTATACATACACTTGATGAACTATTATTTTGTTTGGCTATTGGCCGATTTCTCTTTACAGTCTTCTCTGCTACTTCTCTTAGCCTCTGTTCAGTGAGGGAATATATTGAAGAAGATGGAATGAGTAAGTCATAGAAAGTGAAAAATTTGTGTCGTCTCCCTGCGCTTTTTCTTTCATTTAATTGAGCCATTTTATTTGGGTGCTTACCTCAAAATATTGTTTAGAAAGATGATCTTCAACCATGTTGCCCTTGTTACGCTGAGAGTCATATAGCCATTCCGCATATCCTAACCAAGCAAAACAGTTCCAATTCGAAATATATATTACAGTGAGAAAAATCATAGTAAGTATATAGCAATATTATAAATAATTAATTAATCTTTTGGAACATGCTTACCATCAAGGAACTCAGTATCAGTCGAGGTTAAAGAGATGTCTTTAGAACAATTCTCTACTCGACAGTATATCACGTCCTTAAAATCAATTCCAGAGCATATAGTACGAAGTATTGGTAGATCTTCAAGGTATATCATAAATAGCTTTGGGAACAGTTGTGTGAAGTGCAACTCTTTTCTTGTGCCTTGCTGGTTCCGTCCAAATACTTGCTCAAGATTTTGAGCCTCTGATATAAACAACGACGAGAGCTCCGGAAGGCTACCACATTTGGAGATGGAGAATAGGCATTCCAACTTCTCGCAGCAAAACACATTAATCGTATAGAGCTTTGGGAAACGACACTCTTGATCATCATCATCCTCAATGATGCGCTTTAGCTTTCCACATCTTGACACAACTAAGTGTCTCAAATATGGTAGACTTTTTGAGGTAGATGCAGACAAGATAAATTCCAAACTATGGCATCCTTGGATATCTAGCATAAAAAGATTTTGAAAGTTCATATGAAGGTTTTCTGGTCCCACACATATGTCACTTAATTCATTCAAGCGGCATATGGTTAGGATTTCCAAGCTTGAATTCACAGGACTTGCGGTTTTAAGTCTTCCAAGATCATAAACAGTATTGATGTCCAAGTATCCTAAATAAAGACGTTTCAAATCGCGCAATTCCATCCCAATTAGCTGTATCATAAGACATATTAGTTTCAAAAAAGAACAAAGCAATATATCAATCAATCAATCAATCAATCAATCAATTATAAATTAACTACTAGAAAAATAATTAATTACATTTTCTCTTGAATGTTCTTCTTGTCCTTTCTGCCACTCAATTGATAAATCTACAAAAGAGCTTATAGGAAGTTGCGGACATCCACTCAACGAGATATCTTTCAGAGATGATGCTTTCACATGATAGTTTTCAGGGCACATACTTTTCATAATTGGTAAATCTTTGAGGCTTAGTTTGTTGAGAGATGGGAGATGAATCTCAACATTCTGATTCTGGTGAGGTGAGTTATCATCACCACAAGATTTCCCAAACACATATTTCAACGGTGTAGCCCCTGATATATGTACAGATTCCAAGTGCACAAGGTTTCTAGAACAAGAAGCTGGAAATACAGATCCCAAATTGTAACAGCTGACGATTTCAATCATGCATAAGTTAGGAAAGATAGAGTTGGTATTCATATGATGATGACCATCTACCTCCTCTTTAACTATACGCTCCAGTTGACTGCAGCCGCGGACTACCAATTTTTCTAACAATGACATTGATGAGGCAATGGATACAGAAAATAGTGACTTGAAGTTTGAAACACATGATCTGATATTCATCTCTCTCAAATTGCATGGGTATAATGGTGGTGTGAAAATTCCATGAGCTATATTGCCAACATATTTTTCCTGTATCACAAACAAATATATGAATTCATCTTTAACAAATTAAAATTGTGTATATTAAATTCTAATTTTATTTTGTTTGTCTCCTTAGAGTCGTAGCACCGAATGTAAAAGAGGGAAGGAAGAGACATTTTAATTCATTTAAAAAAAAACTATAATCAAAGAAAAGTTTTTATCACATCTCATCTAACTTAATCTTTACTACATCTCAGCTACTATATTGCAAATTAATAATAAATTTTAAATTTCCAACATTCCAAATTCTTCTCAATAAATTAAATGAAAACAATGAAGCAGAATTTTAATAGTTAATTGCTCAAAAAAGCCGTGGTGAACTTATGTGAAAAAGTAATTTGTGATCAATTCGTACACCCTATAGGACATACGTGGACAAGTTTTTGTAATTTGATTTAGATCTATATAAAAGTAATTTTTTTTTAAACAAAAATAATTTATCTATTCAATAGATATCAAACATATTGAGATTGTAGAATAAAATTGCATAGATTGAAATATGAATAAACATACAAATATCACAGCAATATATGTTTGATATAAATTATTCAATAAAACATATTTGGGTGCATTTTTTTTTAAAAATATTCCTGTTGGTTAATTGATATATATGTTTTATGTATTTTAGACTAAACATTAAGATCAATTTGGTCAATACATTTTTTAAATTTTTTATTGAATTCTATTCTATTAATTCTCTATGCAAAGAAACGCATGGAGCATATTAATAAGAAGAATTGGGGAGAAACGTATGTATGTACCTGTGAAACAGAGGGGTCCGGCTGACTAGCTTCCATAAAAGTAGATGTCTCATCTTTATTTGTTGTTTTAGATTTTGGCGGAAAACAACACAAAGGACCCCAAGAGACATTGCGACTTGGATTATTGTCTTTTGCCTTTGACCCCTCACTTGATTTTGCTGCTGATTTTTGTGGGAGATGACATTCTGGATATATGCTCACAAACAATTGAACCATTTCAATAGACATTACTTTCAACGAAGGGAGTGTGTTTGCTATTTGCATTTGATGCAACCCTCTCTCTTTTGGATATTGCCCAAACATGTATTTGAGCTGTGGACAAAAAAAAATGTCCACATTGTGTAGTAGAGGAAGGTTTTCACAAAAACAAATTGGCAATATGAATTCTAATTTTCGACAGTTCTTTACACTGAGGAGGCTTAATTTTGGAAACATTGAGTCGTGACTCCTTCGATTAGGTTCTTTATCATCCAGCTTCTTTTGATCTACTGATGGTTCATCATCCCATATTATGTATTTCAGCTCAGTACATTCAAATATCCTCAACGTTTCTAGCTGGCTTAGACTCTGAGCAGTGGATGGATGAAAAAGACATGTCATTGAACATGATGTTATTTCTATGGACTTAAGATTATCCAGCTCTAGATTGGCCTTAAATAATGTTCCTTGCAACTCTTTACAACTTGCTAGTTCTAGCTTCTCTAGTTGCTTGAGAAAGCCATCTGGATAACAACCACAACATATTTCTTTCACATGCACTTCAACAAGTTGCAGTTCAGCTAATTTGGGGAAGATAGTCACTCCAGCTTTAAGTTGAAGATGCTTTGTGGAGATCAAACACGTCATCTCAAGCCAATCCTTCAAAGAAAGCTTGATTAAGTCTGTCATAGCTCCACCTTCAGTTGAAAAAATGCCAGGAATAAGATTGTTCCACCCATATTCATTATCTCCATTCAACTCTAGAATCTCTGCACTTGTCGCCAAGGATTTGATTATTTCTTTAGAAAAGATTCTTTGTAATTTTCTTGGCTTGAAACTTTTTTTTATTGAAAAATCCAGCTGAGAAGAATCGAAGGGGGAGAAGTCGTTGCCATCTATATGGTATATTTGATACTTAGGAAGCGATGTAATTGTAGGAATCTCTGTCCCAACAGGCATATGATCTTCATTTGAAACATAATACAATTCTTCTAGTTGCAAGCAGCCAGCAATCACTTCAAATGGAGTGTTCTTTTCAAGTGAACAACGTATCAAGCATAGACATCTCAATTTATGTAGCTCACAAATTCCATTTGGTAAATCAATAATTGAACAATTATTTAATTCCAGAGACTCAAGCAATTTTAGGTTTCTCATCAACACAGATATATCACCTAACTCCCAATTTGTGAGAGATAGTGTTCGAATATGTGTTAGTGATTCAATTGATGTTGGTAGTGATAGAGCAGAAGTTCTACCAAACTCAATTTTAGAATGCAGTAGCAAAACTCTAAGCCTCTTCATCCTTCCAAATAATGTATTTGGAACTTCCAAAACGCCATGTGCATTTATCCATACTAAGAGAACCTTGAGTTTGCTATCATCAAAGCAATTGGGAAATCCATTTATAATCCAAGATGAATATTTCATATTCTCCTCCAATTTTGTCTTAGAATCCATGATCACTTGAATCTCTTCATTTCCTATCTCCAGGGCTACTTTGCGTATCACATCATGCATCTTTACATATTCTTGACCAGCCTTCAACAATAAAGAAGAATTTATGAGTTTATGTTTCTTCACATGCACTTGACTTCTTGTTGTATAATATTTGTCAACTTCTCCAAATAGACCCAATCCTATAACAATTCGGCTCAAAAGCTCTATAGGTATTTCATGAGCTTTTGGGAATATAGAGCACAACAAGAAGAGAAGTTGGGCTTCTTCATCTCTTAAATAAGTATAGCTTAACTTCAAGGAATTATAGAACTTTGCCTCGTTTTTATCTACAATCTCATGCCTTGATGGTTTAGCAGCAATTTTTAGTGCTGCTAAAGCATGCGGCCACTCTTCTGGAGGCCAATCTTTTAAGGTTTTTGCCATCGCTGCAACTATAATTGGTAATCTTCCACACTCATTAACAATTTCCTCTGCTACATTCTTCAAATCATTAGGGCTATCCTGATCACTTTTAGTAGCATGGGAAAGGAAAAGATTCAATGCATCTTTCTCATCCAAGTCCTTTAGTTCAATCCTCTTTTGGCATCCCATCTGGTTACAAATGTCCCTAGAACGTGTGGTTAGCAGAATACAACAACGACCCTTGCTATGGATGCGGTGTTGAATCCCTATTTTGTTAATATTGAGCTCTTCCCATACATCATCAAGTATTATGAGCACCTTCCCAGAGGAAGCAATCTTGTTCCATATTTGCTTCGCATGGGTTAAAAGCTTCTCATCCTCTAACACCAATTCCAATTCCTTGGCAATCTCATCTCGAATCCTTTTTTCTTCCACAGGGGTAGACACGGTGATGAAGATGACTCTATCAAAGGGATTTGAGTTTCCAACATGTTTCCCAACTTCTATTGCCATTGTGGATTTCCCTGTTCCTCCCGTCCCTTGCAATCCGATCATATAGTTAGCCTCATCTTCCAATTCCTTCTTGAGTTCTTCAAAATTTTCCTTTCTGCTCCCAAAGGACATGAACTCTTGTAAATGGAATACCATGCCTGGCACTCCAGCTGCATGTGCAAATGCATCAAACTTCTCAACTTCAGCGATCAGGTTTGGGATATTCTCGTTCTTCCAACTCTCCAAATCCTTGGCTAGTGCAATTTGTGAGAAGCAATTCGTACACAAGCCAAAACATTTGGTTGGTTTACTGTCTTTTCGTAAAAGTTCATTGGCTCTTTCAAGCCAATTTTTAACTCTAGGGTCAACTAGAGTCTCATTTCTTTTTGTGGCTTCATCTATCTTTAGCTTTACACTTTCCACTTCAGCTGACAACTTTCCGTGCTCATTTTCAAAGTCATGAACATAATTCTTGTATTTACGCAGGTACCGAAGTTCCCCCCGTACTTTAAGTACCAAGTCTTGGATGACTGTTGTTGCAACACCCGTACAAAAATCCAACAGCGTCATCTAACATACATATGGAATTACGGTTACGAAATCATCTAGGTCGCATATCTAGGCACTTGCCAACTATTATCTAAGATTACAATCTACTAATCAAAAACAATTTTCTGATGATTTGATTATTAAAATTCATAATATATGAATGATTCATAATGAGCTTTATTTGCCAAGCATGGGATGGTTGCTGTTGCAACACCGCTACAAATTTCTGTCCCCGCCATCTAACACCCATATGGAATTAGGTTTATAAAATCAGCGAGTGGTTTTAATAGCAGTGGAAGATCATACAATGAATGATCCCTCTCTCTCACCCAAGTAAGTCAGTGCGTGTGTAAAATATTTTAAAAGATGCGTATTTATCCTAATAAAATCAACTATAGCAATCATCCTTACCAAAACCACTAGCAATTTATATATAAGCATGTAAATGTACAAAGAGTCACAATATATTCACAAGTGTGTAAAATATTTTAAAGGGTTAAGGTGCTTAAATAACCTTCATCTTTTATGAAAAGTGCAACAATAACTATAAACTATTTTTTAGAGTAAAAATAACCATAAATATTATAAAAGAGAGAAAAAGTAATCATGGCGTTAATAAACTTTTCCTACATTTGCTCTTTTTTAATTAGGAAAACTATGTCTATGAGACATTGGAAGATCGCATATGCATATGGCTGGGAAAATCCAAGTCATCTCATAATTAAAATCCACTTAAACTCCAACTCACATAAGCAACAAAAAAACTTGAGTTAATGTTCAATAAGCCATATTTTAGTTACTTTTGTATCCAAAAAATATTTATGGTTGCTTTTACACTTTTGGTATAAATTTATGGCTATTTTAGCATCTTAACCTTTCATTAAAATGTTCATAGTAATGGACATTTGAAATTATTAATGTCATAGTCACTTTTACCCTATTTTATAATGTTTAAGGTTACTTTTACTCTAAAAAATAGTTTATGGTTACTGTTATATTTTTAGTTGAGAGTTATTTAAACACCTTTATCCTATTTAAATGAAAATGTTTAGGTGATTAGATATAGAAATAAAGAAAATACCAATCATGGCTGAAGAAAATTGGTGTAGAAAACAGCTAATTAAAGAAATGAGAATACCAAAAGAAGAAAAAACTCTCCCCTCAGGCGCTCCAATCCGATGCAGAGCAACAATTTTTTTTTTTCAAAAAAAACTTATTCGTTCATTTTTCAGAAGCCATTTTAGATCAGTTCTTTGTTATGATCAGATGTTCTGATTATCTTGAGAAGCACTTTAAAATAAATAGTACTTTTTATGTTTGTAATAAATGTAAAATAACTTCTACTTTTTTTGGTGGAATAACTTCTACTTTTTATAAATATGATTAATCACTTTTTATACAGTCAATAAATTTCTTTTAGAAGCTCAAAGAAACATAATCTTTAGTTATTCAATTTAAATGAAATCTCAATAATTCCAAAAACTAATCTGGGTTTGCTAATAAATTCTTTAAAATGTGATTTGGACAGCCTTACCTAAACCATTGATAAAAAATCTAAAAACATAAAGTAATTCTTGTTTTCACAATGACAAAAATTAATAAGAAACTTATCAGATATCGGAAGCAAGACCATATCAATATCATGATTCATGTGAAATTTAGAAAATATAAAGAGCTACATTGCTAAAAAATTATAGAAAATATAGTTAATTTTATACTCCAAATAAATATACATAACTCACCTTGGTTCATAATTTAAGAAAGCTGTAAAAGTTTCTATAAAAAAAATGAAATTTTCAATTAAGACTATGCATATACTAACCTGAAAACGGGAATCAAAATCTCCAAGTATCCTTCGTGTGACCAACCCAAGATCTAAGGAATAAAAATAAGTTAAAGAAAGTTTAAGAGACATCTATATATATATATATAAAAGAAGATGCAAACATAATTCATAAATATCATGGAGTGAAAATCCTTACCTATCAGATTTCCATGCCTACTGCAGCGGCAATGCCTTTGATATAAATAATCCTCTTTTTGACTCTTCTTTTTTTTCTTTTTGGGTTTTTAAGAATAGGAGCTATGAGAACAACGATCAGGAAAGAAGATTCGTAGACCACCTTTTTTGGTTTTTCTCTAAATAAAGAAGGAGAAGAACAACAATGATCAACAGAAATGAGAGTGAAAACAAAGTTCAAATGCCAGGAAATAAAGCAAGAAAAACCAGGTTCCTTGAATAGACAAACTCTGAAACAGACTAAATCTTTTTGTTTTTATTCTGGAAGAAGAAGAACATCACAAACTTTTTGAGGATGAACAGAGAAATGGAAGCGAGAACAGCAAGAGGAGCACAGAAGTTGCAGAGAGAAGCAGTAACTAGCTAGTGTGGTGAATAGTTGTGGGGTATTGGCATAATTAGCAGCAATTATTTGATTACTAATTAATATTATTTTTTCCATAACTACCCCATGAGAGGCTGTGCCTTTATTATTAATTTCTGTTACACGGTGTGCTTTTATTACTACCCTCCTATATCTTTATTATAAAACTTGGATTGAACAACAACTATACTTTGATTCTAAATATAGGTCCCCAGTTCACTTCGTTTCCCGAATTTATAATCATTCCTATTGATTGCATATATGAAGTGAGTTTTCATCAGGATAGTTGATCCAATGCACATAATTAAAGAGGATATTTTAGAGAAACGAACATATATTTAATACCAATAAGTATAATTAACTTAGGTAATGTTATTAATATCCACAAATTAGTTAGAGGTACTATTAATAATTGTATCTCCATGTGACATCCAACGCCGGATTATACTTAATTAGTGCTTATTATACTCAATTTCAAAATAGCGCATTTCTCAAGGCACATTATTTTACATTTTATATTGAGAAAGGATCACCATCAAGCCTTGGCCACACCAAAGCTAACTTTGAGTCCACATAAAACCGACCACCCTTTAAAGGGGAAATAATTCCTTCAGTTGCCATAATAAGCTCAGCAAGCTTTGTGTTGATCAAATTAACTCTCTAGATAAACTACGGCTTCACATCTGATTTCATTTAAGAAAAATCACCACTTTAATTGGTTGACAATCAAAGGACAAAAGTCTCCATTTAAAGAAAGTCTTAATTAAAAGCCAATAAACTTACCAACACCACAAAAAACCAGCAAATTATTGACAGAATTACTGATGGAAACAGAATGACCGACAAAATAGCGATGAAATCCATTTCATTACTATATTTTATGTGGCAAATTAGTTTATTGACGGAATTTCAACTTCGTCAGAAATTAACGACAAAATTTTCTGTCAAAAAATAACTGACAAAAAATTTTCTGTTGTAAATTACTGACGGATTTCTAATAAAAAACTCTGTTGGTAATCCATTACTAATCTGTCAGAAATTACTGACAGAAAATATTCCATCACAAATTTTGTCAGTAAATAAAATTATTGACTGAATTACTGAAGAAAAAAATCCATCGGAAATTCTGTTAATAATTTAATATTTTTTTGTAGTGCAATGGGGTTGTGTCTTGACCATGGGGCTAGTCCCTCAGAACATGACATGTCAAACTTTGAATTTTTGTTAGGAGACGTGTCCATATTTAATGCTAGATAGTACCTCCAAAAAAAATACCTCCAATAGGCAAACACGTGGCTAAAAAAGAAAGTCAATAAAAAAAGTCAATAAACTTACTCGACTCTCTACAAGGGTAATAAGCACTAAAATTCTGAACCGTTCAAACATTTAATTGCTTTGTTCTTTTAAATAAAAAATTACTTTAATAAGTATAGAAACTAAAATATAAATATTTTTTTAATTAACATTTTTTTTAAAAATAACTTACAATTTAAAAATTATCAGTTAAAAATCTTAATTCTAAAGTTGCAAAAAAGTGCAAGTTTCATCGCGGTACCTCACTTTGATAAGCACCAAAATTAATTTCCCGCTTCAGTTATTAAGAAAGAAAGTTAAAGCAAGCAGGCCCATCTGTCGGTCTGTATTGTTGGCTCTCTATTCTTTCTTTTCGCTTCTTTTCCACGTGCGACAAAACCATTCACATCACAATAATGCGGAGGGGATTGATTCTACTCACAAAATTGACTTCATTCTTATCCATACGGTTCAACCTTCCTCAACTTCTTCATCAGCTAAGAAAATTTTCTTAAATAAAGCAAATGTTTTAGAGCCCTGAGCTCATGTGAAGGCGTAGATCTCATATTCTCCATTATATATTGTGCAGTGCCCTTATATGTTCCACATCATACTTCACTTTTTCATCTGTATTTCATAATTTGTTAACTCCTGAATCACATGCGAAATAGTTTATGTAACAATTGCTGGGATAATCATAACATACCGCTCTTGAAATGTAACTTAATGATATGAGCTTAATAGGTGAAAAATTAGTCTATAAATGGAAAACGATTTGCATAGATGTAACATAACAGTCACATTTTTTAAAGTGCAAACACACTAAAGATATTGAAAAATTGCATCAAGCTAAGTAAATAAATAGAAGAACACACAATTTTTTAATGTGGAAATTAAACTCCATCAATTTAAGAAATAAAAGCCATAGAACCTAGTCTAGAAAACCATAAATCTTCCACAATTTTTATGATCTTAAGCGCTACTAGTTTTTTTGGGATAACAACTCAACCGCTAATCACTATTATGTTTTAGTGGCAATCACATACAAAGTGGTCTACTCCAATTTATAGACAAAGTAATAAGTCAGGGTAAAACATTAAATTACAAAAAAAATACAACAACTACTAAATTAAGAATTAAAGAAACATATAGATATAAGTAAAAAGGTTTTCCCTAATTTTCTGTGGATAAATTATGAATAGCCCGTACTAATAACTTGAATGCAAGCAAAGGCAATATGCCAATATTCAAAATTTCAAGCTTCGTGTAGTTTTAACAGGAAAAATGATGCCAAGGTCCCAATTAAGAAAAATAATATCAAAAAAGTCAATATCAAAAAAGTCTTATAACTTATCAATAGTGGATTTTTCACTTGTCAATAGTAGTTCTTTTACTTATCATTAATAAGCTATGAAACTTTATGATATTATTTTCCTTAATTAGGACATTGGTGTGATTTTCCTATTTTAACGAACTACGAGTTACAGAATAAAAGAGATACTTGAGATGTTAGCAATAAAGATCGAAGTGCCAAACAAAAAGTCTCTCCTTCTCTCTCACACACACATACACATACAGTTGCAACAATGGGTTTGATTACATGTACTAGTTGTTAGAGCATAAAGATCCAGTCCATTAAATGGAGGCCCAGGCCCAAGATATTTTTGTTAAGAAAAGAGCTCATTTATTCTTTTTTAGTAGCTATTTCAAATAAGTTCTGTTTTAATAATCAATGGTTCAACAAAAATTACTTTATAAACTCAAAGAAACAGGCTATTTAATTATTCATTTGAAATATATAAAATTCCAATGTTAAAAAAAATCAATCTGGGTTAGTTGATAATTTTTTTAAATGTGAGTTTTACTGCCTTACATAAACCATTGATAAAAAAACGAAAAAGCATGTAAGTAATTCTTGTTTTCATAGTGATATACATTAACAAGAAAAATTTTTCGTTATGAAAAGCTAGACCATATCAATATCAACATTAATAGAAAATAACTCATCGAAAAAAAAACATACATATGAAATATAGAATATATGAAGAGCCACGTTGCTCACCAAGTATAGAAAATACAGTTCATTTTTGTACTTTATATAAATATACGTAGTCCACCTTAGCTTGTAATTTAATAAAGCCGTACAAGTTTCTACAAATAAATGAGATTTATAATTAAAATTGTGCATATACTAACCTGAAAACAGGAATCGAAGTCTTCAAGTGACCAACCAAGATCTAAGAAATAAAGACACAAGTTAAAAAAAGTTTAATCGACAATATGTGTGTGTGTAAAAGAAGACGCAAACATATATAATTCATAAGTATGATGGAGTAAAAGTCCATACCTCTAAGATTTTTCTATGCAGCAATGCCTTTGATGATATAAAAGCCCGCTTTTTTTTTTTTTTTTCCTTTCGTGGTTGTTTTTGTATTTTTAAGGAAGGGAACTACGAGAACAACCAGGGCAGTAGAGAGAAAAATCAAATAAAGAATTTCAATAGCAAAAAAAAGGTACAGAGTACTTGGCAGAAACAAGATTTGAACACCGTTTTCTTTTTTTTATTTTCTCTAACCAAGAAGGAGAATAACAAGTAAATAATTAACAAAGATGAGAGTAAAAAAATAATTCAAACACAAGAAAATAAAGCTTTAAAAAAGTTCCATCAATAGAGAGTCAATTTTTTCTTTTTTTTTAATCTTCGAAATTTTTGTTGCAAGAAGAACAACAATATATACCAACTATATCGAGTGACAGGAGAGAAATGAATAGCAAGAAATTAAAGACAAAATCAAAGTTGATGAGCACTCTCTTGTTTTTCTAGAAGAAAAATAGCAACGATGACGATCAATGAAGAGAAAACTTTATAGGAAGGATAAAAAAACACAAAAGAACCATATCAAACTATTTAACAAAAGGTCCAAAGAGTTCTAATGTTAGAAGGAATTTTGTTTTTGTTTTCATAGAGCAAGTAATAGAAAAGTGGCAAGATTCAGATAGATTACACAACTTTGAAGAGTAAAAAAGCAACCAATGAAGAAGAGAGCAAACCAAACGAATGATTCGAATATAAAGAAATAATATACACGAACTCTGAAACAGAAGCCAAAACTCTAAATCTTTTTCTTTTTTTTTCGGGAGAGCTTGAACACCAAAGCTTTTTTGTGAATGAAGAGAAAAATGAAAGCGGGAGGGCAAGAAGAGCACAGAAATTGCAGAGAAGAAGCAGAAACCAGCTAGAGTGGTGAATAGTAGAGAAGAAGGCAAATACATAGAGTCTATGCAAGTGATCATTGAGCCATCTTTTAGAAAGTTGGGAAAGTCAAGGAAGGGCCTACGTCTTTTTGTTGGGATTCAATAATTGATCTTTTCTTTACCACCTTTTGACAAGCGGTGCCTTTAATTGTTGCTTTATCTCCATGGGACATCTAATTGATTCTTTCCTGGGCCAAAAAAAAAAGAAAAAGAAAAACATCTAATTGATCTTTTTTTTAAACCATAAGTGCCTTTAATGTATGTGAGCGCGCGCAAGCTTTTTTTTTTTTAAAATTATTTTATTATATATATATATATATGCGAGCTATTTTGTTTTTTTGTTCAAATAAAACCGACCACTCTTTAAAGGGGAAATAATTCCTTCAGTTGCCATAATAAACACAACAAGCTTTGTGTTCATCAAAATTAACTCTGTATATAAACTACGGCATCACATTTTATTTCATTCAAGAAAAATCATAATCAAAAGAGAAAAGTATCCATTTGAAGCAAGTCTTAATTAAAAGCCAATAAACTTACCAACACTACAAAAAAAAAACAGCAAATTTCTGATAGAATTATCAGTGAAAACAGAATTACCGACAGAATAGCGATGCAATTTATTTCATCACTACATTTTATGTGGCAAATTAATTTATTGATGGAATTTCAAAAATTAACGACAAAATTTTCTGTTGAAAAATTACTTACATAAAATTTTCTATAAAAAATTACTGACAAATTTCTGATCGAAAAGTCCATGGGTAATACATCACCAATTTCCATCGCTAATCTATCGGAAATTACTTACAGAAAATATTCTGTCAGTAAATAAAATTTTTGATGGAATTATCTACGAAAAAAATTCCATTGGTAATTTAATGCTTTTTTGTAGTGCAATGGGGTTGTGTCTTGACCATGGGGCTGATCCCTTAGAACATGACGTGTTAAAATTTGAATCTTCGCTAAAATATGTGGCTACATTTAGAATTTGATAATACTTCAAACAAAATTGCTTCTAATAGAATGACATATGTGACTACATAAAAAAAGCCAATAAAATTACTCAACTCTCTACATGGATAATAAGGACTAAAATTCGGAACCGTTCAAATCTAATTTGAATTTAATTGCTTTTTTTTTTAAAATAAAATTATTTTAATATGTATATAATCTAAAATATATATTTTTTAATTAACAGTTTTTTAAAAAATAACATATAATTTAATTGCTTTGTTCTTTTTTAATGCGACAAAACCATTCACATCACAATAATGTGGAGGGGATTGATTCCTGCTCACAAAATTGACTTCATTCTTATCCATAGGGACAACCTTTCATTCTTATCCATAGGGACAACCTTTCTCAACTTCTTCATCAGCTAAGAAAATTTTCTTAAATATTCTCCATTATATATTATGCAGTACCCTTGTATATTCTACATCATACTTCACTTTGTCATCTGTATTT
Source organism: Inga oerstediana (assembly GCA_963210345.1). Lineage (NCBI taxonomy): Eukaryota > Viridiplantae > Streptophyta > Magnoliopsida > Fabales > Fabaceae > Inga > Inga oerstediana. Next base: position 76,832,817 of record OY723400.1, read on the forward strand.
CATAATTTGTTACCTCCTAAATCACAAGCGTAAAGTTTATGTAATAATTGCTGGAATAATCATAACATACCGCTCTTGAAATGTAACTTAATGATATGAGCTTAATAGGTGAACAATTACTCTATAAATGGACAACGATTTGCATAGATGTAACATAACAGGCACATTTTTTAAAGTGCAAACACATTAAAGATATTGAAAAATTGCATCAAAATAAGCAAATAAATAGGAAAACACACAAAATGTTAATGTGGAAAACTACATCAATTTAAGAAATAAAAACCATTGAACCTAGTCCAGAGAACCATAAGTCTTCCACAATTCTTATGATCTTAAGCGCTACTATTTTTTTCTTGTTTTTTGGGATAACAACTCAACCACTAATCACTATTAACATAGTAAAAGTCACTACAATAGTAATACAGAAAACACAAAATACATACGAAACAACGACTACAGTCTAGAACTCTTTTTTAATGGTTTTTTTAATAGAAAATTTAAATGATAGTCTCCAACTTTCAAAGGTTGTGCTTAAGATGAACTCCTAACAGTAACAATGTTTTCTTCAAATTGGCTAGAAAAGAAGACCACTTAGAATTCACATTTTCTAGTTGATACATTGCATTTATTTGGTCTTGCACCATGTGGGACCTCTCTTTCTTCACTGCTTCCAACTTCTTTGTGAATCCAATAGTATCAGAAACAATCTTCTTTTGCTCTTGGAGAGACAACAGTTTAATCTCACCTTCTTTGACTTTTTTTTTTTATTTGATACACAATTCAGCTTGCAACTTAGATGTTTGCTCCTTCAACTCTGCTTCCCTTATTTGAGCCTCAACCATAGAATTCTGAGTCATGTGAATTTTAGACAAAAGAGTCTTCACTGCTTCTTTTTGTTGCAAATGTTGTTCAATCATTAGCTTCTCTTTTTCTTCAAGCTCGGTTACTGTATCAATGGTAGCATAGGCTTGCTTGAAGGACGATAAAGGGCTTGTTTGATTCTGTTCTCTGCTTTTTACTCTCATATACAATTTTATAAAACAGTTTTTGGAAACAGTTTTAAAAATAAAAAAATATGTTTAGATAGATTATTTTGAAAAATCTATTTTTGAAGTGATGTGATGATGCGATCACCAGTGGTTACATGGTGGTAGTTGTCATTGGTAGTTAGGGTCGATAGTGGATAAGTGACGACCTCAAAAATAAAAAATAAGAAAACAAAAACAAGAAAACAACTAAAAATTGTTTTGTTTTTTAGATTTTAAAAACAACTTTTTGTTTTTTTATTTTTAAAAACAATTTTTTGAAAATAGTTTACCAAACAGGTTTTATTGTTTTTAAAAACCAAAAAACGGTTTTTAAAAACAAAATCAAACAGCCCCAAAATAGGTTGGATTTCTTGTTGCAAAGAGTGTTTTGCAGCTTTAAGACCATCATGAGAACAATGAGAGGACAAGGTGCTTAGGGCATTCTCAAAGGCAAAGACTGCTTTCTTCAAAGCTAGCTAGCTATTTCATTAAGACCCATCTTCAATGAGGCTTCCAAGTCAAGAGCTTGTTTGATCCTGTTCTTTTTTTTTTTGTTCTCATAAACAGTTTTATAAAACAGTTTTTGGAAACAAGTTTTAAAAATAAAGGAACAAAAAAAATCTGTTTGGTTAGGTTGTTTTGAAAAATCTTTTTTTGAAGTGATGTGGTGGTGCGGTTGCTGGTAGTGACATGGCGGAGGTTGTCATTGGTAGTATAGTGTCGATAGTAAATAAGTGGCAGCCTCAAAAAAAAAAAAAAAGAAAACAAAAATAAAAAAACAACTAAAAACTGTTTTTGTTTTTTAGTTTTTAAAAACAACTTTTTGTTTTTTTTTGTTTTCAAAAACAATTTTTTGAAAACAGTTTTTCCAAACAGGTTTTATTGTTTTATTGTTTCTAAAAACAAAAAAAAACATTTTTAAAAAAGGGAAAATCCCTTATAAAGGACCTCAAAATTCTGAAAAGACAGAGAGGTGATAGAAGATTTTGAAATCCTGCAGAGGGGATAGGTGACTGATCAGGGATTTTCATTTTAAGATCAAAAGACATGTTTGCCCTTATGAGCTGAAAAGAAAGGAAGAGAGAGGTATGTGCAGAAGTGACATGAAAGAGCTGCAAGACGAGAGTGAAGGAGCAAGCCAGCGAAATGTAAGGCAGCTGAGGTATGTACAAATATTCCCTTGAGTCATCGATCCTCAATCATTATTTTTCCTCATCTTCATTTGGGTGGGAAACGAGGGATTCAGATTTGGGTATTTGGGTTGGAGGGACGTGAAGGTTGCTGTTAGTGCAGGGGGAAAAATTAATGATATTGGGTGAATGTGGTAGAAGATGGCGATGGAAGATGATGTGAGTTAGAGCTATGAGGGCGAAGAGAAAAAAGAGGGTGGATTTTGTAGGAAATGAATAAGATGAAGTTGTGAAACCCTAATCAGATCTGTGAAATACTAAAGTGGGCATTTAGTTTTCTTTTTCTGAACTGATAGGAGGTTGCGATGGTATATTAGATGAGTTAGAGGTATAAGGGTGAAGAGAAAAAAAATAGGGTGGATTTTGTGGGAAATGAGTAAGATAAAGTTGAGAAACCCTAATGCAGATGTGTGAAAACACTGAAGTGGGCATTTAATTTTCTTTTTTTGAACTGATAGTGTGCTTATTTATTTGTTGCAAGGGACTTGACAAAATGGATGAAAATATTGGGTCAAGTCGTGCAAAAAAGTTGTTTTGTTATTTTCTTGTAGGGGAAATTTAAAAGTAATAATGAAGGTGAATTTAAATACATTGGAAAGTTAGGACAATGTTAGTTGTTGCTGGTTTTTAGGTACTATTATGGCCTTAGTTTTTGTATGCCATTTGATACCCCATTGTTGTTTATGTAAAGTCATACCCCATTATGAGGCCTAGATGTTAGTATGTCAAGGTTTTTTGGTATAGGTTGTCCACTCCATTATTTTGTAACTAATGTATAGGGTGAAAGAAGAAGGTTAATGTCCTCTTTTGATAGAAAATGATAAGACAATGGCACAATTATAGCTATAGCGTATTGATATTTACAAAAGAAAGCTGTGAAAGTAGTGAAGCAACATGTGAAACGCTTATCTAAAAATGGGAAAATGTAACCGTTTCTTGACGACTGTTTAATCGAAATAGCAAAAAGGTGCAAGTGTCAAGGATTTTGTAGTACAAGTTGATAAAAAGTTCGTGAAACTGCAAAAATGGTTATCTAAACTTGCAAAATACTTAAAAAAATGATAACCGGTAATATAATATTGGGAAGAGCATGCAAAGGTTGGGGGGATATTTTTGTGCTAGTAGAGAAAATAGTGAGGGAACCTGCGAAATTGCTTATATGAACTTGCAAAAGCCCTATATACAAATGACAAACTTTATTTTTTGTTGGGAAACACTTGCAAGTGCCAGGGGATTTTGTTGTGCTAGTGGTAAAAAAAAGTGAGGGAACCTGTGGAAATGCTTATCAAAACTTGTGAAAGCCGTATAAACAAATGACAAACTCTTATCATAAGTCGGGAAACACATGCAGCTGTTAGGGGATTTTGTTATGCCAGTGGAGAACAAAGTGAGGGAACCTGTGGAAATGTTATCTGAACTTGTGAAAGCCATATAAACAAATGAGAAACTCTTATCGTAAGTGGGCAAACACATGCAACTGTCAGGGGATTTTGTTATGCTAGTGGAGAAAAAAGTGAGGGAACCTGTGGAAATGTTATCTGAACTTGCGAAAGTCGTATAAAATGTTGATATATACTTATCTAAAATTGGGAAAACCTTTAGATAGTCAAGGGATTTTGTTTTACAAATTCAGAAACATAACAGGGAACTTGCGGAAATGCTTATATGAATTTGTGAAACCCTTATAAAAAATTGATATATACTTGTCTGAAATTGGAAAAACCTTTAATTTTTTAGGGGATTTTGTTTTGCAAGTTCAAAAAACATGTCAGGGAACCTGCGTAAATACTTATCTAAACTTGGGAAAGCCTTATAAAAAATTGATATACGCTTATCAGAAATGGGGAAAACATTCAAATTTTTAGGGGATTTTGTTTTGCAAGTTCAAAAACATGTCAAGGAACCTGCGTAAATGCTTCTCTGAACTTGGAAAAGCTTTATAAAATATTAATATACACTTATCTAAAATGGGAAAAACCTTCAAATTTTCAGCTGATTTTGTTGTGCAAGTTTAGAAAAAAGTGAGGGAACCTATGGAAATGCTTATATGAACTTGCGAAATCATTATAAAAAATTGATATTCGCTTACCTGAAATAGGGAAAACATTCATAGTGTCAGGGAATTTTGTTGTCCACATTCAAGAACATGCCAAGGAACAAGTAGAAATGCTTAAATGAACTTGTGAAAACCTTATAGAAATATGACAACAGGTTATCTGAAATTGGGAAAGCCATGCCACTTTCGGGGTGTTTTCTTGTGTAAGGTGAGGAAAATGTTACGTATCTTACAAAAAGCCTTATTTGTACTTGTGAAAATGTTAAGAAAATTTGTTAAACTGTTATCTAAATTTGGGTAATTAGTTAACTGTCATAAGTTCGGAAACGCATTTAGCAAGATAACACATGACCAGTGTTGTCAACCAATGGATTCATACATCTAACAAGGGGAAAAAATTGTTGCCTCCAACATGACAACACACATAAACATAACAATTGTGTACATAGTAAGCAGTCACACATATTAACCAGTCTTATCCCATCTGTCCATGTTGATATGATTTCCCTTAAATCTTCCAATCTTGTTCCATTTGTTAGCATTTTTATCTCCACACTACCTCCAATGTATTTAACTTCACCTTCATTATTACTTTCAAATTTCCCCTACACGAAAATAACAAAACAACTCTTTTGCACAACTTGATCCAATATTTTCATCCATTTTGTCAAGTCCCCTGCAATAAATAAATCAGCACATTATCAATTCAGAAAAAGAAACTTAAATGCCCACTTCAGTGTTTCACATATCTGCATTAGGGTTTCTCAACTTCATCTTACTCATTTCCCACAAAATCCACCCTATTTTTTTCTCTTCACCCTTATACCTCTAACTCATCTAATATACCATCGCAGCCTCCTATGATTTTAGAAAAAGAAAACTAAATACCCACTTCAGTGTTTCATATCTATTTCCTAAAACAAATAGGTCTCCAATAGATACAAGCATAATTATAAGTGGTAATCAACACAGAATTTTTAGCAATTGTTTCAAAGGACAAAATCATTAGGCCCCAAAAAAAGAAAAACAGTCCAATAAACTATAAACATACTTGTGCACATTTAGTAATGTGAATAGCTAAATGATCTGATTGTGAGCTCTCTGATTTTGTTTCAGTACTTGAAGTTGCTATTTCTGACCTCTTGGGAGTAGGGATTGAAGGGATATATGGCCAGAAAAATAGAAAATTAATGTCAACAAAAGTCAGTGAAGTACAAATAGTGCAAAAATCAAATGACGGTAAATGAAAAGAGTAATTATTTACAAATGGGGAGCTCATTTCAGTTGTTGTCAATGGAATTGCCATTGAAGTTTCATTTGATGTTTCTCCAACACTTTCTTCCATATTCTGCACAGAAGCATTGAATAACATCAGTCTCTTGTTTTCTCTGAGACTGTATAATATAGTCATTTTGTTGATTGTTAATGAACCTTTTGTGAATCATCAGGATTCATATCATGTTCTGTTTTTGGTAGTGCTTTTTGATCAAGTTCGATTCTCTTTCCCTTGTCCTCAATGTGAACCAAATTATCCTGAATCAAAATAAATATGCAAAAAGCACCATAAAATTGTATCATTTACCGTAAATTCAACCCATATAAGGAAGGGCCGCATTCTAATATGTGGATGCTCATTTACATTATATTGATGGAGAGAGGAACTATTTGATATTTGTGCAAGTCTAATTCATTTTAATGGAATAAAGTATCAACTTACTGTATTGTATGAAAAATCAGATGGTTTTGATTGTGGGTCTTTAGAATGCAAATGATGACCTCTTTCACTCTACATGGACATGTATAAATTTAATTCATTTATTTTGCATTGGAAAATATGATGATATAGTTACTAGTGGAGACTTGTTAGTTTGTTCTGAATCCTTGAGTTCATCAGCTTTTATAGCTTCCTCTAATTCTGGGCTTTCTTCATCACCTGCCAATCTGTAACATATAGAAGACCACAAAAAGGTTAAAAAGTTCTGAATTTAATTAATTGACATTGGGCCGGAATCCGTAAGCAATCAAGAAGGTAATAAGTTAGAGAGAAATATATTTGTTGACTACAAATATACATACATTTGGTGAACCTTTGTTTTGTTCGGCTGTTTGCCAGTATCTCTTTATAGACTTCTCTGATGCTTCTCTTAACCTTTGAACAATGACAAAATATAATAAAGAAGATGAAATGAGTTGAAGTCATTCATTAATGAACATAGTAAATTAAAGAAGACAAAGTGAATAAATTTGTGGATTAAATGAATTAGCTTGCAGCAAATTAAATTAGCAGGGGTATTTTGCTTCTATTGGAGAACTTGATAGATTCAAGTTTGGTGCCTCCCTGTGCTTTTTCTTTTAGTTGATTGAGCCATTATATTTGTGTGCTTACCTCCAAAATTTTTTCATAATAATCTTCATCCATGTTGCTGTTCCCCTTGTTACTCTCAGATTCTTCTAATAAGTCCCAATATCCTAACAATACACATTAATTCCAAATGAGAAAAATCATAGCAAGTATATAAAAATTGTAAATAATTAAGTAATCTTTTGTATGCTTACTGTCAAGGAACAAAGTTTCAGTTGAATTTAAAGGGATGTGGGACAATCCTGTACTTGATGGTAGATCACAGTCTGGAAATCAAGTGAAGGGCAAATAGTATGAAGTCTTGGAAGATCTTTAAGGAATATCACAAATATCTTTGGTAACAAATGCTTAATGTGAAACTTTGAATCCTGCTTCCCTCCAAGTACTTGCTCAAGTTCTGGGGCACTTGATATAACCAACACCGAGAGCTTTGGAAGGCTTACACATCTGGAGATAGAGAATATGCATTTCAACCTCTCACAGCATCTCACATTAATCCTTTGGAGATTTGAGAAACAACATTCTTGACGATCATCATATTCTTCAACGATGAGCTCTAGCTCTTCACAATCAAATGCCTCTAGGCATTTCACATGTGGCCTGCTTCTCAAGATAGATGCGGACAAGATAAATTTTAGTTGATTGCATCCAAAGATTCCTAGCTAGAAGAGATTTTGAAAACTCAGATGAAGATTTTGTTGTCCCACACTTATGTTTTTTAACTTGACCAAACCTATCAAACTCATGGTTTCCAAGTTTGAATTCAGAGGACTTGCAATTTGAAGTCTTTGAAGATCATAAATTGTTTCTATGTCCAAGTATTCTAAACCTAGATGTTTCAGATTGCACAAGTACATCCCAATTACCTGTAGCATATGATATATATTAGTAAAAGAAACAAAGTAATACATCAATCAATATATAATAAACTAACAGTTGCAAAAATAATTAATTACCTTTTCTCCTGGGCGTTGTTTGGGTCCTTTATGCCCTTCAACTGATAAATCTATAAAAGAATTTATAGGAAGCTGTGAACATTCACCCACAGCAATACCTTTTAGAGACGATACTTTCGCATAATGGTTTTCAGGGCACATACTGGCCATATTTGGTACTTGTTGAAGTCTTAGTGCATTGAGAGCTGGGAGATGAATCTCAGTATTTTGATTTTGGTGAGGTATGTTATCCTCACCATAAGACTTTCCAAACACATATTTCAACTGCCTGGCTCCCCCGATAAGTAAAGATTCCAAGTGCACAAAGTTTCTAGAACAAAAAGCTCGAATTACATATTCCAATTTATCACATCTCGTGATTTGGATAGTGTGTAAGTTGGGAAAGATAGAGTTGGCATTCATATGATCATGACCATCTACCTCCTCCATTACTATATGCTCCAATTTATCACAGTCGAAAACTACCAATATTTTTAATAGCAACATTGATGAGGCAATGGATTCAGAAAATAGTGATCTTAAGTTTGAAACACGTCCGATATTCATCTGTCTTAAATTGTGTAGGTATAACGGTGGTGTAAAAATTCCATGAGCTGTATTGTGAACGTATTTCTCCTGCTTCCCAAACAAATGTATGCATTCGTCTTTAACGAAGGATAAAGTTGACATCTTAATGAAAAATTATAATCAAAGAAGTTTTTCCCTCACATATCGTCTAACTTAACCTTACTAGATCTCAGCTACCATATTGATAAATCTCAAATTTAATATATTTTATCCACCTTATTCATTCATTTTGGGGATTATTTTAGGCTAATTTGGATTTATTAGATAATATTTGGATAGTTAGCCAATTTTAAGAAATAATATAAATCTGAATTGATTATGATATTATTGAGTTTAAATTGTTAATATTCTGATTGCTATATAGTGATTAGATAATATTTTCAAATATATGATAAATCACGATTTTATTTCATTCTTGCAGGACAAAGAAAAGTTGATTAGAAGATCCTACGGTACACAATTTTTCTTGGAAGCTAAAATAGAATCTAATGATTGAATTTTATTGGACTAAGTAAATTTTAATGGGCCTAAACTTTGACCCCATAACTCTCTCTTCTTCCTTTTATTTAACCTAGCCGCCACAGCGCGCTGAAAATCATGACTCACGCGCTGAAGACACTGAGAGAGCTAACGCTCACATACTACAGATGAAGGTGAGCCATCAATTCATTATCCCCATCTGTGCTTTCCCTGCTTCACACACAGCCACGGGCCCACCTCCACAAGTCGTTCAATACTTCATTCCATATATTTCTCCATTGCATGCGTGGTAACGAGGCATGTGAATTCATTAATTCTTCTCAACTTTTCCTTATGGCTGTGACGAATTGCTTGGAGCTTTGGAGGAGAGAATAAATTCATGGCAGCTTAAACTATTTTGGGAGGGAACTTGGGAGGAACATGGAGGAAGCTAAAGCCTAGGAGCTTACACTTGAAGACCACAAGGGAGTGTTTTTCCTTTTATCAATTTATTTTAAGACTTGAGATTGATTAGTTTTAAATGATTTTGGGTTGTACTAATTAAAAAAAATCTAGTTTTAGATTGTAGACTTATTATTAATTTGGATTGAATTGATATTTTTGACTTAATTTGTTCTTAAATGATTGTTGGAATTTTTGTTTGCAAACCCTTGATTGTCAATTAGATTATAAACTGAGTTTTCATTATTAATTTAATTGTCAATTTGGGTTTAAGCTCTTGATTGTTTAATTAGGGTGATTAATTGTCGAATTGTTTAATTAGGCAGCAATTATGAATATGATTTCCAAAACTATCTTAAACTATTGTGATTGGTTTTTAATAAATTCAATTAGCCACCACTTATTTCATTATGAGTTTTGTAGTGGAATAAATGTTATTGAGCTTGAGGGTTTCTCATATAACAATTAGGTGATTAAGTTTATTAATTCCAATTTTTCATCAACCTCCCTTTGGTCTAATAAATTGAATAGCTAAGAAAACTAAATCCATGTGAATCTTAAGTTGTTCCCTTCATCATCATAACTGAAATAAACCTTTGTTGTTTGTCTTGCTTTTGATTATTCTCTTTGCCTAGCATTTTAATTCCTCTTTCATAAAAAAACCCCCAAAATTGCATTCAAATTCATATAGATTAGTCTCATTCTCATATAGGTTTTAGAATAAATTGCATTAGTGCATTTGGCTAGTTTAATTGCAATTAGGTTGTAGTATCTTGCATTCTGGTTTAAGTCCATTCCATTGCATCTTTTGTTACTTAAAAATCAATCCTAAAGAAAACCCATAGCTTGCTCCTTGGGAGAATAACTTAGGTTGACTCTAAACTGCATAATAATTTAGGACCTAGTTAAATTGATTGCTTTAGCAACAGAAGCCCACATCAATCCATATATTGCAAAATTTTAAGAATTTGAATTTCCAATATTTTAATTTCTTTCTCAATCAATGAAACGGGCCAATAGAATGAAGCAAAATTTTAGTAGTTAATCGTTCAAAAAAGCGCGTGTAAATTTGATGTGAAAAAGTAATTTTTGATTTGATTTATATCTATATAAGAGTATAAGTTTTTCTTTGCAAACAAAATACATTATTTGTTGAATAGATATCAACCATGAGATTAAAGAATAAAAAGAAACATTTGATGCATTTAATAAAAAGTGAGGGAGGAATATATATATGTATATACTAGTGAGGCAGTGTGGTCCAACTGAGCTACCTTAGAAGTATAAAGCTCACATTGTTTGTAGTTTTGGATTGTGATAGAAAACAACACAGAGAACCCCTAGCTAGAAACACTGGTTCTTGGACTCTTGTCTTTTGTCTTCAACTCCTTACTTGTATATGCCGCTGATTTTTGAGGGAGATAATGTAACACCATAATTTTCCAAAGCCTTTAGCTGAGTTTGAACATATAATGACTTCAAACTTGAGACTAATGTTCACTTGAAAATAGTTGAATTCCAGACTTTAATACAGGGTTGAACTTGCACTTGAGTGGGGTTTCAAAAACTTTTTTAAAATACTTTCACGTGTGGTCTCAATACGGTTTGTGATTTCATTATAACTCGTCAATTCTTAATTCCTTTTATTAAAGTCATAGCGTTCTCAATCCAAAACCCTCGTAGTGGTTAACTTATGGTGGTTAACTTATGAGCTTTTAGTGTTTGGTTGTCCGATTCTAGTTCAATTAACATGTTTAGATACTAGTGCATTGGACAAAAACTTAGCATACTGGCTATACTACTGCGGTTGGTGTTATGGTTTCTAGTACTACTACCGCTACTTCTGTGAATTACTTTCACATATTATATAGTCATCCAAAATAAAAGATAACTAGATAATCCTTATTTAATTAGCCTTCTCTTTGCTTGTCCATATTACCTTCCTTACCTTTGGAGCTGGATGCCTTTACTGTATACCATTCGTTGAAAAGTGTGAGATTCAAAAGAATCTTAGTAGTACATAGATCACTCATAGGATATGCAGAATACTAAGCATGTAAAGCAATTATCAAAGCAGTAACACTTACAGTATGCAGTAAACAAAGGGCCTAACTGGTCCTTTAGCACAAAACCACAGTGCTTGGTGATTTCAATCTGGCAGCTCAGGGCCTCTGCTCCATACAAGGTGCACTCATAGGCTTTCTGCCTTGAGCCTACTTGGCTTAAGACGCCCCTAGGTTACTCCTGGTTCAACTTGTACTTATGGGTCTTACTGCCTAAGGACTAACTGTCCCACACATTCACAGATGATAGAGAACACATATAGAGTAGCACATATGATATAAGGTACTACCCGAGTCCTTTATCAATTCCCTTGTTTGTCCAATAACTCGAATTCGGCTTGGGTTGTTATTGATTCCTATAAATTTAAGTTAACAATTAACTGGTTATTACTTGCATTAGTACTGCCTTTTCATCATATTCTGGTAGTTATCTTTCACAGCTTCAGCAATTTCTGCACAATACACTTCTGCACAATACAGTTTCACAGTTCTAAAAAATTGGCAGATTTTCAGTCAAATTTGAAAATTCTTAATTAATTATAGCAAATTCCAAATTGACTGATTCTAAAGCCTATGTATAGGAAAAATACCCAAGGCTAGTCAATGTTATCACATTCTTTCCAAAATTTTGCCAAACTCCCTTGCCCCCAGATTGCATTCCAGAAACAGAGCACAATTTTGAAAAAATCATATCTTTTAATATACTAGTCTAAAATTTATGTTCTACCCATCAAATTAAAGCTCTAAATGTCTATTTTAAACCAGGAAAGTTTCATAATTTTTGGTCAAGGTTTAGTTTTCAAAAATTATGCCACAACCAATTTGACTTCCAGAAACATAACCTGACAGCAACTAAATTCAAAAATTCATATATCTTAATATACTAATATAAATAACACATATTATATATCAAATTAAATATTAGCATATATACTTTTGTTCTAAAATGTGTCATGGCCATTGGATAAGATCATATTATTCAAAAATATAACACGACTAACTGCTTGAACTTGGACGTCCAAAATTTCCCTTGTTTCTGACTTAAATTTCAAAAATAATAACTTTCTCTCTAGGTTTTAAATTGACAAATTCTTAGACTCATTTTAAATCTATGGATGTCAACTATTTCCTTGTAAATTTCGTTGTCATTGGATAAGATTTGTCTGGGCAAAACTCAACATCAAGTAGACTGTCTTCCAAAAACGTCAGTTTTAACAGTTTGAGTTTAAAAGTCAACAACTCATTCATTTTAACTTCAAATTGTACTCTTCTTGATTCTATCATATACTACACATCCTAAAATTTCTATACCAAAAAGACCCAGACAAAAAATCCATCTATAGCCTCTGTTTAAGCTTCTGCAACTTTCCGACAAAAACTCTGTTTTCCAAGGAGCAAAATAGGGTAAAGAAAACTAACATGCAAATATGAATTTATACTCTAAAGCTTACTAATTTTAAGTCTAAACTCTCCTACACATATGTCCTGAGGTTAATGATCCAATTTCAGAACCAAAGAGACCAGAAATCCCACCCAAAATTGACATACAAACTCTGGTTTAAACTTATCGGTTGATAAATATTTTTGGGTGAATTTTCTCACTTCCAGCCACCCAAACAGCCCAGAAAATCACTCAAATCCAATGGAAAAATAAAGATAAATGTGTAGGAGACTCACCTGTATCAGAATATAGAGTTGCATGTGTGATTTGTAGCCTCATCTTCGTTCTGGTTCACCTCCCTCACTCACGTCTCTCTCTCTTTCTATTCTATTTTCTCTATTTTTTTTTTCTGATTCTTTTGCTCTCTCTTCTCTGAACGCCTTGGTGAATGGAGTGATGAGTGAATGTCTAATTAAATGGCTAAGTGTTTGCGGGTGTGAATCATTTGGCTGGATAAAATGTGGGGTGGGGTGTTGAGTGTTTGCTCTACTTGAAGGTGTACGTGTGAGTGTGTGTGTGAAACATGTGTCTATTAATGATGAGAGCTATATATTGAATGACAAGTGTGGTGTGTGTAGTGTCTGGGTATGTGTGTTTTTAGATATGCATAGGTATATTTTTATCCTATTAGTTACACACACTAGGCCCTAATTTTTCCCCTTTGTCCAATTTAAGATTTCTTAGGTTCCATAATTTGACTTATTATCCATTTCTATAAATGAATCCTTAATAATTTTTAAGGATTATTTTCTTTAATTAACTTCATAGAGTCTTAAAAGTAATTTCTCAAAAATTCTCAAGTCAAATTATGATCTCTAATTTTTGTTCCTAAATTTTTCAGGAAAATAGGCCTTTAATTCCCAAGATTAATCTTTAACACTATTTAAATTTTCTTTTAGGAAAAGTTAACCTTTCACTAAATTTCAGGATATTACTGATAACAATCCGGATATATGTTCAAAAATGACTGAACAGCTTCAAGAGACATTACTGTCAATGAAGGGAGTGTGTTTTATATTTTCATTTGATACAATCCTCCCTCTTCTAGATATTGCCTAAACATGTATCTTAGATTCTCACACTTAGAAATCTCCACACTTTCTAGTTGATGGAGGTCTTCATAAAAACAAATTGGTAATTTGAATTCCACTTGTTCACACCCTCTAACATTGAGGAGTTTCAATTTTGGAAACACTGAGTCATGACTCCTTGGATTAGGATCTTTATCATCTACTTTCTCCTCTACTGATGATTCATCATCCCTTATTATGTATTTCAACTGAGAACAATTATATATTTTCAATGTTTCTAGCTACCTTAAACTTTGAATCCAATCAGTGAAGAGGGAGACACGTTCATTAGCTATATTGGTTATTTGACTTGGAGCAAAGTTGGCATTCTATTTTCTACCTGGAGGGAAGTTTTAAAAGACATGAAGGCTATGATTTGGGAACATCTTTTGGTATATAAAGTTCTATTTTTATCTCTATCTTTATTTATATTTGTTCATATATAACTATTATATATTTTGCTTTGCAGCAAACCAATGATATCCCCAACACGAGGCAGATGTACAAGCAGTGGATGGAGGAAGTTTGTGAGCGATGGAAATATTTCAAGTCCATGTTCACAACTAAGTACATTCGAGAGTCAAAGAGCAATGAGGATCCTTGTAAGGAGTATTCGTTTCTTTCTCTAAATGATTAGAGGTTGCTTGTGGCATCGTGATAGGATCCCAAATTTCTGGTATATATATTTTGTTCATCTTAGTGTGACACATTTTTCTTGAACTTATTTGACCTTACTACCAATATTTGAAAATGTAATTGCTCAACCTATTAGCTCTAGTAGTAGTGATTCAATTGCACTTGTTGATGAGTGTACTCCTACTTCTTTGTGTGATGCTTTAACTATTTAAAATGCTTCTATTCATAGTACTAGAGATGATTGTGATAAATTGAATGAAATATTTTCATGTTTTTGTATTAAAAATCAAACATGTGTAAACTGTTATCATGAAAAATGCCACTTACTTATTGAGTTTCAAAAGAAAGCTCATAGTGAAGTGGTTGATTTTACCATTAATCTTGATGCACCCCCTTATACTATTGATGAGTGTAAGCATGACAATTGTGAAAAGGTTGAATCTAGCATGGATGCCAATATGGTTGATGCGAGTGAAAAAGATCATAGCCTAGAATGTCAAATGAACAATATTCCTATTGGATTACTTCCTTGTAGTCTTGTTGGTGACAAAGATTCTAAAATTTTGATTGCTAAAATCCTACATGTTGATGAATCTTTCTAACAAGTGTTATCTTGTGATTTGCCACCCAATTTAGAAAAAAAAATAATTGCTTTGAAATTTTGGAACCCTCAGGTGGTAACAATTTGAAAAATTCTCTTCTTTCTTCCACTTTTTTTCCTTCCATCTCTTGTGATTGCAATAATGATGTGGTGTACCTCAACATTAAGTTGGATTCTGCACCTTTCACTTTGCAAAAACAAATGGATTTTCAAAATTGACTGATTGTCTCACTCCTACTAATGGAAGTGTTATTGATTTCCCTTATATGTGATAGTTACTTGTAGAGTTTAGAACTTGAAATACCTTTATTTCACTTAAAATCTCTCAATGTTTCTATTTTTGGATGGGATACTGTTGTTTTGCTTGTCTTCTTTTTAGGCATATCATTGGAAAGGTTTTTTGTAGTACGCATCTCCATCGTACATTCTTGGACCTCTTTTAATTGATCTTGAATCACCTTCACTAAGGAAATTCAATGTGGCAGAATTTGTTTTACAAGATAAATGCTTAATTCTCATAAGGGATGATAACATCTCCTTCAAGTGACTCAAGATACTCTAACATAGGTTGTCTCTTTCCTTACTTGTTTTCTTCCTAATTCCTATGATTACTTAAGCGTAATTGTTGTATGAGGAAGATAAGTGTGGGGGAGGGACACAATCCAGTAGAAAAAATGTAGAAGTCATGAGGTTTAGTAAGTAAAATATGAACCCCTTATGTATGCTTTGCATTTTTTACCACTACCGTACTTAATTAACATTATGCCTTTTTCACCTTGATTTTCTCTGTTATTATAACTTGTTTCTCCTTCTCTCTCTCTTTATGTGATGTTGACGTGTTGTGCTCTAATTGCAATTAGACTTTACAACTTTCCACTTCACTAAGGAATAAGTTAGAATAATAGAGTTGCTTTACAAATATTGAGGACAATGTGCTAATTAAGTGTGGGGGAAGGGAATATATTTTTGAATCCCATTAATTGGTTATTTTTAAATGAGAAAATACCTTAAACTAGAAAATTTTTCAAAAAAAAAATTCAAGAATGACT
The DNA here is from genome assembly GCA_963210345.1 of Inga oerstediana. Classification (NCBI taxonomy): domain Eukaryota; kingdom Viridiplantae; phylum Streptophyta; class Magnoliopsida; order Fabales; family Fabaceae; genus Inga; species Inga oerstediana. Next base: position 76,848,757 of record OY723400.1, read on the forward strand.
TGCTTTGATGTATGTCTTAAGTGGTAAAGGGTAACATTTGCCACTTTGAAAGTGTAATTTGTGGGAAATTTTTTGAGTTTTCACGACATCTAGTGTTTTGGCAACTTTTTAAAACCATGTTTTGCTTTTCAAGTGAATAGGAAGAGAAATGAACCCACAATTGGATTTTTGTTTACTCCTTGCTTTAAGAAAATTTCTACATCATTAATGCTTTTAAGTGTTGTGTATTATTATAATTGATTACAATGTTTTGATTGATTCTGTTTGTAAGGTTAGCATTAGGAATAGTTAAGTAAATGTTTTGCGGTTAGCTCACTATGCAATTGATTGTGTTAGAGTGAAGAAAAACCTTGTTAGAACGTTAATTGAGCCTTAAATTCTCTTTATGTGTGCATGTTCAATTAGTTTTTCATCTTCTAGAACTTGTTTCAACTCTTTTTTGAAATGACTTTTGCATTAGTGTGATGGAAATGACATAAGCATTCAATTTTAAACCCTTTTAACCCAAAGACAAACCTACCTTTGCTTACCACTTTAGCCATTCCTATGTTGTGTGCATGTCATTTACTCATAGTGTTCATAGTATTTAAAATTAAAGTGATTTGCCAACAGAAAGTTCAACAATTATATATTAAAATGCCATGTATATAGAAAAGAGAAAGTAAGTAAAAAAATGAGTATAGTTTGAAGGAAAAAAGTAAAAGAAAAGAAAAAAAAGGAAAAGAATTGAAAAAAAAGAGAGAGAGAAGAAAAGAAAAAAAAAACAAATAGAAAAGTATTTTGTAGATAAAAAGAAAAGCAAAAGAAATATAAAGAAGGCATTTGTTTATGAATTTGGAAAAGAATTGGCAAAAGTTTGTTAAGTTATTTAGTTGCTTTGAACTTGCTCATTAACTTTTACTTGCAAATCAACTATTTTCTTTTTCTAATTAATTCATTCCATCTAGCTTTCATCTAACATTACAAACCTTTCAAGTCCTCTTGATTCATTTCATTAGTTGCTAGTAGTAGTGGAGTTGTTACAAGCCTATGGTAAGGTGTTGATTAAGTGAACTAGAGTGAAATTATCCCAATGAGGTGAGATGAGTGAAACACTAATACCTTAAGAGATCTCTTATGCTTCATTCTAAAATTTTGGATTGTATAGTCAACTAATTTCTTTGCATCACTTGACTATGACTAGTGTTGGCTTGAGGAATTTAATTAATTGATCCATTGTATTCTAATTATGAAATTACTCATCTTTCAAATGTATTGATGATTTGGACTTAGAAAATTGTCCTCAATTGCCTTTGTTCAGGAGTACAAAGGCGGGGAATTGATTGAACCATAATTTTTATATTGTTTTTCATAATTAAATTGGGATTTTTAATGCATTTCCTGGGACATTATTGCATGATTAAGCTCTAATTTGTGTTAGGGACATTTGTATTGAATTAAGTGTAATTAGGGGCAAAATGGTCATAATTTGTTAATTATTCATGCAAATGTGTTTTTGGACTTTTGATGTTACATTGTTCTTAATCTTGCATTATAGGTGTTTTGGAAGAAAATTGGAAAATTTGGAAAACGTCAATTGACGTCAAAATTAATATTTTTTAGAAATAGGGAAAATTACACGAAAAGGCCCAGATTTTCTAGAAATTGCTAATGTGAAGAAAAGGGACCAGAGAAAATTATAGAAATGTACCCAAAAGTTTTGGAAATTCCAATTTTTTGACCTATTGACATTTCAAAGATTTGCAATTTAGTCCCTCAAGAAACTTTTGAAACTTCTCACTAAGTTTTGACTAGAGCAAAACCTCCTTCTTCGTGACCTGAAAGAGGACCCGAGCTGGGAGCACACAGTCCTGGAGCAGCACCATGAGTGGAGAGCAAACACCAAATAGAACCATACCACACCTCATCATTCTCGCCAGTGACCTTCGTTTTGTCTTCACCTTACCTCTCCGTCGCTGGCGAGGTTGAAACTAGAAAAGAAAAGCTTTAGCGCTAGTGACCATAGTCATTCTAGGAAGAGGAAACCACGAAAAGCTAAACCAAAGCTTGAGAAAGAACCAAAGCTAAGAACCCTCGAGCTTCGAACCGGAGAATAGAGAGAGGGGGGCGATGGTTGTAATATCTTTAATTTTGGGCTAGAGACTTGAGGATATGCCTATATCAGGCAGACTATTAAGCCTAGTTTGGGAAGGGTCTCAAGAATGTCGAGAGATAGAAAGACTCTAGAAGACTATGTGATTCAGCCCTATCAGCCAGAAGGCCTAGTATGCATAGGCAGGAGGATCAAAGTATCAGTGTAAATGTGCATAGGACACATATACGGTGCCATTGGGTTGGTTGACATATGCTACCCGGCTATGTCATGAGGTATAGGACTGATTGATCAAGCAAATAATACTAGTATAGGTGTGCACATATCATTTTTAGGGTAGACATGTGCACCATGCGTTTTTGAAGAAGACACCGGTATGTGGCACTATGTGGGGGCCACACATATACTCCTACTTGGCATCATCTTGCGGCCTCTGATATGTGTGTCGCAATCCTGAGTAAGTCCCGAGTGAAACCCGAGTAGACATCGGTAAAGTTACTTTATTAAAGTAGCTTTAATAAAGTAAGTCATAATAGCTAATGATGACCTAACTTTTGTGTTGGCACCATAAGAGAGTGACAAGTGTCCTCTCATTATTACAAAGTGCCAATCAACTTTTGTGTTGGCATGTTAAGAGACTAACAAGTGTTCCTAATGATGGCACTTGCTTTTTGCCTTTTGAGGTTGCACTCCTCGGAGGCGTCACCTAGCCCCTGAGTCTGAGGAATCTGCTGGTCTCTGACTCAGTCATGTACTTGACTTCCCAAACATCGAACTTAAGAGTCTAGGGAATTGTCAGGCCTCTCCTTCCCGACTCATAAAGATAGAGAAAAAGAGAAAAGAAGATGCTTTTAGGACACTTGTCATCATCTGAAGTAAGATCAGGACACATGGCACTGTAAGATTAAAGCAAGTAACACATGTCACTTTAAGACAACTCAACTCTCTCTCTCTTCTCTTATTAAATTTTTGCCAAGGGCAAAAAATGAGGGGGAAAATGAGGAAAATTAAGAGAAAATGGAAAAGGAAAGAGAAAGGATGAATAGTGTTGTGTTCTTGAGTCTAGAGTCGATTCCGACCCTGAATCGTTGTTATCGTCCAGTAAGTCCTTTAGGAAAGTTGGTCCACTCACTGAGAGCTTTCTTTCTATGGTCTCAATTTTTTGATTGGAGGTGTTTTGTGTCATCTAGTTAGCCAGAGTGCTACCAAAATACCGAACCGGTATAGAAACGCAAAAAGGTAAGCGTGGCTTCGTTATGAACTAATGAAGTTGTGATTTTGTCGAGATTTTATGGATTTATGGAAGGCCAAATGTTTCGGCCAGAGGATTTTTTTTTAAAGCCATATGTGTTAAATCATGAATATATGATGATATATGGTGTATAATGAAAAAATAAGACTAGTTTAAGTGCTATCAGATTTGAGTTCTGTGTGGTAGTCTATTTATGACACGTTTTTTACTAAGAAAATGATATCCAACAGCTATAAAACTTTCCAGATTTAAATTAGACATCATAAGCTTTAATTTGATAGGTCATTTGGATTAATATATTAGGAGATATTAATTTTTGAAGTTGGATTTGTAAAACTGGAAAAAATTTGTGATATTGTGAGTTTATTGGTGATTTTGGATTTTTGTGAGTGGAACTGGTTGGAGAAAATATTTTTCTATTAAAGTAGACTTAATAAGTGACACATAGAATTTTGAACCACCTAATTTGGATATTTTTAGAAAAAGATATAAATTTTCAAAGTTTCTTGAACATTCTGCCAACTTTTGGGACTTGTGCGAAAATAAAAAGTTATGGAATTTGGTAATTAAGTTGAACTCCAAGGGTTAAATTAAACACTTGGAGTTAATTTGAGCCCATTAAATACCCATTGGGTGTAACGGGTTAGCTTTAAGGTTAACCAACTAAAGTGTCTTGAGTTATAAAAATTGGGACAAGTATGGACCCAAAGATAAGAGACATGTCACTACTACAAAAATAGAGATTAGTGGTGCACCTTTTATGGCACTTCTTTAGCTTCTTTCTAGATTTTTAAAATTTTTATTTTTTTAAAAAAAAACACTTTAGGTGGTACTTCTTCAAGGAACTGCCACAGCTGCTTAGTGACATTAGGTGGCGCTTCCTTGAAGAAGTGCGACCTAAGGTGTTTTTTCATAAAAAAAAGAAGTAGCAGTTGTGGCGCTTGCTTAAGGAAGTGTCACAGCTGCTACGTATTTTGTGTGGCACTTGGCTTAGGAAGCGCCACACAAAGTAATTTTTTAAAATTATTTTTTAAACACTACTAAAAAAAGGGTAAAAGGTGGCGCATATTTTGTAGCCCTTCTTTAAACAAGTGCCACAGCTTCCCTTTTTTTTTTTTACCTCTATAATTTTTTATTTTATTTTGGGTACCAGTTGTGGCGCCTAATAGGTTAGGTGCCACAATTGGGGAGGCCTAGTGTGGCGCCTGACCCACCAGGCGCCATAGCTGCACCAAAGTTCATGTGTGGCGCCTAAATAATTAGGCGCCACACATGATATATTAAATATCAGCTGTGGCGCCTAGGCATCCTAGGTGCCACAGCTGATGAGGCAATGTGTGGCGCCTAAATAGTTAGGGGCCACACTTGCCCGTTTCTAAAAAAAAGGAAAAATTTCAAATGGATAGTGTATATCTCTTAATTATTTCATTTCCCGCGTAGTGGTCCCGTGTCCGCCCCCCATTCCTTCTCTTTTTGACTACTACTCCACTTTAATTATTCAACTACTCTCTCCTCCATTAAACTACTTTCCCTTTCTCATCTTCTTAGTGGATCCGTCGGCCCCCTCCCTCCATTTCCTATCATCTTCACACTAAAAAACACACCCACACACTCATTCATCACTCAAGCTAGCATCACCAACGTGGTCCCCCACTCCCTGCGTTGGTCAATTAATAGATTTGTAAGAAGAAGACTGTTTCATTCTAGCTTGCTTTGTTTAATTTTTTTTAGTCAAGATAAACCATAATATAACATTTGCCTTTTTGTTCCTAATTTAATAGGAAAGAGTGAAAACCTAGCTTGTTTCGTTCGCCTTTTTTCTTTGTTTAAATTTTTTTGTCGACAAGCTTGCGTTTTTTAGTAATCTTTTAATTTACTTAATTAGTTGTTGATGTACTATGTTCACATATCAAGTTCTTGTATTGTGATATGTTTTATGTTAGCTTTGGAGAGTATTAATGTAAGAACATTATTGTTGGGGAACTTGAATTTTAAATGTGAAAATTATATATATATATATATATATAATAGGTTGAAATATAAAATAGAAAGATTGACAAGTGCCACAGGAGGCCCCCCTCCTGTGGCACTTCCTCAAACAACCGCCACAGGAGGGTATTTTTTAAAAAAAAATTTAAAATGTTGTGGCGCTTCCAAGCGCCACAACTTTTTTTAGTGGCGTCCAGATATGTGGCACTTCTCTAGCGCCACAGTTAATGCAATTATAAGCGCAACAGCTTTACTTTTTTGTAGTAGTGAAATTATTCTCTCTCTTGCAATCTGGTTCTATTGTAACATCCTGGATTTTAGTTAAGGGATAATAACTTCAAATGATGTAATTAATTTTAATTAAGCATATTTGAAGTATATATTGTGTAATGTGATATGAAGGTGATTATTAATGATTTGATGTGTATTGCACTAATCAGGGGTAAAATGGTAAATTTACCAACCGTCTGGTTAGTAGTTGATGAGAAAACCCTTAGTAATCTTAATCAATGGTTGAGATTGAAAGATCAAGGGGTGGAATCAAGTGTGGAAGGGTTTATGTGAAATCAAGGTAAGAGGAAGGAGATGATGCCAAGTGGCTAAATAAGAGCCATTGGATGAGTCAAATATTCAAACTCTCTTTCACTCTCCACTCTTAGTCGGTTTTGCATGGGAAAAGGAGAAGCAAATGATCATCACTTTTCACCAACTCATTCTCTCTCTATTTCTTCCATTTCCGGCGAGCAAGCAAGAAAGAGAAAGTAAGGGCTTGAATTATAGGTGAGTATTTGACTCTAAATGCTCACTTTGCTTTCCTTAATGTTGTTCAAATGATGAAGAACTATACTTCCATGTTTTCAGACTTGGGATTGGTGGTGTGTGACAATTGAAGGAATTTGAAAGTTGAGGAATCCAAGTTCTGAATTCAGCAAGTTGAAGAGGTAGGTTTGTAATGCATTTTGATATATATGTCAAGATGTTTGCTTCATTAATGAGAAATCTGGAAATTAGACCTAAATATGATGTTAAGTGAAGGGTAGGCATTGATTAGTGGGTCACTATTCATTTGGTCAGTTTTGGCATTTGGGAGTGATTTGAAATTGATTGGAAGTTGAATGAAGGAATTTGGTTGAATGGGTTTTTGAGTGGTTTGATGATTGAGAGAGAGAGTGTGTTGATTGAGTTGAATTTGGGTTATTTTGGGTTACCAATGAGTTTGTGATGAAGTTTTGGGTGAGAATAAGTAATGGTGCAAGTTTTAGGACCATTGGAATTCAATTGGTGAATTCTGGTAAATCAACTCAGTTGCTGCGTTTTGGGTTGCTGGTGTGATTTCTCGAGTGAGAAAAGAACTCACTCGAGCACAGGAAGAACGTGCTCGAGTGAGCATGTTGTGCTCGAGTGAGGGTGCCTTTTTGGTGCTGGGAGTGAGCGTCTCGGGGTATCACTCGTGAGTGTTTGTCAAGAGTGCGCCTGGCACTCGCGAGCATTGGGTGATCACTCGCGAGCACTGGGGTTGTGCTCGAGTGAGTCTGTTGCCTGGGAGTTGGGGTGCTCTCGGGCAGACACTCGCTGCTTGTGCTCGCGAGCACTGAGGGTCAGTGCTCGAGCACAGGCATTTGTGCTCGAGTGAAGGTGGAAGAAGATGTTGAGAGATGCTCTCGGGTTGTCACTCGCAGGCCTCACTCGCATGTGTGCTCGAGTGAGAGGGTAGAATGGTCGCGAGAGTTGCTCTCGGGCAAGCACTTCCTGCGTCTCACTCGCGAGTGAGTGGGAGTTGTGCTCGAGCACGGCCTTCTGTGCTCGAGTGAGGGGTGCGAGTGAGGGGTCAAAATTCAGTGATTGGCTTTCTAAAGAGTGATCTTTAGGGATAGTTATCCCAACCCTTTAGGTATATGTTTAGGCATTTAATGGCCATCTAAAGAGTCCAAATGAATACCAACTTAGAGTGTTATTGAAGTAAAAACTTGGAAAAGGAAATTAACCAAATGTCCCTATTTTGATTATAGGATTTGACATCTGCTATCCTCGTGAGCCTACTGTGCCCAGAGACATCAGGAAGGGATCAGGTAGTGACTTTTCTTTCGTACCATATGTGATGCATTGTATGTGCGTAGTATCATTGATTTGTGAATAAGTTCGTATGTTGCGACTTATGTGGATATTTGTGAGCACCGTCAGTCCAATAGTCCCTGAGTAGCTAACAACGGTTCGGGTTGGGCAGTGTGCCTTCCCGGCGGAGAAAGGGGATGAGGATGAGGTGTGATTATGTGGGCCGAAAGGCTGATTTGTGAGCCGAAAGGCGATTTGTGAGGCTGACGAGCCGTTTGTGAAGCCAGATAGCTTATGGGCTATATGGCTGTATATGTATGCACTGCCACGCCAATAGTCCCTGAGTAGCTAACAACGGTTCGGGTTAGGCAGTGTGCCTTCCCGGCGGAGAAAGGGGAGGAGGCTGGAGTGTGATATGTGCTGCTGCTGCATGATGATTTGCTTACATGCTATGTGCTTATGTGTGGTATAATTGCTTAGTTACTACTGGGATTCTTTTGAATCTCATTCTTTCCTTTGAACTAACCTTTCAGACAGGGCGACTGGCTCCAAGGAGAAGCGCGTGACCCGGAGTGGTTAGAGTTTTCTTAGGGACATTAGTATGGTTTTGTTGGTTTATTCATTTTGGATAGGGATTAATGTATTATATTTTGGAGATGTATTTAGTTTGAATATTTGGTTGTAATCCCTAAACAAGGAGTTGAAACTCTATATATATATATAGATGAACCCGGGGGTTGCCGGGGTTTAAGTTACGAACTCTGATATTATGAATGTAAATTAACTGCACAGGTGATTATATTCGGTAAATGAAAACGAGACCTGGATAGGAAAGAAGTTTTGAAAATTTTGTAAAGTCTTACTGCTTCTAATACGCTTTGAGCTATCCGACGGTCTCAAATCCCTTTTTATTATGCATTATCGAATATTAATTACGGTAATTAAGGCAGGGGGTTACATTTTGGTATCAGAGCTGTAGTTCCTGGCAAGGGTAGAGGTTGCTAGGATAGATCCCTTAGTTGGTTCTAGGGATAGAGGATTGTTTGTTAATGATTGATGTGTATGCACATGTGTGTTTATTGATATGGATTATATATGAGTTTGGTGACTATATGTGCATACTGTCTCTGCTTAAATAATGGGGTAAGCTATTTGTAGAATGAAGAAGACTAGAGGACGCCCCAAAATTCCGCGTGCAGACCCTGTGGTGGAGGTTGATAATGAAAATCCACCGGATCCAATGCATGAATTAATGGGTCTGATAAAGGATCAGCGGGACATGATCACTGAGCTGAGAGACGAGCTCAGAGCGGAGAAGGCGAAGAATAAGGAAGTTCCGGTTCAGTCCACACCGGAGGAAACTCAAGAAGAGACCCGCTATGAAGATACTGCTGAGGGGTCAGCACGACCTCAGGAGTCTCCACCTCATGTTGCTTTGAATCAAGAATCTCACGGGATGCCGCCTAGAGAGGAAAAAGACCTGCAGTTTTGGGTCACAAGATTCTGCAAACATCTGCCTCCGGCGTTCAGAGGGAGGTTTGATCCACAAGTGGCAGAAGATTGGCTGTATCGTTTGGAGAAGATATTTGAGGTCCTCGGGTGTCCGGATGATGTGAAGCCACGGTTGGCGGTCTATAAACTCGAGGGTGATGCGGATCGTTGGTGGCGGAATATCGCCCTAACATTGAAGAGCGGAAATGTGCCACTGACTTGGGAGTTGTTCCTACAAGAATTCAACGAGAAGTACTTTCCGAAGTCAGTTCAGCTTGAAAAGGAGACAGAATTCCTCAACATTAGGCAAGGGGACATGGAGAGCTTCGATGACTATTTGTCCCGATTCATCCGTTTGTCCCGGTATTCCTCCTATCTCCGGTACAAGGATGACGGAGAATGGAGCTCAGATATGCTCATTCGCGGTCTGAGGCGAGAGTTGCGGAAGCGGCTGGTTACTCACCGATTCAAGAAGTTCAATAAGGCAGTGGAGCAATGTCGAATCACGGAGAACAACCTAAGAGAATTGCATCCTACCAAGGCTACTGGCCACCGCAGTGAGCCTAGCAAAGGCAACGTTCCCCAGAAGCGGAAAGGCCAAGGATCTTCTTCGTATCGGGGCGGTGATAAGAAGCCCTATCAGCCTGGAGGTCGTGAACCTCAGAGATTTGCGACCGAATGGAGATGTCGTCGCTGCAACAAAGCACATTATGGCCAGAACTGTCAGGGAGAGATGGTTTGTTTCAACTGTAAACGGCCAGGACATCTTGCTAGAGACTGTCAGCAACCGAAAGCCGAGCAAAGGCCGAAGACTCAGGGTCGAGTGTTTGCAATGACCCATGAGGAGGCTCGTAGATCTCCTGAGTTGATACAAGGTAAAATCTCTCTAAATGGTTATTTGTTGCAAGCATTGTTCGACTCGGGTGCCAGTCATTCCTTTATTGCGTATGATTGTGTGAAACGCCTGGGTATGCATGTGCATAAGTTACCATTCGATTTGGTAGTGTCGACTCCGATGGGTATTAAGGCCTTGACCACAGAAGTTTGTCTGAATTGCGTCATATCTGTGGAAGGGCATCAGTCTGTTGTAGACTTGATTTGTTTGCCGCTTTACCAAATGGAAGTCATTTTGGGTCTTAATTGGTTAACGGCAAATAACGTATTGCTTGATTGCGGGAACAAAAGGATAGTATATCCTGTTTCTCAGAGGGCTGAAGCTGTAGGTACCAGTATGAATTTCCTTTCTACGGCCAAAGCTGAGAGATATATTGAGAAGGGTTGCCAGGGGTATATGGTGTTTTTTCTCTATACAAAGGGAAACCGAAGAAATGTTGAGTAAAATACCCGTGGTAAGTAAATTCCCGGAGGTGTTTCCGGATGACCTTAGCGGATTGCCTCCTGAGAGGGAAGTCCAGTTCCCGATTGACATTGTACCTGGAGCAGGTTCTATTTCAAAAGCCCCATATCGTATGGCCCCAAACGAAATGGCGGAGTTAAAGAAACAGATAGAAGATCTGCTTGAAAAAGGGTTCATTAGACCCAGTGTATCGCCTTGGGGAGCTCCAGTACTGTTTGTTAAGAAGAAGGATGGGAGTCTTCGACTATGTATTGATTACAGAGAATTGAACAAAGTTACAATCAAGAACAAGTACCCACTTCCTCGAATTGATGACCTTTTAGATCAACTTTCTGGTTCATGTGTATTCTCAAAGATTGATCTAAGGTCAGGGTATCATCAGCTGCGAGTGAAAGCAGAAGATGTTCCAAAGACTGCTTTCAGGACTCGGTATGGTCATTATGAGTTTCTGGTGATGCCATTTGGGCTAACCAATGCGCCTGCGGTTTTCATGGATTACATGAACCGTATCTTTCGGCAATATTTGGATCAGTTTGTTGTTGTGTTTATCGATGACATTCTGATATATTCCAAGAATATGGAAGAGCATGAGCATCATTTGAGAGTTGTATTGAATATTTTGCGTGAAAAGCAACTATATGCGAAGTTGAGTAAATGCGAGTTTTGGCTATCGGAAGTGAAATTTCTAGGCCATGTTATCTCGCAAGAAGGGGTCTCTGTGGATCCCAGTAAAGTGGAAGCAGTACTAGACTGGAAGAGGCCAGAATCTGTGGCGGAAGTACGCAGTTTTCTGGGTCTTGCCGGGTACTATCGGAGATTCATTCAGAATTTCTCCCGTATTGCGTTACCAATGACCAAGCTCACGAGAAAGGATCAGCCGTTTGTGTGGGACGATAAATGTGAAAATTGTTTTGTGGAGCTGAAGGAGAGGTTGACGTCGGCACCAGTGTTGATTTTACCCGATCCCAGTTTGACATATGTTGTGTATTCTGATGCCAGTGGGCAGGGATTAGGGTGTGTCCTTATGCAGCAGGGACGTGTGGTGGCCTACGCCTCTCGACAGCTCAGACCTCATGAATTGAATTATCCCACTCATGATCTGGAGCTTGCGGCCATTGTGTTTGCTTTGAAGATTTGGCGTCATTACCTGTATGGTGTGACTGTGGAACTGTACTGCGACCACAAGAGCCTTAAGTATCTGTACGACCAGAAAGAATTGAATATGAGACAGCGTCGCTGGATGGAATTGTTAAAGGACTACGACCTGGAAATCAAATATCATCCGGGTAAAGCAAATGTAGTCGCTGATGCTCTTAGTCGAAAGACCGTATTCGTTGCAGCTATGATGATACGAGAGAAGAAATTGATTGAAGATTTTCGTGATTTGAATCTGACGAACCAGATCATCTGTGCCAATTACACTGTTTCCCAGGGGGAAAGTGATCTAGGAGCGGAGATTGAAGAAGCTCAGGGGCAAGATGACTGGATACAGCGTAATCGGACTCGGATTGAACGAGGAGGAATTCCAGGTTATGATTTGTCGCCTTGTGGATTAGTTCGTTATCAGAATAGGGTCTACGTTCCACTTCAAGCGGAGTTGCGATTAAAGATTCTAGATGAGGCGCACAAGAGCCGGTATACTCTTCATCCTGGTATGACCAAGATGTACCATAACTTGAAATCTGTGTATTGGTGGCCGGGTTTGAAGAGTGATGTGACCAAATATGTGGCAAGATGCCTCACGTGTCAGAAAGTGAAGATTGAGCACCAAAGACCACCTGGTTTACTCCAGAGTCCCGAGATTCCAGAATGGAAATGGGAAAGTGTGACCATGGACCTTGTGACGGGGTTGCCCAAGATCAGGAATTATGATGCGATCTGGGTAATTGTGGATCGGCTAACGAAGTCAGCCCACTTCATACCAATCAATGCTGGTTATTCTCCTGATAAACTAGCAGAGATTTATGTTAATGAGATTGTGAAACTCCATGGCGTTCCGAAGAATATCATTTCTGATCGAGATCCTCGATTTACTTCGAGATTCTGGAAAGCGTTGCATAAAGCCTTGGGAACTCAGTTGAGGTTCAGTACGGCTTATCATCCCCAGACGGATGGACAATCAGAGAGGACAATCCAGACGTTGGAAGATATGCTACGAGCTTGTGTTATTGACTTTAAAGGAAGTTGGGATCGCTTTCTTCCACTTGCGGAATTTGCCTACAACAATAGCTATCATGCGAGCATTCAGATGGCTCCGTATGAAGCGTTGTATGGAAGGAGGTGTCAATCACCTTTATGCTGGAATGAACTATCCGAAAGGAAGCTATATGGACCAGATTTGGTTGATCAGACCTCAGCACAGATTCAGATTATTCGAAAGAGGTTACTTGCAGCGCAAAGTCGACAGAAAAGCTACGCTGACAAGAGGAGACGACCTCTAGAATTCGAGGTTGGAGATCACATATTTCTGAGAGTATCTCCTGTTACGGGCATTGGACGGGCTATCAAAAGAAAGAAGCTGAGCCCAAGGTATATCGGTCCCTTTGAAATCCTTGAGAGGATTGGACCTGTCGCATATCGAGTAGCACTACCCCCAAGCTTGAGCAGACTCCACGACGTATTTCACGTTTCTCAACTGAAGAAGTACCAACCAGATCCATCTCACATAGTCGAATATGAGGAAGTTGAGCTACAGGATAATTTCACATATGCGGTGGAGCCAGAACAGATCATTGACCGAGAGGAGCGACGGCTCAGACACCGAAGCATCCCATATGTGAAAGTGGTCTGGAAGGGAATGACTCCGAGAGAAGCAACCTGGGAAGCGGAGGAAGATATACGAAGAAGATATCCGGAGTTTATGGCTCAAGTTGTATAGCAATTTCGAGGACGAAATTAAATTTTCGGGGGGAGAATTGTAACATCCTGGATTTTAGTTAAGGGATAATAACTTCAAATGATGTAATTAATTTTAATTAAGCATATTTGAAGTATATATTGTGTAATGTGATATGAAGGTGATTATTAATGATTTGATGTGTATTGCACTAATCAGGGGTAAAATGGTAAATTTACCAACCGTCTGGTTAGTAGTTGATGAGAAAACCCTTAGTAATCTTAATCAATGGTTGAGATTGAAAGATCAAGGGGTGGAATCAAGTGTGGAAGGGTTTATGTGAAATCAAGGTAAGAGGAAGGAGATGATGCCAAGTGGCTAAATAAGAGCCATTGGATGAGTCAAATATTCAAACTCTCTTTCACTCTCCACTCTTAGTCGGTTTTGCATGGGAAAAGGAGAAGCAAATGATCATCACTTTTCACCAACTCATTCTCTCTCTATTTCTTCCATTTCCGGCGAGCAAGCAAGAAAGAGAAAGTAAGGGCTTGAATTATAGGTGAGTATTTGACTCTAAATGCTCACTTTGCTTTCCTTAATGTTGTTCAAATGATGAAGAACTATACTTCCATGTTTTCAGACTTGGGATTGGTGGTGTGTGACAATTGAAGGAATTTGAAAGTTGAGGAATCCAAGTTCTGAATTCAGCAAGTTGAAGAGGTAGGTTTGTAATGCATTTTGATATATATGTCAAGATGTTTGCTTCATTAATGAGAAATCTGGAAATTAGACCTAAATATGATGTTAAGTGAAGGGTAGGCATTGATTAGTGGGTCACTATTCATTTGGTCAGTTTTGGCATTTGGGAGTGATTTGAAATTGATTGGAAGTTGAATGAAGGAATTTGGTTGAATGGGTTTTTGAGTGGTTTGATGATTGAGAGAGAGAGTGTGTTGATTGAGTTGAATTTGGGTTATTTTGGGTTACCAATGAGTTTGTGATGAAGTTTTGGGTGAGAATAAGTAATGGTGCAAGTTTTAGGACCATTGGAATTCAATTGGTGAATTCTGGTAAATCAACTCAGTTGCTGCGTTTTGGGTTGCTGGTGTGATTTCTCGAGTGAGAAAAGAACTCACTCGAGCACAGGAAGAACGTGCTCGAGTGAGCATGTTGTGCTCGAGTGAGGGTGCCTTTTTGGTGCTGGGAGTGAGCGTCTCGGGGTATCACTCGTGAGTGTTTGTCAAGAGTGCGCCTGGCACTCGCGAGCATTGGGTGATCACTCGCGAGCACTGGGGTTGTGCTCGAGTGAGTCTGTTGCCTGGGAGTTGGGGTGCTCTCGGGCAGACACTCGCTGCTTGTGCTCGCGAGCACTGAGGGTCAGTGCTCGAGCACAGGCATTTGTGCTCGAGTGAAGGTGGAAGAAGATGTTGAGAGATGCTCTCGGGTTGTCACTCGCAGGCCTCACTCGCATGTGTGCTCGAGTGAGAGGGTAGAATGGTCGCGAGAGTTGCTCTCGGGCAAGCACTTCCTGCGTCTCACTCGCGAGTGAGTGGGAGTTGTGCTCGAGCACGGCCTTCTGTGCTCGAGTGAGGGGTGCGAGTGAGGGGTCAAAATTCAGTGATTGGCTTTCTAAAGAGTGATCTTTAGGGATAGTTATCCCAACCCTTTAGGTATATGTTTAGGCATTTAATGGCCATCTAAAGAGTCCAAATGAATACCAACTTAGAGTGTTATTGAAGTAAAAACTTGGAAAAGGAAATTAACCAAATGTCCCTATTTTGATTATAGGATTTGACATCTGCTATCCTCGTGAGCCTACTGTGCCCAGAGACATCAGGAAGGGATCAGGTAGTGACTTTTCTTTCGTACCATATGTGATGCATTGTATGTGCGTAGTATCATTGATTTGTGAATAAGTTCGTATGTTGCGACTTATGTGGATATTTGTGAGCACCGTCAGTCCAATAGTCCCTGAGTAGCTAACAACGGTTCGGGTTGGGCAGTGTGCCTTCCCGGCGGAGAAAGGGGATGAGGATGAGGTGTGATTATGTGGGCCGAAAGGCTGATTTGTGAGCCGAAAGGCGATTTGTGAGGCTGACGAGCCGTTTGTGAAGCCAGATAGCTTATGGGCTATATGGCTGTATATGTATGCACTGCCACGCCAATAGTCCCTGAGTAGCTAACAACGGTTCGGGTTAGGCAGTGTGCCTTCCCGGCGGAGAAAGGGGAGGAGGCTGGAGTGTGATATGTGCTGCTGCTGCATGATGATTTGCTTACATGCTATGTGCTTATGTGTGGTATAATTGCTTAGTTACTACTGGGATTCTTTTGAATCTCATTCTTTCCTTTGAACTAACCTTTCAGACAGGGCGACTGGCTCCAAGGAGAAGCGCGTGACCCGGAGTGGTTAGAGTTTTCTTAGGGACATTAGTATGGTTTTGTTGGTTTATTCATTTTGGATAGGGATTAATGTATTATATTTTGGAGATGTATTTAGTTTGAATATTTGGTTGTAATCCCTAAACAAGGAGTTGAAACTCTATATATATATATAGATGAACCCGGGGGTTGCCGGGGTTTAAGTTACGAACTCTGATATTATGAATGTAAATTAACTGCACAGGTGATTATATTCGGTAAATGAAAACGAGACCTGGATAGGAAAGAAGTTTTGAAAATTTTGTAAAGTCTTACTGCTTCTAATACGCTTTGAGCTATCCGACGGTCTCAAATCCCTTTTTATTATGCATTATCGAATATTAATTACGGTAATTAAGGCAGGGGGTTACATCTATCACATTTATCCTCTTAATCTCCACTCCTCATCTTACATGTGCCATCACTTCTTATCCTCCTAGTCCCCACATTTTCTCCTTATCTTCTTTTTGTCATTCATCATTGTCTCCACTTCGATCGCTACTTCCTCCTTATTCCTTTGTCACTCATCACTCCCTATCTAACATGTGCCATCACTTCTTATCCTCCTAGTCCCCACATTTTCTCCTTCTCTTCTTTTTGTCATTCATCACCGTCTCCACTTCGATCGCTACTTCCTCCTTATTCCTTTGTCACTCATCACCTTTGTGAGGATTTTCTTTTGAAAAATTTGTGGTCTGCCAAATTTTTACATCTATAAATAATAGATCTTCAATCGCTTTACCTTTCCCTGGATCTTATGAATATGGTGACACTTCCTTCTTTCACACACACACACTCTCTCTCTCTTTTCACTTGTTTCTTCTTCCATTATTTTTATATTAAGCTTTGAATTTTAGATCTCTGTCATCCAACTTAGCATTAGCCATAAAGTAGTAAGTTTATTTGGTTTAATTGCTATTTTAGCTGTATTATATCACATATATAGCTTACCAGTTTAATTTGAATAATAGTTTCTTACTATTATGTTGCATATGTTTCTACAGGAGAATAAATTTTTGGTTTTTAATGACGGAGGGAATGATGATCATATTGTTTTATCAATTGCAGCGTTGGTAAAGAACGTTCATATTTATTTTCAAGTTTTCTACTTTTAATTGTTTTAATTTTCCTTGATGAAGAATGCTTCTGAAAATTCTTTTCTCATTTTATTCCTGAAAAAATTATTCTCATTTTTATATGCTAAAAAATAAATGAGATAAAATTAAATGTTATTATATATAAGTTGTATTTATTTAGTAGTTATAATTTTTAGTTATTGTAGTAATTATTAACATTGATGATTTGCATAAGTAAAATAATTATTTATTTTAACACTTGTATTTTACTTAGTAGTGATTTTGTTAATTAGTTCTTTGGTAATTTTTTTTCATTTTGTTGTGGATATGAAAATACGTTTAAAGTGTGTTATCAACTATAATTATGGGGTTCTTTTAATAAAAAAAATAATTATAGGGTTCTAAAATAAAAATACGTAAATAAACTTTTTTTTAAAAAAATAACTAGGGTGGCGCTTGCTTGAAGAAGTGCCACAGGAAGTGACTTCCTGTGACACTTCTTCAAGCAAGCGCCACCCTAGGTATTTTTTTTTAAAAAATAATTATTGACTTCTTGTGGCACTTTTTTAAGGAAGCGCCACAGGAAGTGTTTTTTTTAAATATATATGCTCTGGCGCTTACAAGCGCCACAGCTTTTTTTAGTGGCATCTTGATATGGGGCATTTACTAAGCGCTAAAGCTAATTCAAATATAAGCGCCACAACTTTATTTTTTTTGTAGTAGTGTGTCCTAAAGGCTAAAATAGCCCATTGGACATTTTTTTGTTATGACTCTAATAATATGGCCATTTTTCTAGGGCCATGAGATTACAAAGAAGAGACAATTGAAGCAACTTCAATGGTTGTAAAAAAAGGTGCCAACAAGGCGACTCAAAGACAAAAGGTAGTGGAGTTACCTTACTTACATGTCCTTGATATTTATGCTTATGTATTGATGAGAGTAATTGCTTTGCTTTATTATGTGATACATATATGACCAATTGAAGCTCTATTTCTATATATGCTATGGCAATGAGTATTATATATGATACATTGAACATGCATATATGTCATCATGTTAGCATAAATTCATGTAAGGCAAGCATGTCATGTATTAAGCATTTATCTTGCATGTTAAGTGGTATTGCTTGCTACTAAGATTCCCTCAAATCTCACCCTCCCTCAACCAACCATGTAGGAACGTAACCCTAGAAGAGGAGTGTAGGACAATGTGGCAGGTAAAGTTGTGAAGACTAAGATGTACTAATCCGTTATATATAATTAATATTTTAAATGGTTAATTGTATAACCCGTATGACAGATAGATGTTTTTCTGAAGCACGATAATTGAACTAGGAATGGGTAATTGCACGGTAAGAGCCCAATAGTTAAGTAAGCAGAGCGGTTGATTAAACTGGGAGATACTCTAATAATAAGGAATGAAAAGAATTAAGTAACCCCATGAATAAAGTTAAACAATATGGTAAATACATCCTTTACCAAATGAATAATGCCCCAAGAATAAATGTGAAAAATTTTAGGTAGGAGATTATTTACTGATTCTCCTGAGCCATAATAATAATGATGTCGCTTTTGATACATAGTAAAGGGGCATAAGGAACGGGTGTAACAGTGGCTGAACACTATTGTTGTGCTGTCACCATTTGGTTTTGGACCTTTAGAGCTTCAGAGATAGAGTCACCATTGTCAGACCACAACTTTTGGTCTTCCTCTATGATTTTTGTCAAAGCTCTGTGAATTTCGGTGAGATATATAATTCTCTGGCAAACTTTTCCAGATTCTGGTAAGCTGTTTGCTGTTTCTAACGAAGTGTTTTGTAGTTTCCGGTGGACTCAATTTCATGGATTTTCAGACTTCCAAACAAATTGCTATCAATGCTACTAAAGCTCCAATGAGTGGCTAAGCTTTCAACTCTTAACGATTGGGGAATTGGCTTGAGCAATAGGGAGTTTTTTTTAGTTTCTTAATGAATTCCCTATTGTTATTGTAATTCCTAGCTATGTTCTAAGGTAGTTGTAGTAGGCTTTTGTTGTGAGTTATTTGGACTCCATATTGTTGAACTAAGATTGCTTATATTGTGTTTGGATGATTTTAGTTAAGTATTTTCTATTAATTCAATGAGATTATGCTTGTTATGTGACTACTATTTTGTGTAATTGATTTGGGTCTATTTGAGTGTCATGATTGTGCATTCATATTAGAGGAAACAATTGCATTAATTCAATCCATTTCACACATCAAGTGGTTCTTGAATAATATTTCTGAGCAATAGCTATTTAATTATGTGATCATAAGAGTAGCCATTGATTAGGAATGTTAGACCCAATGTGATTACTTGGGATTCTTAATTAAGACTTAAAGGATTCAAACTCTCATATCATTTATTGAGCTAGGATAGCCAATGAACCAATTTCTCAAGAGAATTCACTTCATTCATATTTCATTAACCATTCCATTTTATAAAGAAAAGACTAAAAATAGTTGCTTCAAGATTTTAATTAAGTTTTTCACTTACTTATTTTCAACAAAAATCCAAAACTGATGTCCCCTAGTTTTCATGACATTTGCATGACATTTAGATTACTTAGGATTCAATACAAAGCTCCTCAAGAATAGAGAATGATCATATGTTTGCCTATACGCAATCCTTGGTAAATTTTTGATTGCTGACCCCAAGCCTAATGACAAAAGGCCTTCATCAATTGCAAGGATCCTATGATCAAAATGATAGGAGTTTAGCTAAGGTAATTTTAAAAGTTGAAAAGCCATGGGGCTTATTTGCAAATGAAGCAAAGGTTGGGATTTTTTAAATATATTTTAGCTAAACATTATAACCAATTTGATGAAGTTTTATTGAACTCTACCCTATTAATTCTTAATGCAAAGGAACACATGTACCATTAATAATAAGAAATGCAAAGGAGAAACCTATACACGTACACATAACTATGAGGCAGTATGACCAAGTTGAGATGCCTTGGAAGCAGATGATTCATCTTTATTTATAGTTTTTGGTTTTGGCATAAAACAAAATCAAAGGACCCCAAGGCGCACCATGAATTGGACTCTTCTTGTCTTCCTCCTTTGAACCTTCACTTGTATTTGTTGCTGATTTTTTGGGAGATAACATTCTAGATATATGTTGACAAATAACGGAACGTTTGCAATATACATGTCTTTCGACAAAGGGAGTTTGATTTCCTTTTGCATTTGATGCAACTCCCCCTCTTCTGAATATTTCCCAAACATGTATTTTAGCATTAGACACCAAGAAATGTCTACACTTTCTAGTAGAAGAAGGTCTTCACAAAAATAAATTGGCAATATAAATTCTAATTATTTACACCATTTAACATTGAGGACTTTCAATTTTGGAAACATTGTGTCATGACTCCTTGGGTTAGGATCTTTATCCATTACCGTATCCTCTACTAATGATCCATTATCCCTTATTATGTACTTTAACTTATAACATAAAGAGATCTTCAAAGTTTCTAGCTTCTTTAGACTTTGAGTAGTGGATAGATGAAAAAAGCACGTCATTGAACAATCCAATATTTCTATGGACTTAAGGTTACCCAACTTTATCTTACCCTTAAATAATGTGCTTTCCAACTTTGTACAATTATCTAACTCCAGCTTCTCTAGTTGCTTGATAAAGCCATTAAGATAACTACCATAACATATTTCTCTCACATCCACTTCAACAAGTTGTAGTTCAATTCACTTGGAGAAGAAAGTCACTCCAAATTTAAGTCAAGGATGCTCAGTATAGATCAAACACTCTATCTCAGAACATTTCTTCAAAGAAAGCTTGATTAAGTCATCCATAGCTCTATCTTCAATTGAAACAATGCTAGCAATAAGCTCATTCCAACCTATTTCATTATCCCCTTCTAACTCTAAAATCTCTGCTCTTATGGCCAAGGATTTAGTTGTCTCTTTGGAAAAGATCCTTAGCAACTTTCTTTGCTTGAAATATCTTTTTATAGAAGTATCACACTGAGAAGAATCAAAGGCAGGGAAGTCGCTACCATTTATATGGTATATTTTGTATTTAGAAAGGAAAGTAATTTGAGGAACCTTTGCGTCAATCAGTATATGATCATCATTTGAAACATAATATAGTTATTTTGTCAAACCCTTTAACATTTTGATATTGATAGAGTATTAAGCGTATAGTTCTATGAGGCATACAGAAATAATGAATACATACTGACATTAGGTACTTATTTATAATACAGGAAAATCCTTGAAGGATTTGAAATATATACACAAATGTACAGAGTGCACAAAAGAAAGCAAAAGTACAAATATAGACATCTACAATAGCTCTAGTACACACCAGGATTCTACGCATCGATAGCCTCTATCTTTCCCTTCGAGCCACTAGCTTTTGCGGGAATGATTTTCAGTTTGATGAAAGGGTGAGATTCGAGTGAATCTCA
Organism: Inga oerstediana; assembly: GCA_963210345.1. Classification (NCBI taxonomy): domain Eukaryota; kingdom Viridiplantae; phylum Streptophyta; class Magnoliopsida; order Fabales; family Fabaceae; genus Inga; species Inga oerstediana. The sequence goes on from OY723400.1 coordinate 76,869,767, forward strand.
GTAGTAACATGCTTTTCCTACATCTAAAATGTGAAAATAAATATGCAATGCACCATGTCATGTAATATGCTAACTCATGTTGTGTGCACACTGTCCAAGGCCAAACGACTGTTTGCAACCCTGGCTTAACTCATGTCCATGGTCTAATGACATGTTTAGACCCTAGCTTATCCGCGTGTACCATTGCTGGATCTCTGATCTCAGCTAGGTTGTATGCCCTCAATACTGTCATATTGCAAAAGATGGTATACACAAAGTGTAACCCCTGCCTTATAAACAACAATTATAGTTCAAAAATACGTAATTAAGATGAATTAGAGACCAATGAATAATTAAAATTCATTTCCAATCCTTTCCTTCCGGTAGGGTTTTCACAATTTTTTTTTCAAAATTTCTTCCTTACCCTAGTCTCAATTTCAAATTTTGAATATAATTACCTGTGCAGTTAAATCACACTTGTATATATCAGAGTGTACAACAAAATCCCGGCAATCCCCAGGTTTCATATATATATATAGATATGTATACTAAGCGTCTATAAATTCCCATTTAGGGGATTACACAATCGTATCCAAAATAATATTTACATCCCAACAATATATAGAAATCTCAAACCAAAATTTGATAACCAACGACCCAAATCATATCCCCACAGAAGTCCTAGCCGCCCTTGGTCGTCTCCTTCCCTTTGTAGCCACTTGCCCTGTCAAAGGTTAGTCAAAGGAAAGAATGAGATTCAAAAGAATCCCAGTAGTAACAAATCTCTCATACCATACATAGTCACAAAGCATTCAATGATATCATCAATCAGCATAACAGCACGAAACTTAGCATACAAGCTGTCACATATACACATAGTCACATAGTCTTATCCCCCGTATTTCTACCACCCCAAAGGCACAGTCTTCCCACAGGAACACCGATGGGCCGCAGGTGAATGTTTCTCAAAAAGCCTTTCGGCTTTCACATATAGCCTTACGGCTTTCACATATAGCCTTATGGCTTTCAGATAGTCACATCCCCCGTATTCCACCGCCCCGAAGGCACGGTCCTCCCATCGAAACCACTGGTGGGCCGTAGGTGAAGAATTCACAAATAATGATAAATTAAACATACAATGCATCACATACAGTATAAGGGAAAGCGTCACTACCTTATTCTTTCCTGGTGTGCTCCAGCACAATCTGTTCACGAATAGGGCAAATATCAAATCCTATAACCAAATCAAGGACAACAGGTTATTCTCTATTCCAAATTCTTATCTTCATAACACTTAAAGTTGGTTATCATTTGAACTCTTTAGGTGGCTACTAGAATCCTAGACACATACCTAAAGGGTTGGGAAAAACTTGACCAAAACCCCTCTCTCGGAAGCAAAAACACTGATTTTTGACTCATGCACTTAGTGAAGAAGGCCTCACTCGAGTGATATTGAGATTTGCACTTGAGCATGGAAGCTCACTCGCGCGAGTGCTCAGCCAAGAACAATGACAGAGACAGAAAATGGTCACTGTACTGGAGTTCTGACCTAAACACTAGAGTGATAGCCTCATACTCACCCGAGTACTAGAAAGTGAGGCACAGAAAGTGACTACCCGAGAGCAATGAAGACCTCAAAATTGGAAGTACACTAGTGCAATAACTCTGGCACTCGAGTGATGGCACAACACTTGCGGGTGCTATGACACACTCTTGGGAAATAGACTGCAAGTGACAACCTGAGATGCGGCCTTATAGTGCATAATACTCTTTCACTGGAGTGAGACAAGGTTCACTCGAGTGATGACCCATATCACTCGCAAGTGAGAAAGTGCACCTTTTCTTTCTAGCATGGAAGTGCAACCGAAACTTAAAGGAAAAGAGAAGACATGATGCTGCACTAGAGTAAGACCTTAGATCACTCGAGTGAGGCTTATCAGAAGTCAAATCGCAACAGCTGACAGAATTTTCCAAATTTTCAACCAACATGTCCAATGGCAACCAAAATCCACAAACAACCTATTCCCACACAAATTTCCATAAGGAAGCCATTAGTATCACTATAACAACCAAATTCTCATCCTATCAACACATATTCAGTTTTAACCACATTGCCACACAAATCTCTAAGTTGACAAACTTCTCATTCCAATTCCAAACCTAATCCATTGGCACAAAGACACCATAAAACACTAATTCCACCACTATACACTAAGCAATTCATCCATTTCAAAATGGCACTAAAATCAGGGAAAAATCACAAATTTCTATAACTTATCCAATGATCACAATGAATATGCCAAAATGTATCAAATACTCACCTCTTCTTCTTCCCAAAGCTAGTTCTTTGATTTCAAAACTTCCAATTTTCTTCAAACACTCAAACACCACTTTCCAAAATTCTGAAACCATAGTAATAAAGCCCTCAACACCATGATCAATATTAATAAAGTGTGTTTGAGCATTAAAGGTCACATGGAGCACCAACCTTAAGTTTTCGTCTTTCTCTTTCCTCTTGAGCTTGCACGACAATGGAGGCAAGTGAGAGAAGATGAGATGATGATGAAGAATAGATTTTTGGCATGAAAAGGCCTCTTAGGCCAACTTTGAAGGAGAGAGGAGAGAGGGAAAATATTTTGACAAATTGACCAAATCTATGGCTCACATTTTGACATGTGTCACTATCTTGTTTCTCCTTCCATGATCACATATAAGCTCATATACATAGGATTCCACCCTATTAATTACTCAATCCTAACCATTGATCTTTAGATTACCAACGAGTTCCCTCTTCTGTAATTGACCAATTGGTCGGTAACTGTCCTTTTTACCCATTTTGCCCCTGTTATGGCAATTCTTATCGAGTCACCACCAAACACATTTATATCATTTCATTCTTCAATCATGCGCCCTCCCCTACCCTTAGGGTTTATTTTAAGCTTTACCGCACAATTAAGCTTAAATGCAAGGTTTAGGCACTGATCATAACACATTCAAATCGAATTTCGCATCATATTCTTCAAAAGTGTTTATTAACACTAACTACATCCACTTTCGAAGTCAGTAGCCCTTAATCCCATTTTGGGATATTACACAAAGCATACAAATTATTAAATAGTATATGAAAGAAAGTGTTACTACCTTATGTCCATTTTTGCTACACAAGAATAGTTCCTTGAACTACGTGCCAATAACTCGGGCAATTATTCCGGTCCTAAAATTCCAAATGTATAAGAATTAGGTTAAAACCCATTCATGTACCACTTAGAGACCTCCATAGTGTTTTTGGTGGTTATATTAGTCTATATTGAAAAATTACCAAAATTCCCCCAGAAACCCAGTCCCGGCGCCACCGTACCCAGTCCAACTATACTTTTTCAGAAATTTTGACCACGGCTATTCTAACATATTTTCAACCAAGGAATCCATTTTTGACCTAGGTTATTGCAAAATCTCTACCAAACGACAATTTCACAATTTTCCAGAAACTGACAGATTTTCCGTCAACTTTGAAAATTCATAACTAATTCTAGAAAATTCCAAATTGACTGATTCCGAAGCCTACATGAAGATCTTTAAATTTAATTTCATGGAAAAACATCCAAATATAATTACTAATTACACATTTTTCCTAGAAATTCTGCAAACTAATACTGTTCCAAATTGCATTCCAAAAACAGAGCTCAAATTTCAAAAATCATAACTAATTCTACAAAATTTGAAATGGAGTGATCCCAAGTCCTATGTGACTCTAAGTAAGTCTAATTTAAGGGAAAAATATTAGTCACTTCAAATTATAAGCTAAATTGCCCTAGAATTATCGAATATCATAACTGTCAGACTTGAACATCCAGAATGACCCCTATTTCTAACTTAAATTTGAAAAATCATAACTCTCTCCACATATATTGAAATGATGCATTCTTGTACTCATTTTAAAGCTATTACTGTCTACTATAGTCTTGTGAAATTTCATAATTTTTCACTAAGGTTTATTAGGTCAAAACGTAACATGAACTGACTGACTCCCAAAAACGTCAGTTTTGACAGTCTGACTTCAAAAATCAAGAACTCATTCATTTTCACTCCAAATTGTACTTTTCTTGATTCTATCATCAATTACACATCCTAAACTATTTATACAAAAAGACCCATTCAAAAAATCCATATATAGTCTTTGTTTAAGCTTCTGCAATTTTCAGGTATGTACTCTATTTTTCTGACAACAAAATAGAGGTAAAAAAAACTTACATATTCTCATGCTTATGTGCTCTAATCCTCCAGAAATTTGACCCTAAGAACTTCCAACATCAAGCCATGTTTAATAATAGCAAAACCAAACCAAAGAAGTCCAAAAATTTGTCCCAAAATCAATATACATGCTTTGTTTTATGTCCACCAATGACAGCAACTTATTTTCACACTACTACAAAAAGGTTGAAAGGTGGCGCACATTTTGTGGCACTTCTTTAAAGAAGTGCCACATCTGCCTTTTTTTTTTGCTTTTTCTTTTTCTATTTTATTTTTTTTAAATTTTGGGTACCAACTGTGGCGCCTGGTGGACTAGATGCCACAGCTGGTAGGCCCAACTGTGGCGCCTGCCAAGGCAGACGCCGTAACTGGGTGCATCCTACCAGCTGTGGCGCCTGGAAAATCAGGCGCCATAGCTAGTTGTATAATAAAAAAAAAATTTACCAGCTGTGGCGCCTGGAAAACCAGGCGCCACAGCTTCTTCTATATTAAAAAAAAAAAGAAGGCTAGCTGCCTCGTGCCTTTATGATTCTAAAGCCTTGTAATTTTAGACGCAGGTATTCCCAAAAAAAAATAAAAAATGGAACAGCTGTCCACAGCTGGTTCTATTAAATAAATAAAAAAATGTTGGCCCATATATTCCCAAAAAAAAAGGGACCAGCTGTGGCGCCTGGAATTCCAGGCGCCACAGCTAGTCTATTAAATTAATAAGGCGCATGTATTCCAAAACCAAAACCAAAAAAAAAAATGGGACCAGCTGTGGCGCTTGGAAATCCAGGCGCCACAGTTGGTCTATTAAATTAGCATGTATTCCAAAAAAAAAAAACTAGCTGTGGCGCCTGGAAATCCAGGCGCCACAGTTGGTCTATTAAATTAACATGTATTCCCAAAAAAAAATAGACCAGCTGTGGCGCCTGGAAATCCAGGCACCACAGCTGGTTCTATTAAATAAAAAAAAATTGTCAAATGTTCAGCTTATATAAAAAAAAAAATTTTTTCGACCTTTTTAATGGATTACACTATCCACTTCCCACCAATCACAATTCCCCCCGCTCCCACCCTTATCTTTTTTCCCCTTTCTCGTGCAGTGGCCCCCTTCCTTCTCTTTTAATTTATTTTGACTCATCCTACTTTAATTATTCCCTCCTCTCTCACTTTCCCTTTTCATCTACACTACAGCTTCTTGCAGTGGACGACCGTCGCCCCCCTCCCTCCATTTCCTATCATCTTCACACTTAAAAACATACCCACATGCACACACGTCTTCATCATCGAATCTACTTCTTTGTTTTGTTTCAACTGCCATCCCTACTCCTCCTCCTCCTCCTCACTCAAGATTTCGACATCAACGGGCAACGTAGTCCCCTACTCCACTGCACTGATCAATTAAGCTTGTAAGTTCAACGTGCTTCTTCCTTTTTTTTTTTAATTGGCATATAATTTATGCAATTTTTTATTTCAAATTGATATCTATGTTCTAATCTGTGTTGATCTTGTCTGGTGCATGTTGATCTTTGTGAAAGCGAGATTTGTGATGAAAGAATGTGTTTGTAGATGTTAGATATTGGTTAATTTATTTTTATATATATATAAGGCTTTGCTCGGACTGTTCTTGATCTCAGTTCTTGTTATTGGCTATTATATTGTGTGCTCACTTAGCGAACGACAATATTCCTGTGAGCTGGGTACAAGATATAGTTATATAATTTAATTATATTTATAAAATTAGTTAAATTAGTATGACATTTTTTTCTAAAATACCTTAGTTATTTTCTTAAATTCCCTTCATTTGTGTCTTATTTGGTTATTGCTGAGGGATAATCGATAGGAATAAATTAAGAAAAATTAATCTGGACAATTAATATTATTTTGTAAATTAAAATAAAACAATTTCTTTAGCTAAATTTTTAAAATATTTTTTTAAAAAAATTACCCTCCTGTGGCGCTTGTTGGAGGAAGTGCCACAGGAGGGTATTTTTTTAAAAAAAATTTAAATGCTGTGGCGCTTTCAAGCACCACAGCTTCTTTTAGTGGCGTCCAAATATGTGGCACTTCTCTAGCACCACAGCTAATGCAATTATAAGCGCCACAACTTTACTTTTTTGTAGTAGTGTCAGAATCACACAACTTCTAGTAGCTATAAATCCTCATGAACAACCCAAACCAACAAAATAACAATGAGAAGAGATAGAAAAGACTGACCTAAAAAAATTTATGGTGTTGCATGTAAGATTTAACACTTCCTTCTTCCTCTTCTCTGATCATTTTCTTCCTCCATTCACCTCTTTCACTCACATCTCTCTCCCTTTCCCAACTCTATTTTCTCTCTTTCTAAAGCTCTCTCTTCTTTGCTGACTTGAAGCAACAGAGAGTGAGGGAGCATGAAGTGTGGGGTTATATGGTTGAAGAAAGTGAGATAAGTGTTGCTACGTGAATCATGAAGATGTAGGTGTAAGTGTGTGTGTATAACATGTGTCTAGCTAATGATGAGAGAGGAGTGGAGGTGTTAACTTTTAGTGCTCCAAAATAAAAGTGAAGATGTAGGATCTATGAGTGTGTGTTGGTGTGTTTTAATATGTATATATATAGGTATATATTTATCCTATTAATTACACACACTAGGCCCTAATTTTCCCTTTGTCTAATTCAAGATTTCTTAAATTTTGTAGGTTCTATAATTTGACTTATTATCTAATTATTGTTCCTTGAATTTTTCTTTTGGGAAAATAGACCTATTATTAAATTTTGGGATATTACAATTCTCCCCCTATAAAAATAATTTCATCCTCAAAATTTGTTACATCTATGAAGACATAAATTCTGAATAACGTTTCATCATGTCTTCTTCAGCTTCCCAGGTTGCTTCTCTAGAAGATAACCCCTTCCAGACAACTTTGATGAATGGAATACTCCTGCGCCTGGGTTGTTTTTCCTGCCGATCAATGATTTGATAAGGTGCAACCTCATACGTAAGATCATCCCATACATCTAGCTCTTCGTATTCGATCACATGTTCTAGGTCAGGTTGATATTTCTTCAACTGTGAGACATGGAAGACATCATGCAGTTTGCTCAAACTTGAGGGTAAAGCTATTTGATACGCTACTGGACCAATCTTTGATAAGATCTCGAAGGGACCAATGTATCTAGGGCTTAGTTTTGTACCTTTAATGCCCTGCCAATGCCGGTAATAGTTGAAACCTTCATAAACACATGATCTCACACTTCAAACTCTAAAGGTTTCCACCTTTTGTCAGCATAGCTCTTCTACCTGCTCTGAGTAGCTAACAGTCTTTGTTTTATCATCTTGATTTGCTTCGTTGTTTGGTCAACAATATCCTTCCTATACACCCGCCTTTCAAACAGCTCTGTCCAGCATAAGCGCGACTGACACTTCCTTCCATACAATGCTTTATAGGGAGCTATTTGAATGCTTGAATGATAACTATTGTTGTATATGAATTTAGCTAAGGGAAGTAATTGATCCCAACTACCTTTGAAATCTAATACACATGCCCTGAGCATATCCTCTAGTGTTTGGATTGTTCTTTCATTTTGCTCATCCGTCTGAGGATGATAGGATGTACTGAATCAGAGCTTGGTACCCAAAGCCTCGTGCACTGCCCTCCAAAACTTGAAAGTGAATCGAGGATCTCTGTCAGGTATGATGTTCTTTGGTGTATTATGTAGACATACAATCTCCTTGATGTAGATTTCTGCAAGTCTATCGGGAGAGTAGTGAATACTAATTGGGAGAAAATGGGCCGTTTTTATGAGTTGATCCACTATTACCCATATTGCACCAATAGGTAATCCTGTTACAAAATCCATAGTGACGCTCTCCCATTTCCACTTAGGAATTGCAGGATTTTGTAGAAGTCCTAATCATTGTTGATGCTCAACTTTCACTTTTTGACACGTTAGACAACGAGCGACAAACTCAAACACCTCACTTTTCATTCTTGGCCACCAATATTAGGACTTCAAGTCATGATACATTTTAGTAGCTCTTGGATGCAAAGTGTATTTACTTTTATGTGCCTCCTCCAGGATTTGCCATTTCAGTTCTAGTTGTGGTGGAACATAAACCCGCTTCTTGTACCTGACTAGTCCACTAGGTGACAAGTCATATTCCTGGGTTTCACCCCTATCAATCATATCTCTGATAGATAGTGCTTGACTATCATGCAGTTATGCTTCTTTAATTATTGCTCTCAAATCATTGTACACTTCGTTAACACCATTGCTCATCAGAATCTGACTACATAGATTGATATCTCTGAATGCCTCGATTAGTTTCTGCTCGTGAATCATCATGGTTGCCACCTATATTGATTTATGGCTCAATGCGTCAGCAACAACATTAGCCTTTCTAGGATGATATTTGATTTTAAGATTGTAATCTTTTAGCAACTCTATCCACCTGCGTTGTCTTATATTTGGCTCTTTCTGATCATACAAGTATTTCAAGCTCTTATGGTCGCAGTACAACTCTATGGTCGCACCATAGAGATAGTGTCTCCAGATTTTTAGTGCAAAAAACAACCGCTGCTAACTCAAGATCGTGTGTGGGATATCTTTGTTCGTGAGGCTTCTGCTGATAGGATGTATATGTCACTACTAAGCCCTATTGCATCAAAACACATCCTAATCCATACCCACTGGCATCTGTGTAAACCACGAAGGTTAACTGTGGATCTGGGATTTTCAACACTTGTACTGTTGTTAATTTTTGTTTCAGCTCTATGAAGCTCCTCTTACAATTGCTATCCCACACAAACTATTGAGTTTTCCATGTTACTTTGTAAACGACAAAGCTATTCTGGAGAAATTCTGTATAAACCGCATGTAATACCTGGCAAGACCTAGAAAACTGTGTATTTCAAAAACATTTTCTGGCTTCTTCTAGTTCAGTACTACTTCTACCTTGTTAGGATCCACTGAGACCCCTTGTTGTGAGACAACATGACCCAGAAATTTAACTTCTGAAAGCTAAAACTCATATTTACTCAGCTTGGCATAGACTTGCTTGTACATCAATGTGTTTAATACAATCCTCAAATGGTGTTCATGCTCTGGTCTACTTTGTGAATACACCAAAATATCATCAATAAACACTACTATGAATTGGTCCAAGTATGAACGAAAAATTTGATTCATGTAGTCCATGAACACAGCAGGTGCATTTGTCAGCCTAAATAGCATTACTAAAAACTCGTAATGGCCATATCTTGTTCTAAAAGCAGTCTTCAACACATCGTCTACTTTTACCTTGAGTTGGTGATACATAGATCTCAGATCAATCTTCGGAAACACACAGGTACTCGACAGTTGATCGAGCAAATCATCGATTCTAGAAAGTGGGTATTTGTTTTTAACAGTCACTTTGTTTAACTCCCTGTAATCAATGTAGAGTCACAGGCTTTTGTCTTTCTTTTTAACAAAAAGTACTAGAGCTCCCTATGGTGAAACACTGGGTCTAATAAACCCTTTTTCTAGCAGCTCCTCAATCTTCTTCTTTAATTCTGCCATCTCACTTGGCGCCATTTTGTATGGGGCTTTGGATATCGGTTATGCTCTAGGCCTGATCTCAATTGCGAACTCCACTTCCCTATCCAGGGGTAATCTACTGATATCCTCCGGAAACACATCAGGAAATTCGTTTACTACAGGGATACTTTCCAATGTTGTTCCAGACTCCGATTGCATAGAGAAAAACACGATGTATCCCTGACAACCTTTATGTAAGCATCTCTCAGCCTCAGTTGTGGAGAGAAATTTTAGGTTAATTTCTGCTTTAGCCTTTGATAGTGGATTAGAATAAATGACTCTTTTGTTCGCACAATCCAGCAAAACATTGTTTACGGTAAGCCAGTCGATCCCAATAATTACTTCTAGCCTACTCAATGGTGAGCAAATCAAATCTACTATAGACTCGTATCCCTCTGCATTTATGATGCAACTTAAGCAAACCTCAGTTGTAATATACTCGTTAACCATAGGTGTAGAGACCTTCAAATCATATGGTACCCGATACACACTCAAGCCTTGTCGTCTTACACAATCATATGTAATGAATGAATGACTAGCTCCTGAATCAAACAATGCTTGTACCAAATTACAATTGAGAGAAATCGTACCTTGAATTAGCTCAGGTGATTTCTGGGCTTCTTCCCTTGTTAAATCAAACATTCTGCCTTATGCTTGCTCTCTAGGGTCTCTGGGCTCTTGCCACTGTCGATAATCCTCAGCAAAATATCATAGTTTGTGGTAGTTAAACAAACAATCTACCTTGCTTGCATTGGCACCTGCTTTACTTGACTACATGTCTAACCAAGATAGTAAGGCCTGCCATAATATTTGCATATTCTGTTTCCAAAGGGTCTTTGGTTACCTCGACTGTCATACTGGTTTGGCATTTTACTACTCCCACCAGAAGAACCACTCTGATATCCGCACTTCTGTGAAAAGTTCCCACCACCAAATGTGTTCTTATTACTAACATTTTTATGGGTGTGCAGCTCTAACAAATTGTGCTCTGTAATCCGGCATTCCACAACTGCCTTATTAAATACCTTGAAATGTCTAGAGACGAGTTTCTCCTTCAGCACCGGCTTTAAACCTCGTATCATCATACCATAACTCCACTCTTCATTGTCACGATATTTCAGATATGAGCAGTATCAAGAAAGTCAAATATACTAAGCCAAGTACTCATCGAAACTCTCCATTTGACCCTGATGTATCATTAGAAATTCTATCTCTTTAGCCAATCTCACTAACCAAGGAAAATACTTCTCATTGGACTTTTCTTGAAACACCTCCCATGTCACGGGAATATTTCAAGCCTGTAGAAGTAACTTAGTGCTCACCCACCATTTGTCAGCATCTCCTTCCAGCTTATAGATTGCCAATCATGCCTTTATATCATCTGGGCACTCTAGTATTTCAAAAATCATTTCAAGTTGAGTCAACCAACCATAGTAGCTTGGGAATCAAGCTTCCCTAGAAAAACAATCAGCTGATGTTTATTAAAACGGGTTACCCAAGTTTGCATGCTTTCAACTTCAACAACAAGGCCCACAGGAACTTCTGGATTAGGTTCTGGAGGTTGCATATAACCATTGCCCTGCCTACTAGGGTTATTACGTGCTTCTGAATCTACATTTTGTTTCTATTACACCTCCCTTAGTTCATTTCATAATTCATTCAACATATTTTGTTGCGTCGCCATCATACCCATCAGCTGCTGTATCGGGTCAGGTCTAGTGCCTAGTTCTTCATCATTGTTTCTATGTCGACCCCCAGTTCTACCTCTACTTCGGCCTCTACCTCTTGGTATACCTCTTAGTCTCACCATCTTTATGTTTGACTATAAAATTTCATATAGTCATATATCAGTATACTATTCTGATATTGCTAGAACCGCTTGCTTTGATACCAAAAATGTCAAACCCCTTAACATTTTGATATTCATAGAGTATTAAGCGCCCAGTTCCATAAGGCATACAGAAATAGCGGATACATACTGACATTAAGTACTTATTTATAATATAGGAAAATCCTTGCAGGATTTGAAATACATACACAAATGTACAGAGTGCTCAAAAGAAAGCAAAAGTACAAATATAGACATCCACAACAGCTCTGGAACACACCGGGATTCTACGCACTGGTAGCCTCTGTCTTTCCCTTCGAGCCACTAGCTTTTGCTGGAATGTTTTTCAGTTTGATAAAAGGGTGAGATTCGAGTGAATCTCAGTATTAACATGATTTTCCAAGGCCAAATGACTATTTGCAACCCTGGCTTAACTCGTGCCAATGGTCCAATGACATGTTTAGACCCTAACTTATCCGCGTGTACCATCGCTGGATCCCTGATCTCAGCTAGGTCGTGTGCCCTTAGCACTGTCATATTGCAAAAGATGGCATACACAAAGCATACAAATTATTACATAGTATATGAAAGAAAGTGTTACTACCTTATGTCCCTTTTTGCTACACACTCTACTACAAAAAGGTTGAAAGGTGGCACATATTTTGTGGCACTTCTTTAAAGAAGTGCCACAGCTGCCTTTTTTTTCCTTTTCTTTTTCTATTTTATTTTTTTTTAAATTTTGGGTACCAACTGTGGCTCCTAGTGGACCAGATGCTACAGCTGGTAGGCCCAACTGTGGCGCCTGCCAAGGAAGACGCCACAATTGGGTGCATCCAACCAGCTGTGGCGCCTGAAAAATCAGGTGCCATAGCTGGTTGTATAATAAATAAATAAATAAAAAATTTACTAGCTGTGGCGCCTGGAAAACCAGGCGCCACAGCTTCTTCTATATTAATAAAAAAAAAGAAGGCTAGCTGCCTCGTGCCTTTATGGTTCTAAAGGCTTATAGTTTTAGGCGCAGGTATTCACAAAAAAAAGATAAAAAATGGACCAGCTGTGGCGCCAGAAAATCCAGACGCCACAGCTGGTTCTATTAAATAAAAAAAAAGTTTGGCGCATATATTCAAAAAAAATAAAAAAAATAAAAAGGGACTAGCTGTGGCGCCTAGAAATCCAGGCGCCATAGAAAAGGGACCAGCTATGGCGCCTGGAAATCCAGGCGCCAAAGCTGGTCTATTAAATACATATGCCAATGTATTCCAAAAAAAAATTAAAAAAAGGACCAGCTGTGGCACCTGGAAATCCAGGCGCCACAGCTGGTCTATTAAATACATATGCGAATGTATTCCCAAAAAAAAAAGGGATCAGCTGTGGCGCCTGGATTGCTGGTTCTATTAAATAAAAAAAAATTTTGTCAAATGTTCAGCTTATATAAAAAAATTTTTTTAACCTTTTTAACCTGTCTGAAAAACCATTTTTCCACTAGTGACACTTGTATCGATAATCTGCCCTCTAGATTCAAGAGATTAGCGTCGAGTCTTCTCTTTCTCTAATATTTTAGGGGCATTGACGTAAATTGACAAAATTTGTAAATCCAACTTTGGGTCATATAACCTGATTAATAATTTCTTAAATTTAGCAGCCCAATTTAGGTTTTGGGTATTTCAAAAGGCTTTTAAAAGGATTTTTCCAATAAAATACTTACCATAATTCTATTTTTTTTTTTTGCTTCCTGCCTATAAAGCTTTTTATAAACTGAGTGGATTCCATGTTCATCGTCTTCACAAAATCCTCAATCTTTTTATTTTATGTTATCTGTGTATATATGTATATATATTTTAACAAAATAGTGACCTACAAATAATACCGCTCATTTTTTATATTTCATACAATACAATATCGATCCACACTAATTTAAATCATAAAAATAAAATACTTACCATAATTCTAAATTTTTTTTTGCTTCTTGCCTATAAAAATTTTTATAAAATGAGTGGATTCCATGTTCATCGTCTTCACAAAATCATCAATCTTTTTATTTCATGTTATATGTGTGTGTGTGTGTGTATATATTCATCAATTTACAATATTTTACATACATATATGCTCCCCCTCTCTCATGCAATGAAGCAAAAGATTATTTTCTGCTAAGGAAACAATAGTTAAATTTGGTTAAAGCAACATAGTTATGCTGGAAATTAGACGTGATGTCACACCCTTATCTTATTTTCAGTTTTTTCAAAGTAGTTATGGAAAACGATATGCGGTTCATTTGACAACACAAGAATAGCATAAATATACTGATAATAGGTCGATGATTACAAAAATTTCCCCATAAAGGCTTGTGTATGATAATTATAATCAATGTAGCCGCATAGGGCTACTTGGGTGTCTAAACTCATCCTAGTAAAAGGGAGACATCTTCCTGTCTTCGTTCCACCACTACAATCCTCTCGTATAGTTCCCTTCTCTGATCTCTACGTACCTTCCGTATTCACCTGTCTAAACTGTTGGTAGGGAAGGGTGAGATTCGAGAGAATCTCTATAGGAAACAGTACCAATGTGCATGCAGGATAAGTGCTTAATGTATGATATGCTTGCATTACATAAACTCATGCTAACACAATGACATATATGCATGCTCAATGTTTCAAACAACATACTTATGGCCATAGCATAAATAGAACAAAGGTTCAATCATTCATATATATTTCACATAATTAAACAAAGGAATAACATACATTAATACACTAGCACAATTATCAAATACATGCAGGAGAAGCAAGTTTCCTACCTTGTGTCCTTTTTGCTAAACAGAAATAGTTCCTCGATCTACATGCAAATAGCTCGAGCTCCAAATTCGATTCTAAAATTTAAAATATACAATTTAGACACTTCCATAGTATTTCTGGTATTTATATTAGTTTAAATTAAAAAATTACCAAAATGCCCCCACAGACCCCGCCCGACCGTACTTTTCCAAAATTTTTGACTTGAGCTATTCTGACATATTTTCAGCCAAGGAATCCATTTCCGGCAACAGAATTTCCAAAATTCTGAAAGACCAAAATGCCCTTGGCAGCCCCTATTTTAGGGTTTCTGGGGCATTTTGGTCATTATGCTTTTTAGAGCTTTTCAAGAAAAGTATTCAACTGTAACCCTACCTAATTTTTCCTCCTGAACACAATGGAATCATCAAAACATAAAAAATCCTACTCTAAGCCCTCTAAACAACACTAGCCAAAATTCTAGAATTCTCCAGAAAAAATTGGGGTTTTCCAATTATGACTCCGCATACTTACTCCTTTCTACTCCTAATCACTTTATTAACTATTTAATTACATTATGACCATCATTTAGACCCAATTTTGGGAGTATAACGCCTAGGGTTCAAATTTTCCCAAATTTTACAACCACAGCAAATCAATCACAATTTTACTGATTAAATTAACCACAACAATAATATCAACAACAAATTGAAGCTTAGGAAGTCACCTTTTGCTACTTCTTGTTGTTCCCTTATTGGCTGAAAATACACCCTTCTCAAACCCTAGGATTAGCTTCTCAAACACCTTGAATCAATTAAGAAGCTTAGGAGAAGGATTATATGAGTTAGGAGCTAAATCATCGAAAAAGTTGACTTACCTTGTGACTTTTGCTCCTCCTTCTCTCTACAAATTCAAAGCACTCTCTCTCTCTCCCCTCTTTATGCTTGCTGCTGGATGGAAATGGGAAGAGGATGAAGGGAAATATATTTTATAATATCCTATTTTCCCTTTTAATTATTTAATTGCAAAGTAATTTTACAACTTTGACTTTTCATGACATAATGTCTATCTTCATCAAATTGTGTCATAAGCTCAAGTATCATGCAACTAATATTTCACTCTTCATGTTACATGTAGGAGACACCTAGGGGTCCTTTCCTTTAGTCTCAATTGGCTTCAAAACTTGTTCAAGTTATGTGTACACTTTATGTCACAATTTTGGTCAAATTTGTACCTTTGCTCCAATTTTATATAAATTCATACTCATTTGACCAAAATACTCCACATCTATATTTTCCCTTTATTTTCCTTAATTAATTGAAATTAACTTCAATTAATTGGAAAATAATTAATTTGGTACTTGTTTGGCAAAATTACAAGTTTGCCATTACGTTTCTCTTCATTTTCGGATTTCTGGCAGATTTTATTCTCAAACTTTGAAAAATCATAACTAAATTTGTAGACATCATATCAGAGTTATTTCAAAATCACCATTTTATTTTCTTTAATGTCCTAAAGATATAAAAACCATTAGGGAATAGATTTGGTACACTGGCTAATTCGAGGCTTAGCAACCCACTTAATTCAAGCTTATTCTCAAGCTTCCAATCCCAAAATTTGGGATATTACACGTGAAATCCTCAAGTTGTTAATATATTTAAGTGATTTTTTCTTGGTTAAATTTGAAGTTAAACTGATTAATGTATTGAATAATTATTAGTTAATTTAAGTTAACTTAGGCCTCAAATAGAAATCCCTTTTCTTTTTCATTTTTTTTAACTACGTTCAATTTTATTTTTAAACTATAGAGAGGCGATATGGTCTTTTAGCAACATTCAGAAATCCCTAATTAAGTTTCTCGGTCTAATTAAGAATTTTTTAAAAATGTAGGCCCAATTTTAGTTTTGATCATTTTAATTGGATTTAATTAGGATTTTCCCCATATATTAACCTGCAGGAAACATGAATTGAAATCTTCAAGTATGCTTCACGTGCTCAGTCAAGATCTAAAAAGCAAGAATAAGTTAAATAAAATTTAAGAGATCATTATGCGCGAATATGTATGTGTATGCACATAGATATACAAAAGAAGATGCAAACATAATTCTTAGTATCACTTTTTATAAATACAATAAATCACTTTTTAGGCCGTCTAGAAATTATATATATAAACTCAAATAAATATTACCTTTAATTATTCAATTTAAATAATATCTCAATGATTACAGAACAATTTGGGTTTGTTGATAAATATTTTTAATTGTGATTTTTTACTGTCATACTTAAACCATTGATAAAAACCTAAAAAGATGTGAGCAATTCTTGTTTTCATAGTGACATAAATTAACAAGAAACTTTCAAAATTTTGGAAGCTAATCTATATCAATATCTTCAGGTTACAAAACAAACTATATCAATGTCAACATTCATATGAAATGTAGAAAATATAAAGAATCATATTGTTCACATATTGAAGAAAATACAGTAAATTTGATACTCCATGTAAATATATACATAATCCATCCTAGTTTATAATTTAAGAAATCTGTAAAATATTTTTTAATAAACAAAATTTACTTTTAAGATTAAAGTTGTCAAACTCACGAGGTTAAAAAAAAAAGGGAAAATGTCAGCTAGGTCCCAAGGTACACAACTAATCTCAAAAAACTCCCTTTGAAAAGTTAATGGTCAGAAAAGTCCCTAGGGACTTTTCTGACATGAATTCCCAATGGCCAATTACAAAAGTAACCCCCACTGAAATAACAAAAGAAAATGCACAGAGGAGGAGGAGGGATGCACGTTTTTGTGATCAAGCCATTAAGGAGAAGGAGAAAAATGCACGGACGAAGGGCGTAGGAGGTGCAACATTGAAGGGATACAAAGTGGCGTTAATGTTCTCGGGAATCTCATTTTCTTCATCGTCCATGTATGGGTTGCAAGGTACAGAAGCGAACTGGAATTTTTTTTTCTGTGTGAAAATTAGTTAGATTGAGATTGAGGGGTTGATTAAAGGTTGGATCTTGGGCTAAAAAATGGAGTAATTGGTAGGTGGTAGACAAGAAATACTAAGAATTTGGTAGACAAATGAGCTTGATCATTGAAGTTGAGGTTTCACCTTGGGTGGGTTGTGTTTATGTTAGAGTGCTCTGTTTTTATGGCATGGTAACAGAGGAGCTGATGTATTTAAAGTGAGAATGGTAAATGTAATTGGTATTCTTTGCTGGAAAAACACTGAAATGAACACAAAAAATTGTTGTAAATTTGTGCATATGAAGTTGTAAATATTGCTGTAGAAGTTGTTAATACGTACGGAACTTGTGCTCTGTTTTTGAGGAAGCAAACAGAGGTTTGACCTTGTTTTTAGTGTGTTTGTTGTTATTAGAAAAAGCACATGTGCAGGAATAAAACATATAGTTAACGTGTTGTAAATTTGTGCAGATGCAGTTGCAAATATTGCTGTGGAAGTTATTAATACGAAGTTTGTCCCTGTGCTATGTAATTGGAGAAGCAAACAGAGGTGTAAGTGTGGTTTGTGTTATTAGAAAATGCTGATATGATGAAAAAAAAGTGTTTTTAACGTGTTGTAAATTTGTGCATATGTAGTTGTAAATATTGTTGTTGAAGTTGTTAATACGAAGTTTGTCCCTGTGCTCTGTTTTTAGGGAAGCAAACAGAGGTGTGAGTGTGGTTTGTGTTATTAGAAGATGCTGATATGATGAAAAAAAAGTGTTGTTAACGTGTTGTAAATTTGTACAGATGCAGTTGTAAATATTGCTGTGGAAGTTGTTAATACGAAGTTTGTCCCTGTGCTTTGTTTTTGGGGAAGCAAACAGAGGTGTAAGTGTGGTTTGTGTTATTAGAAAATGCTGATATGATGAAAAAAAAGTGTTGTTAATGTGTTGTGAATTTGTGCAGATATAGTTGAAAATATTACTATGGAAGTTGTTAATACGTACAGAACCTGTGCTCTATTTTTGGGGAAGCAAACAGAGGGAATGCTCTATTTTTGGGGAAGCAAATAGAGATGTGCTGTCCATTCTCACTGGCAACCAACAAATGAAGAGGAAGAAAGACATGTAGCATTTGAGATGTTATTTTGTAGTATAGGCTAGTTGTTGTGTACATTGACAACACATTATGTATATGTTCACAACATGTTTTTTGGTGGTTTATCAGGTTGTTTGACAGGTGAAAGGGCCAATGTATTTAGACAACAAGGTCCCCAAATCGTTTTTTTTTTGTTTTTATGGTTTACCAGTGGATATGCATGTTTTCACAACAGTTGATGTCATTTTAACAACTGTTTGATGTTTTTATGTTTTCACAAAGGTCATTGGATGCGTGCTTGTCCCACCAACTCTCAATCTCAAATAGCATTTACAATATATTCAGTTTCTTTTACAACATGTACACAACGTGGTATGCTGTCATTGTTCACAACGTGGTATGCTGTATTTACAACGTCATAAGTCATATTAACAACGTATTCAGTTACATTTACAGTATGTAAAAGGAATGCGTGCTTGTGCAATGTTTACAACACATGCTGCTACGTTTACAATACGTTAAGTTATTTTTACAAGTCTTTAAGCTAATTTTACAACTATTTTCACCAGTGACACCAGGGCAGTAGCTTGTGCAAGAAGCTACAACATACACACAACTTTTTTGGCACTTCTCTCATCGTTTATAATATGTTATGCTATATGTACAACATCATAAGTCATATTAACAACGTATTAAGTTACGTTTACAACATGTAAGAAAAAAAGCGTGCTTGTGCAATGTTTACAACATATTCTGCTATGTTTACAACACTTAAAGTCATTTTAACAAATCTTTAAGCTATGTTTACAACTATTTCCAGCTGTTGCACCAAGGCAGTAGCTTGTGCAAGAAGCTACAACATACACACCACTTATTTGGCACTTCTCTCATTATTTACAACATACACAACACTTTGGTGGCACTTCTGTGATTGTTGATAATATGTTATGCTATATTTACACATATATTGTGCCTTCCTTTACGCATCTTGTTCTCACCAACATGTTGCATTTTATCTTCTCCACAATTTAAAAACTCCCCCCACATGAAAGAAACAAAATAGATTCTTCCCTGAACAACTTCCCATCTTTCATGTCAATCTGCAACAGCTATGGTACGTATTAACAACTTCCAAAGCAATATTTACAACTTCATATGCACATATTAACAACACGTTAACTACACGTTTTTTTCCTACACATGTCTTTTTCTAATAACACCAAAAACACTAAAAACAAGGCCAAACCTCTGTTTTCTTCCCTAAAAACAGAGAACAGCTACGATACGTATTAACAACTTCCAAAGCAATATTTACAACTTCATATGCACATATTAACAACACGTTAACTACACGTTTTTTTCCTATACATTTGCTTTTTCTAATAACACTAAAAACAATGCCAAACCTCTGTTTGCTTCCCTAAAAACAGAGCACAGCTACGGTACGTATTAACAACTTCCGAAGTAATATTTACAACTTCATATGCACATATTAACAACACGTTAACTACACTTTTTATTCCTACACAGGTGCTTTTTCTAATAACACCAAACACACTAAAAACATGGTCAAACCTCTGTTTGCTTCCCTAAAAACAAAGCACAACTACGGTACGTATTAACAACTTCCAAAGCAATATTTACAACTTCATATGCACATATTAACAACACGTTAACTACACTTTTTATTCCTACACATGTGCTTTTTCTAATAACACCAAACACACTAAAAACAAGGCCAAACCTCTATTTGCTTCCTTAAAAATAGAGCAAAGCTACAGTACGTATTAACAACTTCCAAAGCAATATTTACAACTTCATATGCACATATTAACAACACGTTAACTATACTTTTTATTCCTACACTTGTCCTTTTTCTAATAACACCAAACACACTAAAAAGAAGGCCAAACCTCTGTTTGCTTCCCTAAAAACAGAGCACAGTTATGGTACGTATTAACAACTTCCACAGTAATATTTACAACTTCATATGCACAAATTTAGAACAATTTTTTGTGTTCATTTCAGCATTTTTCTAGCAAAGAATACCAATTACATTCACCATTCTCACTTTAAACACAACAGCTCCTCTGTTACCATGCCACAAAAACAGAGCACTCTAACATAAACACAACCCACCCAAGGTGAAACCCCAACTTCAATGATCAAGCTCATTTGTCTACCAAATTCTTAGCATTTATTGTCTACCATCTACCACTTACTCCATTTTTTAGCCCAAGATCCAACCTTTCACCAACCCTCAATCTCAATCTAACCAACTTTCACATAGAAAAAAACAAAATTTTCCAGTTCACTTCTGTACATTGCTACCCATACCTGGACGATGATAAAGACGATGTTCCCAGCCACATTAATGAAGACGATGATGAAGACGTTGCACCACCTATGCAGTTCGTCTGTGTATTTTTCTCTTTTTCCTTAATGCCTTGATCACAAAAACGTGCTTCCCTCCTCTCTCCTCTGTGCGTTTTCTTTTGTTATTTGAGTGGGGGTTATTTTTGTAATTGCTCATAGGGAATTCATGTTATAAAAGTCCCTAGGGACTTTTTTGACCTTTGACTTTTCAAAGGGAGTTTTTTGAGATTATTTGTGTACCTTGGGACCTAGCTGACATTTTCCCTTAAAAAAACTCTATAGATAGGGATATAAACTCCAATCCTAAGCTCAAAAGAGTTTATTTTCATCAATAAATAACTATTAAAAGTAAATTATTAAATAATTAAAATATAAAGAAAGACAACAATTTAGTTTAAATATGTTAGCCATCTAGCATAACCGCAAGTGCATGGATCGCAAGTAATATAAATAGATTGTTCCCACGAGAACTATGACAAAAATGAATTAATTATCTCAATTAAGTTCTCAATCAGGTTGAGTGAGAATATTTTGAAATTTAATTTTTTTAAGAAAATATTTATTTGAGAATTCTGAAGTTAAGATTTTTCTTCAAGATCAGAGGAACCTAGGATTACTTATCCCTATTGTACTTCATAAGACTAACTTAAATCTTAAATTGATAATAAAAAGATGTGCTTGCCAGAGGTCCAAAATTAATTAATAAAGGTTTCTTAAGTTAAAACCAATTTTATATTCTCAATTAACTCGTGCAATCTCTTGTCTCAGTTAACGAATACACTCATTAAGATCTATCCTCAATTAGACAATGCTAGGCTAATAGATATATCTCTATTCTATTAACAAACCATTCATTTAACCCCTAAACTTCAAGTCTAGCATGATTTTATCTAAGTTTTGCAATTAAATTAGCTTTTTCAAGCATCACTCAAGTGAACCCAACAATCTAAGTGGTGGCCAATCACCTAGAAGCATTATGCATGAGATAAAATCTCTTAATCCATCTAATAGTTCAAAGCAATCCTAAAATAAGAAATACTCATAGTCATAACCAAAACCAAATCAAAGCAATAATAATCCATAGTAAAATAAGAGTTAACTGAAAGGAAGGAGAAGAAATTAATAAAACCAAAAGATTGAGCCTCAACTCTCTTCTAAGCTTCAATTCCTTGGCTTCAATTGCCCCTAATTCTCCACAGCGTCCTCTGATACAGTGGTGTTGTCGGTCTTCAAATCAGTCGCCTCCAAAGTCCTCTCGTCCTCCCATGAAAATGATGACTGAACCTGAATGCATCTCCTTCCTGAATAAGCTTAACCCCCTGTATATGGATCAGGTTCCTAGATTCTCATGCAATATCTCTCTAGCAAAATAAAATCAAACAAAGAGCTAAAAAATAAAAAGATAAAAAAACAGATAATGATAATAATAAATAATGATAATGATGTTAATAACAATAATAATAATAATAATTGAAATATCATTTCCTTTTTATCTTAAATTATTTTTTTATTATTAATATCTTTTTTTTTATCTTTAATATCAAAATCATTATTTTTATCCTAAACTTTTATATTTATAATGAAATCCATTTAAATCAATATCTTATCAAAATCTGACTAAAATCCCTTTGATTTATTATAGATGACTCCCAAATATATTAAAATAAGCCTTACAGTTAGCATGAGTTTAAAAGTGAGTTGATGTGATTTTGTAAGCTAGAAGTGTGTAAACGATAAACTCGAAGAGCCAATTCCCAAGTTTAACAACAATAATTGAAACTATGTATATACTAACCTGGAAACCAAAATGGAAATATTTAAGTATGCTTCATATGTGGCCAACAAACATCTAATTAGAAATAAAAACAAGACCATAAAAAAGAAGAAATGAAAATAAGTTGAAAAAAGTATAAGAGACAATATGTGTGTGAGTAAAGAAGATGCAGACATAATTCATAAGTATGATGGAGTACAAATCCTTTCTAGTAGATTTTTACGATAAGGGGATTTTATGCTTAGTGGGTAGTCAGATTGGAAGGGTGCTTAAGGTGGATAATATTACATTGAAACAAACCAAAGGTCGCTTCGCTCGTCTATATGTTGAGATAGATCTGAATTCCCTGTTGCTCCCATCATTGATGATTAATGGCAAGGAAAAAAATAGTGTACGAGGGTCTACACCTAATATATTTCTCATGTGGGAGCACTACTACAAAAAAGCAAAGCTGTGGCGCTTATAATTGCATTAGCTGCAACGCTAAAGAAATGCCACATATCTAGACGTTACTAAAAAAAGCTGTGGCGCTTGGAAACGCCACAACATTTAAAAAAATTTTTAAAAAAAATACCCTTCTTTGGTGCTTGTTCAAGTGAGGGCCACAGGAGGAGGTGTCTCCTGTGGCGCCTGGTGACACAGGCGCCACAAACTGTGGCCCTCACTTGAACAAGCGCCACAAGAGGGACCTCCTTTTTGTTTTCTTTTTTTTTTGTTCTTCCCGTGGCCCTTTTTTTAAATTACTAAAATAAGGTTTTTTGAAATTAAAAATTATTTCAAGCAAAAAATGTTAAAATTGCTTAAGCCTAATCTGAAATCAAGTACTCCAAATATGTAAAAACATATGTATATGTTGGTAAATGATTTTGTACTTTAAAAATGCTAGAAAAATAGTGTAAGGGTTAATATATACATGTACATTACAATAAGGGAACTTCCAATAAGTTCGAAGTCCTGAAATAGGATATATAAAGCATGCACACACATCTGCATAATATTGACTATTAATTTGAAATAAAAAATTACATAAATTATATGTCAAACAAAAAAGGAAGAAGAAGCACGTTGAACTTATAGCTTAATTGATCAGTCAAGTGGAGTGGGGGACCACGTTGCCCGTTGGTGACACAATCTTGAGTGAGTGAGGAGGACGAAACAGTAGCTGGGACCAACTAGAGTGGGGACCAAAAATGAAAGACTGTACAAAGAAAAGGGAACAATTGAGACATGCCAAGAGTGGGGATGACAGTTGGAATAAAACAAAGAAGTAGATTTGATGATGAAGACGTGTGTACGTGTCGGTGTGTTTTTAAGTGGGAAGATGACAGGAAATGGAGGGAGGGGGCGACGTCCACAGCAAGAAGATGAGAAAGGGAAAGTGAGTGAGGACAGAATAATTAAAGTGGGAGTTAAAATAAAAGAGAAGGAGGGGGGCCACGCGGGAAAGGGAAAAAAGATAAGGGTGGGGGCAGGGACAATTGTGATTGGTGGGTAGTAGATTACACTATTTACTTGAGGTTAAAAAATTTTTAATAATTACCAAGCACCACAGCTAGCGGTAAAATTTTTTTTTTAAACCAGCTGGGTCAAAAAATTTTTTTTTAATATATAACTAGCTGTGGCGCCTGGTTTCCCAAGCGCCACAGCTAGTGGTAAATTTTTTTTATATATACAACTAGCTGGTCAAGTGGTGGCCAGCTAGTCAAATTTTGTTTTATTATAAGGGGCCACTTATGGCTCCTAGTAAAACCAAGTGCCATAGCTGGTTAGGTACTCCCAAGTATGGCGCCTGCCTTGGCAAGCGCCACACTTGTGCTAGCCAGCTGTGGCAGCTGGTCTACCAAGCGCCACAGCTGGTACTCAAAATTTAAAAAAAAAATTAAAATAGGAATGAAAAAAAAGAGGCAGTTGTGGCACTTGTTTAAAGAAGGGCTAAAAAATATACGTTACCTTTCGACATTTTTGTAGTAGTGGAGGTATAAGCATGGGTCCGAACACTGTTCTTATAAGAAAGAATCTAGAGCTTCAGGCATACGAAGTTCAGAGAATGAGTGTGAAGGGCAAATAGCATAACCAATGCCGACTAACCACAACCTTGTAAACATGACTTATGGTGAATGGATGGTGGTACGCAGTTGATACAGGGTGTAGCGTGGCACTAGAGGAGAGCTGAATGTTAGACAGGAAGGGGTACATGATTTTCATGGTCACAATAATGTTGGAGGATCAAGATTCACAGCATTGACAAACGAGAATATGGAAGAGAAGGGGAATGAAATCCCTTAAATGGTGCCTAATAATTCGGCACATGATGCTAAAAATCAAGAATCTTCAACAGTTAGAATTATTAAATCACGTGGGCCCTTGCCCAGTAAGATGAAGCTTGCGGAGATTAAATATAGGACTAAAGAAAATGTGGTGAGTCGTAAGTCTGATGTGGTGAACCCAATAGAACATTATCAACAAATGAAGAATAAAATGGTAGACCAAGGTAATTCTAGTTTTAGCTCAAAAAGTGGTCAAGTGCAGAATGCTAGGGGCGTGGCACAAGGTATTAATAAAAGAGGGAAGAGTGTGGTGAGATACTCTAAATTGCAGCCAATGAAGGCTTGTTCGAGTACATCTTTAAAATTCGCAGGTATGAAAATTCAAACCCCAAAATCTACTAGAAATAGTGATACAAACCCTATTGATCTAGGTGCTGATAGAAAGATTAACTATTCAACACGTATAAATCCCTTAAGTGGGGAGGGTGATGTCGTTATGAAGGAGTCAGGTGAAGGGGCATACAGGCCTACGTCCTGGTAACGTTTTCCAAATTGTTGGAAACCTGTATCTTTTTATTAATTGTTTTAATGATTGCTATGACATGGAATAATCGAGGTGCTAGTGGTGCCTTATCTTGTCTTTTAATATGTGACATTGTTGAGAAACAAGGAGTAAATTTCTTTTCTCTTTTGGAGCCTAAGCAGGTGGGCACAAAGGCTAAGTTATTGGCTCGGAGTCTTGGATGGTCTAATATGCACATGGTTAAAGCCCAAGGATTTATTGGGGGTATATGGCTATTTTGGGATTCTAGCTGTGATTTTTCGGTTATCTCGGCTGGTGAACAATTTAATTATGGAATAGTTAATGCAGGTAATGATAATGAATAGTCCCTCACAATTGTTTATGGGCATCCTAATATGTATTCAAGATGCCTGCTGTGGTCTTCATTAGGAGACATTAGCTAGGTTGTTCGTAGGGGTCAGTTGGTTGTTGGGGACTTTTATGCTATATCGTGTCCTGAAGATAGATGAAGTATGAAAAAATGGGAAAGTAATGGAGTTGATAGATTTTTTTGGGAGTGGATTACTGATACTGGATTGATTGATTTTGGGTTCAGTGGTCCTCAATTTACATAGGGGACTTCATCTAATTATACCAGGATCGATAGAGCATTAATGGATGGCAGATGGAATGCGCAGTTTCCCAATGCATCGGTGCTTCGTTTACCCAAGTATAAATTAGATCATTGTTCCATTTTGGTTAATACTGACAAGGTGGTGCATGGTGAGAAAAAACAGAGGCCTTTTCGCTTCTTCTCCCCTTGGGTTATGCATAATCAATTCTCAGGTTTTGTTTAGGAAAAATGGAATGTGAAGGAAGATTGGGGTAGGTCTTTAGAGGATTTTAATAAGAAACTGAGAAATTAGAACAAAGAGGTATTTGGGAATTTAAATTATATAAAGAATAAGCTCTATAGACCCCTAGCTGGGATTAACATCACCATTGCTAGGTTTGGGCCCTCGGCGAGATTAGGGAATTTACAACGTGAATTGTGGAAGGAACTTGAGAAAATCTTGGCCTGGGAGGAAATTATGTGGCTCTAATACTCTCGTGCTACTTGGTATGTTTCCACTCAAAGGCGAATGGTTGAAGAAGAAGGAATCGGATCTTAGCTCTTAAACTTGATTCTCATGAATGGTCATATGATGAGAACAAAATACTAGATTTTGGCAGTAAATTTTTTGAAGAGCTATATACAAACATTAGTACGGACCATGAGTTCCTTGGTGTTTAGGTGCACTTATCCTCAGATTGATACAAATGATAGATGTGCTTTGGGAAGACAGTTGGATAAAATGGAAATTAAATAGGCTTTGTTCGATATGGGTCCTCTAAAATCTCCAGGTCTGGACGGGTTAAATCCTCTTTTTTATCAGAGCCAATAGGATACAGTTGGTCTCTCAGTGACATCATTGGTTAAACGGGTATTTCTTGATCTGGAATGGGTCTATCATATTAATGGTACTCAGATTGTGCTCATTCCTAAAATTGATCATACACAATCTTTCCATGATTTTTGGCCAATAAGCCTATATAATGTAGTGTATAAGATTGTTACAAAGATTATTTCGAATAGACTTAAATCTATTATGCCATTGGTTGTAGCCCCAAACCAATGTAGTTTTGTGAAGGGGCACCAAAGTACTGGAAATATTATTCTAGTGCAGGAAATTATCCATTCTATGCAGAGCATGAAGAAGAAGCAGGGATTCATGGCAATCAAGATTGACTTGGAAAAAGAATATGACCGAGTCAAATGGAGTTTTCTTTTTGAATGCTTGAATGAACTAAGGATTCCTATGTATCTTTGTGATGTGATTAAAGCTTATGTATCATCAAAGAGATCCTATCTCACCGTATCTCTTTGTTATTATGATGGAAAGGTTGAGGCACTTAATCCAGAATGCAGTAGAAGACAGAGATTAGAAACCTTTTAGGTTGTCGTGGCAAGGTACAACTATTTCTCATGTCTTTTTTGCTGATGATATTATTTTGTTTGCAGAAGTAGATATGGATCAAGCTAGGGTGGTGAAAGCTATACTGGATGATTTTTGTGAGACATCCGGTCAGAAAGTGAATGCTGAAAAGTCACGCTTCTTAAAGAATGTGACCATATGAGGAGCAAAGAGATTAGTGAGTTCTTGAATTTTTCCCTATCTTCCAACCTATGGAAATATTTAGGAATGCCGATCTTACATGAGCGAAGTAGTAAGTCCTCATACAGATTTATTCTTGACAAGATGGATGCTCGCGCAGCAAGCTAGAAGCCAAACATGTTATCGATGGCGGCAAGACATATTCTAGTATCATCAGTTATGTCAACTATGCCATCCTATACCATGTAGACTATACCCCTCCCTTTGGGTACCTGTGATGAGATAGACAAAAAGTACAAAAACTTTCTTTGGGGAAGTACATCCATGAGTCATAAACCATATATGGTAGCTTTAGGTTGGGTGTGTTCTCAGAAGAATGATGGTGGATTGGGCTTAAGAACAGGCAAGGCTTCAGAATCAGGCTTATATGATGAAATTGGGGTGGAACTTGATACACAAATGATATGCACTGTGGGTTTATTTTCTTCAGGAGAAGTACAAGGTTGGCAGTGATTTAGTGCTAAAAGTGGAAAAACGACGAACAGAATCTAGCATATGGAAAGGGATTGGACAAAGTTAGGAGAGTGTAAGTGAGAGTATTACCTAGAAGATTATAGATAGAACTTCAGTGTCTTTTTGGCATGATATATGGGTTCCCCAATTTGACAGATTGGAGAACTTAACACTCCAACTGCTAACAAATGAAATACGGGAATGGAAGGTGGCTGACTGTATTACTCCATCGGGTTATTAGGATTTGGATAAGTTTGTGCATTTATTGCCAAAACAAGTTGTGTTAGCAATCTAAGTGAATATTAACCACAAGGCTAGTGGTGATGTTCCGATTTGGAGATGGACATCTTATGGTAAATTTGCTCTAAAAGTGACATATAAAAGGCTAGCTGGGCACGGTGAAAACTAAAATTGGTTTGGATAGAGGCTTATATGGAAGCTTAAGGTTCCTAAATGTTATAGATTGTTTTTGTGGTTATGCACCCGTGGTCATTTATTGACAAACTTGGCGCGAGCTCAATAGGGAATACACACGACTGAGATGTGCCCTTTTTCTTAAGATGAGACTAGATCAATTTATCTTGTACTTTGAGACTATGAGATGGTTAAAGAAATCTGGAGTGAGAAGTTGCCTAGTCAATGGTATCGACATTTCTTTGACTCAACAGATAGAAACACTTGGTTGACATGGTGTTTACATCGTCGAGATTAGGTGTATGGCTATGAGTTTCGACACTAGTTTACGATTTTATATAGACACATTTGGTTGGCAAGGAATGACCATATTTTCAACAATAAACAGTGGAGTAAATATGAGTTATTGGCACATACTAGTTTGGTGTTGTCTTGGGGTATGTCCGGTCCTATGCAACCGAAGTCTTAAATCGCGCCAAGTACGTCTTGGCGCCCTCTACTTGCCAGGATGGTTAAAGTTAATACAAATAGATCCAGGAATGAAGCATTGGGATGTTGTACATATGGTGGGGGTAATAAGGGATGAAAATGGTGGATATGTCTAGGGGTTTATGTTTAGGATTGGACGCGGGTTAGCGATAACAGTAGAAGCCTGGGGAATTTTGTGAGGTATGAAGTTGGCTTGGGAAGGAGGATTTAGACTTATCATTATTGAAAGTGACTACAGTGAAGTATTAGAGCTTATTCAAGGAGTGGTATCCGATGAACATCATGATGCTTTTGTAATTTTGGAAATTTAGTCAATGCTGGAACGTGAGTGGGATGTGGAGTTGCTACATTGTTGTCAGGAGGCGAATAGGGTGGCTGATTTCTTGGCCAGAAGAGCATGGGATATGATGGTGGATTTTCTTGTTGTTGACAGAGAGCCTGTTAAAGTTAAACGTATGTTCATAGAAGATGCTATGAACTAGCATATTTATACTGAGTTAGTAGAGTAGAGCCTATAGGGCTATGCCTTCTCCTTTTCTATAAAAAAAAAGAAGAAGAAATTTCTATGCGCTGCGGTAGCAATGCCTTTAATATAAAAACCTCGTTTTCTTTTTTGGATTTATTTTTTGAAAACTCAAATAACGAATTTAAATAAAAATAAAATAGGCTAAATTATATAAAATCCCCGTGAACTTTAGGTCAGTTGCATATTGTAACCCCTTCCATAATTATATCTGAAATACGCGATTAAAATGAAATAAAGACCAATAATAATCAAATAACATTTACTAACCCATCACATGACAGGGTTTTCACAAATATATTTCAAAATCATTTATAAACTTGGTCTCATATTCACATTTATAATACAATTACTACGCGAAGATAAATCACATTCATATAAATATCAGAGTGCACAACATAATCATCCCGGCAATCCCGAGTACATACCTTTGCTAAAGATACACAGGGCACAATTGCCCATTACAATTCTTCAAATGGGGATTACACAATCTCATCTCAAATTCATAACCCTATATTCAACCGAATCATATACAATCTTCACAACTCATTGATAACCAACTACCAACTCTCATCTCGAAGGAGTCCTAGCCGCTCCCTCCACGAGTCACTTGCCCTATCTAAATTGTTGGTAGGGGAGGGTGAGATTTGAGAGAATCTCAGTAGGGAAACATTATCAATATGCAGGCAAGATAAGTGTTTAATGCATGATATGCTTGCATCACACAACTCATGCACACATACAATGACAAATCTATAAGCTCAATGCTTCGAACGATATACATAAGGCCATAGCATATATTGAAACATAGCTTCAAATCATTTATACATGTTCCACATAATCAAGCAAAGCAATAACATGCATTAACACATTAATACAGTTATCAGAGCATGTAGGAGAGATAAGTTCCATACCTTAACCCTTTTATGCCTCGAAACGTGTGCCTCAATCTACGTGCAAACAGCTTGGGGCTTCATATTCGATCATACAATGTCAAATGTACTATTTAGACACTTCCATAGTGTTTTTGGGGGTTATATGAGGCTATATTGAAAATTTACTAGAATGCCCCCAGGAACCCGGCCCGGCCCCACTGTACCCGGTTCGGCTGTACTTTTCCTGAAATTTTGACATAGGCTATTCTAACATATTTCCTCCCAAGGAATCCATTTCCGAACTTGAAATTATCAAATTCAATGTCAAGTACAAAATTACCCTTGGCAGCCCCAATTTAAGGGTTTTAGGGGCATTTTCGTAATTATGCTTTTTTGGTCTTTTCCGAAAAAGTGCCCAACTATAACCCCACCTAATTTTTTTCTCCTGAACTCAATGGAATCATCAAATCATTGAAAATCCAACTCTAAGACCCATTTCTAGAGCTGGCCAAAATTCTCAAGTATTCCGGCGAAAATTGGGGTTTTTCGGTTTCGGCCCCATAAACGCGTTCCTTTATACTCCTAATCACTTTATTGACTATTCCATTAGGTTACAACTACCATTTAGTACCAATTTGGGCTGCATAACAGCCCCACACACCCATTTTCCATTTTTGAAACCAATGACAATCCGGCGAAATTTCACCGATTAAATTATCCACAGCAGCCAGAATAGTCAATACACCAGAGTTTGGAAGTTACCTTAAGCTCCCACTAGCTTTTCTCAAGAGTGGCTGAAACCCTAGCCCTTCTTAACTATGAAAATTGAGCTTCCAACACCTTAAAGAACATAAAAGAGAAGCTTAAGAGCAAGGTTACAAGCGTTAGAAGCTAGATCGTCGGAGAAATCGGCTTACCTTGTGAGATTTCTCCTATTTCT
This sequence comes from Inga oerstediana, assembly GCA_963210345.1. Taxonomy (NCBI): domain Eukaryota; kingdom Viridiplantae; phylum Streptophyta; class Magnoliopsida; order Fabales; family Fabaceae; genus Inga; species Inga oerstediana. The sequence continues at coordinate 76,901,019 of OY723400.1, forward strand.
CTCTCTAAGAGCTCTTAGCTTTCTCTCACTAGTTGCAGCTAGTTCAGCACGTCAGAAATGAGAGCTGAAGATGATGAGAAAATATCTAATTCCATGCTGATGTCATCTTTTATTTTGATGATGTCATAATTCCCATTTTCGGATTTTCTGGCAGATTTTCTGCCCAAATGTTGAAAAATCATAACTAATTCTAGAAAAATTGAAATGAGGTTATTCCAAAGCCAAATGAAAGGTATTTAAATCCTCTTTATAGGAAAAATATGGTCCATTACCCAAAATTACCACAAAATTCCAGAATTATATAAAACTCATCGCTGCCCCAAAACAGAGTTCAGTTTCCATCCCAAACTTTGGACAGTCATATCTCCTAGCTCACAAAACGAAATGGCACAAATTATATGTCCATTTTGAAGCTTGGGATATGAACTTTAAAAATGAAAAGTTTCAGAATTTTTAGACACCATTTGGTCATTCAAAACGTTTACACAAACTGACTGCCCAGAATAGAGTTTCACTGGACAGAATTTCAAATTTTGCATCTTTGCTTCCAATGGTCCCATTTTCATACCAAACATCATTCCCATATAAATTTTCACAAGGAATCCATTGGAAACACCAAATTAATCAAATTCACATCACATTGATATGTTTTCACAACAATATCAATATGTCAACACAATTCACATTTCAAAACCTAACATTGCAACTTTTCCATTTCAAAGTTCCAAACCAATTTCAATGACATCAAAACACACTATGACACCATTTCCAACACAATACCCCATTCAATTCTTTCCTTTATTGTAACTCAATTTGGATGTTAATCCACAATTGAACTCAAATACAAGGTTTTGGCGCTGCTCACAACACACACGAATCACATTCGAGTGCCAAATCACATCATATTCTCCAAAAATATTATTTATCACTAACCACATCCACTTTTGGAGTCATTAACCCTTAATCACAATTTGGGATCTTGCTAAACCGGGGCTTAGCAATCCACTAATCTCAGGCTTATTCTCTAAGCTCAAGTCTCAAAAGTCAGGGTATTACACATATAACCTTCTGGTATTTCAAAGTTTAAATTTAACCCTCTTGACCTTTCATTTTTTTAAAACTATTAACCCTTTGTTGTTAAGTGACCGTTATCTTTTTAATGAAAATTGCTATATCATATTATGAAATGACATGTGTCATCCTACGTGGCATCTTGCATAAATTGCTAATTTCATAAAACCCCCTGAACTTTGAACAGTTGCAGATAACCTCACTAAACTTTGATAAATTACAAATAACCCCCTTGACATTTCAAAAATTTAAATTTAACTCCCTCAAAATTTTGAGTTATGATAAATAAACCTCATGTTGTTACTTTAATCATTGTAATAAATTTATTATGTTTTTTTTACTACCATTTGTCAACTAAGATAGTTTTCTTATATGAAAAAACTAAAAGAATAATATTTAAAAATATAAAAATAAAAATGTAATCATTTGTATAACATTTACTTATTTTCTTGGGTTATTTGAGCATTGATAGAATAAAATTGTTATCATTTGTGTTAAAAACATTCTTGGGATGATTGAACATTGATAGTTTGAATATTACATTTTTGTTACAGGATAACTCTTGCCCTCATTAATTTTTTATTAGTAATGCATATTTTTCCTTGAATTAAAGTTTCAATGTTTATTTTATATTTTTCTTCTAGTTTTTTCCATAAAAAAAACTATTTTAATTGACAAATGATAGTAAAAAATTTAATAAATTTATTAAAATGATAGAAAATAACGGCACATGATTTAATATTATAAATTAAGATTTTAAGAGAATTAAATTTAAATTTTGAAATATCGGGGGTTTATTTGTAATTGATCAAAGTTTAGGGGGTTCTCAGCAACTGTTCAAAATTCAGGGGGTTTTATGAAATTAATAATTTACACAGGATGCCACGTAAGATGATACGTGTCATATCATAATCTGACGTAGCATTTTCTATTAAAAACATAACGGTCACTTAACGGTAGAGGGTTAATAATTAAAAAATGAAAGGTCGGGGGTTAAATTTAAACTTTGAAATGTCAGGGGAATTTTCTACAACTGACTCAATATTCAATGGAGTTTTGTATAATTTTACCAATAAAAAAGGCACAAAGTACTAGGCATAAAGAAGATTTGAACAAAACTTTTTTGTTTTTGGTTTTCTGAAAACAAGGATTAAAACTTGGGTTAAGGGGCAATTTAGCCCCGAAAGTTTTCACATATGGCAATTTTGTTTCGAAAGTTTCTCCAAAGGCATTTTGCCTTAGAAGTTTAAAAAATGGAGCAATTTTGCCCCTAACTGTTATCTTCATTAATTTTGACTGTTAGTTGACCAAATATACTGAGCTGACGATCCATATGTCACCCACACGTCATTTTTGTTAAAGTGAAAATTTGCCTCGAAAATCTTAAATCTAAAATTCTGAGGCAAATTTGCATCTTAATAAAAATAACTCGGATGACATGTGGACTGTCAATTCTATATATTTAGTCAACTAACAGACAAAATTAATTGAGATAACGACAAGGGGCAAAAATTGCTTCTTTTTTTAAACTTCCGAAGCAAAATTGTTCCCTTAAAAACTTCCAAACCAATATAGGTTAAAACATCTGGACTAAAATTACCCCTTAACCCTTAAAACTATGCATGTACTAACCAGGTAACTGGGGTCGAAATATCTAAGTCCGCTTCACGTGACCAACAAATATCTAATTAGAAATAAATATAAGTTAAAAAAAGTTTAAGAGGCAATATGTCTGTAAATCATAAGTATGACGGAGCACAAAACTTTCCTCTCAGATTTCTATGCGCTCCGGCTGTAATGCCTCCGATATAAAAACCTCCTTTTCTTTATCTTTTTTGATTTTTTGGATTTTTTTGTTTTTTGTTTTTTGTTTTTTGTTTTTTTGTTTTTAAGCATGAGAGCTTCGATTTCAACAACTTCCTCTGTTATTTGGAACAATCTCTCAAATCATCTTCTGCAAATTGCTCAAGGTTTCATCGGTCAGTTTGCCTTGCCCCCTGCGTATTCATGTCGAAGCAATAGAAGGGGAGGTATTAATTGTGGACCTTCTTAACCAGGTGCATATTGAAAAGAATTGCCCATGTACAAGTGAGTTTATTTAGGTGTTGAATTGAAAAGAAGGTAATATATATATATATATGTATATGTATATGTATTGATTGATTGAATGATAACAGTCCTCCTCCTGAGAACTTAGGAGATTACACCAAAAGATAGCTCAAACTCAATGGTTCATACATTACCGACAGAGGAGCCTAATATAAATGTAGCATGACGTTATGATGAAAAAATCATATAAGCATGCAGGTATTTTTATGAATAATATAATCATATGTAGGTATTTTGATTGATATTACAAAATAAAATAAAATAATAAAAAAAAATATTGGAGGGCTTTTCAACAGATTCAGGACATCAGATTGATCATATGATACAAAATTATTATCTCCACCGAATCCTCAGAAAATCAGAAACTAGAAATATACATTAAACAGTTTTCCCCCCTTTTGGCTATCAAAACAAGCATCATTTATATGAAATATGATAATCGCACACAGCATCTTTATTCTTGAGATGCATTTTCTCCCTTTTTCTAAATCGCTCAAGGTGCTGATGGTACTCTTCTACCTCCTCCAACTTTTCAATGAACTGGCTTAGTTTCTATACAAGACACTTAATTTGTATAACTACCTATCATTAAGGAGATCATTTATACATGGAATAGGCCATGAAAAGAGGGGAAAATAGTTTTGCCTTCTAAATGACAGGTAAAGATGGTGTACAACATATACTAACAATTACATTAGGCCAATAAATATATTACTCAGAGCTGAAGAAATAACCTTTCTCTTTTGTGATGTCTAATAAGCCTAATGATCAAAATTTTAAATGTTTTGTATTTGTTTGTGTTCACTATTCAAGATATGGTTTAATGAGCCTTACACCTCATATGGTTTATATTTATTGAGATTGATCCGAATTTAAATGTTTTGTTTTTGTTTGTATTCACTATTCAGCTCAAATGAGCATTACACATATCAAGAGCTCAAGAAATGAAAATGTAGCAGAATAAGGGCAAGTTCACAACATGAACTGTGATATTTTTATATATGTACTGCACAAGCCTTTTCCTCCACTTTATTGATTGCCAGAAATTTGAACCTTCTTGAAAACTTAATACAGATTTTCCCCTTTGATATGGCAATGAAGGAAGCTAAGCGGATGTTAAGCTCTAACACAAGACTTATTTAAACTTTAGTAAGACAGTATCAACAGATAATTTTTTAGTTTTAGAATAAACCATATTGCATAGAAAGTCAGCTTCATTGACAAAAAACAAATTTTATAGGAGCTGGGTGTAATTTTTCAAACATGACAAGTACCAAGTGTAACTTAAGCAAATCTCAAGTCAAGTATGTGTAATTTACTATTAAAACTAGCAGCTCAAGAGCAAAACGCTGTGTTGAGTTGAAATTCTTTAATACACACATACATATAGACGCATACATATATAATAATCACTGAAAATTATGGAGGTAGAACATATTCCTTCCCAACAAATTGAAAATGTCCACAGGATCAGGTCGAAAATGACTTCATTATGATTAATATTTACAACAATAAGTCTTCCACAATTCTCAACTCGAGCCTGCTCTTTTTTCCTTTTGGGACAACAACTCAACCACTAATTACCGTTATAGTGAAAATCACCACAATGATAATATAGAAAACACGCTTATCAAAATATATATATATATATATATATATATAGAAAACACAAAATACATACATAACAACCCAACTTCGACTACATCCTATAACTTTGTTTTAATGTTTTTTTTTTTTTTTGGGAAACTTAAATGACAGTTTTTAAAAGTTAAGGCTTTTGGTTAACATGAATTCCTAAAAGCAATGAGATTTTCTTCAAATTGGTTAGAGAAGAAGACTACTTAGAATCCACTTTCTCTAGTTGATGCCTTGCTTTTTCCCTGAAACATATATGACTCTAAACATACTGGTGCCAATTCAGTAATGTGAATATCTAAAACTGAAGGGGTCTAATACTAGAAAAATAGAAAAAATAATGTCAACGAAAGTAGTTGATTTAACTCAGAGAAGAGTAATTATTTACTAACGGAGAGCTCATCTCAGTAGTAGTTGATGGAATTTTCATTGCAAATTTTGTTGAAGTTTCTCTGACAAGTTTCTGTGACAATAAAGCAGTAGAATATAGTCTTCTGTTGATTCTTAACAATACCATAGTCAACAGTTGAACGAGATTCCGAGCAAGATTCATGGTTTCCAAATTAACCTTTCTGGGTAAGGACTTTGACTTTTTAGATGAAAGGTAAAAAAAGACCTACTATGAACATAACAGTGCTATCCTGATTCCAGTAATATGCTAAAATGTGTTCTGCTTCCTCTGCTTTAGAGTCTCCTCTGCTCTAGTGGCCTTAAGCACCATCGTATTGGGGGTCTTTTTTTTGTTCTTGTAATTTGTTCTGGTAATCAAAGCATTCAGTAAGCCATGAACAACAGCAGCAGAAAAGGAAAACATTAATCAATAATTATTATACTTAAAACATTAACTTGGAAAGATATTTTTCCACGTTTCTCAAATTTATTAAGGAAATTTAAACGGCATTCTCCAACAGTCAAAGCTTGCGCTTAAGATAAACTTCTAACGGTAATGAGGTTTTCTTAAAATTGGCTTCCACATTCTCAATTGATGCCTTGCTCTTATTTGATCTTCCACCATGTTATACAGCTCTCTTTTCACTTTTTCCAACTCCTTCATGAATCCAATGGTGACAACAACACTCTTCTTCTTTTGCTCTTCAAGAGATAACACTTTGATCTCACACTCTTTGATTTCTTTTTCTTTGCAACACAGTTCAGCCTACAAGTTAGATATTTGCTCCCTCAACTCTGATTCCCTTGTTTGGGCCCCAAACATAGAATTCTTGGTCTTGTGAATTTCAGATAAAAGAGTCAAGGCTGCTTCTTTTCACTGTGAACATTGTCCGATCATTAGCTTCTCTTGTTGTTCAAGCTTGGTCATTGTGTCATTGGTAAAATAGGCTTGCTTGAAGGAAGGTAGAATAGTTTGGATTTGTTGTTGCAAAGAGGCAGCTATAAGACCATCGTCAGAACAATGAGAGGACGAGGTGTTGAGAGCATTCTCAAGGCAAAGCTTGCTTTCGTCAGAGCTAGCTACTACATTCAAGCCCATCTTCAACAAGGCATCCAAGTCAGCAAGAGCCTTAGTAACCTCACTATTATCTTCATGATGAGCAGTAATTTTGGATGCACAAGGTATGTGAACTTCCATGTCTGCACCTTCCTCCATTATTTGAAATAATCTCATGAGATCATCATCCTCATGTTGTTTAGACACATGAGGCATGCAAGTCTTTGATCGTGTGACCTCCTGAAGTGAACTGTAACAGCTCACACACTGCTGCTGCTGCTGCTGCTAGCCAGGCCCATATAGCCACACAATACCACACAGGACCCTGCAGGAATTGTCCCCTCCTCTTAAGGATTTATTTCACCTCCCCAAAGATTCGAGGCCATGACCTGAGGATAAGTTATGCCTTAAGAGCTCCTTGGCAGCCACTTGCACCACGATGTGGACCTAAGAGGAGGGGATAATTCCTGGCGGGTACTGTGTGGTACTGTGTGGCTGCGTGGGCTTGGCCAACCGCTGTGTGTGGGCTGTTACATGAACAAGAATAGACAAACGTTATTAACTGTTTAATGGGGAAAACATTATACCCAAAAAACAATTCAATAAACTATAAACATACTGGTGCATATTCATTAGTGTAAATATCTAGAAAGCCCGATTGTGAATTATTTAATTTTGTTTCAGTAGTGAAAGTTGCGATTTGAAGGGATCTGAGACCAGAAAGATAGAGAAATTAATGTCAGTGAAAGTTGGTAAAGTACCAATAGTGCAAAAATTAAAGGAGGGTAAGGGGAAGGGTAATTATTTACTAATGGAGAGCTCGTTTCAGTAGAAGTTGATGGAATTGCCATTGCGCTTTTATTTGATGTTTCTCCACCACTTGCTTCAGTATTCTGGATAGCATTGAACGACATCAGTTTCTTGTTTCTGTGACAGCAAAGCATTAGAATATAGTCTTCATTAGATTGTTAATTAACCTTTAGTGAATCATGAGGATGCATATCATGTTCTGTTTTGGGGAGTGCTTGGTGATCAAGTGTGATTCTCTTGCCCTTGCCCTCAATGCCAACCAAATTATCCTGAATTATACAAAAAAGCACCATAAAATTATATCATTTACCATAAATTCCACCCTTATCAAGAAAGACTGTATTCTTACATGTGGACACTCATTTTCTGAAGGAACAACAAATGTTGTTAGTGATGACTTGTTTGATTCTGGTTCCATGATTTGATTTGTTGTGAGAGCTACTTCATCTAATTTTGAACCTTCTTGAGAAGTTGACTCCATTGTTTCCTTTAAAATGTGTTGCATAGCACAAATAAGTCATTCGGCTTGCAGTTAGTTCTAGCTCCATCTCTTCAGCAGGAGTAATCGTTACTAGCTAATTTAATTTTTCAATATATAACTAAGAAGGTGTTTGTCGGGGATTTGCCCTTAAAATATCTAAATTAGATGATGGTTTGAATTGTAAAATATGATAATCTTACTTGGGGAGATTCAATTTGTGAAGGAGCAACAAATGGCGCAGGTTTGTTGGTTTGTTCTGAATCCTTGCCTTCATCAGCTTCTGATTCTGGACTTTCTTCATCTCTTGCCTCTTCTATTTGAAACAGAACAGAGACAGAGAATGAGAATGTGAACAAGAGAATGAGTTGCAGCCAACGTTGACCTTCATGTGATGTATGCAATGACGTGAGGGGTTTGGTGAAGGTTGCCAGATTTGACTTTTCCATTATTTTAAGCATTTATGAGGTTTTGAGTTTGGTTATAAATAGGCTTCGTTTTTCATTGTAAGATCATCTGATATTGAATAAACACATTGAGTTTTGGTTCCTATACCATTTGGCATCAGAGCCTTGTTCCAGAGGGAGAGAAAACGAGAGAGTGAGGAAGAGGATTGAGAGAAAAAACGTTGGGAAAACAGGGTGTGCAAATTCCATCCTGCCGACCTTTTCTCGAAATTCTGACCACACCATCGTGTTCAGGAGGTCCCAAAACCTAGAACAGGAGTCGGCCACCACCGTGAAACGCTGCCACGCGCTCTCACGCGCCACACCGGAAACCCACGCGCCGTCAACGGAGCTCACGCGCCGGCCACGCGCTGCAGAAGGTTGAAGACGACTGCCACGTCACCAGTCCACGTCATCTGACACGTCAGCCCTGTTGACCCAGTCAGCGCCACTCTGTCCAATCAGATTGCGCCACGTGTCATACTGTGCCACGTCATCTGTCCGGTCAGCCTACCACGTCACCCAGTCCAGTCAGCAGCCACGTCATCGGTCAACGCCACGTGGACCAATCACAGACTGCCACGTGTCACTCTTGCCACGTCAGCATACGGTCAGCTAGAATTTTGTTGAAATTACCATTTTGTGCCCTAAATTTTGCGATATTTACATTTTGACCCCTAGAAAATTGCCAAAATTACATTTAGGTCCCTGAACTTTAGAAAATTACATTTTTGACCCCTAGACTTTGCCAAAATTACATTTAGGTCCCTGAACTTTAGGAAATTACATTTTTGACCCCTAGACTTTGCCAAAATTACATTTAGGTCCCTGAACTTTTAGAAAATTACATTTTGACCCCTAGACTTTTTCCAAAATTACATTTAGGTCCCTGAACTTTTAGAAAATTACATTCTGACCCCTAGATTTTGCCAAAATTACAATTCAGGCCCCAGAACTTTCTGAAATTACATTTTGACCCCCAGATTCTGCCAAAATTACATTTCAGCCCCCCAAACTTTCTGAAATTGCATTTTGACCCCAGATTTGCCCCTAATTACACAAATTTCCTATTTTACCCCTGACTTTTCCATATACACAAGTCCTTCCCCTACCTTGTACCTAATAAACTGCAAAATGCCTCCAAGACGCGGAAATAGACATGAAATTGAGATGGAAGAAATGAGACGCCGGATACAGGAATTGGAAACCACTGTACAAACGCAGCAAGCCATGCTAGAATCTCGCAGTGAATATCCAAATGATTCAGATAATAATAGTTCGTCGTCTACTGACTATCACCGCCGTCCTCAACAACAATCATTCCGCCTTAATGACATTAAGGTAGACATTCCTGAATTCGAGGGAAGACTCCAACCGGATGAATTCATTGACTGGTTACAAACAGTTGAACGAGTCTTTGAGTACAAAGAAATCCCAGATGAGCAGAAAGTTAAAATTGTTGCCATCAAATTGAAGAAACATGCCTCCATATGGTGGGAGAATCTCAAAAGAAGGCGTGAAAGAGAGGGAAAGAGCAAGATACGAATGTGGGACAAGATGCGACGCGAGCTCTCACGTAAGTTTCTTCCAGAAAACTATTATCAAGATAATTTCCTTCAGTTACATAATCTCCGCCAAAAGGCTATGTCTGTAGAGGAATATACCAGGGAGTTTGAGAAACTCATGATGAAATGTGATATACAAGAAAGGGAGGAGCAAACGATAGCTCGTTATCTCGGAGGGTTAAATACAAACATTGCCCATCCAGTACAACTCCAGCAATACTGGACTCTGGATGACGTCATCCGTTTAGCCATCCGTATTGAGAAACAGATGCCCAGAAGGCCTCCATACCAGCCGTCTCCCTCAACCAGAATTCCTTTTGATAGGAATAAGTCACAAATACATCATCCTAGCTCTTCAAATGCGCCTCCACCAAAGGCTACTAGGGAATTCAACTCCAAAGCAACTAAGTGTTTCAAATGTCAAGGCTTCGGTCACATCGCTTCTAACTGTCCTAACCGTAGAGTTGTCACTATTATGGAAGGAGAAGCTTCTACAGTATTTGACGAAGAAAGGGAGCCTATACCTGAAACGGAGCAAATATTTGATGAGGAGCCAATATTTGATGATGAAATTACTCCTGCAGATCATGGTGAATCACTTGTTATTAGAAGAAGTCTGCATACAGCCACCGTAAAAGAAGAACCTTGGCTGCGTCGCAACATCTTTCATACCCGCTGCACAACTCAGGATAAAGTCTGTGACGTCATTATTGACAACGGAAGCTGCGAAAATGTAGTCTCCAACTACATGGTAGAAAAATTGCACCTACCAACTCATAATCATCCGAGCCCTTACAAGCTTCAATGGCTTAACCAGGACAGCGAGGTAAAAGTTTCGAAACGATGCCTTATTACTTTTTCTATCGGTAAAAGGTATCATGATGAAGTTTGGTGTGATGTTGTTCCAATGGACGCTTGTCATCTTCTTTTGGGGAGACCTTGGCAATATGATCGACATGTTCTATATGACGGTCACGCAAACACGTATTCCTTCCAGAAGGATGGCGTGAAAATTCAACTTGCTCCTTTGCCACCTGATAAACACAATAAAGGCAAGAATGAATCTAAACCATTAGTGTCTTTAGTCGAGAAGGTGACCAAAACAGAAAGTCAAGTAATGGGTTTTCTTCTGTTACTTGAGACAAATAACGGAACTGTCATTCCACCTGAAGTGCAGCCCTTGTTAGAGGAGTTTCCTGATGTAATTCCAGATGAAATTCCATCGGGATTACCACCCATGCGAGACATTCAACATGCTATGGATTTTATTCCAGGAGCAGTAATTCCTAACAGGCCAGCTTACAGAATGAGTCCTCAAGAACATGCTGAAGTTCAAGGCCAAATTGAAGAATTGCTTAAAAAAGGATTAATCCGTGAAAGTGTCAGCCCTTGTGCCGTACCTGTACTCCTAGTTCCCAAGAAGGATGGAAGCTGGAGAATGTGTATAGATAGCCGTGCAGTCAACAAGATCACAATTAAGTATCGGTTTCCGATACCCAGGCTTGATGACATGCTCGACCAGTTGTATGGCTCTACCATCTTCTCTAAGATTGACCTTCGTAGTGGATATCATCAAATCCGAATACGTCCCGGAGATGAATGGAAGACCGCTTTCAAAACCAGAGATGGTTTGTACGAATGGAATGTGATGCCATTTGGGTTGTCAAATGCTCCTAGCACGTTTATGCGCCTGATAAACCAAGTCCTTCGTCCTTTCATTAGCAAGTTTGTTGTTGTCTATTTTGATGACATTCTTATCTACAGCAAGAGCATAGCAGATCATTTAGAGCACCTACGTCAAGTATTGCAAGCTCTTCGTGAACAAAAACTTTATGCCAACTTGAAGAAATGCACCTTCTTGACAAATGAAGTCATTTTTCTGGGTTACATTATCACTGCAGAAGGTGTACGAGTGGATCCAAGAAAAATTGAAGCCATTAACAGCTGGCCAACTCCGCAATCTATCCAAGAAGTTCGGAGCTTCCATGGATTAGCTTCCTTTTATAGGAGGTTCATTCGAAATTTTAGTTCCGTCGCTGCACCCCTTACAGATTGTATCAAAGGAGACAAGTTCCAATGGACAGAAAAGGCTCAAATAAGTTTTGAAGAACTAAAGAAACGCTTGACAGAAACTCCGGTGCTAGCTCTTCCTAATTTCGACCAAGTGTTTGAGGTCAGCTGTGATGCCTCTAACACTGGGATTGGTGCTGTTTTGAGTCAAGAAGGCCACCCGATTGCTTTCTTCAGCGAGAAACTTAATGATGCTAAGCTCAAATACTCTACCTATGATAAAGAGTTCTATGCTGTTGTTCGAGCTTTGCAACATTGGAGCCACTACCTGTTGCATAAAGAGTTTATTCTCTATTCTGACCACGAATCACTCAAGCATTTGAATTCTCAACAGAAGATCAATCGAAGGCATGCCGCTTGGAGTGAAATGTTGCAGACCTATCCATTTTTACTCAAACATAAGGCTGGGATCCTAAATTCAGTAGCTGATGCGCTTAGTCGTCGCCATGCTTTGATAACGACTATGCAAACCAAAGTAGTGGGCTTTGAAACTATAAAAGAGTTGTATCAAGATGATCCTGATTTCCAGGGTGCCTGGAGTGCCACTGAATCTCAACCATTTCAGCAGTACTACAGGGAAGGAGGATTTTTATTCAAAGGAAAAACTCTTTGCATTCCTCGTTGCTCACTTCGAGAAGCTATAATTTGGGAAGCACATAATGGAGGATTAGCTGGTCATTTTGGTAGAGATAAAACTGTAGCCTTAGTACAAGAGAACTTCTATTGGCCAAGACTTGAACGGGATATCAACAAGCATATCCAAAGATGCAGAACATGCCACCTGGCTAAATCCAAAAGCCAAAATACTGGGTTATACATGCCGTTGCCAGTACCCAACGCACCTTGGGAGGATGTGAGTATGGATTTTGTCCTCGGGTTACCTCGGACCCAGAGACAAAAGGACTCTATAATGGTGGTTGTTGACCGTTTTTCAAAAATGGCTCACTTCATTCCTTGCCAGAAGACTAATGATGCGGTTCAAGTTGCAGATTTGTATTTCAAGGAGATTGTTCGTCTCCATGGAATTCCAAAAACCGTCACCTCTGATAGAGACATCAAGTTTGTAAGCCATTTCTGGAGGACTTTATGGAAAAAGATGGGAACAAAACTTCAGTTTAGCAGTGCTAGCCATCCACAAACTGATGGACAAACCGAAGCTGTTAACAGAATTCTTGGAAATCTTTTACGAAGTTTTGTTGGAAAGAACTTGAAGCAGTGGGATCTTATTCTTGCTCAAATTGAATTTGCCTACAACAACTCAGTCAATCAAGCAACTGGAAAGTGTCCATTTGAAGTTGTTTATGGCACCCGTCCTCTCAGCCCACTTGATTTGACACCATCTTCTGATAAGCAACAATATAATGTCAATGCAGACCAGCGGGCCAAGGAAATTAAGAAATTACATGAGCAAGTATGTAATAAGATTCAGCAGCAGAATTTGAAACTCAAGGCACAACGAGACAAGCATCGGAAACATCAAGTCTTTAATGTGGGGGATTTGGTCTGGATACATTTGAGGAAGGAACGTTTTCCTAAACAACCAAACGCCAAGTTATCTCCGCGAGCTGATGGTCCATTCAAGATCGTACAGAAAATTAATAATAATGCTTACAAAGTGGAATTGCCTGGTGCTTACGGTGTTTCCGCCACTTTCAACGTTGCGGATCTATCTCCATATATTGATGATGTTGATTTTGACTCGAGGACGAGTCCTGTCTAACCCCGGGGGAATGAAACAGAACAGAGACAGAGAATGAGAATGTGAACAAGAGAATGAGTTGCAGCCAACGTTGACCTTCATGTGATGTATGCAATGACGTGAGGGGTTTGGTGAAGGTTGCCAGATTTGACTTTTCCATTATTTTAAGCATTTATGAGGTTTTGAGTTTGGTTATAAATAGGCTTCGTTTTTCATTGTAAGATCATCTGATATTGAATAAACACATTGAGTTTTGGTTCCTATATCACTATTTCCTTACTCTGTAACATATAGGAGGCCACAAAGAAATTAAATTGATATTACTCCAAAATTTGGAAACAATCAAAATAAGTAAGAGAGAAATATATTTGTTGAGGATTTAACTTATAAGAATGTATGCTATCCATACATTTGATGAGCCATTGTTTTGTTCGGCTGTTGGCGGATCTCTCTTTGCAGTCTTCTCCGCTACTTCTCTCATCCTCTAAACAATCAAATGGAATGAGTATAGAAGTCATTCATTAATGAACATATTAAATTGTAGAAGACAGTGAAAAAAATTGAGGATTAAATGAATTAACTTTTAGCAAATCAAATTTTTTAGGGGGAAATCTTTATGCCTCTATGGGCTAACTTAATAAATTTAAGTTTGATGTATGAATATTTTGTCTTTTTTTGCTTTTTCTTGCATTTGACTGGACCAATTTATTTTGGTACATACATTTAACATCTGTTCAAGATGATGTTCATCCACATGGCCGTTGTTCGTCTCTGATTCTTGCAACCAATTCCAATAGCCTAACCAAACAAAACAATTCCAAATATATATTATAGTGAGAAAAATCATAGTAAGGATATATGTAGCAATTGTAAATAATTAATTAATATTTTGGATGCTTACTTTGAATGGACTCAGTATCAGTTGCAATAAAGGAGATGTTGGGACAATCCTCTACTTCACGGCATATCACGGTCTGGAAATCAATTCCAGGGCAGATAGTATGTAGTTCTGGTAGATCATTAAGGGATATCAGAAATAGCTTTGGGAAGACATGCTTGATATGCAACTCTTGTGTGGCGTTCTGCTTCCGTTCAAATACTTGCTCAAGCTTTCGGGCATGTCCTATAATCAACACCGAGAACTGTGGAAGGCTACCACATGTGGAGATAGAGAATAGGCATTTCAACCTCTCGCAGTGGTACACATAAATCCAATGGGGATTTGGAAAACAACATTCTTGATCATCATCTTCCTCAACAATGCGCTTTAGCTCTTCACATTCTGATACCCATAGAATTCTCAAATATGGCAGGCTTCTTGAGATAGATGCAGGCAATATAAATTTCAGTTGATGGCATTTGTAGATTTGTAGCTTGGCAAGATTTTTAAAGCTCAGATGAAGATTTTTGGGTCCCACACATATATTTCTTAACTCATCCATGCCTTCCAATACCAGGGTATCCAAACCTGAATTCACATGACTTGCAATTTGAAGTCTTTCAAAATCATAAATTGTTTCCATGTCAAAGAATTCTAAACAAAGACATTTCAAATTGTACAATTGCATCCCAATCAGCTGTATCATAAGATATATCAGTATCAAAGAACAAAGCAATGTATCAATCAATCATAAGTCAAATGTTAGAAAAACAATTAATTACCTTTTTTTGTAAGAGTTGTTCTTGTTCTTTATGCACCTCCACTGATAAATCTATAAAAGAGTTTATAGGAAGTTGCGGACATCCATCCAAATGAATATCTCGTAGAGATAATGCTTTCACATAATAGTTTTCAGGGCACATACTAACCATATTTGGTACTCTGTCAAGACATAACTTGTTGAGAGCTGAGAGATCAATCTCAGTATTTTGATTCTCATGAGGTGAGTTATCATCATCGCAAAATTTTCCAAACACATATTTCAACTGACTAGCCTCTTGGATAAGCACAGATTTCAAGTGCACAAGATTTTTAGAACAAGAAGCTGGAAATACATATTCTAACTTGTTACATTCCTTGATTTCAATGGTGCGTAAGTGAGGAAAGATAGAGCTGGCATTCATATGATAATGACCATCTACCTCCTCTATTACTATGTGCTCCAATTCATCACACTTTGAGACTGCCAATTCTTGTAATAGTGGCATTGATGAGGCAATGGATACAGAAAACAGTGACCTTAAGTTTGAAATATGTCTAATACTCATCTCTCTCAAATTGCATGGGTATAACGGAGGCGTAAAAATTCCATCAGCTCTATTGCCAACATATTTCCCTTGCATCCCAAAAATATAACGGGGATGTGAAAAATATTTTAATTTTTTCAAAAAATATTTCTTCTTTTTTTTTTTTTTAAACGGCAAACTAAAAATAAATTACCTAAGAAGTTTTTTTTTTTTTTTTAAAAACAAAAACTGTTTTCAAAACATGAAAACAAACAAAACTTTTATTACACGGATTTCCTCTAACTTAATTTTTACTACATCTCAGCGACTAAATGCAAATTATTAGGAATTTAAATGTCCAACATCCCAAATTCTTCTCTATCAATTAAATGCAACAATGAACAAAATTTAAATAGCTAATTAGTCTATAATGATTAAATATAATGATTATAAAAATAAGTAAATCTGGGTTTGTTGATCAATTTATTTAAATGTGATTTTTACAATCTTAGCTAAACCATTGATAAAAAAAAACCTAAAAACATGCAATGATGCAGGTAATTCTCATTTCCACAGTGACATAAATTAATAAGAAACTTTCTTCATGTAGGAAGCTACACTATATCATATCAACATTCATATGAAATATAAAAAATATATACAGCCACGTTGCTAAAAAATTATAGAAAACACAATTAACTTTATATTACATAACCCATCTTGGTTTATAATTTAAGAAATCTGTAAAAATTTCTATAAATAAATGAATTTTACAATTAAAACTATGCAAATACTAACCTGCAGGAAACAAGAATTGAAATCTTCAAGTATGCTTCACGTGACCAACCAAGAACTGGAAAGTAAAAATAAGTATAAGAGACAATGTGAGTGCGCGTGCGTAATGTATATGTATATATAAAAAAAGATGCAAACATAATTCCTGGAATCACTTTTTAGAAATATAATAAATTTAATCACTTCTTAGACCGTCTAAAAATTGCATATATAAAAAGGTAAAGGTGCATCCAGCATCCCGATCTATTTTTGGAGATGCATCAACACCCTAAATTTTTGCACCCTAATGTAACATCCCAAATTTTATATTCACTAAATATATTGTAATTATTTGATAAATTCAATAAAATGGTAAATATTCATGAATTTGGAATTTATGAATTTGACAAATGTTCATTTTCATGAGAAAATGGGCAAAATAATTATAGAATTAATTTGGGTAATTTAAAAGCCCAATATTAAGGTCCAAAAATGAAGGAATATTTGCAAAAATATTTGGTCCAAAAATAGATGGAAATGTCCAAAGAAAAATAAGAAAAGAAAATGGAAAAAAAAAAAGTAATGGCAAAATCGTAATTTTGCCAATTTAGTACAAAATTAATTATTTTCCAATTAATTGAAGCTAATTTCAATTAATTAAGAAAAATAAAGGAGAAAAATATATTTGGAATATTTTGATCAATTTAATATGAATTTATGAAAGATTTGAGCAAAAATACAATTTTGACCAAAATTGAGACTTTACGTATATATGTAACCAGAAAAAGTTGTAAAGCGAATTGACCCCTAGGAGTATCCTACATGTATCATAAAGAAAGAAATATTGGTTGGGCTTAATGAGCATGGTTACATATACATAAGGATTAATGTACATAAGTTCATTTTTGGAATTTTGGAAAATGAAACAAATGAATAAAATAAGTTAAAATATATGATAAATATCATCATCTTCCTTCTTTCTTCAGCCCATTTAGTGCAAAACAGATCTGAAACAAGAGAGAGAAAGTTGATAGAGTTTAGAGAGAGAAATGGAAGAAATATCACAAGGTAAGCCGATTTCTCCAACGATTTAACTCCCAACGCATATAACTCCGATCCTAAGCTACTCTTCTTTGTTCTTTATGGTTTGGAGGCTCAAAAATATGTTGAATAAAGGTTAGAGTTTCAGCCATATTGGGGAAAAGCTAGTGGGAGCTTGAGGTAACATCTAAACCTTTGTATATTAACTATTCTGGCTGCTGTGGGTAATTTAATCGGTGAAATTTCGTCGGCTTGCCATTGGTTTTAAATTATGGAAATGTGTGTGTCTAAGGGTTATTCTGCCCAATTTTAGTTCAAATGGTAGTTATAACTCAATTAGATGGTTAATAAAGTGGTTAGGAGTAGAAAGGAACGTGTTTACGGAGCCAAAATCACAAAACCCCGATTTTTCCCGGAGAATACCATAATTTTGGCCAGGGATGTTAGAGGGCCTTAGGGTTGGATTTTCAATGATTTGATGGTTCCATTGGATTCGAGAGGGAAAATTAGGTGGGTTTACTGTTGGGCACTTTTTCGGAAAAGGTTAAAAAAGTATACTTACGAAAATGCCCCTGAAACCCAAAAATAGGGGCTATCAAGGGTATTTTTGTAAGTTGATAATGAATTTGGTAATTTTGAGTCCAGAAATGAATTCTTTGGATGAAAATATGTCAAAATAGCCCATGTCAAAATTTTGGGAAAAGTACAGCCGGACCAGGTATGAGGGGCCGGGCCAGGGTTTGGGGGCATTTTGGTAAATTTCACCATAGGCTAATATAATCGCAATAAACATTATGGAAATGTCTAAAATGATACATAGATAGGTTATAACCTATTTCTTATACATTTGGTATTTTAGGACATAGTTAGAAGCCTGGAGTTGACACGTTCCACGAGGCGAGCATCTCGAGGTTAAAAAGGATTGAGGTTGAGAACATTATCCTTCATACTTCATGCCTTAGTCTATATGAATGTGTGGTTGCCATGGTTTGTTCTTTTACTAATTAACATGGTATGCTTAAAGAGGGCAGACAGTGCCGGAAGTGCACTTACACCTGAGGGATTGGATGAGAATCCAACTTATGTAAGAGTAGTGGGGCTGGAGCCCTACCCATGTATACATGACGATGTGTTATATTGTTTATTAACTGGTACATTCATGGAGCATATCATATTTACTTATCACATGTTATGTGAACGATAATATGTTTCTATAGAGATTCCTCGGAATCTCACCCCTTTTTCTAAATCAAAATGTCTTAGCAGGTGCCAGCGGTTCAAAAGGCAAGGACACAGTTACGGAAAATTGACAGGCAAGTTTCTTGAGACACAGCTGGTGGTTATATTTAGCCTGCACTTGGAATATTTTGGGGATATTCTGTATATATTTGTAATTATTAGTGAATTTTGCTCTATTAATGTCTGGCTGTAAACAAATACTTATTATCAGTATAATTGTACTTTTCTGTTTGCCTGTGGAACTAGCTTGTTCATTATTGCCCGACGCATATCAAAATGGAAACGGGTGTTGACACCTAAACTATTCTTGGAGGAGCAATCATCACCCTAAAGTATTTAAGGGTACAACCAGCACCCTAAACTATTTTTGGAGGTGCAAACAGTACCCTAATGTATTAAACATAGAGCAATAACGCCCTTTTACTAACAAAATACTAACTCCGTTTGCAAACACACTCTTTCCTTTCCTCTTTCATCGATTTTAAACCCCAAACCTTGATTTCATATTCTATTAATGAAAGGGTACAATTGCACTATTTTTAATACATTAAAGGCAAAATTGTACCCTTAAATACTAAAAGAAGGGATGAACATGTTGAAGATCGATGAAAGAGAAAAGGAAAAAAGTATGTCAGTAAATAGAGTTAGTATTTTGTTAGTAAAGGGGTGTAATTGCTCAATTTTTAATACATTATGGTGCTGATTGTACCTCCAAAAATACATTATGGTGCTGATTGCACCTCTAAAAATACTTTAGGGTGCTGATTGTACCTCTAAAAATAGATCGGTGTGCTGAATGCACGTTACCCTATATAAAAACTCAAAGAAGTATGACCTTTAATTATTCAGTTTAAATAAAATCTCAGTGATTTCAAAAGAAACAATCTGGGTTTGTTGATATAAATTTTCTTAATTGTGTTTTTTACAGCCTTACTTAAAACGTTGATAAAAACCTAAATACATGTGAGTAGTTCTTGTTTTCATAGTGACATAAATTAACAAGAAACTTTCAAGGTATAGCCGTATAGGAAGCTAAACTATATCAATATCAACATTCAAATGAAATATAGAAAAAAAAACATATTGTTCACAAATTGTAGAATATACAGTAAATTTGATACTTGTGATAACCCAAATAGAAAAAAAGGATAAATTATAAAAAAAAAAAGAGTAACCTTTTAAAGACATTATGATATGTATCCCATAGGATTTTTCTACTATTCCAACAAACTCTTTTAATAATATAACTTAAATTTTTATTGAAGATATCTTTTAGTTGATTATTTAATCATTCATAGAATCCATAAAATATTTTGAAATATAAACATTTAAAATAATTTAATACACATAAAAAGATGTTTAGTAAATATTATTATTAATGAATCTCATTTAGTAGATATTAAGGAATCTGATTATATTATAAACTATCTTATAGGATTATCTAAGAGACCCATTTAAAAATCAATAAATTTTCAAATTTAAATTTCTACAAAGCCCTAGATTTTTATAGCCTCCTCATCCATTCTATTATCCGAATGGTCGCCACTCTCAATAACCTCCTTATATCCAACAATTTACAACCACCACACTACCACATCAACATCTGCTCTTCTCTAAATTCAAGAACAAATGATTTGTTTCATATCCATGTATACAATGAGGGATCACCTCTTGCCAATTGCATTGATGTTGAGAAGGTATTCTCCATCCATCCTTAATTAATATATAAGCTTAGTTGGGAAGCATGAGAATCTATACGTTCTTATTAATTAGACGTTAAGAGGGATATTAATAAATACTATAAGCAATCAATAAGTTAGCTAATGGCATAAGTTTAACTATAGTAATTATCTTATGCTTAAATAAACTATAGGTGATACTTAGTGAGGACAACTTAACTGATGTCTAATCCTAGGGTGACTAAAGGGTAACTCTACAATAGTTCATACTAGGTGAGAGCATGAATAGCAAGGTGGCATCATTCGTTTTACCTTTGCTATGTTTTCAACCTTAAATATCTTTTCCTTGCTTTTATTTCAATTTCTTGGGAGGAAAATTTCAAATCGCTTTATTACGTACTCCTAAATATTTCTAAATACATCTTTCATATTTATTTTGTATGAGAACGTTATAATTTTTTGGGGATGATTATCGTGATAGTATTTGTTAGTGTGGATATTGGGTTGGGGGTGTCAGCTGCCTGCTCTCTGCTGTGCCTCATTTTTAGGGCACTTTCCAAATATATATTTTTTTATTTCTTTTAGTCAAACAAGTTTTTGAATATAAAGAGATTCCCAATGAGCAGAAAGTCAAAATTTTTTCCATCAAATTAAAGAAACATGCCTCCATATAGTGGGAAAATCTCAAGAAAAGGTGTGAAAGAGAAGGATAAAGCAAGATTCGAATATGGGATAAGATGCGACGTGAGCTCTCACGTAAGTTTCTTCCAGATAATTATTATCAAGATAATTTCCTTCAATTACATAATCTCCGCCAAAAGACTTTGTTTGTGGAAGAATATACGAGGGAATTTGAAAAACTCATGATGAAGTGTGATATCCAAGAGAGGGAGGAGCAAACAATAGCCCGTTATCTCGGAGGTTTGAATACTAACATTGCCCATCCAGTGTAGCTTCAACAATACTAGACTTTAGATGACATCATTCGTCTATCCATCCATATCGAGAAGCAATTGCCCAAAAGGTTTTCGTACCAACCTTCTTCCTCAACTAGACTTCCTTTTGATGGGCGTAAACCACATATGCCTTATCCTAGCTCGTCAAGCAAACCTCCACCAAAGGCCGCCAAGGAGTTTAGCTCCAAAGCACTTAAGTGCTTCAAATGCCAAGGGTTTGATTATATCACTTCAGAATGTCCTACTCATAGAATTGTTACTATTATCGAAGGGGAAACTTCTGTAGTGTTTGACGAAGAAGAGGAGCCCATGCCTGACAAAGAGCTAGTGTTTGATGAGGAACCAGTTTTTGATGAAAAGTCACTCCTGCTGATCACGGTGAATCACTTGTGATTAGAAGAAGCTTGCATACAACAACTGTGAAAGAAGAGCCTTGGCTACGTCCCAATATTTTGCATACTCGATACACTACTCAAGGTAAAGTCTGTGATGTCATTATTAACAACGGAAGCTGTGAAAATGTAGTCTCCAGCTATATGGTAGAAAAGTTGTAACTACCAGCTCACAACCATCCGTGCCCTTACAAGCTCCAATGGCTTAACTAGGATAGGGAGGTAAAAGTTTTCTATTGGTAAAAGGTATCATGATGAAGCTTGGTGTGATGTTGTTCCTATTGATGCCTGTCATCTTTTTCTGGGGAGACCTTGGCAATATGATCGATGTGCTTTGTACGACGGTCATACAAATACATATTCCTTCCAGAAGGATGGCGTGAAGATTTAGCTTGCACCGTTGCCGCCCGATAAACACATCAAATGCAAAAATTAGTCCAAGCCAATAGTATTATTAGTCAAGAAATCACAACTAAAGGTGACCAAATCAGGAAGCCAAATCATAGGTTTTCTTCTAGTGCTCGAGGAAACTAACAGAATTGCCATCCCAGCAGAAGTTCAGCAGCTGTTAGCTGAGTTTCCTGATGTGATCCCAGATGACATTCCGTCAGGATTACCACCCATGCGAGACATTCAACATGCCATGGATTTTATCCCAGGAACAATAATTCTTAACAAGCCAGCTTATAGGATGAGTCCCCAAGAACATGCTGAAGTGCAAAGGCAAGTTAAAGAATTGCTGAAAAAGAAATTGATCCGTGAAAGTGTCAGCCTATGTGCGGTGCCTATACTCTTGGTACCTAAGAAAGATGGAAGTTGGAGAATGTTCGTAGTTGTCTTGTAGTCAACAAGATCATAATTAAGTATTGGTTTCCGATACCTAGGCTTGACGACATGCTCGACCAGTTATATGGATCCACTACCTTCTCTAAGATTGATCTTTATAGCAGATATCATCAAATCCAAATTCATCCTGGAGATGAACGGAAGACTGTTTTCAAAACTAGAGATAGGTTGTACGAATGGAATGTGATGCCATTTGGGTTGACAAATGCTCCAAGCACGTTTATGCGCCTGATGAACCAGGCCCTTTACCCTTTCATTAGCAAGTTTGTTGTTGTTTACTTTGATGACATTCTTATCTACAGCAAGAGCATAGCAGATCACGTAGAGCACTTACATCAAGTACTACAAGCTCTACGTGAACATAAACTTTATGCCAATTTGAAGAAATGCACTTTCTTGACAAATGAAGTCATTTTTCTGGGTTACATCATCACTACAGAAGGTGCACAGGTTGACCTAGGTAAAATTAAAGCCATTAACAGTTAACCAACTCCATAATCTATCCAAGAAGTTCGGAGCTTCCATAGATTAGCTTCCTTCTATATGAGGTTCATTTGAAATTTTAGTTCTATTGCCGCACCCCTCACAAATTGCATCAAGGGAGATAAGTTCTAATGGACAGAGAAGGCTCAAAAAAGTTTTGAAGAACTAAAGAAACGTTTGACATAAACTCCTATGCTATCTCTTCCTAACTTTGACCAAGTGTTTGAGGTTAGTTGTGATGCATCTAACACCGGGATTGGTGCCATTCTGAGTCAAGAAGGCCATCCAATTGCATTCTTTAGTGAGAAACTTAACGATGCTAAGTTTAAATATTCTACCTATGATAAAGAATTCTATGTTATTGTCTGAGCTTTGCAACATTGGAGCCACTACATGTTGCATAAAGAGTTTATTCTCTATTCTGACCATGAATCACTCAAGCATTTGAATTCTCAACAGAAGATCAATCGAAGGCATGCTGCTTAGAGTGAAATGTTGAAGACCTATCCATTTTTACTCAAGCATAAGGCTGGTGTCCTGAATTCAGTAGCTGATGCGCTTAGTCGTCGCTATGCTTTGTTAACGACTATGCAAACCAAAGTAGTGGGTTTTGAAACTATAAAAGAGTTGTACCAAGATGATCCTGATTTCCATGGTGCCTGGAGTGCCACTGTATCTCAGCCATTTCAGCAGTATTATAGGGAAGAGGGATTTTTATTCAAAGGAAAAACTCTTTGCATTCCTCGTTGCACACTACGAGAAGCTATAATTTAGGAAGCCCATAATGGAGGATTAGTTGGTCATTTCGGTAGAGAAAAAACTGTGGCCTTAGTAAAGGAGAACTTCTATTAGCCATGACTTGAACGGGATATAAACAAACATATCCAAAGGTACAGAACATGTCATCTGGCTAAATTCCAAAGTTGTACATGCCGTTGCCAATACCTGAAGCACCTTGGGAGGATGTGAGTATGGATTTTTTCCTAGGGTTACCTCGGACCCAGAGACAAAAGGACTCTATAATGGTGGTTGTTGACCATTTTTCAAAGATGGCTCACTTCATCCCTTGCCAAAAGACTAATGATGTGGTTCAAGTTGCAGATTTGTACTTTAAGGAGATTGTTCGTCTCCATGGCATTCCCAAAACTGTCACCTCTGATAGAGACATCAAGTTTGTAAGCCATTTTTGGAGGACTTTATGGAAGAAGATGGGAACTAAGCTTCAGTTTAGCAGTGCTAGCCATCCTCAAATTGATGGACAAACAGAAGCTGTTAACATAATTCTTGGAAATCTTTTACGAGGCTTTGTTGGAAAGAACTTAAAGTAGTGGGATCTTGTTCTTGCTCAAGTTGAATTTGCTTACAACAATTCAGTTAATCAAGCAACCGAAAAGTGTCCTTTTGAAGTTGTTTATGGTACCTGTCCTCTTAGTCCACTTGATTTGACACCATCTTCTGATAAGCAACAATATAGTGTGAATGCGAACCAGCGGGCCATGAAAATTAAGAAACTACATGTGCAGGTCTGTAATAGGATTCAAAAGCAGAGTTTGAAACTCAAGGCACAACGGGACAAGCATTGAAGGCATCAAATCTTTAATGTGGGAGATTTGGTTTGGATACATTTAAGAAAAGAACGTTTCCCTAAACAACCAAACGCCAAGTTGTCTCCACGAGCTGATGGCCCATTCAAGATTGTGCAGAAAATTAACAACAATGCCTAAAAAGTGGAATTGCCTGGTGCCTACGGTGTTTCAGCCACTTTCAATGTTGCGGATCTATCTCCGTATATTGATGATGTTGATTCTAACTCGAGGACGAGTCCTGACCAACCCCGGGAGAATGAAACAGAGCAGAACATGACATAGGGAAAACGTAGGGAAACAGAGCATGACGCAAGACATGATGCTTGAATAGGGAATGATGGCCTGAAGGGGGTTGGTGAGGCACACCATTTCTGACCTTTGTAATATTTTTAAGAGTTTGGTTTCAGTATAAATAGGTCCAATGCCAATGTAATAAGACATCCATAAATTGAATAAACACATTTGAGATTCGTTCCTGTACCATAAGGATAATCACATTATGACATAAATTTTCTTTTGGAAACAGGAGAATGTCTTGAAAATATGAGGATCCTAAATCCATCATAAAAAGTATGTTAACATCTGCAGGAAAATTATCTAACCTTCTCAAGCTTATATCTTATCCTTACTTTTGGATTTGGGGACTTAATCTTCTTTTTAGCCTTCAAACGATAGATTCTGAACTCCATCAGTTTTGCCTTTCTAGACATTTAAACCTTTTTCTTCTTCTTGCCCTTTGTTGTGGAATTACCATTATCAGGTCTTACTCAAATAGAACCTTGCAACATCATTGTTTGTGTTCAGCTCAAATGAGGTATTATTCGAGTATCTATTAGAGGTGTGATTCAAAACGTGATGCAGCAAATCTGGGAGCTTGACTTGGTCATCTAGCAAATCTTGGAGCCAACGTGGCAAAGAAAATCGTGGGTTTGATGGGTAGCTAAAATTTAGAAAGTAAAAGCTGATATTCATAAATAAAATATTGGTGTCAATTTTATTTATTTAATTTAATTTATGAAAGCTAGTTACTTTCTGGATCTATAAAATCCCATTTAATCATCCTTGATTTAGCAAGCAATTACAGCAATAAAGAACATAAGCAAAATAACTCATATTTCTCCCGCATTCCTCTGCAGTTTTTCTTCTGCTCTCACGCTTAAATCAGCAGTATCTAGCCAATATGAGGAAATCTGAGGAAGAAGGTAATGATGTCAATCTTAAAAGATGCCTTGCCAAACTGTAGTTTCTTGGATGCATGCACATATCATGAGTAAGGGATATGGGTTACAGAATTGCGCTTGGGGATGATGCGACAGAAGAAACATTTTCATCTAGAAAGAGGAACCAAGAAAAGCTACCACTGCAGAGAGAGAAAATAAATACATGCAAGAGCCCAAGAAATGAAGAGGTACATGAAACTTGTTAGGAAGAAATGCTAAATCTTCCTATTTATTTTAAGAGTTTACGAAGTAACAAATAAATAAATAGATATAGAGCAGAAATTAAATACCACTAGAAACACCAAAATTATTAACATAAAAAACCTTAATTTAAGAGTAAAAACCACAGGTTGTCCAAACCAAAGAAAATCATATTTATTGTGATCAAAATAAAGTACAAGAAAGTTTCAATCAAATGAATAAACATGTATACTATAATCACCCAGCCAAACAACTAATACTATAAGCTTACAACAAAAAATAAAGAAGCTGAAAAATATCCAAAAAAAAAAGAAAAGAAAAAACAGAGATCACTACAAACACAGTTACTTTCTCACTCTTGTGGTAGCACCCTCAGCCATGGGGTTCGGTCTTTTTATTCTTTCCTCTTTTTTTTCCTTTTTTTCTTCTCATAAGTCAGAAAATAATAAAATTGAATAATTAAGTTCGGGCATTTCTCCACAAGCTACCCCAAAACCCAACATGATTAGGGTCCCATTCTTGAGCATCTCTACCTGTCATATCCAAGAAGGCCTGAGGTATCTGCAGATACATCTTCTTCATCTTCCGACAACATTAGTGCAACCACCTCAATCTTCTCCACTTCTCTCACCACCTCCCTCATATCTGGCCGATTCTCGGGGAACTTATTGTTGCAATCCATTGCGATATAAAGCAAACTCATCATCCCAGGAAGTGCACTTTCCTCCACAAAAATGTCCTTATCAAATATCTCTGTCCTCTATTGTTCCCTCCCTACTCGTTGGACCCAACTATAAAGATCCAAACCGGTAACCCCAGGTGGAGCTGAACATTCAGATATCCTGCCCGTTAAAAGTTCTAAGAGAAGGCTTCCATAGCTCCAAACATCAGATTGCTCTGATACTTCTCTCGCGGACCCGTATTCGGGTGATTTGTAAACGACCATGTGTTGAGCTGCAATGGGTTGTGCTACGAGGGAGGCGAGTCCGTAGTCAGAGGCGAGGACTGCATCGTTTTCATCTAGCAGGACATTTGAGGACTTCAAGTTTCCATGGGGAGCCATTGTACTGTTGGCCTTGGCATTGAGATGAAGGTATGTTAAAGCTCTGGCTACCCCTTTTGCCACTGATAATCTTGAGTTCCATGTGAATGGAATCCGATTTCCACTTCTATTTCCTGTAATGAATGTCCAACCCAGTTTTGAGATGCATAACTAGGTAATGCGCATACTGAGATTGATATTTCTTTGTTTTTTTAGATAGATAAGAAAGGTTTGAACCTTTTAACTTTTTATTCTCAACTCTTGACAGTTGACACTTGAGCTAGCCACCGGTAAACTAGTCCGATTGATTGCTAATAAGATTGAAAAAATGACTTATTTAGATGAATAGTTTTCTTTCACTTAATATAGATTGTTAGAATTAACTTATTTTAATCCTCAAACTTGAATGGATCTTGACTAGGGACTTGCTAAATCATCTCCAAGTATTACAAAGGTAACGTTTGGTATGTACTCATGTAACAACCAGGTTGACTGTATAAAAATCAGAAAGTTCCTAATTTGTTTGAAACCCATTTTTAAATAGAATGAAATGCATGTCAAAGCAAAATGATTTGCATAAGAAAAAATTAGTTTATGTGGCTAAGTATGCATACTTTCGTATTACTGAATCTGGTCGGATTGGATTCTTTCTGAGTTTTAGATTATTGACACTCATTATACTCAAACTTCCTGGGAACTATTACCTCATGCAAGGAGGAACATTTCTATTTGTTGCTATGTTCTATTTGTTGTAATAACTTTAGTGGTTTATAAAACAAAGAAGCAAGTCCAGAGTGAAAATTATCATGAAGCCTAGGGAAGACATTTCCCTTCTCTGCATATCTGTAGAGCAGCAACCTCTCATCTCTGGAATAGTGGTAAGCAAGCAAAGGCAACAAATTTGGATGCTTCAAATCAGCAATTTCATGCAATTGCTTTGCAAAATCCTCTCTTGTCATTGGCTTAAATTTCTCTAGCCTCTGTGCAACAATGGAAGTTCCTCCATTCAGCATAGCCTTAAAACTGGTCCACTTGATACCCATACCCAGTACTTCTGCAGAAGCTTGCAAGGATTCATTCCATTGAAACTTCATTTCATCTGTAAAGAATATAAGCTCCATCTTCTCTTCCACTGCCATCACTACTGAACTGTGATGATCTCTCATTTCCGTAGTCTGCAACATATGAGGGACCACAATAAAATTAAAATGTTCGGTATGTAATTTATTAATATTGCACCATAATTTGGAAGCAAACAAAAGGGCAATGAGTAAGAGAGAAATATAATTGCTGGCTTCTTAGGTGTGGTGGATTATGAGAAGGTATAATATACATACATTTGTTGAACTATCGTTTTGTGGAGCTGTTGGCGGATCTCTCTTTATAGTCTTCTCTGCTACTTCTCTCAACCTCTGGACAATAACAGAATATATTAAAGAAGATGGAATGAGTTGAAGTCATTCATTAATGAACATAGCAAATCTTAGAAGAAAAAGTGAAAAAATTTGTGGATTAAGTGAATTAATTTGTAGGAAATTAAATCAGTAAGGGGGGAAGTTTTATGCCTCTATGGGTGCGAGCTTGATAAATTTGAGTTTGGTGTATGAATTGTCAATTTTACTGTCTCCATGTGCATGTTATTTCATCTGATTGGGCCATTTTATTTTGGTCCTTACATGAAGAAGCTGTACGAAAAGGTCAAGTTCATCCATCTTGCCCTTTTTACTCTCAGATTCTGTCAACCAGTTATAATAACCTATCCAAACAAAAGAATTCCAAATATATTATAATGAGAAAAATCATAGCAAGTATGCAGCAATTATAAACAATTAATCAATCTTTTGGATTCTTACTGTCAAGGAACTCAGTATCATTTCAAGTTAAAGAGATGTTGGGACAATCTTCTACTTGACTGTATACCACGGTCTTAAAATCAATTCCCTGGAAAATAGTATGAAGTTTTCGCATATCATTAAGGTTTATAAAAATAGCTTTGGGAAAACTTTCTTGATGTCGAACTCTTGTGTGGCGCCTTGCTATCTACCTCCTCTATTATATGCTCCAATTCATCACAGCGGTGGATTACCAATTTTTCTAACTGTGACACTGATGAGGCAATGGATACAGTGAACAATGACCTCGAGTTTAAAATATCTCCAATATTCATCTCTCTCAAATTGCATGGTTATAGGGCTTCTACATATAGTCAAAGGCCATGAGAAGATTGAGTCGGAGACTATGAAGATCACTTTTTAGGGTCTATAAATCTTCCCTTTGGTTGAGAAGGAGGGGCAAAGAAAACTTTTGATTGGAGTGTGGCTTTGGCCTATGGTAGAGAGTGCCAACCTCTTGAATGATTAGCAGGTTTGTTGTGCTTTATGCTTGTATTGCGTGTTCGTTATGGTGTCTTTCGTTCTGTTTCTTGTTAAGTTGTAAGTGTTACTTTTATTGTATTTCATGTTTTTGGGTGTAAGAATCATCGTTTCCCTTTGTAACAACATTATCGTTATAACGTATTTCCACTCTTTTCCCCTTTTTTCATCTATTTTTGTTATTGTTGCCAGTATAAATTAGAAACTTTTTTAAAGTGGCTTTGATCAAAAGTCAGTTCTGTGTCTCTGTGTGTCTGTTTAAGTGTAGCATAAATGTATCTGGTATTATAAATGAATAAATAAATATATATATATCCAATCAAATGTCTGGTTTATTGCTGTTAAACAATTAAAGATAGGTTGCTGTGTATATGGCACAGATTAGGAAAACTGGCTTGAGGTGTAGATTAAATAGAGTTTATGCTCACTTTTTTTTTAGGGTTTTTTTCTAGCATGCTCATGTAGGACTATCTCTCTTTTTTTTTTTATTTGATAAAAGGGTTTTACTTTTTGAAACTTAGAGTGCAATGGGTTTTCACCCCTCTCAACAAGACTATCTCTCTATTTTTATTTTATAAAAGTCACTATTCGCTAAATGATCAATATTGATTGGCTTAACAGTCATGACGTTTTTTCATTATCTTGAAACCTTTATATTTGCTTTTACACCATTTTTCTATCGGCATATCTGCTAAATGATCAATGTTGGTTAACTTAGCAATATAGAAGATTCATGTGTACTTTTTTCTTCCAAAGAACCTTTTTAGTGTTAGGCATTCATGGAACAGATTTAAGACCATGTTCTTTGCAAGAAGAAAATGGCCATCCCTTATATAAGAATTTGTCCAGCTCCTCAAATTTTAGTTGGTCCACATCGACCAAAATATGCGAAGATGTGAACTAGTTCCTCTGTATTTGCGGTCTTTCAGAACCAGAACGTAAATTAAAAAGCGCATGATATATTAAAAAAGAAAGTACACTCTGTGAATACCACAAGACAAGTTTAATCCAACCATAAAGTACACTCTGTGAATACCACAAGACAAGTTTAATCCAATCATATTTTGCTATCATAGGTAACAAGTCTTTCAAGTTAACTTGGACAGAATTCATAGCTCCACACACATCACCTCTTCAAGAACAGGATTTCCCATAGCAGAATCTAAGAAAGCCTTAAAAAGGTGACCTAGTGACCTATACATTTATTCATTCTGAACAAAGTTAATTCTTCGATCGACATAATAAAACATTGGCGCTCAGCTATGTAATGAAAAAATCTATGAGGTTCAGCTTCATGAAAAGCCAACTTTTAATGGATATGGATCTTCATTTCTAATGTATTTGCTGCAGAGTAGGCTATAAAAAAAACAAACAAACAGAAAAGGATACACTTCTGTGAATCCTATTTGTTAACAATGAAGAACCTTCCCACTACCCATTTTAGGAATATACTATGGCTCCTCGTCCCAGAAAATTGGTATAGGAACCAAAACTCAATGTGTTTATTCAATATTAGATGATCTTACAATGAAAAACGAAGCCTATTTATAACCAAACTCAAAACCTCATAAATGCTTAAAATAATGGAAAAGTCAAATCTGGCAACCTTCACCAAACCCCTCACGTCATTGCATACATCACATGAAGGTCAACGTTGGCTGCAACTCATTCTCTTGTTCACATTCTCATTCTCTGTCTCTGTTCTGTTTCATTCCCCCGGGGTTAGACAGGACTCGTCCTCGAGTCAAAATCAACATCATCAATATATGGAGATAGATCCGCAACGTTGAAAGTGGCGGAAACACCGTAAGCACCAGGCAATTCCACTTTGTAAGCATTATTATTAATTTTCTGTACGATCTTGAATGGACCATCAGCTCGCGGAGATAACTTGGCGTTTGGTTGTTTAGGAAAACGTTCCTTCCTCAAATGTATCCAGACCAAATCCCCCACATTAAAGACTTGATGTTTCCGATGCTTGTCTCGTTGTGCCTTGAGTTTCAAATTCTGCTGCTGAATCTTATTACATACTTGCTCATGTAATTTCTTAATTTCCTTGGCCCGCTGGTCTGCATTGACATTATATTGTTGCTTATCAGAAGATGGTGTCAAATCAAGTGGGCTGAGAGGACGGGTGCCATAAACAACTTCAAATGGACACTTTCCAGTTGCTTGATTGACTGAGTTGTTGTAGGCAAATTCAATTTGAGCAAGAATAAGATCCCACTGCTTCAAGTTCTTTCCAACAAAACTTCGTAAAAGATTTCCAAGAATTCTGTTAACAGCTTCGGTTTATCCATCAGTTTATGGATGGCTAGCACTGCTAAACTGAAGTTTTGTTCCCATCTTTTTCCATAAAGTCCTCCAGAAATGGCTTACAAACTTGATGTCTCTATCAGAGGTGACGGTTTTTGGAATTCCATGGAGACGAACAATCTCCTTGAAATACAAATCTGCAACTTGAACCGCATCATTAGTCTTCTGGCAAGGAATGAAGTGAGCCATTTTTGAAAAACGGTCAACAACCACCATTATAGAGTCCTTTTGTCTCTGGGTCCGAGGTAACCCGAGGACAAAATCCATACTCACATCCTCCCAAGGTGCGTTGGGTACTGGCAACGGCATGTATAACCCAGTATTTTGGCTTTTGGATTTAGCCAGGTGGCATGTTCTGCATCTTTGGATATGCTTGTTGATATCCCGTTCAAGTCTTGGCCAATAGAAGTTCTCTTGTACTAAGGCTACAGTTTTATCTCTACCAAAATGACCAGCTAATCCTCCATTATGTGCTTCCCAAATTATAGCTTCTCGAAGTGAGCAACGAGGAATGCAAAGAGTTTTTCCTTTGAATAAAAATCCTCCTTCCCTGTAGTACTGCTGAAATGGTTGAGATTCAGTGGCACTCCAGGCACCCTGGAAATCAGGATCATCTTGATACAACTCTTTTATAGTTTCAAAGCCCACTACTTTGGTTTGCATAGTCGTTATCAAAGCATGGCGACGACTAAGCGCATCAGCTACTGAATTTAGGATCCCAGCCTTATGTTTGAGTAAAAATGGATAGGTCTGCAACATTTCACTCCAAGCGGCATGCCTTCGATTGATCTTCTGTTGAGAATTCAAATGCTTGAGTGATTCGTGGTCAGAATAGAGAATAAACTCTTTATGCAACAGGTAGTGGCTCCAATGTTGCAAAGCTCGAACAACAGCATAGAACTCTTTATCATAGGTAGAGTATTTGAGCTTAGCATCATTAAGTTTCTCGCTGAAGAAAGCAATCGGGTGGCCTTCTTGACTCAAAACAGCACCAATCCCAGTGTTAGAGGCATCACAGCTGACCTCAAACACTTGGTCGAAATTAGGAAGAGCTAGCACCGGAGTTTCTGTCAAGCGTTTCTTTAGTTCTTCAAAACTTATTTGAGCCTTTTCTGTCCATTGGAACTTGTCTCCTTTGATGCAATCTGTAAGGGGTGCAGCGACGGAACTAAAATTTCGAATGAACCTCCTATAAAAGGAAGCTAATCCATGGAAGCTCCGAACTTCTTGGATAGATTGCGGAGTTGGCCAGCTGTTAATGGCTTCAATTTTGCTTGGATCCACTCGTACACCTTCTGCAGTGATAATGTAACCCAGAAAAATGACTTCATTTGTCAAGAAGGTGCATTTCTTCAAGTTGGCATAAAGTTTTTGTTCACGAAGAGCTTGCAATACTTGACGTAGGTGCTCTAAATGATCTGCTATGCTCTTGCTGTAGATAAGAATGTCATCAAAATAGACAACAACAAACTTGCTAATGAAAGGACGAAGGACTTGGTTTATCAGGCGCATAAACGTGCTAGGAGCATTTGACAACCCAAATGGCATCACATTCCATTCGTACAAACCATCTCTGGTTTTGAAAGCGGTCTTCCATTCATCTCCGGGACGTATTCGGATTTGATGATATCCACTACGAAGGTCAATCTTAGAGAAGATGGTAGAGCCATACAACTGGTCGAGCATGTCATCAAGCCTGGGTATCGGAAACCGATACTTAATTGTGATCTTGTTGACTGCACGGCTATCTATACACATTCTCCAGCTTCCATCCTTCTTGGGAACTAGGAGTACAGGTACGGCACAAGGGCTGACACTTTCACGGATTAATCCTTTTTTAAGCAATTCTTCAATTTGGCCTTGAACTTCAGCATGTTCTTGAGGACTCATTCTGTAAGCTGGCCTGTTAGGAATTACTGCTCCTGGAATAAAATCCATAGCATGTTGAATGTCTCGCATGGGTGGTAATCCCGATGGAATTTCATCTGGAATTACATCAGGAAACTCCTCTAACAAGGGCTGCACTTCAGGTGGAATGACAGTTCCGTTATTTGTCTCAAGTAACAGAAGAAAACCCATTACTTGACTTTCTGTTTTGGTCACCTTCTCGACTAAAGACACTAATGGTTTAGATTCATTCTTGCCTTTATTGTGTTTATCAGGTGGCAAAGGAGCAAGTTGAATTTTCACGCCATCCTTCTGGAAGGAATACGTGTTTGCGTGACCGTCATATAGAACATGTCGATCATATTGCCAAGGTCTCCCCAAAAGAAGATGACAAGCGTCCATTGGAACAACATCACACCAAACTTCATCATGATACCTTTTACCGATAGAAAAAGTAATAAGGCATCGTTTCGAAACTTTTACCTCGCTGTCCTGGTTAAGCCATTGAAGCTTGTAAGGGCTCGGATGATTATGAGTTGGTAGGTGCAATTTTTCTACCATGTAGTTGGAGACTACATTTTCACAGCTTCCGTTGTCAATAATGACGTCACAGACTTTATCCTGAGTTGTGCAGCGGGTATGAAAGATGTTGCGACGCAGCCAAGGTTCTTCTTTTACGGTGGCTGTATGCAGACTTCTTCTAATAACAAGTGATTCACCATGATCTGCAGGAGTAATTTCATCATCAAATATTGGCTCCTCATCAAATATTTGCTCCGTTTCAGGTATAGGCTCCCTTTCTTCGTCAAATACTGTAGAAGCTTCTCCTTCCATAATAGTGACAACTCTACGGTTAGGACAGTTAGAAGCGATGTGACCGAAGCCTTGACATTTGAAACACTTAGTTGCTTTGGAGTTGAATTCCCTAGTAGCCTTTGGTGGAGGCGCATTTGAAGAGCTAGGATGATGTATTTGTGACTTATTCCTATCAAAAGGAATTCTGGTTGAGGGAGACGGCTGGTATGGAGGCCTTCTGGGCATCTGTTTCTCAATACGGATGGCTAAACGGATGACGTCATCCAGAGTCCAGTATTGCTAGAGTTGTACTGGATGGGCAATGTTTGTATTTAACCCTCCGAGATAACGAGCTATCGTTTGCTCCTCCCTTTCTTGTATATCACATTTCATCATGAGTTTCTCAAACTCCCTGGTATATTCCTCTACAGACATAGCCTTTTGGCGGAGATTATGTAACTGAAGGAAATTATCTTGATAATAGTTTTCTGGAAGAAACTTACGTGAGAGCTCGCGTCGCATCTTGTCCCACATTCGTATCTTGCTCTTTCCCTCTCTTTCACGCCTTCTTTTGAGATTCTCCCACCATATGGAGGCATGTTTCTTCAATTTGATGGCAACAATTTTAACTTTCTGCTCATCTGGGATTTCTTTGTACTCAAAGACTCGTTCAACTGTTTGTAACCAGTCAATGAATTCATCCGGTTGGAGTCTTCCCTCGAATTCAGGAATGTCTACCTTAATGTCATTAAGGCGGAATGATTGTTGTTGAGGACGGCGGTGATAGTCAGTAGACGACGAACTATTATTATCTGAATCATTTGGATATTCACTGCGAGATTCTAGCATGGCTTGCTGCGTTTGTACAGTGGTTTCCAATTCCTGTATCCGGCGTCTCATTTCTTCCATCTCAATTTCATGTCTATTTCCGCGTCTTGGAGGCATTTTGCAGTTTATTAGGTACAAGGTAGGGGAAGGACTTGTGTATATGGAAAAGTCAGGGGTAAAATAGGAAATTTGTGTAATTAGGGGCAAATCTGGGGTCAAAATGCAATTTCAGAAAGTTTGGGGGGCTGAAATGTAATTTTGGCAGAATCTGGGGGTCAAAATGTAATTTCAAAAAGTTCTGGGGCCTGAATTGTAATTTTGGCAAAATCTAGGGGTCAGAATGTAATTTTCTAAAAGTTCAGGGACCTAAATGTAATTTTGGAAAAAGTCTAGGGGTCAAAATGTAATTTTCTAAAAGTTCAGGGACCTAAATGTAATTTTGGCAAAGTCTAGGGGTCAAAAATGTAATTTCCTAAAGTTCAGGGACCTAAATGTAATTTTGGCAAAGTCTAGGGGTCAAAAATGTAATTTTCTAAAGTTCAGGGACCTAAATGTAATTTTGGCAATTTTCTAGGGGTCAAAATGTAAATATCGCAAAATTTAGGGCACAAAATGGTAATTTCAACAAAATTCTAGCTGACCGTATGCTGACGTGGCAAGAGTGACACGTGGCAGTCTGTGATTGGTCCACGTGGCGTTGACCGACGACGTGGCTGCTGACTGGACTGGGTGACGTGGTAGGCTGACCGGACAGATGACGTGGCACAGTATGACACGTGGCGCAATCTGATTGGACAGAGTGGCGCTGACTGGGTCAACAGGGCTGACGTGTCAGATGACGTGGACTGGTGACGTGGCAGTCGTCTTCAACCTTCTGCAGCGCGTGGCCGGCGCGTGAGCTCCGTTGACGGCGCGTGGGTTTCCGGTGTGGCGCGTGAGAGCGCGTGGCAACGTTTCACGGTGGTGGCCGACTCCTGTTCTAGGTTTTGGGACCTCCTGAACACGATGGTGTGGTCAGAATTTCGAGAAAAGGTCGGCAGGATGGAATTTGCACACCCTGTTTTCCCAACGTTTTTTCTCTCAATCCTTTTCCTTACTCTCTCGTTTTCTCTCCCTCTGGAACAAGGCTCTGATGCCAAATGGTATAGGAACCAAAACTCAATGTGTTTATTCAATATCAGATGATCTTACAATGAAAAACGAAGCCTATTTATAACCAAACTCAAAACCTCATAAATGCTTAAAATAATGGAAAAGTCAAATCTGGCAACCTTCACCAAACCCCTCACGTCATTGCATACATCACATGAAGGTCAACGTTGGCTGCAACTCATTCTCTTGTTCACATTCTCATTCTCTGTCTCTGTTTTGTTTCAAAAATTCTGATTAATCTCAAATATAGAACCTTAACAAAGGTTCAAGCTTTCCAGATTAACCTTTCTGGGTAAGGACTGAGTTCTTAGATCAAAGAAAAACAACAAATTAAACTAGAGAAAGACATGCCCTTTCTGGTAGATTTCTCAGTCTGACATACTCTGAACATGACAATGGCAAAAGAAATATTTAGGACCCATCTTAGCATATTACAAAAGAATGTCAAATTATTTAACTCTACTTAATTCAAGACTGTACCAGAAATAGGGTGGCTCCATCTTTTTCTCTGTTCTACAAAGCTTCCAACTTTGGCTAAGTACTGATTCTTATCACGTAGCCTATGTGTGTATAGATGATTCAAAGTGTTGGAATCAACATGTTGTAACATTTTCACTGATTTCCCATTTTTTTCATTTACCATTGTCTCCCCATCACATGATTCTCTGCCTTTGGCTATGATTTTAGTGTTCTTTTCCTCAAATTCATGATTGAGACTATTTGAATTGCTGTCT
Source organism: Inga oerstediana (assembly GCA_963210345.1). Classification (NCBI taxonomy): domain Eukaryota; kingdom Viridiplantae; phylum Streptophyta; class Magnoliopsida; order Fabales; family Fabaceae; genus Inga; species Inga oerstediana. Next base: position 76,938,058 of record OY723400.1, read on the forward strand.
GCTAACACCACTGCTCCTAGAAACTCCCCCAAGAATGTCTCCTGTGAATTGCAATATAATGGCATAAATACTTACACCTTAAGAAGAAGAAACGATGCCTCTATAAGTCACGAAATTTAAACCATGTTTAGTTTCACGTTAGAAAACACCAAAATCATGATTTTGATACTTCTAGTCCGGACATAAACATGTTTGGATTCATGTTGAGAATTACTAAAACCAAGGCTTTGTTGGTCTTCAACGTACACACACTGTTGATCATAAGAGATTGATAGTTTGCAAATATGAAAGGGTTAAGTTGCATCTAGCATTTTAGAGTATCTTTTTAGTAGCACTCAGTATTCTAAAGAAGTATTTTGTCCATTCAGTTTCGTAAAGTATTTTTTCCAATAGCATATAGAATCTTAAAGTGATTTTTTCTGCAATCTTGCCCTTTAAGTACTTTAAAAAAAAAATACTTGATGCATATTACTATCTACTCCTCCGGTCCTTCATATAAGACGTATATTTCTAATTTGATTAAATTAAGGAAGTTAGTTAAATTAGTTATTATGACATATTTTCTAAAACACTTTAAACATCTTTTTTAATCCCCTCCTTTACTTTCCTCCTTGATTATGGTTGAAAGAGAATCAATAAGAGTAAATTAGGAAAATATTGATAAATAGGAAAACTATATCTTATATTTCGAATCAAGATTAACTCCCCAAATATTTCTTATATTAAGACATATTTCTCGATGCATATAACTCTTTTCTACAAGGGGCAATCCCATTCGGGAAAAAATTGCAATCCTGCAAACATGCTCCCCTTTAAGAGGCAACTTGAGCTTGTTCAAATTAGGATCTTATGTTAAGAATCAAAATTCAACCCGCAACTAGTTCTTATTTTCAGAAGTGGAGGTAGTATTAGATAAGAATTTGTCCATCTTCTCAAATTTAGCTGATCCACAACTACTGTAATATGCTAAGATGTGTACGGCTTCCTCTGCTCTTGAGTCTCCTCTGATTCAGTGCCCTTTAATTTTTTTTCCCCTGAGATAAAAGGCAAGCCGAAGCTTGAATTAACTAGAGCTAGGACATCAGCCTAGGTACATATCATAGAACAGCCAAGACACGAGCTAAGAGCAACAATGCAAATCCTTTAGGCACATCTCTAAGTACCCAGCCGGAATATCCTGGTGTCTTTCTCTCACAAGAAAATCAACGCATCTAATGGTGTTCCTTCGCGCGTGTCTCAGTTCCTTCTATGCTAAGATGTGTAATGCTTCCTCTGCTTTGTCATTTGTATTTCTTTGTCACCTCATAAGCCACGTTCGTAATAATTGAAATAATTGTTAGGATAAACAACTAAACATAACATACTGCTCTAGCAGTGTAACTTATCCGAATTTGATAATTGAAAATTGACTCTTTAAAATAGAAAAGGATTTAATTTATAGTTACCTTTTTTAGAGTATAAAATATGAGTTAGAAAAATGCATTAAAGATATCAAAAAATTAGCTCAAGTAAATAAATAAAAGAACACACAATTTTTTAACGTGGAAAACTCCCTAGATGTGAGAGATAAAAACCACGGGACCTAGTCCAAAAAACCTTTATTATGATTCATATTTTTTTCTTGGCCCAAGCCATGCTCCCTTTTTTTTCTTTTGGGATAACACATCCACTAATCACTATCAACTTCGTGAAAATCACCACAATTGCAATGCAGAAAATGCAAAATACATATGCATACATAACCCATGTTTGTACGATCTAGAACTTTATTTTAGTTAATGAAATTAAAATGATAATCTCTAGCAGTCAAAGCTTTTGCTTAAGATGAACTCGTAACAGCAATGATGTTTTCTTCAAATTGGCTAGACAAAAAGACCACACTTAGAATTCACAGTCTCTGGTTGAGACCTCTCTTTCTTCATTGCTTCCAACTCCTTTATGATTCCAATGCTGTCAGAAACACTCTTCTTCTTTTGCTCTTCAAGAAACACTCTTTCTTCATTGCTTTCAACATGTTTCCCAACTTCTATTGCCATTGTGGATTTCCCTGTTCCTCCCATCCCATGCAATCCTATCATATACTTATTCTCATCTTCTAATTCCTTCTTGAGTTCCTCAAAATTTGCCTTTCTACTCTTGAAGGACATGAACTCTTGTGAATGGAATTTGATGCCTGGCACTCCGGCTGCAAGTGCAAGTTCAGGAAATTTATCAACTTCAGCAATTAATTTTGGGATAAGTTCTTTCGTCAAACTTTCCAACTGCTTAGCTCGGCCAATTTGCGAGAAGCAATTCGTACACAAGCCAAACCATGTGGTTGGCCTAGTGTCTTGTTGTAAAAGCTTATTGGCACTTTCAAGCCAGTGTTCAACCATAGGCTCAACTCGAGTCTTATTTCTTTTATTGGCTTCTTTTATTTGTAGCTCCACACTTTTTACCTTTGCTAATAGCTCTCCTTGTTCATTTTTGAAGTCTTGAACATAACTCCTGTATTTACGCAGGTACCGAATTTCCTTCCACGCTTTATGTACCAAGTCTTGGATGATTGTTGCTGCAACATTGCTACAAATATCCGACACTACCGTCTCCATCTAACATGCATATGGGATTAAGGTTACAAAATCAACTAGATCAGGGACATATAGGTACTCGCCAGCTATGATCTAAGATTATAGTATACTAATCAAGGCCGTATCATTCAATAGTAGGGAGATATCATAGAAAGAATGACATCTCTCTCTACTTCACACAAGTAAGTTTGAGTATACAAACACACACACACATAATATTTCAAGGGATGCATATTCATTCTAAAATCTGTAGCAATGATCATGACCAAAATTATATCAACAGCAATTTTTATATAAGAATCACAGCAACTACCATGATTTATAGCTAAGAAGCATGATTTGGTTATATTAAAATTTTATAATGAGTGATTAATTATTGGAGTTCGTCGTAAGTTGAGAGAGATTATAGAAAGAATGACATCTCTATCTGGCTACATCAATTCACCAACACACACACACACACACAATATTTAAAAGGATGCCTACTAATCTAAAACCAACAATAGCATTTCATGGCCAAATAAAAGGTAATTCTAAATCGTAATGTCACCATAATTACAATTCTGTCAATTCACCCCAAGTAAGTGTGTGTATAAAATATTTTAAAGGCCGCGTATTTATCCTAAAATCAGCTAAAACAATGAGCTCAATCATATCCGTGGCAATTATGTATAAGTATATGCCAGTCAAGAGAGTCACAATATTATTCATAAGTCAAATATAAAAGGCCACTCAATTTATAGATAAAGTAAGTTATGAAATTTTTCTATGGAATAAATTAAAATTATAAATATCCATACTAACTTGGATGCAAGCAAAGGCAATGTGCCAATGTTCAAGCTTCACGTAATTTTTTTGGACAAAAGCTTTACGTTTTTAACGGGCCAAGATATCTGCGAAATAAAAATGATGAAAGTTTAAGATATTAGCTGTATGAACATATAAAAGGTTGAAGTGCACATAAAATAAGAAACTAATTAATCGCCCGCACACAGATATGCAACAGTGGGTATGATACTATGATTACAAGTAGCAGTGAGGGACCCATAAATTTTATATAGTGGGAACAACATGTGTGTATCTGTTCCATAAAAACAACATAAAGAATTTTCTATTACTCATAAGTTTACATTCATCAAGTGCTTGAGGAGAAAATAGTTATTCTAATACTGATCTTTTTGAGATCCTTTTTTCATTATTGGAATTAAAATCAAATAAAAAATAACACTTTATGTTAGAAAGTATTCAACTAATATAATTATAAATTAAAATTTTTGAGTTTATTATAGGTTCAAATATATTAAATTCATCTAAATATAAGAGGAGGATGAATAAATTAAAAATAAAAGTAGATAAGTTGTGAAGTATGTTTCATTTAGAAACAGAACCGCATGTTGGCTGTAAGAGGCAGCAAAGAGAAATTAAAGAAAGTGAAGTTATGACTTGGGAGAGAAAATGAAGATAAAAAGAAGATAATATAGAGTAGTAACAAAATGAAAAATAAGATAAAACATATTAAACTTAAAAAGAGGTCAATATGCTAAATAAAAAAAGTAAAAAGATCATTTTTGAAGATTGGCGATGTGTTTCTCTAGTTAATTAGTAGGGTTGAGTTATAATTAACTAAAACAGAATATATATGTATATATATTCACACGCACACATATACACACTAATATAATTTCTATAATAAATAAATATAAATGTGGAATGCAAAGTTTAGGTATAATTAGAAATGAGTATATTACTATATATTGTAGGCAATGGATATACATCATATATATAATATGAAGAAAAAATAATAAAAATAGTTATTGTGTGGGCACATTGATTTAACTCACCAATAAATTATAGCTTCCTCTAAAATCTTTCAAAGAGTTAGAACTTATAAAATGAGTGATGTGCTAAAAATTGTTTAATATTACTTTTGGTCCTAAATATAAAATTTTGTTTGTAATGTAAATTACAATACAAATGAAATCTTATAAAATCTTATATTAATGACCGAAGATAGTACTAACTAGTATTAATTAACAACCACACTTACTTAATAGCCTTGAACAAATTAAATATTCATGTAATACATAGTAATGGCACACTTAGGGTCTGTTTGGTGTGAGGGATTTGGAGGAGAAGGGAGAGGAGGGAAAATTTTTATGAGTTGAATTTTAAAAGATTGAAGAAGTGGGGTAATAAAATTTTAATAAAGAGAATATATAAGATAAAAGAGTAAGAAAAATTAATTAAAAATTTTTAACCCCACTTCTCTAATTTTTTTTAAATTCAACTCAAAAAAAAATTTCTCTCCGCCCACTTTCCTTCCCCTCCCCTCAAACCAAACAAGCCCTTAAAAACACACCCTTCTAATATATTGATGACCATTTAATAAGGAGTAATCTAAAGAATTAAAAAAAAATACTTAAAGAGAGTTAGAAATTCAATTTTTTTCTAACAACACACACACACAAGAAAACTTTTATACTTGAACATTCCTCAAATTTTTATCTTAGCCAACCTAAAAAAATCATGGAGATATAAATTGAGAAAAATTTACAGAGTAGGCTATGAAAATATGTATACTAACCTAAATGCAGGAAAATGCACTAATGCAGTGAGGATCTTCAATATTCAAAACTTCAGATTACCAGTCAAAATCTGAGAAATAAATAAATGAGAAAGTCTAAGAGATTAACTACATAACCATGTAAAAGATCAAAGTACAAATAAAATAAGCGTGACAGTGTATGATTGCACATTCTGCATGGTTCTCTTATATACACACTCACTAATAAGTGTGTGTGATAACTCTCTATATTTTGTATATTTAAAAAATATTTTAAAAATAATTGAAGAGTTATCTATGCAATTTTGAAAGATTTAATGAGATTTTATGAAATATCGATGGATGCATTATTTATGGGATTTCAATTTAAAATGGAAGCTTTTGAGTTTAAGAATAAATAATAATGGGAAGATTTCTCAAATAAAACAAAATCAGCTTTTATTATTGTTATTGTTATTATTATTTTTCCTATTATATAATAGTTCATTTCTCTTTGTCATCACAATTTGGTTGCACGTTTGGGCTTTCACATTTGGGTATTTTGAATCACTTGCCAAATTAAAAAAAACAAAAAGGGCCTTGGTGGAAGGAATAGATTCAGGGCCAGAGACAAGTTGTTCAGTGGTTTTAGGTTTGGGCTTATGGTTTATAACTTAAGATATGAAAGTGGGCCAAGGAGCTATATGTACTAGAGAATATGTGAACCTAAAAAAAAAAAAAAAGCAATAGAATCAGCGAAGAAAAGAGAGCAGCCGCAGCAATTGACGGGTAGATTTTTTTCATCCTCTTCGTGAGCGAGAGAGCAGCGGCTGGGGAAGACGGAAGACCTAGAGAAAAAGAGAGGCACAGCCGAAATATTTTTGGGAGAGGGATTTTAATTAGATTATAAGATTAAGTAAAGTGGGATTAGAATTTATTCTAATTTACCAATAGAATAGGAATATACCTATTGGACCCATATAATCACATTAGAGTGAATTTGGACATTTATTACCTCTTGAGTAAATTAGATAGGAATAACAATTTTAACTTGAGAGATGAGTATAAATGATTGGAAGACATTTATATTCATTTAAGCTCTAGATTAAAAATTTAACATTAAGTACTTTTAATTGGGTAAATGCATGCTCTAAGACTTAAAGAAGGGATTAGCCACTCTATGTTGTTTTCATCAATTGAAGTCTTTAAATCATTAGATTTGTCTCTTTTGCATTTGTTTAATTGTCTTTCAATCTCTCCTTTGATTTGCTCAACTTAAATGAAAATGAGAATTTTAATGCCTAATTATCTACTACATTGGATCTCTGTGGGATGACCTTGATTTGCTATTATACTATTCTACGGTCCGTACACTTGTGGTGCATATTTAAAATTTAGTAGCATCAAATTTTTGGCGCCGTTGTCGGGGATTCAAGGTAATTGATGATTAGAATTAGAAATCCTTTAATAATTTAAACTTGAGCTTTGTGAATATTTTCATTTTGTTTTCTTGTGTGTGATTTGCTTTATTTTCATTGTTTTTTTGTTTGTCCTTGAAAAAAAATTGAAAAGAAAAATGGATCATTCACATCATTCATTTGCCTCAACTAGTGATAAATTGGCATATCTTGGTTTTTTATTAGGAATGTATGTGGATGGAATGAGACAAGAAAATATAAATGCTAATTGGATTGAAAATGTTGATTCTTCTCCTTATAATTGTTTTTCTTGTGTTTATTGTGGAGAGAGCCATTCACATGAGCATTGTTCATATGTTAATCCCAGTCACTATGTGAGAGATGATTTCACTAGGAATCAAACTTGTTTTGATCATTCTTAGCTTTTTGTTCCAATGAAAGTTGAGCAACAAAATTCTTGGGATTCACATTTTAGCCATTATTCAAAAGAAATTCTCCCATCTTTTCACTCTCATCCTCATTTTGAAGAAAACACCTTTAAATATAAAGAAAAGTCTAATTTAGAAAGGTTATTTGAGGAGTATGCGGAAGCATCAAAGAGATTTAATAGAGAGCAAAAGGAAATTAGAACTCTAGTTGAGTCAAGTGTACAAAATATTGGAGTCTATGTGAATCAAATTGTTTCATCTATTGAAAATATAACTCAAGCTAATTCCTTAAGCATGATTGCCACTTCTTGTGTTGATGATGAACATTGTGAAGAAACTGAAGATGTGCAATTACATGAGATTTTTGATAATGGGAAAAATGAATGTAAGCCTGAAATTAATTTGGAAGAGAATATTGGGTATCCAATTGAGGTACCAGTTGAAGAGCCTAATCTTTGTGACTTTGATGTTGAGGTTAATGGAAAGATCCCAAGAGTTGTTGTTCATGAATCTCCTATTGACTCTTTGACTCTTACTGATAAGAGTCAAGTGGATTTTGTGGGATGCTTTAAATTGTTGGAAGCTCCTAAATCTCTTTGCAAATATGTGCATGTTGAGCTTAATTTAAATTCAGTGAATGCTTGTATTTTAAGGTTGTCTATGATTGATAAAGTACAAGCAATTCACTTGAAGGATCCTTTCTTATGTCTGAAACCTTGTTGCTTGAAAAGAAATGAAGACAAGGTAATCATAGTGTTTGATACTTATAATTAGTAGTTTGTTTTGAGTAGTCTGGCTAAAGACTATAAACTTAGCGTTTCTTGGGAGGCAACCCAAAGTTTGATTTGATGTTTTGTTTTGATTTTGTAGCCCCTAATGATGTATTCCACTTTGGTAACCGCAATCAAGAGCATTCAAGAGCACAAGACGAGGATTGAGAGGGGAGTTTCCTTCTATTTTTCCTTACTTTATTTAATTTGATAGTTGATTTCATTTTCTAGATATGAGTGCTGGTTATAGTCTAGCGTTGCATGTGATTGATATCTGATATTGACTATTGATTTGAGTGTGGCATTTGTGAGTGATGCTCTATTGGTGGAAATTTAAAATCTTTGAAGTTTTTGCTATCCCTACACTTAGATATGGTTATGTCTTCATCTCCATTACTTAGGGTTGCTTGTTCACATTGAGGACAATGTGACATTTAAGTGTGGGGGTTGAGGGTACTATTGATTATGCATGACTTGTCCTTAATTTTGAAAAATTTCTTTGATTTTGCACATAAGTAGACAATTTTGAACAAAAATTTTGTTTTTATGGAAGCTTGGATTTTACTTGTGAATATTTGCAAAGTTGGTTTAATTTGAATTTGAAAAGGATTGAGTTTAATTAGAATTTGATTTTATTTTCTTGAAATGTTAGTAAATAAGCAAAGAATTTGGTTTGGATGATTAACTTTAGGATGTTAAATACCAGTGAGAAACTTGAGCCTAAATATTCATTTCTTTCAAGAGGGAGTACACTTATTGTGATTTCATCTTTAGAACTTGTCTTGAATATCTTTTGAAGCTTTGAATCCCTTTGCATACACAAAGATGATTTAGGCATTCATTTCATAGCTAGTTTGGCCAAATGTCCATCTTTTTTACATGAAAATCCTTTGCTTTACCCTATTTGAGCCTTACTTTGTTTTTAAAAGAAAATTGCATAGAGTGAAAAGCCACTTGTTTAAGAAATGCAATTTTTACATCTTTTTCTTTCCATTCATTTGCTACTTTAGTTAGTGCTAAGCAAAACAATTTTAGAAAAGAGTGAAAGGATTAGAAAGTCAATGTTATGTGAGTTGTGTAGATAGGAAAAAAATGAAATAGAAAGAAAAGAAAGATAGAAAGAAAGGTGTAAAAAAAAAAACAGAGAGAAATATGAAAATAATAATAATAATAATAATAATAATAATAGAAAAAAATAGAAATGAAAAAAAATGGAAGAAAGGGAAAAAAAAAAGATTGTTGAGTTCAATTAAATAAAAGTTATTTAGAGTATAAGTGAGTTGGTTTTATCTTAGCGGATATCCCTTCATTCTTCATGAATTTCATTAAGTTACTTAGCACTAATTAGAGTACACCTCCATATCATTTGACTACTTTCATTCCATTATCTTACCTTTTTCATTACAACCTTGGAAAAGTCCTTTTGATTTGTGTGAGCAAGAGGATAACGTAGTAGAGATGGAGATAATAAACAAGCTTATGGTAGATGGGTTGCAATAAGTGGAAGAAAGTGAAACACAGCCCTTTAATTATCTTGAGAGAAGAGTGCAAACATTTCACTTGTGAAGAACATTCTATTATCATTTGTCCTTGCTAAGTTACTTGCATTTCTACTTGCATTTTAAGAAGGTGGAAAAGAGTTTCAAGAAAGCTTCATTTTCAAAAATTTGAATTAAATTCAATTTTGTAGTGTTAGATTTGATAACCTTGCTTCTATGATTTTCTTTAGTTGTTTGATGTTTTGAAATCTTGAGGACAAGATTTGATGCAAATGTGGGGGTGTGATAATTCTCCATATTTTGTACATTTAAAGAATATTTTGAAGATAATTGGAGAGTTATCTATGCAATTTTGGAAGATTCAATGAGATTTTATGAGATGTCGATGGATGCATTATTTATGGGATTTCAATTTAAAATGGAAGCTTTTGAGTTTAAGAATAAATAATAATGGGAAGATTTCTCAAATAAAACAAAATCAGCTTTTATTATTGTTATTATTATTATTATTGTTATTCCTATTATATAATAGTTCATTTCTCTTTGTCATCACAATTTGGTTGCACGTTTGGGCTTTCACATTTGGGTATTTTGAATCACTTGCCAAATTAAAAAAACAAAAAGGGCCTTGGTGGAAGGAATAGATGCAGGGCCAGAGACAATGTTGTGTAGTGGTTTTGGGTTTGGGCTTATGGTTTATAACTTAAGATATGAAAGTGGGCCAAGGAGCTATATGTACTAGAGAATATGTGAACCTAAAAAAAAAAAAAAAAGAAGCAATAGAATCAGCGAAGAAAAGAGAGCAGCCGCAGCAATTGACGGATAGATTTTTTTCATCCTCTTCGTGAGCGAGAGAGCAGCGGCTGGGGAAGACGGAAGACCTAGAGAAAAAGAGAGGCACAGCCGAAATATTTTTGGGAGAGGGATTTTAATTAGATTATAAGATTAAGTAATGTGGGATTATAATTTATTCTAATTTACTAATAGGATAGGAATATACCTATTGGACCCATATAATCACATTAGAGTAAATTTGGACATTTATTGCCTCTTGAGTAAATTAGATAGGAATAACAATTTTAACTTGAGAGAGGAGTATAAGTGATTGGAAGACACTTATATTCATTTAAACTCTAGATTAACAATTTAACATTAAGTACTTTTAATTGGGTAAATGCATGCTCTAAGACTTAAAGAAGGGATTAGTCACTCTAGGTTGTTTTCATCAATTGAAGTCTTTAAATCATTAGATTTGTCTCTTTTGCATTTGTTTAAATTGTCTTTCAATCTCTTCCTTTGATTTGCTCAACTTAAATGAAAATGAGAATTTTAATACCTAATTATCTACTACATTGGATCTCTGTGGGATGACCTTGATTTGCTATTATACTATTTTACAGTCCGTACACTTGCAGTGCGTATTTAAAATTTAGTAGTATCAGTGTGTTGGTGTAAGATATATATACATATAGGAGAATTTAAATATTCTTTTATAATGCACTAAAAATGTTTTAAATTTAGAAATATGAAAAAAAGGCCTTCTGCACTTAAAAGAGGTTAAATAAGATAAAGGGGATCTGCTTGTATGTGTATTTTTCTTATTTAACCTATTTACATTTCATTTCATTTCTCTATAGGCTAAATTTAAAGAAAAAGGAAGATTTAAAGTAAAAGGAAAGAAAAATTTGACAGATCAATAATGACCTCCAACAAAACACTACAAAGAAACATATACATGAGGGAGGTTATTTTGGAGCACTGGTCAAGAGTTTGGAGGCCCTGTTGAAGATTGGGAAGTCATTTCGAAGCTTCTTGAGCGATTTTTTGTTTTTAACAAGAGTTTTAGTTCTTAATATGAAATTATTCACATCATTCTAGTGGTTGGCCACCTTCTGAACTTGAGTCTTGTTTCTTTTCTTGGCTTCTTCTATCTTTAGCTTTACACTTTCCACTTTAGCTAACAACTCTCGTTGTACATTTTCAAATTCTTTAACATAACTCTTGTATATATGCAAGTACCCAAGTTCCTGCCATGCCTTACATACCAGTACAGATGTCCAAAACGGCCACCGTCTAACATGCGTATGGGATTAAGGTTACAAAATCAACTAGATCGGAATATCTAGGTACTTGCCAACTGTTATCTAAGTCTACAACATACTACTCAAAACCATATTATTCTTGATTCTATTATTAAAATTCATAATGAACGATTCATCTTTAGAGGTCTTCAATAGTAGGGAGAGACATAGAAAGAATGGCATCTCTCTACTGCACCCAATTAAGAGAGTGTGTGTGTCTCTCTCTACTCCATCCTATCCTTAAAAATATAAAACATATTTGGGGATTGATCTTGATCTTAAATATAAGATAAAGTTTTCATATTTATTAATATTTTCTTAATTTACCCCTATTGATACTCCCTCAATAATAATCAAGGAGTAAATTAAAGGAATGGAAGGAATTAAGGAATATTACTATGATGTTTTAGAAAATGTATGATACATTATCTAACTTAACAAACTTTCTTAATCTAATCAAATTAAGTAAATATGTTTTATATTAAGTACTATAGAAGTAATATTCTAAAGGATGCATGTTGATCCTAAAATCAACTATAACAATGATCTTGACCAAAATCATATGGACAGCAATTTATATATAAGTTTAAAGAGTCACAATATTACTAACTTGGATGCAATATTTGAGCTTCACGTAATCTAACGAGCCAAGATCTGTGAATAATAATGAGAAAGTTTATGAGACATTGTTATTAATTTAAATACTTTAATGTTCTAAAATGTATAACAAGAAGATCAATGAAGTGCAAATACACACAATAATTAACAGAATTGCAGACGTATCATGGAATACAAAAATTACCCCTCTCCCCCGGATTTCTATGTCTTTCTGCAACAATGCCTTTGATATGGAAGCCACCTTCTGTTTTTTTTTTTTTTTGGGAGTTTTTCTTATTAAAGAAGAACGAAACCAACAATGAATAATGGAGAGAAAAATCAAAGGGTGATTTTAAATACAAAGATTGGGTAGAATATTTGGAATGTTTGGGTAGAATATTTGAAAATAGAAGGCTTTATTTTTTTGTTTATTTTGAATAAGGTTAAGAACAACTATAAGAAAATGACTGATCACAGAGATTAGAATAAATAAATAACTCAAAGACAAGGAAATCAGTCTTGTAAAAGAGTTTCCTTCAGCAGATCAGGAGCGACCATTATTTTAGTTTAAACTTCTTTTGGTTTAATTTTTTATGAAAAATAAGAACAAAACAACTTTTAATGGAGTGAAAAATAAAAGGAAGGATGGAAATGGAGTGTGCAAAGTGATTTGCAGAGGCAGAGAAATTGTAACGATTGAATGTGAGAATTGGCAAACTCAGAACTTTGAATTGTAACGTAAAAACTCTTCAACTTTAAAATCATATGTATGTGTGTGTGTGGGGAATCTGTTGATAACTTGTTGTATGGTTTAATTTTAATGAAAGCTTGACTTTTTGAAACACTGAAGTAAGGTATTACTCTTTCAGGATATCATTTTACTTTTGTTCTCAGATATTACTTCATTCATGGTTTAATGGATGCTTGGCTTATTCTGAAACTTTGAAGTAAGGTATTATTATATTCTAAGGCAACATTTTACTTAGTTTGTCGAGAATTATTTGATGCATTTCACACTGTTTTCTTGTAATTACACGTTTTTTTCAACTCACCAAATATATAGATTAATAATTTTTTAAATTATTTAAGGAATATAGGGATTATTTAATATTATAAATTGGATACATGTAGATTATTTGATATTTTTAAATTACTTAAAAATCTAATCAATAGGTAATGATTTTCTATTTAAATTTTATTTTTTACAGAAATATATAGATTCGTAATTTTTTAAAATTCAATATAGGATGATATAATTAATTAAGTACCGGATACATGTAAACTTTGAGTTGTAGCGTAAAATGATGATATATTTGTGTATACAATTAATGGAATATATACGTTGATATATAACTAATTGATGTATGGTTTGATTTTAAAACATTGAAGTAATGAATTATATAGTTCTAGGACGCCACTTTACCCTGTTAAAAAGAATTACTCTTCATGTGTGGTTTAATGGATTCTTGACTTCTTCCTTTTTCGATTGAGAGATTCCTGGCTTTTGATACATTAAAAGACGGCATATTTTATTTTCGAAGAAACGATTCTAAAGGTGCAATGTAAGTAGTTTCAAAAAAAAAAAAAATCAGACAGAGTAAAAAATGATTGAACTTGTGTTTAGGTTTCAAATAAGTTTATTTAGTTATATTCATTTCATCAAATTCTCCAATCAAATATTATCATGTGACAATGTGTCTTATTTTTGAATTATTATTATTTAATTATAAACCTAGCTATATGGAAAAAAAAAGAACATGGTTATATATAATTAGAGAATTTAATGTAATGGATATAACAAACTTGATGTAAGTATGATCCTTTTATTATTAATAAAGGTCTGATAGAGTTATAAAATTTTATCAATGTGAATTCTTATCATTAAGAAAAACCCACATGGTAAGATTTGATTGAAGAATTGGACCTAATTAATATAAGCAAATCAACCAAAGTTTTTTTCCTCTCAAAAATAGATATTGGGACTCTTTAATAAGGCCATAATAAAAAAGAATGAAAACAATACTTCTACTAATTAACATGGTTGATTAATTATATTCTTCATGCTATATATAAGTATTCAATTCCATTTAAAAAAGGCCTCTATTCATCTCCCAACGGAGACATAAAGATCTTTTTTTTTTTTAATTATAAGGGTATGCACTAATAGCATGTGTTACAAAGCGGGATAGAACCCGTGACCTTCTACTTACAAGGAAGCATCCATACCACCACACTACAAGACTATATTGATAAATAAAAAGATTGCTAAAGTAGGTTTTCATTCTCTCAATGAGGCATAAGTGTAAGAATTTCAAGCTAGGTACAATATCATGTCATGTTTGGTGTTATGGAAGAGTTTTGATAGAAGTGGAAATGTCAAAGAATGATTAAAAAAACTGAACTTGCATGATTACATTTTCTCAGGACAACAACCAGATTTTGGTATCTCAAACTTTTACATCTTCTCAATCAACCAAGTTTCTGTAAAATTTTGATGATACCGCAGATTCACAAATGAATGCCCTATTATCAAACTAATCAATATGGCAACTCAGAAACTGCATGACCAATAATGTATTATTTCACTTTTGACATAAAATATATGTCTAGTTGTAAGGATCATCACGGCATCACATAAATTTTCATTTCATTTGAAAGCTGGATAATGTCTTGAAAATATGAAGATGCTAACGTCATCATAAAAGTATGTTAACATGTGCAGTAAAATTATCTAAACTTCTCAAGCTTGTGTCTGATCCTCACTTCTGTCTTTGGGGAATTCATCTCATTTTTAGCCTTCAAACGATGGAATATGAGCTCCTTCAATTTCGCCTTCCTAGACATTTTAAGTTCTTTTCCTTCTTCTTGCCATTTGTTTTGCAATTACTATTTTCAGGCGTCTTGCCCAGAGTGAATCTTACAACATCGTTGTTTGTGTTCATCTCAAACGAGGCATTACTGGCGTATCTAGCTAGCAGCCAGTCCCAAAAACATAAAATGAAACACCCTGAATGAAAAGGAAATCTGAGGAAGAAAGTAATGTATCAATCCTGAAAAATAATACAAAAAACACAAAATACACACACAATATTTCAAAGGAAATTTAAATTACAGTCTCCAACAGTCTTGCGACTAGGTGATTCTATGTAAGTAATGGTGAGAATTGATATATTCCATTCGAAACGAGGAGAAGATGTAGCTGGAAATTATATATATCAAACTAACCTCGAAAATCAAATTACTAAACGGTACAAAATAATATAATCCCAATATTACTCTGATAGAAGAATGCTCTGTTTATCTTTGTTTCCAAGACAAGAAAAACAGAGACAAAAAGAAATAAGTCACATACTCATATCACATGATATAGTAGTTGTGCCTTACCCACCAAATGATTTTATTTAATAGAATGCAGAAGCCTTCTTTGTTTATGAAGGTATGAAGATCAGAATAGCTTTCGGCTTTTTTTTCTTCCTTTTTATTTTATATCAGAATCATATGCACAGTGAGCCAATCTTATTTGTTTTATTCAATTGCTTTATTTATTTAACTTTGTTCTTTCCAGTAAGATAGCTGATCAAAACATCTTACAGTAAGTGCCATTAATATGAAAGCCACCTTTAACTCCACATAAAACCAACCATTTTTTTATGGCAAAATAACTCCTCCATCAGTTGCCGCCATAATAGACTCAACAAGCTTTAATTTGTGTTAATCAAATCAACACTATTAAATGACCTCTTTAGTGGGCAAACAAAGACTATGTTTGAATGAAAAGAAAAGTAAGAGGAAAATAGGGGAGAGGGAATACTAGGTTTGAAAATTTCCATAAATGGTTAAAAAAATTTATTATTTTAATTTGGGGGTTTTCTTTCCCTCTAAATTTTCTCTCCATTCAAACATAAGATAAATGTTTCCATTTAAACAAAGTCTTAATTAAAGCCATGAGAGGACATTTCCTCAAGAACCACGTCAAAGAATAAAAATGCTGGACTTGCAGGATCACATTTCTTCAAAAGAACAAAGTCATTTTGTCTATTGCTCATGTAATGTGACCTTTAGGTCAGGAAAAGCAGAGCACCCTGCCCCAATTTTTAGAGATAAAATCACAACTCTCAATAACAAATGTTGTTTCATTACTTAGTTTAGGCAGTTTCGACTTGTCATATTCACTCGCTTCTCTATCTCTGTTCTTCCAGATTTACATTACAAAAATAGAACAATAAAAAGAACGGTTAGAAGGTTTTTCAATAGATTCAGGACATCAGATTGATCATATAATACAAGTATCTTGACCGAATCTTCAAAAAGTCAGAAACCAGAAATATAATGAAGAGCGCCCCCCTCCCCCCAACTTTTGGTTATCAAAACAAACATCATTTATGCGAGTTGTTCATCATGTAATATAATACTCGATCCCATACAGTATATTTAATCTTCTGCTGTTTCTTCTCCTGTTTTTCTAAATTGTTGAAGGCGTTGATGGCACTGTTCTACCTGCTTCTCCAACTTGTCAATGAGCTCATGGTACAGAGTAGGGTAGGGAAGTGAGAAAGTATCACGCCTCAAAATACTAATACGTGACTAGCATGAAGTATAAAGTGGCCATACTTTGTAAACCCTTTTATTCACTATTTTTTGTTTATAATCAGCAAGATCTACTTCCTTAATATAATATCAGGTGACATTGTAATTATTCATTCAAGAGCCTTTGTATAAATATCCAACATAATTCTCTTTAAATGAACTTCCCAACTTTATTTGCAACAATCAATCCACAAAAGAATAAATAAATTTCTTTTAAAAAACAAGAAACAACAACAAAAATGTTTTTTTTCCTCATTAAAACTTGTTTCCTAAGAGGAACCAACACAAAACTAATAACAGGCGTAGCTAGGAAGCCACATAGAATAGGCTCAACCCAAAGGTCAAGAATAACCAATGCAACTCGAAGGCTACGAATGAGAGGCGCAACCTGAAGGTTATGAATCATAGACGTAACACGAAGGTCACGATTAACTAGCGCTTTGTGCTTGGTTCCTCCACCAAAGATGCCCGCATTCCTATGAAAAATCATTTCTTCCAATTTGTAAAAACTTGCTCTTGGATATGAAAATTTGTTCTTGCTGAACAAATTCTACAAAACACTCATAATCCATATTATTTCTCCCATAAACTTTATAATCGCATTACTTAAATGCATATATAAAACAAGACTTTTCAGCGAACAAGAAAAACTAATGAAATCAAGAAAAATAGGTACACTTAGGGTGTGTTTGGTTTGAGGGTAGGGGAGGGGACGGGAGGGAGGGGAGGAGGGGTAAATTATCTTTTTGAGATGAAAGTATTTAAATTTTGGGCGAGAACCCAAAATTTAAAAGGAATAATAGGATAAATTTTGGGTTTTATAATTACAAAATTATAATTTACCCCCTACCCTCAAACGAAAACACATTTAAGGGTATTTATATTTCCCAAGTTCTAACTTATTCTGAGTAGTGAGGGCCTAACTAGAGTAATTACCCTATTGCCACGTATCAACTGACTAGTATGCTCAAGGGATTGCTTGTATCCATATTTCTCCAAGGCCTGGAAGTTAAGGTTAATGAAATTTAAATAAAAAAAATGTTATTTTAAAGTTAACAGAAAGAAAAAGCAAAAAACGTATCATACACTCATAAAAAAGAATATTTTCCAAGGTAAGAAATATAACTAAGGTGTTTTAGAAAAAAATTATATCATATTAACTAATTTAACTAAGTTCCTTAATCTAATTAAATTAGGTAAATAAGTATTATATTAAAGCTAAATCGGAGGGAGTATTAATTTAGATATCTAAAAGGATACAAAAAACTCTTTTTGTTTTTTGAATAAGTGGGACAAGAGTTAGATCTTGAGTTTGGCAATCAATGACCTTACAGCTTTACAAGAACATAAATCAACAAGCTTAGCCTAGATCGACTAACATCTGAACTGAACAATAATCTGGTGGATGTTGAATAAACGATATCTCTTTACTCACCATCCGAGCCCTTTTGGCCAAAATATCAGCACACACAAGTGCTTCCCTATAGCAGTGAATTAATTCCACATCCCAATTACCAAAAAGCAAACTCCTAGTTTCATAGGTCTCCTACGCCCAAGGGTGGGTAGGCCCAAAATCAGGAAACAAAAGCTGAACTGCTTCTGAAGAGTCTGAATACAGCTTAATTTTATTCAGCCCCACACTCCTGCAAGTCTGCAATCCAGCCTTAATAGCTTGTAACTCGGCTATCGTGGAATGTCCATAACCCAGGTTCTGCTGGAAGCCCCCTATTCATGTCCCTGCCGAATCACGAATAATTCCACCGCATGCTGCATGGTGATGCTCATTGACTGATCCATCTACGTCTACCTTAATGAAGCCTGCTGGTGGTGGCCACCACTTTACTTCACTCCTAGCTGGGATCTGGTAGATCTGGTGCTTGAATCTGCCTTGCTCCACCTCTTCCTATAGCTGATGTTGAACTTGTTGGAGTATGCTCCCAGGCTGCTCGGCTATATTCTCGAAGACTTTCCTACACCTGTTCTTCCAAATGAGCCAACACACTGACCCAAATATTTTCATCTATGGCCACTTAGTAAACCGGCGGGATGCTAGTTTATTCCTATGATACCATTCGAGCCATACCTGCAAATTACCACTAAAAAAAGTACTATAGTATAAAGGGTCAATTAAAAGTTTCCACACTCCACTTGCAACCTCACAGTCTCTCAGTAGGTGGATGATAGATTCCTAACAATCACACTCAAACAGACACTCTATTTGCTCACTTATGCCACGTTTTGCTCTGAGTATATTTGTAGGTAATCTCTCATGAAGAACTTGCCACATGAAGAGCTTAGCTCTTTCTAGAATCGGCCAATGCTAAATCTGTTGCCATAGGGGTTCCTCCCGAACCACACCCCTTTTTGTAATCATGTTATAGGCGGATCTAATATTGAAGACCCCATCTGAAGCTCGTCTCCAACAGATAACATCATCAGCCTCCTGTAAAGGGGGTTTAACAAGCTTTATTTTTTCCACAACCCAACAAGATAAGAAACACCCCCATTTAATTAGATCCCATTCTCCACAAGGCAGGACAAAATCTCTAACTATCTCATCTGGACCAAAAAATTCTTGGTTCCTTATCACATAGTGCATCAGCGGTTGATCAAGAGTGTAACACCCATGTTTTCAAAGCGTATGGACGGCTGAAGTGCAGTATTATCTTTAATAAGGAGACTGATAATCTTTTGTAAACAGCGAAAGTTCCATCTTCAAACAGTGTGTTGAGTGGGTTTTTCAAAAATCTTTTCAAAAATCGTTTTCAAATTTGGTCTCATTTTATTTTATGATTCATTTCAAGCCATCCGTTTTAGGTTCATTTCTTCATATCAGAGTTTTTACTAATAAATTCTCTGCTGGAACCCAAATTACTATAATAAATTAACGGCCCTAAATGAACGGCTGTCCACTATTGGTTCGGATGTCACTTTGCGTTTGCTTATACATAGGCGCTTATTTATGTGTCTACGATCTTGTCAGTATGAGACTGACCACACTTAAATATAAATTAAATACAACTCCAAATAGATAACTAACGGAAAATTAAATTCTAAGTCATTTGCTTCATTCGCCCGTGTTTATCTTCTTGCCTGAGGAACTACTTCCCCGAGTTGAAAATTTGTTTTGGAAAAATAGGGTGAGATTCAATTAATCTTAGTAGTAACAGATATCACTCATATAAAATGCACATATATCATGCCATGTCAACCAAAGTTATAATACAATCAACATATTCAACATTCAGAGATAAATTCATAATATGCAGAAAGCATAAAATTACCAATTCAAGGACAACCGTCCCTTGCCACAGCGCTGGGAAATTCTACTGGGCCTGAGCCCTTCTCATCTGAATGCTTAAAATTCACGATGGTACAAACATGCATATAACATATTGCATAATATGTGAGGGATAAGTTACTACCTGACAATTTTTCCAAATCTTGATCTTGATTGACGTGCTTTGGACGTCCTGGGCAAGTGTCAAGTCCTATAAATTATAATTTACGGGCTATGAGTTATTTCTTAGTCCAGTTCCTTCATAAATTATTCTCTTATGTTGGTTACCATTAGGGTCACTACATTAGGCCCAATATGAAGCTAATGAGCTCAAGCTACTCCAAAGGCTTAACTCAATTCTTAAAGGTCCAATTCTATTACCAAACTCTTAACTTTGAATTTTCGCACATTTACCAAAAACTGACAGATTTTTCATTGAACTTTGAAAAATCATAACTAATTCTAGAAAAATTCAATTGGGATGGTCCAAAATTTTGTGTAACCCTTATTAAGTCTATTTTAAGGAAAAAATACTTTCAGTAGCCGTATGACTGCACACACTTCCCAGTTTTTCTTTTTCTCCCGGCTGCCAGAAAATCTGACCAGTTTTAATGGTCTACTTCAAACATTCCTAACTCCTAGTATACTTATCGAAATCCTTTATAATTCCTATCAAATTAAAGGTCTATAAGTATACTTTAATTCTGGAAAATATCATCATCAACAGATGAATTTTGGACAGTGAAAGTTTCGCCACAACAAAACTGCCAGACAAAAATGCACACTGGCAACTTTGTTACACGAGCAGACTTAATTTCCAATTTTTGAATCTTTAAACCAGTCTGTCAAAAATTATAACCAGAGCCTATTCCCACACAATTTTTTGTGTAGAATCCAATGGAAAGCTCAAAAATACCAAAATCAAATTATTTCTACCAGATTTAGCTCCCAACCGAAATCTGCCTCCCAAAACAACAAAAATCAAGTTTGTGTTTTTGAACTCCAACAAGTCTAATACTTCATTAATAATCATATATCACCTTATATATGATTTAAAAAATCTTTAGTCTTCAAAAACACCCCTTGGTTGAATTACGTGGTTGATTCAAGAACAAGGAATAACTCACCGAAAACACGAAGTAATCGCTTCAAAATGAAACCTATGCTTACCTCTTCACATTCCTACAAGTGGTTCGGTATTCCGGTGGCACTTCGGCTAACTAACTGACACAAAACACCTCAGATGAGAAATCTGAGACCATAGAATTGAAGCTCTCATCAAGAGGAACAATGTTTATGAACACTCTAAGAGCAAGAAAAAGTGATTTAGAGAGTGAAATTGTGTGATACTCACTTACCTTGCTTCTGCGTTCTTCAAGTTCACCACCTTCTCTTTCTCTTTATCTATTTTCTTTTCTGTTTTTCTTACTCTCTCATATCTAGCCGAATAGAAATGAAATGAGAGAGGAAAGTGTTTCAATTAAATGGCCAATTGTGAGAAGAAAATAATTGATAGTGGTGTCTTGCTTTTTGCTTTAAGTGTGCCCATATGTTCCAAGTGTTGATTGTCCTTTCTCTTCCTTGTTTTGTGCTTTGGACGAAAGTGTGTTGATTAATTGATTGAGTGTGTGTGGTGTAGTGTGTGTGGGTGCTTGTGTGTGTTGGCATGTGGACCAACTCCTTCTATCTCTTTTCCTTGTCTTGACGGAATGTGTGTGTATGGATGAGATGATGTGCAATATTAGGTAGATGTCTACCTCTTTTCCCCTTTTTCTTTAAGTCTTGTCTTCTCATCTCTTCATTCTTTAAGTGCTTGTCTGATTCTAATGGCTGAGGATATGCATGTGAAATGTTTAAATATTTGATAATCATCCAATTAATTCTTTGGCCGACATGCTCATTTAAGGAGGAGGAAAATATGCAAATAAATATTCATTCCCCTTGCATCATGGTGTGTGGTAGGGAAAAGTGCTTTAATTAAATGGACAATTATAGGTGTGGTGTTAGGTAAATGTTGTCCAATTTGTCTCTTAAAATTTTTGTTTTTCAAGGACAAATCTTAGCCCTTGATTTTAGCTTCCAATTCTAACCTCAAAATCACATGGTAGATGTCCCTCTTGCCCTTGATTATGGCAATATTAACTAAATTGCCATTGGGTCTTACTTAACTTATATGGTTAAATCTTAGTCAAGTAAAATAACCATAATCATCCTAGTCTTCCCTTCTTCCAAAAACTAAATTTAACACCATGTAAATTTTTCTTTTTGATTAATTTAACCTTTACTAAATTTTGGGATGTTACAAAGACAAGACCACAACTCCTACCACGCATTAGTACTTCTTCCGCTTCTTAGTTTACTTCCTCCTCCTTTCCTAAATTCGTTCCAAACTGTTGTAATTGCACTCCATACTGATGATTGATTCCTTCTCTTTTCTACTTTTGGTATGTTATCTAGACCACAACCATACTTGCTCTTTAAACACCGAACCCAAAGTGCATGCAGTTTGGTAATCATGCCCCAGCGAAGTTTCATGATAAAAGCTTCATTTTGGGACACTAGGTCCTTCACCCCCAATCCACCATTCGCTTTCTTTAGCTTAATAGTATCCCAACCAATAAGATGAAGTTTCCTTTCATTCTCCCCTTTACTCCAGAAAAACTCTCTGCTGAGTCTATCAATCTCCTGAAGTACTCCTTTAGGAATTAGCATAATCTGCATCTAGCAATAAGGTAGTGAGGATAGAACTGATTTCATAAGAACTGTCTTACCTGCCATGCTGATCAGTTTACCCTTCCAAGGTGCAAGTCTCTTCCTCACTTTGGCCACCAATGGTGTAAACGTCGTCTTCACCCTTCTCTTATGTAATATTGGCACCCTCAAGTATTTCCCAAGATCCGGAGTAACACTAATGCCCAGAACCTGGCTAAACTCTTGGGTCCTGATGAACTACACATTTCTAGATACATAAAATTTAGATTTAGGTAAACTCACCCTGTGGCCTGACACTTTGCAAAAATTAGCCATTATATTTCTGACTCTTTCCAACTGCCTTATAGATGCTTCACAAAAAAGTATAAGGTCGTCTGCGAAGAATAGATGAGACCCTTCTGTGTTCAACCTCAAAGGTTTCCATCGACCAGCTTCTACTTCTCTAGTAATTACATGCCCCAATCTCTCCATGCAAAGGACAAAGAGATAAGGGCTTAGGGGATCTCCTTGCCTAATACCTCTGGAAGGTGAAAAGGTCTCTGTGTATGAACCATTCCAACATAATCTCATTGAAGTCAATAACACAACTCATTATTAGATTAATAAAATGATCATTCAGTCCCAGGTTCCTCAAAGTGTCCTAGATAAATCCCCAATCCAGTTTGTCATAAGCCTTCTCCATATCCACTTTTATAGCAACATAACCTTTATTACCCTTTTTGGATCGCATAGTATGGATAGCTTCTTGGGCAATTATGATGTTGTCACAACTTTAGTGCCCCCTGATGAAACTACTCTGATTTGGATAGACCAGATAATCCATCACACTTTGGAGTCTATTTGTCAACACCTTACTAAGGATCTTGAAGCACACATTATATAATGAAATAGGTCTAAAATCCTTAATTGTTTCAGGACTGTCAACTTTAGGAATCAGGATTATATCAGTTTCATTTATGGCTTGAATCCTTGACGGGTTACTAAATGCATCAATCACTAAGTCACATATCTTTAGACCAATTACTCCCCACTGATTCTGGAAGAAGTGAGGGCTTAGTACATCTGGCCCTGGGGCTTTAAATGCACTCATACTAAATGCCGCATTTTTTATTTCAATAGGGGAGGGCTCACCTTAAATGAAGTTCAACTGTGAATCAGCCAGAGGAGGGAATTGAGCCATCCAGTTAGAGGCTGGGATAACTTCACCATCCTTGGTATACAAGTTCTTGAAATAATTTAGGTCCAACTTCTTCAAGTAATCTTGGTTTGTAACCCAATTACCTTGTTCATCTTTCACAGCTTCAACCCTATTCTTTTTTCTCCTTATCATTGTTGAATTAAGAAAGAACTTAGTATTTTTATCCTCATATTGCAACCAGTGGCAACCACATAAGTTCTTCCTAGTTCACTACTCTCACATAATCTTTCCATAATTTAGCCTCTAGTCTGTTGAGTCCAGCATATGGTTGCCTTTTCAATGCTTTATTGATCCCCTCCAGTCTCCGTAACAGTTCCTTTCTTTTCCTTGGTAAACTACCCACTATAGAATTATTCCACTGAGATACATCATCTATAAACTTCTTCCTACCCCTCCACCCAATTATTTGACTGCCAAGCATTACTAACTAGGTCTGAAAACCCATCCTCCAAGCACCATGCTGCTTAATATTTGAAGGAACGACTTATTCCATTTCTCCTATAAGCATTCCTAGGGGAAATTACAACAACATGGTGATCTTATTTAAACTTTAGATGGTGAAATACTTTATAAGAAGGATGAGACAACTCCCACTCTACATTGCAAAAGACCCAATCCAAATGTTCTTTAACACCATTCCGTTCCCAAGTAAATTTATCCCCCACTATTGGAACTTCTAAAAGATTACATTCATTAACACAAGACCAGAATGGTACTAATGAGCTATAATTTGGCCTCAGACCACCTTACTTATCACAAATATCCAGGTAGGAATTAAAGTCACCTAACACCACCCATGCTTCTTGAACTATCTCCATCAAAGCCCGTAGAGCATCCCATAATTCATTTTGATTTCTGGCTCTCAGATCCCCGTAGATTAATGAGACAGTAACAGTCTTCCCTATTCTCCAATCAGTTAGATGACAATAGAGTAACTGAGAATTAGAAAATAAGTACTTTACATTCACCTTATTCTCATTCCAAAGCAACCAAATCCCCCGAGTAAACCCAGTGGCTTCAACACGTAACCTATTATTGAACCCTAAATGACGAACAACATTATTTGCTCTTTAACCACTAACTCTAGTCTCCATTAATCCCATAACATCTATCCCATATAAATTCACAATATCCTTTAGAATACGTGGGAAGGAGCGGCCACCTATCCCATGACAATTCCATGCAGACATAATCATATATAAATAATAAGTGAAGACAAGAAACTAAGAGGACTCACTTATTTGGAGGAATATTCTCTCTTCCAACTTCCTTTATCTTGACCCCACCTTTCTAGACTTTTTTGGTGTTTCCTGATTTCCTACTCTTGCCTTCTTGATCCTACTCTAGCTGACTTATCTGTAACTTTGGCATCGATTCCCGAACACCAGAATTTTCCTCACTAAGCTTTGAACTCTCTCCTAGCGGAATAGAGCCATGCATCTTATCCAGTGCAATTGGAATGGGCTTGGTATTTATGCATTGATCTTGTACAATTATAATTGGGGAGGGTTTGTCCATAGAGCCACTAAGTACACAATGGGCCCTTTGCCCTATATTTCCTTAGGATTTCATTTCGGTATGCACAATGGGCTTAGGCCCATTCTTATTTGTTGCAGAGATATTTTGGTTTCCCACTAGCACTTCATTTAAACACGTGGGCTCCACACCTTCTTTTTCCTTAATCATATACATTGCTTTTTGGTGTTGCACGTTCTTTTGCTTCACTTTTCCTCTAACTTCCTTCCCACAATCAACTCTAGTATTTCCTCTTTCCTTATCTTCATACACAACAATCTGATTATTCTCCCTCCCATGTGAGACCCTTCTCGATTCTTCTGCACATCTCTGGCTTGCTGGTATTTCTCCATCCTCGTCCCAATCCGTGATTACTGCATAACGGGATATTTGAGATCTACCTCCCATACTCCTACCCAATCTAGGATTCATAGGCGTCTTTTCTACTTGTACCTTCCTATCATCTCTTCTTGGAGCTCGAGGTTTACCCTTCCCACATATTAACATCCATAGACCGAACTCTTCACCTTTTGTCGGTAAGGAATTTTTCGGTGACATCGCCAGGGGCTGTGGCTTTTTAACTTGTTGTCTTCCTTCTTCTTCTGACAAATTACAGGACCCTTTCCATATACAGGATTCCTTCTGATGCCCATACCTCCCACAAGCAAAGCAAATGAGATTCAACCCCTTATACTCAACGTTATATAGGGCCGAAGCAATTATAACTCTGGGTATTAATCTTTTTTGAAGATCTAATTCCACACAGATTCTTGCGTATCTTCCTCTTTCCACCCTGTCGTTGCCTTCACCCCTTTGGTTCAAGGTGTGTAAATCAACCTTCAGAGTTTTCCCAATCATATCACCCAGTCTAGAGATATATTTCTTCGAGTAACAACTCAAAGGCATATTCGGTATCCTTACCCATGTTGCTATTTTTCCCAAAGAATTATGAAATGGATCAAATAGATGTGACCATCATTGTACCAGGACGTTGTGTTGCGCCACCACCCACGGACCATCAAATAAAACTTTTTTTTAATGAGACCTCCTGTTTTCCTCATTGGTGAAGTGAACTACATAATAGTTGTTTGGGAGATCAATGATTTCAAATTCATTAAACTGCCACGTTCGACTCAATAACTCCTTTAACTTAAAGAAGTTAAATTTTGCCCCCAGTACAGTTATAATCAAAGAGCTCTTCCATGGTTCATAGCTCTCATTAAACTACTCCTCAGACATCGGCATGACTGGGTATATATTTATAAGCTTCTTTATTTGCTCTGAAGGTTCTGGCATTTTCCACGTTTGATCTAATAAGTCTGACATCAGAAAATCCTCCTCTATGCTTGATGCTCCATAAGCTACACCATTGAAATCCATACCTTTAAACCCTATCAACGAATCTTTGTATGAGAACTTGGTAGACCCTATCGGTTTCACCTGCACTTTCTCCTGTTCTCGGTTTTCCTCACACAAACACTCTGTATCATCTGCGTCCACCATCAAGTCTGACATTATTGTATCCTCTTTGATCTCCTTTCTCGATTTTTTTGTAACCGTGACTGGCGCTAGTTCCTCCGGTGGCCTGTCTAGCGGTACCTTTTGGATGTTAGCCTTTTCCATAAAAGAACTAAGCTTTGACACGGTTTTCAAGAGAGAGAAAAAAATACTCAGAGCCTGTCTTATACAAAAAACTCTTTAAACCATAGTGCAAGCACACCAGGAAAATATGGTTCGTATAGAAGACAATTTTTATAACAACCTATGATGAAGTAGATAATTTAATTTCTAACATTAAAATTTCCAAAAACTGAGTGAATTTTATGAGGATGCAGTTCATGTACGAACATCTGCAACAAATTATAGTGAAAAAATTTTATGCATCTTGTTGTTTCTATTATATATTACGCAATGCCCTTACTTTATTCTACATTGTATTTCATTGTCATATGTGTCTCTTTGTTATCTCATAAACCACATGCGAAGTAAATAAAAGGGTGAATGGGCAAGAATAGCTAAGTTAATTTGTCAAAAGTGCAGCAGGCATCATATTAAAACAATCAGGTGTAAAAGTGCCAATGAAAATTACAAGAGAGACAAAAAAAAAACACAATCGTTAACTTCCCAAGATGTCCGTTTTTTTCCGTGGGGCCCACGTGTGTCCAGTCGTTCTCCGCATTCTCATCTTTTGCTGCCTAACTAACCCTCTCTCCCTTCACTCCTCTCTTCTCTCTCTTCACTCTGATCTCTCTCACTCACTTCTTTGTTCTTTTCCTGCCATTTGTTTTGCAATTGCTATTTTCAGGCGTCTTGACCAGAGTGAATCTTACAACATTGTAGCTTGTGTTCGTCTTAAGTGAGGCAATACTGGTGTATATAGCTAGCAGCCAGTTCCCAAAAAAAAAAAGGGCATCCCAATTTGAAAAGGAAATATGAGGAAGAATGTAATGTGTCAATCCTGAAAAATAATATAAAAACACAAAATACATACATAATAACCCAACTTAGAGTACAGCCTAGAACTTTTTTTAATTTAATTTTTTCAAAAGAAATTTAAATTACAGTCTCCAACAGTCTTGCAACTAGGTGGTTCTATGTAAGTAATGGTGAGAATTGATATATTCCATTTGAAACAAGTAGAAGATGTGGCTTGTTTATCTATGTGCACACACACACACACATATATATATATCAAACTGACCTGGAAAATTAAATTACAAAGAGGTACAAAATAATATACTTCCAATATTACTCTGACAGAATAAATAATGCTCTGTTTTCCACTGTTTTTAAGACAAGAAAAACAGAGACAAAAAGAAATAAGCCATATGCTCATATATCCGAGTCATTACTTGTAACATCCCGGCGAGGTTCTTGAATTTACCGGCTAGTTTTCCAGATTCTGGCAACTTTCTCCAGATTTCAGTGAGTTCTTCTTCACAGTTGCAGCGAATCTTCTAACTCTAACACCACAGCATTTTCCTCTATTGGCCATCTCTGTGTTACTCCAGTGAGTTTGTGACTTTCCGGCGGATTATTGAGTTTCCGGTGACTATTTCCCAGTTTCCGGCGACCTTTCCGGTTGTTGGCGAGCTCAATTTCATGGATGTTCAGAATTCCAAACAAATTGCTACCAATGCTACTGAAAGCTCCAATGAGTGATGAAGTTTTCAACTCTTGAGAATTGAGGATTTGGTTTGAGTTCAAGAACTACAATAGGGAGTTTTTTTTGTTATTTTATGAATTTTTTATTGTTATTGTAATCGATAACTATATTCTAAAGTAGTTGTAGTTGAATTTTGTTGTGAGTTATTTGGATTCCATATTGTTGAATTAAGATTGTTTATATTGTGTTTGGAGTAGAATTTAAATTGTCTTTCGATCTCTTTATTTGATTTGCTCAACTTAAATGAAAATGAGAAATTTAATGCCTCATCACTAATTTACTTGAATATCTGTGAGACGAATTTGATTCGCTATTATACTATTTTTCACAGCCTATATACTTGTGGTGTGTACTTGAATTTTAATAGCATCAATGCTTTTATATAATAATTTTTAGGGTACATATTTACCATATTGGGTACAATTTTAAGACTTAGTGTGTATTCGGATTAACTTATAATAGCTTTTATAATTTATGAGGTAACTATGTGAGAAGAGTTTTGTCTCGATTTACAAAAAATTGTTTTTGAAACCATGGTTTCAGAGCTTGCCGAACACACATTAAATTTGTTGAGAACAGGGAGATCAATCTCAATATTTTGATTCTGGTGAGGTGAGCTATTGTCACCTCAAGGTTTTCCAAACACATATTTCTCAACTGAGTAACCCATGAGATAAACACAGACTCCAAATGCACAAGCTTTCTAGAATGGGAAGTTAGAAATACATATTCTAACTTTTCACATCTGATGATTCCAATTGTGCGTAACTTGGGAAAGATAGAGTTGGCATTCATTTAATGATTACCATCCACCTCCTTTGTTACTATATGCTCTAATTTATCACAGTCCAAGACTACCAATTTTTCTAACAATTTAATCGATGAGGCAATGGATATAGAAAATAGAGACCTTAAATTTGATATACCTCAAATCTCATCTCTCTCAAATTACGCATACATACAATGGTGGTGTAAAAATACCATGAGATGTATTGTTAACATATTTCTCCTGCATTCCAAACAAATATATTAATTCATCTTTAACTAGTAAAAACTGTATATATTAAATTGTTATGTTTTTTTGTTGTTGTTTGTCTCCTCAGCGACGTAGCACCACAGGAAAACGGATGAGAGCGGCGGGAGGGAGGAGACATTCTATTTCAATTTTTATAAAAATAAGGGGAAATTAAAATAAGAGATCTAGAGAAAATAATATTTATTATAAAGGTCCATAAAAATTGGAATTTTTTAGAAGGACCAAACATCATAATATAAATTTAAAATCATTAAATTGGCCCCAACCAATAGAGCCAGTAATATGGGCTCAACCCGTGAGCCCGCAGGTTTTGACGGTTAGGGTTGGGAAAACCCCAATCCGCAAAAATGCGGGCCGCACAGGCCCGCACCGCATAACCCGCGGGTTAATGCGGGACAGCCCGCGGGTTGGCCCGCAAAATTTTTTATTTTTTTTATATATAAAAATTTTATAAAACTTATAAGTTTTTCACTCTTATTTGGGTACCTCTCAATCCAAAGAGAAAAAATCTTAGCTTCTTTCCTTCTTCTTTAAACAAAATTATTATATTTTGGTTGCTTGAGGATGAGTTTATGTTTTGTTTATAAACTTTAAAAAATTTGATAACTTTATTTCTTAAATTTTAGATTATGTTTTTAAATTTTTATAAAAGCAATGATTGATACTAGGAAGGTAAATTTAATTACTCGTATATATGTGTCTTATATGTTTAATCCTCTTTAAAAAACATGAATTTTTTTTTCAAAAAAAAATGCGGCCCTGCAGGTTGGCCCGCAACCCGCACACTGCGGGTTAGAGTTGGCATTTTGCCAACCCACAGAAGTGCGGGCTGCACAGGCCCGCACCGCGCGGGCCGCCGGTTGGTGCGGGCCAGCCCACAACCCGCGGGCTGGCCCGTATTCCCAGCTGTACCAACCAATCCTCCAGAATTATCTTTTGTATTCATAATTAAAAAATAACTAAAATTACAACTATAACCACCCATATGACATGATTGTATCTTAATATATGATTGTATCTTTTTTTTTTAATTTTCAATATATTATTCAATTAACAACAGTTGAACTCATACTTCTTTAATTTTTATTTTTCACCAATTGATATCATTAAGTTGTCCAATTTATATTATCAATGCTAATATCAATTAAGCTCTTTTCTCATGTAAAGAAATTTAGTTTTTTCACAAAAATAAACATTAAATTCATTTCATGTTTTTCAGAAATATAATAGATTACTTAGTTTTTTTTTAATTTTATTAAGATTAAATGAATGTTTTAATGGACATAAATTTCTTCTAAAACAAAAATAAACCATATAAGCTTTCTTGGTTTAACATATATGATAAATTATAAAAGACCTTGAGTTTTATTAAAATTATATAATTCTATTTTTAATTAAATTTCTTATTGATTTTAAGAAAAAATATTCTTAACATAATTGAAGAATATGTAATTTTTTTTACCATAGATATATGTGAAAATTGTGAAAAATAAAAATTGAGAAAACTATTGTTTAAATGAGTGAAACTTAGAATTTTGTATTAGTTTTAAAAATAGAATGTGGAAAAGGTAGAATGGAATGTAAAAGGTTTTGTTAGGGGCATTTTAGTATGTTTAATTTTATATTTTTGCATTTGACCCTTATAAATAATTACAATTTTTATGGTCCTTCTCCATTCATATATCTTCTTCTAGGTCCTTCATTCTAATTTTCAAATAATTAAGAAATTTAATTTACAACGTTATAAATTCTTCTCAGTCGATCAAATGAAACCATGAAGCAAATTTTAAATAGTTAATTTTTTTAAGAAGGGAGTATAAATTTGATGTGAAAAAGTGATTAAAACCTTCAAGAAGTTCTGCAATGTTCAAGAACACATAAATAATGCGAAGAAAATATGCATAGTTTGAAGATCTGAAAAATACCACTTCAATGAATTCATATATTTATAAATTAAGGAATAATTTTATTTTACATCAATATTATAATAAGGGATAAATATTTATAGTAATCGATTTTATTTATTTTTATATAATATATTAAGGTTTTTTTTTTTTGTTATAACAAAGAAAGGGACTAAGCTATGAGTGCCTACAAAATTGGGTGAGGAAAAATTCAATTGGGCTTACATCATCTGGCCCCAACCATTAGGCACTTAAAAGACATTCTCAATGTTATTGGACTAAACCTTGGAACACGTTGACCCAAAAGAAACAGAGGCAACTCTGTTCAACATAGTTGACTTATAGATGGATTTAATAAACTCTATTTGTTTTTTTTTTCCCGCCTAGAAAGCGTGTCTCTTTTGTAACACATATCTTCCGACTATAAATATAAGAATCAATTAATTTTTTTTTAGAGAGATAAAGAAGTTAAATTAATTACTCACTTATAGCATATGTTGTGTATCATTAGATTACATATCAATTTATAAGTTAAGCAAATTAATTTCAAAAAAAATGATAAATATAAGTATTTTAAAGTAATTTATTTAACTTCTTTAATCTATCCAAAAACTTCAATTGGATCTTATATCAAGGACCAAAAGGAGTAATATTTTTTTATAAGCACATAATTTTTAGTGTTATTGCTATCTAGGAATTTTTGAACATAATTTTTAGTGTTATTGCTATCTAGGACTTTTTGAAAGACAACTTATAGAGCCTAGAGTAGAAAAAAGAATGTTTAGTTTTGAAAGAAGACGATGAGTTCTTTAAGAAAAGGAAGAAGTTTCTTGTTTCTATGACAATAAAGCATTAGAATATAGTCTTTTGTCGATACTTAACAATAGCAAGGTCAACAGTTGAACGAGATGCCGAGCAAGATTCATACTTTCCAAATTAACCCTTCTGGGTAAGGACTATGACTTTTTAGATGAAAGGAAAAAAAAGACCTACCATGAACATAACAATGCTATCCTGATTCCCGTAATATGCTAAAATGTGTTCTGCTTCCTCTGCTTTAGAGTCTCCTCTGCTCTAGTGGCCTTTAAGCACCATCGTATTGGAGGCCTTTTTTTTGTTCATGTGATTTGTTCTGGTAATCAAAGCATTCAATAAGCCATGAACAACAGAAGCAGAAAAGGAAAACATTAATCAATAATTATTATGCTTAAAAACATTAACTTGGACAGATCTTTTTCCACGTTTCTTAAATTTATTAAGGAAATTTAAACGGCATTCTCCAACAGTCAAAGCTTGTGCTTAAGATAAACTCCCAACAACAATGAGGTTTTCTTCAAATTGGCTTCCACATTCTCTAGTTGATGCCTTGCTCGTATTTGATCTTCCACCATGTTAGACCACTCTCTTTTCACTTCTTCCAACTCCTTCATGAATCCAATGGTGTCAAAAACACTCTTCTTCTTTTGCTCTTCAAGCGACAACAATTTGATCTCACACTCTTTGATTTCTTTTTCTTCGCTACACAGTTCAAACTGCAAGTTAGATATTTGCTCCCTCAACTCTGCTTCCCTTGTTTGAGCCTCAACCATAGAATTCTTAGTCTTGTGAATTTCAGATAAAAGAGTCACGGCTGCTTCTTTTCGCTGTGAACATTGTCCGATCATTAGCTTCTCTTTTTGTTCAAGCTTGGTCATTGTGTCATTGGTAGCATATGCTTGCTTGAAGGAAGGTAGAATAGTTTTGATTTGTTGTTGCAAAGAGTGTATTGTAACTTTAAGACCATCATCAGAACAATCTGAGGACAAGGTGTTGAGAGCATTCTCAAGGCAGTGTTTACTTTCCTCAGAGCTAGCTATTTCATTTAGACCCATCTTCAATGAGTCTTCCAAGTCAGCGAGAGCCTTAGTGACCTCATTATTATCTTCAAGAGCAGTAATTTTGGATGCATAAGGCATGTGAACTTCCATGTCAGCATCTTCCTCCATTATTTGGAATAATCTCATGAGATCATCATCCTCATGTCGTTTAGACACATAAGGCATGCAAGTCTCTGATTGTGTGACCTCCTGAAGTGAACAAGAATAGACAAATGTTATTAACTGTTTCATGGGGAAAACATCATACCAAAAAAATAAAAAAAGCAATAAACTGAAAACATACTGGTGCAGATTCATTAGTGTAAATATCTAGAAAGCTTGATTGTGAATTATTTGATTTTGTTCCAGTACTGGAAGTTTCTATTTGAGGCTTCTTGGGAGTAGAGATTGAAGGGATCTGAGACCAGAAAAATAGAGAAATTAATGTCAGTGAAAGTTAGTAAAGTACCAATAGTGCAAAAATTAAAGGAGGGTAAAGGAAAGGGTAATTATTTACTAATGAAGAGCTCGTTTCAGTAGAAGTGGATGGAATTTCCATTGCTATTTTATTTGATGTTTCTCCAACACTTGCTTCAATATTCTGCATAGCATTGAACGACATCAGTTTCTTGTTTCTGTGACAGCAAAGCATTAGAATATAGTCTTCATTAGATTGTTAATTAACCTTTTGTGAATCATGAGGATGCATATCATGTTCTGTTTTGGGGAGTGCTTGGTGATCAAGTGTGATTTTCTTGCGCTTGCCCTCAATGCCAACCTCATTATCCTAAATATACAAAAAAGCACCATGAAATTATGTCATTTACCATAAATTCCACCCTTATCAAGAAAGGCTGTATTCTTACATGTGGACACTCATTTTCTGAAGGAACAACAAATGCTGTTGGTGATGACTTGCTTGATTCTGGTTTCATGATTTGATTTGTTGTGAGAGCTACTTCATCTAGTTTTGAACATTCTTGAGAGGTTGGCTCCATTGTTTTCTTTATAATGTGTTGCATAGCACAAATAAGTCATTGGGCTTGCAGTTAGTTCTAGCTCCATCTCTTCAGCAGGAGTAATCTTTACTAGCTAATTTAATTTTTCTATATATAACCAAGAAGGTGTTTATCGGGGATTTGCTCTTAAAATATCTGAATTTGATTATGGTTTGAATGGTAAAGTATGATAATCTTACTTGAGGAGATTCAATTTGTGAAGGAGCAACAAATGGCACAAGTTTGTTGGTTTGTTCTGAATCCTTGCGATCATCAGCTTCTGATTTTGAACTTTCTTCATCACTTGCCTCTTCTATTTCCTTAATCTGTAATATATAGGAGACCACAAAGAAATTAAAAAAGTTGTGGATTTAATTTATTGATATTGCTTTGGCCAAAAAAAAAATTTATTGATATTACTCCAAAATTTGGAAGCAATCGACTTAAGTAAAAGAGAAATATATCTATTGGCTGCTTAAGTGTGATAGATTATAAGAATGTATGCTATACATACATTTGATGAGCCATTGTTTTGTTTGGCTGTTGGCTGCTTAAGTGTCTGGTTTGTTTCTGTTAATCAAATAAAGAGAGGTTGCTGTGTATATGGCACAGATAGGGAAAACAGGCTTGAGGTATAGATTGAATAGAGTTTATGCTTACTTTTTTTTTTCCTAGGCCCTTTCTTCTAGCATGCTCATGTATGACTATTTCTCTGTTCTTTTTATTTGATAAAAAAGTTATTCTTTTTTAAGCTTAGAGTGTAATGGGTTTTCACCTCTTTCAATAAGACTATCTCTCTATTTTTATTTAATAAAAGTCACTCTATTTGCTCAAAGATCAATGTTGATTAGCTTAAAAGTCGTGACGTTTTTTAACCATTTTGAAACCTTTATATATATTTTTACACCATTTTTTATCGGTATATCTACTAAATGATCAATGTTGGTTGACTTAACAATTTGGTAAATTCATGTGTACTTTTTTCTTCCAAAGAAACTTTGTAGTGTTAGGCATTCATGGAACAGATTTAAGACCATGCTCTTTGCAAGAAGAAAATGGCCATCCCTTATATAAGAATTTGTTCGGCTCCTCAAATTTTAGTTGGTCCACAGCTACCATAATATGCAAAGATGTGAACTCATTCCTCTGTATTTGTGGTCTTTCAGAACTGGAACGTTAATCGGCCTGTTACAAACAAATAATATTTATTAAAATTGTTCATGATATATTAAAAAAGAGAGTACACTCTATGAATACCACAAGACAAGTTTAATCCAATCATATTTTGCTATCATAGGTAACAAGTCTTTCAAGTTAACTTGGACAGAATCCATAGCTCCACACACATCACCACTTCAAGAACAGGATTTTCCATAGCAGAATCTAAGAAAGCCTTAGTAGCTAAATGACTGGATATGAAAACATTAAAAAGGTGGCCTATGCATTTATTCATTCTGAACAACGTTAATTCTTCGATCGACATAATGAAACGTTAGCGCTCAGCTATGTACTGAAAAAATCTATCAGGTTCGGCTTCATGAAAAGCCAGTCTTTTAATGGATACGCATCTTAATTTCAAATCTATTTGCTGTAGAGTAGACTATAACTAAACAAACAAACAAACAAACAGGAAAGGATACACTTCTGTGAATCCTATTTGTGAACAATGAAGAAGCTTCTCACTACTCATTTTAGGAATAGAAGGGGGGAGACAAAAAAGAGTAGAGGAAAAGACATGTTATCTCATATACTATGGCTCCTCCTCCCAAAAAACTCTGATTAATCTCAAATATAGAACGTTAACAAAGGTTCAAGCTTTCCAAATTAACCTTTTTGGGTAAGGACTGAGTTCTTAGATGAAAGGAAAAAAACAAATTAACCTAGAGAAAGACATGCCCTTTCTGGTAGATTTCTCCGTCTGACATACTCTGAACATGACAATGTCAAAAGAAATATTTAGGACCCATCGTAGCATATTACAAAAGAATGTCAAATTATTTAACTCTACTTAATTCAGGACTGTGCCAGAAATAGGGTGGCTCCATGTTTTTCTCTACTCTGCAAAGCTTCTAACTTTGACTGAGTACTGATTCTTATCACAAAGCTTATGTGCGTACAGATGATTCAAAGTGTTGGAATCAACATGTTGTAACATTTTCACTGATTTCCCATTTTTTTTCATTTACCATTGTCTCCCCATCACATGATTCTCTGCCTTTGGTTATGATTTTAATGATTTTTGCGTCAAATTCATGATTGAGACAATTTGAATTGCTATCTGCTAACACCACTGCTCCTAGAATCTCCCCCAAGAATGTCTCCTGTGAATTGCCATATAATGGCATCAATACTTATACCTTAAGAAGAAGAAACAATGCCTCTATAAGTCAGGAGATTTAAACCATGTTTAGTTTCTCATTAGAAAACAGCAAAATCATGATTTTGATACTTCTAAGTCAGGACATAAGCATGTTTGGATTCATGTTGAGAATGACTAAAACCATGGCTTTGTTGGTCTTCAACGTACACACTTCTGATCATAAGAGATTGATAGTTTGCCTGTATGAATGGGTTAAGTTGCATCTAGTATTTTTAGAGTATCTTTTTAACAGTACTACTCAGTATTCTAAAGTAGTTTTTGGTCTATTCAGTTTTGTAAAGTATTTTTTCCATTAGCATCTAGTATCTTAAAGTGATTTTTTTTTTTTTGCAATTTTACCATTTAAGTACTTAAAAAAATATTTAATGCATATTACTATCTACTCCTCCAGTCCTTCATATAAGACATATTTACCTAATTTGATTAGATTAAGAAAGTTAGTTAAATTAGTTTACATGACATGTATTTTCTAAAACACGATAAACATCTTCCTTACTTCCCTCCTTCCCTCTCCTTTTTTATTATGGTTGAGGGAGCATCAATAAGAATAAATTAGAAAAAGAAAACTATATCTTATATTTAGGATCAAGATTAATTCCCCAAATATGTCATATTACTTGATACATATAACTCTCTTCTACAAGGGGCATTCTCATTGCCTGCAATACTGCAAACATGCTCCCATTTAAGAGAAAACTTGGGCTTGTTCAAATTAGGATCTTATGTTAAGAATCAAATTCAATCCACAGCTAGCTCTTATTTTCGGGAGTGGAGGTAGCATTAGATAAGAATTTGTCCAGCTTCTCAAATTTAGCTAATCCACAACTACTGTAATACGCTAAGATGTGTACTGCTTCCTCCGCTTTTGAGTCTCCTCTGATCCAGTGCTCTTTATTTATTTATTTATTTTTGAGATACAAAGGCAAGCCGAAGCTTGAATTAACTAGAGCTAGGACATCAGACTAGGTACATATCATAGAACAGCCAAGACACGAGCTAAGAGCAACAATGCAAATCCTTTAGGCACATCTCTAAGTACCCAGCCGGAATATCCTGGTGTCTTTCTCTCACAAGAAAATCAACGCATCTAAGGGTGTTCCTTCGCGCGTGCCTCAGTTCCTTCTATGCTAAGATGTGTAATGCTTCCTCTGCTTTGTCATTTGTATTTCTTTGTCACCTCACAAGCCACGTTCGTAATAATTGAAATAATTGTTAGGATAAACAACTAAACATAACATACTGCTCTAGCAATGACTTATCTGAATTTGATAATTGAAAATTGACTCTTAAAATAGAAAAGGAATTATTTAATAGTCACCTTTTTCAGAGTATAAAATATGAGTTAGAAAAATGCATTAAATATATCAAAAAAATTAGCTCAAGTAAACAAATAAAAGAACGCACAATTTTTTAACGTGGAAAACTCCCTCGATGTGAGAGATAAAAACCACGGGACCTAGTCCAAAAAACCTTTATTATGATTAATATTTACAACAATCCTTTCACAATTCTTGACCCAAACCATGCTCCTTTTTTTTTCTTTTGGGATAACTCATCCACTAATCACTATCAACTTGGTGAAAATCACCACAATGACAATGCAAAAAATGAAAAAGACATACATAACCCAAGCTTGTACAATTTAGAACTTTATTTTAATTAATGAAATTAAAATGACAACCTCCAGCAGTCAAAGTTTTTGCTTAGGATGAACTCCTAACAGTAATGATGTTTTCTTCAAATTGGCTAGACAAAAAGATCACTTAGAATTCACAGTCTCTGGTTGAGACTTCTCTTTCTTCATTGCTTCCAACTCCTTTATGATTCCAATGGTGTCAGAAACACTCTTCTTCTTTTGCTCTTCAAGAGACAACAGTTTGACCTCACACTCTTCAAGACAAACAAGGCATGCAAGTCTCTACCTGAGTGACCTTAGTTTCATCCTGAAGTGAATAAGAATAGGCAAATATTATTCTTACTAATATAATCTAGTAAGAAATTGTGATATTTTCTCCAAGAAAAAATAGGGAACTCTAAAAACAAAGTTATAAATGGTGATCAACATAAAAATTATTATTAATTTTTTCAAAGAAAAAACATTATATTCGAAAAACAAAGCAATAAACTAGAAACATACTTGTGTATCTAAAAGGTCTGATTGTGAGCTCTTCAATTTTGTTTCATTTCTTCTCGGAAGTAGAGATTGAAGGGATCTAAGACCAGTAAAATAGAGAAATTAATGTCAATGAAAGTCAGTAAATTATCAATAGTGTAAAAATCGAAGAAGGGCAAATGGAAAGAGTAATTATTTACCAATGGAGGGCTCTTTTCAGTAGTTGTTGATGGAATTGCCATTGCAATTTTATTTGATGTTTCTCCACCGCTTGCTTCAATATTCTGCATAGCATTGAACGACATCAGTTTCTTGTTTCTGTGACAGCAAAGCATTAGAATATAGTCTTCCGTAGATTGTTAATTAACCTTTTGTGAATCATGAGGATGCATATCATGTTCTGTTTTGGGGAGTGCTTGGTGATCAAGTGTGATTCTCTTGCCCTTGCCCTCAATGCCAACCAAATTATCCTAAATTATACAAAAAAGCACCATGAAATTATATCATTTACCATAAATTCCACCCTTTTCAAGAAAGACTGTATTCTTACTTGTAGACACTCATTTTCTGAAGGAACAACAAATGCTGTTGGTGATGACTTGCTTGATTCTGGTTCCATGATTTGATTTGTTGTGAGAGCTACTTCATCTAATTTTGAACCTTCTTGAGAAGTTGCCTCCATTGTTTCCTTTACAATGTGTTGCATAGCACAAATAAGTCATTCAGCTTGCAGTTAGTTCTAGCTTCATCTCTTCAGCAGGAGTAATCTTTACAAGCTAATTTAAATCTGAATTAGACGATGGTT
This sequence comes from Inga oerstediana, assembly GCA_963210345.1. Classification (NCBI taxonomy): domain Eukaryota; kingdom Viridiplantae; phylum Streptophyta; class Magnoliopsida; order Fabales; family Fabaceae; genus Inga; species Inga oerstediana. Next base: position 76,977,513 of record OY723400.1, read on the forward strand.
TGAATGGTAAAGTATGATAATCTTACTTGAGGAGATTCAATTAGTGAAGGAGCAACAAATGGCGCAGGTTTGTTGGTTTGTTCTGAATCCTTGCCTTCGTCAGCTTCTGATTCTGGACTTCCTTCATCAATTGCCTCCTCTATTTCCTTAATCTATAACATATTGGAGACCACAAAGAAATTAAAAAAGTTGTGGATTTAATTTATTGATATTGCTCCAAAATTTGGAAGCAATAAGCATAAGTAAAACAGAAATATATGTGTTGGCTGCGTAAGTGTGATAGTTATAAGAATGTATGATATGCATACATTTGATGAGCCATTGTTTTGTTCAACTGTTGGCGGGTCTCTCTTTACAGTCTTCTCTGCTATTTCTCTTACCCTCTAAACAATAATATAATAGAATATATCAAAGAAAATGGAATGAGTAGAAGTCATTCATTAATGAACATATTAAATTGTAAAAGATCAAGTGAAAAAAAAAATTTGTGGATTAAATGAATTAACTTTTAGCAAATTAAATTAGTAAGGGGGAAATCTTTATGTATCTATGGGCGACCTTGATAACTTTAAGTTTGATGTATGAATATACTGTCTCTTTTTGCTTTTTCTTTCATTTAATTGGGCCATTTTATTTTGGTACATACATTAACAAGATGTTCAAGAAGATCATGTTTATCCACGTGGCCCTTGTTCCTCTAAGATTCTACCAACCATTTCCAATAGCCTAACCAAACAAAACAGTTCCAAATATATATTATAGTGAAACAAATCATAGCAAAGGAGATGTTGGGACAATCCTCTACTTCACGGCATATCACGGTCTGGAAATCAATTGCTGGGCAGATAGTTTGAAGTTTTGGTAGATAACAAAGGGATATCGGAAATAGCTTTGGGAAGACATAAATCTTCCCTCTGGTTGAGAAGGAGGGGCAAACAATAATTTTGATTGGAATGTGGCTTTGGCCATAGGCAGAGAGTGCCAACCTCTTAAATGCTTAGGAGGTCTGTTGTGATTTATGTTTGTGTTGTGTGTTCATTGTGGTGTCTTTGGTTTTGTTTCTTGTTGAGTTGCAAGTGTTACTTTGATTGTATTTCATGTTTTTGGGTGTAAGAATCATGGTTTCCCTTTATAACAACATTATCGTTCTAATGCATTTCCACTCTTTTCCCCTGTTTTCATCTTTCTTTCTTTTTTTTTGTTGGTTGCTAGTATAAATTAGGCAGGGTCGTAACAGTAACATATACGGTAACACAAAGAAATTGACATTGCACCATAATTTGGAATCAATCAAGACGGCAACAAGTAAGAGGCAAATATAAATGTTGGCTTCTTATAGGAAAGTGTAATATACATACACTTGATGAACCATTGTGTTGTTCAACTGTTGGCGGATCCCTCTTTATAATCCTCTCTACTACTTCTCTTGCCCTCTGAACAATAACAGAATATGATAGAGAATGAGTTGAGGTCATTCATTAATAAACATAGTAAATAGTAAAAGACAGAAGAAAAATAATTGTGGATTAAATGATGAATTAATTTGTAGCAAATTAAATTAGTTTTTTTTTTTGGGGATTTATGCTTCTATGGGTGAACTTGATAAATTTAAGTTTGGTGTACGAATCATCAATTTTACTGTCTCCTTTAGCTTTTTCTTTCATTTGATTGGGACATTTTATTTTGGTACTTACATAAAAAATCTGTTCAAAAAGATCAATTTCATAGATGCTGCCCTTGTAACCCTCAGATTCTCCTAACCAGTTCATATAGCCTAACCAAACAAAACAATTCCAAACATATATTACAATGAGAAAAGTATATAGCAATTGTAAATAATTAATTGACCTTTTGGATGCTTACTATAAAAGAACTCAATATCAGTTGAAGTTAAAGAGAAGTTTGGACAACCCTCTGAGTAACGGTATATCACGGCTTGGAAATCAATTGAAGGGCAGATAGTATGAAGTTTTGGTAGATCTTCAAGTATTATTACAAATAGATTTGGGAAGAGATGCTTGATGTCCAACTCTTGTGTTGTGCCCTGCTTCCGTTCAAATACTTGCTCAAGCTCTGGGGCACTTTCTATATACAACACTGAGAGCTGTGGAAGGCTACCACATGTGGAGATAGAGAATAGGCATTTCAACCTCTCGCAGTCTCCCACATAAATCCAATGGAGATCTGGAAAACAACATTCTTGATCATCATCATCCTCAATGATGCGCTCTAGCTCTTCACATTCTGATACCCATAGAATTCTCAAATATGGCAGGCTTCTCGAGATAGATGCAGACAATATAAATTTAAGTTGATGGCATTTGTTGATATATAGCTTGACAAGATTTTTAAAGCTTAGACGAAGATTTTTGGGTCCAACACATATGTTTCTTAACTTATCCATGCCTGTCAAATGCAGGGTTTCCAAACTTGAATTCACAGGACTTGAAATTTGAAGTCTTTCAAGATCATAAATTGTTTCCATGTCCAAAAACTCTATACAAAGACGTCTCAAATTGCATAACTGCATCCCAGTTAGCTGTATCATATGATATATCAGTACCAAAGAACAAAGCAATGTATCAATCAATCATAATTCAAATGTTAGAAGAAAAATTAATTACCTTTTTCTGTGAGAGTTGTTCTTGTCCTTTATCCCCCTCCGCCGATAAATCTATAAAAGAGCTTATAGGAAGTTGCGGACAACCATCAAAACTAATATCTTGTAGAGACAATGCTTTCACATAATAGTTTTCAGGACACATACTGATCACATTTGGCACTTCTTCAAGGCCTAACTTGTTGAGAGCTGAGAGATCAATCTCAGTATTTAGATTCTCATGAGGTGAGTTATCATCATAGCAAGATTTTCCAAACACATATTTCAACTGATTGGCCTTATAGATACGCACAGATTTCAAGTGTACAAGATTTCTTGAACAAGAAGATGGAAATACATATTCTAACTTGTCACATTTCTTGATTTCAATGGTGCGTAAGTTGGGAAATATAGAGCTAACATTCATATGATGATGATCATCTACCTCCTCTATTACTATGTGCTCCAGTTCATCACACTTCGAGACTGCCAATTCTTGTAATAGTGGCATTGATGAGGCAATGGATACAGAAAACAGCGACCTTAAGTTTGAAATATCTCCAATATTCATCTCTCTCAAATTGCATGGGTATAACGGTGGCGTAAAAATTCCATGAACTCTATTGCCAACATATTTCCCCTGCATCCCAAAATATAACAGCGATGTGAAAAATATTTCTGCTTTTTTTTTTTTGGAAACACCAAACTAAAAATAAATTAACTAAGAAGTTTTTTTTTTTTAATTTTTTTTTTTAAAAAATGTTTTCAAAACATGAAAACAAACAAAGTCTTCATTACTCGGATTTCCTCTAACTTAATTTTTGCTACATCTCAGCTACTAAATGAAAATTATTAGGAATTTAAATGTCCAACATCCTAAATTCTTCGTTATCAATTAAATGGAACGATGAACAAAATTTAAATAGTTAATTAGTCTATAAATCGAGTGTAAATTTGAAGTGAAAAACGTGATTTGGTTTTTATCTATATAAAAGTACAATTTTTTTGCTTTGATTTGTGAACGAAATAAAGTATCTAAATTGCATTATATAAAATAAAATTATACATATATTATATTGAAGTATGAATAAACAGACAAATGACACATCAATATATGTTTGATATAAATTCAAGAAAATTCCACCTAGATCCAGCTAAAATATCAAAATCTAAATTAAGGCATACACTTTTAACAAACTCTCAATCTAAAAATACTTCAAAATAGGAAAAAAGAATTTTAGTTGACAAAAAAATAAAGAAAAAAGAATTTTAGTTATGCAGTATATAGGGGTATTCTGGTTTTTTAACAACATTAAAAAAAAAAAATATTTAGTTAGGCCATTTTCATACAAACACCGCCCTTCCCCATCTTCAGTTGATCCCAATATTCACAGAAAAAGGGGGGAAAAGCTAAAATACCCTCAGCAAATAGAACCAAGAACAAAGGTTGAATTACAATACCATATATGTTTGAAATTAAAACATAGTTGTTGGTTAATTGATAGCGTGGCTTAGTTGAAGGGCCAAAAAGTAATGTTGGTTCATGCCATTTTCACACAAACATCATCCTTCCCCATCGTCAGTTGATCCCAAATCTTAATTACAATATCTTTTAATGATCCAATCTTCAACAGTGTTTGAGTTTGCCCAATATACAATGTTAATTTAATGGGCCGAGTGTAGCCCAATATATGTAAATGACTTATATGTTGAGGTTTTTCAAAAAAAAAAAAAAAAAAAAAGCCTAAACATTATTACCAATTTGATAAACACAATTTTTTAGAGTAATATGTGATTACTTACTCAATTAATTATGTTTTGAAAATAAACTCAGTTCTATTAATTCTCAATGCAAAGAAACATATGCAGCATTAATAAAAAAAAAGTGAAGGAGGAACATATATATGTACCTGTGAGGCAATGTGGTCCAGCTGAGCTAACTCGGATATAGATGGCTCATCTTTATTTGTAGTTTCTGATTTTGGCAGAAAACAAGATAAAGGATCCCATGAGAAATTGCAACTTAGACCCTTGTCCTTTTCCTTTAATCCCTCACTAGTATTTGCTATTGATTTTTGTGGGAGATAACATTCTGGATATGAGTTGACAAATAATGGGACATCTTCAACAGACATTACTTTCAATGAACGGAGTGTGTTTTCATTTTGCATTTGATGCAACCCTTCCTCTTTTGGATATTGATCAAACATGTAGCTTAGAGTCTTGCACTTAGAAAGCTCCACACTTTCTAGTAGAGGAAGGTCTTCACAGTAACCAATTGGCAATATGAATTCCAACTTGTCACACCCTTGAACACTGAGGAGTTTCAATTGTTGAAACATTGAGTGATGACTCCTTGGATTAGGCTCTTTATCATCCACTATTACTTCTACGGAATATGACCCCTCATCCCTTATTATGTATTTCAGCTCAGAACAGTCAACGATCTTTAAAGTTTCTAGGAGCATTAGACTTTGAGCAGTGGATGGATGAAAAAGATAAGTCATTGAACAATTCTCTATATATATGGAATTAAGGTTTTCCAGCTCTAGCTTGCCCTTAAATAATGTGCTTCCCAACTCTTGACAATTCTTTAGCTCCAACCTCTTTAGTTGCTTGAGAAAGCCACGGGGATAACTACCAGAACATATTCCTCTCACATTCACTTCAACAAGTTGCAGCTCAGCTAACTTTGAGAAGAAAGTCGCTCCAGATTTATGTTGAGGGTGCTCGGTATGGATTAAACACTCCATCTCAAAACATTTCTTCAAAGAAAGCTTGATTAAGTCATCCATAGCTCTATCTCCCATTGAAACAATGCTAGGAATGAGATTGTTCCAACCTATTTCATTATCTCCTTCTAACTCCAGAATCTCTGCCCTTGTGGCCAAGGATTTAATTATCTCTTTGGGGAATATTCTTTGTAACTTCCCTGGCTTGAAACATCTTTTTATGGAAGGATCTATCTGAGAAGAATCGAAGGCAGAAAAGTCACTACCATCTATATGATATGTTTGATATTCAGGAAGGGATGTAATTTGAGGAGCCTTTGCACCAATCGGTATACGATCATCATTTGAAACATAATATAGTTCTTCTAGTTGGGTGCATCTTGCAACAACTTCAAATGGATTGTTCATTTCAATCAAACAACGTTTCAAGCATAGAAATCTCAATTTATCTAGCTCACTAGTTTCATTTGGCAATTCAATAATTGAACAATTAGTCAATTCTAGAGACTCAAGCTTTTGTAAGTTTCTCATCAACACAGATATATCGCCTAACTCCCAATTTGTGAGAGATAGTGTTCGAATGTCTTTTAGTGATTGAATTGATTTTGGTAGTGATAGAGCTAAAGTTCTACCAAACTCAATTTGAGAATGCAAAAGCAAAACTCTAAGACTCTTTATGGCTTCAAATAATGTATTTGGAACTTTTAAAGAACTATTTGCATTCATCCATGCCAATAGAACCTCGAGTTTGCTATCATAAAAACAATTGGGAAAGCCATCCATGATCCAAGATGAATATTTCACATTCTCCTTCAGTTTTTTCTTAGAATCCATGATCACTTGAATCTTTTCATTATCGATATTCTCCAAGGCCATTTCACGAAGCACGTCATGCATCTTTGCATATCCTTCACCAGCCTTTAACAATAAAGAAGAATTTATGAGTGTGTTCTCAATCTCATGCACATGACTTCTTGCTATGTAGTATTTGTCACATTCTCCAAAAAGCCCCAAACCTATGACAATTCTGCTTAAAAGATCAATGGGTATATCAGAAGCTTTTGGGAAGATAGAACACAACAAGAATAGTACTTGGGCTTCTTTATCCTTTAGATGGTCATAGCTAAATCTCAAAGAATTATAAATCTTTCTTTTATGCTCATCAACAATGCCGTGCCTTAATGGCATAGGATTTTTTAATGCGATCAAAGCTGCGTGCCATTGTTCTGGCGGCCATCTTTTGAAGGCTTTTGCTATTGCTACAATCAAAATTGGCAAGCCTCCGCACTCATTAACAATATCTTCTGCCAATCTCTTCAAATCGGTAGGGCAATCATTCCCACTTGCAATAGTATGAGATAAGAAAAGAGTCAATGCATCTTCTAAAGGCAAGACATGTAATCGAAGAGTCTTTTGGCATCCCATGCTTGTACAAATGTCCACTGAACGTGTGGTTAGAAGAACACAACAACGACCTTTGCTATGGATGCCATGTTGAATCCCTATGTTTTTAAGAGTAAGCTCTTCCCAAACATCATCAAGTATTATGAGAACTTTCCCATCATGAGCAATCCTGATCCATATTTGTTGTGCATGGCTCAATAGCTTCTCTTCCTCTAATTGCAATTCCAATTGCTTTGCAATGTCATCTCGAATCCTTTTTTCATCCACAGGGGTAGACACACTTACAAAGATTACTCTATCAAAGGGATTTGATTTTTCAACATGTTTCCCAACTTCTATTGCCATTGTGGATTTCCCTGTTCCTCCCATCCCATGCAATCCTATCATATACTTATTCTCATCTTCTAATTCCTTCTTGAGTTCCTCAAAATTTGCCTTTCTACTCTTGAAGGACATGAACTCTTGTGAATGGAATTCGATGCCTGGCACTCCGGCTGCAAGTGCAAGTTCAGGAAATTTATCAACTTCAGCAATTAATTTTGGGATAAGTTCTTTCGTCAAACTTTCCAACTGCTTAGCTCGACCAATTTGTGAGAAGCAATTCGTACACAAGCCAAACCATGTGGTTGGCCTAGTGTCTTGTTGTAAAAGCTTATTGGCACTTTCAAGCCAGTGTTCAACCATAGGCTCAACTCGAGTCTTATTTCTTTTATTGGCTTCTTCTATTTGTAGCTCCACACTTTTTACCTTGGCTGACAGCTCTCCTTGTTCATTTTGAAAGTCTTGAACATAACTCTTGTATTTACGCAGATACCGAATTTCCTTCCATGCTTTACGTACCAAGTCTTGGATGATTGTTGCTGCAACATTGCTACAAATATCCGACACTACCGCCGCCATCTAACACGCATATGGGATTAAGGTTACAAAATCAACTAGATCAGGGACATCTAGGAACTCGCCAACTATGATCTAAGATTATAGTATGCTCATCAAAACCGTATCATTCAATAGTAGGGAGATATCATAGAAAGAATTACATCTCTCTCCACTTCACACAAGTTTGTTTGAGTCTATACACACACACACACATATACAATATTTCAAAGGATGCATATTCATCCTTAAATCTGTAGCAATGATCATGACCAAAATCATATCAACAGCAATTTTTATATAAGAATCACGGAAACTACCATGATTTACAGCTAGGAAGCATGATTTGATTATATTAAAATTTCACAATGAGTGATTAATTACTGGAGTCCGTCGTAAGTTGAGAGAGATTATAGAAAGAATGACATCTCTATCTAGCTACTTCAATTCACCAACACACACACACACACAATATTTAAAAGGATGCCTACTAATCTAAAATCAACAATAGCATGTCATGACCAAATAAAAGGTAATTCTAAATCGTAATGTCACCATTATTACAATTCTGTCAATTCACCCCAAGTAAGTGTGTATAAAATATTTTGAAGGATGAGTATTTATCCTAAAATCAACTAAAACAATGAGTTGTTTGTTGACATATAATCTAAAGTCTTTGTGTAGTTGTTGGTGACTCTGTTTTGTTCGGATTCACTAATTGATCTTGTGTGTAACCACAACTTATTTGTTTGGATTCATTTTACATTTTATATTGTAGTCACAAAAATATAATGCCGCAAGTTGGCCATGAAAATGATTGAAAACAATAGAAAATGTAGTCACGAAAAAAATGTACTCAAAGAAAATGGGGCTCTCTCTCAGCCTAGTTAAATTGTTTAATTTCCAATAGGAACAAAAGAAAAGAATATTAAACAATTTATTTATCAGACAATATAGTTTTGCATCAACATTAATTGAAGTTAATACTGTGGGCTGACAAAAACGAAAATATTATTAGTATTATTCAAACACTATATGTATTTTTTTCCCAACGAAATCATAGCTTCTGTTTGTAATATGATGTTTTGATTTTTTTTACAGATAATTAAGGCTATTTTTTTTTGGGTTAGGTTTTTCTCATTTTCCTTTTTCTCATTTTCTTCTCATAATCTCATATCCACCGTTACCATTAGATTAAAAGAATAAAAACCTCTTTTTCTTTTATGTTTAAGAAAAGGATCTATGAGAACAACTATTAGGCCGAAATTAAAGAAGACTTGAACACAGCTTTGTTTTTTTAGAGGAGAAGAAGAAAAATAATAACGAGTGAGAGTAAAAACTAATCCAAGTATAAGAAAGTAAAGCTTGAAGAAAACAGGTTCCTTCAATAGACAAACTTTGAAACCAAGGACAAAACTCGAAATCATAGACAAACTTTGAAACAGAGGACAAAAAACTCGAAATCTTTCTGGTTTTTGTTTTTGTTTTTTTTTTTGAAATAAGTGCTTTTTTTTCTTATATTACCATCCAGTATCCTGTTTCTTAAGAAAAACAACTTATTTGTTCTATTTCAAATAAATACTTTTTTTCTTATATTATCATCCAGTATCCTGTTTGGAGTTTGTGGCTACCCCACCCAACACAAATGTCTTCTCTAGGACTTGAACTCAAGACTCGATGTACTAGGGCTTTATACTGCTAGACCAACTTTATGTTAGTTCAAATAAGTTCTTTTTTAATAATCGATGAGTTCTAATTATTTTGAGAAGCACTTTCAAATAAAAAAAAGTATTTTTTTATGATTGTAATAAATGTAAATTGGCTTATACTTTTCATAAATATAATAAATAAATTTTTAGACAGTCAATAAATTACTTTTATCCTTTTTGATTGAACAAAAATTACTTTTATAAACTCAAAGAAAAATGCTCTTTAATTATTAATTTGATATAAATAAAATCTCAATGTTAAAAGAATCAATCTGGGTTAGCTGATAATTTGTTTAAATGTGATTTTTTACAGCCTTACATAAACCATTGATGAAAAACGTAAAAACATGCAAGCAATTCTTGCTTTCATAGTGACATAAATTAACAAGAAACTTTTTATATATGGAAAGTTAGACCATATCAATATAAACATTCATATAAAATAACTCATCGGGAAAAAAAAACATTCATATGAAGTATGGAAAATATAAAGAGCCACGCTGATCACAAAGGATAGAAAATACGGTTAATTTTTTGTGCTCCATATAAATATATATCCACCTTAGTTTATAATTTAAGAAAGCTGTAAAATTTTATATGAATAAATGAGATTTATAATTAAAATTGTGCTTATACTAACCTGAAAACAGGAATCAAAGTCTTCGAGTATGCTTCACGTGACTAACCAAGATCTAGGAGAAAAAGTTTACAAGTTAAAAAAGTTTAAAAGACAATATGTGTGTGTAAAAGAAGATGCAAACATAATATATAATTCATAAGCATGATGGAGTACAAATCCATACCCCTAAGATTTTTCGATGCAGCAATGCCTTTGGTATAAAAGCCCTTTTTTCCTTTCTTTTTTTTTTTTTTGTTGGTATTTTTAAGAAAAGGAACTATGAGAACAACCAGGGCAGTAGAGAGAAAAATCAAATGACGAATTTAAATACCAAAAATAAAGTACAAAGTACTTGGCAGAAACAAGATTTGAACGCAATTTTTTTTTTATTTTCTCTAAACAAGAAGGAGAAGAACAATTAAATAATTAACAAAGATGAGAGTAAAAAAAATAGTTCAAATACAAGAAAATAAAGCTTTAAAAAACTTCCTTCAATAAAGAAGTCAATTTGTTTCTTTTTTTTATCTTCGGAATTTTTGTTACAAGAAGGAGAACAAGATATAGAAACTATATAGACAAAAATTAAAGCAAGAATTCAAGTTGAGCACTCAAATTGTTTTTGCTTTTATTTTTAAGGAAAAAAAAAATGTTTCAACCACGAACAATGAGGAGAAACTTTATAGGAAGGATAAAAAAACACGACAGAACCAAAACAAACTATTTAACAGAAAGTCCAAAGAGTTCTAATGATTCGAGAAGGAATTTTATTTTTGTTTTCCAAGAGCAAGTAGAAGAAAAGTGGCAGGATTCGGATAGAGTACACAACTTTGAAGAGGAAGAAAGCAACAAATGAAGAACAGAGCAAACCAAACGAGTGATTCAAATGGAAAGAAATAATATAGACGAACTCTGAAACAGAAGCCAAAACTCTAAATCTTCTTTTTCTTTCGGAAAAGGTAGAACACCAAAGCTTTTTTGTGAATGAAGAGAAAAATGAAAGCGAGAGGGCAAGAAGATCACAGAAATTGCAGAGAGAAGAAGCAGAGACCAGCTAGTAGAGAAGAAGCCAAATACAGATAGACCCAGGGTAAGTGATAATTGAGCCATCTTTTAGAAAGTTGGGAAAGTCAAGAGCGGGCCTACGTCTTTTTGTCGGGATTCAATATCTTTTCTTACACTGACAGTGTTTGGTGTGCTCAATTGACAATAAAAAAAAATAGAGTGTTTGGTGTCCTCGATTGTAATTGAGCTTATGATAATTAAAATAGCTTATATCATAAGCTTAATATTGGAGTTTTTACTGATTTAATTTTTGGGAAGGGTCAGAATGATTAAAATATTTTTTCAGTTGTGTCTATTTTACTATCAGACTGATTGTAATTTTACCCTTAACATATTTTTTTTGCTACAAAAATTAATTTCAACTATTTTTTGGTGTTTTTAACCTTTAAAATATTTTTTCAATTGTAGCTAGTGTGTTATCAGACTGATTGCAACTTTATCCTTAATATACTTTTTCAGTTCCAAAAATTATTTTAAACTATTTTTTTTATACCTTTAACCCTTTAAAATATTTTTCCACCCACTCTCTCTTACTATTATCACAAAAGTCATTTGTGCTTAAGTCAATTCAAACAAATTTTACTTTTGTAAAAGTCATTTATACAATTAAGGTTCCAAACATAAATCACATTACACGATTAGACTTTTACTAAAAATAAAATTACCAAAAACTAAATTGAGAAACTCCATTTTTTCTATCGCTATTCCAAACACACAAAAATCTCCATGGGGGACATCTAATCGATTTTTTATCCTTCGTTAATGACCTCCCCTGTAAAAAAGTGATGATTGATTGAGGAAGACAAAAACTCTATCAATAATGTGTCCTAATTTAGTTAAATGATATAGCTGTGTTTGTTTCAGCATTTTGTACAGGAAAAACGCACTTATTACGTAAGCCGAGAAAAAACTCTTCTCACATACTTACCTCGTATACCGTGAATCACAAATTATAAGCACGTTTTGGACAAAAATAAGCCATTCCAAACGCGCACATAATCGATCTTTTCTTTACCACAAGTGCCTTTCATGAATATGCGCGCGCAGGCTCTTTTTTTTTTTTTTTTTAATGCTAGCCAACTTTGAGTCTACAGAAAACCGACTACTTTTTAAAGGGGAAATAATTCCTTCAGTTGCCATAATAAAATCAGCAAGGTTTATATTCATCAAATTAACTCTGTATATAAACTACGGCATCACATCTGATTTCATTTAAGAAAAATCACCACTTTAATTAGTTGACAGTCAAAGGACAAAAGTGTCCATATAAAGCTAGTCTTAACTAAAAGACAATAACAAACTTACCAACACTACCCAAAAAAAAAAAATACAGCAAATTACTGATAAAATTACCGATGGAACGGAGTTACTAACAGAATAGCGACGGAATCCATTTCATTTTTATATTTTATGTGGTAAATTAGTTTATTAACAGAATTTTAATTCCGTCAGAAACTAACGATGAAATTAATTTCTATCAAAAAATTACAGACAGAAAATTTTCTGTCAAAAATTACTGACGGATTTCTGATAGACAATTCCATTGGTATTCCATCACTAATTTCCATTGTTAATCTGTCAGAAATTACTGGCAGAAAATATTTTGTCACAAATTCTGTCAATAAATAAATTTTTTGATGGAATTACTAACCAAAAAAATTCTGTTGGTAATTTAATGTTTTTTGGTAGTGCAATGGGATTGTGTCTTGACTATGGGGTTAGTCCCTAAGAACATGACTTGTTAATATTCTAATTTTTGTTAGGAGAGGTGTCCACATTAAATGTTTGATGGTAGATCAAACAAAATTGCCTCTAACTAGAAGACACATGTGGCCAAAAAAAAAAAAGCCAATAAACTTTAATAAGCATTAAAATTCTTTTGGAATAACTTATTTTTGAGCAATAAGTTCTTATAAATCGTGATTTACGATATACGAGGTAAGTATGTGAGAGGAGTTTTATCTCGGCTTGCGTAATAAGAACGTATTCTCTAAAATTAAGTGATCCCAAACATACACTAAACCGCTCAAATCTGATTTGAATGGTTTAAATTTAATTGCTTTTATTTTTTAAAAAACAATTATTTCAATAGGTATAGAAACTAAAAAATAACATTTTTTTAATTGCCAGTTTTTTTAAAAACATAACTTATAATTTAAAAATTATCAGTTAAAAATCTTAATTAAGTTGCAAAAAAGTGCGAGTCTTATCGCTGTAACTCACTTTCAGTTCAATTACTAAGAAAGAAAGTTAAAGCAAGCAGGCCCATCTGTGGGTCTGTATTGTTGGATCTTTATTCCGTCTTTAAGCTTCTTTTCCACATGCGACAAAACCATTCACGTCACAATAATGTGGAGGGGATTGACTCCCACTCACAAAATTGACTTCATTCTTATCCATAGGGTTCAACCTAACTCACTGGATCCACATTCCTGAAAATTTTCTTAAATAAAGCAAATGTTTTGGAGCCCTGAGCTCATGTGAAGGCGTATATCTCATATTCTACAACATACTTCACTTTGTCATCTGTATTTCATAATTTGTTACCTCCTAAATCACATGCAAAATAAATGTAACAATTGCTGGGATAAGCATAACATACCGCTCTTGAAATGTAAGTTAATGATATGAGCTTAATAGGTGAACAATTACTCTTTAAATAGAAAAGGGTTTGCATAGATGTAATATAATAGTCACATTTTTTTAAGTATAAATACATTAAAGACATTGAAAAATTGCATCAAGCTAAGTAAAAAAATAGAAGAACACACAATTTTTTAACGTGGAAAACTCCGTCTATTTAAGAAATAAAACCCATAAAACCTAGTGCAGAAAATCACAAGTCTTCCACAATTCTTATGCTCTTAAGCGCTACTATTCTTTTTTTGGTTTTTTGGGTTAACAACTCAACCACTGATAACTATTAACGTAGTAAAAGTCACTGCAACAGTAATACAAAATACATACAAAACAACAACTACAGTTTAGAACTCTTTTTTAATATTTTTTTTATAGAAAATTTAAACGATAGTCTCCAACTTTCAAAGGTTTTGCTTAAGATGAACTCCCACCAGTAACGATGTTTTTTTCAAATTGGCCAGAAAAGAAGACCACTTAGAATTTTCATTCTCTAGTTGATGCCTTACTTTTATTTGGTCTTTCTTCCACCATGCAAGACCTCTCTTTCTTCACTGCTTCCAACTCCTTTATGAATCCAATGGTGTCAGAAACAATCTTCTTTTGCTTTTGGAGAGACAACAGTTTAATCTCACACTCTTTGATTTCTTTTTCGTTGCTACACAATTCAGCTTGCAATTTAGAGGTTTGCTCCTTCAACTCTGCTTCTCTTGTTTGAGCCTCAACCATGATATAATTCTGAGTCATTTGAATTTCAGACAAAAGAGTCTTCGCTACTTCTTTTCGTTGCAAACGTTCTTCAATCATTAGCTTTTCTTTATGTTCAAGATCAGTTGCTGTGCCAGTGGTAGCATGGGCTTACTTGAAGGAAGATAAAATAGTTTGGATTTCTTATTGCAAAGAGTGTATTGTAGCTTTAAGACCATCATGAGAACAATGAGAGGATAAGGTGCTTTGGGCACTATCAAGGCAAAGTATTCTTTCTTCAAGGCTAGCTATTTCATTTAGGCTGATGAAGTCAAGGATTCAGAACAAGTCAGAAAGAGCCTTAGTCACCTCGCTATCATCTTCATGAGCAGTAATTATTTTGGATGCACAAGTCATGTGAACTTCCATGTCAGTACCTTCATCCATTATTTGGAATAATCTCATTAGTCATCATTCTTAAGTTGTTTGGACACACAAGACAGGCAACTCTCGGCTTGAGTGACCCCCTGAAGTGAAAAAGAATAGACAAATATTATTACTACAAAAAAGATTCTAGTAAGAAAATATTATATCTTTTTCCTGAAACAAATAGCTCTCCAATAGATAAAAGCATGATTATAAGTGGTAATCAACGCAGAATTTTTAGCAATTGTTTCAAAGAAAAAATCATTACACCCCAAAAAAAGCAATTCAATAAACTATAAGCATACTCGTGCAGATTCAGCAATGTGAATAGCTAAATGGTCTGATTGTGAGCTCTCTGATTTTGTTTCAGTACTTGAAGTTGCTATTTCTGACTTCTTGAGAGCAGAGATTGAAGGAATCTATGGCCAGAAAAATAGAAAAATTAAAGTCAACAAAAGTCAGTAAAGTACTAATAATGCAAAAATCAAATGAGGGTAAATGAACAGAGTAATTATTTACTAATGGAGAGCTCATTTCAGTTGTAGTCGATGGAATTGCCATTGAAGTTTCATTTGACGTTTCTCCAGCACTTTCTTCAATATTCTGCACAGAAGCATTGAATGACATCAGTCTCTTGTTTTCTGTGACAGTATATAATATAGTCATTTTGTAGATTGCTAATGGACCTTTTGTGAATCATCAGGATGCATATCATGTTCTGTTTTTGGTAGTGCTTGTTGATCAAGTTCGATTCTCTTTCCCTTGTCCTCAATGTGAACCGAATTATCCTAAATCAAAATAAATATGCAAAAAGCACCATAAAATTGTATCATTTACCATAAATTCAACCCATATAAGGAAGGGTCACATTCTAACATGTGGATACTCATTTACATTATATTGATGGAGAGAGGAACCGTTTGATATTTATGCAAGTCTAATTCATTTTAATGCAATGAAGTATAAACTTACTTTATTGGAGGAACAATCAGATGGTTTTGATTGTGGGTCTTTAGAATGCAAATGAAGACCTCTTTCACTCTACATGGACATGTATAAATTTAATTCATTTATTTTGTATTGTAAAATATGATGATATAGTTACTTTTGGAGATTTGTTAGTTTGTTCTGAATCCTTGACTTCATCAGCTTTTATAGCTTCCTCTGATTCTGGGCTTTCTTCATCACCTGCCTCTACTATTTCCTTAATCTGTAACATATAGAATACCACAAAGAAGTTAAAAAGTTATGGATTTAATTAATTGATATTGGGCTGAAATTTGGAAGCAATCAAGAAGGCAATAAATAAGAAAGAAATATATTTATATATTTCTCTGACGCTTCTCTTACCTCTGAACAATGACAAAATATAATAAAGAACATGAAATGAGTTGAAGCCATTCATTAATGAACATAGTAAATTAAAGAAGACAAAGTGAATAAATTTGTGGATTACATGAATTAGCTTGCAGCAAATTGAATTAGCAGGGGTATATTTGTGAGCTTACCTCCAAAATTCTTTCATAATAATCTTCATCCATCTTGCTGTTCCCCTTGTTACTCTCAGATTCTTCTAATAACCAGTCCCCATATCCTAACAAAACAAATTAATTCCAAATGATAAAAATCATAGCAAATATATAAAAATTGTAAATAATTAAGTAATCTTTTGTATGCTTACTGTCAAGGAACACAGTATCAGTTAAAGTTAAAGAGATGTTGGGACAATCCTGTATTTGACGGTAGATCTCATTCTGGAAATCAATTGAAGGGCAAATAGTATGAAGTCTTGGAAGATCTTTAAGGAATATCATAAATAGCTTTGGGAACACATGCTTGAAGTGAAACTCTGAATCCTGCTTCCCTGCAAATACTTGCTCAAGTTCAGGGGCACTTGATATAGTCAACACCGAGAGATTTTGAAGGCTTCCACATGTGGAGATAAGAGAATATGCATTTCAACCTCTCACAGCGTCCCACATTAATCCTTTGGAGATTTGAGAAACAATATTCTTGACGATCATCATCTTCTTCAATGATGCGCTCTAGCTCTTCACAATCAAATGCCTCTAGGAATTTCAGGTGTCGCATGCTTCTCCAGATAGATGCAGACAAGATAAATTTCAGTTGATTGCATCCAAAGATTCCTAGATAGAAAAGATTTTGAAAACTCAGATGAAGATTTTGTTGTCCCACACATATGTTTTTTAACTTTGACCGAACCACCTATCAAACTCATGGTTTCCAAGCTTGAATTCAGAGGACTTGCAATTTGAAGTCTTTGAATATCATAAAGTGTTTCTATGTCCAAGTATTCTAAACCAATATGTTTTAGATTGCACAAGTGCATCCCAGTTACCTGTAGCATATGATATATATTAGTATAAGAAACAAAGTAATACATCAATCAATATATCATAAGCTAACTGTTACAAAAATAATTAACTACCTTTTCTCCTGAGTGTTTTTTACGCCCTTCAACTGATAAATCTATAAAAGAGTTTATAGGAAGCAGTGAACATTCACCCAAAGCAATACCTTACAGAGACGATGCTTTCACATAATAGTTTTCAGGGCACATGCTGGCCATATTTGGTACTTGTTGAAGTCTTAGTGCATTGAGAGCTGGGAGATGAATCTCAGCATTTTGATTTTGGTGAGGTATGTTATCATCACCATAAGACTTTCCAAACACATATTTCAACTGCCTGGCTCCCCAGATAAGTACAGATTCCAAGTGCACAAAGTTTCTAGAACAAGAAGCTGGAATTACATATTCCAATTTATCACATCTCGTGATTTGAATAGTGCATAAGTTGGGAAAGATAGAGTTGGCATTCATATGATCATGACCATCTACCCCCTCCATTACTATATGCTCCAATTTATCACCATAAAAAACTACCAATATTTTTAAGAGTAACATTGATGAGGCAATGGATTCAGAAAATAGTGACCTTAAGTTTGAAACACGTCCAATATTCATCTGTCTCAAATTGTATGGGTATAACGGTTGTGTAAAAATTCCATGAGTTGTATTACGAACGTAATTCTCCTGCATCCCAAACAAATATATGAATCCATCTTTAACAAAGGACAAAGTTGACATCTTAATGAAAATTTATAATCAAAGAAGTTTTTCCCTCACATCTCATCTAACTTAACCTTTACTAGATCTCAGCTACCATATAATGCAAAATTTAAGAATTTGAATTTCCAATATTCTAATTTATTTCCCAATCAATTAAATGGACCAATAGATTGAAAAAAAAAAAATAAGATCAAAGAAAGCCAATAAAGTACTAAAAGTGCCAAGATCAAAGGAGGGTAAATGGAAAGACTAATTATTTACTAATGGAGAGCTCTTTGCAATTTAATTTGATGTCTCTCCAACACTTGCTCCAATATTCTGCACATCATTGAATGAGATTAGTTTCTTGCTTCTATCTGTGACAGCAAAGCATTGTCCTAATACATATTGGGTTCTGTTTTTGGTAGTGCTTGTAATATTCGAAATTTAGTGAAGGTTAAATTTTCTAAAAAGAAAATTTAAATGGAAATTTGATAATAAGTCAAATTATGGAACCTATGAAATTTAAAGAATCTTAAATTAGATAAAGGGAAAAATTAGAGCCTAATGTGTGTAATTAATAGGATAAAAATATTCCTATTGGTATATATATTTAAGCACACCGACACACACGGAGAACACACTCACACTTGGACAACACATAATGAATTAACCAATAAACCATGCACACACACAACAGCCCCAAGATTTGCTTCTATCATTAAGGGCTTGTTTGGTATGAGGGGAGGGGAGGGAAAGCGGGCGAAGGAAAAAAATTTTTGAGTTGAATTTAAAAAATTAAAGAAGTGGGGTTAAACATTTTTAATTAATTTTTCTTACTCTTTTATTTTACATATTCTCTTTATTAAAATTTTATTACCCCACTTCTTCAATCTTTTAAAATTCAACTCATAAAAATTTTTCTTCCCCTCCCCTCCCCTCCAAGTCCCTCACACCAAACAGACCCTAAAGTTTCACGGTCCATTCACAAACACACACACCTTCACGTAGCAACACCTCATCTCATGCTCTTTCAACCATATAACCACACACATTCAACACTTTCTATTTAATCACTCAGCTCTTCATTCGACCAAGTAGCTGGTCAAAGAGAGAGTGAAAGAAAGAAAGAAAACAGAATAGAGAAAGAGAGAACAAAGAGAGAGTCAAGAGAGCAAGAGTGATAGGTGCAATTCCACATCCAACATCATAAACATATTTAAGTGAGTCTCCTACCTACACATTTATCTTTGTTTTCACGTTGGATTTGAGTGGTTTCTATGGTGGTTTTGTGGCTGGAATAAGAGAAAATTCGCCGGAAAGTTTCTGTCACCGAAAAGTTGTTAAACTAGTGATTGTGTGACAATTTTAGGGCAAATTTTGAAATTCTTTGGTTCTGAAATTTGCTCATTAACCTCAGTACATATGTGTAGGAGAGTATAGAGTGAAAATTGGTGAGGTTTAGAGTATAAATTCATGGTTGCATATTAGTTTTCTTCACCCTGTTTTGCTGTCCGAAAAACAGAGTACATACCTGAAACTGGTAAAATCTTAAACAGAGGCTATAAATGGAATTTTCGAATGGGTCTTTTTTTATAGATATTTTAGAATATGTAGTTGATGATAGAATCAAGAAAAGTACAATTTGGAGTGAAAATGGATGATTTCTTGATTTTTGATTCCAGACTGTCAAAACTGACGTTTTTGAGAGTCAGTCAGTTTCATGTTGCGTTTTAACCATACAAACCTTAGTGAAAAATTATGAAATTTTACAGGAATATAGTATACATTCATAGCTTTCCAATGAGATCAGGAATGCATTATTTTGATATCTGTGGAGAGAGTTATGATTTTTTAAAGTTAAGTCAGAAACAGGGGTCATTCTGGACGCTTAAGTCTGAAAGTTATGATTTTTGATAATTCTGGGAAAAATTAGATAATATCTAGTGTCTTGGGTATTTTTATATGAAATTACACTTAAAGAGATTTCTATAGAATTTTAGAACCCTCCATTTCAATTTTTATAGAATTAGTTATGATTTTTGGAAGTTGAGCTCTATTTCTAAAATGCAATCTGGAACAGTAGTAGTTGGCTGAATTTCTGGACAAAATGTGTAATCAGTAATTTTTTTTTGATATTTTTTCATGAAATTAAATTTAAAGAGCTTCATTTAGGCTTTGGAATCAGTCAATTTGAAATTTTCTAGAATTAGTTATGAATTTTCAAAGTTGACTGAAAATCTGTCAGTTTCTGAAAAATTGTGAAACTGTCGTTTGACAGTGATTTTACAAAAACAGAGGTCAAAAATGAACTCCTTGACCAAAAATATATCAAAATAGCCTGGGTCAAAATTTCTGAAAAAGTATAGTCGAACGGGTACAGTAGGGCCGGGATCAGGTCCTGAGGCATTTTGGTAATTTTTCAATATAGACTAATATAACCACCAAAAATACTATGAAAGTCTCTAAAAAGATACATGAATGGGTTTTAACCTAATTCTTGTACATTTGGAATTTTAGGACTGAAATAATCGCCTGAGCCGTTGGCACGTAGTTTGATGAACCATTCTTGTGTAGCAAAAAGGGACATAAGGTAGTAACTTTATTTCTCATATATTATGTGATTATTGAAATGTTCTACGTAGCTATATTTTGTGATATGAACACGTGCCTAGGGCATATTACCTAGTTGTGGTATGGGACTCAGCTGAGGTACACAGACATGTAGAGGATCCAAACAGTCATTTTACCCTAAGTATTGTGTACACACATGTTATAGTATGAATTTTCATTTTTACATTATATGGTGCATTGCATATTTAATTTTTACATTTTATATGATGGATTATGTGTTACTGCTGAGATTCTTTGGAATCTCACCATTTTTCATAAATAATAAATGTTCCAGCGGGAACCAATGGCTCCAAAGGCAAAGTGGTAGACATGGGCAATTGAGATGTGCAGGTCCCAAGATCAGAATTATTTGGTTATATTAGTTTTATTTTAATATGTTGAATATTTTGGATAATATTTGTACATATTATGAAACCCTGCGATGAAGACTCTTGTATGTAAATTTGTATTTAATATCAATATATTTATGCTATTGCTATATTGCCAACCGAACTGCGTATTGTTTTCCATAAATACTCTAAAAAAGGTTGAAAATAAGATAAGGTTGTGACAGTGCTTGTTGATCAATTGTGATTCTCTTGCCGTTGCCCTCAATGCGAACTAAATTATCCTAATTGAACATAAATATGTAAAAAGCACTAAAGAATTGTATCATTTACCTTAAATTCAACTGATATCGTGATTTGATTCGTTCCAAGAGCTTCATCTATACCTCGTTAGATATTATTTCGAGTCGTTAGTTAGTTGGGGAAATACTAGCCGGCGTTATCAAAGCCTATTCCCCTGCCTATATTCTCTCTTGCAGTTTCCCTCTCTCCCTCTCTTTTCTTCTCTATACCTCTTTCCGTATTATGGAGGAATGACAGTATATCAGAAATAGGAACTTGTTTAACAATTTTATCTGCTGTTGCTTTGGTGCTCCGTGAACTTGCAATATGTTAATGGAGATAAGAACTGTTTGTTGTTTATGTAATTTATTTCATTTCAGGAAAATGTACAGTATGGCCAATTTATAATGTATGTGTTTTCAAGCTGTTAAAGTTTAACATTAGTTACTCAAGAAAATGCAATAATGTAAAAACTTACTTGAGAAGATGCTATATTGGAGCAAAAATCAATTGGTCTTTGATTAGAGAGAAACTGAAGTCCTCTTTCACTCTAAATGAACATTTATGAATATTCAAATGGCCGCATAAATTTAATTCATTTGTTTTGTATTGTAAAATATGATAATCTTACATGTTTGTTGGTTTGTTGTAAATCCTTGACTTCATCAACTTCTATAGCTTGCTCTGATTGTGAACTTTCTTCAGTACTTGCCTCTACTATTTCTTTCATCTGTAACATATAGGAGAACAGAGAAATTCCAGATTTAATTTATTGATATTATAGGAAAGCATAATATACATACACTTCATGAACCATTGTGTTGTTTGGCTGTTGACCTCTCTTTATAGTTCTCTGTATTTCTTCTGTTGACCTCTGAACAATAACAGAATATACTAAAGAAGATGAAATGAGTTGAATTCATTCATTATAGGAAAAAAAAATGGATTACTGAATTAATTTGTGGCAAATTGAATCTGGCGGAATTACTTTCATGGGTGAACTTGATTTATTTAATTTTGGTATATGAATGTCAATTGTATTGTCTCTTTTTTGTCTAATTTGATTAAGTCATTTCATTTTTGTACTTACACTAAAAAGCACATCAAGAAAATCATCTTCATCTATGTTGCCCTTCTTAAACTCCGATTGTGCTAACCATTCCGTATATCCTAACCAAACAAAACATTTCAAAAATATATTACCATGTGAAAAACCATAGCAATCATATATAAATATAAATATATATATATAGCAATTGTAAATAATTAGTATTTTGGATTCTTACTGTCAAGGAACTCAAAATCAATTGAAATTAAAGAGATGTTGGGACAACCATGTTCTTAACGGCATATCACAGCCTAGAAATCAATTGCAGGGCAAATAGTATGAAGTTTTGGAAGATCTTGAAGGCCTATCACAAATAGCTTTGGGAAGACATGCTTGATGTCCAACTCTTGTGTTGCTCCAAATACTTGCTCAAGCTCTAGAGCTCTTGATATATACAACGCTGAGAGCTGTGGAAGGCTACCACATGTGGAGATAGGGAATAGGCATTTCAACCTCTTGCAGCCAACCACAACAATCATATAGAGATTTGGGAAACAACCTTCTTCATGATGAGGATCATCATTATCATCCTCAATGATGCACTCTAGCTCGTCACAATTTGATACCTATAGGAGTCTTAAACATGGTAGGCTTCTAGAGATAGATGTAGATAACATAAATTTCAATTGATGGCATCTGGAGATTTTTAGCTTGGAGAGATTTTGAAAGCTCGGGTGAAGATTTTTTTGGTCCGACACATATGTTTCTTAACTCATCCAAGCCTATCAAACTCAGGGTTTCCAAACTTGAATTCTTAGAACTTGCAATTTGAAGTCTTTTAAGGTCATAAATTGTTTCCATGTCCAAGGATTCAAAACCAAGATGTTGAAAAATCGCACAATTGCATCGCAATTAGTGGTATCATAAGATATATTAATATCAAAGAATAAAGCAATATATCAATCATTCATAAGCTAACTGTTAGAAAAATAATTGATTACCTTTTCTCTTGAGCGTTGTTCTTGTCCTTTACTCCTTCGACGGCTAAATCTAGGAAAGAGTTCATAGGAAGTTGTGGACAATGACCCAAAATGGTTCCTTCTAGAGATGATGCTTTCACATAATAGTTCTCAGGGTACATATTGATCATATGTGGTACCACTTCAAGTCTTAGTTTGTTAAGAGCTGGAAGATGAATCTCAATATTTTGATTTTGTCGAGGTGAGTTATAATCACCAAAAGATTTTCCAAGCACATATTTCAAGTCTCTGGCCAATGCTACAAGCGATGATTTCAAGTGCACAAGGTTTCTAGAACAAGAAGCTGGAAATACAGATTCCAACTTGTTACAAGCGATGATTTCAACGGTGTGTAAGTTGGGAAAGATAGAATTGGCATTCATATAATCATAACGATCCACATCCTCTATTACCATATGCTCTAGTTCACAGGAGAAGACTGCCAATTTTTGCAGCAGTGACATTGCTGAGGCAATGGATACAGAAAAGAGTGATCTTAACTCAGCAAAACTGATATTCATTTCTCTCAAATTGCAAAGGTATAATAGTGGTGCAAAAATCCCATGAGCTGTAATGCCAACATATTTCTCTTGCATCCCAAACAAATATATGAATTCACCTTAAAAAATTGAAAATGAGCTAAATTATTACGTTTGATCTTTTAAGTTTACCTCATTTTTTAGTTTGATTCCTTAGGTTTATAAAATGTATTTTAAGTTGCTTAATCTTAAAATCTGAAATGGTATGGCAATTACCTATAAATAATTCAAGTGTTGGGGTTTTCTTTCCAATTTGTTCAAGAATTAATTATGGTTTTATAACCAATTTGATGAACACAATTTTTGAAAGTAATGGGTGATTGTATACTCTATTAATTCTGAATGTAAAAAACGTATAAGTAGCATTAATAGGAAATGCAACAGATGAACAAATATATGTACCTCTGGGGCAGTGTGGTCTGGCTGAGCTACTGAAACAGAAAAGAAATAGAGCATGAATGATGTAAGGCATGACTATTGAACAGTGGTTGACGGCTTGGATAGGTGATTGAAGGAGTTGGTGAGGCACACCAACATTGAATACTGGGTTATTTTTCTTATTTTAATGCATGAATTATTAGTATAAATAGGTGTATATTTTCATTATAATCCATCAAGAATTTGAATAACTACATTTGAGATTGGTTCCTATACCATTTTGGTATCAGAGCTGAGTTCAAGAGAGCCAAAGAGCGAAAGAGTGAGTAGTGGGTGAGAAAAAAAAACGTGAGAAAAAGGGGGTGTCAGATTTTCACTCTCGGAGCGTTTTTTTAAGAAACCGACCTCACCATCGTGTTCAGAAGGCTGAAAAACCTAGGAATAGCCTCAGTTACTGCCGTGAAACACCTCCACATGCCTCCACGGACATCGCCGGAAGGTCGCTGGAAAAGTTGCCGGAATTTCAGACGGTAGCTAGAGTCCAGAGGTTGAAAACGACCCAATCAGCTGCCACGTCGTCCAATCAGCATACTCCACGTGTCAATAGCGCCACGCCAGCATCACCGTCAGCATTGTCACGTCACCCCATCCAATCAGCATCCACGTCATCAGTCAATGCAACGTGGGCCAATCATTGACTGCCACGTGTCATAACCGCCACGTCATCACTCCCAGTCAGCCCAACTTTCAGAAATTGCAATTTGACCCATAAATTTGGTAAAATTTACAATTTCTGCCCCAAAACTTTCTGAAATTACATTTTGCCCCCAAATTTCTGCCAAAATTACATTTCGACCCCAAAACTTTCTGAAATTACATTTTTGCCCCAAATTTCTGCCAAAATTACATTTTGGACCCCAAAACTTTCTGAAATTACATTTTGACCCTAGATTTTTGCCAAAATTACATTTTCATCCCTGAAAGTTATGAAATTACCTTTCTACCCCATTTGTCCATAAAAATTCCAGTTTTACCCCTTACTTGCCATAAAAAAATCGATCCTATCCTTGTACTTTTCCATCCTATACCTAACCTCACAAGAACAATTCCAAAAATGCATCCAAGACGCAGAAACACACCTGAAATTGAGATGGACGAGATGAGACGCCAGATACAGGAACTGGAAACCACTGTACAAACGCAGCAAGCCATACTAGAATCTCGCAGTGAATATCCAGAGGATGATTCAGATAACAATAGTTCGTCATCCATTGACTACCGCCATCGTCCTCAACAACAGTCATTCCGCCTTAATGACATTAAGGTAGATGTACCAGAATTTGAGGGAAGGCTTCAACCAGACGAATTTGTCGATTGACTTCAAACCGTCGAACGAGTTTTTGAATATAAAGAGATTCCCGATGAGCAGAAAGTCAAAATTGTCGCCATCAAATTAAAGAAACATGCCTCCATATGGTGGGAAAATCTCAAGAAAAGGCGTGAAAGAGAAAGAAAAAGCAAGATCCGGAAGTGGGACAAAATGCGACGTGAGCTCTCACGTAAGTTTCTTCTAGACATAATCTCTGCCAAAAGGCTATGACTGTGGAAGAATATACGAGGGAATTTGAAAAACTCATGATGAAGTGTGATATCCAAGAGAGGGAGGAGCAAACAATAGCCCGTTATATCGGAGGATTAAATACCAACATTGCCCATCCGGTACAGCTCCAACAATACTGGACCCTGGATGACGTCATTCGTCTAGCCATCCATATTGAGAAACAGTTACCCAAAAGGTTTCCGTTTCAACCATCTTCCTCCATCGAAATTCCTTTTGATGAACATGAAGCACACATGCATCGGCCTACACAAATGCATCAACATAACTCTTCAAGCAAACCTACACAAGTATATCAGTCTAACTCTTCAAGCAAGCCTCCACCAAAGGCTACCAAGGAATTTAGCTCCAAAGCACCTAAGTGCTTCAAATGCCAAGGGTTCGGTCATATCACTTCAAAATGTCCTACCCGTAGAGTTGTTACCATTATTGAAGGGGAAGCTTCTGCAGTATTTGAAGAAGAAGAGGAGCTTATGCCTGACAAAGAGCCAGTCTTTGATAAAGAGCCAATCTTTGATGAAGAAGTCATTCCTTCTGATAAAGGTGAAACACTTGTGATTAGACGAAGCTTGCATACAGCCATAGTAAAAGAAGAGCCTTGGCTACGTCACAACATTTTTCATACTCGCTACACTACTCAAGGTAAAGTCTGTGACGTCATTATTGACAATGGAAGCTGTAAAAATGTAGTCTCTAACTACATGGTAGAAAAGCTGCAACTACCAACTCATAACCATCCGTACCCGTACAAACTCCAATGGTTTAACAAAGGAACCACGGTAAAAGTGTCCAAACGATGCCTTGTTACTTTCTCTATCGGTAAAAGGTATCACGATGAAGTTTGGTGTGATGTTGTTCCGATGGATGCTTGTCATCTTCTTCTAGGAAGACCTTGGCAATATGATCGATACGCTCTATACGATGGGTATGCAAACACATATTCCTTCCAGAAGGATGATGTGAAGATTCAGCTTGAACCTTTGCTACTAGATAAACACGTCAAAATGAAAAATAAGCCCAAGTCATTTTTACTGAAGCATAAAGTTTCAGATCAATCTCCATTCATTGATAATGATGTTGTTTTTGACTCGAGGACGAGTCCTGTCCAACCCCGAGAGAATGAAACAAAAAAGAAACAGAGCATGAATGACGTAAGGCAGGACTGTTGAACAGTGGTTGACGGCTTGGGTAGGTGACTGAAGGAGTTGGTGAGGCACACCAACATTGAATACTGGGTTATTTTTCTTATTTTAATGCATGAATTATTAGTATAAATAGGTGTATATTTTCATTGTAATCCATCAAGAATTTGAATAACTACATTTGAGATTGGTTTCTATACCAGCTACCTTGGAAGCAGATGGCTCATTTTTACTCTTTGACCCCTCACTTGTATTTTCTGCTTGTTTTTGTAGGAGATAATATTCTGGATATATACTGTCAAATAAACGACCACCCGTAATAGACATTACTTTCAACAAAGAGAGTATGCTTTCTTCTTGCATTTGATGCAACCCTCCTCCTTCTAGATATTGCCCAAACATGTTCATGCTTTCTAGTAGAGGAAGGTCTTCACAAAAACAAACTGGCAATATCAATTCCAATTCACCACAATGTTTAACACCGAGGAATCTTAATTTTGGAAACGTTGAGTGATGACTCGTTGAATTAGGATCTTTACCATCCACCTTCTCCTCTATTGATGATCCATCATCCCATATTAAGTATTTTAACTCAGAACATCTATCGACCTTTGTTCGCCGTTTAGCTTCCGCAAGCGCACGGGTCGCAAGTAATAAAGTGATAAATAAAGATCGTTCCCACGAGGACTATGACGAAAGTAAGCTAACTAATGTAACCATATGTTTAATTAGGTTGAATGGAATCATGTGGAATTGAGTATGTTAATTAAGAGAATTTGCTAAAAACAATAAGGTAAAATAAAGGTGAATATAAAATTGATTCTACTTCAAAGTTTAAAGGCTTAGGATTACTTCTTCCCCATTGTATTTCATGAAACTATGCAAATATTCGCTTATGCTAGTTAAATGAGCCTATATGCTAGTCGAAGATCCTAAAATCATCAACCAAGCTCTCTCAAGTCAAGATTGATTTTTAATCTTCATTAAAAATATTCAATCTCTTGTTTACAATTAATGAAAATCATCTTTCCAAAGCAAGCCTTCACTTGACTATGCTAGGTTGTTAGATATATCTCTATTCTAACAACAAACCATCCATTTAATCCCTAAACTTCAAGTCTAGCATGATTTTTCTTAAGTTCTACAATCAAAATAGCTCTCTCAAGCATCTTCTAATTGAACAACTCTAATCATGTGGTGATCAAGCACAAGATAGCATTAAGCTCAAAGAAAAATCAACATATAATACTCATTAACCAACAAAAGCAAAATAATCTAGTAGTTTCAATCCATACAATGGGTAAAAGTAATCCTAAATTAGAGTTCTAGCTACTCATGTTCAAATATAAAGAAATACT
Source organism: Inga oerstediana (assembly GCA_963210345.1). Lineage (NCBI taxonomy): Eukaryota > Viridiplantae > Streptophyta > Magnoliopsida > Fabales > Fabaceae > Inga > Inga oerstediana. The sequence continues at coordinate 77,005,678 of OY723400.1, forward strand.
ACACATAGTTGCTGAATACATGAGAAGCTAAGTGGAAAAAGGGGATAAAAGAAGAAAAACCAAGGTGGAAATCCCAAAATCTCTTTTGAGAAGAGCACCCAAGCCTCCAAAATGCTTCAAATCTCTCTCCCAAGCTCTTCCCTTGCGTGCTCCAACTTCCCAGAGTGTAGAATGACTCATTTCGGCGCCCTTCCCTAGGTTAAATAGGGTTTTTTCGCTTCTGATATCAAAACGCATAGCTGCACTTTTTCAGGACTTGCTACGGCAAGTCTGTCAACTTGCCGTAGCCAGTTACACAGAGAGCCAATTCTTCTTTCGATTCTTCACTTGCTACAGCAAGTTTGTCAACTTGCTGTGGCCAGTTACACAGAGAGCATAGAAGATCACTTGCCACAGCAACTTCGTTGACTTGCTGTAGCCAGTTACACAGAGAGCATATTTCTTGAGAATGTTTACTTGCCACAGCTAGTTGGTCAACTTGCTGAGGCACGTTGCATAAGCTCCTTCTATCTTTGCTTCACCTCCTTCGCTCCTTTCTTGTTTCTTGGTTTTCTGTAAAGCTTTAAAACTTGTCTTCATCCTCCTACCAAAGAGAGAGAGGATTTATAAATTCTCAATTAATTCACCAATATAACAAGAATTTCTTTGATGTTTTGCTTTGTACTTTGATATGCACATTTTCTTCTATACACTTCTTTCAATGTACATTTTGAACCCAAAAGTACGGTAAAAGAGAAGAAAATGTATTGGAATGTTGTGAATTTCTAAGAGTCAACAACCTTCAATGTCTCTAGCTGCCTTAGATTTTAAGTAGTGGATGGATAAAAAAGACATGTCATTGAACAATCCCATATTTCTATAGACTTGAGGTTACCCAGCTCTAGCTTGCCCTTCAATAATGTGCTTTCCAACATGACACAACGCCTTAACTTCAGCTTCTCTAGTTGCTTGAGAAAACCAACAGGATAAGGACCACAACATAATTCTCTCACACCCACCTCAACAAGGTGTAGTTCAGCTAACTTGGAGAAGATCGTCTCACTCCAGATTTCAGTTGAAGATCAGCATGGATCAAACACTTTACCTCATACCAAGAAATCAATGAAAGCTTGATTAAGTGATTTGACCGTGCCTTTGCATCTCGGGATCAAATACAAAATAGTTAATCCAAGGGGGAATAAGGTTTTATTTTTTTTATTAATAATAGTGAAAATGAAAATGCAATTCAATTAAATGCATAAATATTATTTTTTTTGGTATTTTATTAAATTGATGCAATTATTTTCCTCTAATATAAAATCATAAACAAACCACTCAATTTAAATCAAGAATTCCAATACAATCACACAAATTCAATCACACATATTATACAAACAATAATCCAATCTCAAATAAAATATATAAATTAAAATTAAAATTTAATTAAAAACTACTCCCTGTGCAATTCATTGAAGCTCCAGCCATGAATTGTGTTACTTTGCTGAAACAGTACCAATAGCAGTGGTGAAAGTGATAGTGCAGAGGAGGTGATCATGGTGGCCGAACGGTGCTGTGACTGGCGGTGGTGAGGAAAAACAGAGGAATGGCCGGCAATGGAGAACAGAGAGGCGTCGGAAGTGGTGAGCAGAGGAATATAGAAGACAGAGGTTGTGACTGTTGGTGATGCTGACGGAGTGAGGAAGAACAAGGAAGAAGGTCTACGGCGCTACTTTGGGTTTTGGTTAGAGCTCGCCGGAATCTGAGCTGGAAACAGAGCACGGTGGTGGTTTGTGGTTGAAGCAGACGGAGGTGACGGTAATGGTGTTGAACGGTGGTTGGTGAGACCGACTCTCAGCTCCCCCTGTCCTTCGTCCGCCTCAACCGTGTCGGAGCTGGTGGTGAAGGTTGTCCGACAAGGAAGAAGAGGGGCATGGTGAAGGTGGTGGTGTGGGTTGCTTGAGAGAAAGAAGGCCGAAGCTCACCGGAGAAAAAAATGGAGGATGATGCTTGGTGGAGACGGAGGTTCGTCGCCGGCGGCAATGGTGAGGAAGAAGACCGCCGGCGACACAATGAGGAAGGAAAAGGACGAAGGAGGTGGTCGGATCCCCTATGAGCACAACGTGCCTGTATATTTAAAGAAGGAAAAGGAATGGTTGTTGAATGGTGATGATGCTTCTGTGCGTGTCTTTTGTTTGAAGAAGGAAAAAGAAATGAAAGTGATGATGATTATGAAGGTTATCATGGTGATGATAAGAATCCACCAGGCCACGCTCCACTCTGTCTTTTCCTTTTTATTATTTGGCTAAAGCATCTGTTTGTTTGTTTATGTGTGGGTTAATATAACTTTTGGTTCCTAAAGTTTGATCCAATTTTGGTTTTAGTCCCTCAAGTTTGAAATCGATGGTTTTAGTCCCTGAAGTTTCACCCAATTTTGGTTTTAGTCCCTCAAGTTTGAAATCGGTGGTTTTGGTCCCTGAAGTTTCATCCGATTTTGGTTTTGGTCCCTCAAGTTTGAAAAGGATTTGGTTTTTTTTCCGGGTCGGGTCAGGTCGGGTTTCAAAAACGGGTCGCCAAGTCCTTTTCAAACTTGAGGGACCAAAACCAAAATCGGATGAAACGTCAGGGATCAAAATCACCTATTTCAAACTTCAGGGACTAAAACCAAAATTGGGTGAAACTTCAGGGACCTAAACCATTAATTTCAAACTTGAGGGACCAAAACCAAAATTGGCTCAAACTTCAGGGACCAAAAGTTATATTAACCCTTTATGTTTGCATTAAGTTCTTTATGTTTAAAAAGCGTATTTTTTATCCTTTAAACTTAATGCTGTTAGTCTCACTTAATAAAAATTATTGACTCATTAAATTTGAGTGATGATTGTGCCATTAAATTACATGTATTTACATTTTTATCTTTTTTATTTTTATGTTTATCTTTATTTAAAAATGAACTTACATGATTACATTTCCTCAAGAGAACAAAGTCATTTTGTCCATTTCTCAGTTATGTGACATATAGGTCTGGAAAAACAGAGTCACCTAGCCCCAATTCCCAGAGATAAAACCACAACTTTCAATAATATGGCCCACCAAAAGTATAACTATAACAATATGTTGTTTCAACACTTTTAGTTTAGTTTAGGAAGTTTCCACTAGTCATCATTTGCTTCTTCTGTTCTTCCTGATTAACATTAAAAAAATGAAAGTAACAAAAAAATTGTTAGAAGGTTTTTCAACAAATTCAGGACATCAGATTGATCATATAATACAAATTATATTGATCAAATCTTCATAGAGTCAAATACATATATTAAGAGGCTTTCTATCCTTTTGACTACCAAAAGATGCATCATTTGTACAAGTTGTTAATCAAGTAATACGATACTCACACGCAGCATCTTTATTCTTCAATTGCTTTCTCTCCATTTTCTAAATTGAAGGTGCTGAACTTATTCTTCTAGCTCCTTCTCCAACTTCTCAATGAACTGGCTTGTGTGCTCAAGGGACCGCTCGTGTCTATATTTCTCCAAGGCCTAGAAATTAAGGTTAATGAAATTAAAAAGGTGTTATTTTGAACATATAAGGAACAAAACAGTAGTATCAGACACTCATTAAAGAGAATATTTTGCATAGGAAGAATATAAGTCAGCTCTGTACTATTTCATGTTGCCATCTATTATATCAAACCACCAAGCCAAGAATTAGAATATGATGAGCATTTAAAAAATCATGCGTGTTGAAATACTCCTAAGGAATATCAATTTAGGTAGCGAAAACGACACAAATCACTCCTTAAACTATAACAATTAAGTACATCAGGAAAAGATGGCTCGTATACAAGATACTTCATTTTTATAACATATCATGAAGTTGATCATTTCAACATGAAATATTCCATGAAAAGAGGGGAAAATAGTTGTGCCTTCCAGCTTATCTGAGGCACTTTATATAAACAGTAACATTGCAGATTCTTAAATGTATGCTTTGTTATTAAAGCATGCCTGTCTCAGTGAAAAACAAGAACTTCATAAAGACTTTTCACATAAAAGATATGTCCAACTATAATAAAAACGAGTGGATAACAGAACTTCATAAGGTTCATTTCCCGCAGAACAGCGAGTGGATACTATATTTTGGGCATTTTGAGCAGCAGTAGTATCAAGTAAGGATCATCACAGCATGACGTAAATTATCTTTTGAAAACCGGAGAATGTTTTGAAAATATGAAGATCCTAAAGTCGTCATAAAAAGTATGTTAACATCTGCAGTAAAATTATCTAACATTCTCAAGCTTATATCTTATCCTCACTTTTGGATTTGGGGAATTAATCTTCGCTTTAGCCTTCAAACGATAGATTCTGAACTCCATTAGTTTTGCCTTTCTACACATTTAAATTTTTTTCTCCTTCTTGCCCCTTGTTGTGGAATTACCATTATCAGGCGTCTTGCTCAAAGAGAACCTCGCAACATCATTGTTTGTGTTCAGCTCAAATGAGACATTCCTCGAGTATCTATTGGAGGTGTGATTCAAAACGTAATGCAGCAAATCTGGGAGTTTGACTTGGTCATCTATAGCAAATCTTGGAGGCAACGTGGCGCAAACAAAATCGTGGGTTTAATGGGTAGCTAAAATTTAGAAAGTGAAAGCTGATATTCAAGAATAAAATATTGGTATCAATTGTATTTATTAATTTTGTTTATTTATTTAATTTAATTTATGAAAGCTAGTTACTTTCTGGATCAATAAAATCCCATGTAATCATCCTTGAATTAGCAAGCAATTACAGCAATAAAGAACATAGGCAAAATAGCTCATATTTCTCCCGTATTCCTCTGCATATTTTCTTCTGCTCTCACGCTTAAATCAGCAGTATCTAGCCAATCTGAGGAAATCTGAGGAAGAAGGCAATGATGTCAATCTTAAAATATGCCCTGCCAAACTGTAGTTTCTTGGATGCATACAGCATACACATATCATGAGTAAGAGATGTGGAGTACAGAATTGCGCTTGGGGATGATATGACAGAAGAAGCATTTTCATCTAGAAAGAGGAACGAAGAAAAGCTACCCCTGCAGAGAGAGAAAATAAATACACTCAAGAGTCCAAGAAATGAAGAGGTGCATGAAACGTGTTTGGAAGAGATGTTAAATCTTCCTATTACTTACCGGAGTTTATGAAAGAATAAATAAAAAAAAAAATATATATATATATATAATAAAAATTAAATAGTACCAAAGACAACAAAATTATTAACATAAAAAACCTTTCATGGTAAAATTCACAGGTCATCTAAATCAAAGAAAATCATATCTACAATGATTAAAACAAAGTATAAGAGAGTCTCAATTATATCCACAAATCGTGCAATATAATCACTCAGCCCAACAATCAAAACTACAAACTTAAATAAAAAGAAAAGAAGCTTAAAAAAAATCAGAGCTCGCTGCTAACCAAAGTTCCTGAACCCGGACCGGCTGGTAAACCGGTCCGCTCCGGGTTCACATTTAAAAAAAAAAATTTTTTTTTAATTTTTCCTTTAGAATTTCATACTATAAGTCTAAAATTTTCAATTTCTCACAGGTTTGGTCCCGGTTTAGCTCCAGTTTGACCTCAGTCTGACCCACTAACCCTTAACCCAGTACCACGACCAATTCAATAACTGATCCGAATTTTAATACATTGCTCCTAACTCAATTACTTTCTCATTTTTTTGTGGTAGCACCCTCAACCGTCTCAGGTTTCTCCCTTTTTTTATTTTTTCTTTTCATAAGTTAGAAAATACGTAAAATTGAATAATTAAATTTGGGCATTTCTCCGCAAGGACCCCAAAACCCCACACGCGTGAGCATATCTCTACCTGTCATCTCCACGACTCCCTGAGGTATCTCCAGATGCATCTTCTTCTTCTTCCGACGTTAGTGGAACTACCAAAAATCTTCTCCACTTCTCTCACCACCTCCCTCATATCTGGCCGATTCTTGGGGAACTTATTGATGCAATCCATTGCGATATAAAGCAAACTCATCATCCCAGGAAGTGCACTTTCCTCCACAAAAATTTCCTTATCGAATATCTCTGTTGCTCATTGTTCCCTCACTACTCGTTCGACCCAACTATAGAGATCCAACCCGGTAACCCCAGGTGGGGCTGAACATTCAGATAATTTACCTGTCAAAAGTTCTAAGAGAAGGCTTCCATAGCTCCAGACGTCAGATTGCTTTGATACTTCTCTCGTGGACCCATATTCGGGTGATTTGTAAAACCCCAATGGGTTGTGCTACAAGGGAGGCGAGTCCGTAGTCAGAGACGAGGACTGTGTCGTTTTCATCTAGCAGGACATTTGAGGATTTCAAGTTTCCATGGGGAGCCATTGTATTGTTGGGCTTGGCATTGAGATGAAGGTATGTTAAAGCTCTGGCTACCCCTTTTGTCGCTGATAATCTTGAGTTCCATGTGAATGGAATCCGATTTCCACTTCTGTTTACTGTAATGAATGTCCAATCCAGCTTTGAGATGCATAACTAGGTCATGCGCATGCTGAGATTGATTTTTCTTTGTTTTTTTTTTAGATAGACAGGAAAGGTTTGAACCTTTTATCTTTTTATTCTCAACTCTTGACAGTTGACACTTGAGCTAGCCACAGGTAAACTACTCCAATTGATTGCTAATAAGATTGAAAAAATGACTTATTTAGATAAATAGTTTTCTTTCACTTAATATAGATTGTTAGAATTAACTTATTTTAATCCTCAAACTTGAATGGATTTTGATTGGGGACTTACTAAATCATCTCCAAGTATTACACAGGTAATATTTGGTATGTACTCATGTAACAGCAAGGTTGATTGTCTATAAACATTAGAAAGTTCCTAATTTGTTTTAAACCCATTTTTAAATAGAATGAAATGCATGTCAGAGCAAAATGATTTGCATAAGAAAAAACTAGTTTATGTAGCTAAGTATACATACTTTCATATTACTGAATCTGGTCGGATTGGATTCTTTCTGAGTTTTAGATTATTAACACTCATTATACTCAAACTTTCTGGGAACTGTTACCTCATGCAAGGAGGAACATTTCTATTTGTTGCTATGTTCTATTTGTTGTAATAACTTTAGTGGTTTATAAAACAAAGAAGCAAGTCCAGAGTGAAAATTATCATGAAGCCTAGAGAAGAGATTTCCCTTCTCTGCATATCTGTAGAGCAGCAACCTCTCATCTCTGGAATAGTGGTAAGCAAGCAAAGGCAACAAATTTGGATGCTTCAGATCAGCAATTTCATGCAATTGCTTTGCAAATTCCTCTCTTGTCATTGGCTTCAATGTCTTTAGCCTCTTTGCAACAATGAAAGTTCCTCCATTCGGCATAGCCTTATAACTGCTCCACTTGATACCCGTACCCAGTACTTCTGCAGAAGCTTCCAAGAGTTCATTCAATTGAAACTTCATTTCATCTGTAAAGAATATAAGCTCCATCTTCTCTTCCACTGCCATCACTACTGAACTGTGATGAGCTCTCATTTCCGTAGTCTGTAACATACGAGGGACCACAATGAAATTAAAAGGTTCGGTATGTAATTTATTAATATTGCGCCATAATTTGGAAGCAAACAAAAGGGCAATAAGTAAGACTGTAAGAGAGAAATATAATTGCTGGCTTCTTAGCTGTGGTGGATTATGAGAAGGTATAATATACATACATTTGTGGAACTATCGTTTTGTTGGGTGGTTGGCGGATCTCTCTTTATAGTCTTCTTTGCTACTTCTCTCAACCTCTGGACAATAATAGAATATATTAAAGAAGATGGAATGAGTTGAAGTCATTCATTAATAAACATAGAAAATCGTAGAAGAAAAAGTGAAAAAATTTGTGGATTAAATGAATTAATTTGTAGGAAATTAAATCAGTAAGGGGGGAAGTTTTATGCCTCTATAGGTGTGAGCTTGATAAATTTGAGTTTGGTGTATGAATTGTCAATTTTACTGTCTCCATGTGCATTTTATTTCATTTGATTGGGCCATTTTATTTTGGTCTTTACATGAAGAAGCTGTACGAAAAGGTCAAGTTCATCCATCTTGCCCTTTTTACTCTCAGATTCTGTCAACCAGTTATAATAACCTAACCAAAAAAAATAATTTCAAATATATTATAATGAGAAAAATCATAGCAAGTATGTAGTAATTATAAATAATTAATCAATCTTTTGGATTCTTACTGTCAAGGAACTTGGAATCATTTCAAGTTAAAGAGATGTTGGGACAATCTTCTACTTGACAGTATACCACGGTCTTAAAATCAATTCCCTGGCAGATAGTATGAAGTTTTCGCATATCATTAAGGTTTATAAAAAATTGCTTTGGGAAGGCTTTCTTGATGTCCAACTCTTGTGTGGCGCCTTGCTATCTACCTCCTCTATTATATGCTCCAATTCATCACAGCGGTGGATTACCAATTTTTCTAACTGTGACACAGATGAGGCAATGGATACAGTGAACAATGACCTCATGTTTAAAATATCTCCAATATTCATCTCTTTCAAATTGCATGGTTATATGGCTTCTACATATAGTCAAAGGCCATGAGAAGATTGGGTCAAGGACTGTGAAGATCACTGTTTAGGGTCTATAAATCTTCCCTTTGGTTGAGGAGCGGCAAAGAAGACTTTTGGTTGGAGTGTGGCTTTGGCCTTAGGTGGAGAGTGCCAATCTCTTGAATGTTTAGCAGGTCTGTTGTGCTATATGTTTGTATTGTGTGTTTGTTGTGGTGTCTTCTGATCTATTTCTTGTTAAGTTGCAAGTGTTATTTTGATTGTATTTCATGTTTTTGGGTGTAAGAATCATTGTTTCCCTTTGTAAAAACTTTATCGTTCTAATGTATTTCCACTCTTTTCCCCTGTTTTCATCTATTTTTTTTGTTGTTGCTAGTATAAATTAGGCAGGGTCATAACAGTAACATATAGGGTAACACCACGAAATTGACATTGCACCATAATTTGGAATCAATCAAGAAGGCAACAAGTAAGAGATAAATATAAATGTTGGCTTATTAGAGGAAAGTATAATATACATACACTTAATGAACCATTGTGTTGTTGGACTGTTGGCGGATCCCTCTTTATAGTCTTCTCTACTACTTCTCTTGCCCTCTGAACAATAACAGAATATAATGGAATAGAGAAGATGGAATGAGTTGAAGTCATTCACAATAAACATAGTAAACAGTAGAAGACAAAGTGAAAAAAAACTGTTCAGAAAGATCATCTTCATCCATTTGCAACATCCTAACCAATCAACATAATTCGAAATATAGATTATAATGCGAAAAATCAAAGCAAGTATATAGCAATTGTATATAATTAATTGACCTTTGGATGCTTACTTTCAAAGAACTCAATATCAGTTGAAGTTAAAGAGATGTTGGGACAATCCTTTACTTGACGGTATATCAAAGCCTGGAAATTAATTGAAGGGCATATAGTATGAAGTTTTGGTAGATCTTCAAGTTGTATCGCAAATAGATTTGGGAAGACATGCTTTATGTCCAACTCTTGTACTGTGCTCTGCTTCCGTTTAAATACTTGCTCAAGCTCTGGGGCAAAAGCTATAAACAAGATCGAGAGCTGTGGAAGGCTACCACATGTGGAGATAGAAAATAGGCATTTCAACTTCTCACAGTCTTCCACAAAAATTACATGGAGATTTGGAAAACAACATTCTTGATCATCATCATCCTCAATGATGCGCTCTAGCTTTTCACATTCTAATACCGATAGAATTCTCAAATATGGCAGGCTTCTTGAGAAAGATGCAGACAATATAAATTTCAGTTAATGGCATTTGTAGATATCTACCCTAACAAGATTCTTAAAGCTCAGACAAAGATTTTTGGGTTCCACACATGTTTCTTAACTTATCCATGCCTTCTAATCTCAGGGTATCCAAACTTGAATTCCCAGGACTTGCAATTTGAAGTCTTTTAAGATCATAAATTATTTCCATGTCAAAGATTCCTAAACGAAGACGTTTCAAATTGTACAATTGTATCCCAATCAGCTATATCATAAGATATATTAGTATCAAAGAACAAAGCAATGTATCAATCAATTATAGGTCAAATGTTAGAAGAACAATTAATTACCTTTTTTTGTAAGAGTTGTTCTTGTCCTTTATGCACCTCCACTGATAAATCTGTAAACGAGTATATAGGAAGTTGTGGACATCCATGCAAATGAATATCTCGTAGAGACAATGCTTTCACATAATAGTTTTCAGGGCACATACTAACCATATTTGGTACTTTGTCAAGGCATAACTTGTTGAGAGCTGAGAGATCAATCTCAGTATTTTGATTCTCATGAGGTGAGTTATCATCACCGCAAGATTTTCCAAACACATATTTCAACTGACTTGCCTCTTGGACAAGCACAGATTTCAAGTGCACAAGATTTCTAGAACAAGAAGCTGGAAATACGTATTCGAACATAAAACATTCCTTGATTTCAATGGTGCGAAAGTTGGGAAAGATAGATATGGCATTCATTTGATGATGACCATCTACCTTCTCTATTATTATGTGCTTCAGTTTATCACACTTTGAGACTGCCAATTCTTGTAATAGTGGCATTGATGAGGTAATAGATACAGAAAACAGTGACCTTAAGTTTGAAATATCTCCAATATTCATCTCTCTCAAATTGCATAGGTAAACGGTGGTGTAAAAATTCCATGAGCTCTATTGCCAACATATTTCCCCTGCATCCCAAAAATATAACCGTGGTGTAAAATATATTTTATTTTTTTTAAAAATATTTATATTTTTTGCAACATCTAACTAAAAAGTAAATTACCAAAGAAGTTTTTTCATTTGTTTGCAATTTTCCCCTTTAAGTACTTGAAAAAAAAAATGCTTAATGCATATTACTATCTACTCTTCTGGTCCTTCTTATAAGACATATTTACCTAATTTGATTAGATTAAGGAAGTTAGTTAAATTAGTTAATATAACATGTATTTTCTAAAATATTCTAAACATCTTTCTTAATTCTCTCCTTCTCTTTCCTCCTTGATTATAGTTAAGAGAGCATTAAGAGGGGTAAATTAGAAAAAGATTGACAAGTATGAAAATTATATCTTATATTTAGAACTAAGATTAATTCCCCAAATATGTGTTATATTTAGACATATTACTTGATGCATATAACTCTCTTCTACAAGGGCCAATCTCATTGCCTGCAATACTGCACACATGCTCCCATTTAAGAGGCAACTTGAGCTTGTTCAATTTAGGATCTTATGTTAAGAATAAAATTCAGCCCACAACTAGTTCTTATTTTCGGGAGTGGAGGTAGCATTAGACAAGAATTTGTCCAGCTCAACTACTTTAATATGCTACGATGTGTACAGCATCCTCTGTTTTTGAGTCTCCTCTGATCAAGTGCCCTTTATTTATTTTTTTATTTTTTTAGATACAAAGGCAAGCCGAAGCCTGAATTAACGAGAGCTAGGACATCAGCCTAGGTACATATCATAGAACAGCCAAGACACAAGCTAGGAGGTACACCTCTAAGCACCCAGCCGGAATATCCTGGTGTCTCTCTCTGACAAGAAAATGTGTAATGCATCTAATGATGTTCCTTCGCGCGTGTCTCAGTTCCTTCTATGCTAAGATGTGTAATGCTTCCTCTGCTTTGTCATTTGGATTTCTGTCACCTCATAAGCACCATGCGTAGTAATTGAAATAATTGTTAGGATAAACAACTAAACATAACATACTGCTCTAGCAATGTAACTTATCTGAATTTGATAATTGAAAAGTTACTCTTTAAAACAGAAATGGATTTATTTAATAGTCACCTTTTTTAGAGTATAAAATATGAGTTAGAAAAATGCATTACAGTTATCAAAAAATTAGCTCAAGTAAATAAATAAAAGAACACGCAACTTTTTAACGTGGAAAACTCCTTCAATGTGAGAGATAAAAACCACAGGACCTAGTCCAAAAAACCTTTATTATGATTAATATTTACAACAAGCCTTCCACAATTCTTGACCCAAGCCATGCTCCTTTTTTCTCCTTTTTTGGGATAACTCATCCACTAATCACTGTCAACTTCGTGAAAATCAATGCAGAAAATGCAAACTACATACATAACCCAAGTTTGTACTGTCTAGAACTTTATTTTGATTAATGAAATTAAAATAACAACCTCCAGCAGTCAAAACTTTTGCTTAAGATGAACTCCTAACAGCAAGGATGTTTTCTTCAAATTGCCTAGACAAGAAGACCACTAAGAATTCACATTCTCTAGTTGAGACCTCTCTTTCTTCATTACTTCCAACTCCTTTATGAATCCAATGGTGTCAGAAAACACTCTTCTTCTTTTGCTCTCCAAGAGACAACAGTTTGACCTCACACTCTTCAAGACACACAAGGCATGCAAGTCTCTGCCTGAGTGACCTTAGTTTCATCCTGAAGTGAATAAGAATAGGGAAATATTATTCTTACTAATATAATTTATTAAGAAAATGGGATATTTTCTCCAAGAAAAAATAGAGAACTCTAAAAACAAAGTTATAAATGGTAATCAACATAAAAATTATTATTAATTTTTTCAAAGAAAAAACATTATATTCAAAAAACAAAGCAATAAACTAGAAACATACTTGTGTATCTAAAAGGTCTGATTGTGAGCTCTTCAATTTTGTTTCATCAGTACTTGAAGTTGCTATTTGAGGCTTCTCAGAAGTAGAGATTGAAGGGATCTAAGACAGTAAAATAGAGAAATTAATGTCAAAGAAAGTCAGTAAATTATCAATAGTGTAAAAATCGAAGGAGGGTAAATGGAAAGAGTAATTATTTACCAATGGAGGGCTCTTTTCAGTAGTAGTTGATGGAATTGCCATTGCAATTTTATTTGATGTTTCTCCACCACTTGCTTCAATATTCTGCATAGCATTGAACGACATCAGTTTCTTGTTTCTGTGACAGCAAAGCATTAGAATATAGTCTTCCGTAGATTATTAATTAACCTTTTGTGAATCATGAGGATGCATATCATGTTCTGTTTTGGAGAGCACTTGGTGATCAAGTGTGATTCTCTTGCCCTTGCCCTCAATGCCAGCCATATTATCCTAAATATTCAAAAAAGCACCATGAAATTATATCATTTACCATAAATTCCACCCTTATCAAGGAAGACTGTATTCTTACATGTGGACACTCATTTTCTGAAGGAACAACAAATGCTGTTGGTGATGACTTGCTTGATTCTGGTTCCATGATTAGATTTGTTGTGAGAGCTACTTCATCTAATTTTGAACCTTCTTGAGAAGTTGGCTCCATTGTTTCCTTTATAATGTGTTGCATAGCACAAAAAAGTCATTCAGCTTGCAGTTAGATCTAGCTCCATCTCTTCAGCAGGAGTAATCTTTACTAGCTAATTTAATTTTTTTAATATATAACCGAAAGGTATTTGTCGGGGATTTGCCCTTAAAATATCTCAATTAGATGATGGTTTGAATAGTAAAGTTTGATAATCTTACTCGAGGAGATTCAATTAGTGATGGAGCACCAAATGGAGCAGGTTTGTTGGTTTGTTCTGAATCCTTGCCTTCATCAGCTTCTGATTCTGTAATTTCTTCATCACTTGCCTCTTCTATTTCCTTAATCTATAACATATAGGAGACCACAAAGAAATTGAAAAAGTTGTGGATTTAATTTGTTGATATTGCTCCAAAATTTGGAAGCAATCAGCACAAGTAAAACAGAAATATATGTGTTGGCTGCGTAAGTGTGATAGTTATAAGAATGTATGATATACATACATTTGATGAGCCATTGTTTTGTTCGGCTGTTGGCGGGTCTCTCTTTACAGTCTTCTCTGCTATTTCTCTTACCCTCTGAACAATAATATAATGGAATATATTAAAGAAAATGGAATGCGTAGAAGTCATTCATTAATGAACATATTAAATTGTAGAAGACCAAGTGAAAAAAAAAATTTGTGGATTAAATTAATTAACTTTTAGCTAATTAAATTAGTAAGGAGGGAAATCTTTATGCCTCTATGGGTGACCTTAATAAATTTAAGTTTGATGTATGAATATACTGTATCTTTTTGCTTTTTCTTTCATTTGATTGGGCCATTTTATTTTGGCACATACATTAACAAGATGTTCAAGAAGATCATGTTTATCCACGTGGCCCTTGTTCCTCTCAGATTCTACCAACCATTTCCAATAGCCTAACCAAACAAAACAATTCCAAATATATATTATAGTGAGACAAATCATAGCAAAGGAGATGTTGGGACAATCCTGTACTTCACGGCAAATCACGGTCTGGAAATCAATTGCTGGGCAAATAGTATGAAGTTTTGGTAGATCATGAAGGGATATCAGAAATAGCTTTGGGAAGACATAAATCTTCCCTCTGGTTGAGAAGGAGGGGCAAACAATAATTTTGATTGGAGTGTGGCTTTGGCCATAGGCTGAGAGTGCCAACCTCTTGAATGCTTAGCAGGTCTATTGTGATTTTTGTTTGTGTTGAGTGTTGGTTGTGGTGTCTTTTGTTCTATTTCTTGTTGAGTTACAAGTGTTACTTTGATTGTATTTCGTGTTTTTGGGTGTAAGAATCATGGTTTCCCTTTGTAACAACATTATCACTCTAATGTATTTCCACTCTTTTCCCCTGTTTTCATCTTCATTTTTTTTTGGGTTGCTAGTATAAATTAGGTAGGGTCATAATAGTAACATATAGGGTAACACGAAGAAATTGACATTGCACCATAATTTGGAATCAATCAAGAAGGCAGCAAGTAAGAGACAAATATAAATGTTGGCTTCTTATAGGAAAGTATAATGTACATACACTTGATGAACCATTGTGTTGTTTGGCTGTTGGCGGATCCCTCTTTATAGTCTTCTCTACTACTTCTCTTGCCCTCTGAACAATAACAGAATATATTAGAGAATGAGTTGAAGTCATTCATTAATAAACATGGCAAATAGTAGGAGACAAAGGGGCAAAAAATGTGGATTAAATGATGAATTAATTTGTAGCAAATTAGTCCTTTTTGTTTCCACGGGGTGGGGATGGGGATTTATGCTTCTATGGGTGAACTTAATAAGTTTAAGTTTGGTGTATGAATCATCAATTTTACTGTCTCCTTTTGCTTTTTCTTTCATTTGATTGGGCCATTGTATTTTGTTACTTACATTAAAAATCTGTTCAGAAATATCAGTTTCAACCATGTTGACCTCGATACCCTCAGATTCTTCTAGCCATTCCGCATATCCTAACCA
The DNA here is from genome assembly GCA_963210345.1 of Inga oerstediana. Classification (NCBI taxonomy): domain Eukaryota; kingdom Viridiplantae; phylum Streptophyta; class Magnoliopsida; order Fabales; family Fabaceae; genus Inga; species Inga oerstediana. The sequence continues at coordinate 77,020,961 of OY723400.1, forward strand.
AACAAAACAATTCCAAATACATATTATAATGAGAAAAACCATAGCAAGTATATAGCAACTTTAAATAATTAATTGACCTATTGGATGCTTACTGTCAAAGAACTCAATTTCAGTTGAAGTTAAAGAGATTTTGGGACAATCCTTTACTTGACGGTATATCACCGCCTGGAAATCAATTGAAGGGCAGATAGTATGAAGATTTGGCAGATCTTCAAGTAGTATTGCAAATAGATTTGGGAAGACATGCTTGATGCCCAACTCTTGTGTTGTGCCCTGCTTCCGTTTAAATACTTGCTCAAGCTCTGAGGCACTTTCTATATACAACACTGAGAGCTGTGGAAGGCTAGCACATGTGGAGATAGAGAATAGGCATTTCAACCTCTCGCAGTCTATCACATATATCATATGGAGATTTGGAAAACAACATTCTTGATCATCATCATCATCCTCAATGATGCGCTCTAGCTCTTCACATTCTGATACCCATAGAATTCTCAAATATGGCAGGCTTCTCGAGATAGATGCAGACAATATAAATTTCAGTTGATGGCATTTGTGGATAAATAGCTTGACAAGATTTTTAAAGCTCAGATGAAGATTTTTGGGTCCCACACATATGTTTCTTAACTTATCCATATCTCCCAATATCAAGGTATATAAACTTGAATTCACAGGACTTGAAATTTGAAGTCTTTCAAGATCATAAATTGTTTCCATGTCAAAGAATCCTAAACGAAGATGTTTCAAATTGCACAATTGCATCCCAATCAGCTGTATCATAAGATATATCAGTATCAAAGAACAAAGCAATGTATCAATCAATCATAAGTCAGATATTAGAAGAGCAATTAATTACCTTTTTTTGTAAGAGTTGTTCTTGTCCTTTATGCACCTCCAGTGATAAATCTATAAAAGAGTTTATAGGAAGTTGCGGACATTCATCCAAATAAATATCCTGTAGAGACAATGCTTTCACATAATAGTTTTCAGGGCACATGCTAACCATATTTGGTACTTTGTCAAGGCATAACTTGTTGAGAGCTGAGAGATCAATCTCTGTATTTTGATTCTCATGAGGTGAGTTATCATCATCGCAAGATTTTCCAAACACATATTTCAACTGACTGGCCTCATAGATAAGCACAGATTTCAAGAGCACAAGATTTCTAGAACAAGAAGCTGGAAATACGTATTCTAACTTGCTACATTGCTTGATTTTAATGGTGTGTAAGTTGGGAAAGATAGAGCTGGCATGCATATGATGATGACCATCTACCTCCCCTATTACTATGTGCTCCAGTTCATCACACTTCGAGACTGCCAATTCTTGTAATAGTGGCATTGATGAGGCAATGGATACAGAAAACAACAACCTTAAGTTTGAAATATCTCCAATATTCATCTCTCTCAAATTGCATGGGTATAATGGTGGCGTAAAAATTCCATGACCTCTATTGCCAACATATTTCCCCTGCATCCCAAAATATAACGGGGATGTGAAAAATATTTTAGTTTTTCAAAAAATATTTCTGCTCTTTTTTTTTTGAAACGGCAAACTAAAAATAAATTACCTAAGAAGTTTTTTTTTTATTTTTTTAAAAACAAAAATCTGTTTTCAAAACATGAAAACAAACAAAACCTTTATTACACGGATTTCCTAACTTAATTTTTACTACATCTCAGCTACTAAATGAAAATTATTAGGAATTTAAATGTCCAACATCCTAAATTCTTCTCTATCAATTAAATGAAACAGTGAACAAAATTTAAATAGCTAATTAGTCTATAAACGAGTGTAAATTTGAAGTGAAAACGTGATTTGATTTTTATCTATATAAAAGTACAATTTTTTTGCTTTGACTTGTGAACAAAATAAATTATCTAAATTATATTATATAAAATAAAATTCTACATATATTATATTGAAATATGAATAAACAGACAAATGACACATCAATATATGTTTGATATAAATTCGGAAAAATTCCATTTAAATCTAGCTAAAGTATCAAAATCTAAATTAAGGCCTACACTTTTAGCAAATTCCCAGTCTAACACATACTTCAAAATAGGAAAAAAGAATTTTAGTTGTTTAGTTATGCAATACATAAGGGTATTTTGGTATTTTAACAACATTAAAAAATCTTTAGTTAGGCCATTGTCATACAAACATCACCCTTCCACATCTTCAGTTGATCCCAATTTTCACAGTAGAAAGGGAAAAAAGCCGAAATACCCTCAGCAAATAGAACCAAGAACAAAGGTTGAATTACAATACCATATATGTTTCAAATTAAAATCCATGTTTTGAAAACCATACTGGACCGGCCGGTTTGGGGCAGAAACCGGCCATCTGATGGTCTGACCGGTCCGGTCTGATAGTTGACAAGGTTCAAGTGCGATTTGACCGGTTTAAAATTAAAAAAATTAAATTAATTCGATTCTTTTTTAAATTTTATTCTGAATTTCATATAAATAACCCTAAAATCTTCACTTCCTCATCGGTCTAGCCCCCGATTTAGCCCTGGTTTGACTCCGATCTAATCCACTGACCCTTAAGCCAATACCCCGGTCGATTCACTGACTGGTTCGGGTTTCAGAACCTTGATTAAAATATTTTTGTTGGTTAATTGATAGCATGGCTTAGATGAAGGGCCAAAAGTAACGTTGGTTCATGCCATTTTCACACAAACATCATCCTTCCCCATCTTCAGTTGATCCCAAATCTTAATTACAATATCTCTTAATGATCCAACATTCAACAGTATGAGTTAGCCTAATATATATGTTAATTAAATGGGTCGAGTGTAGCCCAATATATGTAAATGACTCAAATGTTGAGGATTTTCAAAAAAAAAAATTTAGCCTAAACATTATTACCAATTTGATAAACACAATTTTTTAGAGTAATATGTGATTACTTACTCAATTAATTATTTTCTTGAAAATAAACTCAATTCTATTAATTCCCAATGCAAAGAAACATATGTAGCATTAATAAAAAAAGTGAAGGAAGAACATATATATGTACCTGTGAGGCAATGCAATCAGGCTGAGTTGTCTCGAATATAGATGGCTCATCTTTATTTGTAGTTTCTGATTTTGGTAGAAAGCAAGACATAGGATCCCATGAGAAAATGCAACTTGGACCCTTGTCCTTTTCCTCTAACCCCTCGTTAGTATTGGCTATTGATTTTTGTGGGAGATAACATTCTGGATATGTGTTGACAAATAATGGAACACCTTCAATAGACATTACTTTCAACGAATGGAGTGTGTTTTCATTTTGCATTTGATGCAACCCTCCCTCTTTTGGATATTGATCGAACATGTATCTTATATTGTTGCACTTAGAAAGCTCCACAATTTCTAGTAGAGGAAGGTCTTCACAGTAACAAATTGGCAATATGAATTCCAACTCATTGCACCCTTCAACACTGAGAAGTTTCAATTGTTGAAACATTGAGTCATGACTCCTTGGATTAGGATCTTTATCTTCCACTATCTCTTCTACAGAATATGACCCCTCATCCCTTATTATGTATTTCAGCTCAGAACATTCAACGATCTTCAAACTTTCTAGGAGCATCAAACTTTGAGCAGTGGATGGATGAAAAAGATAAGTCATTGAACAATCCTCTATATATATGGAATTAAGGTTTCCCAGCTCTAGCTTGCCCTTAAATAATGTGCTTCCCAACTCTTGACAATGCTTTAACTCCAACTTCTTTAGTTGCTTAAGAAATCCATGAGGATAACTACCATAACATATTTCTCTCACATTCACTTCAACAAGTTGCAACTCAACTAACTCGGAGAAGAAATTCGCTCTAGAGTTAAGTTGAGGATGCTCAGTATGGATTAAACACTCCATCTCAGAACATTTCTTCAAAGAAAGCTTGATTAAGTCATCCATAGCTCTATCTCCCATTGAAACAATGCTAGGAATAAGATTGTTCCAACCTATTTCATTTACTCCTTCTAACTCCAAAATCTCTGCTCTTGTGGCCAGGGATTTAATTATCTCTTTGGAGAAGATTCTTTGTAACTTTCCTGGCTTAAAACATCTTTTTATAGAAGTATCCAATTGAGAAGAATCGAAGGTGGAGAAGTCACTGCCATCAATATGGTATATTTTGTATTCAGAAAGGTATGTAATCTGAGGAACCTTTGCGTCAGTTGGTGTATGATCATCATTTGAAACATAATACAGTTCCTCTAGCTGGGAGCATCTTGCAATCACTTCAAATGGCATATTGTTCATTTCAAACGAACAACGTTTCAAGCATAGAAATCTCAATTTATCTAGCTCACTAATTTGATTTGGCAATTCAATAAGTGAACAATTAGTCAATTCTAGAGACTCAAGCTTTTGCAAGTTTATTATCAACACAGATATATCGCCTAACTCCCAATTTTTGAGAGACAGTGTTCGAATCTCTTTTAGTGACTGAATTGATTCTGGTAGTGATAGAGCTGAAGTTCTGCCATAATCAATTTTAGAATGTAAAAGCAAAACTCTAAGGTTCTTCATCCCTTCAAAAAATGCGTCAGGGACTTCCAAAGAACCAGATGTGTTTAACCATACTAAAAGAACCTTGAGTTTGCTACCATTAAAACAATTGGGGAAACCATTCATGATCCAAGATGAATATTTCATATTCTCCTTAAAATCTGTCTCTGGATCCCTGATCACTTGAATCTCTTCATTTGCAATCTCTAGGGCCACTTTTCGAATCACATCATGCAACTTTACACATTCTTCATTGGCATTCAACAATAAAGAAGAGTTTATGAGTTTGTTTTTCTCCACACGCGCTTGACTTCTTGCTATATCATATTTGTTTATTCCTGCAAACAGTCCCGATCCTATAGCGATTCTGCTTAAAATCTCTACAGGTATTTCATGAGCTTTTGGAAATATAGAGCACAACAGGAAGAGTTCTTTGGTTTTCTCATCTTTTAGATGATCATAGCTTAACTTCAAAGAATTATAAAATTTCATCACATCTTCATCAACAATCTCAAGCCGTGATGGTTCTTCTGTACTTTTCATTGTTGTCAAAGCATGATGCCAATCTTCTATAGGCCAGTCTTTTAAGGTTTTTGCCACTGCTACAACTATAACTGGTGATCTTCCACACTCATTCACAATATCCACAGCCACATTCTTCAATTTATCTGGGCAACCCTGACCAGTTTCCATAGCATGAAAAAGGAAAAGTTTCAATGCGTCTTCCCTAGGTAAGGCCTCTAGTTTAATCCTCTCTTGGCAACTCATCTGAGTACAGACATTCTCATAACGTGTGGTTAGCAAAACACAGCACCGACCCTTGCTATCAAAGCGAGGCTGAATCCCCATGTTTTTAAGGTTTAGCTTTTCCCAGACATTATCAAGTATTATGAGCAACTTCCCAATGTTGGCAATCTTGTTCCATATTTGTTGCGCGTGGGTCAATAGCTTCTCTTCCACTAACTGCAATTCCAATTGCTTTGCAATCTCATCTCGAATCCTTTTTTCATCCACAGGGGTAGACACTTCAATGAAGATGACTCTATCAAAGGCATTTGATTTTTCAACATGTTTCCCAACTTCTACTGCCATTGTGGATTTCCCTGTTCCTCCCATCCCTTGCAATCCTATCATATAGTTATTCTCATCTGCTAATGCCTTCTTGAGTTTCTCAAAATTTGCCTTTCTACTCTCAAAGGACATGAACTCTTGTGAATGATATTCCATTCCTGGCACTCCAGCTGCACGTACAACTTCTTCAGGCAATTGTTTAACTTCAGCGATCAAGTTTGGGATCTGCTCTTTCCTCAATTTTTCAATCTTCTTGGCTTGTGCAGTTTGGGAGAAGCAATTTATACACAAGCCAAAGCATTTGGTTGGTTGAGGGTCATGTTGTACAAGTTTTTCTGCTCTTTCAAGCCATTCTTTAACTCTAGGGTCAACTAGAGTTTCATTTTTTTTATTGGCCTCATCTATCATTAGCTTTACACCTTCCATTGCAGCTGACAACCTTCCTCTTTCATTTTCGAACTCTTCAACATAACTCTTGTAGTTACGCAGATACGCAAGTTCCTCCCATGCTTTACTTGCCAACCATTGCATGAATGGCTTTCCAACATCCAGTGCCAACTTCTCCATCTATCATGCATGTAGGATTATGATTATAACATAAACTATATCCGGATATCTAGGGACTTGGCAACTATGTCTAGGATTACAATATGGTAATCAAAACCATATTATTCTTGATTCAATTATTCAAATTCTTAGTGAGTGATTAATTATTGGAGTTCTTCAATAGTAGGGAGCGATCATAAAAAGAATGACATATCTATCTACTTCACCCAAGTGAGTGGATAATATTTGATTGACCTGTTGTATTTGTTGTTGTACAACAAAAATTTTAAGGCTAATTCATATGAAATTATTTGCATCATTCCTGTTATTGGCCACCTTTAATTGAACTTGAATGTAGATTCTGTGACTTGCATTCGAAAGAAGGGAATTGTTTATAGACCACTGGTTGAGCAACTTATTAGAATATGGCCTATGTCTAATTTGCACTTGACACGAACAAACTTAAGAGAGCTTACGAAGTCAAGAGAGGGTGTGAGCTTAATTGAATGTTAACTTCCTATACAAGAGACCATAGAAAGTTTGACATATGGGTTTGATTGGATCAAAAGACATTTCTTGGACAGATTGGCCCAACCTAGTGGATCCATTTTGCTCCAAGATAGAGACTTGGACAGACAGGCCAACTGGATCTCCGGTTTTCAAGCCTACTTAACTAGACCAATCTGAATTTGCAAACTATTCTATCATGAACTCTGCTGTTCTTTTTTGTTTTCCTTGGTGGTGATGAACTATGCTATTCTAAAGTTCAAATAGGAGGATAATTGTGTCTATAAAAACATATGCTATTCTAAGTGAGAAAAGCAACCAAATATAATTAATTTTAATAAATTTTTATTTGGAGATAATCACAATCAAAGATCTAGTGTATGTAGTAGTAGAAACATAGAGAGAGCATTATTATGGAGAATATGTATATAACTAATTTCAAATGTCATGTAACTACACAAACACACAGCATTCCCTAAATTATAATTAAAGTAAGCTATAAAAAGCCAGTAATGGTAACCTTCTTTTTCCCAGAATGACAACCAAAATAACAAATCTTCAAACAAGCTTCAGGTAGCCAACTAAGATTTTATCAATAAAAATTAAGATGTTTAGGAGATTAAATATGAAAATATATGAAAGGTCAAAGCCCAAATATAAAATATATAACTACTTAGTGTGTGTGTGTGGGTTGGGGGGGGGGGGGGTTTGGGGCATGTATTGTATTTATACACAAAGGAAACTCAACTTAAAAACGGCTCACTGAGTGTAACAGAAAAGTGAATCACAAGAATATGGTTCAAATCAATCGTGACTGAAGACAGCTAATTAAAGAAGTATGAATATCGATAGGAAGAAGAAAAAATGATGCATATCTAGGACTTTATTCCCATTTTAGTTATTTTACGAAAAAATAATTGTTCCCAAAAAATAACCTGAAAAGCTTGTTGGAGGTTTGTTTGAACTTTTGAAAACTAAATAATTTTTTTTTAAAAATAAACTTCTTCGTTCTATTTTAGTAGCTATTTCAAGTAAGTTCTTTTTTATGATCCATGAGTTCTAGTTATTTTGAGAAGCACTTTCAAATAAAAATCTTTTATAAACTCAGAGAAACATGTTCTTTAATTATTCAATTTAAATTAAATATAATGATTATAAAAAAAGTAAATCTGGGTTTGTTGATCAATTTATTTAAATGTGATTTTTACAATCTTACCGAAACCATTGATAAAAAAACCTAAAAACATGCAATGATGCAGGTGATTCTCATTTCCACAGTGACATAAATTAATAAGAAACTTTCTACATGTAGGAAGCTAGACTATATCATATCAACATTCATATGAAATATAAAAAATATATACAGCCACGTTGCTAAAAAATTATAGAAAACACAATTAACTTTATATTCCATGCAAATATCCATAACCCATCTTGGTTTATACTTTAAGAAATCTGTAAAAATTTCTATAAATAAATTAATTTTACAATTAAAACTATGCATATACTAACCTGCGGGAAACAAGAATTGAAATCTTCTAGTATGCTTCACGTGACCAATCAAGAACTAGAAAGTAAAAATAAGTTTAAGAGACAGTGCGTTCGCGCATGCGTATGTGTATGTATGTATAAAAGAAGATGCAAACATAATTCCTAGTATCACGTTTTAGAAATATAATAAATTGAATCACTTCTTAGACCGTCTAAAAATTACATATATAAAAACTCAAAGAAACATGACCTTTAATATTTCAGTTTAAATAAAATCTCAATGATTTAAAAAAAAACAATCTAGGTTTGTTGATATAAATTTTCTTAATTGTGTCTTTTACAGCCTTACTTAAAACGTTGATAAAAACCTAAATACATGTGAGTAGTTCTTGTTTTCATAGTGACATAAATTAACAAGAAACTTTCAAGGTATAGGAAGCTAAACTATATCAATATCAACATTCAAATGAAATATAGAAAATATAAAAAAAAAAACCATATTGTTCACAAATTGTAGAATATACAGTAAATTTGATAATTGAGTTGTGATAACCCACATGGAAAAAAAGGATAAATTATAAAAACAATAAAATAGAGTAATCTTTTAAAGACATTATATTATGATATATATCCCATAGGATTTTTCTACTATTCCAACAAACACTTTTAATAATATAACTTAAATTTTTATTGAAGATATCTTTTGGTTGATTACTTAATCACTCATAGAATCCATAAAATATTTTGAAATATAAACATTTATATAATTCAAAACACATAAGAAGATGTTTAGTAAATATTATTATTAATGAATCTCATTTAGTAGATATTAAGGAATCTGATTATATTGTAAATTTTCGCTGGGAAGCATGAGAATCTATATGTTCTTATTAATTAGACGTTAAGAGGGGTATTAATAAATACTATAAGCAATCAATAAGTTAGCTAATGGCATAAGTTTAACTATATAGTAATTATCTTATGCTTAAATAAACTATAGGTGATACTTAGTGACGAATCCTTAGCTGGTGTCCAATCCTAGTGTGATTAAAGAGTAACTTTACAATAGTTCATATAAGGTGAGACCATGAATAGCAAGGTGGCACCATTCGTTTTACCTTTGCTATGTTTTCAGCCTTAAATATCTTTTCCTTGATTTTATTTCAATTTCTTGGGAGGCAAATTCCAAATCGCTTTATTACTCCTAAATATTTTCAAATACATCTTTCGTATTCATTTTGTATGAGAACTTTATAATTTTTTGGTGATAATTATCGTGATGGTATTTGTTAGTGTGGATATTGGGTTGGGGGTGTTAGCTACCTACTCTCTCAGTTGTGCCTCATTTTTTGGGCACTTTCCAAATATATTTTTTTGTATTTCTTTTTAGCATTAGGTTCTATATAAAACAAGTGAGATTTTGATATCTTATAGGCCAAAAACCGTATTGTTTTCAATTTTTTATGATCTTTCAAAAATTATTCAGAAAAATAGTGCAATTTTCTTTTCAACTTAGAGTACTGAATTTTTAAAAAATCATAAAAAAAAAATAAAAAACAACACTTTTTTTCACCTATGAGATATCAAAATGTCACTTATTTTATGTAGAATCTAATAATAAAAAGAAATAAGAACAAAACATTTGGGAAGTGTCCATAAATTGGAGCGCAGTTGGGGGCACATCTAAGAGGGGCAGCAACACCCCCCCCTCCATGGATATTTCAATTCATATTTTTATGTTTCACTTTCCTATACTTTTTATAATAAATTTATCTTAACATATATTTTCTTACTGTTATCTTGTTTATTAGCGTTGTTTTCAAATCCTCCTTCATGTTTTAAAAATATTATTGATTTATTTTTTAAAAATAAAAACGTTTTTTATTTTATATATATATATTTACCTTCTTTCAACCTCTCTTTTTGATTAATTAATTTGATTTTAAAAACAAAACCTTCTTCATGTTTTCAAATATTTGACTAATTTTTCTTTTTGGTAATAATATTTGACTAATTTTTTTATGAAGGAAAAATATTGTTAGGAGGTATATTTCATATATACATATATGAAATGTATACATATGATATTTATGTTTTGGTGAGATGGTTATTCTTCACCAGGAGTATATAGTATATGAAATAGAATATAGGTGGAACGGTTATTTCCTATCATGACTTATATGTTTATAACATGCAATATATGGAATAGGATATAGGTGGGATGGTTATTCCCCACTTGGATTGACATTGAGTGATAGTGTTGATTGAAATATTGTGGTTAAATATTTGATCTTAATTTTTTTTATTGAGATAGATTTAGTGAACCTTTACCTCATTTTTTAGTTTTCAACTCAACATTTAAATTTTGTTACATTTATTTATTTTGAGGAAAACCGTTTGTGGAAAACTTGGTACACATTTGCTTCCCTTCTACACACTTTATTATTTATGTAACAAGTGAGGTTGATTGTGATCGATATGCTTCATCAACTTATGGAGTATATTGTAATATATTGGTGAGCCTCGGCGGATTCCGTGATATCATGACTATTATGATGGTGTCAAAGTCATTGTGTTATGTGCTAAATGGAATAACATGCGCATCCCCAAAGTTAATTGTCATAGATTTGTTCTCTCATTGCAATTTTAATATGGAAGTTTAATAAGTATTGTTATTGTTGTGTAAATATTTGTTCTAGAGTCGGTACACTTTGTTTAAGGCTTGCTAGGCTAAGTGAAATTATTTGGCTTAGCCTATGCACCAATCACAACTCAGATTTTGATTTGTGACAATACTCCATCTAAATATATAAAACCCATCCTAGTTTATAATTTCAAGAAATCCGTAGAATTTTTTGATTAAATAAAACTAACGGATAAAACTAAAGTTGTCAAACTCATGAGTTTAAACAAACTCTTATGACAAGAGTACAAACTCAAATCATAAACTCATAAGAGTTTATTTTTATCAATAAATAACTATTACAAGTGTATGATTAAATAATTAAAATATAAAAAATGACAATAATTTGATTTAAATATATTTTAAATATAAATAATTGAAATTAAATCCATCATTATTCATAATTTAAGTTAGAAACACAGAAACGTAAACTCGATATGTGAGCATGATTTTAGAAATAAGTTAAATTGATTTTATAAGTTAGAAGTACACAAACGATAAAGTAGGAGAGTTAACTCATAAGTTTAACAACAATAATTAAAACTATGCATATACTAACCTGGAAACTGGAATGGAAATATTTAAGTATGCTTCACGTGGCCAATAAATATCTAATTAGAAATAAAAATAAGTTAAAAAAAAGTTTAAGAGACAATATGTGTACTTGTGAGTACAGAAGATGCAAACATAATTCATAAGTATGATGGAGTACAAACCCTTACCTCAGATATTTCTATGCGTTACGGCTGCAATGCCTTCGATGGTAGATATAAGGAATTTTTTTTTGGGATTTTTTTTAAGGAAAGGAACTATGAGAACAACGATGGTAGATATAAGGAATTTAAATACATAGAAAAAACGTACAAAGTACTAGGAAGAAGGGAGATTTGAACACAACTGCTTTTTTTTTTTTTTTGGTTTTCTATAAACAAGAAGGAGAAGAACAACGATACCAACGATCAACAGAGAGATGAGAGTAAAAGAAATAATTCAAATCAAGAACATAAAGCTTGACAAAAAAATAGGTTTCTTCAATAGACAAACTCTCAAACAGAAGCCAAAACTCTAAATCTTTTTTTTATTTTTTGTTTTTTGGAAGCAGAAGAAGAACATCAAAAGCTTTTTGTGATTGAAGAGAGAAATGCAAGCAAGAACTGAAGAACACAGAAATTTCAGAGCGAAGTGTGGTAGATAGTTGATGGGAATTGGCATAAATAATTGGAAACAATTTATTTTTTGTTCACATGTACTCTGAAGTCTTTGTGTAGCCACCCCATGACAAGCTGTGTTTATTAATTTTTCTATCCCAGGAGACATATAATGTAATGCCAGCTCATCACAATAGCACATTTCTCAAAACATGGCTCATCATTTTACGTTTTATATTGAGAACCGATCACCATTGGGCCTTGCTCGCACTCTATAAAACTGTAGCCAAAAAATAAATATAATGCTGCAAGTTGGCATGAAAGTGATCGAAAACGATAGAAAAAGTAGTCACTAAAAAAATGCACTCATTTGTCCAAAAAAAAATGTACTCAGAGAAAATGGGTCTCTGTCTCTCACCCAAGTTATATTGTTTAATTTCCAATAGGAAAAAAAGGAAAAGAATATTAAACAATTTATTTATCAGATACTATAGTTTTGCATCAACATTAATTGATAATACTGTTGGTTGACAAAAACGAAAATATTATTAGTATTATTCAAACACTATATGTATTTTTTTTAGGGTTATTAAACTCAAACCAGATTGGCCGGTTCAACTCGAAAACTAGAAAACTGGCTAGATAATCGGTCCAGGTGAACCACTAAACCAATTCATTATTTTTTAAAAAAATTTAATTCAATTTTTTATTTTCTTTAGAATTTCATATTAATAACTTGAAATCTTCACTTTTTCACTGGTTTGGCCCTGGGTTAGCTCCGGTTTGACTCCAATCTGACTCACTGACCCTTGACCTAATATCTCGACTAGTTCAGTGCCTGGTCCAGGTTTAATAACCTTGATTTTTTCCCAACGAAATCATAATTTCTGCTTGCAACATGATGTTTTGATTTTTTTTTTTACAAATAATTAAGGCTCTCTCTTTTTTTTTTTTTGTGGGGGGGAGGTTGGGTTTTTCTCATTTTCATCTTTCTAATTTTCTTCTTATAATCTCATATCCAGTGTTAGAGATAAAGAATAAATGGATGAGATTCAATTTTTTTATAAAATTATTACTATAAATATAAATAAAAGAATTTAAACTCTTAAAATATGATGTATACAATTCATAATTACAATATAGAAAAAATAAATAAATTTTAATTAATAAAATATTGTAATAATAATTTAATAAAATATTAAATCTAAACCATCTATTTCATGATCTAACGGTAGAAATGAGATTATGAGAAGATAATGAAAAAGGAGAAAATGAGAGTATCTTTTGTGGAAATAATCAAAGTTATTCTACACGATGAAAGTATAGCAATGGGTAAGATTGAAATTCTAACAATGGCAAACTTAAAATGCAACCTTCTATGGCGTGAAAAAAAACTACTATATATGTATTCATTATCATTCAATACGGAATATCCCAAAATAGTTTAATTGGAAAATATCGTTTAATGAAAAATAGAAATTTATGAATGTTCATTAAAAAATACATACAGAGAGTTAAAAACTCAATTTTACCTGACACACAAAGCATTTAAAATGGCGGGTAAGGAGCAATTTGAGCAATGAAGCTTTTCGCTATGAGTAGTTAGCACCATTAAATTTACATAGTTGCAAAAATACACATGAACATTCCTGATTACCTAGCAATAACCTCATCTCCATTAGAAGAAGCCAAAGGAGAAGACGATGTGCAGGCAACACAAGTTGAAAGACAAAATTATAGTTAAACAATAATCCAACATTAAACTCACTCTTTGCAATTTTGCTATTATTTTCTTTAAAAAAAAAAACTCAATAAACCTACACAAGTGTTTCTCTCTTTTTCATTATTTTATTTTATTTCTTATTTTTCAATTTTTCTTTATATTTCCACAAACTTTTTATCTTAGCCAACCTTGAAATATTAATATTGACATAATTTGGGAAAGTTTTCTATATATAGGATTACAAACCATATCAATGGCAATATATGCTGCTATTGTTTATAATTCCATGCAAATACACAAAGGTCACTCTAACTTGGACGCAGGCAAATGCAATAATGCAGTGAGGATCTTCAATATTCAAACTTGAGATTGCCAATCAAAATCTGAGAAATAAAAATGAGAAAGTTTATGAAATAAAATAAGCAACTAATTATATATGCGCGCGCAACACTTGATTTTGATGCTCTCTACTCATGAGATTTAAATACTATTTTGAAGGCTAAAAAACAGAAATTTAAATACTATTCATCTTTCGTAAGCTAATGATACTGACGATCAGTTTTAAAATAGCGCATTTCACATCACAAAGCTTATCGTTTTACATTTTATATTGTGAAATGATAACCACTAGGCCTTCCTCATACTAAAAAATTGCAAGTGGCAGGAAAACGATAACCATAATTACCGGACGGTTTATATTTATTTTTATTCAAAAAATTATTTTGATGGATATAAAATTTAAAATAAAGATAATATCTTCATTAATATTTTCTCTCTCTTTCTCTCTCAATCTTTTTCTAATATGTTCTCTCTCTCTTTTTTAACTCTCACCAACCCACTTATAAATAAGGACATATTTTAAAAATATTTTTCTTATATATTTATTACTTTTTTTTACCTTCATATATTTATTACTTTTAACTAATATTAACATTTTTTTTTTAACAATTTTAACATTTTTTCCATCGCACAATTTAATTTTTAGGATATTATAATAAAGTACAGAGGGAGTATTAAAAATTTTATTATGATTAAAGTATAAATCTCCATGAACATTTGGTAGAGATAAATGATCTAATTGTATCATATAATCACCGCCTATATCAAACAAAATTTTCACTCTTATACCATACCAAAAGGAATATTCTATATTATTCAATTTTTTTTTGGTTTGCCTTATCCATTAATTGCTTTATTTATATCACTTTCTTCTCTCTAATAACATTCTTAATTGATCAAAACGAACTTGCACTCCACTGGAAGCAGGGCCTCTCAATTGAGTTCCTCTCCATTGTACTCTCTCTAGTTATTTTTATAAGCAAGTTCCTCTCCACGTCTCCATAATATAGGCAATTTTTTCCTTATGTCTCAAAATTTAAACTACTTTTTCCTTATCTCCTTCTATTAAATAGATATCTTTGTATTAATTATCCAGCATTTACAACTAATTTTCTTCCCTTCAATATTTATTACACATTCTCTCTTATGTTTTATACTCATTCTCTCTCATATTTTTTATTCATTCTTTCTTCTATGCTCTTTTTATAAATAAGGGCATATTTAAAAGAAATGTGACATTTTTTACATATTTAATTTTTTTAACTAATTTTAACCACCAACTTATTTTATACCATCAGGGAAAAAGTTGAGTATAAAAAAGACTAAAGGGAGTACCCTTCATTGAAATAAAACAACGGTGTTTGATTTATTAAAAAATTGTCTCATGCGTTTTTTTCCCCTCCACCCCAGCGTCCCTGTTCAGCAGATCAGGGGTCGGAGCTGTGCAGTGTTCTGCGTGCCCCTTTCGGGGCCTTTTCAAAATTATTTTTCATGGCTCTTTTGGATCGTTAGATTCTATATGAAATAGGTGACATTTTGATATCTTATAGATAAAAAAAATAGAGCTTTTTTCAATTTTTTATGATTTTTTAAAGATTTAGTGTAATTTTTTGTTGTTGAAAAATGGTGTAGTTTTTTTTTTTTTTTTCACTTTAAACACTGAATCTATTCATCTTTCGTAAGCTAAGGATACTGACGATAAGTTTCAAAATAGCGCATTTCACATCACAAAGCTCATCGTTTCACATGATATATTGCGAAACGATAACCATTAGGCCTTCCTCATATTAAAAATGTGATCGTGGGTTGGCAAATGAATTAGTTACTGGACAGTTTATATTTTTTTTCTTTAAAAAATTAATTTGGTGGATATAAAATTTAAAATAAAGATAATCTCTTAATGATTAATTTTTAAAAAATAATTTTTATATAAAAACCATCATTTAAAAATTTTAAATTTAAAGAGTTCAGATCTGATAAGTTTTGGGTGCTCATCACTCTTGATGAGCACCCAATTCCCAAACCGAGTCCATTTGACAAAGAGGAATAATGGAGAGGAGAATTAGTACTCCGTTGTTCTCTTACTATAAGATCTAAATTATTGAATTAGTTTAACTCTTTTTTATAGCATTTTCTTCATCTGTTTTCGTTTTCCTTATTCGGTTCTATGCACCGCTTCGTTGAATAATTTCTCGGGCTCACACATCTGCATTGTCAATCTTATTAGAATTTACTGAATTATTTAATTTTTTAGTCCGTGACGTGATTCTTCGTGTGATTGCTGAGCACGCGGAGTAGGAAACGCATATTAATTTATGTTATTAGCTGGCTGTGGTCCCTTAATTTAGTGAGAGAAAAGGTTTTCATCAATTGATGCTTTACGTCAAAGTCTTTGTCTAAAACCAAAACAAAGTGGCATATTTATTGAAATTATATCATCCTCAAATGAAAAGTTTCACAAATTCAATCATCACAAATTCTATTGACTACAACAATCAGAGCGAAAATCATGATGAAGGAGGAAGAGCTTATGGAGGAGGAGAAGCATGTGGAGGAAGAGGGTCTTAACATTAAGATGATGAAAGAAAGAAGGAAGATGTCGAGAAAAAAAAAGTAGTAAGAATAAAAAAGAATAGAAGAGTTAAAATAAAGACTTATGAAAAGGTACTTTAAATTAGAGTAGTTTAAAGTTAGGGAAAACAAATCATTTGAAAGTGTTACATGACGGTTGTTTCTTAAAAAACATCATTTTTCCTCATTCATACTTTATGATCAATTGTTATGACCATTATGTTTTTGTTTTTTATTGATATAATGTTGGAAGATAAATCATTTAAAAGTTTTGCATGACAGCTATTTCATAAAAACCATCATTTTTACAAGTGTAATACAAATATCTCAACCAAATCTTCAGAAACGTGAGAAAAGCATATAAATAAGAATGATTCAGTGCTCAAGGTTCCTACCAATTAGGGTAAGGAAGTCGTTCAAAGTAGTTTAAGGTGCTGAACGACAGCTTACATGCTCAAGGGACCACCCATACCTATATTTCTCCAAGGCTTCGCAATTAGGATTAATAAAATTAAGAAAAACAAAGTGTTATTTTGAACTTAAAAAGTGAAAAAGAAAAAGAAAATAGCATTAGACACTCATAAACAACAAGAAGAAAGCCGTCTTTATTCTATTAGGTGGGGTCGACTATATGTATCATGATTGTGCTCTGTGAAAAACCATTGACACTCAAACGAAAAAAGAATAAATTCCATTGTAAGAATGAGTCAGCTCAGTACTACTTCATATTATTATCTATGATCTCATGCCACGAAACCCAGATTATCATGAGCATTTTAATAAGCAAGTGCGATGAAATACTCCTAATGAATATTAATATTAGATAGCTAAAATTATACAAATTACTTCTTAAACATAATGCACCGCTCTAGCAATGTAACCTATTTGAACTAGACAACTGAAAAATTACTCTAGCAATGCAATATTATAGTCACATTTTTTTTGAAGTACCAAATATAAGCAAGGATTCCACATTAAAAATGTTAAACAAATTACATCAAGTTAACAAATAGAATAACACAATTTTTTTTTAATGTGGGAAACTTTCTCAATATGAGAGATAAAAGCCAAGGACCTAGTCCAAAAAAACTTCACAATGATTAATATTTACCACAAGTATTCCACAATATTCATAACCCAAGCCCTACTCTCTTTTTTTCTATTTTTTTGGGATAACAACATAAACACCATTCACTATCAACATAGTGAAAATCACCAAAAATAATAATACAGAAAACACAGAATACATACATAGCAACCCAAATTTGACTACAATCTAGAACTTTTTTTTTAAAATTTTTTACAGAAAATTAAAATGACAATCTCCAACAATTAAGACTTTTTAAGATAAATTCCTAAAAGCAATAAGATTTTCTTCAAATTGGCTAGATAAGAAGACCACTTAGAGTCCTCATTCTCTAGTTGAGACCTCTCTTTCTTCACTGCTTCCAACTCTTTTATGAATCCAACGGTGTAAGGTGTCATAAACACTGTTCTTCTTTTGGTCTTGAAGAGACAACAGTTTGATCTCACACTCTTTCATTTCTTTTTCTTTGCTATAGTGCATGTTTGGCAATCTACAAAAAATCATGGTTTCAGAAGCCCTTTTCGCAAGCCAAAACAAAACGTCTTTCACACACTTATCTCGTAAATTATAAAAGTTATTCTCAAAAGCTAATCAAAACATGCACATACACAATTCAGCTTGCTATAGTTGTAGATTTGTCCCTTCAATTCTGCTTCCCCTACTTGAGCCTCAACCATAGAATTCTCATTTCTCAGCCTTTTGAATTTCAAATGAAGGAGTCATGGTTGCTTCTTTTACTTGCAAACCTTCTTAAGAAGGAGGCTTCACTGTTTTCTTTAAAATTTTTTGCATAGCAAACAGAAATTTAGCTTGCAGTTAGTTCTAGCGCTATCTCTTCAACAGCAATATTCTTTACTAGCTAATTAAATTTTACAACATGTTAATGGAAAGAGGAACAGTTTGTTGTTTAATTATGTAAGTCTATTTCATTCAAGGAAAGTGTAAAGTATGATGTATTTAAAAATTGTGTTTTCAAGCGTTTAAAATCTAGCATTTTTCATTCAATATAATGCAATAAAGTGCAAGCTTACTTGAGAAGATGCTGTATTGGAGGAAAACTCATGGTTTTGATTGTGGATATTTAGAATGCAAATGGAGTCTCTCTTTCACTCTATATGAACACATACAAATATTCAAAATATTGCATAAATTTAATTCATTTGTTTTGTATTGTAAAATATGATAATCTTACCTGTGGAGATTCAATTTGTGAAGTAGTAGTAAATGGCAGAGGTTTGTTGGCTTGCTCGGAATCCCTGACTTCATCAGCTTCTGATTCTGGACTTTCTTCATCTGATTCTCCAATAGCTTCTTCTAATTCTAGACTTTCTTCATCATTTGCCTCTACTATTTCCTTAATCTGTAACTATTAGGACCACTTTTAGCAACATAAGAAAATCCAAGACAAGGTAAAGACACTTTTTGTCGGTCTATAAATTTGGAGAAAGAAATAGAGAAGTGGTATGGCTATAGAACTGCTATAATCAAAGGCTATGAGAAGGTTAAGTTGGGGACTGTAAAGATCACTTTTTGGGTCTATAAATCTTCCCTTTGATTGAAGAGGGCAGAGAAGAATCTTGAATGGAGTGTGGCTTTGGTCTTAGGTGGAGAGTGCCAACCTCTCAAATGCTTGGCAAATCTGTTGTGTTTTATGTTTGTGTTGTGTGTTTGTTGTGGTGTATTTTGTTCTGTTTCTTGTTAAGTAAGTTGCAGGTGATACTTTGACAGTATTTTAAGTTTCTAGGGTAAGAATCATCGTTTCCCTTTGTAACAACATCATCATTCTTATGTATTTCCACTCTTTTTCCTTGTTTTCATCTATTTTCTCTTGTTGCTAGTATAAAATAGGTAGGGTCATAACAATAACATATAGGGGACCACAAAGAAATTAAAAAGTTCTGAATTTAATTTATTGATATTGCACAATAATTTGGAAGCAATCAAGAAGGCTATAAGTAAGAGAGAACTATAAACCATTGTGTTTGTGTTGTTCACAAATACTTTTTCTTTTTTTCACACTCGCACCAAGAGCATCCCCAACAAGGCCTTCTCCATTTGACAAAGGAGCTTAATATAAACAGTAGTAGCATGAAGTTATGATAAAATAATACAAACATGCAGCTATTTTTATTAATAGTAAACAATAGGGCTCATTCTTCATATTTCATAAGATCCGAAGATTATAGAGGAATCATTAGTGGTCTTTTATTAAAACGTAGTGATTACAGCAAAATAACATAATTATTATATGACAAACACGTATGTCTGTTATTAACAGATGTAATAATGAAATGAAATGATGAATGAAGTTGTTGGGGATCCAGTTCAGAATATTAGGCGCCAATGTGACAAATTTCATGGTTGACCATAAGCCATATTTTCACAGAGATCCTCAAAAACTGATGAGAGCTTTGAATTGAAGCAAGGCGTCATATAGTGGAGCTGCAACTCAATAAACTGCTAAAAAATTGAAGCTAGATGCAATTTAGAAGACTAAGTGATACACATAAAGGTTTCAGCAATACATGTATGATTATGCATGATCTATATAGGGTACTAAAACAATCAAGATATGTTGATTGGGAAAACATAAAACCACTTAATCTGGACCTAAGTGGGCCAGCGATGCAGATACATATAGGGGTAAAGGTTTTGTTTTGTTGTGCTAAAACCAGGCCTAGTTTTGGGAAGATACGTGAAAATTCTCCACAGGATCAGAACCCAGGTTTTAAGGAAGGACTTAAGATATGAATATTTGGAGAGCCAGAAATTCATACAAGTCTCCACATCACAGTCTCAATCTTTCCAACGTAGGATTCAAGTCTCATACCTTGCAACTGGTTCATATCCAATAACTTTCTTTTATTCTCCCTGGTATCATTAAGCATTTATATCAAACATATATATAGCCTTGATTACCAAAAATGGTGGCCTAGGATATTGGGGAATAGAGGGAAAGAAAACTGAACTTGTATGATTATATTTTCTCAAGAGAACAAAGTCATTTTGTCCATTTCTCAGGTATGTGACCTTTAGGTCTGAAAAAACAGAGTCACCCAGCCCCAATTCCCAGAGATAAAACTACAACTTTCAGTAATATGGCCCACCAAAAGTACAACTATAACAATATGTTGTTTCAACACTTAGTTTAGGAAGTTTCCACTAGTCATCATTTGCTTCTTCTGTTCTTCCTGATTGACATTAAAAAAATTAAAGTAACAAAAAAAAATTGTTGGAAGGTTTTTCAAAAGATTCAGGACATCAGATTGATCATATAATACAAATTATCTTGACCAAATCTTCAGAGAGTCAAATACATATATTAAGAGGCTTTTCTTTTCTTTTATCTACCAAAAGATGCATCATTTATACAAGTTGTTAATCAAGTAATATGATACTCACACGCAGCATCTTTATTCTTCAATTGCTTTCTCTCCCTTTTCTAAATCGTTCAAGGTGCTGAAGGTATTCTTCTAGCTCCTTCTTCAACTTCTCAATGAACTGGCTTGTATGCTCAAGGGACTGTTCATATCTATAGTTCTCCAAGGACTGGAAATTAAGGTTAATGAATTTAAAAGTGTTATTTTAAACTTAAAAGAATATGATGAAAATTTAATAAATCAAGCATAATGAAGTACTCCTAATGACTATTAATTAGGTAGTTAAAACGATACAAATCACTCCTTAAACTAGAGTATATAAGTACATCAAGAAAAGATGGCTTGTATAAAAGACAATTTTTATAACATATCATGAAGTAGATCATTTTTACATGAAATAGCCCATGAAAAGCGGGGGAAATAGTTGAGCCTTCTAAATGCCAGCAAAGGATACAGTGTCTAACATACAAAACAAGGCCATATTAACAGTTATATTGGGCCCATGAATAACAGAGCTAAAATAACCTCTTTTGACAGTGTATCTGGAGGTGGCATTACTTTTGGCCGCACATAATTCTTTCCACGGTAGAAAATTAGAGTATTATTGGGCTTGATGTCAATCACAATGTCTTTGCTCAGACGGGCAAGCTCTTCAGCATATTCATGAACCTGTCCTGGCTTGCAAGGCTTGCAGACAACCTTAAATGTCTCATGTCTCTTCCACTGAAGATGCACGTTTAGAACTACCCCACCAAACACTCCTTGTCTCCCGACTGGGACACAGTTTTTCTTTTTCTTAACAGTATGCTTCAGGTAATGTATCTCTTCCTCCGTTAAAATTTCTGGGTCATATGTTTCTGCTGGCGGTTTTGGTACCTCAAATTTCTGCAGCTTCTCAATCAATCAGGCTTCCTTTCGCTTGGCCTGCACATTTTCAAGTTTAAAAAAAGACACCAAATGATTTTAAAAAACAAACAAGGGGCCAAAGAAAAATGAAGAATTCCAACTATCTGAGGCACTTTAGAAAAACAGTAACACTGCAGATTCTTAAATTCATGCCCTGTTCTCAAATTAATCAATAAGGCAATTGAGAAACTGCATGATTAATGCATGTCTGTCTCAGTCAAAAACAAGAACTTCATAAAGACTATTTTCACATAAGAGATAAGTCCAATTGTAATAAAAATCTTGTAATGTTCAGTTCCCATAGAACATCGAGCGGATACCTTATTTTGGGCATTTTATTTTTATGCTGAAGCAGTGCCAAGCAAGGATCATCGCAGCATGACATAAATTTTCATTTGAAAACTGGAGAAATCATAAAAGTATGTTAACATCTGCAGGAAATCATCTAACCTTATCAAGCTTATATCTGATCCTCACTTCTGGACTTGTGGAATTCATCTTCATTTTAGCCTTCAAACGATAGCATCTGAGCTCCTTCAATTTTGCATTTCTAGACATTTTAACTTTTCTCTTCTTCTTGTCCTTTGTTGTGGAATTACCATTATCAGGCTTCTTGCCTGGAGAGAACCTTACAACGTCATTGTTTGTGTCCAGCTCAAATGAGGCATTACTGGTGTATCTAGCTAGCAGACAGTTTGTAAAAATACCCTGGGCTGACTTACTTGATCTCTGAATGAAAAGGAAATCTGAGGAAGAAGGAAATGATGCCACTCTTGAAATATGCCTTGCCAAACTGTAGTTTCTTGGATGCATACACATATCATGAGTAGAAGATATGGAGCACGAGATTGTCCTAGGGGATGATGTGACAAAAGGAAAATTTTCAACTTGACAGCGGAACCAGTACAAGCTACCTCTGCAGAGAGAGAAAATAAATACATTCAAAAGCCTAGGAATTGAAGAGGTACTTGGACAGGAGTAAGTTCACAACATGAACTGTAATACACACACACAGATACACTGCAGAAACCTTTTCCTCCAATTTATGTTTTGACAAAAATTTTAACTTTCTGAAAAATATAATACTGACATTTTTTTACCCCTTGATATGAAAATGAACGAACAAGCATAACGGGAAAAGAGCCAATGTGATTCAAATAGAGTAATGTATTCAATAGAGAAAGAGAGACAGTCAAAATGAACCTCTTGAATGAGCAGCAAAAACAACGACCGCCTCCTCTGATTGAAGCTCCAGCAAACATAGAATCCTCGCAATCCCAAATTTCAGCTGAAAATCGAGATTAAAGAAACAAACAAGAGAAATAAAGCGGTCAATGCCAAAGCAATTTGGTTTTATAGAGAAATCGATTATCGAAATTATACATCTTAAAGCTTTCTCATGGGGCCAAAAAATCGAAGTGCTCCAGTCATCGCATCGAACATTCAACTCAACCAACTAGATAATATTTGTAGTTTCCTGCGAGAAAATTCGAGAATCTAAACCTCAAAACTGAGATAAATCAACCAGACATGGCATTGGTTCCTTTTTCTATACGTTCCCAGAATTTTCTTGCTGCGTCAGTGTTCCAACATACAAATGGCTACAAGTAGGGAATTGCTTATTTTTCTTCCCCTTTCATTTTACGGATATAAAATGAAAACATGACACACGACTTTTTTGAAAATAAATAATAATAAATCAAATGAGTAAATTTTTTTTTTTTTGCATTTACTAAGAAAATACATATATTATATTTTACCAAAAAATAATTTTTATTTTAATATTCCATATGAAATTTTAAAAAATAGAATACAAATAAATCATAAAAATGTCTTGAATTTTATTAATATACAAATAAGTAGCATCCATTTTAATATTTAATTCAACCATTAATATAAAACTAAGTTAACTAATTTAAGAATCGTAAGAATAGTAAGGAATCTAAATAAATTAATTTAAAATATATACATTTATTATTTTTTTTCTAAATTAATTTGCTTGATATAATTCAATGATATACATTCGTATTTAAAAAATAATCATTTAACATGTATTATATAATTCAGTAA
This sequence comes from Inga oerstediana, assembly GCA_963210345.1. NCBI lineage: Eukaryota > Viridiplantae > Streptophyta > Magnoliopsida > Fabales > Fabaceae > Inga > Inga oerstediana. Next base: position 77,044,996 of record OY723400.1, read on the forward strand.
TTAATTTAGTTTCATTAATCTTCCCAAAACAATGATGAACTATAAATTTGTAATATAAATTAAGTATTATATTAATCAGTGAAGTAGTGTCAAAAAGCTTATCTTGATTTCTTTCTTTCTTTCTTTCTTTTTTTTTTTTTTTGACCGATTATCTTGATTTCATATAAATGTATGGAACTCACTTTTTTTTTTTTAAATACAAAGGCAAGCAAAGCTTGAAGGTATTACAAATTCACGGGTTAGACCCCGAATATTATTCATGTGGCTGCATACCACGTTCTAACACAAAAAGACGTACACAATCCGCCGGTGGTGACCAGAATTCGGTATAGATCTGATGGTTATAGTGAGCCGATCGTGCAAGATAGTCCGCACAGCGAGTATTCTCCCTATAAGTGTGGGAAATCTTCAAATCCCAGTCTGCATAGATGAGGGAATTGGTATCCAAGATGACGTCGTGCAAAGGGTGATCGTTTGCACATTGAGTTGACAATAAATGAACGGCCTGAAGTGAGTCAGTGAATAGCTTGATTTTCTTGAAACCCAACTGCTTACAAAGCTGAAGACCTCGGTGGATTGCGTGGATTTCCGCAGCAGTTGGGAAAGAGAGTCCTAACTTTTGTTGAAATCCACAAATCCAGTTGCCTTGGTGATCGCGGATGACTCCACCACAAGTTGAAAGACCATCGCTAGCAGTAGAACCGTCAACGTCAATTCTAATGTAACCCTCTTCCGGGGGAAGCCAGTAAAGAAGACCTTTCTCCGGAGCTTGGAAGATCAGGTGATGAAAGTGACCCCTCTTGACACTCTCTGAAAGGTGGAAAATGCATTTGTGAACCAGCTCCTTTGGAGTAGCAGCTTTACCTTCAAAAGCCTGACAACAGCGGTTCTTCCAGAGGAGCCAACATGTGGTACTGAAAACTTGTTGCCAAGACCATCTAGCCATTCTTCTGTTTCCGGGGGAATGCTGTGAATTCCATTTAAGCCAATCCTGCAAATTACCAGAAGTAAACATAGTAGAGTATAATTGGTTAGTTAAAGAAAACCACACTCTCTGGGCCTGCTCACAGTCTCTCAGAACATGAAGGATGGATTCCTCACTCTCACACTGAAAGGGGCAAGTGTTTAGGGCGCTCGGATTAAATCTCGCTCTAATCTCATTTGTTGGGAGCCTCTCATGGAAAACTTGCCACATGAAGTGTTTGACTCTTTCAGGAACACCCCAGTGCCAAAGATGCCGCCAAGACTGGCTATGAGTTAGGGACTGTTGGTGGTAGATAGCATCGTAGGCAGATTTCATGCTGAAATTACCATCAGGAGCATAGCGCCAACAAACTAAGTCATCAACAGTGCCTGTAGGAGGGGGGAGCAACATGATTTTATCAACCACCCAATTAGGAAGGAAAGCCTCCCAATGCGCTCTGTCCCAATCACCGGAGGGGGTGGTGAAGGAGCAAACAGGAGCTTCCATATCTACAAGGTGAAAGTTTCTATCCACAAAAAATTCCAAAGGCTTTTCCAGAGGGGCCCAGCATTCCTGCCAAGCATACGTGTTTCTCCCACTTCTGAGATTCTTGCCAAGGCCCCTTTGAAAATCCTCCCAAACCGCTACAATTCCACTCCACACGGCCGATTGGCTACGCCATTTTTGCACATGAGGAACTAAGGATAAGCCACAAGAGTATTTGGCACGAAGGCATTTGCCCCACAGAGCATCCGAATTTAAGACAAGGTTCCAACACAGTTTCATGAGTAAAGCTTTGTTCTGGCAGCGAAGATCCTTAATCCCAAGTCCTCCGTCATGCTTCCGCCTTTTGAGAATGTCCCAAGCTATCAGATGCATTTTCCTGGATTCGTCATGCTGGTTCCAAAAAAAATCTCTGCTTAGTTTCTCAATTGCCGAAAGGACTCCTTTCGGAACCAAGGTTGATTGCATCTGATACTGAGGAATAGCTGAAAGAACTGACTTGATGAGCACTGTCCGGCCTGCCATGCTCAGATATTTGCCTTTCCAGCTGGACAACTTTGATCTCACCTTTTGAAGAAGCGGGGCAAAGGTCATCTTGATCATGCGTTTATGAAGAAGAGGGACCCCCAAATATTTTCCAAGGTCAGCAGTGAGCCCAATCCCCACAGTTTGACTCATCTCAAGAGCCCTGTTAAAGTGGACATTCTTGGACACAAACATTTTAGACTTATTCAAATTTATCTTGTGACCGGAAACCCTGCAAAACAATTCCATAATGCTTCTAATCTCCTCCATTTGGTCATTTGAGGCTTCGCAGAAAAGAAGAAGGTCGTTGGCGAAGAAGAGATGAGAAATACGGGGGCCAGAGGTGCTCAGTTGAAGGGGTCTCCAGTTCCCCAAATCTACCTCATGGTGGATAAGTTGGCCGAGAAGCTCCATACATAGGACAAAAAGATAAGGGCTCAAGGGATCACCCTGCCTCACACCTCTTGAAGGGATAAAGGGGTCTGACGGAGTTCCATTCCAGATAATGCTCATGGAGGCAGAGGAAACACAGCTCATAATCAGCTTAATGAAGTCCGCACGCAAACCAAGGCTATTAAGGGTGAATTCTAAGAAACGCCAGTCCAGCCTGTCGAAAGCCTTCTCCATGTCGACTTTCACAGCTATAAAGCCTTTTTTCCCTCTCTTATTTCTCATGGTATGAATAGCCTCTTGAGCAATGATGATATTGTCCACACTTTGTCTCCCGGAGATAAAACTGCATTGGTTCTCAGCGACAAGGTAGTCCATGACAACTTTAAAGCGGTTGGCAATAACCTTGCTAACAATTTTATAGCTTACGTTGCACAGCGAGATGGGTCTGAAATCCTTGAAGGAGACTGGATGATCAACCTTGGGGATAAGGACAATGTTAGTATGGTTGATTTCTTTCACCTCATCCGGGGAGTAAAAAATCCTGATAACCAGCTCACAAATCTTCTGACCAATCGAATCCCACTGGGTTTAAAAGAAATGGGGATTCAAGCCATCAGGACCTGGAGCTTTGAAGGCACCCATCTCAAAAGCCGCATTCTTGATCTCAACCGGGGAAACCTGCCTATGGAGAAGGTCAAGCTGATGACTGTCCAGAGATGGGAAACGAGCCATCCAAGGGGAGAAGGAAGAGGAGGCATTATCGGCCGAGTACATATTTTGGAAATGATCACAAGCCATGACTCTCAAACGATTCCCCTCAGAGACCCAGTTACCATTATCGTCTTGAAGAGCTCCAATATTGCCCCGTTTCCTCTTTGACACCACATTGGCATGGAAATATTTCGTATTTCTGTCGCCTCCACTGAGCCACTTGCATCTAGACTTCTAGAACCAGATCAGCTCTTCCTGCAGAGCAATTTTTTGGTACAAATCCCAAAGCTTCTTTTCAATCCTGTGGAGACCATTTTGGGAACCCTCTCTGATTCTGGCTCGGTCAATACCATCCAATCTACGGAGAATTTCTCTCTTCTTTTTTGCAACATTGCCCACCACTTTATCGTTCCAGATCAAAGCATCTTTGGCAAATTGGGAGTTGCCAAGAAGCCAATCCTTCCCCTGCCAGGCTGCTTTAACCACATCACTAAACCCATCCTCAATGCACCAAGCAGCTTGATAAAAAAATTTTCTCGCCCTATTATTGCAAGTGCTAAATTGCTGATCCGCAACAATAACAACCCGATGATCAGACTTAAACCTGAGGCAGTGGAAAGATTTGGAGTGGGGGTTTTGGATTTCCCAATCAAAATTACAAAAAACCCAATCCAGTCTTTCCTTAACCCCAGATTTTTCCCAAGTGAAACGGTCTCCCTCAAACGGCACCTCAATGAGATTACAGTGATTAATGCAGGATTGAAAATCCATCATAGAGCTTTGAATGGGACTAGCCCCGCCCTCCTTATCACCCCGAGGAAAGAAAGGTATTAAAATCACCTAAGACCAGCCAGGGGATAGACACTGTTTGATAAATAGAATGCAAAGCCAGCCACAGATCCCTCCTTTTTAAAACACTTGTGTCTCCGTAGACAAAAGTCACAAACGTGGGACTCAAACTGTTTTTTTCACAAACTTTGCAGTGAATCAATTGGGTACTCGAAGCAATATGAAGCAATATGGAACTCACTTTGGTTTTCATTTTAAATGTATATAATATCAACTAAAATAAAATACAATAATATTTTTTTTAAAGATGGATAATCATATTATATAAAATTTAAAAATATGTTATAGTGAATAATTGATATTTGCAATGAGTTTTTTTTTTTAAAAAAAAAAGCTGTGTCATATTATTCTTTGATTTTTGTTAATGCTTTAAAAGAAAATCAAATTACCCTTATAATGCCAGTGAGTCGAATTAATTTTGTACTCCTTCTCATCCTTAATATAAGACATATTTATTTAATTTGAATAGATTAAGAAAGTTAGTCAAGTTAGTTAATATGACATATATTTTCTAAAATACCATAGTCATCTTCTTTAATTTACTCAATGTTTCTACTCCTTAGTTATTGTTGAGGGGGGCATCAATAGGGGTAAATTAAGAAAATATTGATAAATATAAAAAATATGTCTTATATTTATGACCAAGATTAACTCTCCAAATATATTTTATATTAAGTACTGGAGGAATATAAATTTTAAAAATATAATCCATGGCAATTTTAATAAAATTAGGCATATCTGATTAATTTATTTTTGGAAAATCTCCATAAAGTAGTTTTTGAATTTCAAAATGCTCAAATGGTCACATGAACCTGTAAAAGGACAATTTGGTGAGAGATGAGGAATCTGAACTGAAAATACTTAAATGCTCTTATCTCATCCTAACCTCTCAATCCTCTCTCCTCCTTCTAGGTTTCTCTCCTTCCATTTTTTTCTCAACCTTCTCATTATTTCTTCTCTCTTTTTCAAAAATATCAAAACACCAGATGAGATTCTCAGAACAAGAAAAAGCACTACCAACCATACACAACTTTAGTGTACCTATCGTTGAGCCACTTGAAGCTCTTTCTCAGACCTTTTAATTTATCTTAAACAGTATGCACCTTGCAACCAGCGATCCACTTTTTCATATGCAACTATGGATCACTGAAACTCAAGCTTTACCTGAAGGAACTGTTTTTGGGTGGTTGAAGGAGGAACAAAGGCGTATGAAACACTGTAGCAGCAACGGAGGTCTTGCATGCCATGGAAGCCGCCGGCGGAAGTGGTTCCAATACCAATGTGGCCCTCAATATGCATCCTCCCATCACTATAGGATTTGGATATGAAACCTTCCATGCAGAACCCCAAAATCCAAAACCTTCTGGCCCAAGGAGGGTCAATATTTTTCCTTTTTTGAAATGGGTTGTTCATTTACAATATTGACATTGCTATGTTAATGAATTAGCAGCCAAATGTGTATTAATGGTACAACAAAAATAAGCATAGTTGAACATTTTGAAAAGGCATGGTTTCTTCTTTGTATGGGCATTTTTAATCTGTCATCATACCTTCTCCCACAAAAGCTGTGAAAAGGTTCTAATGAATCCAAAAATAAGTCAATAACCACTAGAAGCAACGAGGCTCACTGAAATATCAAAAGGGCTATGTTCCTGTGAAAATGCAGGTGTGAGGTGTGAGGATGAGGAGATTAGAAGACGAAATTACTGGGGAAAAGTCAATGGAAGAAGAACAAGATTTGAGAAAGAAATGATTTAATTCAAGGGCAATTCCATCTTTTGCCTTAAACTTTGATATCTCAAAATCGTAGAGTATTTTTTTTTTTATCGATCTTTTTCTTTTTTTACTCACGTGACTTTTTGAAGATTTTAAAATTTAGAAGGTATTTTATGGGATTTTCATTTTAGTTTTTTAGTTTCAAGGAGTCCATTTAAGATTTAGGAATAATGCTTATGGCGTTATAGGGTGTGTTTGGAACAGCGGTTGGAAAAATGGAGTTTGTCCATTTAGCTTTTGGTAATCTTGTTTTTGATAAAAGCCCGATTGTGTAATGTGATTTATGTTTGGATTGGCGATTGAAAAAATGGAGTTTGTCAATTTAGCTTTTACAATCTTGTTTGGATTGACTTAAGCATAAGTGATTTTAGAGAGAATAGTAAGAAAGAGGATGAATGAACAACCTTGTTCTGATGAGGTTGTCTTCCTGCGAGCCAAAGCAGAGTTCTTCTTGCAAATGAAGGAGCTCTAATAACCTGCGAAGAATCTACACTGTAACAACTCTGGTTTTCATCATCATACCCATATTCACTACTTCCTCCTCCTCCATTATTTTCTTCCCATTTTGTAATATCCATCTCAGAAATCGTACTTCTTGATCCCAATTTCCCATTCCTCTCCTTCAAACCACCACCACCACCACCTTCATTTTCATCATCATTTCTCTGCAATGGAAACCTAAACGACACAGCCCTCCTCGTCTCAAGCCGATTTCTCCTCTTCTCTTTCTTCTCTGGAGTTGTTGTCACTACCAGATTCAAGGACCAGAACAATGGGGGCACAAGCGTTGCTGGAGGAGAAATCACTGAGCAAGCAGGCTCGACAGATGGGACACGTGGAGTGAGACAAGAGCCACGTGTCGATACACTCCATGTGAAACGCGTGGCTGCATTTGGGCAACAATCGGAGCTTGTCGTCCGGCTCAAATTCCGACAGACAAACGGCGCAATCGAAAGGGTTCTTGAGTCCGATGATGGCCTTGTAGAGGAAAGCAGGGAGGGTGTCGATGAAGGATTGGTCGACCCCAGAATCATGGAGGTGAAAAAGTTGTTGAAGCTGACCCTGAAGGGCAGTAACATCGTCTAAATCGTCTGGGTCTCTGGTTTGTGGCCGCCATAGATAGCGAATAAGAAGGTGGAGTAAACCAGAAACGAAGAAGACGATGGCGAGAATGATGATGATGAGGAGTACGCTGGGGCTTACGTTGTCTTTTACATTGGTATTAATTCCAATCGCTCTTTCATTCAAAGCTCCCTCAGGTAGCTTTGAATGAAAGCTATTATAATATCCAGACGCTATTTTGACCATTGAGCTCACCAAACGCGTGCAAATTTTTTTCTCAGTGGCCCATTGGCGTTTGAGTCAGTGACTGAGCTTATGGGGGCCCAAACGCCCCCACCAAACACACACATAGAATCATTGGAAAAAAATTTTAGGGAAGATTTTCCATCTTGCACGTCGCAACTCTTTTTCGAACCGTAAAAAAATGTTGCAACTCTTGCAAGGCGCGGCTTACTTTGGGGAAGGATTCTTGCAAAGTATGCGACTTTCATTATACCAAATCTTGCAAATAACTGATACAATAGATAGATCTCGAAGCAGGGAAGCACCAGCAAATTGTTACTGCAGAGAAACTAAATTGTAAACGAGCAATCTACGCCTAAATTTTCCTACTTCAAATTGTGCACAGAGAAATGATTATAAGCCTTAGATCATGCATCAACATGTTTATTTTACTCTAAATCATGATAAAATTCTCTCATCTTTCAACCTTCTTTTGACGTTGAAATGAAAAACAATGCGCGATTAGGGTTTCAAGTTTAATGAGCAATCTCTACCTGTCATCTCCGATAATACCTGAGGTAGTAGTACTGGTTGAGTGGAGAGAATCATCTGTTGTTATAGATCTATCTCCAGATACATCTTCTTCATCTTCTGATGTCCATGGAACCACCTCAATCTTCTCTACTTCTCTCACAACCTCCCTCATATCTGGTCGATTCTCAGGGAACCTATCGGTGCAACGCATTGCGATCTGAAGTAATCTTAGCAATCCGGGAAGGGCGCTTCTCTGACCGGAAATTTCCTTATCGAATATCTCCGCCGTCCATTCCTCCCTCACTGCTCGGTGGACCCAGCTACAGAGATCCGACCCGGTAACTCCAGGTGGGGCTGAACATGTAGATAACCTGCCTGTTAAAAGTTCTATGAGAAGGCTTCCATAGCTCCAGACATCAGATTGCTTTGATACTTTCCTGGCGTACCCATATTCGGGTGATTTGTAAACGACCATGCGTTGAGCTGCTATGGGTTGTGCTATGAGTGAGGAAAGTCCGTAGTCGGAGACGAGGACCGTGTCGTTTTCATCTAGTAGGACATTTGAGGACTTCAAGTTTCCATGGGGAGCCATGGTGGTGGTGTTGTTGGGCTTGGCATTGAGATGAAGGTATGTTAATCCTCTTGCTACCCCTTTTGCCACTGATAATCTTGAGTTCCATGTGAATGGAATCCGGTTTCCACTTCTGTTTCCTGTAATGAATGTCCAATCCAGCTTTGAGATGCGTAACAAGGTAATAATATGTTCATTCTTAAATTGATTTTTCATTGTTTAGACAGATAAGAAAGATTTGAACCTGTTATCTTGTTATTCACACCTCTTGACACCTGAGCTAGCCTCAGGTAAACAACTCAGATTGATTGCTAACAAGATGAAAAAAAGGAATTATTCAGGTAAATACTCATCTTTTCTTAATTTATATTGTTAGAATTATTGTTAATTTTAATCCTTAGACTTCACTGGATCCTGGTTGGTGACTTACTAAATCATCTTGTTTAGTATGTACTCTTGCGACATCTAGAATGACTGTCCTTTTTTTTTTTTGCGTGTTCTAGCTAGAATGACTGTCTTTAAACATCAGAAAGTTCCTAATATTTTTTTTTACCCTTTTAAGAGAAATAAAGTGCATGTCACGTAAAAATGATTGGTATAAGAAACAACTAGTTTATGTAACTCAGTATACATACTTTCAAATTGCTGAATCTGGGATTGGATTCTTTTGGGGTTTTATATTATTGACACTCATTATACTCAAAATTCCCGGGAACTGTTATCTCATGCAAGGAGGAATATTGCTATTTTGCTGATATGTTCTATTAGTTGTAATAAAAATTTAGTGGTTTATGAAACAAGAAGCAAGTCAAGAGTACCATGAAGCCTAAAGAAAAGATTCCCCTTCTCTGCATATCTGTAGAGCAGCAACCTCTCGTCTCTGGAATTGTAATAAGCAAGCAAAGGCAATAAATTTGGATGCTTCAGATCAGCAATTTCATGCAATTGCTTTGCAAAATCCTCTCTTGTCATTGGCTTCAAGTCCCTCAGCCTCTTTACAACAATGGAAGCTCCTCCATTCAGCATAGCCTTGTAGCTGTTTCCCATTATTCCCTGACCCAGTCCCTCTGCAGAAGCCTTTAAGAGTTCATTCATTTGAAACTTTGGTTCATCTGTAAAGAATATAAGCTCCTTCTTCTCGTCCACTGCCATAACTACTGAACTGTGACGATCTCTCATTTCGACCTTATCAACAGTACTCTCCATCACATCCGTATTAATGGGAATATGCTGCTTCATAATGTTGTTGAGCTTCTTAGCTGTCTTGTAGTAAAGAAAAGCTAGAAAGATTATTGCAAACAGAAGAACCACGTTGAAAATTATTAGGATAGTGGAAGTGTTGTCTTTATTCGAAGATCCATTCTGGTTTTCGGCCTCCTCGTTTTCTGAGTAGCCTCCTGGTGTTGGAATTGAAGCTTTCAAGCTAGAGCTGCAGGATTTGAGAAAAAGAGGACCACATAATCTGGGGTTGCCAGAAAGTGAATCAGGCCCCTGTGATTGAAAATTTTGAGTTATTCGGATTTTGCCATGAAGATCATTGTCTGACACATTGATTATCTTCAAACTTGGTTGACTGAACTCTGGAAGTGGACCTATGAGCTTATTATCTTGCAGTAACAACGTTTCCAAGAGGTTAAGATTCAGAAGGCATCTTGGTATTGGCCCATTAAACTCATTGCTGGATAAATCAATGTACTTCAAGTGATGACTGTTGGAGAAATCCATCAAATTTCCCTTCAGGGAATTATTCTTGAAGCTCAGAATAGACAATTCTGTAAGGTTGAAGAACGCCTTGACATCGATTTTTCCGGTTAGCCCCATACCTTCCAGTACGATCCCGGTGACCTGACCACTGGTACTACAGCGAATCCCGAACCATCTTGATGGTTCAGCCTCATTGCAGGGGAAGCCAATCCAGTTACCATTCAGAAAAGGGTCATTGAAAGTGGCCTTGAGACTATGAAGAGCATCTTTCTCCACAGGGTTACCAAAAGGACTATCTTGAGCCACAAGAAGTGTGTTCATTAATTGTGCGGCAAGAAGAACAGCAACGAGACCATGTGCAAGAGCAAAAAGTGGAAACCCCATGAGCTTCAAAATTGAAAGTAATGTAAGTTGGTCTAGGACAATGAGACTTGATCACAGGTAAAGATGACCTTAGTGAAATGAGAGATATTCCCATATGAGCTCCAGGACAGCCAAACTAGTCCTGGTTAGTCGAAGATAACTAGGGAATCTAATCATGCATTATTCTTCTGTGATTACAAGGTAATGTTGTATTGCATAGTAAAGCAGATTTCAAGAGAAACAGCTACATATGAACCAGAAGACAATGATGTTTTCGGCTTTATCTTGTACAGATGGACCTTCAAAATAAGGCAAACTTTTACATTTCCAAGGATGGCCAATATCATTTGTGTTTTGCAGTTCATATGTGGAATGTGTGCAGAGTCAGACTCAGGCAAAAATGAGTGAACTCGTCCAAACGCGAGAAACAAATTTGGCTGTGTATATAGTAGTAGTATATTCTTTCCCTTGTTGGTCTGTTTTTCTTTTATCGGACTAAATTTTTATTCTTGTTGCTTAAACTTTGATTGTGCTGTAATGTCATTCAAGTTATTTTTATGAGCGTGAGAACGGCCAATAAATGGAAAAAAACATTCTTTGATATGATTTCTCAAGTTCACAACAAACTGTTTTTCTCAGGGAAAATATTATCATCTTCGGTTGCAATATAAACTAGATTCTGTATTTAGGGCATGAAAAGTGTGTGCGTGCATTTGAGTTTGCATGGGCTGTGGTTTTGTGCTTTAGTATCCAAAAGAAATAAATTTCAAAACGGCTTGTTGGAATTTATAATAAAGAAATTAGGAAAAAAGACACTTAAACACCACTTGAATTTCAAAATTTTAATTTGGTTTTGTTGATAATAAGAGTAATGTGATTTGCAAAAAGAGTATAATAATTGACAACTCAGCTTTTTGAAAATAACTGATTTAAGATTTTAAAATTCAAATGATATTTAAGTGTCTTTTTTTCAAGAAATTACTACCTCATGCCTTTTTATAAATTATAAATAATTTAATTAAATGGATTAAAAAGTTTACTAAGAAATGCTACTTATTTTACAAAAATACTGTTATTTATAAAGAGGATGAGTGTAAAAATATACAAGAGAGATATATAATTAATAGACATAAAAACAGAATAAGTGCATTAAATTTTTGGACAAAGTGTAACTTAAAAAGGGACCGACACTATTTAAAAAATTATAATAACTTATAGATGAGATTGACACTATTTAAAAAAGGTTCCCTTAAAATATTCAAACTTCACTTGCATATTGCCTTAATTATATTAATATCTCCTCTATTTTGAAAATATACTATTAAATCCAAAGGGTAAACATTGTTAAGAATATTCTAAGAAAATATTTTTAATTAAAAGTTTTAATTTAAATAAATTTTATTTACTAATTCACCCTTCATTCTAAGTCTCTATTTTTGAATTCTTATAAATAATTTAAGATTTTTATTTTTTTCTTTTTCCTTAATTTTTTTTATTTTGTTTCAAATATATTCGTTTGGTGTTTTTATCCTATTCAAACATAATTTTAATTAATTTAGTTAATATAGATAAAAACTTTGTTTGAAAATTTAATTAATTCTTTTAATAAATATATACCAACAGAACGTGCTTATAAATTTTTTAGAAAAAAAAAATTAAAAAATTAAATATTATAAATTTAAATAACTTATATAATCTCTCAAACTTAATCTTTTTATACTCATGATAAAATAAAATATATTTGAAATATATTTGTGTCCATTTAAAAGAAATCTAAATAAATAATTTTTAATATATTTCATGAAAAATAAAAAATTATAAATTTTATAATATGATCAAAATTAATAAATTGTATAACATTATCTATTATAAATTTTTTTGTTGTATGATGGTTTGACAAATATAAATGTTTAAATAATTTTTTTTCTTAAGGGGTATTTTGGTCAATATCCAAGTTTAAGAGTTAAATTTAACAATCAACTAATAGCGGGATAGATGAAAATTAAATTTGAAAAATATAAGGGAGTTTTGTATAACATATATTTTAATTTTAAAAGAAGTTTATATAGTTTTTTTTAAAAAAGTGGCGTTTTGTTATTTAGATAAAACAAATGAGTAATTAATGTATTTTACTCTTTGAAAAATTATAGAAAAAATCTCATTCAGGTTCCTATGACTAGAAAAAATATCAAAAAAGTCTAAGTGTATATTTGGATAAAGAAACAAAAAATGCTTTTAGCACAAGACCATGGTTTTGCACAAAAACACCCAAACACTCCCAATTTTCTCAAAAGCCCTTTTTGTAGTAAAACCATGATTTTGACATCAAAACCATGGTTTCATGAGAATCTTTTTTTTTTTTTTTCTTTTTCTCATGTTGTGGGCGTCATCCACTCTGTCTCATTTGTCCTTTTGCTTGTTGGTGGGTCCCACAACACTCTCTCTCCCATCTTTTTTTTTAAAGAATTTCGAAATTATTTCTCTGTCCCTTTTTTTTTTCTTTTTTTTTAATTTCAAAATATTAATGCTCATTCTTATCCTTAATATAAGACTTATTTATCTAATTTGATTATATTAGAAAAATTAGTTAAGTTAATTAACATTACATATAGACAAATTTATTTCATTTTTGGTATTAATTATAAAATTTAATGTCAAATAATGGGTTAAGATACATCAATTTTAATGCCATTAAGGGTTTTCTTCTCTTATAATTTAATGCCATTAGGTCAAATTTAATAGGTTTTGTTAAATTTTCATCTTTTTTAATTGTTCATTGTTATTTTTGCATTTTCCAGAACTTATTTGTACTAGACGCCCCTCAAGAAAAAATTGGCTGTTAAATTTGGATCTTAACCCTTAAATAATACATAAAACATAATCTTATGTAATTATCACAAAAGTTAATGTCTTTTTTAGTAATTTGACCATGAAAAGAGCTATTCTGATCACAATATCCAAACTAAGGGTGTGCATTCGGTGTTCGGTGATAACCGAAATAACTGAACAACCGAATTTACGTAATTTTACAAACTGAACTGAAACCGAAATGTTGATATAACTGAAACCGAAATGACCGACTAATATCGGTTCGGTTTTTTATGTAGTTCGGTTATTGGGCCTTGTGGCATTTTTTATTCCTACAAGCCTATCTAATGCCAGAAAACTACAAGCCTGCAACCCAAACAAAAATTCTAATAATTACATACCAGTTTTACGCAATAAAACCAGAGGTGATTTTCAAATTTCAGCAACAAGCATTTAATACTTTTTTTTTACACAATCAAACTCATGTATTGGAGACCTTGGCTTGATGGCCTTTCTTTTCCAAGTCTAGCTGGCACAGGTTCATTAGTCTCAGCAGCAACAGGTTGATTTGTCTGAGTAGCACCACCAGCAATTTGAGTATTGGGGCCACCTTTAGTTGTTTGTTCTGCCATATTTTTAATCCTATTATTGAAAAAAAACATAAAATTATTAGTACTTTGAGATCATGGCTGAACATAGAAACAAAAGCATTGTATACAAAAATGGATGAACATAGAAACAAAAGCATTGTAGCTGAACACAGACATGAAGCATTGTATACAGAAATGGAGAAAGAAAGGGAGAAGGATAGAGAAAAGAAACAGGATAGGAGAGAGTGTGAAAGGAATGAGAGGGGGAGGAGAGGTAGAGAGATGGGGAAGCGTAGGGAGGTTGATAGTGAGCATAGTGATGATGATTCCAGGGATAGAGAAAGAAAACGGCACAAGAAAGATGATGATGATCACAAGGGTAGATAGCAGGAGAAGAGTGTCAGCAAGTCAAGTAGGCAAACTGAGAATAATGAGGAAAGCCCAAGGAAAAAGAGTGGCAATGATAACTCAGATGCTAAGGAAAGCAAACCAAGCCGATGAAGTACCTAAGTTTGGAAAGGCCTGGACACTTGAAGGGGAATCTGATGATGAAGAAGGAACCACTACAGGGAAGCCAAATACAGCTATGGATGTCGATAAAGATGACAAACCTTTGGATATAGAACCTGAGGATTCTATGGCAGTAGATGTTAGTTATGGACCTGTTACATTTAATTTACCAGATGAAGCTAATGATTGTCATGCAGATGAGGAAATTGATCTATTAGATGCTGTCATGAATTCTATGGTTTTGCCTAAAGTTGAAAAGCTGAATAGTGTTGTGGCTCCTAAATCTTCTAATCAGATTACTGACTCAATTGAACACAGACACGAAACTAAGAAAGCATTGCACACAGAAATTGCTAAACACAGAAACAAAAGCATTGTACACAGAAGGAAAAACAAAATGAGGGCTAAAAATAGTAGTAGTGGTATCCCAATAGGGTGGGGTTTATCAGAAGAGATTAAATGTGACCCCAAGGCAAAATGAAATGAAGCTACTTGTTACAGAATCACCAACACCAGAATTGGCCTATGCTAGAATAGAATCAGCAACACCAGAATAAATGTTATAGAATCAGCAACACCAGAATTAACCCAACAGAAGGAAAGACAAAATGAAGCTAGAATAAAATCAGCAACACCAGAACTAACCCAACAGAAGGAAAAACGAAATGAAGCTCAACCAGTTCCCAACACATAGAACCCTCACAAAAATACCAACACCATCTCTTTGCACATGTAATACCCCGAATTCTAATACTTGAGGCTAGAGAATAAGCCTAAGATAAGTGGACTGCTAAGCCCCAGTTTAGCAAGATCCTAAATTGTGATTAATAGATAATGACTCCAAAAGTGGATGTGGTTAGTGATAAATAACCCTTTTAGAGAATATGATGTGATTTGGCACTCGAATGTGATTCGTGTGTGTTGTGAGCAGCGCCGAAACCCTGTATTTGAGTTCAATTGTGGATTAACATCCAAATTGACTTAGAATTGAGGGAAGAATTGAATGTGAATTGTGTTGACATGTTGAGATTGTTGTGAAAACATGTCAATGTGATGTGAATTTGATTGATTTGGTGTTTCCAATAGATTCCATGTGAAAATTTATGTGGGAATGATGTTTGGTATGAAAATGGAACCAATGGAAGCAAAGATGCAAAATCTGAAATTCTGTCCAGTAAAACTCTAT
Organism: Inga oerstediana; assembly: GCA_963210345.1. Taxonomy (NCBI): domain Eukaryota; kingdom Viridiplantae; phylum Streptophyta; class Magnoliopsida; order Fabales; family Fabaceae; genus Inga; species Inga oerstediana. The sequence continues at coordinate 77,060,268 of OY723400.1, forward strand.
TCTGGGCTGCCAGTTTGTGTGAACGTTTTGAATAACCAAATGGTGTCTACTGTAAGAGGCAAGCTTCACCCAAGAGGGGGGTGAATTGGGTGATGTTATAAATTTTTCGCTTGATGTGGTGATATGAAAAATATAGTAGATAGAGTAGAGTTGAGAAGATTTGAACACAGAGAGTTATACTGGTTCGGCCTAACAACAAGGCCTACGTCCAGTCCTCAGAGATCACGACCTACTGAGATTTTCACTATACCTCCAAGATTCAATGGGCTCTCAGAATGCCACTAAACAACAATCGTCCTTGAATGGACTACGAGCAGAAATATTCTCTCAACAAGAAACTTCTCTCCCCCTTACGACAAGTCTTATGTGCAGAGAAACAACCTATGACCCTTCCCACTTGCTTATGTATACAAGGCTTATGAGCAGCAACGTTTTCTCCTGCTTACACCACTGTAAGTCTTACGAGCAACAACGTTCTCTATTGCTTGTATCTTATAAGGCTTATGAGTGGAAGACACAACAATGAATTCTCTCAACTGCTTCTCTCGTAAGGAAAAACTACCCTCTCAAGGTCCCAATACCTTGAGATCAAATAAACAATAGAATTTGAATTGTATGAAGACTCTCTTACAGAGCAAATGAAATAAACACTGAAGATCAATGTGTATACAGAGAGAATGATAAGAAACAGAGACTCGTGAATTCTTGTGCTACGTTGTTCGTGTGTATTGTTGTATTCACGTTCTCCTTGAATCTCTGTATATATAGCCTCCTCAGTTTTTGCCCGTTTGGAAACTCTTCATGTGAGGAGCGGGACATTTGAAAAATATTGGCGGACACGCGCATTTTGAGTAATCTGAGTGTGGTAGGTGCCAGCGTGTATATAATCATATTGTCTGCCATTGTTTGACTTTCTCCATGTGATTTATTTTCCAACGTTCATATTCCTGTATCACTCTTTTAAAATAATCAAAACAATGTTAAACAATGATAATAAGTAATGATGATATGAATAAACAATAATAAATCATATTCGTAATGAACGTTGTGAGACTTGGCATTTTTGGTGGTCAAACAGAGCATCACTCGAGCATGAAAAGCTCACTTCGAGTGATCTCCTATTTTTCCTTCATTTGCCTCTGTTATCGGGTTGTGCTTGCATAAATTTCAGAGAGACAAAATCTTCACTCGCGGGTGAAGAGGGGTCTCACTCGAGCACAACTTCCTCTGCTCGAGTGATCTTTCATTTTTACCTGGAAGTGTCTTCTCGGGTCATCACTCGCACACCATTTTGACAAGAGTGAGAATTTGCACTCACGGGTGATGTGGACCCTCACTCGAGCACACTTACCTCTGCTCGAGTGAGACGCATATTCTCAAGGAATATGCTCTCAATAACATCACTCGCATCAGATTTGGAGAGGGATAGAATTTTCACTCGCGAGTGATGTGGGCCCTCACTCGAGCACAAAACCTCTGCTCGAGTGAGAAGCATATTCTCAAGGAATATACTCTCAATATTATCACTCGCATCAGATTTGGAGAGGGATAGAATTTTCACTCGCGGGTGATGTGGGCCCTCACTCGAGCACAAAACCTCTGCTCGAGTGAGAAGCATATTCTCAAGGAATATACTCTCAATATCATCACTCGCATCAGATTTGGAGAGGGATAGAATTTTCACTCGCAAGCATTGAAGTGTCACTCGAGCATGAACGGGTGTGCTCGAGCACACTTGTACATCTCTGATCTTCATGACTCTCGGTCCAACACTCGCAGTACCTTGCTCGAGTGAATGTAGGAAGCATGCTATTACTTGCTCTCGGCCAAGCACTCGCAGACCTCACTCGCACATGTGCTCGAGTGAGAATGACTTCTCTGCTCGAGTGCATACCTTGCTGCTCGAGTGATCCAGTGAACACAAAGGGAGAATGCCTCTCGGGTACACACTTCCTGGCTTTCTCTCGCACTTGCTCGAGCATAGAAGAGATCTGTGCTCGAGTGAGAAATCCTTGCTCGAGCACTCCAGTGCAATATCACAGCAGATATCAGCAAAGCGTCAAATATGCATTTGGTAACTTGGAACCTTTTCTTAATCTTCTAAAAACATGTTTTGCACATCATTGACTTATTGTTATCATCAAAACTTGGAATCTAACATTCTCCCCCTTTTTGATGATGACAAAACTCTTTGTGATGAAGATTTAAGAGAAATTGATTGAAATTGAAAATTTTTGAAATTTCTTCAATGTTTCCAAATGCATATCATATTCTAGTTCCAAATTCAAGTTTTCCTGCAATGTTTCCTCTGGACACTTAACAACCAAGATAAGCATAGTATGAGGTATGTAACTTAATAAGAACTTAATAACTTGAAACATCATATAAATTTTGATAATCAAAAATTTGAACCATATTATCAACTTTTGAAAAGCTTGAACAACATAACATAAAAACTTATAATACTTGAAATTCAAAATGACATACATATTAAATCCTACCCAATACAGAAAACTACCCAAACACCCAAATACACCCTACAGAAGCTCAGAAAACATCACACATCCTTCTCCCCCGTTTTGTCAACATCAGAAGGGGACTGTGGAGGTGGAACAAAGGATACCATGGCAGTGAGAGGGTCAATGGGCTGATCAGAAGGAGATGTTGGCTGTGGTATAGAAGATGAGGGAGGTAGTGAAGGCGATCGATCAAATGTAACATCTACATTAGACTCTGGATCGGTGAAAAGTACATGAGTCTGTGGATGAAGTGGTGAAGTATGAGTGGTCTCTGGAGGTACCTCGAAAGATGAGGAAGGAAAATGTGAGTGTAGGAAAGTCTCCATATTGGTGATCCTCTGTGACATTTCATCTTGAGTTTTGAATATCAGTTCAAAGTTAAGATTGGCCTTGTCTACCAAGTTAATCACTTGTGCTTCCATTTTCTCCACAAGCTTCTCATACTCAGTCACTAACTCCTTCTTCAAACTTGATACAGCTTGATTAATTACCTCAGTCAGATGATTGGACAGAGAGGCATTGAGAAAGGAAGGAGGAGGAATAGGCCCTTGTGCAGATGATTGTGCCTCATCACCTCTGGATGGAGTGACTTCCCTCTTGGATGTGGCTTTGGTGTGACTCACTGGAAGATTGATACCCATGTGAGTTAACTGAGTCTTACCAGACCTTGAGATGAGTACCCTTTCTTTTCCTTCCAAATACCAAATTTTGTTTTTCATCAAGATGAAGGAAACAAGTTGAGGGTAAGGTATGGTTGTGGATCTTGTTGAAGAAAATTGAAACCTTCTCATCTCATTAAAAATGATCTCCCCTACATTCCTTTGTTGTCCAGCAACCAAAGAAGCCAACAAATAATAATCCTTTTGAGCAAAGTGAGTAAAGTTCTTGGATTTATTGACTATGCTCCTGGAATATATATAATGAAGGACTCTGTGTTTATCAGGCATATCAATAGGTTTGAAAATGAGGGGGCCAATGGGGTCTTTTGGTCTCAAAATTTGAAAGGCTTTATTGGCAGAAAAAGAGGGTGGATCAGTAGGAGGTGCAACATAACCAAGTAAATCATTTATGATTTTGGCAGAAATCATAATGAATTTCCCTCTAATGGTAGTAGATACAGCTTCTTCAATCAACTCACCAGATCTAGACATAATATTATGAGATTTCATATTGCAATAAAACGTTTTCACAACAGTGGGGGAATATAGCAAATGGATTTCTAACCAGGGAGCATAGAATTGAAGGTAAGGGTACAAGTCCAAATGACAATTCTTTTTCAAATAATCCAAATCCACATACACCACAGGGCAGAGATGTCTATGTTTAAATTCATCATCATATACCTTCTGAGATAAGGCCTTAAGTTCTGTAACATTGAATCCCTCAGGAGGACTAGTGAGTTGGTCATCCACTGGTGCTTGGGAGGCAGACGGTGCTCCTGAAGCAAAAGCACTTGGTTGCCTATCTTGATGTGAACTTGAAACACCGGCTTGAGAAGCAATTTTCCCAATTATTTTGTCTAGTTTGGATTTCTCTATTGCTTCCCGGAGTTGTCTACTGACAGTATCCCCAGAAGAAGAAGATGATTGGGGTTGTTCTGATTCCTTCTTCTTTCCCTTTCCTTGAACCTCTTTGGATTGAGACCGGGTGATCATTGGTTCCTTGATTACCACTCCCTTTGGTTTCTTTTGAGGAGGTTGATCTTTCTTAGAAACTTGAGGTTTTGGGTGAGGTTTCTTAGTCCTCTTTTTGGTTTTGGGCTTAGGAGGTGGAGATGGTGAGGAAGTGATTTTGGGAGATGGAGGAGTAAGTTCAGGGGTTCCAGATTCACTGGCAGCAGAGTGTGTACGAGAAGGAGAATGAGATTTTTGAGGAATAGAAGGTAGCTTTGTTCTTGCCATTGGGAAAGTGGAAGAGAAACAAGAACTCTTGTTCTTGAAAGAAATACAAATGGAAATTAGGGCACGAGTGAAAAATGCAGAGAGAAAGAATCACCTCTTATAGAAGATTGAGAGGTTGTAACGGCGATTTGAAGCAGAAAGACGTGATTGATTGATGAGAAAACGGTTGAAGGTGAAGAGTTATGTCTTTCGAGTGAGAGAGCACTTCGAGTGAGAGGAGGAAGTGCGACGTTCTGAGCTCCCCAGTAACTGATATAAGTGCCAGTGCTCGAGCATGAACCCTAGTGCTCGAGTGATGTTCATACTGTGCTCGAGTGATCTTCTGGAAAAATAAAGAAACAAATAAAACGTACCTGGATTGTGGATTCCTTGACATATTTTGCATCTTTGTACTCAAATCCTCCAAGATCATTTGAGTAACCTTGATTTGGATAGCTTTTGCAAAGAGATTCTTCTTCTTCACTCGAGCAAGCATTCCTCACCTCAAGCATGTTCATACCATGCTCGAGTGAGAATTCCTCACTCGCGAGTGAGTTCAATTCTCACTGTTGTTAATGATATATTCCCTTGGTATTCTTAACTCCTCTGTTAACCTCTGTTTTACCTATCAAAGAACAGAGTATCATGAATAGTGCTGTGCTCGAGCAGAGCTTCTTGTGCTCGAGTGACACAGCTCATCACTCGAGCAGCACCCTCTGTGCTTCGAGTGAGAATCCTGCAAAAACAAGTTTTGGCCACTCCGATGCTAAAGTCAGTATATTTATCATCAAAGGAAATATTTAATTAAACTTTTTAACAAGAAAACTTACAACTCATTGGGATTAACCATTCCCAATTCTCTTCGAATATAAAGGAATTGATCTTTTGCAATTGGTTTTGTGAAAATATCCGCAAGTTGAAGATGAGTTGGTATGAATTCCACTTTGACATCTTTCTTTTGAACGTGATCTCGAATGAAGTGATGTCGAATGTCTATATGCTTGGTTCTTGAATGTTGTACAGGATTCTTTGCCAAGCTTATCGTGCTAGTATTATCACAATAGATTGGAATTTCTTTTAAATAAATTCCCAAATCTTGAAGTTGTTGTTTCAACCATAGCACTTGAGAACAGCAGCTTGCCACAGCTATATATTCAGCTTCAGTCGATGATAAGGAAACTGTGTTCTGCTTTTTGCTGAACCATGACACTAGAGAGCCTCCGAGAAATTGACATTGTCCACTGGTACTCTTTCTGTCAGTTTTATATCCACCGTGATCTGAATCTGAATATGTCATTAAATACTCGTTCCCTCTTTTTGGATACCAAAGTCCAAGCTCTGAAGTATCTCCTAGATATTTGAAAATTCTTTTTACTGTCTCTGCATGAGATACCTTAGGATTGGATTGATACCTTGCACACATTCCTACACTGAACTGAATGTCTGGCCTGCTTGCTGTGAGATAGAGTAATGAACCAATCATTCCTCTATACTTTGTGATGTTGAAGCTAGGTCCCTTTACATCAGCATCTAATAATGTTGTAGAACTCATTGGAGTATCAGCTCCGTTAGCATTATCTAACCCATATTTTTTCAACAACTCTTTCAAATACTTTGTCTGAGATATAAATATACCATTCTTCTTTTGTTTGATCTGAAGTCCAAGGAAGAAGTTCAATTCTCCCATCATGGACATTTCAAATTCTCCCTGCATAATCTTAGAGAATTCTTGACACATAGATTCGTTAGTAGCACCAAAAATAATATCATCAACATAAATTTGAACAATTAGAATATCATTTTTGTTATGTTTGATGAATAAAGTTGTATCAGCTTTACCTCGGACAAAACCTTGATCGAGAAGAAATTTGCTTAGTCTTTCATACCAAGCTCTGGGTGCTTGTTTCAAACCATATAATGCTTTCTTAAGTTTGAAGACATAATCAGGTTTTGTTTCGTCTTCAAAACCAGGAGGTTGTTCTACATAAACTTCCTCCATAATATAACCATTTAGAAAAGCGCTTTTTACATCCATTTGATAAAGTTTAAAACTTTTGATGCAAGCAAAAGCTAAGAGTACTCGTATTGCTTCCAATCTTGCCACTGGAGCATATGTTTCCTCATAATCAATACCTTCTTCTTGATTATAGCCTTTTGCAACCAATCTTGCTTTATTTCTCACAATGATTGCTGATTCATCAAGTTTGTTTTTGAAAACCCATTTGGTCCCTATAACCGTATGATCTTTAGGTCGAGGAACTAAATCCCAAACTTGATTTCTTTGGAATTGATTTAGTTCTTCTTGCATAGCAATCACCCAATCATTGTCAGATAAAGCTTCTTCTATATTGGAAGGCTCAATTTCAGAAATAAAAGCTGAAAATGTTACCTCATTGAGAATTCTATTTCTGGTTTTGACACCTTCATGAATATCTCCTATAACTTGATCAATTGGATGATCCTTCACATGTCTCCATGCTTTAGGTTGAGCATGATCATCGACATCTTCTAAATTTTGAAAATCATTTGTTTCAAAATCATCCTGCTTTGAAATAGATTTGTTTTTCTTGATTGAATCCATTTCTTCTTCATCAATAAGTTTTGTCTGAGATTCAATTTCATCAAATACAACATGAATAGATTCTTCAATAGTACATGTTCTTTTATTGAAAACTCTATAAGCCTTACTTCTATTAGAATATCCTAGAAATATACCTTCATCAGACTTTGAATCAAATTTACCTAAGTTTTCCTTACCATTGTTGTGAATGAAACACTTACACCCGAAGATATGAAGATGAGCAACATTTGGCTTTATTCCTTTGTAAAGTTCATATGGTGTCTTTCCAAGTGATTTGCGAATATATGCTCGATTTGAAATATAGCATGCAGTACTCATTGCATCTGTCCAGAACACTTGTGACATTTCTTTTTCGTTAAGTAATGCTCTTGCCATTTCTGTAAGCACTCTGTTTTTCCTTTCTACTACTCCATTTTGTTGAGGTGTTCTAGGAGCTGAGAAGTTATGATCTATTCCTTCGTTGTTGCAATAGTCTTCAAACAGTTGATTATCAAATTCTCCTCCATGATCTGTTCTAATAGAAACAATAGAAATACCTTTCTCATTTTGAACCTTTTTGGCAAACATAATGAATTCAGCAAATGTTTCATCTTTTGAAGCAATAAATATGGTCCAAGTAAATCGTGTAAAATCATCGACAATTACTAAAGTATATAAATTTCCTCCAAAACTTTTTACTCTTGCAGGTCCTACCAAATCCATATGGAGTAATTGTAAAGGTTTTGAAGTAGAAATCTCATACTTTGTTTTAAAAGAAGATTTAGTTTGTTTGCCTTTTTGGCATGCTTCACAAATCATATTATCTTTGAATTTGAGTTTGGGAAGACCAACAACTAACTCTTTTCTAATCAGTTTATCAAGTTGATTCATATTGACATGAGCTAAACGCTTATGCCATAACCAACTTTCCTCTGATCGACTAAGAAAACAATTTTCAGAAGAATTTGAATCTAAATCAATAGTATAACAATTACCGTCCCTTTGAGCTCGGATCTTTGCCTTGATAGTTTCTTTGTTTAGGAGTAGATCTTTCTTGCTTACTATCAAGCATTCCTTTGAGTCAAAAATCACCCAGTTATCTTTGTCAGTGCTTTGGCTTACGCTTAAGAGGTTGTGGCATAATCCTTCAACATAATATACTCCGTTGATTTGAATACCATTGGTTCTTCCTACTTCACCAATTCCAGCAATACGTCCAGATTGATTTCCTCCAAATGTCACTTTTCCTCCTTCTCTAGTTTCAAACATGGTGAACTTATTTTTGTCACCAGTCATGTGTCTCGAACATCCACTATCAATATACCATTTATTCATTCGAGATGCTTTGAGACATACCTAGAATAAGATGATCAGGTTTTAGGTACCCACACTTTCTTGGGTCCTTTGTGGTTAGTATTTGAAATATGTGTCCCTTTCGGAACCCATTTATATGTTCCAACAACCTGTCCCTTTTTGAAATAACATGATGAAGTATAATGTCCTTTCCTATTACAATGATTGCATGATACAAATGGATTTGATGTATGCACAGAATTCCTGAAATATTTAAGATAGTCTCTACTATTCTTCTTATTCTTATTATGCATATCATTATATCCAATTCCAGATTTATCAAATGAAACTTTCTGAGAATTTAAAATAACCTTGAGAGTTTCACTTCCTTTAGTAAACTTTTCAACAATCTTTGTTAAATCTCCTATTTTCTTATCTTTCTCTTTACACATTTCATACGATGATATGGCATTACTTTCTAATTCTTTTACTTTCTTCTTATAACTAACCATTTCTTTAGCAACTTTGATGAATTCTGTATGTAATGCATTATATTCAGATAACAATTCATCATAAGAGGGTTCAGAGTCACTTACCTCAGAGTCTGATTCTTCTTCCTTAGCTACCAAGCATAGGTTTGCTACTTCGTCGTTGTCATTTTCTTCGTCTGACGAGCTATCACCCCAAATAGATGATATATATGCTTTCTTCTTCTTCTTCCTTTTGTCTTTGTTTCTGAAGCATTCAGATTTGATGTGTCCTGGTTTCCCACATTCATAGCATACTATTTGTTGTTCTTTGTTTTCTTTCTTGCTTGGTCCACCTTGATAGTTCTTGAAATTCCTTTGTCCTCGTCTGTAGAATTTCTTGAACTTTCTCACGATCATTCCCATTTCATCATCACTAGGAACATCTTCATTCTCGGAAGATTCTTCCTTTTCTTTGATAGCTTTAAATGCAACTCCCCTTTTCTTTTTATCATCGAATTCTTCTAGTTCCTTTTTGAATTTCAACTTACCTTCATATTCAGAAAGGCTTCCAAAGAGAGCAGCTACGGATCTCATAGATTCTCCTTTAGCTTCTTCGATGGCTGTCACCTTTGCTTCCCACTCTTTCGTAAGAATATTAAGAATCTTTCTTACCTGGGAATTTTGATCAAACGACTTTCCAAGAGCAGATAATTGATTAACAAGATGAGTATACCTTAGTTCAAATTCTGATATACTTTCTCCAGATTTCATACGAAATAAATCATATTCTGTAATTAAAGTATTGATTCTATTTTCTTTGATTCCAGATGTACCTTCGTGAGCAATTTCAAGAGCATCCCACATATCTTTGGCAGTAGGTAGAGTACATATATGAAAATATTCTTTTTGACTAAGAGCACTCTGTATCATTAGAATAGCTTTACTATTTAACGTCACTAACCTTTTGTCATTGTCGTCAAACTCATCTGGGCTCTTTTTAACTGCTCTATCTTCGATTTTCTTCATTGGGACATAGTCACCATCTTGTATAACATTCCATAATCCGTACTCGTTGGCCATCACGAACACTCTGAATTTGGCTTTCCAGAACGAAAAATGTTCTCCAGCAAAACCAGGAGGTCTAGTGATTGAAGCTCCATCTGGAAGGATATTTTCACCCATTGTTGCCATTTGTCGGATCCTTCTCAAGCTGTTAGGCTCTTCGGAGAAGACTAGGCTCTGATACCAATTGTAAGAGGCAAGCTTCACCCAAGAGGGGGGTGAATTGGGTGATGTTATAAATTTTTTGCTTGATGTGGTGATATGAAAAATATAGTAGATAGAGTAGAGTTGAGAAGATTTGAACACAGAGAGTTATACTGGTTCGGCCTAACAACAAGGCCTACGTCCAGTCCTCAGAGATCACGACCTACTGAGATTTTCACTATACCTCCAAGATTCAATGGGCTCTCAGAATGCCACTAAACAACAATCGTCCTTGAATGGACTACGAGCAGAAATATTCTCTCAACAAGAAACTTCTCTCCCCCTTACGACAAGTCTTATGTGCAGAGAAACAACCTATGACCCTTCCCACTTGCTTATGTATACAAGGCTTATGAGCAGCAACGTTTTCTCCTGCTTACACCACTGTAAGTCTTACGAGCAACAACGTTCTCTACTGCTTGTATCTTATAAGGCTTATGAGTGGAAGACACAACAATGAATTCTCTCAACTGCTTCTCTCGTAAGGAAAAACTACCCTCTCAAGGTCCCAATACCTTGAGATCAAATAAACAATAGAATTTGAATTGTATGAAGACTCTCTTACAGAGCAAATGAAATAAACACTGAAGATCAATGTGTATACAGAGAGAATGATAAGAAATAGAGACTCGTGAATTCTTGTGCTACGTTGTTCATGTGTATTGTTGTATTCACGTTCTCCTTGAATCTCTGTATATATAGCCTCCTCAGTTTTTGCCCGTTTGGAAACTCTTCATGTGAGGAGTGGGACATTTGAAAAATATTGGCGGACACGCGCATGTTGAGTAATCTGAGTGTGGTAGGTGCCAGCGTGTATATAATCATATTGTCTGCCATTGTTTGACTTTCTCCATGTGATTTATTTTCCAACGTTCATATTCCTGTATCACTCTTTTAAAATAATCAAAACAATGTTAAACAATGATAATAAGTAATGATGATATGAATAAACAATAATAAATCATATTCGTAATGAACGTTGTGAGACTTGGCATTTTTGGTGGTCAAACAGAGCATCACTCGAGCATGAAAAGCTCACTTCGAGTGATCTCCTATTTTTCCTTCATTTGCCTTTGTTATCGGGTTGTGCTTGCATAAATTTCAGAGAGACAAAATCTTCACTCGCGGGTGAAGAGGGGTCTCACTCGAGCACAACTTCCTCTGCTCGAGTGATCTTTCATTTTTACCTGGAAGTGTCTTCTCGGGTCATCACTCGCACACCATTTTGACAAGAGTGAGAATTTGCACTCACGGGTGATGTGGACCCTCACTCGAGCACACTTACCTCTGCTCGAGTGAGACGCATATTCTCAAGGAATATGCTCTCAATAACATCACTCGTATCAGATTTGGAGAGGGATAGAATTTTCACTCGCGGGTGATGTGGGCCCTCACTCGAGCACAAAACCTCTGCTCGAGTGAGAAGCATATTCTCAAGGAATATACTCTCAATATCATCACTCGCATCAGATTTGGAGAGGGATAGAATTTTCACTCGCGGGTGATGTGGGCCCTCACTCGAGCACAAAACCTCTGCTCGAGTGAGAAGCATATTCTCAAGGAATATACTCTCAATATCATCACTCGCATCAGATTTGGAGAGGGATAGAATTTTCACTCGCAAGCATTGAAGTGTCACTCGAGCATGAACGGGTGTGCTCGAGCACACTTGTACATCTCTGATCTTCATGACTCTCGGTCCAACACTCGCAGTACCTTGCTCGAGTGAATGTAGGAAGCATGCTATTACTTGCTCTCGGCCAAGCACTCGCAGACCTCACTCGCACATGTGCTCGAGTGAGAATGACTTCTCTGCTCGAGTGCATACCTTGCTGCTCGAGTGATCCAGTGAACACAAAGGGAGAATGCCTCTCGGGTACACACTTCCTGGCTTTCTCTCGCACTTGCTCGAGCATAGAAGAGATCTGTGCTCGAGTGAGAAATCCTTGCTCGAGCACTCCAGTGCAATATCACAGCAGATATCAGCAAAGCGTCAAATATGCATTTGGTAACTTGGAACCTTTTCTTAATCTTCTAAAAACATGTTTTGCACATCATTGACTTATTGTTATCATCAAAACTTGGAATCTAACATCTACAAATTCTGAAACTTTACAGTCTTATAGTTCACATCTCAAGCTTCAAAATGGACATATAATTTGTGCCATTTCGTTTTGTGAACTAGGAGATATTACTGTCCAAAGTTTGGGATGAAAACTGAACTCTGTTTTGGGGCAGTGATGAGTTTTATGTAATTCTGGAATTGTGTGGTGATTTTTAGTAATGGCCAATATTTTGCCTATGAAGAGGACTTAAATATCTTTCATTTGGCTTTGTAATCACCTCATTTCTATTTTTCTAGAATTAGTTATGATTTTTCAAAGTTTGGGCAGAAAATCTGCCAGAAAATCCGAAAATGGGAATTATGACATCACCAAAATAAAAGATGACATCAGCATGGAAATTAAAACATTTTCTCATCATCTTCAGCTCTCATTTTCGTGCTGAACCGTGCAGCACCATGGAGAAAGAGAGGGAGGGAGTTTTAGAGAGAGAAGAGGATGAAAACTTGTGAGGTAGGTCGATTTCTTCTATGAATTCGTACCTAACGCGTATAATCCTTTTCCTAAGCTTCTCTTCTACATGGATTAAGGCACTTGAAGCTTAATTTTGCTGTTTAAAAGGGGCTAGGGTTCAGCCATATTGAGTAAAAGCCAGAGGGAGCTTGAGGTAACTTCCGAAACTTCAATCTTTGATTGTTCTGGCTACTGTGGTTGATTTAATCGGTGAAATTTCACCAGATTGTCTTTGTTTGTAAAGTTTGGAAATGACATGGCCTAGGGGTTATACTGCCCAAATTGGGTCTTAATGTTAGTTGTAACCTAATGTAATGGTTAATAAAGTGGTTAGGAGTAGAAAGGAACGCATTTACGGAGCCGAAACCGAAAAACCCCAATTTTCCTCGGAATACTTGAGAATTTCGGCCAGCTCTAGAAATGGGTCTTAGAGTTGGATTTTCAATGATTTGATGATTCCATTGAGTTCAGGAGCGAAAATTAGGTGGGGTTATAGTTGGGCACTTTTCCGGAAAAGGCTAAAAAAGCATAATTATGAAAACGCCCCTGAAACCCTTAAAGTGGGGCTATCAAGGGTAATTTTGTAATTGACATTGAATTTGATAATTCCGAGTCCAGAAATGGATTCCTTGGGCGAAAATATGTTAGAATAGCCCATGTCAAAATTTTGGGAAAAGTACAGCCGGACCGGGTCCCTGGGGTATTTTAGTAAATTTTCAATATAGCTTCATATAACCCCCAGAAATACTATGGAAGTGTCTAAATAGTACATTTGACATTGTAGGATCGAACGTGAAGCCCCGAGTTGTTGGCACGTAAATTGAGGAGAAAAGACTGGAGGTAGGGAACTTATCTCCCTGCATGCTCTGATAACTATATTAATGTGTTGATGCATGTTATTGCTTTGCTTGATTATGTGGAACATGTATGAATGATTTAAAGCTATGTTTCAATATATGCTATGGCCATATTTGTATCGTTCGAATCATTGAGCTTATAGATTTGTCATTGTATGTGTGTATGAGTTATGTGATGCAAGCATGTCATGCATTAAACACTTATCTTGCCTGCATATTGATAATGTTTCCTTACTGAGATTCTCTCGAATCTCACCCTCCTCTACCAACAATTTAGACAGGGCAAGTGACTTGTGGAGGGAGCGGCTAGGACTCCTTTGAGATGAGAGTTGGTAGTTTGTTACCAATGAGTTGTGGAGACTGTATATAACTCGGTTGAATCTATGGTTATGAATTTGAGATGAGATTGTGTAATCCCCATTTGAAGAATTGTAATGGGCAATTGTGCCCCGTGTATCTTTAGCGAAGGTATGTACCCGGGATTGCCGGGATGATTATGTTGTGCACTCTGATATTTATAAGAATGTGATTTATCTTTGCGTAGTAATTGTATTCGAAATATGAATATGAGACCAAGTTAATTAGATTTTAAAAGGTATTTGTGAAAACCCTATCTCAAGGATGGGATTTTAAATGAGTTTTGATTATTATTGGTCTCTATTTCACTTTAATAGCGTATTTCGGATATAATTACGGAGGGGGTTACAGCACAACCAGTTCCCAACACATCATTTCCCCTTTTCTTTCTCAATCATTTAAGTTCTCTTGATTACATTTATATCTTTGATGATCCCTTACCTCACTTTGATTCAAGAGATGTTTGGTTTTGAGTTCATGATTAATTTTGACATGTAAATGGGCATTTGGATATATTTCATTCATTTCAGACAGAAATGAACACGAGTGAAAAAAATTTGACTTCCATATCCAGTGGAGTGCACATACGAAGGAAGAATTTTTCCCCCGAAAGGTAACTTCTTTATTACAAAAAAGTGAAAAAAATTTCCACATTCCAGAAAGAAGTAAACACAACAAGTGAGAAAGGTACCTTCTTTCCTTAAAGGTACCATTTTTATTCAAAAAAAGTAAACAAATTTCGTCATAGCAGATTAGCAGTGCTAACAGAAATGATCAAACCAAGCAAAACAATGACTTCCAGAGATTAAAGCTAGAGGAGCAAGAGATTAACACTTACTAGAAACTAAAGCCTCGAGGGTTGAAGATCGACAGACGGTGACGCTTCCACTACCGTTAAGGTGACGTCGTTGAGGGTTAGGACAACCGGACTCTCCTCGACTCATGGCGATTCTTCCATAGTTCCACCAAGCACCGACAGTGAGGTTTGTTCTTCCACCCTTTACCGTCGAGACTCAAGACTCGAGCGGAGTGGAGCACTGGAAGATGATGGAGAGTCGAGACTCGAGACTCGAGAGGAGAAGAGGACGGAGAGTTGGGAGGAGAGGAGGCTGGGAGGATGGAGGACGGACGACGGAGCCTCAGAGGAGACAAAGGCCATGGACGACTGAATGAAGGTGAGAGTGAGAGGAAGAGGATCGACTGAGTGTCGGAGTGAGTGAGTGATTGAAGAACTAATTTCAAGTTTAGGGAATAATTTTTTAATCCTATTATTGAAAAATATTTGCTTGATTTAGTCAATAATATCAGTTTTTTTTTCAAAATTATGTCAGTAGGTTAGGGACTTAGGGATTAGGTTACTTTACTTATTTCTTAGACACTTGGACTGGGGGACAGTAAGATGTGGACATTTGACAAGACAATGTATAACACTGACTTTTTTTTTCTATTACAACCAAAACGGACTTATTAAGCTTGGGCTAAATTAAAAAGGAAAAGGGCTTTAAGTCTGGGCCTGCTTTCATATAGTTAGGTTAAAAAAAAAAGGTTATGTATAACAAATTTCAGTTTTACAGTTTTAACCAAAATTTTTTTACTAAAACCACACCGAAAACTGAGAAACCGAAAAACCTTAAATAATTAACCGATCCCAACCGATTAACCGAAAAAATTGAACCAAAAACACCGAATTAGGTTCAGTTCGGTTCGGTCTTCGGTTTCGGTTTGCTTTTGGTCACCCCTAATCCAAACACTCTCATTTTATCAAAATCACTTTTTTCTCATAATTTATTCTGTTCATAATCTATTCTCTAAAAGCTATTCTCCACTTTTTTCTCCAGAAACTATTCTCCAAAAGCTAATCCAAACACACTCTAAGTGTATATTCCTCTATAAAAAAAGTCCCTAGGCTTGTCAATGACATAGATGAACTTGCCAATAACTACTCTATAACTTGTCAATATAGTACATACATTTGTCAACAAAGCTGTTTTAGTTAACATAGATACGTTTGTCAATGGTCACTCTATGATTTGTCAATATAGTGACATATATTTGTCAATGAGGGTTGGTTTAGTCAACATAAATATGTTTGTCAATAGCCATTCTATAACTTGTAAATATAGACACATACACTTGTCAACGCGAGCTGCTTTAGTTAATATATATGAGCTTGTCAATGATCACGCTATTAATTATCAATATAGTTACATACACTTGTTAATAAAGTAGATTCACGTTTGGAATTTATATCAATGAGGTCCTTGGAGACTTTTTTTTATATAGGAATCTATATTGATTTTTTTTTTTTAAATATTTGTTCTGGTCCTTAAGTCTTAAGTGGGGTTTTGCCAAAATTATACGTAAGAAAATGGCAAGAGGTTGTATTTTATAAAGAGTGTGCCAGGTAACTTCATCCGTTAGCTTTATGATATCTCAGGGCCTCCCAAGAAAAACAATCGATTATAATCTTGGAAAATAGCAAAAGAGTCTCCCATTAAAACTTTTATTGATTAGAAGGGCCTAATAAAATTTTCACCAGAATATCTTTTCAAAGTAGGACCTTTTTTTATCTTCTAAATTTCCTTTAAATCCTTTTTTTTTTTTTTTTTTTTGGGTAAACTTCCTTCCTTGGAGAGACAAATAACGCAGGGAAACGCCAGCATATGAATAACATCATAATTAATTATAACCACAACTATTACTTACTCCTATTTTCTTCGTACTTCTTTGTTGCATCATTACACACACACACACACACACAATTAGATTAAGGGTGTGATTACTTATAAATTAGTGTCTTTTATGCATTAAGTTCACTGAGACATAATTAATGATATTTTTTCTTTAATGATTGAATATCTCATTTCCTAATCTTGAAAATCAAATCATCAATGAGATATTTAATTCTTTTCTTCTTTTTAAATTTTGTTGTTTATTTTTCTTAATGACACAATACTTTATTTTCCTCATCAGGGCTCAGCATCGATGAGATACTTTCTTTAATTTTATTAATGACATAAGACCTCATTTTCCTACTCAAGGGATTAATCAACATCAATGAGATATTTTTTATTTTATTATTTTGAATTTGAATTTTGTTTTTATGATTGTTTAGTGCAGGAATACATTCCCAAACCGTTTTTTTTTGGTAACTCTACCATTATACAGAATAATCAAGAGAGAAGCCTTAACCCCGTATCTCGCCGCTTCATCCCTTCGTTGTTATTCCTGAAAACAGTACCCAGTTATGCAAGTCATCCCTTGCCAGTTGCCAAGAGCCAGAGGAAATTCCAAATCCTTTTCGGTCCCTCCCAATTCCAAATATATTCCCTTAACTCTATCTTCTACCCCACCATTTCTTTCTTTAAGAAACTATAATAACCACTCCTAATAGTATAATCTTTCGTGTGTTTCAGAAACCCACAGTAATTGATCCTTCCTTTTACCACTCTTTGGAGGAATCACCGCTTGTATTTTCATACGCGCCTGCTCAGATACACAGTCCCTTATCACCTCCCAACACCACGCAGCTGGCCCCCTCTACTGCGCCCCATTTTGAGGTCTTCCCAAATGTATTTTTCATGGTTCTTTGAATCATTAGATTTTATACGAAATAGACGACATTTTGATGTTTTATAGGCAAAAAATGAAGTTGTTTTCAATTTTTTTATTTTTTAAAGATATTTCAGAAAAATTGTGCTTTTTGTTTTTGAAATATCTTTGAAAAATCATAAAAAATTGAAAATAATTTCATTATTTGCCCATAAGACATTAAAATATTTCGTATAGAATCTAATGATCCAAAAAATCTTAAAAAATATATTTGGAAAAACCCCTAAAATTGGGGGCAGCTGCGCCCCCAGGTCCCACCAATTTACTTCCTCGTCCGCCAAGTCAGCCACAACCCGTCACAATTCCATTTCATTCAGCTCTCTCTTTCTTTCATTAAAAAGAATTACTCCTTTCTCCACCCATTCATCTCTCCAGAAGTTCACTTTCTCTCCTGATTCAACTCTCACTAGTGGAAAATTGACTTTTTAGATCGGTTAAAAAAGACTTTTTAAACCGGTTGTGTATTAGGTCTTGTTATAGCAAGTCTAAAAAGTGTGTTATTTTTTAGATCGATTGTTGCAACCGGTCTTGTAAGTCATACTTTTAAGACCGGTTGTTCTTAAAACCGGTCTTAAAGTTCATCTTTAAGACCTGTTCTGCTTATAACAGGTCTGAAAGGTCAAACCTTTTTAGACCGGTTGTGCCTATAACCGGTCTTAAAGCTCTGCCCTTTAAGACCTTTTTTTAACAAAAAATAGAACCTTTAAGACCGGTTGTATCTACAACCGGTTTTAAAATTTTAAAGATACAACCGGTCTTAAAGGTTCTATTTTTTTTTAAAATGGTTCCCTTTAATATATATATATATATATATACGTAGTGGATGTTCAAAAAATCTTATCTATGCAGTGGATAGTTTCACAAATTTCACGATTGTTGAATTCAACTTATGCACAAGTGAATATATATTCTCAATATCAGGTTAACAAGCAAAAGGTCAGAATGATAACAGAAATAGAACCCAACTCCAGTAGCATGTTTAATGAACCTATTTTAATAGCAGTACTGAACAATCACATATTTCAATTTCAATCTTCAAAGGTAGCAGTTTATAGCAACAACAAATTTTCTGACAAGCCAGTCACACATTGATGATTCATTTGCAGCACTTTAATTACAGTATGGAAGAATATGGCAGCAAGTAATGTATACTTCATTTGCTCAATTTCAGCGCAAATGCACTTGTAGTTTCATTCCCTAACTTAACAGATTGGGAAAGTATTTCACATATTTAATTTACTATGACAGCTTTCCAAAGACTCAATTTTGTTCCAGCAAGGTAAATGAAGTGTAAATGCACATTTTCACCAAGTTTCAAACAACATCCACTTCAAACAGAAGCTAGAAATAGTGAAAAACTAGGAATGAGTTCAAACAATGTTAACAGCAGACTAGTGCAATAGAATGTGCAGCAAAACTCAGATGAAGATATTGCTTGACCTAACCCAACCTGCAGAAACAAAAAACAGATAAGAAATTCATATCAAATGCACAGAAGATGCCAAACAATTTGCTCAATTTCAACAAAGGCTTCATAATGATGCAGAAATTTATTTAAATCCTAGACTTAAGGAAACTATGCATGACAGCTTAATGCACAACTTTAACAGTAATTATAGTTACAGTAGAGTGCAAGCAAAGGTAATAACCAACCTTAATTAGTTTAGCACTACATAACACCAACAGTGCAATTAGACAGTTAGGAGGACTAAATGACAGCAGTAATGAATCTTGAAGCAACAGAGAACAATGCAAAATGCAATGGATGCAATGGAGTGCATGTATTTGTCTATCTATATGAAGTAAGTAACATATTGCACAGAAGCAACATAACATATTTCACAAAAACAATTATAGTAGCAAGATCAACAACAAGCACAAATGAAGGTGTAAGCTAGGTGATTTTAAATAAAATTCCAACAAATGGTAATTAGTGTAGAAAAAGGTTCAAGATCAAATGTCACAATTTAAGCAACAAGCTAAAATCAGATTCCAGGAACTCCAAATTCACTGAATTTCTTGCATTTCAATGTGCAATATGAAGTTGTCTAAAACTAAAACATAAAGGAATGTCCAAATAGATGAATTTTCTTAGAAATGGATGCAAAACTATGAAATGACAATGGCAGCAATAAAATTCAAGTATTGATACAAGCAACAGCAGAAATTTCTCAGTTTTATAGAATATAAAGGGAAGAAAAATTATGAAGGTCAATCCCTCAAATATAGATTAAAAAACTCACTATTTTTGTAATAGCTCATAGATGAATTTAGTACAACATGTGCGAATGAAATCAATATCTTCTTCAGGAAAGGGATCAGCAAGATCAAACATCTGTAACACCAAAATGAGACAAAACATTAACTTAGTAACTTAAAAACAATAAAGTAATACAAAAGTTCTGAAATATAAATTTACCTCTTGAGTAAAATCAGTTATGCCTAGAGTGATAATATTGTAAATGTGTCTCAAAACATAGAAACCACATAAGTTTGACCCCTGTGGTTGCCTACAGCTCTGAGAAAAAATATGATATTATTAAAACAAGTATAAAGGCATAGCTTATTACATTCTTTAAACAAATCAATATACACTATCCTTTGACATGATCCATGTAGGGTCCTTTAAGTCACGAACATGCTTACCACAAGCAGTATGTAGGAATGTCCGCATAGCCCTATGATCATCAAAATCATAAAGGTTATTTATTTTATACAAATTTCATAAACTTTGCACATAAAAGGTAATAATGAAAGAAAACTAACGAGTTCATGGTCTTTTTCAAATCATTCCCTGGTTTGAAGTAGAGGGAACATAAGAGGATGATAGTGTAACTACTCTTGCATAGAAGAACCAACTGCCAATGATCACTGAAAAAAGAGAAGAATATTAAGCAAACATAAAACATGATATAAATTATAAAATATAAGTTTGTTTCTTACCCATGCACATATGGAGCCAAGAAAAACTCAGTTCCAGTTTCACTAAGCCTCTTTGATATGTATCTATGTCTGATAGCAGCAGTGGTCCCTTTCTCTTGGATATGATAGGGGCATAAGAATCCAAATTTTTTGCTTTTGCCAGAGGAGACCAACCTACAATACATGTACCTACAATAATGCAAGCACATAAATCAAAGGTAAACGGTGAAATTTTTAAAATATTTACTTTGAATTGTAGAAGATACTTACATTAAGAACAGTTGGACAATCCTAATTGTAAGATTTTGTCTAGGAGCTACCAGGGACATCAAATCATCCCTCTTAAGATAGCATGTCACCCTTGACTTACCAACAACTGAATCCGTAGGCCAATCTCTTATTTTAAAGGATGTATCATATGCCATCAGAATCACTTATTGCATGATATTCAATAGAGGATGTGAAACTTCTAGAGTGAAGGGAGCTAGACTTGGTAGGGCTTTGATCGGACTTTCCTTAGCTCGAATAGAAATAAGGTTCTTTAGCCACAAGATGAACGTACCCAAGATATCGTTCACGATCTTGAATTCATTAGAAGGGATAAGGACAGGTGCATCTGCAATGATCACCTCGTCAACTGACACTCAGACTTGATCAGCTTCCATTTGTTGGTGGTGGATAGTTGATCCCAGGTTATGCACACTACCTCGTGTAACTAACCGTCTTAGAGGATCCTCGACAAAATATCACAAGTAATTTCTCTTACAGGACCCTCTGATGACTGCTCGATATTGCAACAACTCCCTTTAGTGCTCTGCTTATTAGGATTAATCGATTGTGGCTAAGGAGCACTAGTATCTTGTCTTGAGCTCATAAACACTATCATTTCCTCTTTTATCTTGCTCAACCGTGTCTCTAATAGTGCATCAAATGATGCTTCAACCTCGGCATCTGCTTCTACTCTTGCAGTGGCCAACATAGTCTCCAATTCCTCCCTAGTCATGATGCATGAGGAATGGCGTACGGGGGCTCTAAAGTAATCCTGTATCCCTACCCCTCCTCTAACTCCCTTGACATGGCATGGATGCTCATGTTTGATAGTAGCAATAGTTAGAATATCATTCCTGCTCTTCGACTTAAAAGATCCCTCAACTTGTTTTTTCCTAAGTTCCTCTTATAAGATAATACAAAATAACAAATATAAGTAATCAAGTATGTTTCTTATGTAATTAATAACAGCAACAATATATACTTACAATTTTTTACCTACTATACGAGATTGTTCACTCGCATAAGACTTACTCCTCTTTTGGTGAGCAAATAACCATTTTTCTTCACGACGAATCAGAGATGGTGGAGAAAGAAGAACAGAAGGATTAGATTAAGATGCTTCTTCCAATCTCTTCCGTTTGGCTGCCAACAAGTCTCTTTCAGCCTTTGCATAACCCCCACGAGACATCGTGTGAGGGCAATCATTCTTTTTACCACTCTCTTGTGTTTTTTCCCTTTTTGCCTGCGAATGAGAAATTAAACAAACGAAAAATGTTACAATCAATTAAGATAATTGATAAGTAAATAAAATGAAAAATAAGTCAACTAACCAAAGATTCTGGAGTAGTCTGAAGCCTAACAAATGCGTGCCAAGTTGCTTGATCAAGAAATGTATACTTGTGACATGGATTAGGACGAGACTGACCATCTTTCACCTCAATATGAATGTAATTATTGGTCAGATTTGTCTTAAACTTGCTCCAGTACTAATAACAATAAGTCATTGTCTTGTTGTACAATATCTCATTCTGAGGAATGTCGTAGGTGAGTTGGAATTCATGTATTGAAGGAGTAAGTGACAAATTTGTGACATATTTGATGGTAATTACATACAGAATAGAAGAGAATTGTATACTTGGATAGTGTCCCAAATATGTTGCCGCACCTTTTCATCGACATTTCTCCACTCCTCTATCAAGATGCTCGGCTTGTTGCATGTAAGGAGGCCGACAAAACTCCTGTATCGGCTTGCATTAGGCCCGATTGGTTTCCAATATCTATCAAACTCAATCGGTATCTTTTGCCCTGCACTTCGACTAAGGGAAATGTCTGTCAACCGTGTACCACGTCTACCCCTCCGTACAGACTGGCAACTAGGCTCACTATGATCCTGGCTCCAAGCATTGCTAGTCTTGCTCTGATTAACACTAGATGGCTAACTCTGTTGAGCAATAGGTGGCTGACTCTGAGGAGTACTAGCTGGCTGACTCTACAGGGCAATAGGTGGCTGACTCTAAGGTACAGTAGGTGGCTGATCCTCTACACTAGGACATCGGGGATCTGTCATTTTCCTGTAACGACAACAAAGAAAGATAAATTGTTAAGCTACAACATGAGAAGACTATATCTATGGAAAAACTATATACATTATTCGAATATAAATCATAATCATAATTACTTTAGATCAAAGTAGTATCATAAAGAGATATCCTCCCATATTCCCTCATGATGATCATTTCTTGTAACGTGTTCATTATCTGCTTCATCTTCTTCGTTCAATTCTAGTAGAGCTATAGATCACATTTTATTTTCTTGATCAGTAATATAGAACACTTGTTGCACCTGATCTGCCATAACGAAAGGTTCATCCCCAAAACTTCTATTATTCAGATCTACTAATGTAAATCCTAACCTATCAACCTTCACACCATTATTAACATCAACCCACTTGCATTTGAAAATGGGAAATTTGATTTTAACATAGTCAACTAGCCATACCTCTTCAATAACCCTATAATAAGGTATGGTAGCCAATTTAGGGTTCTTATCTTTCGAACTAGAGAAGTGCATAGATTCAGCCACTGATACAACACCACTGTTGTGGACGGTGCTCTTATCATCTAGGGACTTCATGTAAAAGGTATAACCATTGATCACAAATGAGTTCCAACTTATGACATCAATATCAGGACCACGTGCTAACCAATTTATTGTATCAGAAACACATTCTTCTCCGTCAACCTTTTGTTTGAACCAATGTGCGAAAGTTCTGTTATGCTCCCTAATTAACCTTTGTCTAGTTATTCGACTATTTTGTTTCTGTACAATTTCTTTATGGGCATTCATGTAATATTGAACTTCATCAATATTATTCAAGATGTACAAATGGACTTGTTGCAATTCATCAGCATCTATGCTCTTTACTGTTACCCCACGTCTACCCCTTTCTTGATCATGACATTTAGGAAGCTCAATATGTCATACATTTGATAAATAATGTTGACAAAGTTCTATAGCTTCTTCAGAAATATATTTCTGAATAATATATGCTTCAGGCCAGTTGGGGTTCTTCACATACCCTTTTAGGATTTTCATAGTTCTTTCAATTGGGTATATCCATCGAAAATAGATAGGGCCACACAACTTTATCTCCCTCACTAGGTGAACAATCAGGTGTACCATGATGTCAAAAAAAGAAGGAAGAAAAAGCTTCTCAAGCTGGCACAAGATCATATATCCTTCATTTTCCAATTCCTCCAATCTTTCTGTGTCAATGACTTTACAACAAATGGCATTGAAGAAGAAACAAAGTCTAGTCAATATGTGTTGAAGATCATATTCAATAATGCCTCGACTAGCTACTGGGAGTAGTTGTTGCATTAAGACATGACAATTATGAGACTTTAGCCCTATTAACTTCAAGTCTTTCATTGATACAAGCTTTTTAAACTTTAAAGAATACCCTGAGGGAACTTTAGCGTCATGTAAACACTCACAAAAGCTTTTTTTTCTCATTCTTAGACAAAGTATGAGCAGTTGGAGGATAAAAAGTTCTATTACCATATGGCCTTGGATGTAAATCTTCTCGTATTCCCATTTCTTGCAAATCTAATCTTGTCTTCACGCTATCCTTAGAACTTCCTTTTATGTTGAGTAATGTCCCAACAATACTATCGCATACGTTCTTCTCTGCATACATGAAATCAATACAGTGTTTGACGTCAAGATTGAGCCAATATGGAAGATTAAAGAAGACGGACCTTTTTTTCCATATATTTTTCTCATTTATACTCTTTGATGACTTACCAAAGATGGTATTGATAGTTTTCACTTTTTCATAAATTTTCTCCCCAGTCAATGCCTCTGGAGCATCTTCAAACTCTTGGCCACCGAAAAAAGCTTTTTTTAATCTATGATAAGGGTGGCTTCGTCTAAGAAATCGCCTATGGCCAAGGTAAACCGTCTTTCTTCCATGTTGAAGTTGATGGTAACATGTACCTTCTTCATAAATCGAACATGCTTTATGGCCTTTAACGCTATATCCTGACAAGTTCCCATATATAGGGAAGTCATTTATAGTACAAAAGATCATTGCTCACATATTAAAAGTCTCCTTCTTGTTCGCATAAAATACATCAACACCTTTATCCCACAACTCTTTCAAGTCTTCGATCAAGGGTTCTAGGTAAACATCTATGTCATTTCCAGGTTACTTTGGTCCCGACATCAACATAGACAACATAATGTACTTTCATTTCATACATAACAAAGGAGATAAGTTGTAAATTACCAATAGAACAGGCCATGAACTATGTATATTGCTTAGGCTACCATAAGGATTCATGTATCTGTGCTAAGCCCAAGCCTGAGATTTCTAGGTTCTTCACTAAAGCTAGGAAATAATTGATTGATTTTCTGCCATTGAGAAGAATCAGCTGGATGTCGAAGCTTTCTATCAGAAATCCGCTCATCCGCATGCCATCTCAAATTTTTGGCATCAATTTCATTGACAAACAAGCGTTTGAACCTTGGTATGATTGGAAGATACCACAACACTTTTGCAGGGGCCTTGTTTGATTTATTCCTTAGAGTTTCACATATTAGACATTGCTCCTTCTCTTCATGCTCTTTTCTATACAATATGCAATCGTTAGTGCATGCATGAATCTTTTTACAGTTCATCCCTAGTGGATACAGTATTTTCTTAGCATCATAGTATCAACAAGGCAACAAATTATCATCAGGAAGCATGTCTTTAAAGGCCTCAAGCGTTTCTAAAAAACTCTTATCGCTCCATCCATGCCGTGCTTTCAAGCTTACCAATTTCAATACAGCTTTCAGCAATTGGTATTTTTTACACCCTGGGTACAACGGCTTCTTAGCATCACCGTACATATTACCATATGCATATGATTGTTAAAATGCCTCTTCTCTTACATCACGAATAATATCATGTATCCGATCATCCACATCCGTGTCATTATCATCACAAATCACTCCCCCTATTGAGATGCACTTAGCATTTCTAATTGTTCACCATGCCATACCCATACTATATACGTCTTACAAAATCCTTCACAAATTAAATGTGTATATATATCTGCAGCACTTAGTTTCTTCTCATTCAAACATTTTACACAAGGGAAATAAAATATCTCACTATCATCATCGGCATTTCTTTTTGCAAAGTCTAAAAAACCCTCACCCCAACATCATATTCAACAATAGTCCGTTTAGCTTGTATCCAACTACGATCTATATATTCCAACACCTTTTTTTTCTACTTTTTCCCCTGAAAAAGGCACGAGTATGATTAGAGCATGCAATCATTACACCCAACTACCTAGTTTAACTACTACATAATGAACAGGTAGAAGAGAGTTGAGAGATGAGATAGAAGAAGAGTAATTCAAATAGTACAATTCTCATTAACAATGCAAATTTGTCTAATACAATGGGTTGACTGGCCATATATATTGCCAGTACGAACAGTAGTGGAAATAAAATAGTACCATAGGGATTAGGGGTTCAGTAATTAGAGACCTATTAGCAATTAGACATGGTTAAGGCCATACATGTTTGGCTGATGCCGCTCTTAAACGGTTAGTATCACTAATGGTTACTCCGTCTTCTAATTTACTAACCTAACTAACTTTCAAAATATTCCAATTGTAGGTGTAGGGTATGTCCTAACCCACTCATCATGCTTAGTTGACAAAGAGGGGCTCTTTTGTTTTAGTATTCATTGGCATGATACAACTTGCTTCCAGACATGTAGATTATGATTTATTACCGTCAATGTTTACTCATATTGGCCCTTAGGGAATGCAACCTTGTGTTTACTCTTCTTACATCCATACTTAATACAATCAAGAATTGCCATAGCACTAAAGTAAAAATATCCATGCTACTAACATGTAGAGTTACCAAAAGACTCAAATGATAAAAACATTCTTGAGATCAAAATAAGGCAAATAGCATGTCAAATCATCTAATGATGTCATTAATGTTTATTATGATCCTAAATAGATTAGGTAACCATAGAGTATATTTGTTTTATTTCTAAAAAAAGTGCAAGTCTTACGGTATGTGTATTTAAGAAATAAAAATTTGTCCCATCTGCATAACAACTTGGAACACGTAAAATATTATTACTGACATTACTTTCATCTTTCTCTTTCTCCCTAATATTTGAAGGAGGCATCCCAAATGAGATTGGCAATCTTTCACAACTAATAATATTGTATCTTGGAGGGAATCAACTTGTTGGTTCTATACCAACTACATTATTTAACAGTTCAACCCTACAATGAATTGATATGGGAATGAATCATTTATCTGGTAGTCTCCCAACAAATATTTGTTTTAAGCTACCAAAACTTGAATTATTTTATGTGGATGGAAATGATATAGCTGGGGAAATTCCCTCCATTTGGCATCAATGGAAAGAATTAGTAGAGTTGCAGCTAAGCAATAATAGATTTCACAGAGGAAACATACCAAGTGACACTGGAAATTTGACCAACCTCCAATATCTAAATATTGCTAGCAACAACTTGCAAGGTAAGAGTTTTAATTATATGATTCTCTTATATTTTATTTCCAGTATTTTTATAACTTACTAATTTTCTTTACTAATAATTTACTAAATAATAATTTTTCTATATTATTCCTTTGTCCCTATTTATAAGGTCTTCTTTCTTGTAAATTTTTGCGTGCTACCTCAGTTATTGATAAGTATGATGAGAAGAACTAGTTGGGTTTCAATGTTTCTTTCTAGCCTCTTATTTTTCATTTTCTTGTTGATGGCAAGTTTTCCTTATTTTTCTTTGTTTAATAAAGAATTCATATGAATTTCTTAACGAATCACACATGAATCCTACTAGGGAAAAAACACATGCCTTAAAAAGGACAATCTCTAAGAAATATATCATTCAAATTTTAAATCGCGTGAATGGAATAAATAGCTGCATTAGTTTATTTAAACATTTTCTTTTCTTTCTCTACTAAAATTTTTGATCAGATTGCTCCCATTTTATTTGTTGATAAAATGGCTAAAGAATTCAGGATGAGCTTCAAAACATTCTTTAAAAAAAACTATATTGTTTGGTGTCTATTTTCCAATCTCCAAATTCAACAAACACATGAACACAGATTCAGACATTAGCAAGTTGGCTAGGAGAGGGGAGTTGATGCTGATTTTGATATGTAAAATTCCATAGCAGGGAAGCCACAAACTAGAGATTCAATTATTTCAGAGACATTTTAATGCAAGATTACATCTCTAAATTTAGTGTCCATGTGAAACAAAGCAAAAAGAACTATAAGTTCCACTACCTTGTGCCCAACTTTCAAATTTGGTGACCATCTATAGATTTAAAGCAGAAGATTTTCTAAACGGCTTTAAACACCAAACACACCAACTGGAATTCCAAATCTGGAGGCAACAGCTTCTATATAGTAATTGTAGAGGGGTAAATGTAGAGGACGAGGAAGCATACCTCAAACAAGAGGATGAAGATGAAGACGTCCTTGAGATGCAGTGAATAACGAACGGAGCTGACCACCTGAAGGCAAGGAAGACGGCGACCCACGATCGACAACCACGAGCAGCTCGACTGGCCGAATTCGATTGTTCCAATTCAAAGATCAGGTAAGGGACGGGGAGTCAAGCACTGAGGAGAGAAAAGATTGGGATTAAAGAAGCTAGGTTGATTCATAATGGAAGAGATTTCAGAATGAAGGAGGGCGGGGAGCAGAGGCGCAAAAATATTGGGGAAAGTTTTTAAGACCGGTTTAATAGGATAACCGGTCTTAAAAGCTTTTTAAGACCGGTTCTCTAACAACCAGTGTGGACTTTTAAGACTGGTTGTTAGAGAACCGGCCACTTTTAAGGCCGGTTGTTAGAGAACCGGTCTTAAAAGGCTACATTTTAGACTGATTATCCTATTAACCGATCTAAAATAAATATATTTTAGACCATTTCATTCAGTAACCGGTCTAAAACTTAATCTTTTTAGACCGGTTAGTGTAGAACCGGTCTAAATAATATTTTTTAGACCGGTTATTATAATAACCAGTCTCCCAAGTTCTTTATAATTACAAAAATGCCACCGTGCATTTCTTTTAGACCTCATCCACTACAACCGGTTTAAATCACCTTTTTTGTACTAGTGTCCCCACCACACCCCCTTATTTAAACTTTCCCATATATGTCCCTTGTCCTTCCTGAATGCCAAAGCATTTTGGGAAATCCTGATAGCTACTCCAAATTTATCTCCCTCATTATATTTGCAACACAGTACATCCACCAATAGCCCCTCTACTCCACTCCTTGATTTCTAACCTTTTCTCATTAGACATACTTCATTCATATACTCTAGATTCAACATATCCAATCCTCCACAATCCCTAGGCTTTTGTATATTTTCCCAATTAACCAAGTGTATCTTTCTCCCATCTATAGTATGACCCCAAATAAAGGCCATCTTGGCCGTCTCAATATCCCCCAACACCTTCTTTGGAATCTTAGAGACCATCATCGAGTAAATTGGTATAGCACTAATGACCGACCTAGCAAGTATCACTCTACCCACCATACTTAGTGCATTTTCCTTCCAACCACCCAACCTCCTCTTCACTTTCTCTACCAGCCCTACAAAGCTTCTTGATTTGTTCCTTCCATAATTGGTAGGTATAAAGGTATAGTCCCAAATCCTCTGTCATCTTATACCCCGCCTGTGCTGCCAACTCTTCTCTCATACTCATAGGAACATTTCTGAAGAAAAAATGATAGATTTTAAAGCATTCACTTTCTGCCCCGAGACATCACAAAATCTCTTTAAGCACTTCCTTACTACCTTCACTAGTACATAAATAGTCTTTAAGACTGGCGTATTTAGAACAGTTATAGTGGATAAGGTCTTAAAAAAGTAACCGGTGGCATTTTTGTGATAATGATCAACTTCTAAGACCGGTTATACTAAAAACCGGTCTTAAATATATTATTTAGACCATTTTATAAACAATCAATCTTAAAAAAGTAATCATTAAAAAATATTAATATATGTATGTATTTTCTAGACCGGTTCTAAATTAACAGGTCTGATATATTTTCTGAAATAAAGAAAA
Organism: Inga oerstediana; assembly: GCA_963210345.1. NCBI lineage: Eukaryota > Viridiplantae > Streptophyta > Magnoliopsida > Fabales > Fabaceae > Inga > Inga oerstediana. The sequence goes on from OY723400.1 coordinate 77,089,982, forward strand.
TTAAAAATATTTTTTTTAAGACCAATTCCAAAAAATAACCAGTCTTAAATTTTGAACTTTTAAGACCGGTTGTTGATAAGAACTAGTCTAAAATATTTTTAAGACCGGTTATACTAAATAACCAGTCTAAAATATAAATTTTAAGACCAGTTGTTATATAAAACCGGTATTAAAAATGCCCTAAAAATCCATCGCGCCTAATTTCAGCTCTGAAACATTTCAACTCCGTCGCTTCAAGATTCTTACAAACCCCTCCCTCCTTTCACGGCAGCTCCTCCTTCTTACGGCGCTCCTCCATCCTTAACCTTCGCCGTCGTCAACACAAAGGTTCGGTTGAAACATTACCATAAGGCTGGGCGTTTGTTTCCTCCAATTGTTTTCTTCTTCAAGTAGGGTTTTTGCCTCCCCTAGGTTTTTGTCTTTAACCTTGTCTTTCCCATGTCTCTCCTACCAACGCCGCCGGTTGATGTAAGGCTATAGTGGATTGCATTCCCTCGTTTTTGTTGCTTGCCTCCCCTAGGTTTGTTCCTCATGCTCCAAATCTAGGTTTTTATGTGATAAATTTTCCTTTTTCCATTGCTTGCTCTAAGGGATTGTTCTGCCTTTTGAATTATCTGAACTTGTGAATATTATATGTGGATGCAAAGCCTATCTTTTCTTTCTTAGAGTTACTTCTATGTCTCTCGACCTTTATTAACGCTGTTTTGTTGAATTATAATGTGAGTTTTTCTATTCTGTAACTCTGTATTATTGGATTATAATGTGAATAATGTCTCTAAACCTTGATTCTGTAACTCTGTATTGTTCAATTATAATGTGTTAGATTTTATTCTAGAACTCTGTGGATCCCAGTAATGTGTTAGACAAAGTTAGATTCTATTTCTTTTTATAGCTCCAATGAGTTTAGGAGGTGGAATTGTATAGGGAGAGCATGAGAAAGAAATTGTTATAAGTTAGTTGCTGGAAAATTTAATATTCTAAAGTGGAATTGTATTGTACATTTTGATGCCCTGTACGATACTTAAGTACCAACAAGGATATAGCATAGTCTAGAATGTTAATATAGTGCTTGAAATGAAAATTGGAGGTTGAAATTTAAAGTGTCATGCCACATAGGAATATAAATTAGCTCATTCAATTTCAAGTGAGGATAATAAGCCGTCCTATTAAGGGTACTCTAGAGCCAACTAGTGTTAATCAAAGTGAGGGTACTCCTAGCAATGCTCTTAGCCAGAATCAAAGTGGTAACCAGCCCATAAGAAGGGGTAGAAGAGGCACCCGATTGAGAGACATTCCCCTTAATTGGAATACAGGGGAAAAGATTCCAATTGAGTTTGGTAGATATTGGCAACCAATCGGGCCTAATGCCCAATGGTATAGGAGTTTTGTCGGTCTCCTAGCATGCAACAAGCCTAGCATTTTGATATAGCAGTGGAGAAATATGGATAAAAATGTGAAGTGACATATTTCAGAAACTATCTAGCTCACTTACGATATTCTTGAGAATGAAGCCCTGTATAACAAGACAATGATGTATTGTGATAAACGCTGGAGGAAGTTTAAGACAAGTCTAGCCAACAATTACATGCATATTAAGGTGGAAGAAGGTCAACCTCGTCCTAATCCATGTGACCAGTATTCTTATATTAAAGAACACACTTGGCAAGAATTTAGACGGCTTCGGACTACTCCAGAAGCATTGGTGAGTTGACTTATTTTGCATTTGATTTACTTATCAATTGTCTTTAATTTATTGATTGTAACCTTTTTTTTATTTCTCATTTCCAAGAAAAAAGGCAAAAGGCACAAGAGAGTGGAAGAAAGAATGATTGCCCCCATACAATATCTTGTGGGGGTTATGGAAGGCTAAAAGAGACTTGTTGGTAGCCAAACATAAGAGATTGGAAGAAGCAGCTCAATCCGATCCTTCTGTTATTCTTTCTCCACCATCTCCAATACGCCACGAAGAAATGTGAAAGTTTGCTCACCAAAAGAAGAGCGGGTCTTATACGAGTGAATAATCTCGTATAGTTAGTGAAAAAATTATAAGTATTGTTGTTGTTATTAATTAGTGAGTAAACAAAAATTCATTACTTATATTTGTCTTACGTGTCTTACAAGAAGAGCTTCAAAAAAAAAACAAGCTGAGGGTTCGTTTAAGTCAGATGGGAGGAATGACATCCTAACTGTTGCTACAGGAAAACACGAGCATCCTGGTCGTGTTAGAGGAGTTGGGGGTGGTAGGGGTGTTCGGGATTGGGACGGGATCAGGAAATGCCATTCCCGATCCCGATCTTGAGAAGGGTTCAGGAATGATTTTCATTCCTAATCCCGAAAATTTCCCATCCCGACGGGACAGGAAATGTTCGAGATCGGGATCGAGAATTTCTCGATCCCGAATTTCCTTTTTTATAAAAAAATTCCTATATTATTTTTTTTGTTGTATTTTCTTTAGTCTAGTACAAATATATAATTTGTCTAATATCATATTGTACCAAATTAGTCCAATACAAATATATCATTAGTCCAATACATGCTTAAAGTTGTCGATTTAGCTATAAAAAGCACAAAGACAAGAAATAAAAATTAGAATTATTTAATAAATAATAAATGAAATTAACTAAAAGAATAGATATTACCTTGAGGGTGTTAGGGATTTTCACATTTTATTTTGTATTTGGTCTTGCTTTCTTAAATATTTTAAAAAAATTATACATAATATATATATATATATATATTTTCAGGATCCGAAAAAAGTCGGGATTAGGAAGTCCCATTCCCGATCCTGATCCCTAAAAAAATTTCCTGATCCCGAATTTTTCCTGTCCTGAAATTTTCGGGACAGGAAAAAGTTACACATCCCTAGGGGGCGGGGTAGGCATAAGGGATTACTTTGGAGCACTCCCACGCCGTTCCTCAAGTAGTATGGTGACTAGGGAGGAGATGGAGTATATATTGGCCACTGTGAGGGTGGAAGCTAGGGTTGAGGTAGAAGGATTATTTGATGCACGATTTGAAGAAAGGTTCAGCAAGATGAAGGAGGAATGGATGATCATGACGAGCACAAGACAAGCAGATACCAGTGCTCCCCAGGCTCATTCCTTAAACCCTAAACAGAGCACTAAAGGGAGTTGTATTGGCCAGTCATTAAAGGGTCCTGGAAAAGAAATTGGTGAGCCTTATGACTTGTTTGTGGAGGAACCTCTGAGATGATTAGTTACACAAGGAAGTATACACAACTTGGGATCAACTATCCACCACCAAGAAATAAAGGATGATCAAGTCAGAGTGGCAGTTGAAGAGGTGATCGTTGTAGATGCACCTCTCCCTATCCCTATTGATGACTTCAAGATTGTGGGCGATATTCTCAACTCTTTCATCTTGTGGCCAAAGAACATTGTTTCTGATTGAGTTGAGGAATCCCTGCCACCTCCACCTCCACCTCTGCCTCACTCCACTCAAGATGTTTCATGGCCTCTATTGAATGTCATGCAGCAAGTGATTCTGATGGCATATGATACGTCCCTTCGAACAAGATATTGGCCTACTGAGTCAGCTATTGACAAGTCAGGGGTGCAATGCTATCTTGAAAGGGTGATTTTATGCTCCCGGTAGCTCCTCTATAACAGCTTACAGTTTTGATTGTCCAACTCTTTTTAATGTAAGTATCTTCTCAAATTAGAAGTTAATATTTTACAAATTATGCCGTTAAACATTGATTTGTGTGCTTGCATTATTGTAGGTATATGAATCATAGGTTGGTTGACTCTGAAAAAACCAATAAATTTGGACTCCTATGCCCAGTTCAACTCTATGACAAAGGGACCATTGCTGCTATCAGACATACATACTTATCACACAGGCTTGGTAAAACCCCAATTGAGTGTTTCTTGGCTCCATATTTGCATGGATAAGAAACAAATTTATATTTTATAATATACATAACATTTTATATTTGCTTAAAAGTCTTCCCTTTTTTCAGTGATCATTAGCAATTGGCTATTTTGTGCAACGAGTTATTTTGTCATCCTCTTATGCTTCCTCCACCTCAGCAAGCCAACTAGTGAATTGAAGAAGACCTTGAACTTGTAAGTTTTCTTGCATTATTAATTACCTTTCATGTGCAAAATTTATGGAATTTGTGTAAAATAAGTAACCTTTGTGATTTTGATTATATAGGGCTATGCAGACATTCCTACACACTGCTTGTAGTAGGCCTATTTGTAACATAAAAGACCCTACATAGATCTTGCCAAAGGTTAGTTACATATTAGTTTGTTTTAAGAATGTATTCAATAATAATCCATGCTTTAATTTTATACTTGTTTTAATGATATCATATTATTTTTCAGACCCGTAGGCAACCACCGGGGTCCAACTTGTGTTGGTTGTATGTTTTGACACACATTTATAATATTATTACTCTAGGCACGACAGAATTTACTCAAAAGGTACATGTATATATATTTCAAATATATAATATTATTAAGTGAAGTTAATGTTTTGCCTGACTTTGGTATTTTAGATGCTTGATCTTGCTGAACCCTTTCTAGAAGAGGATATTGATCACATTTGCAATTGTTGTGCTGAATTCATTTATGAACTTTTACAACAGTGAGTTCTTGTAAAACTAAGGAATTTTTTGTATATATTGATGAATTGACATATTGGTTGGTTGTAAAACTTGTTGGTTGCATGATTTGACATGTTCGTTGTTTTTGTGATTATGTTCAACCATGAATTTATACATGTGAATCTGTTTAAGCCATATTATTGGCCTACATGTGTTTTAAACAATTATGCATATATGTATATATATAATGGTTTTAAACAACACATTATATGAGGATATATGACATGTTATGTTATAAGTTTCCAATGAGAATGTTAAAGAAAAAAGAAGTGGTAAGTGGAGGCAAACTAAACACCTTATGGCACTTAATAAGTATGGCATTGGAAATAGCAATTTTAGGATGCGATCTGGTAACTAACCTAATCACAGACAATAAAAAAAATTATAATACTTTTAAGACCGGTTATATTTATAACCGGTCTTAAAATTGTCTTAAAATAAAATTTTAAGACCGGTTTCCCATGAAACATACCTTAAAATTCAAGTTTTAAGACCAGTTTTATATACAACCGGTCTTAAAGTCAAACTTTTAAGACCGGTTATATGAAAAATCGGTCTTAAACATGTTTCTGTATTGCCTATAAAAGAGGTCTTTTAAGATTGGTGCTCATGACAACCAGTCTTAAAATGGTTTATTTTAAGACCGGTTATTAATACAACCGGTCTTAAAAGTGACATACTTTTTAGACCGGCTGTATTAAGACCTGATCCAAAACCTATCTAAAAAGTCAATTTTAACTGGTCTAAAAAGCCATTTTTCCACTAGTGCTTCATCTGTCTTATGGATGCTTCCCCAAAAATCACCAATTCATCCGCAAACATTAAATGAGTAACACTAGGTCCTCCTCTTCCAATTCGAATCGCTTCTCATTCCCCTTTACGCTCTACCTCTTGAATAACATGAGTTAGTCTTTCCATTACAAGCACAAAAATATAAGGTGAGAGAGGGTCCCTTGTCTTATCCCTCTTGATAGATGAAATAATTATGTTTTCCTTCCATTCCACAATACTTGTGTACTCACAGTCTGAATGCATCTCATGATAAGATCCCTGGCCTTCTCCTTCATTCCAATTTGCTCTAATACTTCCTTCACAAAGCCAAAATACCCTATCATACATTTTTTTCAAATCTATTTTAATAGCGAAATAGCCCTTTTTACCTCTCATTGTCCTCATAGAATGAACAAGTTCATGAGTAACAATGATGTTGTCCTGAATGTGACGCCCAAGAATAAAACTAACTTTGTTAAGGGCTACCAAATCCACCAAAAGTCCTTTGATTCTCCTAACCAAAATCTTCATAATGAATTTATACAATACATTGCACAAAGCAATGGGTCGGAATTGCTTAATATTCTCTGGCCTATCAACTTTAGGTATGACTACCAATAAGGTAGTGTTAACCTCCTAAACATCCAACTCCTCCTTCCATACCTTTTGCACGAAATTCACTACTTCATTGCCAATTACATGCTATTCATGTTGGAAGAAAACAGCTGGAATAGAGAAGATTGCCTCTTTAATTTCCTCCAGGCCGACCATTCTTTATATCTATCCCATACCTCCTCCTTCACTATCAGGTAGCCTACATCAACCTCCAATATGTCCCTCACACCTTCTTCCTCCTCAAACAACTTTTTGTAGAACTCCACAGCTAATCTTTTCAACTGATTTGGATCTTCAATCCACTCCTCCTTCTTATCTTTTAGTATGGCTATTTTATTCCTTCTCCTCCTTACCATGCTTAAATGATAATATTTAGTATTCCTATCCCCATCCTTAATCCAAACTTTTCTTGACTTTTGAAACCATATTATTTCCTCTTGCTCCAACACTTCTCTTAGCTCCCCTTGTATCTTCCATTTCAATCTACACAAGTGCACATAATGTCTATTAGAATTGCTAATTTGCCTTTATATCCCATTTAGTCGAGCTAGTAATATCTTCTCCTTAAACTGTATATTCAGGAAAACCTCTTTGTTCCATCTTTCCAACCTTTCCTTAACATTCATCAACCTCTCTGTAGCTTCCCCTCTCACCTCCCATTCCTCCTTAACTTCCTTTTTAAAAGTATCATGAAGAAACTAGGCCGCTTGAAACCTGAAAGGCCGCTCACCTCTCCCCTTTTCTGTCTCCAAGCTCAATAAGATTGGATGATGGTCTGAACTCACCACTCTTACTTGAGTTTTCACAATTGCCTCGAGGAATTTTAGCCCTCATTTCATATTACATAACCCTTTGTGTTGGATAGTATACCCTTGGTAGATTGGGCCCAAGCCCAATAGGATTGGGGTCAAAGTATAAATAATATAAATGCTTGGGTGGATATATGTAATATTTCCTAAAACATTTATAAGTCATGTTGTTTAACCGATAGATTATGACTCTACAAGTGGTATTGTTTCACCGAAACTATATGTCTCTCAATTGAAATGATATCTTGTCTCTCTGATGGAAGGACATGTTAGTAGAAGAGGAAGGGGTGCATAGAACCCTATAAATAGACATAGGGGATTTAGTTATAAAACACTAGATATAACATACAGAAACTCTATCAAACTGACTCCTCATTCCCTCTACTATATTACTCTCTTCTTCTTCTTGTTGGTGGTGTGTTTGCTGTGCGTCATAATCACTTCCGCAACTATGATCCGATTAGTGTGGGTACAAGAGATAAACGGTCGCACTCCAGGTACGCCCAATAATTCTTATATGGTATCAGAACCAAGTTAGCCTATAGGAAATTATGATCTCCATATTATGATAATATGATGTGCATATTATTATTTTCAAAGATTTATATATATTATCAAATTGCTTCCGTCGTGTATGAATGTATGTTCATGGATAAAGGCATTAACGTGTTGGGACTTGTTATGTGAGTATATATATATTTTCTGTTCTCTGTGATTTGTGAGGGATTGAAAATTTTCTCTACGGATATAATATACACATCCTTATACATGGTTAGAGAATATTGAAGTTCTTCATTTTCGGTTGAATCTCAATCTATGAGTATTAAGCATGTCTTAAATTCTATCCTTATTTATTATGTCTTATTATTGGAATATGATTCTAGACATAGAATGAGTATAATAGAAACCTAGAACCCCAAAACAAAAGAACTTAGAGAGAGAAAGCATGAAAAATGAAATTTTTTTTAGCATTCGGTCATTTTAAAATCGGAGAATTAGGATTTGGAATTAGTCCTATTGCGTAGATCTCAAAAAAATGATTGAAAATGACACCAAGAAAGCCCAAAACAGACGTCAGACGGAGGAGATAAGGAGGAGATAAGGAGGAGAGAAGGTTCCGAGTTGACGGACCCAACCCACGCCTGTAACCGTGTCCGTGTCGACCCGACTGGAGGTTGAAGACAACCTCCAGCCTCCAAAACGACGATGTTTCGGAGATTATTAAAATAAATAAATTTTGTTTTAAAAGGTGTCTGGGTCGAAAAAAAACCAAAGGGTGAGTATTATTTTTTTCTCTAGCCCAATCTGGTAAGCCTAATAAGCGAGGCCAAAAAAATTGAACCAGAAACAAAACAAAAACAAAAACAAAAAATTTTTGGGCAGAAAAGCCATGTGGCGCATGAGGCCACGTGGCATCTTAGTTTGACACGTGGTAGACACATTCCGACAGTGCTCGGTACGTGGAGTTTGATGATCCAGCGCTTGTCGTCGGATTACCTCTGGAAGGTGGCGAGTAGTGTACACGCACTACTGTGTGTGTGTGTGTGTCTTTTCTATTTTTTTATTTTTTTAGTTTTTCTGACTTCTTTCGGCGCGTGGGGGTGCGTGCCTGAGCCAAATGAGACCCGGTTTGCTCCTAAAAATTTCTACATTCATGACCTTTAATGTGATATGCTATTTGAGTAGTTTAGACGCCAATTATTATATGTTTATGATATTCTAAGTACGTTTATGAATGTTTTAAACCATTTCGAAACTTCTAAAATTCATTTTTTGATTTCAATATTTTTCTGTTATATTTAAATGTGTTATAAACATGTTTTCATATATTATAGAGAGAATATTATTTTATTTATATTATAATGAAGCATGATTTTGTTGATAATTCATTATAATATTATATGTTTTTGACAAGTGGGAGCTTTTAGGAGTTGTTAGTCCTAAAAGTTAGAGTTGTAAAAGTACCTATATATAATTCTTGACAGAATTTTAGTGATGTTGCTAATATTTATGTGATGGGAGATACAAACGTATACTCCTGACCATGAATTTAGTATTATTACTATTTTTTATTGTTAAGAATAATATAAGTACATGACATTGTATACTGTGTTGTGCTATATATATTTTCGATGATATGTTTAATAGTTTAATTCCCTTAGAAAGACATATTGAATATGGAATAGATTTGTTTCAGAATTGAAAATGGCAACTAAGAACATCATCGCTGAGTTAAATAAAGGGGAAAAATTAAATGGTGACAATTGGGACATCTGGCACCGAAAAGTCCAATATATTTTAGAGGAACAAGAGGCAATGGAACCTCTAACAATAGTTGTAGCACAGCCTGCTGCTGGGAATACGGCCCAACGAAGGAGAGACCAAGAGGTCTATGAGGCTTGGAAAAAGAAAAATAGAATTGCAAGAATTACATTGCTAAGTACAATGGCAGATGACCTCATGTGTGAATATGAGAAAATTGAAACAGCGCAAGCCATATGGGCAGCGTTGAAAGACAGGTTTGGTGGTACATCCACCTCTAAGCTTAGACGATTAACTATTAAGTTTGATACGTAAAGCTTAGGCTAAATACTTCCATGAAACAACATCTGAGAGAGATGGAAAATATGATTAGAGAATTGAAGGAAGTTGGGCATACTGTGTCTGATGAACAACAAGTTTAGGGAGTGATAAGATCATTGCCATCTAGTTGGGAGCACATGAAGGTTAATCTAACCCATAATGAAGGCATTAAAAATTTTAATGATGTGGCTAAACACTTGGAACTTGAGGATGAGCACTTGGAGGCATACAAGTCCTCTGGCCATGCCTACTACACAGAAGGTGCAGGTCCTTCTAACCTAATTCCAAGAAGGGGAATAAATTCCAAAAGAATGGAAAGAAGGACAAGAATAAATTTGTAAAAGGCAAAAAGGAATTCAAGAAGAAAGGAAAAAAGGGCGGGAAGAAGAAGAAAAATGACTTAAAGAAGGTCAAATGTTTTGCCTGCCAAAAGATGGGTCATTTCACACAGGATTGCACTGAGTGAAATGAGAGTGAAAAGGTACTAGCGGATTATGTAAATTCACATGTTTCCTATGTTTCTAGCACTGTTTTCCTAACAGAGAATATCTGTTCTTGGATTTTGGACTCAGGTTCAACACACCACGTGACTAGGGATGAGGATCCTATGTAGAATACCATTGGTTGCCTGACAAATGTAAGTGGCTTTATGTAGGCAATAATGCAAAGATTGAAGTTAAAGGCATTGGAACTTGCAAATTAACTTTGTGTAGTAGAAAGCCTTTGATCCTTCATGATGTGATTCATGCTCCTAACATCCAACGGAATTTAGTTTCTGTAAAATGTCTTATAAACTATGGTTTTAATGTAAACTTTCATGATAAAGTTGCAGACATATTTTATAATTTTGTATTTTATGGTTTAGCTTTCCTTTCAAAGAAGTTCTTTGTAATGGATACCATTGATGATTATAATATACATGATTGCCTTGCTACTTCTTCTGATTCACCTGTTGATATGGCTATTTGGCCTGCTAGACTAGGGCATATTAATCAAAATAAAATGATTAAACTAGAAAAAGAAGGTTTGCTAGGATCCATATCTAATATGGAAATGTCCTTGTGTGAAAGTTGTCTAGCAGGTAAGGCAACTAGAAAACCTTTTGGTAAAGGAACCAGATCAGAACAACCATTGCAAATAATTCATTCTCATATTTGTGGTCCTATGAGTGTGAGGGCAAGGCATGGAGCTTGGTATTTTATCACTTTTATTGATGACTATTCACGATACGGTGATGTCTATTTGATCACACATAAGTCTGAGGCTCTTGAGTGCTTTAGACGATACGTAAATGAAGTTGAAAATCAAATGGACAATAAAGTTAAAGTATTACGTACTGATCGAGGATGTGAATATTTTTCTGATCAATTTAAAGAGCTCTGTGAAGAAAAAGGGATAATTAGGCAGCTAACTATCCCTGGTACTCCACAACAGAACGGAGTTGCTGAAAGAAGAAATAGAACACTTCTAGACATGGTTAGGTCAATGATGGCACAGGAAAATCTACCAATTTCATATTGGGGTGATGCTTTAATGACTACTACCTTCATACTTAATCATGTGCCCTTAAAATCGGTTACTTCAACACCTTATATGTAGATGATATACTATTGGTTGGAAATAATCTAAATTCGGTTATAGCTATTAAATAATGGCTTTCATCGAATTTTAAAATGAAAGATATGGGTGAAGCAGAGTATATGCTTGGAGTTAAGATCCAAAGAGATCGTTCAAAAAGAATCTTGTATCTTTCACAAGAAAATTACATTAAAAAGATTCTCGAACGATTCAACATGAGCAATTGCAATTCCTTAGACACCCCAGTGGCTTTTGGTACAACCTTAGGCCATGAGATATGTCCCAAAACTACGTCAGATCAAAAGAAAATGATGAAAGTTCCCTATGCTAGTGTTGTTGGTAGTTTAATGTACACAATGATGTGTACAAGGCCAGATATCTGCTTTGCGGTAGGATTGGTAAGTAAGTTCCAGTCCAACCCAGGTGAGCGTCACTGGAAAGCTGTAAAAAGGATCATGAGATACTTAAAAGGCATATCTAACTATGCACTATGCTACGAAGGAAGCGATCTACGCCTAGTTGGATACTTTGATGCTGATTTAGGCGGAGATGAGGAAGAGCGAAGATCAACTTCAGGTTATACTTTCTTACTGAATAATGGCGCCATATGTTGGAGTAGTAAGAAGAAGACATGTATTGTTTTACATTCTATGGAAGCCGAGTTCGTAGCATGCACTGTAGCTGCACAAGAGGCATTATGGTTGAAGAGGTTCATTGAACATCTTGGATTTGGCAATGAGAGTACCAATCCAGTATTAATGCATTGTGATAACACTGCAGCCATAGCCTATACTAAAGATCCCAAGTATCATAGTAAGACCAAACATATAGACATTAAGTACAATTTTGTAAGAGATTATATATCACAGAAAATTATTGATGTACAACATATTTTGACCAAGAGTATGGTCGCTAATCCCCTGACTAAACCAATTGTCAAGGAAACATTTAAAAAACATGTAAGGGCACTTGGTGTAAGCAAAATATAAAATTTTAGACTTTATGTATTACATTTATGATTAATTGAAGTACTTGGCATTATTAGTATATATGTCTGTATGAAAGTATACAATGTCTAGTATGTCGTACAGGCTTGTGAGGTTGTCTATCTCACACGAGCAACCGCCTTTGACACTCAGGAGGGGTGTGCAAAGATGAGACAATTGTGTTCACCAGTAAAGCGACTAGAATGCTGATATGGTAGAGAAGAAACATAAACTATGTCGCCTTGACAATAGTGTAACATGTCAAGATGAGATCTATAAACATGAACATAAGTATAGATCGAATCATGGATATCCACTTCCATGATGCCTGTAGCCAGATAAAAAATTCTTCAATATTGATGTCTGAGTAGAAAGGAAGAATTTGGGTTTAGATGCTGGGAGTGTCTAGACTTAAGTCTGTACAGTGTTAACAACAAAATGCAAAACGATGTGCGTTCTTATGGTATCAGAGTAACACTGTGGCATGTGATTCATACCGCATATGCTAAAGAACCACAAATGGGAAGCAAGTAAGAAGATCCTTGCTTAATTGTTGTGAGTCCCAGGAAGTTTCTAATTCTTCCAATGATATCCTTTGACTCTGACAATATCATAGAGGTGTGTTTCAGCATCTGCTACTTTAGCATATGTCCTACAATCATGATAGATGCAATCTATGCACTACTACAAAAAGGGGCTTTAGTGGCGTAGCTCCTGTGGCATTTGTTTAAAGAAGCGCCAAAAATAGTTATTTATTTATTTAAAATCAAAAATATTTGAAAGCTTTGGCTCTTACAATTATAAACGTCATAATTGACGTTAACCTTACATGACGTTTCTCTGAACAAGCGCCAAACAAGGCCTTCAGTTTTTTTTTTAAAAAAAACAATAGGAAGCTTTGGCGTTTTATGTGGAAACGCCAAAGCTTCCTATATTTTGTTTTTTAAGAAAAAGAAAATATAATAGGAAGCTTTGGCGCTTCCTTACGAAGCGCCAAAGCATCTTATATTTTTTTAAAAATATATATATAATAGGAAGTTTATGATTCCAGATTTCACGGTCATGTGGGCTGTAGAGGTAGATTGATCTTTATAGAAAACCGAAGCTTTGTCTCTGTCCAAACCAATCATGCACATCTTAAGGGTGTAAAAAGGGTCACATGCGTTCACTGAGTCAGCACAAGCAGAGTCTAACGTATATATATATTAAAAGTATACATATAGTGTTGACAAAAAAAAACAGTATACATATAGTAATATATAATAATTACATTTTTACCGATATTATATATATAATGCAATGTATATATGGTTTCCAAGATAGGAAGCTTTGGCGTTTTATAATAAAACGCCAAAGCTTCCTATATATCAAACAAAAAAAAAGGATCAAAGATGGGTGTAGATAAAAGCTTCCACATATATTGAAAAAAAAATGAAGATCTGGGAAGCTTTGGCGTTTTATAATTAAACGCCAAAGCTTCCACATATATAATTAAAAAAAACGAAGGATATGAATCATATGATCATTGCAGATTTTTTTTGGATCAAGATGGATGGGAAGCTTTGTTTTGCAAAAAAAAAATATGGGGAAGCTTTGGCGTTTTTTGAAAAAACGCCAAAGCTTCCATTACAAAAAAAAATATGGGGAAGCTTTAGCGTTTTTTAACAAGAAGTGCCATAGATACTCACACCTTTTTTGGCACTTTTTATATAAGCGCCATAAAAGGTAATATAAATGTTAAAAATTTTTAACACCCACCATTGTTGCCGCCACTATCGCTTTCCTTCTTTTCTTTTCTATTTGTCCCCACCCCCTTTCCTCTGTTTGACCTAGCGATAAGTAGAAGCTTCTTTGGTCCCCCACTTGCTATTTTTTTTGTCTCCTCCTCGTGTAAATATTTGTAAACATTTGTTCGCCACTTTCATTACAGCATAGAGCTTCGTTGTGGTACAAAGCTTTCTCCCACACGTGTTCTTTTTCTCTTTGGCTGGTTGCAGTACAAAGCTTCCTCCCTCGTGTTCTTTTTCTTTTTGGATGGTTGCAGTACAAAGCTTCCTACAGAAGCTCCTGTAAGTGTTGTTTGTTTTTTAACATTTTATTCACATTTTTTTTAATTAAAATATGTTTGACTATTATATATTTGCTTATACTTTTCTATCGAAGTACATGTTGTCAATAGTGAAAGAGTTGGGAATGGCACCGTTGAAATGGTCAAATTGGGTAGAAATGTTATAAATGCCGCTGGTAGTTTAATCAATGATTATTTTGGAACCAATTAATTTAATAAACGCAGGGTTGTATTTTTGTTGGCTTGTTATGGACCCAATTATTTTAATTACGACATGTAGTAGTGTTGGCCAATATGATTTATTTGGTGGTGAGTTGTGAACATTATTTAGATGTTGTGGGATTAATTGGTTGATTATTTGTGATTTAAGAAGAGTGTTTAATATTTTGTAAAACTTTAAATTTTGGAATGTTATGCTGCTGAATTTACTTTTTTAAAAAAATAAATAATAAATAAAGAGAACTTTAAGAGGCAAGCAACTGACCACTTATAAAAATATATATGTTTAACGTATAGATGGATCGAAAATGGATGTCATCTAATCGGTGCTCAAGAGAATATATTGATGGGGTGAAAGAGTTTATTAGATTTGCAAGCGAGCATGCAAATGATCCTAACAAAATCCTATATCCTTGCTTATCTTGTTGTTATGGAAAGCGGATTAGTCCACTTGATTTGCTAGATCATTTTGTGTGTCATGGAATTGATCAATCATATACACGATGGACAAGGCACGGTGAGACGGATGATGCAGATCGTGGTCAAATACATACCATGATCAGTGCTTCAAATGAGTTTGACTCAAGCATGTGTGATGAAGATGATGGTCTTCAAGAAATGCTAAATGCAGTTGAAGGGGTGCTTTATAACCGTCCTCAAGAATATGAGAAGTTGAAAGGTGATGTAGAGAAGCCATTATATGCTGGTAGTACTAAATACACAAGATTGCTAGCAGTGTTGAAATTGTACAACTTTAAAGCACGTTATGGATTGAGTGATTCTGGTTTCACCGCACTACTTGAACTTGTGCATGATATGCTCCCAGAAGAAAATGTACTTCCTACCAAGACATATGAGGCAAAGCGAATACTTTGCTCTACAACTGGCATGGGTTATGAGAAGATTCATGCATGCCCTAACGATTGCATATTATTTCGAAATCAATATGCAACGTTAGAGAAGTGCCCTAAATGTAATGCATCTCGATATGGGAAAAAGAAAGGAAAGAGTCCCTCAAAGGTCGTATGGTATTTTCCAATTATTCCAAGATTCAAGCGATTATACAGTAATGAGGAGATTGCTAAGTTGTTGACATGGCATGCAGATGAAAGGATTGAAGACACGAACCATAGGCACCCTGTGGATGCCCCTCAATGGAAAAAAATTGATCATGACCATCCTGACTTCGCGAATGAAGAAAGGAACCTACGACTTGCACTTTCAACTGATGGAATCAATCCCCACGGGGTTCAGAGTAGTACACACAGTACATGGCCAGTGATATTGATGATTTATAACCTTCCTCTACACTTGATCATGAAACGCAAGTATATGATGTTGTCTATGTTAATTTCTGGGCTAAGGCAACCTGGAAATGATATAGATGTATACTTGGCTCCTTTAATTGATGACTTGAAGCTACTTTGAGAAGAAGGCGTCAATGTGTATGATAGGTACAGGGAAGAAAGTTTCAATTTGAAAGCCATGTTGTTTGGCACAATTAATGATTTCCTTGCTTATGGTAATTTGTCCGGATATAGCGTCAAAGGATATTGTGCGTGCCCTATATGTGAAGATGACACTCATTCAATGCGACTAGATCATTGTAAGAAAAATGTATACATGGGACATCGAAGATTCTTACCATCAACACATCATTGGAGGAAGTGGAAAAAGGCTTTCAATGGTGAGTCAGAAGAAGGTAGCCCACCGAAGATGTTGACTGGTGCTCAGGTTTTTGAGAAGGTTAAGCACATGGATAACGATTTTGGCAAGCCTTTTGTAAAACAATTCGGGACAACCGGTTGGAAAAAGAATTCTATTTTCTTTGAACTTCCATATTGGAAGTCCTTGTATGTGAGACATTTTCTTGATGTGATGCACACAGAAAAAAATATATGTGATAGTCTCATTGGCACATTGCTCAGTATACGAGGAAAAAGCAAGGATAGTGTAAATGCGAGGTTGGATTTGGTTAAGTTGGGAATAAGAGAAGAGTTGGCACCAGTTGAGCAAGGGCACCGTACTTATCTACCTCTAGCGGCTTACACTCTATCGAGGAAAGAGAAAAAATTATTTTGTGAATTTCTGGAAGGAATTAAAGTTCCAGAGGGGTATTCTTCAAATATAAAGAACCTTGTATCAGTGAAAGAGTTGAAGCTAAAGAACCTTAAATCTCATGATTGTCATGTGCTCATGCAAAATTTCATACCGATTGGTATACGGTCAATCTTACCCAAAAAAGTAAGGAACACCATTCTAAACTTTGCATGTTCTTTAAGTTGATTTGCAGTAAAGTGGTTGATTCAACGAAGTTACTAGATTTGCAAAGGCTGATTGTTTGTACTCTGTGTGAACTTGAAATGTATTTTCCACCTTCATTTTTTGACATTATGGTCCATCTAACCGTACACTTGGTGAAAGAGGTTCAATTGTGCGGTCCAGTGTACTTGAGATGGATGTACCCGAATGAGCGATTTATGAAAATTTTAAAGGGGTATGTGAAAAATAGATATCGACCAGAGGGTTGTATAGCTGAGTGGTATATAGTTGAAGAAGCAAGTGACTTCTGTGCTGACTTTCTATCAAATGTTAACCCCGTAGGTATCCCCAAGTCTCGTCATGATGGGCGAAGATCAGGGAAAGGAACAAGTGGGAAGGATGTAATAAGGATATCGGTGACTGAATGGGAACAAGCTCACTTGTATGTGCTTCATAACACTGATGAGGTTGAACCATTTGTTGACGAACACAAGGCCGCACTTCGATTGGCACATGGTGACAGGAATGAAAATTTTATAACAAAGGAACACAACAAACATTTTCCAAGTTGGTTAAAAAGGCGCATTAAAGATGAGGTGGAGAGGAATCCTGATCTAATTTCTGAAAACTTGAGATGGTTATCGAATGGACCGAGCTTAAGTGTATTATCTTATAATGGTTATGCAATCAACGGTTACACCTTCTACACACAAGAACATGATACAAGGAGCACGATGCAAAATAGTGGGGTAACACTTGTTGCTGATTCTTGGCATAGATCCAGTGTCAAAGACATGCACCCTATCTACGCACCAATGTCATACTTTGGTGTAATTGAACCAATATGGGAGTTAGATTATACTGTGTTGAGGGTCCCTATCTTCAGGTGTAAGTGGGTTAACAACAACAGTGGATTGCGGACAGATGAGTTAGGGTTTGTTCAAGTAGACCTTTCTAAAGTTTGGTATAAAGATGATCCTTTCATTTTAGCCTCACAAGCAGAACAATTGTTTTTCGTTCCCGATCCTGCTAAGAAGAATTGGTCCATTGTAGTTCCATCAAACAAGAATCATCAAGAACAAGTTGGTACTATAAGTAATGAATATTTGAATATTCCTGAGGATACTCTTTCCTTTGAGATGTTGTGGTCAAGATATATTGATAGAAATGAAGAAGAAGATAAAGACGAACATTTATATATGAGACATGATCATAAAGAGGGGACATGGTTTTTAAATCAAACAAGAAAGAGAAAAAGATGATAATGAGTGTCTTGATTTTTCAGTATGTATGTTTTATTACATGTATTCATATATTCCAACTTAATTTACTTTTATTACTATGATTGTCAATATGCACTGATATTTTTGTCTTGTTTATTTAACTTGTAGGAAAATGGATCCACACAATGATCAAGCAGCCTTTTAAGCCCACAATGAAGATACAGTTGATCCTCACATTGAGCAAGCAGCCTTTGAAGCCGCTGTAGTCCGAGGTAGGACTGTGATGCATAAACTGATCAAACTAAGGAGCAAGGGCATTATGTTAGAGCTTGAGTGGAATGACAAGGGAAACCCAGTTGGTGAAAATGCTAGCAACTTTATTAATTATATTGGGACTATTGTCAAAGAAAGAGTCCCCATTACAATTTCAGATTAGAGACGGGCAAAGAAGGACTATTCTGATATGCTTCTGAGTTCAGTTAAGGTAAAAATTATTTACTTTATTATTCTGGTTGTTTTGTTGCATGAATTACAATCTAACAAATCATGTGTGGTTTTTTTGTTACAGTCTATCTTCATTATCGATGACAACAAAGACAAATTCGTGCTCGCAAAATGTGGCAAACTTTTGAGATGTTTTCGTTCCAATCTTATCAAATTCTACTCGCGGGACACAGATGGCAATATCATTCATACGCCACCACAGTTGTAAGATGGAATAATTACACAAGAGCTGTGGGATGAGTTTTTTGAGCACACATACTACCGCGGAGTTTCTGGTAATACAATAGTAGCCCTTATAGACTACTTGCAATGTAATTGAAATTAATATTTATTGAAATTATTTGTATTTAAAAAGGAACGAAGTGATAGAAATCGTGAAAGCGCAAGCAACATGGCATACCGGTACTTAAAAGGACCACTATCGTATGCAAAGTTGGAGCAACAATTGGTAAGAACTTATAATCATTTCATATGCATATAATTTAGATGACTAATTTTTAACTACAACTAACTTTGTTATAAAGGTCAAACAATCATATTCTGATGTCACACACATGCCACGTCATAATTCGTGGCTGGCCGGCGTCACTAATAAAAAAGGAGAAATTCCCAGCAAACAAGCCAGAGAAGTTGCAGAATATTGTGTAAGTGGTGGATTATTCATAAATATTTTGCTTTGATTAAATGATTCTATTTTATAATAACTAATATTATTGCAATTGTTGTTGTGATAGCAAAAAATGATGCAGGACCAACCAGAGTTGATAAATTATGTTGGTCGTGACGATTTACTCAGCAGAGCTCTTGGAGCTCCTGAGTACCATGGTCGTCTTCGTGGTACTGGTTTTGCAGTCACCCAAACATCATACTTCAGACGCCAAAAGCGACCAAACAAAAATGACTTTATGCAACTACAGGAGCAGATTGGTGACTACAAGCAGCAACTGGAACAGCAGATGAGTGACTACAATCAGTAACTGGAACAGCAGATGAGTGTCTACAAGCATCAAGTAGATTAGCAGATTAGTGTACACCAATGCCAAATAGAACAATTTAACGATCATATACGATTGATGCAAGAGCAAAATGCATTATTGAAGGCTCAAATTGACACTTTACTGCTTTCTCGGCCAGCACCAAGCCCAATGTGTGACAGCACAAGTGTGAAGAATGATAGTTGCCCCTCCACGCCTAAAGTCCCAATTCCTTTTGTAATCAATTTCTTCTCTAGTTAACTTTTTGTTATGTTTTAAATTAGTGTACCTTAATATTGACTCCATCTTTCATAGGGCGAATCGGCGTGCAAGCTGTATGTCGATGAATCTTTCAAGCATGCAGTTGCTGTAGGAGTTGTCT
The DNA here is from genome assembly GCA_963210345.1 of Inga oerstediana. Lineage (NCBI taxonomy): Eukaryota > Viridiplantae > Streptophyta > Magnoliopsida > Fabales > Fabaceae > Inga > Inga oerstediana. Next base: position 77,109,589 of record OY723400.1, read on the forward strand.
ACAACACCAACATTGATATCCTTCATGGTTCACCATTGCCTGAGAACACACTTAGAGTCAAGGTTGACGTATGCACAGATGCAGATGCCCTCCTACCAATCCCTTCTCTAGATGAACAGACAATGGTAAAAGATGTTGTTGGTGGTTATGTTGCATGGCCAATAGGTCTGATTGAGCCATATCAAAAGGTGATTTAATTTACAATTCCTTCTACTTATTCTATATGCACTTCTATCTAAAAAACTACATGATTAAATTTTAATGATTTTTGTAGGTTGCTACTAGTCATAAAGGAAAAAGAATTGAAGGCCATAGGAAGAACTCACATGGTTCAGCAACCCAACAGAAGTCCCAACCTTCTACTAGCAAACGAAACAACAAACCAATGGTCTCGTATCGCCAACAGTTGGCATCAATGGTACAACCATTGATCCTCCAACGAGGTCAGGAAATACATTTTCATCCGGACATCTATAATGCAGAAGGTGTAATTGATCATGTCGATGGTGCTGTGCTGAATGATGTGATTACTCGTGGAAGGATAGGTGAAACAGCTATCAACTTATGGATCAGGTATTCGTCTATCATTGTTATTATTATTCATCATTTAATTTTTTTTTGTGGAAATGACATTGTTTGTTTGATATAAAGGCATTTGTACCACGATGAGATAGTAGGCACGGATAGGATGCAGAGATTCATCTTTCTTAGCCCACACCTCTTTGGCCAGCATAGGGGGAGAGATTTGGAAGCACAGTCTAACGAACTTAGAGACTGCTTTATGCTTAGAGCAACCCCTAACAAGCTCTTTCTTGTGCCATACAATGTAGGGTAAGTGATTTGTGACAATATTTGAATGTATGTTTTTTATTTTTTCACTTTTACCATTAAATGATTGTCCAAATAAAATTTTCAAAATGTGTTTTTAGGGAACATTGGATATTAATTGTTGTCCATCCAGCAGCAGCAGAAAACCCTCGCATTTACTATCTAGATCCTATAGAAACTGCTTATCCAGATAATCGCCCTGATATGCTGATTATCTTCAATAAGTAAGTGTATGGGTGTATGTGTAAATCTTTTCGTGTGTGATTATTGAATAACCAACATTAATCAGGAACTTCTTTGTTTTATTAGTGCATTAACCGCATATAGAGGAAAAGTTGGATTGACCTACTCTAGACGCAATGACCCGGCAAATAGCTATACGTGGAGGAAGATTATGGTACTTATATATGAATTTACTCCATTCTTGTTAGTAAAAAAAAATTTATTCAAAAATTGACATAACTATTTCATTGTATTGTTGCAGTGTCCATTCCAGCCGAATGATAATAATTGTGGTTATTATGTTATGAAATTTATGAAAGATGTAGTTACTCATCGCCACCTTGTAATTCCTGTGAAAGTAAGTTCCCTTTAGTTGCAATTGATATTGTGTTTTAATTTTAATTGACAAAGTGTCTAAATTTAGTGATTTTCATTCTTTGTATACATGATTGTTTATGTAGTATTATGAAGATGCACGTTGTGCTGAGCTGTCTGACCATCAAATGGATGAAATCATTGAAGAATGGTGTGAATATATGGTCAAGCAATTAGTTAATTTAGGCATGTAGCTTCTTTCTTGCCTATTCTTATTTTGTTTAATCATTTATAAAATTAGTTGTACACTATATAATCATTGTTAATACAATATATTTTGTAGTTGTTAAACATTATAATTATTCATTATAGTTATTTGAACAAATGACCATCATCGTTTTGTATTGTAATATTTTCCTGTTAGACGAAATATATGGTCATTTGCTTACTACTATATATGGTCATCAGGTATTACACTGCACAGGAAAAAAAATATTTTAAAAAATTATTAAAAAAAATTAAACCTACTATAGCGTTTGAAGGTAAAATGCCAAAGGAGGGGTGTCCCCTCCTTTAGCGTTTTTCCTTTAAACGCCAAAGGAGGGGTACCCTTCCTTTGGCACTTTCCTCCCGAAACGCTATATATGATTAATATATTTATTTAATTTAAAAAAGTAATGTATGGCGTTTCTGTAAATTGAAAAGCACCACAGGAATTTTTAATGGCGTCAAAAGCTTTGGCGTTTCTTAAATGCCAAAGCATTTTATAAAATAAGCGCCATTACACTACTTTTTTGTAGTAGTGATGGTATTATGTTAGGAAAGCGGCCGATGTATATTGAAGTGATATCTGGGCGAAAGGAAGATTACTTGAAATATACACAAATATGCTAGTGTCTGAGATATGTCCTTTATGATATTATTTTTTTATAATTTCATAAGTGTGGATACTATGCATACTAGAAAGGCAATATGAGTTTTATACTGCTTCAAAAGGAATTAGATTAGCCATGTGAAAGTGTATATAAGTGAATCTAGGATATTTAAGGCACAATATTAAAATCAAGCTACACAATGAAGGTTGTCTTGTGCTGGTCTCTGTAAAACAAATTTCTAATACATACACCTACATGCAGATGTCATGCCTACGCGGTCATGGCAAAGCACCTAGTATGAAAGAAGGAAGAAAAAAGAGACATATCTAATCCACCAAGTGTGAATGGGAGATGTTGGAAAATAGACTACTCCACCCTTGGTGGATTGGGGTCAAAGTATAAATAATATAAATGCTTGGGTAGAAATATGTAATATTTCCTAAAACATTATGAGTCATGTTGTTTAACCGATAGATTATGACTCTACAAGTGGTATTGTTTCACCGAAACTATATGTCTCTCAATCGAAACGATATCTTGTCTCTCTGATGGAAGGACATGTTAGTAGAAGAGGAAGGGGTGCACAGAACCCTATAAATAGATATTGGGGATTCAGTTATAAAACACTGGATACACTACTACAAAAAAATAAAGTTGTGGCGCTTATAATTGCATTAACTGTGGCGCTAGAGAGTGCCATATATCTAGACGCCACTAAAAGAAGCTGTAAGCGCCACAACATTTAAATTTTTTTAAAAAAAATACCCTCCTGTGGCACTTCCTCCAACAAGCGCCACAGGAGGGTAATAATTTTTTAAAAAAAAATTTTAAAAATTTAGCTAAAGAAATTTTTTTTATTTTAATTTATAAAATAATATTAATTGTCTAGATTTATTTTCGAAATTGAAGATATTGAGGCCAGTGTTAAACTAGAAACTGTTGGCAAAAAAGTTAAGCTAAAGAAACTTATATTATGATACAAATATTATATTTTTCTTAATCATGCGTATGGACTAGACTATTTTCTTTTAAATTACTAAAATAAGGTTTTTTGAAATTAAAAATTTTTTCAGGCAAAAAATGTTAAAATTGCTTAAGCCTAATCTGAAATCAAGTACTCCGGATATGTAAAGATATCTTTTATCAACATGCTAAAGGCATCACGAGACATGGTCCACTTTTGGTTTTTTTTTCTTTTGAAATATTATTTTTTTGGATAACTTCTTTTGAATTATTATATATATTCTCCACTTTTTAAACACAGATTAGAACATAGATATCAATTTGAAATAAAAAATTGCAGAAATTATATGCCAATTAAAAAAAAAGGAAGAAGCACGTTGAACTTACAAGCTTAATTGATCAATGCAGTGGAGTGGGGGGACCACGTTGCCTGTTGGTATCGCAATCTTGAGTAAGGAGGAGGAGGAGTGTGTATGGCAGTTGAAACAAAACAAAGAAGTAGATTCGATGATGAAGACGTGTGTGCATGTGGGTATGTTTTTAAGTGTGAAGATGATAGGAAATGGAGGGAGGGGGGCGACGGTCGTCCACTGCAAGGAGCTGTAGTGTAGATGAAAAGGGAAAGTGAGAGAGGAGGGAATAATTAAAGTGAGATGAGTCAAAATAAATTAAAAGAGAAGGAAGGAGGCCACTGCGCGGGAAGGGGAAAAAAGATAAGGGTGGGAGCAGGGGGAATTGTGATTGGTGGGAAGTGGATAGTGTAATCCATTAAAAAGGTAAAAAAAAAAAAATTTTTATATAAGTTGAACATTTTGACAAAATTTTTTTTTATTTACTAGGATAGCTGGTCCATTTTTAATTTCTTTTTTAATTTTTTTTGGGGAATACCTACACCAAATTTTTTTTGTTTTTTATTTACTAGGATCAGCTGTCCAGGCGCCACAGCTGATCCATTTTTTAATTTTTTTAAATTTTTTTTTTGGGAATACCTACACCAAATTTTTTTTTATTTAATAGGATCAGCTGTGGCGCCTGGATTCCATGGGCCACAACTGGTCCATTTTTTATTTTTTTTTTATTTTTTGTTTGGGAATACCTACGCCTAAAATTACAAGGCTTTAGAACCATAAAGGCACGAGGCAGCTAGTCTTCTTTTTTTTTTTTTTTAATATAGAAGAAGCTGTGGCGCCTAGTTTTCCAGGCGCCATAGCTGGTAAAGTTTTTATTTATTTATTTATTTATTATACAACCAGCTGTGGCGCCTGATTTTCCAGGTGCCACAGCTGGTAGCATGCCCCCAATTGTGGCGTCTGCCTTGGCAGGCACCACAGTTGGACCTACCAGCTGTGGCATCTAGTCCACCAGGAGCCACAGTTGGTACCCAAAATTAAAAAAAAATAAAATAGAAAAATAAAAAGAAAAAAAAAGGCAGTTGTGGCACTTCTTTAAAGAAGTGTCAAAAAATGTGCGCCACCTTTCAACCTTTTTGTAGTAGTGATATAATATACAGAAACTCTATCAAACTGACTCCTCATTCCCTCTACTATATTACTCTCTTCTTCTTCTTATCGGTGGTGTATTTGCTGTGCATCATAATCGCTTCCGCAACTGTGATCCAATTAACGTGGGTACAAGAGATAAACGGTCGCACTCCAAGTACGCCCAATAATTCTTACACTTTGTCTAGACGTTCATAAAGCCCCTGGCACCCTAGAATTAATGGTCCTTTCTAGGGTAAATCTATTACCACATGACTCAATATCCATCAAGCCACACTTGTTTATTCTTTCCTCAAACGTCTTGCATTTTCTCAGGTTCATTGCTGCTCCTCCTTTCTTTTCATACCCCCTTATATCATTTAAATCTCCCAAAATCATCCATAGACCTCTACAATCCTCATCAATTCTCGCCATGTCCCTCCAAAAACTCGCCTTCTCTTGTTCCCTTGGCGCCACATACGCAAGAACTATGGACCATGGCTCTTTCCCATTGTATTTCACTTCAACAGCCCATATCGACTTCTCTTCTCTATAGATCTTAAATCAACTCTTGTTTCATCCTACGTAACCCAAATTCCTCCTGCAAAATCCTCTCCCTCAATTGATATTACCTCCTTATATCCTAATGAACAAAAGAAATTATGAGCATTTTGTGCTGAAACTCTTGTTTCCACCAAACTCACAATTTCATGCCGCTTCAATTTTACTAGCATTCTCAAATGCCTCTTTATCTCTCAACCTCCTGCACCCATGCAGTTTCACTTCAATATACTTTTGTTTATAATCATTAATAATAACTTTGCTTACATAGTCATTCCATTGGGATAATGATCAATTTGATATGTTTCGCACAATAGAGAGTCCTACCATCGATGATTTTAAAGACACATAGGTGATAGGTGTGAGCAATGGGTTAGTATGTCTTTCCACAATACAACCTATCAGATTCATTCTTTGGAACCCAACTTTTTGAAAATATGTTTGGCTTCCCCCACGATAACTACTTGGTCTAAAAGGCTATCTAATGTAGGGTTTGGTTTTGATCATAAAAGCAACGAATTTAAAGTTGTAAACTCTGTTAATCGTACTAACAATGGTAGAGATAATGGTCGGATTGATCAGATTGACTCAGTTTGAATTTTCTCATATGTGAAATAGTCATGGAAACATCTCTACTGTAGTATCCCTCCTTGTAAGATTTATTTCCAGCCTCACATATGGTTCAATGGTGTGTTTTATTGGATTGCCAAGGACATGCAAGAACATGAATTTATACTTACATTTGATATGACACATGAAGTGTACAGATATCCCTTCCAAGGACTCGAGAGGAGTCTCCAGAGGAATCTATTTTGACTCTTCGTAGCATCGGTGTTAATCCTATAAATTTTATCTGACAACAGGAGACTCACTTGCCTTACTCCAATTAAAGGAGTTAATTAAGAAAGAATATGAAATAGGAACTCGCATTTTCTCCCTGTGGACTATGAAACAATACGGGGAGCACAAGTCATGGACAAATATCTTTGAAGACTCGACAGAAAATATAGGTCTTCATCACTTCATGTTAGGCCTGAGGAAAAATGGTGATATCATACTAGAAACAATGGTAGATGTGGAAGATGAAGATGAGCGGTGAGGGCAGATTTTTAGTTACAATCCAACAACTTTGATCCGGCTTCCCATTGGAGCTATGAAAAACAGTGTTTTATTCCATTATCACAACGAGAGCTTATATTTACTTGAGAAAAAGGAACACGTTAATTCCTATTAATATGCTAGTTTATGCTAGTCAGAGAGACAGTAATTAAGAATGAAAAGTTTACGGATTTCAACTTTTTGTTTAGAGATATCTATTGATTTTCATGTGTTTAAGTTGGCCCTAAGTTTTAGATTTAATTTTTAATTTAGTAATTATTTACAAGAAAAGTTGGCTTAATTCCTCTTATCTATATTTGCCCGGCCGAAACTATTAGGCTGATTAGGCTGTCTTACTTGGCCTTACTTTATTTTGATATATCGTTATGATTTTGGTTGTGTTTCTTTCATTGTCCTCTTTCTCATTTTCTTCTCATAATCTCATATCCAGTATTAGATTAAAATAATATATGGTTTGGATTCAATCTTTTATAAAATTATTTTTATAAACATAAATAAATAAATTTAAACTCTTAAAATCTGATCTATACCATTCATAATTGCAATCCATTAAAATAAATAAATTTTAATTTATATAATATTATAATAATAATTTTATAAAATATCAAATCTAAATCATCCATTTCATTATTCAAAGGTAGAAATGAAAAGATAACGAGAGTTTCTCTTACTTTATACTACAATCCATTACATATGATTTATTTTACAGCAAAAAAAAAAAAAAAAAGTCAACATACCAATACAATAGATATGTGGACTATTTTTTTTAGGCCTGACAATTTTCCCAGACTCCCAGGGCGATGTTCGAAAGAGTTAGTTGGGTCACCGAACCGAAGACCGGTGGATTTCCCCGACTTAGGTGACACGTGGGGCTTTCTAGGAATGCCAACACAAAAGGCATAAAGCAAGTGTAATGATAAGGGACACTTGCACCTCCTCCTTTGGCCAACACAAAATTAGCCTTATACTTTACAATAATTATGGGACATTTGTCAAGCTCTCAACTTGACAACACAAAAAGTATGTCATCATGAGCCATCATTACTTTATTAAAGTTACTTTAATAAAGTTATTTTATCGGTGCATATTCAGGATTCTACTCGGGACCGTGACATGCATATCGAGGCCCGCAAGATGACGCCAGGTCGGAGTATGTGTGTGGGCCCCACATGGCACCACATATCGGTGTCTTCTTAAAAAACGCAAGGTACATATGTCTGCCCTGAAAATGACATATGCATACCTACACCGGCCTATTTTCCCCGACTAATCCGTCCCTTACCTCATGACATAGTTGGGTGGTGTTTTCTACCAACCTAATAACACCGTATATGTATCTTATGCACATTTACACTAATACTTTGATCCTCCAGCCTACGCATACTGGGCCCTCTATCTGGTAGGATCGGACCACATAGTTCCCGAGAGTTTTTCTATCTCTTGACATTCTTAGGAACCTTCCCAAACTGGGCTTAGTCGTTCACCTTATTCAGGCTTATTTTCTAGCCTTTAGTCCCAAAATTCGGGATATTACACTTCTTCATGGTGGTTAACTGGGAAAGACAAATTTCTCGGGTAAAGCCTGGACAAATCAAGGAAGTGATTTGGGATTGCAATTTAGAAGACAGAAGCTTCACGCACTTATATGGTGACCGTACTGAAAAACAAAATCTTCATGCATAAATTGGGCTTAGAGCAACGTTGTGAGAGTCGAACCAGTCCAACCGCCAGCCGTCCATCTTAACGGCTCAGTCAACATGTTTCATCCATAAGAGAGTTTAAGCCATTTCGAGCCAACCTAAACCTGAACCGGCATTTAAACTGGAAACCATATTGTAGTCGGAACCCAAAACCATTTCAAGAAAACCGAACAGCCTAATATTTCAACTTAAAAAAAATGTCTTCCACTCACATGCTATGCTGAGAACAATGATGAAGAAGAAAGGAAAAAGCAAATGGAGATATGACGAAGTGAAAAACTATTTTCTTTCCCCTCTTCTTTGGCATTTTGGAGGTGGAGCTGGTTAAAGAAAAAATCAGAGGAGATAAGAAAGGGAGTAAAGTAACCCATTTGATCATGCAAGGCTTTCTGATCACGAGTGAAAATAAATTCAAACGGCTATCTAGGAAGACGTGTAAAAGTTTTTCAATTCACCTTTTATTTTGGTTTTAAATTTTTATTAGCATAGTTTTGCCATCTGTTATGAGTTGTATATATAGTATTTTATTGAAATAAATCACTTCATATTTATCCGTACAATGGGCAACGGTTTCAATTACAATGTGGATATCTTTTTCCTGTTGAGTAAAAATGTGAATATCTTTTTTTTTTTTTTTTGCCAGCATCTTTTTTTCGAGTTACATTTTAAAAAATATAAATTTTTTATAAAGTTATTAACTTTTTCTATTTTTTACTTATTAAGTAAATATCTCATTTTATTATTTGGTTAGAACATATGTTTTGACCTTGTTAATTTTTCATCGGATTGGACTACGTTATTATCATTATATATGTATATAATATTATTTTTAATTTAATTATTATATCACCAGCTCAGCTAAATGACTTAAAAAATTGAACCATGATCTGTTGAGCTTTCCGGCTCAATCTCTAGTCTGGCTTTTAAAACTATTGCTTAGGGTTTGAATTGGATTATTGGTGGTCCTTATGGACGTAAATTTAAATATTAATAAAAAATAAATTCAGACACCGTGCCATGTTGCAGCTCTTGTTATGTGCCACGTGGCAGCATCATTTAGTGATTTGCAAATTAATGCTATATATTCGTTGGATTTTTATTATGATTGAATGATCTTAAAATTAAGGAGGTTATTGCAAAAATATGTTTTAAATTAATTAACAGTTTTAGATTCTTTACTTTGATGATCGAGGGCGATATTCAGAGGAAAGATGTTTTTACGTTAATTCATTTTAAAAAATAAAATAAAAATAGAAAAAAAAATCAAAAAGCTTCTAGAATGATCTAACAGCTTGCTGATCAAGATGGAATAATCTAGATAACATACAATGCTTAAATGATTCCATCATTAATATGATGGATTTTATTTGACAATGTCTTCAAGAAGCAATCAATACAAAATAAAAAACCATAAAATAGGAAACTCATTAAAGCAAATAGAATTCTTTTTTTTTTTATAAAAAAGTTTAGGTGAGTTGGGTCGTATGGCTCATCAGGGTCAGGGTATGTCTTTGGGCTCAAAGAGTACTTGCAGAGGTATTTGCATATCACCCATCAACAAGGCCCTCAAATGGGTAGCGGGAGTTGAACTTACGATCTTTTGGACTATGAGTCAACTCCTTACCAACTGTGTAATATCCCGAGAACTACTACAAAATATATATTTAGCGGTGCTAATCTTATGACACTTCTTCAAACAAGCGTCGAAGGAGACCTCTATTTAAAAAAAAAAAACATGTGGCTGCTATGTCATTTGACCAAGAAAGCGTTGTAGCTGGCTAATACCTTATATGGCACTTGGCTGGAGAAGCACCACCACCATATAAGGGGTTATTTTTTAAAATAAATAAAAATTACTCCCCTTATATGGCGCTTGCCCAAGAAAGCGCCATACAAGGTATCAAGAAGCTACGGCATTTTCCTGGTCAAGCACCATACAAGGGGTTATTTAATACTTACTAAATTTCAAAATCTCACCTTATAATAAATGCACTATTGTTTGCAAGGAAATATAAGTCTGACTATAAGTCTTTTTTTTTTTTAATACAGAAGCTTTCGTCAATTGGCACTATGATTTTTTTTTAAGTTTAAAATCTGTCATGAATCTTAACTTATAGTTTTATGTGTGCTTATAATTTATTTTCAGGTATTTGCTTGAAGTTACAACTTTCTCTTAAACTTCCTATGCATTATAAGTTTTTAAATTTTTAAGCTAACAAATATAATTTTATTAGTTGTTTATTGTTTAATTTGCTCAATGTCTTTTATATTTAACTTATTACTTAAAATTGTTTTTTTAAAAAAAATATTTTCTATATACCTACTTGCTTGAGAAAACGTTGAAAAAGTCTTACAAAAAAATCTTACCAAAAAAGAACATTGAAAAGGTGTATTAAGCCTTGAATGACACTTTCTCAAGGAAGTGCCATTAAAGGTTATTAAATCTTCCATGGCACTTTCTCAGAGAGAGTGCCATTAAAGGTTATTAAACCTTTAATGGCACTTCCTTGCTATTAACAAATGCCTTTAATGGCACTTCCTTAAGAAAGTGCCATTAAAGACTTAATCCACCTTTTTTAATGTTTTTTTGTAAGATTTTTTTTTTGTAAAACTTTTTCAATGTTTTCTCAAGCAAGTAGGTATATAGAAAATATTTTTTAAAAAAAATTATTTTTAAGTAATAAGTTAGATATAAAAGACATTGAGCAAATTAAACAAGTAACATTTAATAAAATTATATTTGTAAGCTTAAAAATTAAAAAACTTATAATGAATAGGAAGTTTAAGAGAAAGTTGTAACTCCAAATAAATACCTGAAAAAAAATTATAAGCACACATGAAACTATAAATTAAGAGTCATGATAGATTTTAAACTTAAAAATAAAAAACCATAGAGTCAATTGACGAAAGCTTCTATATTAAGAAAAAAAGATGTACAGTAACAATAATGCCTTTAATGGTGCTTTCTCAAGGAAGTGCCATTAAAGGCATATATTATATGAATTTAATGGCACTCCCTTGAGAAAGCGCTATAGCTTCTCCCACTATGTTACTATATAATTTTCATAGCCCGCCATTTTCATTTTCATTTTCATCTTCTCGCATTCCCTCTAGCTCCTCCATTTCCCATACCTCAGTTGCAGTACAAAGCTTTCTTTCTCACGTGTTTTTTTTCCTTCTTGTCTCGGCCTCCTTCAGAAACTCCCTAGCGCGTAAGTGTTTTTTTTAAAACATTTGGTCCACACTTTTTTAGTTAAAATCTCTCATGAATCTTATATGTGCGCTCATAATTTTGTTTTCAAGTATTTATTTGAAGTTTCAACTCCGTCTTCTTGAACTTCCTATATATTGTAAGTTTGTTAATTTTTAAACTTACAAATATAATAATATTTAGTTTAATCCTCCATAGAAGTAACATGTATGACTCAAGTTTAAGCAAGTTAAATACTGGAGTTCTTTTATGCTTGATACATGAAAACATAATATTGCAAAAGATATGTGCTGTTTTATTTCATTTTGCTATGGATTGTATTGTATAAATTGCTGTAAATTTTGGATTATAAATGGAGGTTTACATTAGGAAAATAAAATAATTATGATTTTTTTTTTTAAAAAAAAGACTTCCTATAGCGCTTCTTCAAGGAAGTGTTATTGGAAGTCATTGACTTCCTATGTCACTTCTCTAGAAAAGCGCCATAAGAAGTGCCAATTTCCTATGCTGCTTCCCCCAAAAAGCGTCATAGCTTTATAATTAAAAAAATTAAATAATTAAGTTACAGTGCTTCCATATATTCAAGAAGCGTTGTAGCTTATTTTAATGGCTCCAGAAACTATGACACTTCTCAAGCGCCATAATGTTCTTTAAATTAAGTGCCACAACTTGTGTTTTTTGTAGTAGTGAAATTTCAGTCACCAAAATTCCTCATATTTAAGAGAATAAAGCAGTGAATTAAATAGCACATGGAATGACAAAATAAAACAATTAGTAGTCACACACAATATGATTATGTTTGGAACACAAATTGTAAACATTTGAAATTGCTTCCATTGAGTTTTCCTGTGTAGCAATATTGTTATGTGACATTTTTAAATAGGCAAATGATGTCTAATGCCTATGATATTTTCTAGTTTGAAAGTATACTTATCAAACTTTAATTTAATATGTCATATAGGTCATTTGGAGCTGTACACAAAGAGTTGTGAATTTTTTAAGTTAGCCCAATAAAACTGGTGATTTGTAGTGGCAGCGTCCAAAAACAATAATTCTGAGAATTGTGAGTTTTCAGTTGGTTAAAGGCTATATTTTTCCTTAAAAATAGACTCAATAAGGGTTTCATAGCCTTTGGAATCACTCCAATTAAATTTCTACAAATAAAGTTATGATTTTTTAAAGTTTCGACAAAAAATCTGCCAAAATTGACAACTATCCCAAAAATGGGGGAAAATGTTATGGCAAATCTTATAATTATGGAGTAAAATACCAGTAGCCTATTTTGCTCTTCCAATGGGCTAGGGACGTCAAATGAAAGCAAGAAAATGAATTAGCATGATCATATATATATATTTGATCATATGGAGCCTTACTTTTAACATTGGTTGAAAAGTCAAAAATTGTGGGCAATTGATTAAGGCAACTAAATGAAGTTCATTTGGTTCATGGAGGGCCTTGTGAGTGGTGTCTTTTTGGGCTTGAACAAGAGGAAGGAAAGTGGTTCAAAGTCAAAGGAAATTTATGACATAAAATTGAGAAGAGATAAGGCTAAATTAAAAAAGTGTCATAAATCAATAAATTAATTAATATATTGTAAAAAGGAAAAGATGGAGATATTTTAAAGGCTCCATCATCTCTTTTCCTCTTTTCATTTCAAGCATAGAGCACACAAAAGAGAGAGAGAAAGTGTCATAGAGAAAGGTTGAAGAACTTAGGGTTTAAGAGAGATTGAGTAGCAAAAATTCAAGGTAAAGCTTTGTGATTTCAATTGATTAAACTCCCAAACTTGTGGAGCAACACTTGTAAGCTCTTGTTCTTTATGGAAATCATGTGTAGAAAGCAAAATCAAGAGCAAGATAGAGGAGAGAGGGGACGGTTTAGAGAGAGAAAGAAGAGGAAATCAAGATAAGCTTGAAAGCTTATCTTATCTTGATTATTTATGTTTGTTTTTGATGTTGTGGTTGGTTTATTGGATTGTTTTGGTTGTTTTTGAAATTTGGAGAGCTCAAACCCTAAAAGGAGGTGCTGCCTAAATTTCCTTTAATCATATGCAATTAGTATTTAAATGGTTAATTATGGGATTGGGAGTGAAAAGAAGGTTTTTGGTTAACTGAAATCAAAAAATTCCATTTTTCCCAATTTTTATGAAATTTCGTCCAGCAGCTGTTTTGGCTGTGTTTGGACTGGATTTTGGTGGTTTTAATGATTCCATTGGGTTTAGAATGAAAAATTGTGTGGGGTTCATGTTGGGTGCGAAATGAGAAATGCCCTAGAATGTGAAATGTCACAAATAGCCCGAAAATCCTAAGTTTAGAGCTGCCAAGGATATTTTTGTCTTTTGACAGTGAATTTGGTAATTCCAAGGTCAAAAATGGATTCCTGGGGTGAAAATATGTAGGATAAGCCTGGGTCATATTTTTGAAAAAGTACAGTTAGATCGCGTACAAAGGGATTTAAACCGGGTCTCCAAGGATATTTTAATAATTTTGCGGTTTTAAGCCTAGATAACCAACAAAGTGAGTTTGTAATAATTTATGAGTGAATAATAACTCATTTATCCTAAATTTGGAATTTTAGGATATATCAGTAGCCCGAGCCGGATAGACAGAATTGGACAGATAGACAATCAAGGGAAGGGCAATCTAGGGAGTGAACTTACCTCTTCTACATAAATTTGATATTTATGCTCGTGTATTGATGCATGTAATTGCTTTGCTTGATTATGTGAAATATATATGAATGATTGAAGCTATGTCTCTATTTATACTATGGCCATGAGTATGTTGTATGAAACATTGAGTACGCAAATATGTCATTATGTTAGCATGAGGTTATGCAAGGAAAGCTTGTCATGCATTAAGCACTTATCTCACATGTATATTGATATTGTTTGCTACTGAGATTCTGTAGAATCTCACCTTTTCCATAAATGTATAAAGTTTATAGCAACAAACAACGGCTCAAAGGGTAAAATTGTAATTTTTGACAACTGAAGGTTCCGGATAGTTCAAGCAGAGAAGTTGGTTATTTGAAGACCTTTTATTACTTTTAAGGTCTGTAATTTGTTGTAGGAGACCCTATTTGAAAATTTCTGTATATTGTATCAATAATATATATCATTATATTCATGTTATTCCTGTTGTGCCCACCGAATCACGAATTAATATTCCACTGTAAGTTAAAATAAGTGACAATATTACAAATTGAACCAATATTTATTGATAAAGCAAATAGAATTCTAATTAACCATATATATGACCATTCTTGATGCTTCTCGAACCTTCCAAAGGGGTCTTCATTTTACTAAATATGTATGAGCCTTCTAGACATCCATTACACAATGCATTTGGGCCCCAATTCAAAATATCAAAACTCCACTGGACTCCTCCATGACAATATAATTGTAATGGGCCTTTAGAAACATGAGAGTTGAATTCAATTGCTCCTTTTGTTTCTCCAAATATGTTCTTGCCTTTCTTAGTATCCAAGTGTGAATACAACAATGGCGCACACGTCATAGAGTCTCTGGGGATGCCTTATCACTTGTCACATCACGCTTCACGTATGCAATTGTCCATGTTATCCATCATTGAAGCATTTTTTAGACTTGATGATCCCCTTGAGGCGTGGAGGGCCTGTTGTGCCTCTAACGGGATGAGTGAGCTTTATGACCTCCATATTAAACATCTCCAAGATGCTATCATTTGTGCTAGACTTTATTTTTTTTAACATTATCTTCTTTATTAAACAGTTGATCCTGCACAACTTAGGGCTCGTTTGGTCTGATCCCATTACATCATGCAATGCATTATAGTGCGATGCAATGGTAATGCAATGTAATATTAATTATAGGGGTAGTATTTTGTTTGATTTTTAAGTAAGGTGCAATGAGTTAATATTTTAACAATTTTTTAAAATTAATACATTGTACAAAGTCTAGTTTACCCTTAATCTAATCTTTATAGAAAAAATAGTTAAGAGTCGATGGCGGCAGAGATAGAGGAGGAAGAGGTAGTGGCGGCGACAACGATGGGGGTGACGGTAGAGGAAGAGGTAGTGGTGTCGACGGTGGGCTGGCGAACGAAGGAGGTAGTGGTGGTGGCGGGCGTGTGATGGTGGCGGTAGCGGCGGAGGAGGAGGTAGTAGTGGTGGCGGTGGTGACCGCAATAACGGTGGGGGTGGGGGCGGTGGAGGAGGAGGAGGAGGTAGTGGTGGTGGCGGCAGGTGGCGGCAGCGGGGGGTGGAGGAGGATGTAGTGGCGGAGGCAATAGTGAGGGTGGCGGGTGGTGACGGAAGAAGAGGTGGCGGCGGTGGCCTAGGGTGGAGGAGGAGGAGGGGTGGTGGGGGCGGCGGGGGGTGGAGGAGGAGGTGGCGGCGGTGGCGGGTGGCCAAAGAGGAGGTGGAGGCTGCGGTGGGGGGTGGGGGCAGCGACGGTGGGTGGGGGTAGGGGAGGAGGGGGTGGTGGCTACGGCAAAGGGTGGAGAAGGAGAAGGAGGCGGCAGGGCGGCGTGGGGTGGGGGAGGAGGAGGTAGTGGTGGTGATGGTTGTCGCAAATAAAATGAGATAAATGAAACAGACACGTGAAACTAAAGGTTAAATTGAATTTTTTAACCATGTTATGGGTTGGTAATGAGGATTCATAGAGGGGAGGTATGAATGTGGATTACCAACTTTTTGGTAATCATCATTACCACGGTAAACCCTATTACCATACTAAAGAGCAACCAAACACTCTTCTCTTAGTAATGCAATCCTGATTACCATTGCAGACATGCAATGGGGTTAAACCAAACGGGCTCTTAAAGTCCTATACATTAGTAATTTTATCTAAAATTGATATTCCAGAAATCCTGAATCTGCTTGGGAGGATAGAGTCATATTGACAATAACAAAAAATCCAGTCACTTTAAATGGAGATACATGTACCTAAATGAAAATATATTTTTTTTAAAAAATGCTTAAAATTATTCATTAAAAAATAAACAAAGTAAAATTTCTCAATGTCAAATTAATGAATCTCTCTATAGTAGCAAAGATGAGTTGCTTTATAAAATACAATACATGGTGTGTTATTAAATTATTATTAAGAGAGTATTAATTAATAGGGGATAGTTCGTGAAAAAATGATAAACATAAGAAATGGGTCTTATAATTAATATCAAGACCAACTCTCCAACTGGGTTATACATTATTAAGCAGGGGAGTATATGCTAAATAATGATGCATCAACTGGTGAGCAAAGTGATTTATATGCTAAATAATGATGCATCAACTGGTGAGCAAAGTGATTTCTCAAATTATAATTTTTTTATCTTACATGGGATGAAGAAAGGACCAGATCCTTCCTACTATAATCTATTGGTGATTTTGTTGGTATAAAGGAGACATGCTTTCTTCTCCATGTCAGTACATCTTGTCTTTCACTTGAGTTTTTTTTTTTTTTTGCTTGGTCAATTATTTCTCCTTTTGAGACTTAGAGTGTAAAGGATTTTTAACTCTCCTAATAAATACAATTCTTGAATTTCAATTTGAACTTACTTTTTACTCCTTATAGGGTGAGGCTATCCTTACCACCTCAACCAAAGTGAGATGTTAGGTACATCGTGGAGCTGAAAACAAATCTTGAGGAAGGGCTTCACTAGAATGGATTTGGATTCTCTCCTCATTAATTCCTTTTTCTCATTTTTTTTTCTTTTTTATTGTTATTATCACCCGGTATCCGATTCAGAGTTCGTGGCTGTCCCTTTCAACATAAGTGTCTTCTTTGAAACTCGAACTCAAGTCTCATAGAAATCTAGCGAGGTTTTATACTACTAGACCAACTCTATATATGTGGGTATTTTATTTTCTCATTTTCTTCTCCTCATGTCATTGGATTGAAAAATGGACAGTTGAGCTTCAATATTTTATAAAATCATTATTTTTTAAATATGTAGTACTTTCATATGCTGATGCAATGATACCATGGTCAAGGTGGCTGCAGGACGTCGTCCAGAGGTTATCTTTCTATTTTACAATTGTAATAATTTTTCTTTTAAATATGCATGTGCGTGTGTAAGACCATTAGCCGGCCTTTCTGCGGGAGCTAAGGGTGTTCATCAATTTCCCATTCCACTCCCAAGCAAATCGGGATGGGAAAATCCTGTCCCAAAAAGTTGGGATCAGGAAAAAGTCAGGATCGAGAATGGGACTTCCCAATCCCTACTTTTTCCTGATCCCATATATATATATGTACTTTTTTAAAAATATTTAAGAAAACAATACCAACTGTAAAATAAAATTTGAAAATTCCTAACACCTTAAGGTAATATCTATTCTTTTAGTTTATTTAGTTAATTTCGGTTATTATTTATTAAATAATTCTAATTTTTGTTCTTGTCTTTGTTCTTTTTGTAGCTGAATCGACAACTTTAAACATGCATTGAACTAATTATATATTTGTATTAGACTTATTTGGTACAATATGATATTAGATAAATTATATATTTGTACTAGACTAAAGGAAACACAACAAAAATTTCATTATAGAGATTTATTTTTTTTTAAAAAAAAAGTGAATCCTGGATCGGAAATGAAACTCCTTCCTGAACACTTTTCGGAATCAGGATTGGGAATGGTATTTCCTGATCCCGAACAGCCCTAGCAGGAGCATGAGCCCTACCATATCTTTTTTTTTTATCCTCCTTAATATTTTATATTTTTTGCGAGCTAATATTTTATATTGATCGACGTTAACATTGATATTTATGATTGTAGCAATAAATAAATTCTTCCTATTAACATGCTCGTTATAGAGACAGGGATAATGAAAAGTTTGCAGACTTCAATTTTTTGTTTAGAACAAGTATTGCTTTATATAGCATTTTGAGCTTTTGAAGCTTCTGCAAGTACAGAAAGATAATTTATGATTTTAAAGCATTGTTTTATGAAATGTGTAATATTTATTATATAATTTAGTCTTTATGGTTGGGCAATTTTTTTTTATTATATGCACAATAAGCAATATTTATTTGTAATCATAACAAATCATGTAATTATTTTATAATTATTTATTGTAAATGACCCGTATATTTTCATACTGAAAACCCCAAATGTATTAATTTCTTGTCAACAAATATTGATGAGATTAATATTTAAGACCCTTACCACAAGAGTGAAACTGGGGAAACATCATTGCTTAAAAAACAGAAACAAATATTGAAAACAAAATCAGTGCAAGTCAATGTAAATATAACAAAATAGTTGGAAACCTACAACGCTCTCCAATGTGAATCAATGTTGGGTTTTTTTAATCTAAATCAAGGAGTTATCATAATTCAAAATTATAGTTTTTTAGGCCAAAAAAACATGATAACTACTAGGAGATTCAGTTTGGATCCATTAATCAGTAAATATAATTTATGATTGTAGCGATAAATAATTTCTTCCTATTAACATGCTCGTTATTGTAACACCCCAAATTTTATTCACCAAGAGTATATTGTGATTATTTTATATATTCAATAAAATGGTGAATATTTAAGGCCAACTATTCCGAAAATTGGAAAATAAAATGTGTTGGCAATTGTGTAAATTGTGAAAAAAAAGAAATAGGAGGGAGAAATAATTATTTGGCTCATAATTATGCCAAGTGTCAACTTCTTAAGGCAAATGATTAAATTAGAATTGTTAAAGATGAGCACATGTGGAAATTGGATTAAAATATGATTTCTTGGCACATGTAGTTTGATTAATGGAATGAAAGCCCAAATGGTGTGCATGAAGGGCCCTTAGGACATTTTTGGTCTGACCAAATGGAGGAGAATTCGTTCAATTGCAATTGAAGGCTTATGACACAAGTTGGAAGAGGACAAAATCAAGTACAAGCTTATGTCATATTTTATTATCCTATAATTTATTAATTAAGAGGAAAATGGGAGATATTTTATGAAGCCCATGCTTCATCTTTCTTGCTCATTCACATTTAGAGAGAGAGAGAGAGAGAGAGAGAGAGAGAGAAGGAGGAGGAGGAGGAGGAGGAGGAGGAGAGCTCAACTAAGAAAGATCAAAGGTAAGCTTGCATGTTTATGTGATCAAGCTTCCTCTTTTGTATGACCTCCTCTCTAATATCTTCTTCTCCATGAAACACTATGTTTAGCAAGCAATCTCAAGGGAGAGAGAAAGAGGGTGGTAGGCTTTAAAGAGAGAAAGTGAAGAAAACCAAGGTAACTTTAAGAACATCAACTCTTGTGGTTTATTGTTGTTGCTATTGTTGTTCTTGGCTTGGTTTGGTATTGGTTGGTTGATTTTGCAAATTTGGAAAGTCCTAACCCTAAGGGGTTATGCTACCCAAATTTCTTTGAATCATGGTTAAGAAGTGTTTAAATAAGTTAATAAAGGATTAGAAGTGGAAAAGTGCAAGTTTTGGAAGCTAGAATACAAAACTATATTTTTCCATTTTTCTTGAATATTTTGGCCAGCACTGTTTCAGGGGGTTGGAGCTGGATTTACATGAAATAAATGGTTCCATTGATTCAGTGGAAAAAAATAGGTGGGGTTATAGTTGAACATTTTTCCGGTAAAGGCTGAAAAAGCATAATTACAAAAACGCCACTGAAATCCCTAAATAGGGGCTGTCAAGGGCATTTTCGTAATTTGACACTGAATTTGGTATTTTCGAGCCCGAAAATGGATTCCTTGGGCAAAAATAAGTCAAAATAACTTTGGTCAAAATTTTGGGAAAACGTGCCATCGGGCCGTACGGCGCGGTTAGGCCAGGGTCCCAAGGGCATTTTGGTAAATTTTCACCATAGACTAATATAACCACAATAAACACTCTGGAAGAGTCTAAAATGATACTTAGATAGGTTATAACCTTTTTCTTGTATATTTAATATTTTAAGACCGAGTTGAAAGCCGGAACGACACGTTTTACGAGACACCGTTAAACAAAGGATTATAAAGCTTTGAGGTAGGGACATTATCCTTCATACACTATGCCATAAGTTATGTGATTGTGTGGATGCCATTGTTTTGTAAATGCACTTTATTAATCAACATGATTTGCCTAGAGAGGGGCAGTTAGTGCCAAAGGTGCACTTATACTGGGAGTTGGCAGAAGTCCAACTGGTGTAGATTGTGGGACTGGGCCATACTTATGTATACATGACAATGATGTGTTTATATTGTTCATTAATTTGTGCATACCTTGGCGCATGTCATATTTACTTTTCGCATTCTCTATGAATGATATCATGTCTTTACGGGGATTCTTCGGAATCTCACCCTATTTTTAAACCAATACCTCAGCTGGTACCAGTAGGGCAAAGGGAAAAGACGTAGACACCAGAAAATGAACGGCACGCGTCTCAAGGTGAGGATAAGATCGTGGTCATAATTAGTCTATGTTTTGATATTTTGAAGGATTTTGTAAATATTAAGTCTCCGATGTATTTTCTGTTTCTGTCAGCGAACGATATCAGAATTGTAAATGAATATTTTTATCAGTATAATTGTACTTTCCTGCATGCTCATTGAATTCTGTCTTTATTACTCTTTGAATATCGAAATAGAAATGGGTATTGACAGTTAGAACCGGTAATTCGGGGCGGGCTGGCGGGCTTTAAACAGGTTCGGGCCGCTGAAATGTCGGCCCGATTAAAAATGGGCTAAATGGGCTCAGCCCGTTTAGCCCCCAGGCTGGCGGGCTGGCCCGCTTAATTTTTTTTCTCAAATATCCTTGGTCCCTTATCTCATTTTCCTTTGATGATGTGTTTAATTAATTCCTCATACTTTTTATTTGACATTTATTTTCATATTATATTTATTTATTATACTATTATTAAATTAAAAAGAGATGTATTTATATAGTTTTGTGATGTAAATAGATAAAAAAAAAAGGAAAGTAAGAATGAAATTGATTTCTTAACACAAATGCATAAAAGAAAAAAGTGTGATATGAGCGGATGAAAGAGAAAAAAATTAAAAAAAAAATTGGCGGGCTGGCAAAAGCCAACCCGCGAAGGAGGCGGGCTGCCCTCCGTAACCCTAAACCCGCGGGCCAGCCCGTTTTCCCACGCCTATTGACAGTTAGAGACACAGGGATAATGAAACGTTTTCGGACTTCAACTTTTTGTTTAGAATTATCTATTGATTTTGATATGCTTTAGTTGGACCCTAAGTTTTTAATATAATTGTTAATTTAGTAATTTTTTATACGAAAAGTTGGTTTAGTTCCTCTTATCTATATTTGCCCGGTTTAAACTATATAGTCTGAGTCTTACTTGGGCTTACGTTTACGTTTTAGCAATTTTTCCATTTTTAACACCACGCTTGTTTTATTTAATGTGATATAGTTATGATTTATATTACAATTCATGATTTGTTTTTATGGCAAAAACATACATATAAATCCCAATAGATTATGTGGACTAATTAAGTTTTACCATTTATACTTCATTAGCTAAAAAATATTTATATTTATATTTTTATATCCTTCTTTGATAAGTATTCCGTTTTATTATTTATAATTTCACATGGCTAGTTTTTAACTTTTTATACTCACACATAACACTATTGTCTCGTTTGGTACGTGAAAGTGTTTTTGATAGAAGTGGAATTGGAACTAGAAGCGGAAGTAGAATTAGAATTTGGGCTGGGAGTGGGCCTTAAGGGTGTGTTTGGTTTGAGGGGAGGGTAAATTACAATTTTGGATAGGAAAAACCCAAAATTATCCTCTCATTTTTTTAAATTTTGGATTATCACCCAAAATTTACCCTCTTATTCCTTTTAGATTTTGGGTTCCCGCCCAAAATTTAAATACCTTCAATCTAAAAAGGTAATTTACCCCCACTTCCCTCCCTCCCCTCAAACCAAACACACCCTAAAAGTTTGTTTGATGTCTTGGGAATGAGCATGGAATTGGGGTATATATTAATTTTTGTATTTAGATAAAATGGATGAAAGATGAATTAAAAAGACTCTCTTACCCCTCATTAAAAATTGGAAAAAACATTTTTGTTAACATATAGTCTGCCACTATCGTCTTGTTCCCCCCAAACAATTCGGCTCGCCTCCTCTCCCTCTAGCTTCATCTTCGTCTCCACAGGGTGTCACAGGAAGACATCAGATTTGGCTATCTTCCTCCTTTGGCGTGATCTCTCTTATCTCTTCACCAATTTGAACTAAGAACAGTGAGTCTCCACCGCAAGTCTTCACATTGCAAACTTATCTATGCCATTCTCTAGGAATAACCTGTTTTTCTGTATTACCTTGTTAATTTTCACTCATATTTATTTAGACGCATTGATGTTGAACAAAAATGTATTATTGCAGAAGAGAATATGTAGGATGACTGTAGTAGGGTAAGACTTATCAATAAAATTATTAGTAATTTATGTGATCATTTTGTTATTGCTCCATAGAAAATCATTGCCTCCCTTTGATACCAAGGTTAAGATGGTTGAGGAAGCTCCACAAATTCATACTGGGTTGTTGATAAGATTGAGAAACTTCATGATGAGATCTTGAAGGTAGAATGAATAACTGATGAGGAGCTCCAACGAGGTTAAATTAAATTGATTAGAGATGATGAGTTACGTGTTGCCTTTTCCCCATCTTCCAATTGATGCAAAGAAAGAGATGGTGATAAACCTTCTTAAATAGGGAAGTCAATCCTCTCATCATCCCTCATGAGCCCATCTGAACCCTTGATAGGGAAGAGAAGCCCATTTAGATCGTTGATTGGGAAGAGGAGAGAAAAGTCGAAGGAGTGATAACTTGACGAGATGGCTCATTATTTACCTTTCAGATTGATTGGATTGACATGATTTAAATATTAAGAGAGATGATGAGAAAAGGGATAATGAGAGAAACCGGACCCTTAAATAGGGAGGGTTGTAAACTTTTTTTTAAAATATTTATGGGATGTTATTTTTTAAATATTTATGGGATGTTTTCTTTTTATAGGATATTCTTAAATTATGGATTTAAGTTAATTTATATATAATTTGTAGGATAATATATAACCAATTATGGGATACATATATATATCTGTGTGTGTGTGTGTGTGTGTTTTTTTTTTTTTTTATATATAATGGGGTTGAGTTTTTGACCTATCGTCTGCCATGACGTCTGCTGTGATCCACGGTTTCGTCAGCTGAGTTCTTTGCTCCCTCGTGGTGCGTCTAGGTTTCAAAAAAGATAGGTCTCTTTTTTATATTTGAGAAAAGGGTAAAGTTGTCCATAAATTTAATAACATGGGGTGTACAATAACACGAAGGTGTACAGAGAGAGAAGAAGATCAGAACAGAAAAAAGAAACTGAGAAAAGTGTATGTTATTGTATTACTCTACTCTGGTTTACTAACCATGGCTGTTAGTACTATGGTTACCTTAACTACACTTCTAACAGCCTAACTGGTACACAATTGCACTTATACTCTAATATGGGGTAATATTGTCCAAAAGGTTTCACTTCTATAGAATTGAGTTGGGTTCCATAGGTCTACCCAAAGAACCCACTTCCATCATCTTTTATGGAACTAGATTCCACATGGAAGTGAGTTCCCACTAAACAAACAATCCCATTTATTAATTCCACTTCCACTTCTAATTCTTTGAGTCCAGTTTCAGCATACCAAATGTAACATCCAATTAAAGAATAATTAAATATAAGGAAAAGTAATCTTTTAGTTCTTTAATTATTAACTCACTTTTGACTCAATCCCTTAAGTATAACTCACTGTGACTAAATATCTAAATTTTTGACTCGATCAAGACTCAATCCCTAATTTTTGGGTCTTTTATATTGTTCAGGCCATTGAGAAGTTTGTTTTTATATCAATCAGTGTAGAATCGTTATATTCTTTGTCTTTGTATGTATTTTAGAAGCTAATCAATTTCTTTTTGATCATTTCCATGCAGATGATGAAAGTGAGGGAGTTTCCATTTGATATCGGAGTTAGTTGATATATAGTCTCAATTTATCACAAATCGATATGTTGTAACGCATATTTAATTATGTCAGTTTACTGAGATTTGTGTAATGTTTTTCAATTTATTAATTTGTTCGTTTGCGTCTAGATTTGATTCATGTGATGTCATTAATTCGTTTTCTTCCAAATAGCGTACTTGTAATTTGTGAATCAATCTCCAAATTGTACTTTGTCGTTTTGTTTGTATATTATAAACTTTTGTTGAATAAATAAAACTGTCTTCCCCGCTCCCAACCGGAAAGGGACGTTCAGTATTTTGTCTTCTTCTTCGTAATTTAAAATATATACCTTTACGCACCATTATGGTTAGATATTTAACTAATTAACCAGCTGGTAGTAACCAATTAAAAACAATTCATAAAATCAAAGAAACAAATAATTTTTTCTTTCTCTTTCTCTTTTTTTACAAAACAATTACCATTTATACCATCAAACGATATTATTATATAATTATTATGCAATTAACTAAATAATCAATCATGTTTTTCAACTATGTTCCAAATCGAATTAAGGCTCGAGATATAACATTATGTTTTCTAGACTCGATCTCAAATCGGGCTCATTAAATATATTTAGAGATGGGGTCTTAAAGATGATACCAGTTATATGTCGTTCTACAGAAATTAAGTTCATAATTTTTTTCTCCAATATTAAATTCATCTTATATTTGTTTTTTTAACCCTTCTCAAACGTTTAGAAAACGCGTAAGTCAATTTAATTATGAGTGGCCAAATTAAGGCCATATATATACACCTTTGAAATTAACTGGAGTTTCAATTCCGCGTGAACCATATTGATTAAACTTTCAAGCATTTTCGTATGTGTTAATTATACACTGGAAGAACCCATAAAAATGAATGTTGGTGGAAATTAAATTAAATGATGCATATCAAAACATAATTATAACGAATTAACTTATAATAAGAGGCAGTAATCAGATATATTGGTCTCACGCCTCACTTTCTCTACTGAAATTAACCCTTAGTTTGTACCCAAAAAAAATTAGGGAAGAAAGAATATTAGAAGGGAAAACTCTCAAAATAATAACAAGGTGAAAATATTCCTTCATAGTATTAACCCTAGTTTTTTAATGTAATTCTGGTTTTCGCAAGTAAATAAATTTAATACTACTTCCTCGACTTGTCCTAATATAATTCCAATTTTAAGAGAAAAATTGAACTATAAAGTAGGTTTTATATTAAGGATTATATATATATATAATCCTTAATATAAAACCTACTTTATTCTTAATCACTCAGATATTGGAACGTAACATGGTTGATAGGCGAAGGAAATTAATGGGAAGTAACCATGCATGTGAATTTTGTCAAAAATTGTTGGAATCTGCTTCCAATAATGGAGTCAACATTTGAAAGAACCGTCTTTTTGATAAATCCATGTCGCTGTACTTTCCTGTTTATGCTTTATAATATTATGGAATCGTTCGAATCACATAAAGTTTGATCGGTAATGTACGTAGAAACATTTTCACCATTTTAACAAAAAGTTTGTCTTTATCGTATTTGTACTTTTAAGCCACCACTTCTCTGTTTTTTTTTAAAAAAAAAGAGGTCACCATGACAGAAAAGTTTGTTCTTCTGGAAGAAATTAAATAATAATTTATAAAAGCACAAGGGATTTGAAAAACTGCAGCTAGATCCTCAATGAAGGATTTCGGGCGTATCTAGAATCCGTTGACTCGCTAAGTACTCGCACGAAATCGGAGCATCAATTCGGACTCTGACCACGTTATATAGCAAATTCACCATTTGGAGAAGAGAACCCAGGGAGAGAGAAGTTTTTGGAAGTTTTCTTGGAAATTATTTGTAATATCCCAAAATATACTCAAAGGCTAAATGTACAGAATAGATGGTGGGATTAATGACAGAATTACCTCTGGAAAATTTTGTTATGACTTTAGTCAAGTTTCATATGCAAAATTGGCAATTTAATATTATATTGCAAGATGATATTTTACAAGATCATCTTCTTCAAAGGGCCATGATTTACTTATGACAAGAGGAAAAGTAAGAGTAAATACATATTGGCTACTAAATATGACATATGAAGACAATTTGACCAAGTTAGCAAAAGAGGAAGACTTGGTCAACAATTGCAACTAAAGTAAATAGGATATTTCAAGAGCTTTCCTCTTTCCATTTTAATAAGCTTTTCGTCCAAATCATAAGGGAAAGAGAGAGGGAGAGTTGAATTAATACCATTGTTCACCTTTCCTCAAGAAAAGTGAGTCAAAAGGATCAAAAGTATATCAAGAGAAAGGAAGAAGACTTGTTAACACAACTCCCTCCCCTCAAGTCAATTATTTCGGCTATGTCATCAAGAAAGAAAGAGAAAAGATGAAGCAAAGATTTCTTGGCACATTTTGGACGTCCAATACATGAGTAAAGAAAAGACTTGATGAAAGGGAAAAAAAAACTCAAGTTGAATTGTTACAAGTATTTGACCAAGGTGAATCAATTTTGACCACAACTTTTTACCACCTTTGGACCACAATTTCGGCTGCCTCTTTAAGTGATAAGGGAAAGGAAAATCTGATCATTTATCACTCTCTCTCTCCATCTTCAAGTCGGTTTGCAGAAGCCCAAAACGTGGAGGAAGAAAAGCAAGGTTTCAAGGTGAGTTTAATCTTGATTTTTCACCTCCTTAACCTCATCTATGGCTCAAGTGTCCTTCATAAACATTGTTCCTCTTGATAAGGGCTTCATTTCTATGGTTCTAGAATTTCAATAGGAGGTGTTTTGTGCCATCATCCAAGAACAAAAG
Organism: Inga oerstediana; assembly: GCA_963210345.1. NCBI lineage: Eukaryota > Viridiplantae > Streptophyta > Magnoliopsida > Fabales > Fabaceae > Inga > Inga oerstediana. The sequence continues at coordinate 77,136,618 of OY723400.1, forward strand.
CTGAAAAACCAAAGAAAGGAGCTAAGGAGAAGCAAGAGGTGAGTATTAGCATCAATTTGAGCTATTGGTTGTGTTGGTTGAATGAGTATTTTGGCATGTGTAAATCTGCCCTGATTTTTGCCAAACAAGGGTTTGGGTTCATGATGGTTTTTTTGTGTTATTGGTGGTTTATGATGATTGGAAACCATTTGACATAAGTTTGATGTTGAAATTGGAAGTTGGTAATTGTTGGAATTTATTTTTGATTTTTCTGCCAAAACAGGACATAGAGAATGAGTGGGAATTTGTTAATTTTGATGTTACCATTGTGTTCTACACAAAAAATTATATGGGAATAGCCTAGGGTTGTGAATTTTGGGTCATTGAAACTCAGTGTAAATTTGGGTTGTGATTTTTTATACATTGTTAATGATGTTGCAAATATTTAGTTGTTATTATCTTGTTTAGAATTAAGTTTCATAAGAACATCTTGTATTAAGAATCCTAAAAATTTAAAACTTCTAAGAGATATTTCTTTTTTCATAAGTATACTAATTTTGAAATGTATAAGTAGTTAACAAAATAAACAACACAAGATATAAATAAAGGATATTGTTTTGCTTGTTGCTTTAGCAAAGGATATTTGTTTGCTCTTTCGAGTTTCCAGCCCCAGAGGACCAAAGTTCGAAAAATCGGCCAAGCTCATTGGATCAACCCATTTAAGCCCTGAATTTGTAAAGTCAAAGTGGGCCTAAATACGTTTACAAAAAATAAATTTGTATATACTGTATTGGAGGATATTTTTCTAAATAACTTTATACATACATACATATATATATATATATATTTATATATATATATATATATAATTCTAACTCTATTTATTTTCCCCCGATATTTTACTAAACTGTGGTATAAAATCCAAACTACTTGGTTTCCCGTGATGGTCCGCTCATGGTTTCTTTTCTATTTGATTGATTATCTTTATGAATTTCAATGTTTGGCTGGTGATCAACAACTAACCATTTATACTAATTATTAATTATATAATAAACCATCACAAAATTTTACTCAATTCATATTATATATAAACTTCCCCTTTAGGTCTTTAGATCTTGTGAACAAACCTGGTGTCTTCACAAGGGCCACATCTTATAATTAGGTATGAGCATTGTTGTCAAGCTCGCAAATTGACTCTTCGAGTTTATTATTTTTACGTTTCTAGCTTGCTTACAAAATCGTATCAAGTCATAGGTAGACTCGTGTAAGTTGTAAACTTGGTTAAACTCACGAGTTAGCTTTTATTATTAAATAGCTCGATTTGATCATGCTCACTGACTTTATATATGAATTCAATAGAAATTTATTTGCTAAGTATGATAAATGATGAATATTAATGGATTTAATTTTAATTATTTGGATTTCAAATATATTTAAATTAAATTGTTGTCATTTTTTATATTTAAATTATTTAATTATACACTATTAATACCTATTTAATGATGAAAATTAACTCTTACGAGTTTACGATTCAAGTACACTATATGTGTTTATGTGACTATCACAAGTTTATTTAAACAAATGAATTTGATAACGTTGGTAAGAGCATACCTTTTTTGTTTTTGTCTTTGTCTCTAAATTCCCCCTATCTACTATCTAATAACTTAAACTCTATGTGTATTTAAAAAAAAAAAAAACCTTATACTCTATCTGATTTCTTAATCTTGAAAATCAATTCATCAATGAGATATTTTATTTTTTCTTCTTCATTTTTTTATTTTTATTTTTTTAATGGCACACAGCCTCATTTTCGTAATCAGGGGTTAATCAATGAGATATTTTTTTTATTATTATTTTGAATTTTTCTTTTATGGTCATTTAGTGCAGAGAATTGAAGACTTTCTCAAACATCCATTGCAATCCATAAATGACATTGACGAGTAAATAACCATAAATGATATTTATTTAGTTTTCAAAGGAGATTTTTCCAACTTAACAATCAAGAAATTTTTTTTATATTAGTTTTTGGTGGGGCTTGGACAAAGACAATATTGTTTTCTAGATAGATAGGAGATTTCTGTAATTTAGAAAGGGGGTTAGCGTATTTACTTAAAAAATAAATATCAAAATATATATTAAAGAATTTTTCTTATGATTTTCTTTTTGTCAGATAAGCGAGAAGTGGAAATTGATAACAAAGGCTAATTAAATTTCCTTCCCGTATGGAGGATGAAGAGTATATCACCTTCAAATAAGTTTGCTCAGTTTCTGTACTCAAAAGAAGATTATTTTTTAATACGATATTTAGAAAAGTAAATTTAATTTTTTTAATAAAATTACAAATAAAAACTTGAAATTTATGTACTGTTTTAATCAAATCAAGATTATTCAAATCTCATTGCAGTGCTGACTTTTGGCATAATCTAATAGCTCAAAATTACACACACAAACACAAGTGATCCTAATAAAGCCATTCATTACGTGATTTTTCTTGCGAGTTCCTCTTCTTTGCTCCAAGCCAAGGAAATAAAGAATCAGGTTATTTTGGGGTTCATAGGATTGTAACTTGAGCATGGAAAAAAATTATTAATTTGCTACACGTTCTTTATTGTTTGCCAATTAATTTGGATTCTTATTAAAATTGTAAAAAAATTCATTGCAATAACTGTCCATTTAAAACATTGTAACTTCCTACCCATGATTTGAAAACAAAAAGTAATAGCTTTTAAAAAGCTATTGGACAATTCAGCAAGATTGCAGAAATGTCTACCTATCTTGTGTTACTATACACTTACGTGCTGCATTATCTTCCAGCCATCTTCATCAACAACATTGTCAAGCACTATGTCTTGAAGGGCCACAAGAGTGGTTTCAATCAAAGTTTCATCGTTCGTTGGTAATTCGTCGTGGGTTTCCGATCATCGCGTTCATCTAGCCAGCCTTAGTTTCAATTTGTGGGTTTCAACTCAACGTCACTTAATGATTTGAGCGCGACAGAGGATGTAAGAGGGGAAGGGGGGACGTTCCTTCTAATGGCACTTTTGTCTTGTCACAATTACTTATTTTTCAAATTAATTAAAAAATCATTTCATCCTCCTAACCCAGTAATATCATACCAAACAAAAGCATGGTAATCAAGATTGCACACAATATATATTGCATTACATTTGATAATTGGACAAGCCCGTAATTACTGAATAATAAAACTCTCATTCACTGAAAGAAAAATAATACAACTAGTCCTTATAATTAGACGCCTGATATCCTACATGGGCACAAATAAGAATTGTACCTTCCTAACAGATTACACATAACTAATACTAAAATACATATTTACAAAATCAATTATTCTCAACACTCCCCCTCAAGCTAGGAACTCTGTATTCACAAGTTCCTAGCTTGCTAAGTATGTACTCATCACTACAAAAAAAAATAAAGAATTAGTGATGGAATGTCATTCCGTCCCTAATCCGTCACTAATTTAGTGACGGAATGACATTCTGTCACTAATTAGTGACAGAAAAATTCGGTAACTAAATTCCGTCACTAATTTTAGTGATGGAATTAGCGACGGAATGACATTCTATCACTAATCCGTCTCTAATTCCGTCATAAAAAATTAGCGACGGAAAAATTCCGTCCCTAATCTGTTACTAATTTCGGTCAAAACTATTTTGTGACAAAATTAACGACGGAAATTTTCCGTCACTAATTTCCGTCGCTAATCCATCCCTAATTTCCATCACTAACAGTTAACTTTTTCAATAATTATATTTTTTATAATTATAAATTTGTTAAATTATTTAAATTTAAAATATTAAATTATTATAAAAATATAATATAAATATTAAAATAAATAAAAATTATTAATTCATATTTGTTATTGAAATTGAAATTATAATATAATATATTTGAAATTTTAATAATAAATTATATATAAATAAAAATACAAAGTTTATAAATACAAACAAAAAATAAAATATATAATAAAATGAATAAAAAAAGATATTAATAATAAAAAATTTAGGTAGAATATTTACATAAAATGAAATAAGAAAACTAATTTGAAAATATATATATATATATATATGATTTTGCATTTAAATTACATAGGTTCTTCTTAGCTCAACTGGTAAAGGCACTGGCATGCGCGTGAGAGGTCGTGGCTTCAAATCCCAACTTGGCCACAAAATGCAACCAATTCTTGACTTGGACACATGGCAGGTGACGGTGGGTGACATGTGGCGGTTGATCAGGACACGTGGCAGGTGACGGTGCGTGACATGGACACATGTCGGCCATGGGTACACGTGGCGGCAGTCAGTGAGGGACAGTGGAGGCTTGTGGTGAGGACATGTGTCAATTTAAATTATATAGAAAAAAATATTTTGCGATGGATTAATAGGCGACGGAAATTCCTTCATTAATTAGTGACGAAAAATTTCATCGCTAATTAGGGACAGAATTTAGCAACAGAATTTTCGTCACTAATTAGCGACGGAAATTTTCCTTCTCTAATACGTCACAAATTAGCGACAAAATTCAAAATTCCGTCATTAATCAATTAGTAATGGTATATTTACCGACGGAACAAATTCTATCGCTAATCTCTATCGCTAAAATGATTAGTGAGAGAATTTCCGTCACTATATTCCGTCATTAATTTGATGTTTTTTGTAGTGCATGTTGAGGGCCTCCCAATGCTTTAGTAAGATTATCTACCAAATTCTCTGATGACCTAACATGTTAAACAGAAATCATCCCTTTCATCAATTTCTCACGTACAAAGTGACAATCAACCTCGATATGTTTTGTGTTCGTGAAATATAGGGTTTATAGCAATATGAACAGTAGCTTTGTTATCACAATGAACCTTAACTAGTTCTACATTCTGTAAATGCAGCTCTTTGAATAAGCCTGCAAGCCAAGTAAGTTCTGATGTAGCCTTTGCTAATACACGATACTCAGCCTCAGCTGAAGATGTTGACATTGTATTCTGCTTCTTAGATTTCCAGTTGATTAGTGATCCTCCTAATCTGACAAGAAAACCTATGACAAAACTCCTTGTGTCTTGGCAGGCTGCATGATCTGAGTCACAAAAACACTCTAATTCCATAGGGCTAGTTGTTGACAGAAATATTCCATGACTAGGGGTATCCTTGAGATACTTTACTAATTTGAGGGCTCCCCTCATATGTGACTCATTAGGTGTTTGCGTAAATGGACTCAATACTTGAGCAGAATAAGCTATGTCAGGTCTGGTCAATGTTAAGTAAAGTAGCTTCCCAAGAAGTCTGCTATACAAGCCCCCATCTTGCAAAAAATAATCATCCTTTGTTTGCTCCCCTGTAAGTCTTAAATTATGTTCCATAGGTGTGAACGCCACCCCTGCCTCGTCCAGCCCTATTTGCTCCACAAGTTCTGAAGCATATTTTCTTTGGTTCAAGAGTATCCCATCTTTAGATCTCAAGACCTCTAAGCCAAGGAAATACTTCAATGTTCCAAGGTCATTCATTCTAAAATGATGCTATAAAAATTGTTTTGCATCATTTATGGCTTGCATGTTGTTTCCTGTAATCATTAATCATCTACGTATGCAAGAACAAACACCATATCATGTTTAGTATGTTTTTGAAATAGTGCATAGTCATACTTACTTTGCTCAAAACCCCCTTCTATTAATAGCTCCCCCTGAGTGTACGTTTCGGTATCCTGAAATGGAAATATATTCTCGAGAAAAGTAACATATCTAGACACTATAAGGGACTTCGACCTTATATTATATAAAATGTAACCCTTTTGTATAGTTGGATAGCCAAGAAAAATGCAAGGTTTAGCTTTAGGTTGAAGCTTATCTGTATTAGTCAATTTTACTACATAAGCAGGACAACCAAAACTTTTTACATGAGACAAGTTAGGAGGCTTACCATGCAACAATTCCTATAGAGTCTTATATGCCAACGCCTTGGAGGGAGTTCGATTAATTAAATACGTGGAAGCCCTAATTGCCTCCCCCCAAAACTTAATTGACAAATTAGATTGAAACATGATAGCCCTACAAACATCAAGAAGGTGTCTATGCTTCATTTCCACCACCTCATTTTATTGGGAAGTAAAAGGGCAAAACCTTTGGTAAATTATTCCTTTACTTTCCAAAAAATCCCTTACTTTATTGAAAAAAGGACCAAAGCCAGGTCCTAGGACTTTTCCCCTCTTAATTTCCTTCCCATCCAAATACAATTAAAACCAACTTTACATATTCTTCCAAATCTGTCCCTTTCCTCGATTGAGCCCTTTGCCTTCAATTTGGGCCCCCCATGGAATCTGTCAAGCAAATATCACTTCGACCTGTCAGCTTGTCAGGTCCTCACGGCATCACAGTGGGTTACGTTCTCTTCTTCGGATAACCTGAAATTCGAAATGTTCACCACCCGTTTCTCAATATACAATGTGCTCAGCCAACCTCTGCTTAATTTGCAACTTGCTTGTAAGGCGTGATATTGAAACAGTGAAACCTCCAAAAATGATTGTAAGTCTCAATGTCAAGGTGGTCCATGTATAGGTGGGGTGGTTTATATATATATATATATATGAATATGTGCCTGTATATATTCCATGCGATACTTCAAACAACAGCTAGAATGTAAACGCCAAACTTTTAACATCTATTCTTAGGGGGCTATTCTTGCTTATCCTTGCACTCGCGCACTCACGTCGATCTTTTATCCTATGTTGGATTGGGAGAAAATTAGGGGGAAAGAACACTAAAAGGGAAAACTGCCACCATTTTTGGAAAATTTCCTTTCTAGCTTCCCCCCATTTTCCTTTCACTTTTGTCTTTATCCAAACATAGCCTTTAGCATCAGCTGTGACCCCAAAACACTAATCAAAAGTAAGACCTCTAAATTATTTTACCGGTTACAAAGTTGAGAAAAATTATGCATCGTCAAATACCTTTTTAACATTGAAATAATAGCCAATAATAAAAGAAAATAGAAAAATAAAGAAAAGAAAAAGGGCTAATATAATGTTTGGTTCTTATAGTACAGTTTACCCTCATTTTAGTTTTGGTCCTTTTAGTTTCAAACCATAGATTTTGGTATTTGTTGCTTCTTTTCTGTAAAATCGTTAGTCTTTATAATGTAATAAGGACTTTGACGGTGTTAAATATGTTGACATGTCACTAACACTGTCAAATATGTTGATGTGGCTTGATAACCAACAAGCTGATGTGGCAAAATAATTATAAACTTATAATTTTAAAACATTTAAATATTAAAAACAGTTCATATAAATCAACTCATTGAAAACAGCCCAAGTCCATGAATTTCACCATGGAGGATATCTTCCAAGCCACAATAAACTTCTCCCGTGCTTACAAGGTTGGTCAAGCTGGTTTTGGTACGGTATAGAAGTCAATCTCTTGGATGGAATTTTTTTTTTTGGGTAAACCGCTTGGATGGAATTATTGTTGCAAAAGGATGTTTTTATCTAACCCCAAGAGGCCAACGATGCACCGTGGGGGAGGAGGAAGGAAGGGGCTGATGGGTGGGTTGGGGAGGGTCCCCCCCTTTTTAACAACAAAAATTCAGGATGATAAATAAGGTTAAAATTAAATTAGGTATTTTTTTTTATTGCTCAGTTAGTATTTTTCAATTAAAAAATTAAACTTGCTTCGTTAGTATTGCCCAGTTACCACTTAACTTTACTTAATTAGCATTTTCTGTGAGTACGTAACATTAATGTTGTTAAGTTTTAAGGACTAAAATGCACTTTATAAATTTAAGGGACTAAAATGCTACCTTATGTAAACTTAAAGAACCAAAATTACATTTTAACCTTTCAATTTTATTCATTAGTCACTCCAGAGTTCTTAATGGAAAACCTACTTTATAGTTGAACTAGAAAGTAGTTGATTATTTCAATATATAAAACTCTAATTATAAAACCACACAAAGCACCATGTGTTTAACTTGTGGGCTTTGCAACTTGCTTCGAAGATACAATAGCATTGGAATTTCTTGGAGAAAAGGGGGGAAAATTTATATTGGACGCTGAAAAGAAAATTATATTGTGGTAAACATTTGTACATGCCATTGATAATTCTGAAATTATTGGGAATGACAAAGTGGTACACACACTGTACCAAAAAAACAAAAGTGGTCCACGCAACGTTGTGAAGCGTCCGACACGATGACAAAGTGATCTATCCACATGTAAGTCCATCACCCATTGAATCCTGATTCCTTATCCTCTCCTTCAACAATTATTTCCTCATCTAGGGTCCCACCAAGCTTTGTCTTCTCTGCTTTGCTCAGCATCCCCAACAAAGATTCTAAGCCCAGCATCACATCACCCATGGATGGCCGTTCGTTCCCATTATTCTCTAAGCATTTTAATGCAATCTCAGTATATACCCCTAAGCACTCTGTCGTCATACTTTCCCTCAAGATTGGATCCACTGTTTCGTTAATCTCATTCTCATCAACACATCTTCGGAACCACTCTACAAGGTTTTGTCGTTCCCTCTCCACTGCTCGGAGAATAGGTGGCCTCCCACATAATGCCTCTAGCATGACAACTCCAAATGAGTACACGTCCGACTTATCCGTCAATATTTGTAATGTGTAGTATTCAGGATCCAAATATCCAATGCTTCCTTTCACTAATGTGCTTATGTTGATGTTAGATCTCGTCATACCCGCAGGTCCTATTTTGGATAATCCGAAATCTGAAATATTGGCCATCCAGTTTTCATCTATTAATATGTTTGTCGACTTGACGTCACGATGAATGATTGCATGCTTTGCCCCTGTATGTAGGTAATGCAGTCCTAGCGCAGTACCTAGGCAAACTTCCAACCTTTGATTCCAAGTAAGTGGTTGGTTTTGAGAATCGTAAAGATGGTCACAAAAGGTCCCACGAGCCATGAACTCGTATACAAGGATCATTTCGTTGTCATCGTTGCAATAACCAATGAGAGATACCAAATGATGGTGACGAAGTTGAGAGAGCATTTCAATCTCAGTTTGGAACTCTTTGACCCCTTGTTGTGAACCTTTTTTTAGGCGTTTGATTGCCACAAGAACTGAACAATGGTCAATTTGGCCTTTATAGACATTGCCAAACCCTCTAACACCGATAATTAAACCATCATCGAAATTATTAGTGGCTGCTCTTACCTCGCTTATTGAAAAGCAACGACACAAATCGGATTGTAACAGTGAGGATTTGTTTGTTTTTGACGTCGATACTGATTTCGGTTCCCACTTTGAATTTCCTTTGTTGATTGCAGGTCTAGCCAATCGACAATAAGTTAGCAAAACAAGGAGGGATAGAAGAATAAAGCCAGAAGTTGATCCCACGACTATGGAAATTACTCTAATTTTTTGTGGGTTCCTGCCAGATGCCCTCGGAAGCAATGAGGAGGAAGGACGTTGGTTGGGATTGGAACCTCCCAGATTGTTGTTGGAGTCATTTATTTTAAGAATTTCAATACCATTCAATAACACATCTCTGTAAGAACTTCTTGTAGGTGGGTCTGGTTGCAACTTAATTGAAAGATTTAGCTTCTTTAAGCTTCCATTGATGAGCATCAGCACTGCATAGTCCCTATGGAGTGGAACTAGTTTATGATTCTGAGTCCACCTCATCACATCGGCGACAAACTCCACCAAATTATCATTTATGAAGATTTGAAAAACTCTGTCTCCAGTTTTTTCAATGTGTTCATCAAACTCACAAAAATGCAATCTCACCAAATAAAGAAACTCCGAGTCAACTTCAAATTCCCAAGTCACATTAAATTTGGATGTTTGTTTCATCCCATAGTGTCGGGCAGTCATGTATACTTCATCAGGTGCAAAATAATTTTGCTCATCTCTGTAGATTAGCTTAAAACCAAAACCTGCTGAAATATTTTGTGGGTACTCGCTCGTCAAGTACGGACTATCCGCGTCCCAAGTCCGAAACATGCCAGTATCATATTCAGGGGGGATCTGCCTCCCTCCAACATTGATTCTGTACACAGTCTCGAGGGCACTGTCATTTTTTACTGCAAACTGCTGGGTTCCACCCTCTAGAAATATCCCCAGCAGGTTTTTGGGGTTTGTATAATAAAGAAAGGTCGGCATAGCGATAACCTCGATGCTGTTGATGAAAGCATAGGCGTTTGGATGAGATGAGCTTGGCGTGAAGGTTATTCTAAGTCCCTTCCTGGGGTGAACAATATTGACGGAGTACTCTCTTGAAATGGTTGTTTCGCCAGTGTAATCAGCGGTGACTGAAGCATCGAAGTCTTTCAAAAGAGTGTGAGATCCAACGCCGACAGAGAAGACAGAGTCAGAGCGAATGAAATTGGGGCCGTAGGAAGCGGGGAAAAAATAGAGGCGAATAAACTTTTGGCCATCGGTCTTCACATGAAACAAGTACGAGAAGTTGGAGCGAGAGAAGCGTGCAGTTTTGTAAGGGACTGTATTGATAAGTGAGTTGTCTCTTACTAATGACTTGCTGCCGTCGGAGAGTTCGATTGAAGAGAAGCTTCTAGAGTCTGTGTCTCCGGTCCAATTCCGGCCATCTATGGAAGAAGAATTTTGAGAGCTACCACAGTTGACTAAGAAATTATCATCAGGAGTGTAGGAGGTAACGCAGATAGTGAAAAGGATCCGGAAGAGTAAAGACATGGCCGTTGTTGGTGGGTTAGTCATACTGAAGACAACGTTCTTGTTCAAGCTGCCACAGCAGTACAGTGAAGGAGTTTGCTTCCACGTGATGCCTACCTCTTCATCCACTTCCCCGTGTATTTATCAGTGTTGGGCGTTTGGTTGGACCTACTTAACCTGCATGTGTGTAAAGTGGTATGTGTATTTAATGGTTACTGGGTTAGATGCCAACATGTCCCTTTTTCTTAACCCAGTGAGTGTATTTACTTTCATATTATGTAATTTCTTTCATTGTATACATAGTTTTTACCCAAATAATTCTATTATCGTTATAGTTATTGGTATTATAATTATTCATCTCTGATTTCTGTTTCTGTCTGTAGACCAATTGTATTATCCTTCTGTTATTACTTGAAAATATATGAAATGAATTCGTAATTTTAAACATTTTATTCATTGGTATATTAAATATGATACATACCAACACCAACATAAAGTTGGACTAGCATCCCCACTAGATCTCTTGGGGTTTTAAGTTTGATCTCCAAATCCAGAAGAGGCAGCCGTGAACACCGAATTAGATACCAAATAATATTATTAAAAAAATATTAAATATAGATCTCGAGACCCAAAAGAGACACTTGTGTTATGAGAGGCAGCTATGAACCCCGAACTAGATACCTGATAATTTTATTATCTATATTAATAACTCCAAAATCTATATTAATGACTTTTGCTTAAGAAATTTTTAAAAACATATGAGACCACCGGAGCTCCAGTGAACCTTATTTACAACTTTAGTATATATATTAACAACTCGAGTATTTATATTAATGACTATTGCTTGAGAAATTTAAAAAAAAAAACAGATGAAACCACTGGAGCTCCGGTGAACCTTATTTACAACTTTATTATCTATATTAACAACTTTTACTTAAGAAATGCAGAAAAAAAAATATAAAAAACCATCGGAGCTCCAGTGAACCTTATTTACAACTTTAGTATCTATATTAGTAACTTGAGTATCTATATTAATGATTTTTACTTGAAAAATTCAAAAAAAAAAACAGAGAGAGAGAGAGAGAGAGACCGCCGGAGCTCTAGCGACCGGCAAGGGGTGTGTGATGATTTTTTATTTTAAAAAGAAAGGGCAGTTAGGTAATTTCCCACATTTGTCCAAATTTCAAAATTCCAAGTCAATCCCTTTGGAATTATGAAAAATCAACATAGTTATTTGTCTTTTACCAATTTGACAGTATTTTTCTGTATTCTTCCTATAAAAAATGCACCACGTTTCCAATTATTGAAATAAATCGTAAATGAATCAACTTCATTTTTTTAACCTATAAGGTATCAAAATATCACTTATTTCATATAGAATACAACGCTCAAAAGAATCATGGAAAAAATATTTGGTAATGAAGCTTAATGAAAGTTCAGTATTTCTTATTTCATTAGTGTACAATGATACATGATTATATACACAAGAGATATTTATGTTTTCTACTATTGCCTACGTTTCCTACCGTTTTACATACGTTTCCTAATTCTATGGGATATGTTCTAACACTCCCCCTCAAATTGGAGCATATATATTGATAATGCCCAACTTGTTACAAAGATACTCAACCCGTGTCCCATTTAAGGCTTTTGTCAGAAGATCTGTCAATTGATCGTTTGATTGCACATGCCCTGTGGATATAATGTTTTCTTTAATCTTGTCATGAATAAAATGATAATCGATTTCAATATGTTTTGTACGTTCATGAAACACAGAGTTTGATGCTATGTGAAGTGCTGCTTTATTGTCACACCATAGTTTTGCAGGCAATGTTGTGGCTATGCCAATTTCCTTTAATAGTTGAAACACCCAAACAATTTCTTGTACTGATTGTGACATGGCTCTATACTCTGCTTCTGCACTTGATTTCAACACAACCCCTTGCTTCTTACTTCTCCTAGATATAAAGTTTCCACCAACAAACACATAGTAACCCATAGTGGACCATCTTGTGGCCTTAGATCCTGCATGATCCGCATCACAGAAGCACTCGACTTTAGTGTGACCATAATCTATATAAAGAATACCACAACTTGGAGAACCTTTCAAATAATGTAAGATATGTTCTAAAGCTTCCAATTGTACCACTGTTGAAGATGCCATGAATTGGTTGAGCCTACTGACCAAGAAGGTTATATCAGTATCGGTTACTGTGAGATAATTCAGCTTCCTAATGAGTCTTCTATATCTCTAAGGAAATTAAAACAGCTTCAGTTTCTCTCGATCAATCTTCTTCTTTAAGTCATCAGGAAGCGCATCAAACATGATTTCATTGAGATCCAGGAATGGATTCGGAACCATAGGAATGATGCTTGGTGTAGCTCCATGCTTTCCAGTTTCCTTTAAGAGATTGAAAACATACTTCCTTTGGGTCAAAAGGATGCCCCTCTTGCTTCTCAAAACCTCAATACCTAGAAAGTACTTCAATGGTCCCAAGTCCTTTGTATGGAAATGGGAATTAAGAAAGATTTTAAAATGCGAGATTCCAGAAGCATTACTTCCAGTAATTACAATATCATCAACATATAGTACCAGAAAAATCATGCTTGCATCTGTCTGTTGGTAGAACACAGAGTGATCACACTTGCTTTGACTCAATCCAAATTTCTTGACCACACCATATAGTGTAAATTAATGGGAAGTAACCATGCATGTGAATTTTGTCAAAAATTGTTGGAATCTGCTTCCAATAATGGAGTCAACATTTGAAAGAACCGTCTTTTTGATAAATCCATGTCGCTGTACTTTCCTGTTTATGCTTTATAATATTATGGAATCGTTCGAATCACATAAAGTTTGATCGGTAATGTACGTAGAAACATTTTCACCATTTTAACAAAAAGTTTGTCTTTATCGTATTTGTACTTTTAAGCCACCACTTCTCTCTCTGTTTTTTTTTAAAAAAAAGAGGTCACCATGACAGAAAAGTTTGTTCTTCTGGAAGAAATTAAATAATAATTTATAAAAGCACAAGGGATTTGAAAAACTGCAGCTAGATCCTCAATGAAGGATTTCGGGCGTATCTAGAATCCGTTGACTCGCTAAGTACTCGCACGAAATCGGAGCATCAATTCGGACTCTGACCACGTTATATAGCAAATTCACCATTTGGAGAAGAGAACCCAGGGAGAGAGAAGTTTTTGGAAGTTTTCTTGGAAATTATTTGTAATATCCCAAAATATACTCAAAGGCTAAATGTACAGAATAGATGGTGGGATTAATGACAGAATTACCTCTGGAAAATTTTGTTATGACTTTAGTCAAGTTTCATATGCAAAATTGGCAATTTAATATTATATTGCAAGATGATATTTTACAAGATCATCTTCTTCAAAGGGCCATGATTTACTTATGACAAGAGGAAAAGTAAGAGTAAATACATATTGGCTACTAAATATGACATATGAAGACAATTTGACCAAGTTAGCAAAAGAGGAAGACTTGGTCAACAATTGCAACTAAAGTAAATAGGATATTTCAAGAGCTTTCCTCTTTCCATTTTAATAAGCTTTTCGTCCAAATCATAAGGGAAAGAGAGAGGGAGAGTTGAATTAATACCATTGTTCACCTTTCCTCAAGAAAAGTGAGTCAAAAGGATCAAAAGTATATCAAGAGAAAGGAAGAAGACTTGTTAACACAACCACTACAAAAAAAACGTGATTTAGTAGCGGTTAAAAATGGGTATTCGTAGCGGTTCTAACCGCTACCAAATAGGTTAGTAGCGGTTAGAGAAACCGCTACTAAATCGTGCGTTGCAAGCTGTTTTGTAGCGGTTTTATAAAACCGCTACTCAATCAAAAATCACCGCTACAAACTTTGTAGCTGTTAATAGAAACCGCTACAACACCCTGAGATATTTGTAGCGGTTATATAACCGCTACAAATATAAAAAATTTTATTGAGAGCTTTTTTAAAAGAGAATATGTTTTTTGTAGCGGTTTAATAACCGCTACAAATATAAAAAATGACATTTTTTATTGGTAGCGGTTAAGAAACCGCTACCAATTTTGAATTACATGAAATTAGTAGCGGTTTTTAAAACCGCTACTAATTTCATGAAATTCAAAACCGGCGCAAAAAAATTTAAATTCAGGTCTAAAAAGGCGTGTTATTTAGTAGCGGTTTAATAATCGCTACAAATATTTAAAAAGTTTTTTAAAAATATACGTTGAATTTTTTTTTGTTTTTTCAATATTATATTAAATAGTTTAATTTGTTATTATTTTATCTATTTCAATTAGTTTATTATTCAATAGTTTAACTTATTAATAAATAAAAATAAAAAATGTAATTGAATATGATTAGTATAAAAGTTATATTAATAATATTATTAAGGATAGTTAGGTAATAAGGAATTATTATGTTTTATAATATAATGTAATTGTGTATGAAAAATAGATGAAAATGAGATAGAGTTATGATATATCTAGAAAAGAAAATGGTTAGAATAAATTTTATAGAAAGGAAAGAAGTATTCTAAAAAAAATTGAAAATCTTGTTACCATATTTGATCGTATTATTCAGCTCCTCTACTCATACGAAAGAAGTTGTAAATGAGAGAAAATGAAAGAAAAGTAAGGTGAAAAGAAAGTGGGGAGTGTTTGAAATGAGTTGTGATAAGGGTATTTATAGGGATGCACGTATTATTTGTAGCGGTTAATGTAGCGGTTATTATTTAGTAGCGGTTATTTATATTTTTGTAGCGGTTTAATTTTCATCGTGCTATTTGTAGCGGTTAATGTAGCGGTTATTTTTTAGTAGCGGTTATTTATATTTTTGTTCTACAAATATTATTTTAATTTTTTTTAAATTTTTTTTTACATTTTATTTTAACACAAATTTTTTGCGTTTTTTGTAAAGACAAATTTTTTACACTTGAATTTGATCACTCATCATCGCCATCCCTACAGAAATTTTGTAGAAAAATTATTGTTATTGATGTATTATTAAATTTATAAAATTTAATTGAAATGACGTGGACATAAAAAAACTCACCGCAGTAGAGGTAAATTGTCATCGCCTTCAGGGAAGTAGTTTTCAAAATCAGCTGGCTGAAATGGCTCACTCTCGTAGGCGATGTTATCTCCTTCACCCATGTCGTAAAGGTCTCTTGGCTTTAAATGAACGACCATGTGCCAATCCCTATGCCTCTCGTCCTCGACATAATAAACCTGATGTGCCTCTGAAGCTAGAATATACGGCTCATCATCTTGAGAAATACCAGTATGAATCGGGCGTGAGAAATTGACTGATGTGATCCCTAGGTCGTCAGTTGTCAGTCCCCGAGAAGTAGTGGTATTTGCCCACAAACACTTGAACAGCGTCACGGTGAAACGGCCTTGATAATTAAGCTCGACCACATCAAGAAGCTTGCCATAGTAAGGGACGCCTCTGAACTGCATGTTGGCGTCACTGCTGCTCGCATAAATCCTTGTCCCAAATGTGCCATAAACACCCAAATTATGTGTTTGCAATCCCTGATCCCGTAAAACCGTGCAAAACTTAAAACCATTGACATTATACGCTGTAAACCGTTTTGCATGATCAAGAGGACCGATTGCGAGAGCTCTGAAATCTGGTGAGTGTGGGTTGTGGTCATTTAGTATTCTGCGCGCAAACCAGCTCGGGAATTCTCTGTGGACCCTCCTATCAACTTCCGAGGATGTCTGTGTACGGATCCTGAGCTGACGCTTGACATGACTTCTGAATTCCCTGCAATTAATAATGGAAAGGCGTTAGTGAAATGAAAGTGAGAAATGTTACGAAAGATATAGATCGAATAACATACATGTGAGTGTACAATTCTTACCGTATGAAAGGCTCAACTTGAGTGCAATTAATCAAGACATGTCTATGTGCTTGGAACTTATCAGTTGCCGTTAGTTTGAAGTTCTCAGTTGCTCCAACTGGTTTACCAACACGAGGGATAAATTCTCCTGATGTCGGCGCAGGTTCAGGACAATCGTCAACACGAGGCGGGCGGTTGAAAGCCATCTCAAGATCATCAAAATACCTTGAGCAAAAATATAGCACCTCATCCCCTATATAGCCTTCAGCTATACAACCTTCTGGCCACGCCTTATTCCTCACGTAAGATTTTAATTTCCCGAGGAACCTATGAAGTACATAAGAGAAAATTGATATAAAATGATGAAAAGGATGACTAGCAAACATTAAATACGGACAATAAATTAAAGCACATATTTAAAATGAGTACCTCTCAATCGGATACATCCAACGATATTGTACTGGTCCAGCGAGCTTTGTTTCATGAACGAGGTGGACTGTGAGGTGAACCATCACAGTAAAAAAGGACGGAGGAAAGATCATCTCCAAGTGACAAAGCGTAAGAATGATTTTCGACTGCAGCTGATCGAGCTCCTCAACGATCAAAACCTTAGAACACAACTTCCGAAAGAATGAACAAAGTTCCACCAAAACGATGGAAACATCGGGAGGAAGTGTATTCTTTATAGCCAGAGGGAGTAACTGCTGCATAAGAACATGTGAGTCGTGACTCTTCAAGCCAGCAACCTTTCGAGCCTGCAAGTCGACACATCGGGAAATGTTGCTTGAATACCCATCAGGAACTTTTAATTTCTTCAACGTCGCGAGGAACACATCATTGTTCGGTTTTGTGAGGGTAAACTTCGCCGGTGTAAATCTGTCATGCTCATCTGGCCAAGCGTCTTCACGAACTCCCATGTCGCGTAAATCTTTCCTAGCTTGAAGGTGATCTTTTGTCTTGCCGGGTTCGTTAAGCAGCGTATACAGCACATTGTCGCAAACATTCTTTTCAATGTGCATTACATCAAGACTGTGGCGAAGTAAATTAGATCTCCAATACGGAAGCGTGAAGAAAATACTTATCTTCTTCCACTGCTGAGGCGCCGAAGTCCTGCGCGTCTTTTGGCGAGTTTATGCTGAATCGTCGCTTTTTCCAAACTCGAAGTCAACATGCTCAAGCTGCTGTAAGATATCTGTACCAGACAAAGTCTGAGGTGGTCCTCTTTTCTCTGGTTTCCCATTGAAGCGATTCCGTTGCAATCTGAACTTATTCGTTCCATCGAGAAACCTCCGATGCCCCATAAAGCACCACTTTCGGCTGTGGGGAAGGCGCAATGCGTCAGAGTCAAAATTGAAAGCTGGACACGCCGACCCAGTATGCACATTCCAACCAGATAATGTGCCAAGGCTAGGAAAGTCACTGATCATCCACATCAAGGCTGCACGCATGTTGAACAAAGTCTTGCTGTGAGCGTCGTACGTCTCCAAGCCGACATTCCACAGGTCAAGCAATTCCGCAATAAGCGGTTGGAGATACACATCGATGTCATTGCCTGGTGCCTTTTTGCCTGGAATGATCATAGACATAATGAAAGAACTTTGTTTCATACACATCCAGGGGGTAAGTTGTAGGGAACTAAGACTACCGGCCAAATGCTGTAACTTGTGCTAAGATTCCCGAAAGGATTGAAACCGTCGGTCGCCAACGCAAGCCAGACATTTCTGGGGTCAGTCGCAAAATCTGGAAAGTCGTTGTCAAACGTTTTCCAAGCAGCTGCATCCTGCGGATGTCTTAATTTACCGTCTTCGTTTTTATCAACGGCATGCCACCTCATGTGCTCAGCAGTTTTAGACGACATAAATAATCTTTGTAGACGAGGTTTCAAAGGGAAGTACATGAGAATCTTTGCAGGTTTCTTCTTCTGCTTTTTCCCCTTTCGAATTGTCTTGTACCTCGATGTGTGACATCTATTACACGTCTCCCTGCTGGAATCGTCTCCCCAATACAGCATACAATCATTTGGGCACGCATCAATCTTTTGATAATTCAACCCCAACCTGTTGATAATCTTCTTGGCCTCGTAGAAGGTTGTGGGAATCTCGGCGTCGGGGAATGCATCTTGTAATAAGTCGAGCAACATTGACATTCCCTTATCTGTGATCCCACACAAGCACTTGATATGATACAATTTGATCAAGAAAGATAATTTAGAATATTTGCGACAACCTTGATATAAAGGATGATCTGCCTCATCCATCAAGCTGAAAAAATCCCGAGCTGCTTCATTCCCCATAAAAGCCGGCTCAGAGCCGTGCACTTCTTCGTTGAAGTTGTCGCCTTGAAATCCAAACGCATCACGCACAGCATCATTCACAGGATCATCTCCATCTACTTGAACACCTACTTGAGAACTTCGAGGAAGAGCATCGTCATATCTAATGCCGGCCTTCTCACCATGAACTGCCCAGAACGTATAGTCCTCAGGGAAAGGCTTCACAAGCAAATGTTCATTCACAACATTTCGTGCATGCCACTTCTTGAACTTGCATTTCCGACACGGACAGACGATCTTGCCGTTACAGCTGGCATGAGTGAATGTGAAATCCAAGAAACTGTTTAATCCGTACAAATATTCAGGAGAATTACGTGGCAACCTTATCCATGATTTATCCATAGCTACAAGTGAGAGAGAAGAAAGTATAGAGAAGAAGATGAGTGAGAAGATAATGACGAATGCCTAGAACCTTATATTCTGAAAATCCAACGTTTCTAATTTTGTAGCAGTTATTAAACCGCTACAACAACCGCTACAGAAATTCCAACGTTTATAATTTTGTAGCGGTTATACATATAAAACCGCTACTAATATTCAAGTCGTTAATTGGTGGGAAATTCAAAATGTACTTGTTGAGTATTAGTAGCGGTTATATATATAGAACCGCTACAAATGTTCAACGTATTAGTAGCGGTTATATATATTAAACCGCTACTAATATTAAAGCCGTTGGACATTAAATATAATAATAATTTTCTAATTTGTAGCGGTTATACATAACATAACCGCTACAAATGTGCACAAAGGCGGCAAATTTCAAAATTCAAATGATTTGAGTGTTTGTAGCGGTTCTTAGTGAATAACCGCTACAAAGATAGATATTTGTAGTGGTTTCTGAAGGTAAACCGCTACAAATATCTATATACATTTGTAGCGGTTATTAGTTTATAACCGCTACAAATATGTATCTTTGTAGCGGTTATCCACTAAGAACCGCTACAAATATCTATCTTTGTAGTGGTTATCCACTAAGAACCGCTACAAATATATATATACTTTTTTTTTTAAATTTAGATATAAATAATTCATAAATTATTTCAACGCGATCTAATAATATAAGTATAATTATATAAAACACAATAAGAAAATTCTGAAATAAAAACTCATAAATATTTACAAATGTTTAAACAAAAGAAAATGTCCTAAACTAAGGAGCTGGGGGCTGATCCTCTGGTGCTCTCTCAGGTGGGGCTCCCTCAGATGCCGCTGGATCGGGCCGCTGCGCAGAGTGAACCGCACCATCGTCATCAGCAGGAGGAGGAGCTGTAGCAGGAGTAGTACTCGGGACGACGTAGCGAGGGACAGGGGGAACCGCTGGATGCTGCTCGTCCGGGAACAGGCGACTCTATGCTCCCTCGAGCATGGTGTTCGCGATCTCACGCCACTGCGTCTGCTGAGCGTACATCGCATCTGCATGCATCTGCAGCTGCTGCTGCTGCTGCAGCTGCATCTGCTGCTGCTGCTGCGCCATCTGCTACTGCGTTTGCTCCAAATCTGACCGCAGCTGGTCAATAGACTCGTCCCTCCGACGTCTGACCCCTCTAGAGCTACCAGCCTCAGAGGCGGTGCTCCTGCCGTAGACCATGCTGGGTCTGGCGCCTATCCCCATACCCCGAACGCGTCCGGGGTGCTCAGCCTGAGCCAGACCTGCCTTCAAAGGAGCCGTCGGGTCTACTGACCCCTGTGACTCCTCAGGCTGGGTCTGTCGCAGCTCATCCTGCGACTGCTGCATCCGCTTCTGCCATTTTATGAAACAATTAATAATTACCATTTTTCATTATTAACTTATTTTTATAAAAAATATAATAATAAAATTACTTACAATGGCCGCCTCCGCCTGCTGAGAGGTCGCAGTCCCGTCACGGTGTCTGTGTGTGATGGCGTACAGCTCCGCATAGTCCGTCTGACAGTTCTCCTGCTGTGCCTTCGTCTCCTGAAACAATTACAAAACAATTAGTATTATGAAATAAGCAGCTAAAAGTAAGTGAAGCACTTGAAAAGTTACCAGCTCGCTGTATGTAACACCCCGAATTCTGAGACTTGAGCTTAGAGAATAAGCCTGAGATAAGTGGACTGCTAAGCCCCGGTTTAGCAAAATCCCAAATTGTGATTATGGGTTAATGACTCCAAAAGTGGATGTCATTAGTGATAAATGAACCCTTTTGGAGATTATGGTGTGATTTGGCACCCGATGTGATTCGTATGTGTTCTGATCAGCGCCGAAACCCTGTATTTAAGCTCAATTATGGATTAACATCTAAATTGACTTAAAATAGAGGGAGGGCATATAATGTGGTGATATGGAAAGATATGAAGTGTTTGGTGGTGATTCAATGTGAATTGCCATAATCAGGGGCAAAACGGTAAAGTTACCGACCAATTGGTCAGTTACCGAAGAGGAAACTCATTGGTAACTTCAAGATCAATGGTTAGGATTGATTTGTGTGAAAGATCAAGAGGTGGAATCATGTGTGCATGTGCCTATGTGAGCTCATGGAGGATGTTGCAAGATGTTGACATGTGGCCAATTGTTGACCCTTGGATTTGGGTCAAATGTTCAAAGTTTTTCCTCTCTTTTCTCTCCCTTATGTGGACGGTTTTTGGCCCTAAAAAGCTGCTCCCTTCTTCATCATCTTCATTTATTCATCATCTCATCTCTCTCATGTTTCTCCATGGCGCCCAAGAGGAGGGAGAAAAGAGAAATCAAAAGGTGAGTTTTTGGTTGGCTTAATGTCCTCTAATGCTTAAACACCTTTCTATAAAGTTGTTCATAGTGATGAGAGCTTCATCTCTATGGTTTTAGATTCTTGATTGAAGGTGTTTGATGGCTTGAGGAAATTTGGAAAGATGAAGAATCAAAGAATTGGTTTGGGAAAGAGGAAGAGGTGAGTATTTGAAGCATTTTGATCCAAGTTTTGTGAATTATGGTTGAGCATTGTGAATTTCGAATTTTGCCCTGATTTTCATGTGATTTTTTATTGGATGAATTGGATTGTGTTTGATGATGAAAATGGTGTCATATTATGTTTTGGCATCATTGAAATTGGTTTTGAATTTGAAATGGAAAGAGATTGTAATGTAGAGTTGGTATTGTGAATTGTGTGACATGTTGCAATTCATTGTGAAACATGTCAATATAATGTGAATTTGGTTGATTTGGCATTTCCAATGGATTCCTTGTGAAATTTTGTGTGAGAATGATGTTTGATATGAAAATTGGACCATTGGAAGCCAAATTGTAAAAACTGGAATTCTGTCTTTTGAGGTTCTGTTCTGGGCAGTTTTTTTGTGTGGACGTTTTGACTGGGCAAATGAAGTCAGAAAATTCTGAAACTTTCCAGTCTTGAAGTTCACATCTTAAGCTTCAAAATGGACATATAAATTGTGCCATTTCGTTTTGTGAACTGAGATTTATGTTTGCCCAAAGTTTGATGTCGAAACTGGGTGCAAATCTGGAACAGCAAGGCAATTTCGTGGAAATCTGGATTTGTGTGGTGATTTCTGGTAATGAGACATATTTTTCCCATAAAGGGGACTTGAATATCTTTCAATGGGCTTTGGAATCACCTTGTTTCAAGTTTTCTAGACCAAGTTATGAATTTTTGAAGTTTCCTTGGCTGCAGCAGAAAATCCTGGCTGCAGCATAAAAGTTTCTGTGTGTGTCCTGGCCGCAGCCAGAAATTCTTGGCTGCAGCCAAAATGTTTCTGTGACGTTTTTAGCCATTTTTGGCTGCAGCCAGAGAATTCTTGGCTGCAGCCAGAACCCAATTTTCAGCATTTTGAGATTTTGAAAGGTGATTTCCAACCTAGTACGTCCCAATCCTTTAGGCTTTCGTTGAGCTTATTTTAGCCACCTAAAGGGTGTGAATGGTAACCAACCTTAAGTGATATGAAATTAAGGATTTGGAATAGAGAATAACCCTATGTCCTTGATTTGATTATAGGGTTGATGTTCGCCCTGAACGTGGTTTGGTATTCGTTCTGATCGCGAGTAAGCGGAGCTGGAGCTTACGTGGAAAGAGTGTAGGGAACTTACCTCTTTTGCATGCTTTGATATTTGTGTTTGTGTTTTGATGCATGTATTGCTTTGCTTGATTATGTGAAACATGTATGAATGATTGTAGCTCTGTTTCTAGTTATGCTATGGCCATGAGTATGTTGTTGAAACATTGAGCACGCAGATATGTCATTATGTGAACATGAGATATGTATTGCAAGCATGTCATGCATTAAACACATATCATACATGCATTTAGGTATTTGTTTCCTACTGAGATTCTCTCGAATCTCACCCTCCCCTGCTAACCTTTCAGACAGGGTAGTGGATCAAGAATGGAGCATGCAGCTAAGGGCGTTGAGGACTTCCTTCGGGTTGTCATTCTGGTAGTTGGTTATCATCCCAGATGGGATATTTGTATTTGGATGTGTACATATGGATGAGTATATTTGGTTATGTATTTGAAATGAGTTGTTGGATATTTGTATATGTATGAGAAAGATTTGTGTAATCCCCATATAAGGGCTTGTATGGGCGAATGTGCCCTATAAAGCTTGAGTTAATATATGGAAACCGGGATTGCCGGGATTATTTTTGTGTACTCTGATTTATTATGAATGTGATATTCCGCGTAGTAATTGTATTCGAAAAGTGATTATGAGACCAAGTTTATAAATGATTTCGAAAAGTAATTGTGAAAACCCCGTCTGGTAGATGGGTTTGTAAATTGTTATTTGTTTCTTATTGGTCTCTATTTCACTTTAATTGCGTAATTCGGATATAATTACGGCAGGGGGTTACACTGTAGGTCACAGCAAAGGTCTTCGATCCTGCTGTGTGGTGGATCGTCTGCTGCGCCCGGATCCCGGCGTTCCTCTGAGAGAGCTCCTGGAAAAAAAAATAATTAAATGTATTATAAAATTTAAAATTAAATACAAATTAAATTGAAATTATAATTTAATATTTAACAATTAGAAAATTATATATCAAAAATATAATAAATACATTACTTGCGCCTGAGGGCTCCTCCTGAACTGGACGAAACGCGCCAAGTCGTTCGGCGGCACGCCGTCCGGGACCCTCTCCTGCAGCTGCTCCAGAGGCATCGTCCCATCCCCATCCACCTTGTAGAAGAGACGGTTCCTCTTGTTCCTCCAGGCGTCGCCCATCTTCACGAGGGCGTACCTCTTCCGGTTGGCCCGGACGGCAAACCGCAGCTGAAAAAAATACATTTAAATATCAATAATTATAAAAATCATAATTTAAATAAAATAATTAAATAGAATTAATTACAAAAAATATTAATTAAATAGTTTTAATTACCTGAACCACCTCCTCCCAAGCCTGGTCCTTCGGCCCCTTCGGAATGTGCCTCCACGTCGGGAAGTGAAGGGGGAACCGCATCCAATTCGCTCCCAGGTCGCTCAGGAAGCGGTTGAGCAGGTGACCCCCATTGTGGATCGGCTGGTCAGTGCCCTCGTTCCCCGGCACTATAACTCGCAGGGACCGGTCCATGCTGTTCAGACCGGCCACATCCAGCCTCCTCGTTGACACGTTCCCCTGCTCATCTTCACAGTTGACCGCACGTTAGATAAATTATAATTCAAAGTTTACATTTCTAATTTAAATAAATAATTTACTAAATTAAAAAATTAATTTACCTTCGACCTGCACCTCAAACCCAGTCAACCGCGAAGACGACCCTCGTGGGTTGTTCTGCTCCCGAGCGTCCTCCTCATCGAGGAACTGCTCCATCTCCCTGAACCCAATCAGGATCTCGAACTCCTCCTCGTTGAGGAAGTCCTCAACGCTAATCTCTGGCCCCTCCACCTCAGGCACCTCTGCTGCGGTCGTCGCCTGTGGGATCGTCTGCTGTGCCTGTGGGGGGATGGGCTGAGATGCCGCGGTAGCCCTGCCTGCGCGCTGCCCCCTCCCTCTGCCCCCTCCCCGGCTGCTGCCGCCCCGTAAAGTCGGTCTGGGGACCTCAGGGGCCTTCCCCTTATCCTGTCCTGAAGCCATCTCAACTGTAAAAATTAAAAAAAAAATTAGTCATATTATTTTATTCAAAAATATAATAAAAATACAAATATAAATAAAAATACGTGTTATATACGTACCTCAAGTGCGAATACTGCGGAATACTGAGCAGAAACTCCTAAAGAGACGTCTGAACGCTCAAATCTCGAAGAAATCACTCAGAGAAACCTCAGGAAACAAAATGAGCAAAATGAGAAATGAAGGAAGTGGAGGTTTAAATAGGTCAGCTATTAGTAGCGGTTATTAAAATAACCGCTACTCTAACCGCTACAAATAATTAAATTTGTAGCGGTTCTATAATAATCGCTACAAAACTTCACAACGTTTGAAATTCTGTAGCGGTTATTGCCCAGAACCGCTACAAATGTCGAGACTCTTGAAATTCTGTAGCGGTTCTGGGCAATAACCGCTACAAAATTCTGACCTTTGGTATTTTGTAGCGGTTTTTGTGCATTAACCACTACAAATAAACCGCTACAAGTTTTGGCGGGAAATTCGCGCCAAATTTGTAGCGGTTTTTTGTAGGAAACCGCTACAAAAAATCTTGCCGCTACAAATTTGTAGCGGTTTAGGTGAAAACCGCTACAAATACAATAATTTGTAGCGGTTATATTAAACCGCTACAAGTCCACCGCTACAAAATACCTTTTTTTTTGTAGTGAACTCCCTCCCCTCAAGTCAATTATTTCGGCTATGTCATCAAGAAAGAAAGAGAAAAGATGAAGCAAAGATTTCTTGGCACATTTTGGACGTCCAATACATGAGTAAAGAAAAGACTTGATGAAAGGGAAAAAAAACTCAAGTTGAATTGTTACAAGTATTTGACCAAGGTGAATCAATTTTGACCACAACTTTTTACCACCTTTGGACCACAATTTCAGCTGCCTCTTTAAGTGATAAGGGAAAGGAAAATCTGATCATTTATCACTCTCTCTCTCCATCTTCAAGTCGGTTTGCAGAAGCCCAAAACGTGGAGGAAGAAAAGCAAGGTTTCAAGGTGAGTTTAATCTTGATTTTTCACCTCCTTAACCTCATCTATGGCTCAAGTGTCCTTCATAAACATTGTTCCTCTTGATAAGGGCTTCATTTCTATGGTTCTAGAATTTCAATAGGAGGTGTTTTGTGCCATCATCCAAGAACAAAAGCTGAAAAACCAAAGAAAGGAGCTAAGGAGAAGCAAGAGGTGAGTATTAGCATCAATTTGAGCTATTGGTTGTGTTGGTTGAATGAGTATTTTGGCATGTGTAAATCTGCCCTGATTTTTGCCAAACAAGGGTTTGGGTAATTCATGATGGTTTTTTTTGTGTTATTGGTGGTTTAGGATGATTGGAAACCATTTGACATAAGTTTGATGTTGAAATTGGAAGTTGGTAATTGTTGGAATTTATTTTTGATTTTTCTGCCAAAACAGGACATAGAGAATGAGTGGGAATTTGTTAATTTTGATGTTACCATTGTGTTCTACACAAAAAATTATATGGGAATAGCCCAGGGTTGTGAATTTTGGGTCATTGAAACTCAGTGTAAATTTGGGTTTTCAGCCTAAACAGAATTCCAGCGAAGTACTCTACTTGTGTGGTGTTTTTGGATAACCAAATGATCTCTAAAAATTATGAAAATTTTTAGTCTTAAAGCTAATATTCCAATCATAAGGATAAAATTCCTTAATTGGACCCATACTTTTCTATAATTACATAATAGTCCCAACTGAATTGGGCTTGGGCCTTGATCTACCAAGAGTGGACCAGGCATATTCCAACACTCAATATACGAGATATAATTATATGCCATGAAAAATAAAATTAAATGATTTTAGGGAAATTTAAGCTTGAGTTCTTACAGTTTTCCTTGATTTTGAATCAAGTCCTTCAACTTTTTTTTTTTTTTTTATTGAATCCCCTATATAAGTGGCAACACCGTTAAAGTCTCTCTTTTTTCCCCCTTTTCATCTGTGGTCCTCGGTAGAAGTTGGTAAAAAGGGTCAACACGGTCCTACAGGGCCGGCCCTTCACGGGTCAAGAAAAATAGTAATTTTTCAAGGCCCAGCCCTTAAGCATAAAGGCTAGGGCCAGCCCTGTATAGGGCTGAAGCTATTTTAACAATCTTTTACTATTTTTTTCAACATTTTTTAAAGGAATAAAATTACAACAATGAAAGTCCTAATTTAACATATAAATATTGCCAAAATTAATGTTTAAACGGTACGCATCATGCTACAAACAAACACAGTCACTAAGTTATAATCAAAGGTAAACTATTGTCCACATATCATAATTACAAATAATTAATGAGAAGACTTAACAAAATTTTAGGCCCGTATGGTTTTTTAAAAAAATTATTTATATGGTAATAATATTATTGATTTTTTATACATTGTTAATGATGTTGCAAATATTTAGTTGTTATTATCTTGTTTAGAATTAAGTTTCATAAGAACATCTTGTATTAAGAATCCTAAAAATTTAAAACTTCTAAGAGATATTTCTTTTTTCATAAGTATACTAATTTTGAAATGTATAAGTAGTTAACAAAATAAACAACACAAGATATAAATAAAGGATATTGTTTTGCTTGTTGCTTTAGCAAAGGATATTTGTTTGCTCTTTCGAGTTTCCAGCCCCAGAGGACCAAAGTTCGAAAAATCGGCCAAGCTCATTGGATCAACCCATTTAAGCCCTGAATTTGTAAAGTCAAAGTGGGCCTAAATACGTTTACAAAAAATAAATTTGTATATACTGTATTGGAGGATATTTTTCTAAATAACTTTATACATACATACATATATATATATATATATTTATATATATATATATATATAATTCTAACTCTATTTATTTTCCCCCGATATTTTACTAAACTGTGGTATAAAATCCAAACTACTTGGTTTCCCGTGATGGTCCGCTCATGGTTTCTTTTCTATTTGATTGATTATCTTTATGAATTTCAATGTTTGGCTGGTGATCAACAACTAACCATTTATACTAATTATTAATTATATAATAAACCATCACAAAATTTTACTCAATTCATATTATATATAAACTTCCCCTTTAGGTCTTTAGATCTTGTGAACAAACCTGGTGTCTTCACAAGGGCCACATCTTATAATTAGGTATGAGCATTGTTGTCAAGCTCGCAAATTGACTCTTCGAGTTTATTATTTTTACGTTTCTAGCTTGCTTACAAAATCGTATCAAGTCATAGGTAGACTCGTGTAAGTTGTAAACTTGGTTAAACTCACGAGTTAGCTTTTATTATTAAATAGCTCGATTTGATCATGCTCACTGACTTTATATATGAATTCAATAGAAATTTATTTGCTAAGTATGATAAATGATGAATATTAATGGATTTAATTTTAATTATTTGGATTTCAAATATATTTAAATTAAATTGTTGTCATTTTTTATATTTAAATTATTTAATTATACACTATTAATACCTATTTAATGATGAAAATTAACTCTTACGAGTTTACGATTCAAGTACACTATATGTGTTTATGTGACTATCACAAGTTTATTTAAACAAATGAATTTGATAACGTTGGTAAGAGCATACCTTTTTTGTTTTTGTCTTTGTCTCTAAATTCCCCCTATCTACTATCTAATAACTTAAACTCTATGTGTATTTAAAAAAAAAAAAAAACCTTATACTCTATCTGATTTCTTAATCTTGAAAATCAATTCATCAATGAGATATTTTATTTTTTCTTCTTCATTTTTTTATTTTTATTTTTTTTAATGGCACACAGCCTCATTTTCGTAATCAGGGGTTAATCAATGAGATATTTTTTTTATTATTATTTTGAATTTTTCTTTTATGGTCATTTAGTGCAGAGAATTGAAGACTTTCTCAAACATCCATTGCAATCCATAAATGACATTGACGAGTAAATAACCATAAATGATATTTATTTAGTTTTCAAAGGAGATTTTTCCAACTTAACAATCAAGAAATTTTTTTTATATTAGTTTTTGGTGGGGCTTGGACAAAGACAATATTGTTTTCTAGATAGATAGGAGATTTCTGTAATTTAGAAAGGGGGTTAGCGTATTTACTTAAAAAATAAATATCAAAATATATATTAAAGAATTTTTCTTATGATTTTCTTTTTGTCAGATAAGCGAGAAGTGGAAATTGATAACAAAGGCTAATTAAATTTCCTTCCCGTATGGAGGATGAAGAGTATATCACCTTCAAATAAGTTTGCTCAGTTTCTGTACTCAAAAGAAGATTATTTTTTAATACGATATTTAGAAAAGTAAATTTAATTTTTTTAATAAAATTACAAATAAAAACTTGAAATTTATGTACTGTTTTAATCAAATCAAGATTATTCAAATCTCATTGCAGTGCTGACTTTTGGCATAATCTAATAGCTCAAAATTACACACACAAACACAAGTGATCCTAATAAAGCCATTCATTACGTGATTTTTCTTGCGAGTTCCTCTTCTTTGCTCCAAGCCAAGGAAATAAAGAATCAGGTTATTTTGGGGTTCATAGGATTGTAACTTGAGCATGGAAAAAAATTATTAATTTGCTACACGTTCTTTATTGTTTGCCAATTAATTTGGATTCTTATTAAAATTGTAAAAAAATTCATTGCAATAACTGTCCATTTAAAACATTGTAACTTCCTACCCATGATTTGAAAACAAAAAGTAATAGCTTTTAAAAAGCTATTGGACAATTCAGCAAGATTGCAGAAATGTCTACCTATCTTGTGTTACTATACACTTACGTGCTGCATTATCTTCCAGCCATCTTCATCAACAACATTGTCAAGCACTATGTCTTGAAGGGCCACAAGAGTGGTTTCAATCAAAGTTTCATCGTTCGTTGGTAATTCGTCGTGGGTTTCCGATCATCGCGTTCATCTAGCCAGCCTTAGTTTCAATTTGTGGGTTTCAACTCAACGTCACTTAATGATTTGAGCGCGACAGAGGATGTAAGAGGGGAAGGGGGGACGTTCCTTCTAATGGCACTTTTGTCTTGTCACAATTACTTATTTTTCAAATTAATTAAAAAATCATTTCATCCTCCTAACCCAGTAATATCATACCAAACAAAAGCATGGTAATCAAGATTGCACACAATATATATTGCATTACATTTGATAATTGGACAAGCCCGTAATTACTGAATAATAAAACTCTCATTCACTGAAAGAAAAATAATACAACTAGTCCTTATAATTAGACGCCTGATATCCTACATGGGCACAAATAAGAATTGTACCTTCCTAACAGATTACACATAACTAATACTAAAATACATATTTACAAAATCAATTATTCTCAACACTCCCCCTCAAGCTAGGAACTCTGTATTCACAAGTTCCTAGCTTGCTAAGTATGTACTCATCACTACAAAAAAAAATAAAGAATTAGTGATGGAATGTCATTCCGTCCCTAATCCGTCACTAATTTAGTGACGGAATGACATTCTGTCACTAATTAGTGACAGAAAAATTTGGTAACTAAATTCCGTCACTAATTTTAGTGATGGAATTAGCGACGGAATGACATTCTATCACTAATCCGTCTCTAATTCCGTCATAAAAAATTAGCGACGGAAAAATTCCGTCCCTAATCTGTTACTAATTTCGGTCAAAACTATTTTGTGACAAAATTAACGACGGAAATTTTCCGTCACTAATTTCCGTCGCTAATCCATCCCTAATTTCCATCACTAACAGTTAACTTTTTCAATAATTATATTTTTTATAATTATAAATTTGTTAAATTATTTAAATTTAAAATATTAAATTATTATAAAAATATAATATAAATATTAAAATAAATAAAAATTATTAATTCATATTTGTTATTGAAATTGAAATTATAATATAATATATTTGAAATTTTAATAATAAATTATATATAAATAAAAATACAAAGTTTATAAATACAAACAAAAAATAAAATATATAATAAAATGAATAAAAAAAGATATTAATAATAAAAAATTTAGGTAGAATATTTACATAAAATGAAATAAGAAAACTAATTTGAAAAAAAATATATATATATATATATATGATTTTGCATTTAAATTACATAGGTTCTTCTTAGCTCAACTGGTAAAGGCACTGGCATGCGCGTGAGAGGTCGTGGCTTCAAATCCCAACTTGGCCACAAAATGCAACCAATTCTTGACTTGGACACATGGCAGGTGACGGTGGGTGACATGTGGCGGTTGATCAGGACACGTGGCAGGTGACGGTGTGTGACATGGACACATGTCGGCCATGGGTACACGTGGCGGCAGTCAGTGAGGGACAGTGGAGGCTTGTGGTGAGGACATGTGTCATTTTAAATTATATAGAAAAAAATATTTTGCGATGGATTAATAGGCGACGAAAATTCCTTCATTAATTAGTGACGAAAAATTTCATCGCTAATTAGGGACAGAATTTAGCAACAGAATTTTTGTCACTAATTAGCGACGGAAATTTTCCTTCTCTAATACGTCACAAATTAGCGACGAAATTCAAAATTCCGTCATTAATCAATTAGTAATGGTATATTTACCGACGGAACAAATTCTATCGCTAATCTCTATCGCTAAAATGATTAGTGAGAGAATTTCCGTCACTATATTCCGTCATTAATTTGATGTTTTTTGTAGTGCATGTTGAGGGCCTCCCAATGCTTTAGTAAGATTATCTACCAAATTCTCTAATGACCTAACATGTTAAACAGAAATCATCCCTTTCATCAATTTCTCACGCACAAAGTGACAATCAACCTCGATATGTTTTGTGTTCGTGAAATATAGGGTTTCTAGCAATATGAACAGTAGCTTTGTTATCACAATGAACCTTAACTAGTTCTACATTCTGTAAATGCAGCTCTTTGAATAAGCCTGCAAGCCAAGTAAGTTCTGATGTAGCCTTTGCTAATACACGATACTCAGCCTCAGCTGAAGATGTTGACATTGTATTCTGCTTCTTAGATTTCCAGTTGATTAGTGATCCTCCTAATCTGACAAGAAAACCTATGACAAAACTCCTTGTGTCTTGGCAGGCTGCATGATCTGAGTCACAAAAACACTCTAATTCCATAGGGCTAGTTGTTGACAGAAATATTCCATGACCAGGGGTATCCTTGAGATACTTTACTAATTTGAGGGCTCCCCTCATATGTGACTCATTAGGTGTTTGCGTAAATGGACTCAATACTTGAGCAGAATAAGCTATGTCAGGTCTGGTCAATATTAAGTAAAGTAGCTTCCCAATAAGTCTGCTATACAAGCCCCCATCTTGCAAAAAATAATCATCCTTTGTTTGCTCCCCTGTAAGTCTTAAATTATGTTCCATAGGTGTGAACGCCACCCCTGCCTTGTCCAGCCCTATTTGCTCCACAAGTTCTGAAGCATATTTTCTTTGGTTTAAGAGTATCCCATCTTTAGATCTCAAGACCTCTAAGCCAAGGAAATACTTCAATGTTCCAAGGTCATTCATTCTAAAATGATGCTATAAAAATTGTTTTGCATCATTTATGGCTTGCATGTTGTTTCCTGTAATCATTAATCATCTACGTATGCAAGAACAAACACCATATCATGTTTAGTATGTTTTTGAAACAGTGCATATATAGTCATACTTACTTTGCTCAAAACCCCCTTCTATTAATAGCTCCCCCTGAGTGTACGTTTCGGTATCCTGAAATGGAAATATATTCTCGAGAAAAGTAACATATCTAGACACTATAAGGGACTTGGACCTTATATTATATAAAATGTAACCCTTTTGTATAGTTGGATAGCCAAGAAAAATGCAAGGTTTAGCTTTAGGTTGAAGCTTATCTGTATTAGTCAATTTTACTACATAAGCAGGACAACCAAAACTTTTTACATGAGACAAGTTAGGAGGCTTACCATGCAACAATTCCTATAGAGTCTTATATGCCAACGCCTTGGAGGGAGTTCGATTAATTAAATATGTGGAAGCCCTAATTGCCTCCCCCCAAAACTTAATGGACAAATTAGATTGAAACATGATAGCCCTACAAACATCAAGAAGGTGTCTATGCTTCCTTTCCACCACCTCATTTTATTGGGAAGTAAAAGGGCAAAACCTTTGGTAAATTATTCCTTTACTTTCCAAAAAATCCCTTACTTTATTGAAAAAAGGACCAAAGCCAGGTCCTAGGACTTTTCCCCTCTTAATTTCCTTCCCATCCAAATACAATTAAAACCAACTTTACATATTCTTCCAAATCTGTCCCTTTCCTCGATTGAGCCCTTTGCCTTCAATTTGGGCCCCCCATGGAATCCGTCAAGCAAATATCACTTCGACCTGTCAGCTTGTCAGGTCCTCACTGCATCACAGTGGGTTACGTTCTCTTCTTCGGATAACCTGAAATTCGAAATGTTCACCACCCGTTTCTCAATATACAATGTGCTCAGCCAACCTCTGCTTAATTTGCAACTTGCTTGTAAGGCGTGATATTGAAACAGTGAAACCTCCAAAAATGATTGTAAGTCTCAATGTCAAGGTGGTCCATGTATAGGTGGGGTGGTTTATATATATATATATATGAATATGTGCCTGTATATATTCCATGCGATACTTCAAACAACAGCTAGAATGTAAGTGCCAAACTTTTAACATCTATTCTTAGGGGGCTATTCTTGCTTATCCTTGCACTCGCGCACTCACGTCGATCTTTTATCCTATGTTGGATTGGGAGAAAATTAGGGGGAAAGAACACTAAAAGGGAAAACTGCCACCATTTTTGGAAAATTTCCTTTCTAGCTTCCCCCCATTTTCCTTTCACTTTTGTCTTTATCCAAACATAGCCTTTAGCATCAGCTGTGACCCCAAAACACTAATCAAAAGTAAGACCTCTAAATTATTTTACCGGTTACAAAGTTGAGAAAAATTATGCATCGTCAAATACCTTTTTAACATTGAAATAATAGCCAATAATAAAAGAAAATAGAAACATAAAGAAAAGAAAAAGGGCTAATATAATGTTTGGTTCTTATAGTACAGTTTACCCTCATTTTAGTTTTGGTCCTTTTAGTTTCAAACCATAGATTTTGGTATTTGTTGCTTCTTTTCTGTAAAATCGTTAGTCTTTATAATGTAATAAGGACTTTGACGGTGTTAAATATGTTGACATGTCACTAACACTGTCAAATATGTTGATGTGGCTTGATAACCAACAAGCTGATGTGGCAAAATAATTATAAACTTATAATTTTAAAACATTTAAATATTAAAAACAGTTCATATAAATCAACTCATTGAAAACAGCCCAAGTCCATGAATTTCACCATGGAGGATATCTTCCAAGCCACAATAAACTTCTCCCGTGCTTACAAGGTTGGTCAAGTTGGTTTTGGTACGGTATAGAAGTCAATCTCTTGGATGGAATTTTTTTTTTGGGTAAACCGCTTGGATGGAATTATTGTTGCAAAAGGATGTTTTTATCTAACCCCAAGAGGCCAACGATGCACCGTGGGGGAGGAGGAAGGAAGGGGCTGATGGGTGGGTTGGGGAGGGTCCCCCCCTTTTTAACAACAAAAATTCAGGATGATAAATAAGGTTAAAATTAAATTAGGTATTTTTTTTATTGCTCAGTTAGTATTTTTCAATTAAAAAATTAAACTTGCTTCATTAGTATTGCCCAGTTACCACTTAACTTTACTTAATTAGCATTTTCTGTGAGTACGTAACATTAATGTTGTTAAGTTTTAAGGACTAAAATGCACTTTATAAATTTAAGGGACTAAAATGCTACCTTATGTAAACTTAAAGAACCAAAATTACATTTTAACCTTTCAATTTTATTCATTAGTCACTCCAGAGTTCTTAATGGAAAACCTACTTTATAGTTGAACTAGAAAGTAGTTGATTATTTCAATATATAAAACTCTAATTATAAAACCACACAAAGCACCATGTGTTTAACTTGTGGGCTTTGCAACTTGCTTCGAAGATACAATAGCATTGGAATTTCTTGGAGAAAAGGGGGGAAAATTTATATTGGACGCTGAAAAGAAAATTATATTGTGGTAAACATTTGTACATGCCATTGATAATTCTGAAATTATTGGGAATGACAAAGTGGTACACACACTGTACCAAAAAAACAAAAGTGGTCCACGCAACGTTGTGAAGCGTCCGACACGATGACAAAGTGATCTATCCACATGTAAGTCCATCACCCATTGAATCCTGATTCCTTATCCTCTCCTTCAACAATTATTTCCTCATCTAGGGTCCCACCAAGCTTTGTCTTCTCTGCTTTGCTCAGCATCCCCAACAAAGATTCTAAGCCCAGTATCACATCACCCATGGATGGCCGTTCGTTCCCATTATTCTCTAAGCATTTTAATGCAATCTCAGTATATACCTCTAAGCACTCTGGCGTCATACTTTCCCTCAAGATTGGATCCACTGTTTCGTTAATCTCATTCTCATCAACACATCTTCGAAACCACTCTACAAGGTTTTGTCGTTCCCTCTCCACTGCTCGGAGAATAGGTGGCCTCCCACATAATGCCTCTAGCATGACAACTCCGAATGAGTACACGTCCGACTTATCCGTCAATATTTGTAATGTGTAGTATTCAGGATCCAAATATCTAATGCTTCCTTTCACTAATGTGCTTATGTTGATGTTAGATCTCGTCATACCCGCAGGTCCTATTTTGGATAATCCGAAATCTGAAATATTGGCCATCCAGTTTTCATCTATTAATATGTTTGTCGACTTGACGTCACGATGAATGATTGCATGCTTTGCCCCTGTATGTAGGTAATGCAGTCCTAGCGCAGTACCTAGGCAAACTTCCAACCTTTGATTCCAAGTAAGTGGTTGGTTTTGAGAATCGTAAAGATGGTCACGAAAGGTCCCACGAGCCATGAACTCGTATACAAGGATCATTTCGTTGTCATCGTTGCAATAACCAATGAGAGATACCAAATGATGGTGACGAAGTTGAGAGAGCATTTCAATCTCAGTTTGGAACTCTTTGACCCCTTGTTGTGAACCTTTTTTTAGGCGTTTGATTGCCACAAGAACTGAACAATGGTCAATTTGGCCTTTATAGACATTGCCAAACCCTCCAACACCGATAATTGAACCATGATCGAAATTATTAGTGGCTGCTCTTACCTCGCTTATTGAAAAGCAACGACACAAATCGGATTGTAACAGTGAGGATTTGTTGGTTTTTGACGTCGATACTGATTTCGGTTCCCACTTTGAATTTCCTTTGTTGATTGCAGGTCTAGCCAATCGACAATAAGTTAGCAAAACAAGGAGGGATAGAAGAATAAA
This sequence comes from Inga oerstediana, assembly GCA_963210345.1. Taxonomy (NCBI): domain Eukaryota; kingdom Viridiplantae; phylum Streptophyta; class Magnoliopsida; order Fabales; family Fabaceae; genus Inga; species Inga oerstediana. The sequence goes on from OY723400.1 coordinate 77,172,779, forward strand.
GCCAGAAGTTGATCCCACGACTATGGAAATTACTCTAATTTTTTGTGGGTTCCTGCCAGATGCCCTCGGAAGCAATGAGGAGGAAGGACGTTGGTTGGGATTGGAACCTCCCAGATTGTTGTTGGAGTCATTTATTTTAAGAATTTCAATACCATTCAATAACACATCTCTGTAAGAACTTCTTGTAGGTGGGTCTGGTTGCAACTTAATTGAAAGATTTAGCTTCTTTAAGCTTCCATTGATCGGCATCAGCACTGCATAGTCCCTATGGAGTGGAACTAGTTTATGATTCTGAGTCCACCTCATCACATCGGCGACAAACTCCACCAAATTATCATTTATGAAGATTTGAAAAACTCTGTCTCTAGCTTTTTCAATGTGTTCATCAAACTCACAAAAATGCAATCTCACCAAATAAAGAAACTCCGAGTCAACTTCAAATTCCCAAGTCACATTAAATTTGGATGTTTGTTTCATCCCATAGTGTCGGGCAGTCATGTATACTTCATCAGGTGCAAAATAATTTTGATCATCTCTGTAGAGTGGTATGTGTATTTAATGGTTACTGGGTTAGATGCCAACATGTCCCTTTTTCTTAACCCAGTGAGTGTATTTACTTTCATATTATGTAATTTCTTTCATTGTATACATAGTTTTTACCCAAATAATTCTATTATCGTTATAGTTATTGGTATTATAATTATTCATCTCTGATTTCTGTTTCTGTCTGTAGACCAATTGTATTATCCTTCTGTTATTACTAGAAAATTGATGAAATGAATTCGTAATTTTAAACATTTTATTCATTGGTATATTAAATATGATACATACCAACACCAACATAAAGTTGGACTAGCATCCCCACTAGATCTCTTGGGGTTTTAAGTTTGATCTCCAAATCCAGAAGAGGCAGCCGTGAACACCGAATTAGATACCAGATAATATTATCAAAAAAATATTAAATATAGATCTCGAGACCCAAAAGAGACACTTGTGTTATGAGAGGCAGCTATGAACCCCGAACTAGATACCTGATAATTTTATTATCTATATTAATAACTCCAAAATCTATATTAATGACTTTTGCTTAAGAAATTTTTAAAAACATATGAGACCACCGGAGCTCCAGTGAACCTTATTTACAACTTTAGTATATATATTAACAACTCGAGTATTTATATTAATGACTATTGCTTGAGAAATTTAAAAAAAAAAAACAGATGAAACCACTGGAGCTCCGGTGAACCTTATTTACAACTTTATTATCTATATTAACAACTTTTACTTGAGAAATGCAGAAAAAAAATATAAAAAACCATCGGAGCTCCAGTGAACCTTATTTACAACTTTAGTATCTATATTAGTAACTTGAGTATCTATATTAATGATTTTTACTTGAAAAATTAAAAAAAAAAACAGAGAGAGAGAGAAAGAGACCGCCGGAGCTCTAGCGACCGGCAAGGGGTGTGTGATGATTTTTTATTTTAAAAAGAAAGGGCAGTTAGGTAATTTCCCACATTTGTCCAAATTTCAAAATTCCAAGTCAATCCCTTTGGAATTATGAAAAATCAACATAGTTATTTGTCTTTTACCAATTTGACAGTATTTTTCTGTATTCTTCCTATAAAAAATGCACCACGTTTCCAATTATTGAAATAAATCGTAAATGAATCAACTTCATTTTTTTAACCTATAAGGTATCAAAATATCACTTATTTCATATAGAATACAATGCTCAAAAGAATCATGGAAAAAATATTTGGTAATGAAGCTTAATGAAAGTTCAGTATTTCTTATTTCATTAGTGTACAATGATACATGATTATATACACAAGAGATATTTATGTTTTCTACTATTGCCTACGTTTCCTACCGTTTTACATACGTTTCCTAATTCTATGGGATATGTTCTAACACTCCCCCTCAAATTGGAGCATATATATTGATAATGCCCAACTTGTTACAAAGATACTCAACCCGTGTCCCATTTAAGGCTTTTGTCAGAAGATCTGCCAATTGGTCGTTTGATTGCACATGCCCTGTGGATATAATGTTTTCTTTAATCTTGTCATGAATAAAATGATAATCGATTTCAATATGTTTTGTACGTTCATGAAACACAGAGTTTGATGCTATGTGAAGTGCTGCTTTATTGTCACACCATAGTTTTGCAGGCAATGTTGTGGCTATGCCAATTTCCTTTAATAGTTGAAACACCCAAACAATTTCTTGTACTGATTGTGACATGGCTCTATACTCTGCTTCTGCACTTGATTTCAACACAACCCCTTGCTTCTTACTTCTCCAAGATATCAAGTTTCCACCAACAAACACATAGTAACCCATAGTAGACCATCTTGTGGCCTTAGATCCTGCATGATCCGCATCACAGAAGCACTCGACTTTAGTGTGACCATAATCTATATAAAGAATACCACAACTTGGAGAACCTTTCAAATAATGTAAGATATGTTCTAAAGCTTCCAATTGTACCACTGTTGAAGATGCCATGAATTGGTTGAGCCTACTGACCAAGAAGGTTATATCAGTATCGGTTACTATGAGATAATTCAGCTTCCTAATGAGTCTTCTATATCTCTAAGGAAATTCAAACAGCTTCAGTTTCTCTCGATCAATCTTCTTCTTTAAGTCATCAGGAAGCGCATCAAACATGATTTCATTGAGATCCAGGAATGGATTCGGAACCATAGGAATGATGCTTAGTGTAGCTCCATGCTTTCCAGTTTCCTTTAAGAGATTGAAAACATACTTCCTTTGGGTCAAAAGGATGCCCCTCTTGCTTCTCAAAACCTCAATACCTAGAAAGTACTTCAATGGTCCCAAGTCCTTTGTCTGGAAATGGGAATTAAGAAAGATTTTAAAATGCGAGATTCCAGAAGCATTACTTCCAGTAATTACAATATCATCAACATATAGTACCAGAAAAATCATGCTTGCATCTGTCTGTTGGTAGAACACAGAGTGATCACACTTGCTTTGACTCAATCCAAATTTCTTGACCACACCATATAGTGTAAATTAATGGGAAGTAACCATGCATGTGAATTTTGTCAAAAATTGTTGGAATCTGCTTCCAATAATGGAGTCAACATTTGAAAGAACCGTCTTTTTGATAAATCCATGTCACTGTACTTTCCTGTTTATGCTTTATAATATTATGGAATCGTTCGAATCACATAAAGTTTGATCGGTAATGTACATAGAAACATTTTCACCATTTTAACAAAAAGTTTGTCTTTATCGTATTTGTACTTTTAAGCCACCACTTCTCTCTCTGTTTTTTTTTTTAAAAAAAAAGAGGTCACCATGACAGAAAAGTTTGTTCTTCTGGAAGAAATTAAATAATAATTTATAAAAGCACAAGGGATTTGAAAAACTGCAGCTAGATCCTCAATGAAGGATTTCGGGCGTATCTAGAATCCGTTGACTCGCTAAGTACTCGCACGAAATCGGAGCATCAATTCGGACTCTGACCACGTTATATAGCAAATTCACCATTTGGAGAAGAGAACCCAAGAAGAGAGAAGTTTTTGGAAGTTTTCTTGGAAATTATTTGTAATATCCCAAAATGTACTCAAAGGCTAAATGTACAGAATAGATGGTGGGATTAATGACAGAATTACCTCTAGAAAATTTTGTTATGACTTTAGTCAAGTTTCATATGCAAAATTGGCAATTTAATATTATATTGCAAGATGATATTTTACAAGATCATCTTCTTCAAAGGGCCATGATTTACTTATGACAAGAGGAAAAGTAAGAGTAAATACATATTGGCTACTAAATATGACATATGAAGACAATTTGACCAAGTTAGCAAAAGAGGAAGACTTGGTCAACAATTGCAACTAAAGTAAATAGGATATTTCAAGAGCTTTCCTCTTTCCATTTTAATAAGCTTTTCGTCCAAATCATAAGGGAAAGAGAGAGGGAGAGTTGAATTAATACCATTATTCACCTTTCCTCAAGAAAAGTGAGTCAAAAGGATCAAAAGTATATCAAGAGAAAGGAAGAAGACTTGTTAACACAACCACTACAAAAAAAACGTGATTTAGTAGTGGTTAAAAATGGGTATTCGTAGCGGTTCTAACCGCTACCAAATAGGTTAGTAGCGGTTAGAGAACCGCTACTAAATCGTGCGTTGCAAGCTGTTTTGTAGCGGTTTTATAAAACCGCTACTCAATCAAAAATCACTGCTACAAACTTTGTAGCGGTTAATAGAAACCGCTACAACACCCAGAGATATTTGTAGGGGTTATATAACCGCTACAAATATAAAAAAATTTATTGAGAGCTTTTTTAAAAAAGAATATTTTTTTTTGTAGCAGTTTAATAACCGCTACAAATATAAAAAATGACATTTTTTATTTGTAGCGGTTAAGAAACCGCTACCAATTTTGAATTACATGAAATTAGTAGCGGTTTTTAAAACCGCTACTAATTTCATGAAATTCAAAACCGGCGCAAAAAAATTTAAATTTAGGTCTAAAAAGGCGTGTTATTTAGTAGCGGTTTAATAACCGCTACAAATATTTAAAAAGTTTTTTAAAAATATACGTTGAATTTTTTTTGTTTTTTCAATATTATATTAAATAGTTTAATTTGTTATTATTTTATCTATTTCAATTAGTTTATTATTCAATAGTTTAACTTATTAATAAATAAAAATAAAAAATGTAATTGAATATGATTAGTATAAAAGTTATATTAATAATATTATTAAGGATAGTTAGGTAATAAGGAATTATTATGTTTTATAATATAATGTAATTGTGTATGAAAAATAGATGAAAATGAGATAGAGTTATGATATATCTAGAAAAGAAAATGGTTAGAATAAATTTTATAGAAAGGAAAGAAGTATTCTAAAAAAAATTGAAAATCTTGTTACCATATTTGATCGTATTATTCAGCTCCTCTACTCATACGAAAGAAGTTGTAAATGAGAGAAAATGAAAGAAAGGTAAGGTGAAAAGAAAGTGAGGAGTGTTTGAAATGAGTTGTGATAAGGGTATTTATAGGGATGCACGTATTATTTGTAGCGGTTAATGTAGCGGTTATTATTTAGTAGCGGTTATTTATATTTTTGTAGCGGTTTAATTTTCATCGTGCTATTTGTAGCGGTTAATGTAGCGGTTATTTTTTAGTAGCGGTTATTTATATTTTTGTAGCGGTTAAATAACCGCTACAAATATTATTTAAATTTTTTTTTACATTTTATTTTAACATAAATTTTTTGCGTTTTTTGTAAAGACAAATTTTTTACACTTGAATTTGATCACTCATCATCGCCATCCCTACAGAAATTTTGTAGAAAAATTATTGTTATTGATGTATTATTAAATTTAAAAAATTTAATTGAAATGACGTGGACTTAAAAAAACTCACCGCAGTAGAGGTAAATTGTCATCGCCTTTAAGGAAGTAGTTTTCAAAATCAGCTGGCTCAAATGGCTCACTCTCGTAGGCGATGTTATCTCCTTCACCCATGTCGTAAAGGTCTCTTGGCTTTAAATGAACGACCATGTGCCAATCCCTATGCCTCTCGTCCTCGACATAATAAACCTGATGTGCCTCTGAAGCTAGAATATACGGCTCATCATCTTGAGAAATACCAGTATGAATCGGCCGTGAGAAATTGACTGATGTGATCCCTAGGTCGTCAGTTGTCAGTCCCCGAGAAGTAGTGGTATTTGCCCACAAACACTTGAACAGCGTCACGGTGAAACGGCCTTGATAATTAAGCTCGACCACATCAAGAAGCTTGCCATAGTAAGGGACGCCTCCGAACTGCATGTTGGCGTCACTGCTGCTCGCATAACTCCTTGTCCCAAATGTGCCATAAACACCCGAATTCTGTGTTTGCAATCCCTGATCCCGTGAAACCGTGCAAAACTTAAAACCATTGACATTGTACGCTGTAAACCATTTTGCATGATCAAGAGGACCGATTGCGAGAGCTCTGAAATCTGGTGAGTGTGGGTTGTGGTCATTTAGTATTCTGCGCGCAAACCAGCTCGGGAATTCTCTGTGGACCCTCCTATCAACTTCTGAGGATGTCTGTGTACGGATCCTGAGCTGACGCTTGACATGACTTCTGAATTCCCTGCAATTAATAATGGAAAGGCATTAGTGAAATGAAAGTGAGAAATGTTACGAAAGATATAGATCGAATAACATACATGTGAGTGTACAATTCTTACCGTATGAAAGGCTCAACTTGAGTGCAATTAATCAAGACATGTCTATGTGCTTGGAACTTATCAGTTGCCGTTAGTTTGAAGTTCTCAGTTGCTCCAACTGGTTTACCAACACGAGGGATAAATTCTCCTGATGTCGGCGCAGGTTCAGGACAATCGTCAACACGAGGCGGGCGGTTGAAAGCCGTCTCAAGATCATCAAAATACCTTGAGCAAAAATATAGCACCTCATCCCCTATATAGCCTTCAGCTATACAACCTTCTGGCCACGCCTTATTCCTCACGTAAGATTTTAATTTCCCGAGGAACCTATGAAGTACATAAGAGAAAATTGATATAAAATGATGAAAAGGACGACTAGCAAACATTAAATACGGACAATAAATTAAAGCACATATTTAAAATGAGTACCTCTCAATCGGATACATCCAACGATATTGTACTGGTCCAGCGAGCTTTGTTTCATGAACGAGGTGGACTGTGAGGTGAACCATCACAGTAAAAAAGGACGGAGGAAAGATCATCTCTAAGTGACAAAGCGTAAGAATGATTTTCGACTGCAGCTGATCGAGCTCCTCAACGATCAAAACCTTAGAACACAACTTCCGAAAGAATAAACAAAGTTCCACCAAAACGATGGAAACATCGGGAGGAAGTGTATTCTTTATAGCCAGAGGGAGTAACTGCTCCATAAGAACATGTGAGTCGTGACTCTTCAAGCCAGCAACCTTTTGAGCCTGCAAGTCGACACATCGAGAAATGTTGCTTGAATACCCATCAGGAACTTTTAATTTCTTCAACGTCGCGAGGAACACATCCTTGTTCGGTTTTGTGAGGGTAAACTTCGCCGGTGTAAATCTGTCATGCTCATCTGGCCAAGCGTCTTCACGAACTCCCATGTCGCGTAAATCTTTCCTAGCTTGAAGGTGATCTTTTGTCTTGCCGGGTTCGTTAAGCAGCATATACAGCACATTGTCGCAAACATTCTTTTCAACGTGCATTACATCAAGACTGTGGCGAAGTAAATTAGATCTCCAATACGGAAGCGTGAAGAAAAAACTTATCTTCTTCCACTGCTGAGGCGCCGAAGTCCTGCGCGTCTTTTGGTGAGTTTGTGCTGAATCGTTACTTTTTCCAAACTCGAAGTCAACATGCTAAAGCTGCTGTAAGATATCTGTACCGGACAAAGTCTGAGGTGGTCCTCTTTTCTCTGGTTTCCCATTGAAGCGATTCCGTTGCAATCTGAACTTATGCGTTCCATCGAGAAACCTCCGATGCCCCATAAAGCACCACTTTCGGCTGTGGGGAAGGCGCAATGCGTCAGAGTCGAAATTGCAAGCTGGACACGCCAACCCAGTATGCACATTCCAACCAGATAATGTGCCAAGGCTAGGAAAGTCATTGATCGTCCACATCAAGGCTGCACGCATGTTGAACAAAGTCTTGCTGTGAGCGTCGTACGTCTCCAAGACGACATTCCACAGGTCAAGCAATTCCGCAATAAGCGGTTGGAGATACACATCGATGTCATTGCCCGGTGCCTTTTTGCCTGGAATGATCATATACATAATGAAAGAGCTTTGTTTCATTCACATCCAGGGGGTAAGTTGTAGGGAACTAAGACTACCGGCCAAATGCTGTAACTTGTGCTAAGATTCCCGAAAGGATTGAAATCGTCGGTCGCCAACGCAAGCCGGACATTTCTGGGGTCAGTCGCAAAATCTGGAAAGTCGTTGTCAAACATTTTCCAAGCAGCTGCATCCCGCGGATGTCTTAATTTACCGTCTTCGTTTTTATCAACGGCATGCCACCTCATGTGCTCAGCAGTTTTAGACGACATAAATAATCTTTGTAGACGAGGTTTCAAAGGGAAGTACATGAGAATCTTTGCAGGTTTCTTCTTCTGCTTTTTCCCCTTCCGAATTGTCTTGTACCTCGATGTGTGACATCTCTTACACGTCTCCCTATTGGAATCGTCTCCCCAATACAGCATACAATCATTTGGGCATGCATCAATCTTTTGATAATTCAACCCCAACCTGTTGATAATCTTCTTGGCCTCGTAGAAGGTTGTGGGAATCTCAGCGTCGGGGAATGCATCTTGTAATAAGTCGAGCAACATTGACATTCCCTTATCTGTGATTCCGCACAAGCACTTGATATGATACAATTTGATCAAGAAAAATAATTTAGAATATTTGCGACAACCTTGATATAAAGGACGATCTGCCTCATCCATCAAGCTGAAAAAATCCCGAGCTGCTTCATTCCCCATAAAAGCCGGCTCAGAGCCGTGCACTTCTTCGTTGAAGTTGTCGCCTTGAAATCCAAACGCATCACGCACAGCATCATTCACAGGATCATCTTCATCTACTTGAACGCCTACTTGAGAACTTCGAGGAAGAGCATCGTCATATCTAATGCCGGCCTTCTCACCATGAACTGCCCAGAACGTATAGTCCTCATGGAAAGGCTTCACAAGCAAATGTTCCTTCACAACATTTCGTGCATGCCACTTCTTGAACTTGCATTTCCGACACGGACAGACGATCTTGCCGTTACAGCTGGCGTGAGTGAATGCGAAATCCAAGAAACTGTTTAATCCGTACAAATATTCAGGAGAATTGCGCGGCAACCTTATCCATGATTTATCTATAGCTACAAGTGAGAGAGAAGAGAGTATAGAGAAGAAGATGAGTGAGAAGATAATGACGAATGCCTAGAACCTTATATTCTGAAAATCCAACGTTTATAATTTTGTAGCGGTTATTAAACCGCTACAACAACCGCTACAGAAATTCCAACGTTTATAATTTTGTAGCGGTTATACATATAAAACCGCTACTAATATTCAAGTCGTTAAGTGGTGGGAAATTCAAAATGTACTTGTTGAGTATTAGTAGCGGTTATATATATAGAACCGCTACAAATGTTCAACGTATTAGTAGCGGTTATATATATTAAACCGCTACTAATATTAAAGCTGTTGGACATTAAATATAAAAATAATTTTCTAATTTGTAGCGGTTATACATAACATAACCGCTACAAATGTGCACAAAGGCGGCAAATTTCAAAATTCAAATGATTTGAGTGTTTGTAGCGGTTCTTAGTGAATAACCGCTACAAAGATAGATATTTGTAGCGGTTTCTGAAGGTAAACCGCTACAAATATCTATATACATTTGTAGCGGTTATTAATTTTTAACCGCTACAAATATGTACCTTTGTAGCGGTTATCCACTAAGAACCGCTACAAATATCTATCTTTGTAGCGGTTATCCACTAAGAACCGCTACAAATATATATATACTTTATTTTTTTTTAAAATTTAGATATAAATAATTCATAAATTATTTCAACGCGATCTAATAATATAAATATAATTATATAAAACACAATAAGAAAATTCTGAAATAAAAACTCATAAATATTTACAAATGTTTAAACAAAAGAAAATGTCCTAAACTAAGGAGCTGGGGGCTGATCCTCTGGTGCTCTCTCAGGTGGGGCTCCCTCAGATGCCGCTGGATCGGGCCGCTGCATAGAGTGAACCACACCATCGTCATCAGCAGGAGGAGGAGCTGTAGCAGGAGTAGTACTCGGGACGACGTAGCGAAGGACAGGGGGAACCGCTGGATGCTGCTCGTCCGGGAACAGGCTACTCCATGCTCCCTCGAGCATGGTGTTCGCGATCTCACGCCACTGCGTCTGCTGAGCGTACATCGCATCTGCGTGCATCTGCAGTTGCTGCTGCTGCTGCAGCTGCATCTGCTGCATCTGCTGCTGCTGCTGCGCCATCTGCTGCTGCGTCTGCTCCAAATCTGACCGCAGCTGGTCAATAGACTCGTCCCTCCTACGTCTGACCCCTCTAGAGCTGCCAGCCTCAGAGGCGGCGCTCCTGCCGTAGACCATGCTGGGTCTGGTGCGTATCCCCATACCCCGAACGCGTCCGGGGTGCTCAGCCTGAGCTAGACCCGCCTTCAAAGGAGCCGTCGGGTCTACTGACCCCTGTGACTCCTCAGGCTGGGTCTGTCGCAGCTCATCCTGCGACTGCTGCATCCGCTCCTGCCATTTTATGAAACAATTAATAATTACCATTTTTCATTATTAACTTATTTTTATAAAAAATATAATAATAAAATTACTTACAATGGCCGCCTCCGCCTGCTGAGAGGTCGCAGTCCCATCACGGTGTCTGTGTGTGATGGCGTACAGCTCCGCATAGTCCGTCTGACGGTTCTCCTACTGTGCCTTCGTCTCCTGAAACAATTACAAAACAATTAGTATTATAAAATAAGCAGCTAAAAGTAAGTGAAGCACTTGAAAAGTTACCAGCTCGCTGTAGGTCACAGCAAAGGTCTTCGATCCTGCTGTGTGGTGGATCATCTGCTGCGCCCGGATCCCGGCGTTCCTCTGAGAAAGCTCCTGGAAAAACAAATAATTAAATGTATTATAAAATTTAAAATTAAATACAAATTAAATTTAAATTATAATTTAATATTTAACAATTAGAAAATTATATATAAAAAATATAATAAATACATTACCTGCGCCTGAGGGCTCCTCCTGAACTGGACGAAACGCGCCCAGTCGTTCGGCGGCACGCCGTCCAGGACCCTCTCCTGTAGCTGCTCCAGAGGCATCGTCCCGTCCCCATCCACCTTGTGGAAGAGACGGTTCCTCCTGTTCCTCCAGGCGTCGCCCATCTTCACGAGGGCGTACCTCTTCCGGTTGGCCCGGACGGCAAACCGCAGCTGAAAAAAATACATTTAAATATCAATAATTATAAAAATCATAATTTAAATAAAATAATTAAATAGAATTAATTACAAAAAATATTAATTAAATAGTTTTAATTACCTGAACCACCTCCTCCCAAGCCTGGTCCTTCGGCCCCTTCGGAATGTGCCTCCACGTCGGGAAGTGAAGGGGGAACTGCATCCAATTCGCTCCCAGGTCGCTCAGGAAGCGGTTGAGCAGATGACCCCCATTGTGGATCGGCTGGTCAGTGCCCTCGTTCCACGGCACTATAACTCGCAGGGACCGGTCCATACTGTTCAGACCGGCCACATCCAGCCTCCTCGTTGACACGTTCCCCTGCTCATCTGCACAGTTGACTGCACGTTAGATAAATTATAATTCAAAGTTTACATTTCTAATTTAAATAAATAATTTACTAAATTAAAAAATTAATTTACCTTCGACCTGCACCTCAAACCCAGTTGACCGCGAAGACGACCCTCGTGGGTTGTTCTGCTCCCGAGCGTCCTCCTTATCGAGGAACTGCTCCATCTCCCTGAACCCAATCGGGATCTCGAACTCCTCCTCGTTGAGGAAGTCCTCAACGCTAATCTCTGGCCCCTCCACCTCAGGCACCTCTGCTGCGGTCGTCGCCTGTGGGATCGTCTGCTGTGCCTGTGGGGGGATGGGCTGAGATGCCGCGGTAGCCCTGCCTGCGCGCTGCCCCCTCCCTCTGCCCCCTCCCCGGCTGCTGCCGCCCCGTAAAGTCGGTCTGGTGACCTCAGGGGCCTTCCCCTTATCCTGTCCTGAAGCCATCTCAACTGTAAAAATTAAAAAAAAAATTAGTCATATTATTTTATGCAAAAATATAATAAAAATACAAATATAAATAAAAATACGTGTTATATACGTACCTCAAGTGCGAATACTGCGGAATACTGAGAAGAAACTCCTAAAGAGACGTCTGAATGCTCAAATCTCGAAGAAATCACTCAGAGAAACCTCAGGAAACAAAATGAGCAAAATGAGAAATGAAGGAAGTGGAGGTTTAAATAGGTCAGCTATTAGTAGCGGTTATTTTAATAACCGCTACTCTAACCGCTACAAAACTTCACAACGTTTGAAATTCTGTAGCGGTTATTGCCCAGAACCGCTACAAATGTCGAGACTCTTGAAATTCTGTAGCGGTTCTGGGCAATAACCGCTACAAAATTATGACCTTTGGTATTTTGTAGCGGTTTTTGTGCATTAACCGCTACAAATAAACCGCTACAAGTTTTGGCGGGAAATTCGCGCCAAATTTGTAGCGGTTTTTTGTAGGAAACCGCTACAAAAAATCTTGCCGCTACAAATTTGTAGCGGTTTAGGTGAAAACCGCTACAAATACAATAATTTGTAGCGGTTATATTAAACCGCTACAAGTCCACCGCTACAAAATACCTTTTTTTTGTAGTGAACTCCCTCCCCTCAAGTCAATTATTTCGGCTATGTCATCAAGAAAGAAAGAGAAAAGATGAAGCAAAGATTTCTTGGCACATTTTGGACGTCCAATACATGAGTAAAGAAAAGACTTGATGAAAGGGAAAAAAAACTCAAGTTGAATTGTTACAAGTATTTGACCAAGGTGAATCAATTTTGACCACAACTTTTTACCACCTTTGGACCACAATTTCAGCTGCCTCTTTAAGTGATAAGGGAAAGGAAAATCTGATCATTTATCACTCTCTCTCTCCATCTTCAAGTCGGTTTGCAGAAGCCCAAAACGTGGAGGAAGAAAAGCAAGGTTTCAAGGTGAGTTTAATCTTGATTTTTCACCTCCTTAACCTCATCTATGGCTCAAGTGTCCTTCATAAACATTGTTCCTCTTGATAAGGGCTTCATTTCTATGGTTCTAGAATTTCAATAGGAGGTGTTTTGTGCCATCATCCAAGAACAAAAGCTGAAAAACCAAAGAAAGGAGCTAAGGAGAAGCAAGAGGTGAGTATTAGCATCAATTTGAGCTATTGGTTGTGTTGGTTGAATGAGTATTTTGGCATGTGTAAATCTGCCCTGATTTTTGCCAAACAAGGGTTTGGGTAATTCATGATGGTTTTTTTGTGTTATTGGTGGTTTATGATGATTGGAAACTATTTGACATAAGTTTGATGTTGAAATTGGAAGTTGGTAATTGTTGGAATTTATTTTTGATTTTTCTGCCAAAACAGGACATAGAGAATGAGTGGGAATTTGTTAATTTTGATGTTACCATTGTGTTCTACACAAAAAATTATATGGGAATAGCCCAGGGTTGTGAATTTTGGGTCATTGAAACTCAGTGTAAATTTGGGTTTTCAGCTTAAACAGAATTCCAGCGAAGTACTCTACTTGTGTGGTGTTTTTGGATAACCAAATGATCTCTAAAAATTATGAAAATTTTCAGTCTTAAAGCTAATATTCCAATCATAAGGATAAAATTCCTTAATTGGACCCATACTTTTCTATAATTACATAATAGTCCCAACTGAATTGGGCTTGGGCCTTGATCTACCAAGAGTGGACCAGGCATATTCCAACACTCAATATACGAGATATAATTATATGCCATGAAAAATAAAATTAAATGATTTTAGGGAAATTTAAGCTTGAGTTCTTACAGTTTTCCTTGATTTTGAATCAAGTCCTTCAACTTTTTTTTTTCTTTTTATTGAATCCCCTATATAAGTGGCAACACCGTTAAAGTCTCTCTTTTTTCCCCCTTTTCATCTGTGGTCCTCGGTAGAAGTTGGTAAAAAGGGTCAACACGGTCCTACAGGGCCGGCCCTTCACGGGTCAAGAAAAATAGTAATTTTTCAAGGCCCAGCCCTTAAGCATAAGGGCTAGGGCCAGCCCTGTATAGGGCTGAAGCTATTTTAACAATCTTTTACTATTTTTTTCAACATTTTTTAAAGGAATAAAATTACAACAATGAAAGTCCTAATTTAACATATAAATATTGCCAAAATTAATGTTTAAACGGTACGCATCATGCTACAAACAAACACAGTCACTAAGTTATAATCAAAGGTAAACTATTGTCCACATATCATAATTACAAATAATTAATGAGAAGACTTAACAAAATTTTAGGCCCGTATGGTTTTTTAAAAAAATTATTTATATGGTAATAATATTATTGATTTTTTATACATTGTTAATGATGTTGCAAATATTTAGTTGTTATTATCTTGTTTAGAATTAAGTTTCATAAGAACATCTTGTATTAAGAATCCTAAAAATTTAAAACTTCTAAGAGATATTTCTTTTTTCATAAGTATACTAATTTTGAAATGTATAAGTAGTTAACAAAATAAACAACACAAGATATAAATAAAGGATATTGTTTTGCTTGTTGCTTTAGCAAAGGATATTTGTTTGCTCTTTCGAGTTTCCAGCCCCAGAGGACCAAAGTTCGAAAAATCGGCCAAGCTCATTGGATCAACCCATTTAAGCCCTGAATTTGTAAAGTCAAAGTGGGCCTAAATACGTTTACAAAAAATAAATTTGTATATACTGTATTGGAGGATATTTTTCTAAATAACTTTATACATACATACATATATATATATATATTTATATATATATATATATAATTCTAACTCTATTTATTTTCCCCCGATATTTTACTAAACTGTGGTATAAAATCCAAACTACTTGGTTTCCCGTGATGGTCCGCTCATGGTTTCTTTTCTATTTGATTGATTATCTTTATGAATTTCAATGTTTGGCTGGTGATCAACAACTAACCATTTATACTAATTATTAATTATATAATAAACCATCACAAAATTTTACTCAATTCATATTATATATAAACTTCCCCTTTAGGTCTTTAGATCTTGTGAACAAACCTGGTGTCTTCACAAGGGCCACATCTTATAATTAGGTATGAGCATTGTTGTCAAGCTCGCAAATTGACTCTTCGAGTTTATTATTTTTACGTTTCTAGCTTGCTTACAAAATCGTATCAAGTCATAGGTAGACTCGTGTAAGTTGTAAACTTGGTTAAACTCACGAGTTAGCTTTTATTATTAAATAGCTCGATTTGATCATGCTCACTGACTTTATATATGAATTCAATAGAAATTTATTTGCTAAGTATGATAAATGATGAATATTAATGGATTTAATTTAATTATTTGGATTTCAAATATATTTAAATTAAATTGTTGTCATTTTTTATATTTAAATTATTTAATTATACACTATTAATACCTATTTAATGATGAAAATTAACTCTTACGAGTTTACGATTCAAGTACACTATATGTGTTTATGTGACTATCACAAGTTTATTTAAACAAATGAATTTGATAACGTTGGTAAGAGCATACCTTTTTTGTTTTTGTCTTTGTCTCTAAATTCCCCCTATCTACTATCTAATAACTTAAACTCTATGTGTATTTAAAAAAAAAAAAAACCTTATACTCTATCTGATTTCTTAATCTTGAAAATCAATTCATCAATGAGATATTTTATTTTTTCTTCTTCATTTTTTTTATTTTTATTTTTTTAATGGCACACAGCCTCATTTTCGTAATCAGGGGTTAATCAATGAGATATTTTTTTTATTATTATTTTGAATTTTTCTTTTATGGTCATTTAGTGCAGAGAATTGAAGACTTTCTCAAACATCCATTGCAATCCATAAATGACATTGACGAGTAAATAACCATAAATGATATTTATTTAGTTTTCAAAGGAGATTTTTCCAACTTAACAATCAAGAAATTATTTTTTTATTAGTTTTTGGTGGGGCTTGGACAAAGACAATATTGTTTTCTAGATAGATAGGAGATTTCTGTAATTTAGAAAGGGGGTTAGCGTATTTACTTAAAAAATAAATATCAAAATATATATTAAAGAATTTTTCTTATGATTTTCTTTTTGTCAGATAAGCGAGAAGTGGAAATTGATAACAAAGGCTAATTAAATTTCCTTCCCGTATGGAGGATGAAGAGTATATCACCTTCAAATAAGTTTGCTCAGTTTCTGTACTCAAAAGAAGATTATTTTTTAATACGATATTTAGAAAAGTAAATTTAATTTTTTTAATAAAATTACAAATAAAAACTTGAAATTTATGTACTGTTTTAATCAAATCAAGATTATTCAAATCTCATTGCAGTGCTGACTTTTGGCATAATCTAATAGCTCAAAATTACACACACAAACACAAGTGATCCTAATAAAGCCATTCATTACGTGATTTTTCTTGCGAGTTCCTCTTCTTTGCTCCAAGCCAAGGAAATAAAGAATCAGGTTATTTTGGGGTTCATAGGATTGTAACTTGAGCATGGAAAAAAATTATTAATTTGCTACACGTTCTTTATTGTTTGCCAATTAATTTGGATTCTTATTAAAATTGTAAAAAAATTCATTGCAATAACTGTCCATTTAAAACATTGTAACTTCCTACCCATGATTTGAAAACAAAAAGTAATAGCTTTTAAAAAGCTATTGGACAATTCAGCAAGATTGCAGAAATGTCTACCTATCTTGTGTTACTATACACTTACGTGCTGCATTATCTTCCAGCCATCTTCATCAACAACATTGTCAAGCACTATGTCTTGAAGGGCCACAAGAGTGGTTTCAATCAAAGTTTCATCGTTCGTTGGTAATTCGTCGTGGGTTTCCGATCGTCGCGTTCATCTAGCCAGCCTTAGTTTCAATTTGTGGGTTTCAACTCAACGTCACTTAATGATTTGAGCGCGACAGAGGATGTAAGAGGGGAAGGGGGGACGTTCCTTCTAATGGCACTTTTGTCTTGTCACAATTACTTATTTTTCAAATTAATTAAAAAATCATTTCATCCTCCTAACCCAGTAATATCATACCAAACAAAAGCATGGTAATCAAGATTGCACACAATATATATTGCATTACATTTGATAATTGGACAAGCCCGTAATTACTGAATAATAAACTCTCATTCACTGAAAGAAAAATAATACAACTAGTCCTTATAATTAGACGCCTGATATCCTACATGGGCACAAATAAGAATTGTACCTTCCTAACAGATTACACATAACTAATACTAAAATACATATTTACAAAATCAATTATTCTCAACACTCCCCCTCAAGCTAGGAACTCTGTATTCACAAGTTCCTAGCTTGCTAAGTATGTACTCATCACTACAAAAAAAAATAAAGAATTAGTGATGGAATGTCATTCCGTCCCTAATCCGTCACTAATTTAGTGACGGAATGACATTCTGTCACTAATTAGTGACAGAAAAATTCGGTAACTAAATTCCGTCACTAATTTTAGTGATGGAATTAGCGACGGAATGACATTCTATCACTAATCCGTCTCTAATTCCGTCATAAAAAATTAGCGACGGAAAAATTCCGTCCCTAATCTGTTACTAATTTCGGTCAAAACTATTTTGTGACAAAATTAACGACGGAAATTTTCCGTCGCTAATCCATCCCTAATTTCCATCACTAACAGTTAACTTTTTCAATAATTATATTTTTTATAATTATAAATTTGTTAAATAATTTAAATTTAAAATATTAAAATATTATAAAAATATAATATAAATATTAAAATAAATAAAAATTATTAATTCATATTTGTTATTGAAATTGAAATTATAATATAATATATTTGAAATTTTAATAATAAATTATATATAAATAAAAATACAAAGTTTATAAATACAAACAAAAAATAAAATATATAATAAAATGAATAAAAAAAGATATTAATAATAAAAAATTTAGGTAGAATATTTACATAAAATGAAATAAGAAAACTAAATTGAATATATATATATATATATATATATATGATTTTGCATTTAAATTACATAGGTTCTTCTTAGCTCAACTGGTAAAGGCACTGGCATGCGCGTGAGAGGTCGTGGCTTCAAATCCCAACTTGGCCACAAAATGCAACCAATTCTTGACTTGGACACATGGCAGGTGATGGTGGGTGACATGTGGCGGTTGATCAGGACACGTGGCAGGTGACGGAGGGTGACATGGACACATGTCGGCCATGGGTACACGTGGCGGCAGTCAGTGAGGGACAGTGGAGGCTTGTGGTGAGGACATGTGTCAATTTAAATTATATAGAAAAAAATATTTTGCGATGGATTAGGCGACGGAAATTCCTTCATTAATTAGTGACGAAAAATTTCATCGCTAATTAGGGACAGAATCTAGCAACAGAATTTTCGTCCCTAATTAGCGACGGAAATTTTCCTTCTCTAATCCGTCACAAATTAGCGACGAAATTCAAAATTCCGTCATTAATCAATTAGTAATGGTATATTTACCGACGGAACAAATTCTATCGCTAATCTCTATCGCTAAAATGATTAGTGAGAGAATTTCCGTCACTATATTCCGTCATTAATTTGATGTTTTTTGTAGTGCATGTTGAGGGCCTCCCAATGCTTTAGTAAGATTATCTACCAAATTCTCTGATGACCTAACATGTTAAACAGAAATCATCCCTTTCATCAATTTCTCACGCACAAAGTGACAATCAACCTCGATATGTTTTGTGTTCGTGAAATATAGGGTTTGTAGCAATATGAACAGTAGCTTTGTTATCACAATGAACCTTAACTAGTTCTACATTCTGTAAATGCAGCTCTTTGAATAAGCCTGCAAGCCAAGTAAGTTCTGATGTAGCCTTTGCTAATACACGATACTCAGCCTCAGCTGAAGATGTTGACATTGTATTCTGCTTCTTAGATTTCCAGTTGATTAGTGATCCTCATAATCTGACAAGAAAACCTATGACAAAACTCCTTGTGTCTTGGCAGGCTGCATGATCTGAGTCACAAAAACACTCTAATTCCATAGGGCTAGTTGTTGACAGAAATATTCCATGACCAGGGGTATCCTTGAGATACTTTACTAATTTGAGGGCTCCCCTCATATGTGACTCATTAGGTGTTTGCGTAAATGGACTCAATACTTGAGCAGAATAAGCTATGTCAGGTCTGGTCAATGTTAAGTAAAGTAGCTTCCCAATAAGTCTGCTATACAAGCCCCCATCTTGCAAAAAATAATCATCCTTTGTTTGCTCCCCTGTAAGTCTTAAATTATGTTCCATAGGTGTGAACGCCACCCCTGCCTCGTCCAGCCCTATTTTCTCCACAAGTTCTGAAGCATATTTTCTTTGGTTCAAGAGTATCCCATGATCTTTAGATCTCAAGACCTCTAAGCCAAGGAAATACTTCAATGTTCCAAGGTCATTCATTCTAAAATGATGCTATAAAAATTGTTTTGCATCATTTATGGCTTGCATGTTGTTTCTTGTAATCATTAATCATCTACGTATGCAAGAACAAACACCATATCATGTTTAGTATGTTTTTGAAACAGTGCATAGTCATACTTACTTTGCTCAAAACCCCCTTCTATTAATAGCTCCCCCTGAGTGTACGTTTCGGTATCCTGAAATGGAAATATATTCTCGAGAAAAGTAACATATCTAGACACTATAAGGGACTTGGACCTTATATTATATAAAATGTAACCCTTTTGTATAGTTGGATAGCCAAGAAAAATGCAAGGTTTAGCTTTAGGTTGAAGCTTATCTGTATTAGTCAATTTTACTACATAAGCAGGACAACCAAAACTTTTTACATGAGACAAGTTAGGAGGCTTACCATGCAACAATTCCTATAGAGTCTTATATGCCAACGCCTTGGAGGGAGTTCGATTAATTAAATACGTGGAAGCCCTAATTGCCTCCCCCCAAAACTTAATTGACAAATTAGATTGAAACATGATAGCCCTACAAACATCAAGAAGGTGTCTATGCTTCCTTTCCACCACCTCATTTTATTGGGAAGTAAAAGGGCAAAACCTTTGGTAAATTATTCCTTTACTTTCCAAAAAATCCCTTACTTTATTGAAAAAAGGACCAAAGCCAGGTCCTAGGACTTTTCCCCTCTTAATTTCCTTCCCATCCAAATACAATTAAAACCAACTTTACATATTCTTCCAAATCTGTCCCTTTCCTCGATTGAGCCCTTTGCCTTCAATTTGGGCCCCCCATGGAATCCGTCAAGCAAATATCACTTCGACCTGTCAGCTTGTCAGGTCCTCACGGCATCACAGTGGGTTACGTTCTCTTCTTCGGATAACCTGAAATTCGAAATGTTCACCACCCGTTTCTCAATATACAATGTGCTCAGCCAACCTCTGCTTAATTTGCAACTTGCTTGTAAGGCGTGATATTGAAACAGTGAAACCTCCAAAAATGATTGTAAGTCTCAATGTCAAGGTGGTCCATGTATAGGTGGGGTGGTTTATATATATATATATATATATGAATATGTGCCTGTATATATTCCATGCGATACTTCAAACAACAGCTAGAATGTAAACGCCAAACTTTTAACATCTATTCTTAGGGGGCTATTCTTGCTTATCCTTGCACTCGCGCACTCACGTCGATCTTTTATCCTATGTTGGATTGGGAGAAAATTAGGGGGAAAGAACACTAAAAGGGAAAACTGCCACCATTTTTGGAAAATTTCCTTTCTAGCTTCCCCCCATTTTCCTTTCACTTTTGTCTTTATCCAAACATAGCCTTTAGCATCAGCTGTGACCCCAAAACACTAATCAAAAGTAAGACCTCTAAATTATTTTACCGGTTACAAAGTTGAGAAAAATTATGCATCGTCAAATACCTTTTTAACATTGAAATAATAGCCAATAATAAAAGAAAATAGAAACATAAAGAAAAGAAAAAGGGCTAATATAATGTTTGGTTCTTATAGTACAGTTTACCCTCATTTTAGTTTTGGTCCTTTTAGTTTCAAACCATAGATTTTGGTATTTGTTGCTTCTTTTCTGTAAAATCGTTAGTCTTTATAATGTAATAAGGACTTTGATGGTGTTAAATATGTTGACATGTCACTAACACTGTCAAATATGTTGATGTGGCTTGATAACCAACAAGCTGATATGGCAAACTAATTATAAACTTATAATTTTAAAACATTTAAATATTAAAAACAGTTCATATAAATCAACTCATTGAAAACAGCCCAAGTCCATGAATTTCACCATGGAGGATATCTTCCAAGCCACAATAAACTTCTCCCGTGCTTACAAGGTTGGTCAAGCTGGTTTTGGTACGGTATAGAAGTCAATCTCTTGGATGGAATTTTTTTTTTTGGGTAAACCGCTTGGATGGAATTATTGTTGCAAAAGGATGTTTTTATCTAACCCCAAGAGGCCAACGATGCACCGTGGGGGAGGAGGAAGGAAGGGGCTGATGGGTGGGTTGGGGAGGGTCCCCCCCCCTTTTTAACAACAAAAATTCAGGATGATAAATAAGGTTAAAATTAAATTAGGTATTTTTTTTATTGCTCAGTTAGTATTTTTCAATTAAAAAATTAAACTTGCTTCGTTAGTATTGCCCAGTTACCACTTAACTTTACTTAATTAGCATTTTCCGTGAGTACGTAACATTAATGTTGTTAAGTTTTAAGGACTAAAATGCACTTTATAAATTTAAGGGACTAAAATGCTACCTTATGTAAACTTAAAGAACCAAAATTACATTTTAACCTTTCAATTTTATTCATTAGTCACTCCAGAGTTCTTAATGGAAAACCTACTTTATAGTTGAACTAGAAAGTAGTTGATTATTTCAATATATAAAACTCTAATTATAAAACCACACAAAGCACCATGTGTTTAACTTGTGGGCTTTGCAACTTGCTTCGAAGATACAGTAGCATTGGAATTTCTTGGAGAAAAGGGGGGAAAATTTATATTGGACGCTGAAAAGAAAATTATATTGTGGTAAACATTTGTACATGCCATTGATAATTCTGAAATTATTGGGAATGACAAAGTGGTACACACACTGTACCAAAAAAACAAAAGTGGTCCACGCAACGTTGTGAAGCGTCCGACACGATGACAAAGTGATCTATCCACATGTAAGTCCATCACCCATTGAATCCTGATTCCTTATCCTCTCCTTCAACAATTATTTCCTCATCTAGGGTCCCACCAAGCTTTGTCTTCTCTGCTTTGCTCAGCATCCCCAACAAAGATTCTAAGCCCAGTATCACATCACCCATGGATGGCCGTTCGTTCCCATTATTCTCTAAGCATTTTAATGCAATCTCAGTATATACCTCTAAGCACTCTGGCGTCATACTTTCCCTCAAGATTGGATCCACTGTTTCGTTAATCTCATTCTCATCAACACATCTTCGAAACCACTCTACAAGGTTTTGTCGTTCCCTCTCCACTGCTCGGAGAATAGGTGGCCTCCCACATAATGCCTCTAGCATGACAACTCCGAATGAGTACACGTCCGACTTATCCGTCAATATTTGTAATGTGTAGTATTCAGGATCCAAATATCTAATGCTTCCTTTCACTAATGTGCTTATGTTGATGTTAGATCTCGTCATACCCGCAGGTCCTATTTTGGATAATCCGAAATCTGAAATATTGGCCATCCAGTTTTCATCTATTAATATGTTTGTCGACTTGACGTCACGATGAATGATTGCATGCTTTGCCCCTGTATGTAGGTAATGCAGTCCTAGCGCAGTACCTAGGCAAACTTCCAACCTTTGATTCCAAGTAAGTGGTTGGTTTTGAGAATCGTAAAGATGGTCACGAAAGGTCCCACGAGCCATGAACTCGTATACAAGGATCATTTCGTTGTCATCGTTGCAATAACCAATGAGAGATACCAAATGATGGTGACGAAGTTGAGAGAGCATTTCAATCTCAGTTTGGAACTCTTTGACCCCTTGTTGTGAACCTTTTTTTAGGCGTTTGATTGCCACAAGAACTGAACAATGGTCAATTTGGCCTTTATAGACATTGCCAAACCCTCCAACACCGATAATTGAACCATGATCGAAATTATTAGTGGCTGCTCTTACCTCGCTTATTGAAAAGCAACGACACAAATCGGATTGTAACAGTGAGGATTTGTTGGTTTTTGACGTCGATACTGATTTCGGTTCCCACTTTGAATTTCCTTTGTTGATTGCAGGTCTAGCCAATCGACAATAAGTTAGCAAAACAAGGAGGGATAGAAGAATAAAGCCAGAAGTTGATCCCACGACTATGGAAATTACTCTAATTTTTTGTGGGTTCCTGCCAGATGCCCTCGGAAGCAATGAGGAGGAAGGACGTTGGTTGGGATTGGAACCTCCCAGATTGTTGTTGGAGTCATTTATTTTAAGAATTTCAATACCATTCAATAACACATCTCTGTAAGAACTTCTTGTAGGTGGGTCTGGTTGCAACTTAATTGAAAGATTTAGCTTCTTTAAGCTTCCATTGATCGGCATCAGCACTGCATAGTCCCTATGGAGTGGAACTAGTTTATGATTCTGAGTCCACCTCATCACATCGGCGACAAACTCCACCAAATTATCATTTATGAAGATTTGAAAAACTCTGTCTCTAGCTTTTTCAATGTGTTCATCAAACTCACAAAAATGCAATCTCACCAAATAAAGAAACTCCGAGTCAACTTCAAATTCCCAAGTCACATTAAATTTGGATGTTTGTTTCATCCCATAGTGTCGGGCAGTCATGTATACTTCATCAGGTGCAAAATAATTTTGATCATCTCTGTAGATTAGTTTAAAACCAAAACCTGCTGAAATATTTTGTGGGTACTCGCTCGTCAAGTACGGACTATCCGCGTCCCAAGTCCGAAACATGCCAGTATCATATTCAGGGGCGATCTGCCTCCCTCCAACATTGATTCTGTACACAGTCTCGAGGGCACTGTCATTTTTTACTGCAAACTGCTGGGTTCTACCCTCTAGAAATATCCCCAGCAGGTTTTTGGGGTTTGTATAATAAAGAAAGGTCGGCATAGCGATAACCTCGATGCTGTTGATGAAAGCATAGGCGTTTGGATGAGATGAGCTTGGCGTGAAGGTTATTCTAAGTCCCTTCCTGGGGTGAATAATATTGACGGAGTACTCTCTTGAAATGGTTGTTTCGCCGGTGTAATCAGCGGTGACTGAAGCATCGAAGTCTTTCAAAAGAGTGTGAGATCCAACGCCGACAGAGAAGACAGAGTCAGAGCGAATGAAATTGGGGCCGTAGGAAGCGGGGGAAAAATAGAGGTGAATAAACTTTTGGCCATCGGTCTTCACATGAAACAAGTATGAGAAGTTGGAGCGAGAGAAGCATGCAGTTTTGGAAGGGACTGTATTGATAAGTGAGTTGTCTCTTACTAATGACTTGCTGCCGTTGGAGAGTTCGATTGAAGAGAAGCTTCTGGAGTCTGTGTCTCCGGTCCAATTCCGGCCATCTATGGAAGAAGAATTTTGAGAGCTACCACAGTTGACTAAGAAATTATCATCAGGAGTGTAGGAGGTAACGCAGATAGTGAAAAGGATCCGGAAGAGTAAAGACATGGCCGTTGTTGGTGGGTTAGTCATACTGAAGACAACGTTCTTGTTCAAGCTGCTACAGCAGTACAGTGAAGGAGTTTCCTTCCACGTGATACCTACCTCTTCATCCACTTCCCCGTGTATTTATCAGTGTTGGGCGTTTGGTTGGACCTACTTAACCTGCATGTGTGTAAAGTGGTATGTGTATTTAATGGTTACTGGGTTAGATGCCAACATGTCCCTTTTTCTTAACCCAGTGAGTGTATTTACTTTCATATTATGTAATTTCTTTCATTGTATACATAGTTTTTACCCAAATAATTCTATTATCGTTATAGTTATTGGTATTATAATTATTCATCTCTGATTTCTGTTTCTGTCTGTAGACCAATTGTATTATCCTTCTGTTATTACTAGAAAATTGATGAAATGAATTCGTAATTTTAAACATTTTATTCATTGGTATATTAAATATGATACATACCAACACCAACATAAAGTTGGACTAGCATCCCCACTAGATCTCTTGGGGTTTTAAGTTTGATCTCCAAATCCAGAAGAGGCAGCCGTGAACACCGAATTAGATACCAGATAATATTATTAAAAAAATATTAAATATAGATCTCGAGACCCAAAAGAGACACTTGTGTTATGAGAGGCAGCTATGAACCCCCCTAGATACCTGATAATTTTATTATCTATATTAATAACTCCAAAATCTATATTAATGACTTTTGCTTAAGAAATTTTTAAAAACATATGAGACCACCGGAGCTCCAGTGAACCTTATTTACAACTTTAGTATATATATTAACAACTCGAGTATTTATATTAATGACTATTGCTTGAGAAATTAAAAAAAAAACAGATGAAACCACTGGAGCTCCGGTGAACCTTATTTACAACTTTATTATCTATATTAACAACTTTTACTTGAGAAATGCAGAAAAAAAAATATAAAAAACCATCGGAGCTCCAGTGAACCATATTTACAACTTTAGTATCTATATTAGTAACTTGAGTATTTATATTAATGATTTTTACTTGAAAAATTCAAAAAAAAACAGAGAGAGAGAGAGAGACCGCCGGAGCTCTAGCGACCGGCAAGGGGTGTGTGATGATTTTTTATTTTAAAAAGAAAGGGCAGTTAGGTAATTTCCCACATTTGTCCAAATTTCAAAATTCCAAGTCAATCCCTTTGGAATTATAAAAAATCAACATAGTTATTTGTCTTTTACCAATTTTGACAGTATTTTTCTGTATTCTTCCTATAAAAAATGCACCACGTTTCCAATTATTGAAATAAATCGTAAATGAATCAACTTCATTTTTTTAACCTATAAGGTATCAAAATATCACTTATTTCATATAGAATACAACGCTCAAAAGAATCATGGAAAAAATATTTGGTAATGAAGCTTAATGAAAGTTCAGTATTTCTTATTTCATTAGTGTACAATGATACATGATTATATACACAAGAGATATTTATGTTTTCTACTATTGCCTACATTTCCTACCGTTTTACATACGTTTCCTAATTCTATGGGATATGTTCTAACACTCCCCCTCAAATTGGAGCATATATATTGATAATGCCCAACTTGTTACAAAGATACTCAACCCGTGTCCCATTTAAGGCTTTTGTCAGAAGATCTGCCAATTGGTCGTTTGATTGCACATGCCCTGTGGATATAATGTTTTCTTTAATCTTGTCATGAATAAAATGATAATCGATTTCAATATGTTTTGTACGTTCATGAAACACAGAGTTTGATGCTATGTGAAGTGCTGCTTTATTGTCACACCATAGTTTTGCAGGCAATGTTGTGGCTATGCCAATTTCCTTTAATAGTTGAAACACCCAAACAATTTCTTGTACTGATTGTGACATGGCTCTGTACTCTGCTTCTGCACTTGATTTCAACACAACCCCTTGCTTCTTACTTCTCCAAGATATCAAGTTTCCACCAACAAACACATAGTAACCCATAGTGGACCATCTTGTGGCCTTAGATCCTGCATGATCCGCATCACAGAAGCACTCGACTTTAGTGTGACCATAATCTATATAAAGAATACCGCAACTTGGAGAACCTTTCAAATAATGTAAGATATGTTCTAAAGCTTCCAATTATACCACTGTTGAAGATGCCATGAATTGGTTGAGCCTACTGACCAAGAAGGTTATATCAGTATCGGTTACTGTGAGATAATTCAGCTTCCTAATGAGTCTTCTATATCTCTAAGGAAATTCAAACAGCTTCAGTTTCTCTCGATCAATCTTCTTCTTTAAGTCATCAGGAAGCGCATCAAACATGATTTCATTGAGATCCAGGAATGGATTCGGAACCATAGGAATGATGCTTGGTGTAGCTCCATGCTTTCCAGTTTCCTTTAAGAGATTGAAAACATACTTCCTTTGGGTCAAAAGGATGCCCCTCTTGCTTCTCAAAACCTCAATACCTAGAAAGTACTTCAATGGTCCCAAGTCCTTTATCTGGAAATGGGAATTAAGAAAGATTTTAAAATGCGAGATTCCAGAAGCATTACTTCCAGTAATTACAATATCATCAACATATAGTACCAGAAAAATCATGCTTGCATCTGTCTGTTGGTAGAACACAGAGTGATCACACTTGCTTTGACTCAATCCAAATTTCTTGACCACACCATATAGTGTAAATTAATGGGAAGTAACCATGCATGTGAATTTTGTCAAAAATTGTTGGAATCTGCTTCCAATAATGGAGTCAACATTTGAAAGAACCGTCTTTTTGATAAATCCATGTCGCTGTACTTTCCTGTTTATGCTTTATAATATTATGGAATCGTTCGAATCACATAAAGTTTGATCGGTAATGTACGTAGAAACATTTTCACCATTTTAACAAAAAGTTTGTCTTTATCGTATTTGTACTTTTAAGCCACCACTTCTCTCTCTGTTTTTTTTTTTTAAAAAAGAGGTCACCATGACAGAAAAGTTTGTTCTTCTGGAAGAAATTAAATAATAATTTATAAAAGCACAAGGGATTTGAAAAACTGCAGCTAGATCCTCAATGAAGGATTTCGGGCGTATCTAGAATCCGTTGACTCGCTAAGTACTCGCACGAAATCGGAGCATCAATTCGGACTCTGACCACGTTATATAGCAAATTCACCATTTGGAGAAGAGAACCCAAGGAGAGAGAAGTTTTTGGAAGTTTTCTTGGAAATTATTTGTAATATCCCAAAATGTACTCAAAGGCTAAATGTACAGAATAGATGGTGGGATTAATGACAGAATTACCTCTAGAAAATTTTGTTATGACTTTAGTCAAGTTTCATATGCAAAATTGGCAATTTAATATTATATTGCAAGATGATATTTTACAAGATCATCTTCTTCAAAGGGCCATGATTTACTTATGACAAGAGGAAAAGTAAGAGTAAATACATATTGGCTACTAAATATGACATATGAAGACAATTTGACCAAGTTAGCAAAAGAGAAAGACTTGGTCAACAATTGCAACTAAAGTAAATAGGATATTTCAAGAGCTTTCCTCTTTCCATTTTAATAAGCTTTTCGTCCAAATCATAAGGGAAAGAGAGAGGGAGAGTTGAATTAATACCATTGTTCACCTTTCCTCAAGAAAAGTGAGTCAAAAGGATCAAAAGTATATCAAGAGAAAGGAAGAAGACTTGTTAACACAACCACTACAAAAAAAACGTGATTTAGTAGCGGTTAAAAATGGGTATTCGTAGCGGTTCTAACCGCTACCAAATAGGTTAGTAGCGGTTAGAGAAACCGCTACTAAATCGTGCGTTGCAAGCTGTTTTGTAGCGGTTTTATAAAACCGCTACTCAATCAAAAATCACAGCTACAAACTTTGTAGCGGTTAATAGAAACCGCTACAACACCCAGAGATATTTGTAGCGGTTATATAACCGCTACAAATATAAAAAATTTTATTGAGAGCTTTTTTAAAAAAGAATATTTTTTTTGTAGCGGTTTAATAACCGCTACAAATATAAAAAATGACATTTTTTATTTGTAGCGGTTAAGAAACCGCTACCAATTTTGAATTACATGAAATTAGTAGCGGTTTTTAAAACCGCTACTAATTTCATGAAATTCAAAACCGGCGCCAAAAAATTTAAATTTAGGTCTAAAAAGGCGCGTTATTTAGTAGCGGTTTAATAACCGCTACAAATATTTAAAAATTTTTTTAAAAATATACGTTGAACTTTTTTTGTTTTTTCAATATTATATTAAATAGTTTAATTTGTTATTATTTTATCTATTTCAATTAGTTTATTATTCAATAGTTTAACTTATTAATAAATAAAAATAAAAAATGTAATTGAATATGATTAGTATAAAAGTTATATTAATAATATTATTAAGGATAGTTAGGTAATAAGGAATTATTATGTTTTATAATATAATGTAATTGTGTATGAAAAATAGATGAAAATGAGATAGAGTTATGATATATCTAGAAAAAAAATGGTTAGAATAAATTTTATAGAAAGGAAAGAAGTATTCTAAAAAAAATTGAAAATCTTGTTACCATATTTGATCGTATTATTCAGCTCCTCTACTCATACGAAAGAAGTTGTAAATGAGAGAAAATGAAAGAAAGGTAAGGTGAAAAGAAAGTGGGGAGTGTTTGAAATGAGTTGTGATAAGGGTATTTATAGGGATGCACGTATTATTTGTAGTGGTTAATTTAGCGGTTAATGTAGCGGTTATTATTTAGTAGCGGTTATTTATATTTTTGTAGCGGTTTAATTTTCATCGTGCTATTTGTAGCGGTTAATGTAGCGGTTATTTTTTAGTAGCGGTTATTTATATTTTTGTAGCGGTTAAATAACCGCTACAAATATTATTTTAATTTTTTTTTAAATTTTTTTTTACATTTTATTTTAACACAAATTTTTTGCGTTTTTTGTAAAGACAAATTTTTTATACTTGAATTTGATCACTCATCGTCGCCATCCTTACAGAAATTTTGTAGAAAAATTATTGTTATTGATGTATTATTAAATTTAAAAAATTTAATTGAAATGACGTGGACTTAAAAAAACTCACCGCAGTAGAGGTAAATTGTCATCGCCTTCAGGGAAGTAGTTTTCAAAATCAGCTGGCTGAAATGGCTCACTCTTGTAGGCGATGTTATCTCATTCACCCATGTCGTAAAGGTCTCTTGGCTTTAAATGAACGACCATGTGCCAATCCCTATGCCTCTCGTCCTCGACATAATAAACCTGATGTGCCTCTGAAGCTAGAATATACGGCTCATCATCTTGAGAAATACCAGTATGAATCGGCCGTGAGAAATTAACTGATGTGATCCCTAGGTCGTCAGTTGTCAGTCCCCGAGAAGTAGT
Source organism: Inga oerstediana (assembly GCA_963210345.1). Taxonomy (NCBI): domain Eukaryota; kingdom Viridiplantae; phylum Streptophyta; class Magnoliopsida; order Fabales; family Fabaceae; genus Inga; species Inga oerstediana. The sequence goes on from OY723400.1 coordinate 77,202,508, forward strand.
GGTATTTGCCCACAAACACTTGAACAACGTCACGGTGAAACGGCCTTGATAATTAAGCTCGACCACATCAAGAAGCTTGCCATAGTAAGGGACGCCTCCGAACTGCATGTTGGCGTCACTGCTGCTCGCATAACTCCTTGTCCCAAATGTGCCATAAACACCCGAATTCTGTGTTTGCAATCCCTGATCCCGTGAAACCGTGCAAAACTTAAAACCATTGACATTGTACGCTGTAAACCGTTTTGCATGATCAAGAGGACCGATTGCGAGAGCTCTGAAATCTGGTGAGTGTGGGTTGTGGTCATTTAGTATTCTGCGCGCAAACCAGCTTGGGAATTCTCTGTGGACCCTCCTATCAACTTCCGAGGATGTCTGTGTACGGATCCTGAGCTGACGCTTGACATGACTTCTGAATTCCCTGCAATTAATAATGGAAAGGCATTAGTGAAATGAAAGTGAGAAATGTTACGAAAGATATAGATCGAATAACATACATGTGAGTGTACAATTCTTACCGTATGAAAGGCTCAACTTGAGTGCAATTAATCAAGACATGTCTATGTGCTTGGAACTTATCAGTTGCCGTTAGTTTGAAGTTCTCAGTTGCTCCAACTGGTTTACCAACACGAGGGATAAATTCTCCTGATGTCGGCGCAGGTTCAGGACAATCGTCAACACGAGGCGGGAGGTTGAAAGCCGTCTCAAGATCATCAAAATACCTTGAGCAAAAATATAGCAACTCATCCCCTATATAGCCTTCAGCTATACAACCTTCTGGCCACGCCTTATTCCTCACGTAAGATTTTAATTTCCCAAGGAACCTATGAAGTACATAAGAGAAAATTGATATAAAATGATGAAAAGGATGACTAGCAAACATTAAATACGGACAATAAATTAAAGCACATATTTAAAATGAGTACCTCTCAATCGGATACATCCAACGATATTGTACTGGTCCAGCGAGCTTTGTTTCATGAACGAGGTGGACTGTGAGGTGAACCATCACAGTAAAAAAGGACGAAGGAAAGATCATCTCCAAGTGACAAAGCGTAAGAATGATTTTCGACTGCAGCTGATCGAGCTCCTCAATGATCAAAACCTTAGAACACAACTTCCGAAAGAATGAACAAAGTTCCACCAAAACGATGGAAACATCGGGAGGAAGTGTATTCTTTATAGCCAGAGGGAGTAACTGCTGCATAAGAACATGTGAGTCGTGACTCTTCAAGCCAGCAACCTTTCGAGCCTGCAAGTCGACACATCGAGAAATGTTGCTTGAATATCCATCAGGAACTTTTAATTTCTTCAACGTCGCGAGGAACACATCCTTGTTCGGTTTTGTGAGGGTAAACTTCGCCGGTGTAAATCTGTCATGCTCATCTGGCCAAGCGTCTTCACGAACTCCCATGTCGCGTAAATCTTTCCTAGCTTGAAGGTGATCTTTTGTCTTGCCGGGTTCGTTAAGCAGTGTATACAGCACATTGTCGCAAACATTCTTTTCAATGTGCATTACATCAAGACTGTGGCGAAGTAAATTAGATCTCCAATACGGAAGCGTGAAGAAAATACTTATCTTCTTCCACTGCTGAGGCGCTGAAGTCCTGCACGTCTTTTGGTGAGTTTGTGCTGAATCGTCGCTTTTTCCAAACTCGAAGTCAACATGCTCAAGCTGCTGTAAGATATCTGTACCGGACAAAGTCTGAGGTGGTCCTCTTTTCTCTGGTTTTCCATTGAAGCGATTCCGTTGCAATCTGAACTTATGCGTTCCATCGAGAAACCTCCGATGCCCTATAAAGCACCACTTTCGGCTGTGGGGAAGGCGCAATGCGTCAGAGTCGAAATTGCAAGCTGGACACGCCGACCCAATATGCACATTCCAACCAGATAATGTGCCAAGGCCAGGAAAGTCACTGATCGTCCACATCAAGGCTGCATGCATGTTGAACAAAGTCTTGCTGTGAGCGTCGTACGTCTCCAAGCCGACATTCCACAGGTCAAGCAATTCCGCAATAAGCGGTTGGAGATACACATCGATGTCATTGCCCGGTGCCTTTTTGCCTGGAATGATCATAGACATAATGAAAGAGCTTTGTTTCATACACATCCAGGGGGTAAGTTGTAGGGAACTAAGACTACCGGCCAAATGCTGTAACTTGTGCTAAGATTCCCGAAAGGATTGAAACCGTCGGTCGCCAACGCAAGCCGGACATTTCTGGGGTCAGTCGCAAAATCTGGAAAGTCGTTGTCAAACATTTTCCAAGCAGCTGCATCCCGCGGATGTCTTAATTTACCGTCTTCGTTTTTATCAACGGCATGCCACCTCATGTGCTCAGCAGTTTTAGACGACATAAATAATCTTTGTAGATGAGGTTTCAAAGGGAAGTACCTGAGAATCTTTACAGGTTTCTTCTTCTGCTTTTTCCCCTTCCGAATTGTCTTGTACTTCGATGTGTGACATCTCTTACACGTCTCCCTGCTGGAATCGTCTCCCCAATACAGCATACAATCATTTGGGCACGCATCAATCTTTTGATAATTCAACCCCAACCTGTTGATAATCTTCTTAGCCTCGTAGAAGGTTGTGGGAATCTCGGCGTCGGGGAATGCATCTTGTAATAAGTCGAGCAACATTGACATTCCCTTATCTGTGATCCCGCACAAGCACTTGATATGATACAATTTGATCAAGAAAGATAATTTAGAATATTTGCGACAACCTTGATATAAAGGACGATCTGCCTCATCCATCAAGCTGAAAAAATCCTGAGCTACTTCATTCCCCATAAAAGCCGGCTCAGAGCCGTGCACTTCTTCGTTGAAGTTGTCGCCTTGAAATCCAAACGCATCACGCACAGCATCATTCACAGGATCATCTTCATCTACTTGAACGCCTACTTAAGAACTTCGAGGAAGAGCATCGTCATATCTAATGCCGGCCTTCTCACCATGAACTGCCCAGAACGTATAGTCCTCAGGGAAAGGTTTCACAAGCAAATGTTCCTTCACAACATTTCGTGCATGCCACTTCTTGAACTTGCATTTCCGACACGGACAGACGATCTTGCCGTTACAGCTGGCGTGAGTGAATGCGAAATCCAAGAAACTGTTTAATCCGTACAAATATTCAGGAGAATTGCGCGGCAACCTTATCCATGATTTATCCATAGCTACAAGTGAGAGAGAAGAAAGTATAGAGAAGAAGATGAGTGAGAAGATAATGACGAATGCCTAGAACCTTATATTCTGAAAATCCAACGTTTATAATTTTGTACCTGTTATTAAACCGCTACAACAACCGCTACAGAAATTCCAACGTTTATAATTTTGTAGCGGTTATACATATAAAACCGCTACTAATATTCAAGTCGTTAATTGGTGGGAAATTCAAAATGTACTTGTTGAGTATTAGTAGCGGATATATATATAGAACCACTACAAATGTTCAACGTATTAGTAGCGGTTATATATATTAAACCGCTACTAATATTAAAGCCGTTGGACATTAAATATAAAATTAATTTTCTAATTTGTAGCGGTTATACATAACATAACCGCTACAAATGTGCACAAAGGCGGAAAATTTTAAAATTCAAATGATTTGAGTGTTTGTAGCGGTTCTTAGTGAATAACCGCTACAAAGATAGATATTTGTAGCGGTTTCTGAAGGTAAACCGCTACAAATATCTATATACATTTGTAGCGGTTATTAGTTTATAACCGCTACAAATATGTATCTTTGTAGCGGTTATCCACTAAGAACCGCTACAAATATCTATCTTTGTAGCGGTTATCCACTAAGAACCGCTACAAATATGTATATACTTTTTTTTTTTTAAATTTAGATATAAATAATTCATAAATTATTTCAACGCGATCTAATAATATAAATATAATTATATAAAACACAATAAGAAAATTCTGAAATAAAAACTCATAAATATTTACAAATGTTTAAACAAAAGAAAATGTCTTAAACTAAGGAGCTGGGGGCTGATCCTCTGGTGCTCTCTCAGGTGGGGCTCCCTCAGATGCCGCTGGATCGGGCCGCTGCGCAGAGTGAACCGCACCATCGTCATCAGCAGGAGGAGGAGCTGTAGCAGGAGTAGTACTCGGGACGACGTAGCGAGGGACAGGGGGAACCGCTGGATGCTGCTCGTCCGGGAACAGGCGACTCCATGCTCCCTCGAGCATGGTGTTCGCGATCTCACGCCACTGCGTCTGCTGAGCGTACATCGCATCTGCGTGCATCTGCAGCTGCATCTACTGCATCTGCTGCTGCTGCTGCGCCATCTGCTGCTGCGTCTGCTCCAAATCTGACCGCAGCTGGTCAATAGACTCGTCCCTCCGACGTCTGACCCCTCTAGAGCTGCCAGTCTCAAAGGCGGCGCTCCTGCCGTAGACCATGCTGGGTCTGGCGCCTATCCCCATACCCCGAACGCGTCCGGGGTGCTCAGCCTGAGCCAGACCCGCCTTCAAAGGAGCCGTCGGGTCTACTGACCCCTGTGACTCCTCAGGCTGGGTCTGTCGCAGCTCATCCTGCGACTGCTGCATCCGCTCCTGCCATTTTATGAAACAATTAATAATTACCATTTTTCATTATTAACTTATTTTTATAAAAATATAATAATAAAATTACTTACAATGGCCGCCTCCGCCTGCTGAGAGGTCGCAGTCCCGTCACGGTGTCTGTGTGTGATGGCGTACAGCTCCGCATAGTCCGTCTGACGGTTCTCCTGCTGTGCCTTCGTCTCCTGAAACAATTACAAAAAAATTAGAATTATGAAATAAGCAGCTAAAAGTAAGTGAAGCACTTGAAAAGTTACCAGCTCGCTGTAGGTCACAGCAAAGGTCTTCGATCCTGCTGTGTGGTGGATCGTCTGCTGCGCCCGGATCCCGGCGTTCCTCTGAGAAAGCTCCTAGAAAAACAAATAATTAAATGTATTATAAAATTTAAAATTAAATACAAATTAAATTGAAATTATAATTTAATATTTAACAATTAGAAAATTATATATCAAAAATATAATAAATACATTACCTGCGCCTGAGGGCTCCTCCTGAACTAGACGAAACGCGCCCAGTCGTTCGGCGGCACGCCGTCCGGGACCCTCTCCTGCAGCTGCTCCAGAGGCATCGTCCCGTCCCCATCCACCTTGTGGAAGAGACGGTTCCTCCTGTTCCTCCAGGCGTCGCCCATCTTCACGAGGGCGTACCTCTTCCGGTTGGCCCGGACGGCAAACCGCAGCTGAAAAAAATACATTTAAATATCAATAATTATAAAAATCATAATTTAAATAAAATAATTAAATAGAATTAATTACAAAAAATATTAATTAAATAGTTTTAATTACCTGAACCACCTCCTCCCAAGCCTGGTCCTTCGGCCCCTTCGGAATGTGCCTCCACGTCGGGAAGTGAAGGGGGAACCGCATCCAATTTGCTCCCAGGTCGCTCAGGAAGCAGTTGAGCAGGTGACCCCCAATCGGGATCTCGAACTCCTCCTCGTTGAGGAAGTCCTCAACGCTAATCTCTGGCCCCTCCACCTCAGGCACCTCTGCTGCGGTCGTCGCCTGTGGGATCGTCTGCTGTGCCTGTGGGGGGATGGGCTGAGATGCCGCGGTAGCCCTGCCTGCGCGCTGCCCCCTCCCTCTGCCCCCTCCCCGGCTGCTGCCGCCCCGTAAAGTCGGTCTGGTGACCTCAGGGGCCTTCCCCTTATCCTGTCCTGAAGCCATCTCAACTTTAAAAATTAAAAAAAAATTAGTCATATTATTTTATGCAAAAATATAATAAAAATACATATATAAATAAAAATACGTGTTATATACGTACCTCAAGTGTGAATACTGCGGAATACTGAGCAGAAACTCCTAAAGAGACGTCTGAACGCTCAAATCTCGAAGAAATCACTCAGAGAAACCTCAGGAAACAAAATGAGCAAAATGAGAAATGAAGGAAGTGGAGGTTTAAATAGGTCAGCTATTAGTAGCGGTTATTAAAATAACCGCTACTCTAACCGCTACAAATAATTAAATTTGTAGCGGTTCTATAATAACCGCTACAAAACTTCACAACGTTTGAAATTCTGTAGCAGTTATTGCCCAGAACCGCTACAAATGTCGAGACTCTTGAAATTCTGTAGCGGTTCTGGGCAATAACCGCTACAAAATTCTGACCTTTGGTATTTTGTAGCGGTTTTTGTGCATTAACCGCTACAAATAAACCGCTACAAGTTTTGGCGGGAAATTCGTGCCAAATTTGTAGCGGTTTTTTGTAGGAAACCGCTACAAAAAATCTTGCCGCTACAAATTTGTAGCGGTTTAGGTGAAAACCGCTACAAATACAATAATTTGTAGCGGTTATATTAAACCGCTACAAGTCCACCACTACAAAATACCTTTTTTTTTGTAGTGAACTCCCTCCCCTCAAGTCAATTATTTCGGCTATGTCATCAAGAGAGAAAGAGAAAAGATGAAGCAAAGATTTCTTGGCACATTTTGGACGTCCAATACATGAGTAAAGAAAAGACTTGATGAAAGGGAAAAAAAAACTCAAGTTGAATTGTTACAAGTATTTGACCAAGGTGAATCAATTTTGACCACAACTTTTTACCACCTTTGGACCACAATTTCGGCTGCCTCTTTAAGTGATAAGGGAAAGGAAAATCTGATCATTTATCACTCTCTCTCTCCATCTTCAAGTCGGTTTGCAGAAGCCCAAAACGTGGAGGAAGAAAAGCAAGGTTTCAAGGTGAGTTTAATCTTGATTTTTCACCTCCTTAACCTCATCTATGGCTCAAGTGTCCTTCATAAACATTGTTCCTCTTGATAAGGGCTTCATTTCTATGGTTCTAGAATTTCAATAGGAGGTGTTTTGTGCCATCATCCAAGAACAAAAGCTGAAAAACCAAAGAAAGGAGCTAAGGAGAAGCAAGAGGTGAGTATTAGCATCAATTTGAGCTATTGGTTGTGTTGGTTGAATGAGTATTTTGGCATGTGTAAATCTGCCCTGATTTTTGCCAAACAAGGGTTTGGGTAATTCATGATGGTTTTTTTGTGTTATTGGTGGTTTATGATGATTGGAAACCATTTGACATAAGTTTGATGTTGAAATTGGAAGTTGGTAATTGTTGGAATTTATTTTTGATTTTTCTGCCAAAACAGGACATAGAGAATGAGTGGGAATTTGTTAATTTTGATGTTACCATTGTGTTCTACACAAAAAATTATATGGGAATAGCCCAGGGTTGTGAATTTTGGGTCATTGAAACTCAGTGTAAATTTGGGTTTTCAGCCTAAACAGAATTCCAGCGAAGTACTCTACTTGTGTGGTGTTTTTGGATAACCAAATGATCTCTAAAAATTATGAAAATTTTCAGTCTTAAAGCTAATATTCCAATCATAAGGATAAAATTCCTTAATTGGACCCATACTTTTCTATAATTACATAATAGTCCCAACTGAATTGGGCTTGGGCCTTGATCTACCAAGAGTGGACCAGGCATATTCCAACACTCAATATACGAGATATAATTATATGCCATGAAAAATAAAATTAAATGATTTTAGGGAAATTTAAGCTTGAGTTCTTACAGTTTTCCTTGATTTTGAATCAAGTCCTTCAACTTTTTTTTTCTTTTTATTGAATCCCCTATATAAGTGGCAACACCGTTAAAGTCTCTCTTTTTTCCCCCTTTTCATCTGTGGTCCTCGGTAGAAGTTGGTAAAAAGGGTCAACACGGTCCTACAGGGCCGGCCCTTCACGGGTCAAGAAAAATAGTAATTTTTCAAGGCCCAGCCCTTAAGCATAAGGGCTAGGGCCAGCCCTGTATAGGGCTGAAGCTATTTTAACAATCTTTTACTATTTTTTTCAACATTTTTTAAAGGAATAAAATTACAACAATGAAAGTCCTAATTTAACATATAAATATTGCCAAAATTAATGTTTAAACGGTAAGCATCATGCTACAAACAAACACAGTCACTAAGTTATAATCAAAGGTAAACTATTGTCCACATATCATAATTACAAATAATTAATGAGAAGACTTGACAAAATTTTAGGCCCGTATGGTTTTTAAAAAAAATTATTTATATGGTAATAATATTATTGATTTTTTATACATTGTTAATGATGTTCCAAATATTTAGTTGTTATTATCTTGTTTAGAATTAAGTTTCATAAGAACATCTTGTATTAAGAATCCTAAAAATTTAAAACTTCTAAGAGATATTTCTTTTTTCATAAGTATACTAATTTTGAAATGTATAAGTAGTTAACAAAATAAACAACACAAGATATAAATAAAGGATATTGTTTTGCTTGTTGCTTTAGCAAAGGATATTTGTTTGCTCTTTCGAGTTTCCAGCCCCAGAGGACCAAAGTTAGAAAAATCGGCCAAGCTCATTGGATCAACCCATTTAAGCCCTGAATTTTAAAGTCAAAGTGGGCCTAAATACGTTTACAAAAAATAAATTTGTATATACTGTATTGGAGGATATTTTTCTAAATAACTTTATACATACATACATACATACATATATATATATATATATATATTTATATATATATATATATATATAATTCTAACTCTATTTATTTTTCCCCGATATTTTACTAAACTGTGGTATAAAATCCAAACTACTTGGTTTCCCGTGATGGTCCGCTCATGGTTTCTTTTCTATTTGATTGATTATCTTTATGAATTTCAATGTTTGGCTGGTGATCAACAACTAACCATTTATACTAATTATTAATTATATAATAAACCATCACAAAATTTTACTCCATTCATATTATATATAAACTTCCCCTTTAGGTCTTTAGATCTTGTGAACAAACCTGGTGTCTTCACAAGGGCCACATCTTATAATTAGGTATGAGCATTGTTGTCAAGCTCGCAAATTGACTCTTCGAGTTTATTATTTTTACGTTTCTAGCTTGCTTACAAAATCGTATCAAGTCATAGGTAGACTCGTGTAAGTTGTAAACTTGGTTAAACTCACGAGTTAGCTTTTATTATTAAATAGCTCGATTTGATCATGCTCACTGACTTTATATATGAATTCAATAGAAATTTATTTGCTAAGTATGATAAATGATGAATATTAATGGATTTAATTTTAATTATTTGGATTTCAAATATATTTAAATTAAATTGTTGTCATTTTTTATATTTAAATTATTTAATTATACACTATTAATACCTATTTAATGATGAAAATTAACTCTTACGAGTTTACGATTCAAGTACACTATATGTGTTTATGTGACTATCACAAGTTTATTTAAACAAATGAATTTGATAACGTTGGTAAGAGCATACCTTTTTTGTTTTTGTCTTTGTCTCTAAATTCCCCCTATCTACTATCTAATAACTTAAACTCTATGTGTATTTAAAAAAAAAAAAAAACCTTATACTCTATCTGATTTCTTAATCTTGAAAATCAATTCATCAATGAGATATTTTATTTTTTCTTCTTCATTTTTTTATTTTTATTTTTTTAATGGCACACAGCCTCATTTTCGTAATCAGGGGTTAATCAATGAGATATTTTTTTTATTATTATTTTGAATTTTTCTTTTATGGTCATTTAGTGCAGAGAATTGAAGACTTTCTCAAACATCCATTGCAATCCATAAATGACATTGACGAGTAAATAACCATAAATGATATTTATTTAGTTTTCAAAGGAGATTTTTCCAACTTAACAATCAAGAAATTTTTTTTTTATTAGTTTTTGGTGGGGCTTGGACAAAGACAATATTGTTTTCTAGATAGATAGGAGATTTCTGTAATTTAGAAAGGGGGTTAGCGTATTTACTTAAAAAATAAATATCAAAATATATATTAAAGAATTTTTCTTATGATTTTCTTTTTGTCAGATAAGCGAGAAGTGGAAATTGATAACAAAGGCTAATTAAATTTCCTTCCCGTATGGAGGATGAAGAGTATATCACCTTCAAATAAGTTTGCTCAGTTTCTGTACTCAAAAGAAGATTATTTTTTAATACGATATTTAGAAAAGTAAATTTAATTTTTTTAATAAAATTACAAATAAAAACTTGAAATTTATGTACTGTTTTAATCAAATCAAGATTATTCAAATCTCATTGCAGTGCTGACTTTTGGCATAATATAATAGCTCAAAATTACACACACAAACACAAGTGATCCTAATAAAGCCATTCATTACGTGATTTTTCTTGCGAGTTCCTCTTCTTTGCTCCAAGCCAAGGAAATAAAGAATCAGGTTATTTTGGGGTTCATAGGATTGTAACTTGAGCATGGAAAAAAATTATTAATTTGCTACACGTTCTTTATTGTTTGCCAATTAATTTGGATTCTTATTAAAATTGTAAAAAAATTCATTGCAATAACTGTCCATTTAAAACATTGTAACTTCCTACCCATGATTTGAAAACAAAAAGTAATAGCTTTTAAAAAGCTATTGGACAATTCAGCAAGATTGCAGAAATTTCTACCTATCTTGTGTTACTATACACTTACGTGCTGCATTATCTTCCAGCCATCTTCATCAACAACATTGTCAAGCACTATGTCTTGAAGGGCCACAAGAGTGGTTTCAATCAAAGTTTCATCGTTCGTTGGTAATTCGTCGTGGGTTTCCGATCATCGCGTTCATCTAGCCAGCCTTAGTTTCAATTTGTGGGTTTCAACTCAACGTCACTTAATGATTTGAGCGCGACAGAGGATGTAAGAGGGGAAGGGGGGACGTTCCTTCTAATGGCACTTTTGTCTTGTCACAATTACTTATTTTTCAAATTAATTAAAAAATCATTTCATCCTCCTAACCCAGTAATATCATACCAAACAAAAGCATGGTAATCAAGATTGCACACAATATATATTGCATTACATTTGATAATTGGACAAGCCCGTAATTACTGAATAATAAAACTCTCATTCACTGAAAGAAAAATAATACAACTAGTCCTTATAATTAGACGCCTGATATCCTACATGGGCACAAATAAGAATTGTACCTTCCTAACAGATTACACATAACTAATACTAAAATACATATTTACAAAATCAATTATTCTCAACACTCCCCCTCAAGCTAGGAACTCTGTATTCACAAGTTCCTAGCTTGCTAAGTATGTACTCATCACTACAAAAAAAAATAAAGAATTAGTGATGGAATGTCATTCCGTCCCTAATCCGTCACTAATTTAGTGACGGAATGACATTCTGTCACTAATTAGTGACAGAAAAATTCGGTAACTAAATTCCGTCACTAATTTTAGTGATGGAATTAGCGACGGAATGACATTCTATCACTAATCCGTCTCTAATTCCGTCATAAAAAATTAGCGACGGAAAAATTCCGTCCCTAATCTGTTACTAATTTCGGTCAAAACTATTTTGTGACAAAATCAACGACGGAAATTTTCCGTCGCTAATCCATCCCTAATTTCCTTCACTAACAGTTAACTTTTTCAATAATTATATTTTTTATAATTATAAATTTGTTAAATAATTTAAATTTAAAATATTAAAATATTATAAAAATATAATATAAATATTAAAATAAATAAAAATTATTAATTCATATTTGTTATTGAAATTGAAATTATAATATAATATATTTGAAATTTTAATAATAAATTATATATAAATAAAAATACAAAGTTTATAAATACAAACAAAAAATAAAATATATAATAAAATGAATAAAAAAAGATATTAATAATAAAAAATTTAGGTAGAATATTTACATAAAATGAAATAAGAAAACTAAATTGAAAATATATATATATATATATATGATTTTGCATTTAAATTACATAGGTTCTTCTTAGCTCAACTGGTAAAGGCACTGGCATGCGCGTGAGAGGTCGTGGCTTCAAATCCCAACTTGGCCACAAAATGCAACCAATTCTTGACTTGGACACATGGCAGGTGATGGTGGGTGACATGTGGCGGTTGATCAGGACACGTGGCAGGTGACGGTGGGTGACATGGACACATGTCGGCCATGGGTACACGTGGCGGCAGTCAGTGAGGGACAGTGGAGGCTTGTGGTGAGGACATGTGTCAATTTAAATTATATAGAAAAAAATATTTTGCGATGGATTAGGCGACGGAAATTCCTTCATTAATTAGTGACGAAAAATTTCATCGCTAATTAGGGACAGAATCTAGCAACAGAATTTTCGTCCCTAATTAGCGACGGAAATTTTCCTTCTCTAATCCGTCACAAATTAGCGACGAAATTCAAAATTCCGTCATTAATCAATTAGTAATGGTATATTTACCGACGGAACAAATTCTATCGCTAAAATGATTAGTGAGAGAATTTCCGTCACTATATTCCGTCATTAATTTGATGTTTTTTGTAGTGCATGTTGAGGGCCTCCCAATGCTTTAGTAAGATTATCTACCAAATTCTCTGATGACCTAACATGTTAAACAGAAATCATCCCTTTCATCAATTTCTCACGCACAAAGTGACAATCAACCTCGATATGTTTTGTGTTCGTGAAATATAGGGTTTGTAGCAATATGAACAGTAGCTTTGTTATCACAATGAACCTTAACTAGTTCTACATTCTGTAAATGCAGCTCTTTGAATAAGCCTGCAAGCCAAGTAAGTTCTGATGTAGCCTTTGCTAATACACGATACTCAGCCTCAGCTAAAGATGTTGACATTGTATTCTGCTTCTTAGATTTCCAGTTGATTAGTGATCCTCCTAATCTGACAAGAAAACCTATGACAAAACTCCTTGTGTCTTGGCAGGCTGCATGATCTGAGTCACAAAAACACTCTAATTCCATAGGGCTAGTTGTTGACAGAAATATTCCATGACCAGGGGTATCCTTGAGATACTTTACTAATTTGAGGGCTCCCCTCATATGTGACTCATTAGGTGTTTGCGTAAATGGACTCAATACTTGAGCAGAATAAGCTATGTCAGGTCTGGTCAATGTTAAGTAAAGTAGCTTCCCAATAAGTCTGCTATACAAGCCCCCATCTTGCAAAAAATAATCATCCTTTGTTTGCTCCCCTGTAAGTCTTAAATTATGTTCCATAGGTGTGAACGCCACCCCTGCCTCGTCCAGCCCTATTTTCTCCACAAGTTCTGAAGCATATTTTCTTTGGTTCAAGAGTATCCCATCTTTAGATCTCAAGACCTCTAAGCCAAGGAAATACTTCAATGTTCCAAGGTCATTCATTCTAAAATGATGCTATAAAAATTGTTTTGCATCATTTATGGCTTGCATGTTGTTTCCTGTAATCATTAATCACGTATGCAAGAACAAACACCATATCATGTTTAGTATGTTTTTGAAACAGTGCATAGTCATACTTACTTTGCTCAAAACCCCCTTCTATTAATAGCTCCCCCTGAGTGTACGTTTCGGTATCCTGAAATGGAAATATATTCTCGAGAAAAGTAACATATCTAGACACTATAAGGGACTTGGACCTTATATTATATAAAATGTAACCCTTTTGTATAGTTGGATAGCCAAGAAAAATGCAAGGTTTAGCTTTAGGTTGAAGCTTATCTGTATTAGTCAATTTTACTACATAAGCAGGACAACCAAAACTTTTTACATGAGACAAGTTAGGAGGCTTACCATGCAACAATTCCTATAGAGTCTTATATGCCAACGCCTTGGAGGGAGTTCGATTAATTAAATACGTGGAAGCCCTAATTGCCTCCCCCCAAAACTTAATTGACAAATTAGATTGAAACATGATAGCCCTACAAACATCAAGAAGGTGTCTATGCTTCCTTTCCACCACCTCATTTTATTGGGAAGTAAAAGGGCAAAACCTTTGGTAAATTATTCCTTTACTTTCCAAAAAATCCCTTACTTTATTGAAAAAAGGACCAAAGCCAGGTCCTAGGACTTTTCCCCTCTTAATTTCCTTCCCATCCAAATACAATTAAAACCAACTTTACATATTCTTCCAAATCTGTCCCTTTCCTCGATTGAGCCCTTTGCCTTCAATTTGGGCCCCCCATGGAATCCGTCAAGCAAATATCACTTCGACCTGTCAGCTTGTCAGGTCCTCACGGCATCACAGTGGGTTACGTTCTCTTCTTCGGATAACCTGAAATTCGAAATGTTCACCACCCGTTTCTCAATATACAATGTGCTCAGCCAACCTCTGCTTAATTTGCAACTTGCTTGTAAGGCGTGATATTGAAACAGTGAAACCTCCAAAAATGATTGTAAGTCTCAATGTCAAGGTGGTCCATGTATAGGTGGGGTGGTTTATATATATATATATATATATGAATATGTGCCTGTATATATTCCATGCGATACTTCAAACAACAGCTAGAATGTAAACGCCAAACTTTTAACATCTATTCTTAGGGGGCTATTCTTGCTTATCCTTGCACTCGCGCACTCACGTCGATCTTTTATCCTATGTTGGATTGGGAGAAAATTAGGGGGAAAGAACACTAAAAGGGAAAACTGCCACCATTTTTGGAAAATTTCCTTTCTAGCTTCCCCCCATTTTCCTTTCACTTTTGTCTTTATCCAAACATAGCCTTTAGCATCAGCTGTGACCCCAAAACACTAATCAAAAGTAAGACCTCTAAATTATTTTACCGGTTACAAAGTTGAGAAAAATTATGCATCGTCAAATACCTTTTTAACATTGAAATAATAGCCAATAATAAAAGAAAATAGAAACATAAAGAAAAGAAAAAGGGCTAATATAATGTTTGGTTCTTATAGTACAGTTTACCCTCATTTTAGTTTTGGTCCTTTTAGTTTCAAACCATAGATTTTGGTATTTGTTGCTTCTTTTCTGTAAAATCGTTAGTCTTTATAATGTAATAAGGACTTTGACGGTGTTAAATATGTTGACATGTCACTAACACTGTCAAATATGTTGATGTGGCTTGATAACCAACAAGCTGATGTGGCAAAATAATTATAAAATTATAATTTTAAAACATTTAAATATTAAAAACTGTTCATATAAATCAACTCATTGAAAACAGCCCAAGTCCATGAATTTCACCATGGAGGATATCTTCCAAGCCACAAGAAACTTCTCCCGTGCTTACAAGGTTGGTCAAGCTGGTTTTGGTATGGTATAGAAGTCAATCTCTTGGATGGAATTTTTTTTTTTTTTTTTGGGTAAACCGCTTGGATGGAATTATTGTTGCAAAAGGATGTTTTTATCTAACCCCAAGAGGCCAACGATGCACCGTGGGGGAGGAGGAAGGAAGGGGCTGATGGGTGGGTTGGGGAGGGTCCCCCCCCCTTTTTAACAACAAAAATTCAGGATGATAAATAAGGTTAAAATTAAATTAGGTATTTTTTTTTATTGCTCAGTTAGTATTTTTCAATTAAAAAATTAAACTTGCTTCGTTAGTATTACCAGTTACCACTTAACTTTACTTAATTAGCATTTTCCGTGAGTACGTAACATTAATGTTGTTAAGTTTTAAGGACTAAAATGCACTTTATAAATTTAAGGGACTAAAATGCTACCTTATGTAAACTTAAAGAACCAAAATTACATTTTAACCTTTCAATTTTATTCATTAGTCACTCCAGAGTTCTTAATGGGAAACCTACTTTATAGTTGAACTAGAAAGTAGTTGATTATTTCAATATATAAAACTCTAATTATAAAACCACGCAAAGCACCATGTGTTTAACTTGTGGGCTTTGCAACTTGCTTCGAAGATACAATAGCATTGGAATTTGTTGGAGAAAAGGGGGGAAAATTTATATTGGACGCTGAAAAGAAAATTATATTGTGGTAAACATTTGTACATGCCATTGATAATTCTGAAATTATTGGGAATGACAAAGTGGTACACACACTGTACCAAAAAAACAAAAGTGGTCCACGCAACGTTGTGAAGCGTCCGACACGATGACAAAGTGATCTATCCACATGTAAGTCCATCACCCATTGAATCCTGATTCCTTATCCTCTCCTTCAACAATTATTTCCTCATCTAGGGTCCCACCAAGCTTTGTCTTCTCTGCTTTGCTCAGCATCCCCAACAAAGATTCTAAGCCCAGCATCACATCACCCATGGATGGCCGTTCGTTCCCATTATTCTCTAAGCATTTTAATGCAATCTCAGTATATACCTCTAAGCACTCTGGCGTCATACTTTCCCTCAAGATTGGATCCACTGTTTCGTTAATCTCATTCTCATCAACACATCTTCGGAACCACTCTACAAGGTTTTGTCGTTCCCTCTCCACTGCTCGGAGAATAGGTGGCCTCCCACATAATGCCTCTAGCATGACAACTCCAAATGAGTACACGTCCGACTTATCCATCAATATTTGTAATATGTAGTATTCAGGATCCAAATATCCAATGCTTCCTTTCACTAATGTGCTTATGTTGATGTTAGATCTCGTCATACCCGCAGGTCCTATTTTGGATAATCCGAAATCTGAAATATTGGCCATCCAGTTTTCATCTATTAATATGTTTGTCGACTTGACGTCACGATGAATGATTGCATGCTTTGCCCCTATATGTAGGTAATGCAGTCCTAGCACAGCACCTAGGCAAACTTCCAACCTTTGATTCCAAGTAAGTGGTTGGTTTTGAGAATCGTAAAGATGGTCACGAAAGGTCCCACGAGCCATGAACTCGTATACAAGGATCATTTCATTGTCATCGTTGCAATAACCAATGAGAGATACCAAATGATGGTGACGAAGTTGAGAGAGCATTTCAATCTCAGTTTGGAACTCTTTGACCCCTTGTTGTGAACCTTTTTTAGGCGTTTGATTGCCACAAGAACTGAACAATGGTCAATTTGGCCTTTATAGACATTGCCAAACCCTCCAACACCGATAATTAAACCATCATCGAAATTATTAGTGGCTGCTCTTACCTCGCTTATTGAAAAGCAACGACACAAATCGGATTGTAACAGTGAGGATTTGTTTGTTTTTGACGTCGATACTGATTTCGGTTCCCACTTTGAATTTCCTTTGTTGATTGCAGGTCTAGCCAATCGACAATAAGTTAGCAAAACAAGGAGGGATAGAAGAATGAAGCCAGAAGTTGATCCCACGACTATGGAAATTACTCTAATTTTTTGTGGGTTCCTGCCAGATGCCCTCAGAAGCAATGAGGAGGAAGGACATTGGTTGGGATTGGAACCTCCCAGATTGTTGTTGGAGTCATTTCTTTTAAGAATTTCAATACCATTCAATAACACATCTCTGTAAGAACTTCTTGTAGGTGGGTCTGGTTGCAACTTAATAGAAAGATTTAGCTTCTTTAAGCTTCCATTGATCGGCATCAGCACTGCATAGTCCCTATGGAGTGGAACTAGTTTATGATTCTGAGTCCACCTCATCACATCGGCGACAAACTCCACCAAATTATCATTTATGAAGATTTGAAAAACTCTGTCTCCAGCTTTTTCAATGTGTTCATCAAACTCACAAAAATGCAATCCCACCAAATAAAGAAACTCCGAGTCAACTTCAAATTCCCAAGTCACATTAAATTTGGATGTTTGTTTCATCCCATAGTGTCGGGCAGTCATGTATACTTCATCAGGTGCAAAATAATTTTGCTCATCTCTGTAGATTAGCTTAAAACCAAAACCTGCTGAAATATTTTGTGGGTACTCGCTCGTCAAGTACGGACTATCCGCGTCCCAAGTCCGAAACATGCCAGTATCATATTCAGGGGGGATCTGCCTCCCTCCAACATTGATTCTGTACACAGTCTCGAGGGCACTGTCATTTTTTACTGCAAACTGCTGGGTTCCACCCTCTAGAAATATCCCCAGCAGGTTTTTGGGGTTTGTATAATAAAGAAAGGTCGGCATAGCGATAACCTCGATGCTGTTGATGAAAGCATAGGCGTTTGGATGAGATGAGCTTGGCCTGAAGGTTATTCTAAGTCCCTTCCTGGGGTGAACAATATTGACGGAGTACTCTCTTGAAATGGTTGTTTCGCCAGTGTAATCAGCGGTTACTGAAGCATCGAAGTCTTTCAAAAGAGTGTGAGATCCAACGCCGACAGAGAAGACAGAGTCAGAGCGAATGAAATTGGGGCCGTAGGAAGCGGGGAAAAAATAGAGGCAAATAAACTTTTGGCCATCGGTCTTCACATGAAACAAGTACGAGAAGTTGGAGCGAGAGAAGCGTGCAGTTTTGTAAGGGACTGTATTGATAAGTGAGTTGTCTCTTACTAATGACTTGCTACCGTCGGAGAGTTCGATTGAAGAAAAGCTTCTGGAGTCTGTGTCTCCGGTCCAATTCCGGCCATCTATGGAAGAAGAATTTTGTGAGCTTCCACAGTTGACTAAGAAATTATCATCAGGAGTGTAGGAGGTAACGCAGATAGTGAAAAGGATCCGGAAGAGTAAAGACATGGCCGTTGTTGGTGGGTTAGTCATACTGAAGACAACGTTCTTGTTCAAGCTGCCACAGCAGTACAGTGAAGGAGTTTGCTTCCACGTGATGCCTACCTCTTCATCCACTTCCCCGTGTATTTATCAGTGTTGGGCGTTTGGTTGGACCTACTTAACCTGCATGTGTGTAAAGTGGTATGTGTATTTAATGGTTACTGGGTTAGATGCCAACATGTCCCTTTTTCTTAACCCAGTGAGTGTATTTACTTTCATATTATGTAATTTCTTTCATTGTATACATAGTTTTTACCCAAATAATTCTATTATCGTTATAGTTATTGGTATTATAATTATTCATCTCTGATTTCTGTTTCTGTCTGTAGACCAATTGTATTATCCTTCTGTTATTACTAGAAAATTGATGAAATGAATTCGTAATTTTAAACATTTTATTCATTGGTATATTAAATATGATACATACCAACACCAACATAAAGTTGGACTAGCATCCCCACTAGATCTCTTGGGGTTTTAAGTTTGATCTCCAAATCCAGAAGAGGCAGCCGTGAACACCGAATTAGATACCAGATAATATTATTAAAAAAATATTAAATATAGATCTCGAGACCCAAAAGAGACACTTGTGTTATGAGAGGCAGCTATGAACCCCGAACTAGATACCTGATAATTTTATTATCTATATTAATAACTCCAAAATCTATATTAATGACTTTTGCTTAAGAAATTTTTAAAAACATATGAGACCACCGGAGCTCCAGTGAACCTTATTTACAACTTTAGTATATATATTAACAACTCGAGTATTTATATTAATGACTATTGCTTGAGAAATTTAAAAAAAAAACAGATGAAACCACTGGAGCTCCGGTGAACCTTATTTACAACTTTATTATCTATATTAACAACTTTTACTTGAGAAATGCAGAAAAAAAAATATAAAAAACCATCGGAGCTCCAGTGAACCTTATTTACAACTTTAGTATCTATATTAGTAACTTGAGTATCTATATTAATGATTTTTACTTGAAAAATTCAAAAAAAAAAAAACAGAGAGAGAGAGAGAGACCGCCGGAGCTCTAGCGACCGGCAAGGTGTGTGTGATGATTTTTTATTTTAAAAAGAAAGGGCAGTTAGGTAATTTCCCACATTTGTCCAAATTTCAAAATTCCAAGTCAATCCCTTTGGAATTATGAAAAATCAACATAGTTATTTGTCTTTTACCAATTTGATAGTATTTTTCTGTATTCTTCCTATAAAAAATGCACCACGTTTCCAATTATTGAAATAAATCGTAAATGAATCAACTTCATTTTTTTAACCTATAAGGTATCAAAATATCACTTATTTCATATAAAATACAACGCTCAAAAGAATCATGGAAAAAATATTTGGTAATGAAGCTTAATGAAAGTTCAGTATTTCTTATTTCATTAGTGTACAATGATACATGATTATATACACAAGAGATATTTATGTTTTCTACTATTGCCTACGTTTCCTACCGTTTTACATACGTTTCCTAATTCTATGGGATATGTTCTAACACTCCCCCTCAAATTGGAGCATATATATTGATAATGCCCAACTTGTTACAAAGATACTCAACCCGTGTCCCATTTAAGGCTTTTGTCAGAAGATCTGTCAATTGGTCGTTTGATTGCACATGCCCTGTGGATATAATGTTTTCTTTAATCTTGTCATGAATAAAATGATAATCGATTTCAATATGTTTTGTACGTTCATGAAACACAGAGTTTGATGCTATGTGAAGTGCTGCTTTATTGTCACACCATAGTTTTGCAGGCAATGTTGTGGCTATGCCAATTTCCTTTAATAGTTGAAACACCCAAACAATTTCTTGTACTGATTGTGACATGGCTCTGTACTCTGCTTCTGCACTTGATTTCAACACAACCCCTTGCTTCTTACTTCTCCAAGATATAAAGTTTCCACCAACAAACACATAGTAACCCATAGTGGACCATCTTGTGGCCTTAGATCCTGCATGATCCGCATCACAGAAGCACTCGACTTTAGTGTGACCATAATCTATATAAAGAATACCACAACTTGGAGAACCTTTCAAATAATGTAAGATATGTTCTAAAGCTTCCAATTGTACCACTGTTGAAGATGCCATGAATTGGTTGAGCCTACTGACCAAGAAGGTTATATCAGTATCGGTTACTGTGAGATAATTCAGCTTCCTAATGAGTCTTCTATATCTCTAAGGAAATTCAAACAGCTTCAGTTTCTCTCGATCAATCTTCTTCTTTAAGTCATCAGGAAGCACATCAAACATGATTTCATTGAGATCCAGGAACGGATTCGGAACCATAGGAATGATGCTTGGTGTAGCTCCATGCTTTCCAGTTTCCTTTAAGAGATTGAAAACATACTTCCTTTGGGTCAAAAGGATGCCCCTCTTGCTTCTCAAAACCTCAATACCTAGAAAGTACTTCAATGGTCCCAAGTCCTTTGTCTGGAAATGGGAATTAAGAAAGATTTTAAAATGCGAGATTCCAGAAGCATTACTTCCAGTAATTACAATATCATCAACATATAGTACCAGAAAAATCATGCTTGCATCTGTCTGTTGGTAGAACACAGAGTGATCACACTTGCTTTGACTCAATCCAAATTTCTTGACCACACCATATAGTGTAAAATGAAAATCCATATCATACACATAATCAACCATAGAAAATGTGATAGATACATATGCCATGCACCATATAATGTAAAATGAAAATCCATAGCATACCGTGTGTATACACAATGCTCAGGGCCAACTGTTCGGTTGAAATCCCTACATGTACCTCAGCCGAATCCCTGACTACAGCTAGGTAATACCAGTGTACCTCAGCTAGGTCCTAGACCACAGCTAGGTAATGTGCCC
Organism: Inga oerstediana; assembly: GCA_963210345.1. Classification (NCBI taxonomy): domain Eukaryota; kingdom Viridiplantae; phylum Streptophyta; class Magnoliopsida; order Fabales; family Fabaceae; genus Inga; species Inga oerstediana. The sequence continues at coordinate 77,223,779 of OY723400.1, forward strand.
CAGGCACTACTATGTATCATAGCTAGGTCCTTACTAGGCCGAATGGTACGTATACTCTTCCCACCAGACGGTACATATACTCTTCCTGCACCACAACTAGATAGTGTGTGTTCATTAGTCATATCACAGCACATGGCAAACATACAACATATATACTATTACATAATGTATGAGAGATAGAGTTACTACATTGGCCTTTTCTGGATAACCTTCCTGATGATCATTGATCATTGATTTTTGTTCTATTATCTTGCTCTGTGTTTGAGGTATTAGGTTAGGTCTAACTTCTTGACTCTGCCCAGCATCTGAACCTCTTAGCCTTATCATCTTTGTGTTTCACTATATGAAACAAGAAAGGGGTAAATTCCACATAAACATAAGGGCATATATGTTATTTCACAAAGTTTTGGGTGCACAGATACTCCTAAAATAACTTATCACAGATGTTTATAGTTGTCAGAGAAAGCCTGCAACAACCTGCAGCCTCTGAGCTACTGCACAATATGTGCTTGCCCTTTTTCATAACATGACATAAAAAATAGAGATGATGAGAAGTTGGCTCTAAAATATTTTAAAATCTTAAATTTAGAATGCAAAAAATAAAATAAAGAGAGACAGTAGAGGTAGTTACCGAATATTTTGAATTCTTAAATTTAGAATAAGAAATTTGTTCAAAACAAATTAGAATGGAAAATAAATGAAATTTATAAAATAATATATTTTGAAAATAGGTATATCAAAGCTAAAAATCTATTTATTTATTCATGATAGCTTTTAGCATACAATCATAGAATATGGGCAATTGATGCAATGGTAGTTATCATCGGTTAATCACAAAAAATCTATTTTTCTCATGGAGAGAAAAGGATGACATGGCATGTTGTGGTGCCTGCTTTCATCTCTGCTTTTAAGAATAAGATAGATTATTGACTATTTACCCATTGGTGCAATTTTGTTGGGTGTTTATTTTTCGGCTATTACAATTGTTTATACTTATAATTTGATTGAATTTTGATTTTGGTCTCTATAATTTTAAATTGTAGCTTTTGACCCTATAGTTTCTTTGATCCAAAACGTTTGTCCCTATCATTTCATGAGTATTTGGATATGAGTTGAACGGCATTAATGAACACTGTTAAATATAAAGACTAAAACCAAAATTGGCTAAGAGTATAGGGATCAAAATAAAAATTCACTAAGCCCATGATTAAAACTCATTAAAAGTATAGGGATCAATACGAACAAATATGTTATGATAATTGCAAAAAAAATAAGGAAAAAACTATGTTCTGAAAAGTTATATTTTTTCATGGTCTTCAAAATTATTTCAATATACCACGTTACTTCATAAAGAGTGCACGTTCGTTTTCTTTCTTATTGAATATCAGGCAAGCGTTTGCAAAAGCCACACGTGACTACAGTCGACTCAATGTCACCATTTCTCTGCTCTTCCACCTCTTTGCTACAACAGGGTGGGAGATCATAAAAAATGCACAGGATAATTAGCGTCTAAATTGTGTTTATAACATGCTGATAATGCAACATTGTTATTGTTAATTTCTTTTGCCTCTGTATATATAAAATCATTGCCTGAAAAAACAAACCACCTGGTAAGGATTTAAAAACAGTAGAAGCATGTTACACTTTCAAGCACGGCAACGAAAAAGGTCAGAGACGATATTTGAAGAGGTACTCATGTCATTTTAATATTCAAAATACTAATCATCTGAATTCCTTGGAAAGAACACTAATTATATCCGATCACAAAGGGCTACATACATTGTCTACATTTTTCTTTTTTCTTTTTATGGTTATATATTTGAACTTTCTACTTTGTGTTTTGTAACATTCATGGAAGGTGCAATCACGTGTTGGACTTAGTCAATGGTATTTGACTACAAATTAAACGTTGATATATTTGTGATGGAAAATTTCAAGAAATAAAAAAAAAGTCGAGAAAACTTACAATAATGATGGCGACGGCGACAACGGACGACGGTGGAAACGGTTGAAAAACATGGGGGAAACACAAGTAATGAGGGGACAAGGAAGTTTCGAGTGGCAAGGCAGGGCATGGGGGACTATGACCATGGCTGTAAAATGAATTAAAGTCCAAAACTATGAAAAATCAAAGCGGGTTAAATTAAATTTCAAATTGATGTACTTACAACGTCGCTTATTCAAAAAACTGACGTTGTAAGCAACAAATTGTTTTCACCACATTTTACTTGTCGATTAGTTACGACATCCCTTGTTTAAAGAAGTGTCGTTAAAAATCTTCATGTTATTACAAAAATGCCCCAGCATTTTTTAACGTCATTTTGCCATTTAACCGACGTTTAAGACCGACACCATAATTCCATAAGCCTTTCGTGTAGTAGCGACACATAGAATCGCTAAAATTAGTTTGTGATTAAGTTAGTGTTTATTTGGGATAGCTTAATTTTAGCTTATAAGTGCATTTTAATCATGATTTAATGTATACAAGGTAAATATATGAGATGATTTTTATCTCGATTTACGTAAAAAAAACTTATAAACACTTTTTAATGAGAGAAATCAGACCCTTGAGAAAAGGGTAAAGTTATCCATAAATTTAATAACATGGGGTGTACAATAAAACGAAGGTGTACAGAGAGAGAGAGGATCAGAACAGAAAAAAGAAACTGAGAAAAGTGTATGTTATTGCATTGCTTCGTTATCTGTATCGCATACATATATACAAGTGAGAGTAGACGCTAACTCTACTCTCTACTCTGGTTTACTAACCATGGCTGTTAGTACTATGTTTAACTTAACTACACTTCTAACATCCTAACTGGTACACAATTGCACTTATACTCTAATATGGGGTAATATTGTCCAAAAGGTTTCACTTCTATAGAACTGAGTTAGGTTCCATAGGTCTACTCAAGGAACTCACTTCCATCATCTTTTTTATGGAACTGGATTCCACATGGAAGTGGGTTCCCACTAACAAACAATCCAATTTATCAATTCCACTTCCACTTCTAATTCTTTGAGCCCAGTTCCAGCATACCAAATGTAACATATATTCAAATTAAAGAGTAATTAAATATAAGGAAAAGTAATATTTTAGTCTTTTAACTATTAACTCACTTGAAACTCAGTCCCTTAAGTATGACTCACTGTGACTAAATATCTAAATTTTTGACTCGGTCAACGCTCAATCCCTAATTTGTGGGCTTTTTATATTGTTCAGGCCTCAATAACTCATCTCCCTAGGAAATAATAATAATAATAATAATAACGACGACGACGACGACGACGACGACGACGACGACGACGATTTAGCGTCAACGTAATATTATGAATAAGCAGGAATTTGAATGAGCCATGGTGGACCTGAGCTATAGTTGGTATAAAAGAAACCTAAATAAATAATTCTCAATATATGCCATGAAAAATTAAAATTAAATAATTTTAGGGAAAATTAAGCTTGAGGTTCTTACAGTTTCCCTTGATTTTGTATCAAGTCCTTCAACTTTGTTTTTTTCCTTTTTATTGAATCCCCTATATAAGTGGCAACACCAATAAAGTCTCTCTTTTTTCCCCCTTTTCATCCGCGGTCCTCAGTAGAGTTGGTAAAAAGGGTCAGCACGGTCCTACAGGATCGACCCTTCACGGGTCAAGAAAGACAGTTATATTTCAAGGCCCGGCCCTTAAGCATAAGGACTAGGGCCAACCCTGCACAAGGCCGAAGCTATTTTAACAATCTTTTACTATTTTTTCAGCTTTTTTTAAATAAATAAAATTACAACAATAAAAGTCCTAATTTAACACATAAATATTGTCAAAATTAATATTTAAATGGTACACATCATGCAACAAATAAATACAGTCACTATGTTATAATCAAAGGTAAACTATTGTCCACATATCACAATTACAAATAAGTAACGAGAAGATTTAACAAAATTAAAAATACTTCTTATAAATATGTCTTGAAATGTGTAAGTAGTTAATAAAATAAACAATACAAGATATAAACAAAACAATCACTAGAAAATAAGTCAAAAAATCCAAAATTAGTAAGAATACTTATGAAATAAGAAATATCTTTTATAATTTTTAAATTTTTAGGATTCTTAATACAATATATTCTTATAAAACTTAATTTTAAATAAGATAATAACAACTAAATATCTACAACATCATTAACAATGTATAAAAAATCAATAATATTATTATCATATAAATAATTTTTTAAAAAAACATACGGGGCTAAAAGGGCTGGCCCTTTTAGGCCATCGGCCTTATAAGGGGCTGGCACTTTTAGGCCCACTTTGACTTTTGAGGCAAAAATTTTAAACCCGGACCTTACAAATTCAGGGCCTAAATGAGCCGGTCCAACGAACTTGGTCGATTTTCCTAGCTTTGGTCCCCTGGGGTTGGAAACTAGGAAGAGCAAACAGATATCCTTTGCTAAAGCAGCAAGCAAAACAAAATCACACTCCTTTCATCATCAACTCTATCTCATTTGCCAAGCATTGTGTGCTCATCCTTTTTTTATTAATTTAATTTTAATAACAACTAAATACGTTTATAAAAAATAAATTTTTATATATTGTACTGGAAGAAAGTTTTCTAAATAACTTTATATATATATATATATATAGTTCTAACTCTATTTATTTTTCCCCGATATTTTACTAAACTGTGGTATAAAATCCAAACTACTTGGTTTCCCGTGATGGTCCGCTCATGGTTTCTTTTCTATTTGATTGATTATCTTTATGAATTTCAATGTTTGGCTTGTGATTAACAACTAACCATTTATACTAATTATTAATTATATAATAACCATCACAAAATTTTACTCAATTTATATTATACATAAACTTCCCCTTTAGGTCTTTAGATCTTGTGAACAAACCTGGTGTCTTCACAAGATCCACATCTTATAATTAGGTATGAGCATTGTTGTCAAACTCGCAAATTGACTCTTTAAGTTTATTATTTCTATGTTTCTAGCTAGCTTACAAAATCGTGTTAAGTCATAGGTAAACTCGTGTAAGTTGTAAACTCAGTTAAACTCACGAGTTAAATTTTATCATAAAATAGCTCGATTTGATCATGCTCATTGACTTTATATATGAATTTTATAGAAATTTATTTGCTAAGTATGATAAATGATGAATGTTGATGGATTTAATTTTAATTATCTGGATTTCAAATATATTTAAATTAAATTGTTGTCATTTTTTATATTTAAATTATTTAATTATACACTATTAATACCTATTTAATAATGAAAATTAACTCTTACAACGTCGGTATGAGCATACATTTTTTGTTTTTGTCTTCGTCTCTAAATTCCCCCTATCTATTATCTAATAACTTAAACTCTATCCGTGTCTTAAAAAAAACTTATACTCTATCTGATTTCTTAATCTTGAAAATCAATTCATCAATGAGATATTTTTTTTTTCTTTATTTTTTTATTTTTCTTTTTCTAATGGCACAAAACCTCATTTTCGTAATCAGGGGTTAATCAATGAGATTTTTTTTTTTTTATTATTTTGAATTTTGCTTTTATGGTCATTTAGTGCAGGGAATTGAAGACTTTCTCAAACATCCATTACAATCCATAAATGACATTGACGAGTCAATCACCATAAATGATATTTATTTAGTTTTCAATGGAGATTTTTCCAAATTAACAATCAAGAAGATTTTATTATTATTATTATTATTATTATTATTATTATTATTATTATTATTATTATTATTATTATTATTATTTTCTGGTGGGCCTTGGACAAAGACAATATTGTTTTCCAGATAGATAGGAGATTTCTGTAATTTAGAAAGGTGGTTAGCGTATTTTACTTAAAAAATAAATATCAAAATATATATTAAAGAATTTTTCTTGTGATTTTCTTTTTGACAGATAAGTGAGAAGTTGAAATTGATAACAAAGGCTAATTAATTTCCTTCCCGTATGGAGGATGAAGAGTATATCACCTTCAAATAAGTTTGCTTAGTTTCTGTACTCAAAAGAAGATTATTTTTTAATACGATATTTAGAAAAGTAAATTTAATTTTTTTAATAAAATTACAAATAAAAAATTGAAATTTATGTACTGTTTTAATCAAACCAAGATTATTCAAATCTCATTGCAGTGCTGACTTTTGGCATAATCTAATAGCTCAAGATTACACACACAGACACAAGTGATCCTAATAAAGCCATTCATTACGTGATTTTTCTTGCGAGCTCCTCTTCTTTGCTCCAAGCCAAGGAAATAAAGCATCAGGTTACTCGCGAGTTTAAACAAACTCGTGATAGTGATGTAAATTCGTATCGTGAACTCGAATCGTAAACTCGTAAGAGTTTAGTTTTACCATTAAATAGATATTATTAGTATATAATTAAATAATTAAAATATAAAAAGTTGATAACAATTTGATTTAAATATATTTTAAATTTAAATAATTGAAATTAAATCTATCAACATTCATAATTTATCGTATTTAACAAAGAAATTTCTATAAAATTCATATATAAAGCCGTTGAGTATAATCAAATTGACAAAGTTAACACAAGTTTAAGGGTGCATTAACACAGTTTTGTAAGCTAAAATCGTAAAAACGGTAAACTCGGTGTATAAACTCATGAATTTAATTGAGTTTACAAAGGTCACGAGTTTACCAATGACTCGACTCGATTTTATAAGTTAGAAACGTAAAAACGGTAAACTCTAAGAGTCAACTCGCGAGTTTGACAACAATAGTCATAGGACTGTAACTTGAGCATGGTAAACAAATTATTAATTTGCTACACATTCTTTATTGTTTGCCAATTAATTTGGATTCTTATTAAAATTGTAAAAAAATTCATTGCAATAACTGTCCATTTAAAACATTGTAACTTCCTACCCATGATTTGAAAACACAAAAGTAATAGTAGCTTTTAAAAAGCTATTGGACAATTCAGCAAGATTGCAGAAATTTCTGCCTATCTTGTGTTACTATACACTTACGTGCTGCATTATCTTCCAGCCATCTTCATCAACAACATTGTCAAGCACTATGTCTTGAAGGGCCACAAGAGTGGTTTCAATCAAAGTTTCATCATTCGTTGGTAATTCGTCGTGGGTTTCCGATCGTCGCGTTCATCTAGCCAGCCTTAGTTTCAATTTGTGGGTTTCAACTCAACGTCACTTAATGATTTGAGCGCGACAGAGGATGTAAGAGGGGAAGGGGGGACGTTCCTTCTAATGGCACTTTTGTCTTGTCACAATTACTTATTTTTCAAATTAATTAAAAAATCATTTCATCCTCCTAACCCAGTAATATCATGCCAAACAAAAGCATGGTAATCAAGATTGCACACAATATATATTGCATTACATTTGATAATTGGACAAGCCCGTAATTACTGAATAATAAAACTCTCATTCACTGAAAGAAAAATAATACAACTAGTCCTTATAATTAGACGTCTGATATCCTACATGGGCACAAATAAGAATTGTGCCTTCCTAACAGATTACACATAACTAATACTAAAATACATATTTACAAAATCAATTATTCTCAACACTCCCCCTCAAGCTAGGAACTCTATATTCACCAGTTCCTAGCTTGCTAAGTATGTACTCATCACTACAAAAAAATAAAGAATTAGTGATGAAATGTCATTCCATCGCTAATCCGTCACTAATCCCTCACAAATTCCATCACTAAAAGTAGTGACGGAATTTCGTAACGGAATTTTTCCGTCACTAATTAGTGACAGAATGTCATTCCGTCGCTAAATTAGTGACGGATTAGCGATGGAATGAAATTCTGTCACTAATCCGTCTCTAATTCCATCATAAAAAATTAGCGACGAAAAAATTCCGTTACTAATTTCTATCCCTAATCCGTTATTAATTTCTGTCAAAAATATTTTGTGACGAAATTAACTACGGAAATTTTCCGTCACTAATTTCCGTCGCTAATCCATCCCTAATTCTCATCACTAACAGTTAACTTTTTCATTAATTATATTTTTTTATAATTATAAATTTGTTAAATAATTTAAATTTAAAATATTAAATTATTATAAAACTATAATATAAATATTAAAATAAATAAAAATTATTAATTCATATTTATTATTTAAATTGAAATTATAATATAATATATTTGAATTTTTAATAATATATTATATATAAATAAAAATACAAAGTTTATAAATACAAACAAAAAATAAAATATATAATAAAATGAATAAAAAAATATATTAATAATAAAAATGTTGGTATAATATTTACATAAAATAAAATAAGAAAACTAAATTGATATATACATACACACATACATACATACATACATACATACATACATACATACATACATATATATATATATGATTTTGCATTTAAATTACACAAGTTTTTCTTAGCTCAACTGGTAAAGGCACTGGCATACGCGCGAGAGGTCATGGCTTCGAATCCCAACTTAGCCACAAAATGCAACCAATTCTTGACTTGGACACGTGGTAGGTGACGAAGGATGACATGTGGTGGTTGATCAGAACACATGGCGGCCGGAGGCGAGGTGGCAGTGTCTGACAGGGACACATGGTCGGCTGTGGGTACATGTGGCAGCAGCCGGTGAAGGACATGTGGAGGCTTGTGGTGAGGACATGTGGCAATCTAAATTATATAGAAAAAAAATTTTTGCGACGGATTAGGGACGGAAATTCCTTCGCTAATTAATGACAAAAAATTTCGTCGCTAATTAGGGACAAAATTTAGCAACAGAATTTTCGTCACTAATTAGTGACGGAAAATTTCCTTCGCTAATCCGTCACAAATTAGCGACGAAATTCAAAATTCCGTCATTAATCAATTAGTAACGATATATTTACCGACGGAACAAATTCTGTTGCTAATCTCTGTCGCTAAACTGATTAGTGACAGAATTTCCGTCACTATATTCCATCATTAATTTGATGTTTTTTGTAGTGCTTGTTGAGGGCCTCCCAATGCTTTAGTAAGAATGTCTACCAAATTCTCTGATGACCTAACATGTTAAAAAGAAATCATCCCTTTCATCAATTTCTCACGCACAAAGTGACAATCAACCTCGATATGTTTTGTGTTCGTGAAATACAAGGTTTGTTGCAATATGAACAACAACTTTGTTATCACAATGAACCTTAACTAGTACTATATTCTGTAAATGCAGCTCTTTGAATAAGCCTACCAGCCAAGTAAGCTATGATGTAGCCTTTGCTAATACACGATACTCAGCCTCATCTGAAGATGTTGACATTGTATTCTACTTCTTAGATTTCCAGTTGATTAGTAATCCTCCTAATCTGACCAGAAAACCTGTGACAAAACTCCTTGTGTCTCGGCAGGCTGCATGATCTGAGTCACAAAAACACTCTCATTCCATAGGGCTAGTTGTTGATAGAAATATTCCATGACCAGGGGTATCCTTGAGATACTTTACTAATTTGAGGGCTCCCCTCATATGTGACTCATTAGGTGTTTGCGTAAATGGACTCAATACTTGAGCAGAATAAGCTATGTCAGGTCTGGTCAATGTTAAGTAAAGTAGCTTCCCAATAAGTCTGCTATACAAGCCCCCATCTTGCAAAAAATAATCATCCTTTGTTTGCTCCCCTGTAAGTCTTAAATTATGTTTCATAGGTGTGAACGCCACCCCTGCCTCGTCGAGCCCTATTTGCTCCACAAGTTCTGAAGCATATTTTCTTTGGTTCAAGAGTATCCCATCTTTGGATCTCAAGACCTCTAAGCCAAGGAAATACTTCAATGTTCCAAGGTCATTCATTCTAAAATGATGCTATAAAAATTTTTTTGCATCATTTATGGCTTGCATGTTGTTTCCTGTAATCATTAATCATCTACGTATGCAAGAACAAACAATATATCATGTTTAGTACGTTTTTGAAATAGTGCATAGTCATACTTTGCTCAAAACCCCCTTTTATTAGGGCCTCAATCAATTTTTCATTCCACTGTCTTGCAGCTTGTTTGAGTCCATGTAAGGATTTCTCAAGTTTACAGACTTGGAAACCATTCTTACCTCTCCTTTCAAAACCTTGAGGATGGTCATATGGACCTCCTCATGTAAATCTCCCTGGAAAAATGCATTTTCTACATCCATTTGACAAAGTGGCCAATTATTTACAATAGCCAAGATAAGAATGATTCTAATACTGACAATTTTAACGAAAAAAGAAAATGTCTCATAAAAATCTATTCCATCATTTTGACTGTATCCTTTTGCAACTAATCTTGACTTAAACTTATCTAAAGTTCTATCATATTTATATTTAACCTTGAATACCCATTTGCATCCAATTGGTTTCTCTCCCTTAGCTAGGTCAACTATTTTTTAGGTTCCATTAGTTTCAAGAGCTCTCATTTCATTTTCCATTGCTTTTACCCACCTAGGATCTCTTGTGGCTTCTTCATAAGAGTCTGGTTCAATTTCCTTATCTATAGTCGATAGGAAACATTTATATAGGAAGACAAGTCATCAAGGGAAATACAATCAAATAAAATACCATTATTAATCAAATCAAATTCTAATTGCATATTAATAGCAGAGTTGGAAGAAGGTAATTTCTCATAATGATAATATTTTGTCCATGTTGGAGGCCTCCTTTCTCTAACAGGCCTCGTATGTGACTGTATATGTGCTGGTTTTTGTTGATTGTCAATGTTAGGTGGCAACTTTTGGCTATGAGGGAAGTTATGATGTGCATTGTTGTCATCACACTCTCCTAGCGTGTATAATGGTGGCATCCCACTATCAAGAATGAAGGGATCCACCTGCCTTTTAATAGCTCCCCCTGAGTGTACATTTCGGTATCCTGAAATGGAAATATATTCTCAAGAAAAGTAACATATCTAGACATTATAAGGGACTTGGACCTTATATTATATAAAATGTAACCCTTTTGTATAGTTAGATAGCCAAGAAAAATGCAAGGTTTAGCTTTAGGTTGAAGCTTATCTATATTAGTCAATTTTACTACATAAGCAAGGCAACCAAAACTTTATACATTAGACAAGTTAGGAGGCTTACCATGCAACAATTCTTATAGATAGTCTTATATGCCAACGCCTTGGAGGGAGTTCGATTAATTAAATACGTGGAAGCCCTAATTGCCTCCCCTGATTTCTCTGATCGTTTGAAGTCTTTGAAACAGGAGAGACGGTGGTATCTGCCATGACGCCAAATTGCACCAATCACAACTTTTAATCCAAAAAAGGTGAGTGACTATTGAAGAAAGATGACCGATCTTGTTGAAAGATAGCAAGATCGATCAAATGCTGACAAATCTTGAAGAACAATGATAGAAGCAGTGTAGTGAGAATACTTGATCGGGGCCTTGTTTGAAGGCCCAAAAAATAGAGCTCAGCACTGTGAGAAGTGAAGCGTGTTCGTCTATGGTCGAAGAACACAAATCTCGACGGTCAGAGCAAACTGGGTTTAGTGCTACGAGAAGTCGCATAAATTTCAGGATTCTGATAGACCGAAGAAAGAATGCAATTACTCTCAGGAAATGACAAGAGTATGAATCGATGAGGTGATTTGATGGGGTGGATGATTCATCGATGTGTTTTCTTTCAGATCGCCTTTGGCTTCTCAGAACCCTAGCTGGTATTCGAGTTGAAGGCTCAGCTGCTGTAATTCGAGAGAAACCCATCTGAATCTTGCTCTGAGTGAATGTTGGGTCGGGTTTAGTTCTTGACCTGGTTTGTTTTTGGACGACACCATGGGCTTTGGTACCATGAGAATTGGACAGACCCGTAATTACTGAATAATAAAACTCTCATTCACCGAAAGAAAAACAATACAACTTATCCTTATATATAGACGTATGATATCCTACATTGGTACAGCTAATAATTGTACCTCCCTAACAGAGTACACATAACTAATACTAAAATACATATTTACAAAATCAATTATTCTCAACAACATTGCATTGCATTTTTAGGTGAACCAAACTGCCCTTAAGGTCTTGGATAGTTAGATCGGTAGTAGCTACATATAGAACGAACATATTATTATATATTCAAATGCAAAAGAAAACATAGATGAATATTTCTTATTGCCGTCAATCAGAAAAGTCCATAGAGACATTACAACAAACCATGACTTGAGAGAAAGAAAATAGCAAATAGGTAAAGACTGAGAAACAAAGAAATTGAAAGACACAACGAAAGAAACTTCGCCAGTACGTAACTCAACCAACATCATAGACAAGTCAAATAAAGGCTCAAAATGCTTTATTCCCAAAGTAGATATGCACGCAGCATAATAATAATTTAAGATCTAGGCTCTTTTCCTTGAATCTTGAGAATTGGTACAAGACTTTCTACAAAAATGTTAACATAACCCCAACCACTTGTGGATTTGTAGACTCTTGTATGCGAATCACTTTGCTAGAATCATCATTGGTGACTTGATTAGCCTGATCATCCTGTTGCTGCCTTTTTCCAAAGTTTGGAGGAAAACTGATTATATGGTAACCATTTTCAAGCTGATGACCCCTCTTATTGCAGTGGGTACAGAGATCTTGTGATCATCGTCTACCATGTCCCCTAGCTCATCTTCTCCCACCTCTGGAGGCGCTAGAGGCCATGATAGTTCCATCAGAAATAGGGTTATTAGAGACAATTGATTGCTGCAATTCCTCTTATAATGCCATGGAGTATGCTTGGTTGGGAGAAGGAAGAGGTGCCATGAGTAATATTTGACTCCTCACTTGGTGGAAAGAATCATTCAACCCAACCAGAAATTGGAATTGTTCTTGGACAATTTTCACATTCCCTGGAAGTATTACATTGACAATTTGGGAGTAGTACAATTGCAGCATACTCATCCCAGAGCTCTATAAGTTATGTGTAATAAATGGAGAAAGACATAGAACCTTGACTAAGAAAATTAATAGAACAATAAAGAGAGAAAATCTTAGCCCCATCACGTTTATCAAAACTTTCCTTAAGGTCAAGCTAACCAGACGTGAGTTGAGTGAGAAAATGATCCTGCTTGCAATATCCTTGTCAACCGAGTTGATTAGCCAAGAAAGGACTACAAAGTTTATCCTATTGGTTTCTAAGGTGTGGTTCTTGATTATCCTAAACACATGTCCCCTCTATGAAACCAAGCTTATTCTTGGTATGGAATGCGAGTCTCATGCCTCTGCTCCATAGAGCATAATTTTGGCATGCAGACAAAAGTTGTGGCACCAACGTTATGGCTAGAGTATCAGCGGGTATAAGTAAAGGGGATGATTATAATCGAGCACCTGATTTCTCTGATTGTTTGAAGTCTTTGAAACAGGAGAGACGGTGGTATCTACCATGACGCCAAATTGCCCCAATCACAACTTTTAATCCAAAAAAGGTGAGTGACTATTGAAGAAAGATGACCGATCTTGTTGAAAGATTGCAAGATCGATCAAATGCTGACAAATCTTGAAGAACAATGATAGAAGCAGTGTAGTGAGAATACTTGATCGGGGCCTTGTTTGACGGCCCAAAAAATAGAGCTCAGCACTGTGAGAAGTGAAGCGTGTTCGTCTATGGTCGAAGAACACAAAGCTCGACGGTCAGAGCAAAATGGGTTTAGTGCTACGAGAAGTCGCATAAATTTCAGGATTCTGATAGACCGAAGAAAGAATGCAATTACTCTCAAGAAATGACAAGAGTATGAATCGATGAGGTGATTTGATGGGGTGGATGATTCATCGATGTGTTTTCTTTCAGATCGCCTTTGGCTTCTCAAAACCCTAGCTGGTATTCGAGTTGAAGGCTCAGCTGCTGTAATTCAAGAGAAACCCATCTGAATCTTGCTCTGAGTGAATGTTGGGTCGGGTTTAGTTCTTGACCTGATTTGTTTTTGGACGACACCATGGGCTTTGGTACCATGAGAATTGGACAGACCCGTAATTACTGAATAATAAAACTCTCATTCACCGAAAGAAAAACAATACAACTGATCCTTGTATATAGACGTCTGATATCCTACACGGGACAACTAAGAATTATACCTTCCTAACAGAGTACACATAACTAATACTAAAATACATATTTACAAAATCAATTATTCTCAACAACATTGCATTGCATTTTCAGTTGAACCAAACATCCCTTAAGGTCTTGGATAGTTAGATCAGTAGTAGCTACATATAGAACGAATATATTATTTCATCATATTCAAATGCAAAAGAAAACAGAGATGAATATTTCTTATTGCCGTCAATCAGAAAAGTCCGCAGAGACATTACAGCAAACCATGACTTGAGAGAAAGAAAACAGCAAATAGGTAAAGACTGAGAAACAAAGAAATTGAAAGACATAACGAAAGAAACTTGGCTAGTACGTAACTCAACCAACATCATAGACAAGTCAAATAAAGGCTCAAAATGCTTTATTCCCAAAGTAGATATGCACCTAGCATAATAATAATTTAAGGTCTAGGCTCTTTTCCCTGAATCTTGAGAATTGGTACAAGACTTTCTACATAAATGTTAACATAACCACAACCACCCATGAGATTAAGAACATTAGTAGATCAATTGGACAAATTGGGGCTGCTTTTATATATCTTCTTCCAACTCCATTTCTTACTAAGTGCATCCACACACTCCTCCATCACCCAATATTTAACTGAACGACCTGAAACGTATAGACAAAGTAAAACAAGGTTCTTGTCATGCACAACAACTTTACAATCAACAAGTTCATAAATGCCGCTCAGCATTGACATCCATGTAAACACTTCCATTGCTGTGTCGAATATAACTATTCCATTCCACACGTACCAAAAGATAGATCCATTAGAACACCCAATGGGAACAAATGAACTCACACCCTCCAGGACCTTCCCAAATTTCATCGCCTTCCAAGAGTCTATCTTCAACGAATACACTTCACATCGCTTAGACGCACCCATATACATAAAAAATTTCACTATCTTATAATCATTAACAATAGGATTGAACCCAAATCCAAAAAAGAAAATGTCATTGTTGTCATCATAAATAACTCCGGGCACCTGTCTCACCTCTCTTGTAGCTGGATTCCATAAGAAAAGAGAAGTACCCAATGACGCATAGGAACCGGATCAAACACAGATTAGGCCATTGCAGGTACCAATGATCGAAGGATTGGTACGATTGGTACGCCACAAGTCCCTCGTGAAAGGTGGCTTACGAACGTCAAGGTCTCACATCTCACAATCGACTGCAAATAAGTTCAAGGATTAGGGTTTTGATGATTTTATATAATTACTAGGGTGATAGAGGTGGTCTGTGATGAAAGATGAAGACTTGAAGAGATTTTTCCGATGTTTACAGGCAATTTGAAATCGGATAAGGGTTTTTACCGGAAGTCGCTTAAGAATGTTTGTGATGATTTCATTAGGAAGAAATGGAGTGTTGCTGCCATGCACTGCCATCTTCCTCTTCTTTTTGCCAACGCCATGAACTACTGTATGCTTCTTCATGGTGATCGACTAGGAAAGACAAATTTCTCAAGTATGGGCCTTCTAGACATCCATTACAAAATGCATTTGGGCCCCAATTTAAAATATATCAAAGCTCCATTGGACTCCTCCAAGCCCATATAATTGTAATGGGCCTTAATAAATGTGAGAATCGACTTCAATTGTTCCTTTTGGGCTCTCCAAACGTGCTCCTGTCTTTCTCAGCATCCATGTGTGCATAAACAAATGGCACACACTGTAACAAAAAAAAAAAAAAATAATGGCACACATGTCATCCCTCATCCTTGGGTTCAGCTGGTGAAGAGGTCGGATACTCTCATCAAAGGAAAAGGGTTCGATTCCGGAGAAGTCCACTTAGTTATGGTCCAGTCGAGGTACTGGGGGAGGCATCCCAACTTAGAGCCCTGACCTTGAATCGTAGGTGAACCTATCCCTTTTCCTAAAATTTATTTATAAAAAAAAAATGGCACACACGCCACGTGGTTTTGGGGTGCCCTGTCACGTGTCACATCAAGTTCCATGTACGTATGCATTTGACCATATCACCATCCATGGATAATCCATATCTTACTCCATGTAAGCATTTCTTTTTTTTTAAATGTAAAAACGGCTAAGTTAACTTGGAAAGTACAGGTTACAAAAGAGCAAAAGACATCAAAAAGATTGACTAATATCATCCCTCAGAATGGGAATGCACCCTGGGTGAGGAACCATGTAAGCATTTCTGAGGCTTAGCTTGATGATCTCCTTGAGGACTGTGGAGAGCCTGACATCCGTATCAAACACCTCCCGATATGCTATCATTTATGCTAGCCTTTATTTCTTTTTACCATTATCTTCTATAATAAACAGTTGATCCTACACAACTTAAAGTCCTATACATTAGTGTTTTATCGGAAAAAAGATACTAGTATTGCAGAAACCTTGAATCTGCTTGGGGGGATAGAATCATTAGCATAAAAAAATCCAATCACTTTAAATGGATATCTATACCTACATGAAAGTATTTGTTAAAAAATAATTAAAATTATTTATTAAAAAATAAAAACACTAAAATTTCTCTCTATGTATCACATTAATGAATTTCTCTGTGGTAGCAAACATTACTCACTTTATAGAATAAATGGTGATTCTGTTGGTATAAAGTAGACATGCTTTCTTCTCCCTGTCAGTACATATTGTCTTCACTTGAGATGTCATTGGATTGAAAAATAGATAGTTGAGATTCAGTATTTTATAAAATCATTATTTTTTTAAAAGATGTACAAAATTTCATTTGCTGATGAAATAATACCATGTGGAATCAAGGTGGCTGCAGAAAAGGGGAAAATTATTATAAATCCAGATGATAATTTCTTATGTACTAATTTCATATGCTTCAGGACCTCTTCCAGAGGTTATATTTCTGTTTTAAACCCTATATATTTTTTATAGCACTGGGTCTGTTCAGTATATGCTTATTGATCGGAGAAATGACTGGGTCTTACTTTTTTTTACTTATTCAATGATTTCTAGGGTCACTTATGTAACAATTTTTTGATCCAATCTAAGCTGCTAATTATTTTTAAAAAAGGTCCAACTGTTCCATCTAAGTTACTTCTTTAATCACTGGCTAATGAGTTCGGAAAACGGCCCATCGTTAGGTGTGGGAAGTGATGAAATATTATTAAGCATTGAAATTATATATTTTGATTCTCATGGAATAAGTTTTTATTAGCTGACAAAAAAAAAAAGAATAATTTTTTTATTGTAAAATAAATCTGTAAAGCTGACCAAAAAATATGTAATAATTAGTGTTTTTCAATATGTGCTTGTGTAAAAGCATCAGCTTGTCTGATGGTGCATGAGCCCTACCATATCTTTTTTTTTTTTTTTTGCGTTCATATCATTTTATATTGTTTTGCCAGGCCAGCTAATATTTTATGTTGAATGATGTTAATGCTGATATTTATGATTGTAGTAATAAATCATCCCCTCCTAAGCCCCAACCAATATGATTTCTTCATTATAATTAGTTCTCTTGGGCCTTAGCTGCTTTTGAAAGGACTCGGCGTGGTTTTAGATATAATTGAGATTTAGAAATGTCAAAGAGGTAACACTAATTATTAATTATTTATCAATAAACAAAATGTAGCTCAAATAGATCTGACAAATCGGAAATTCCTGACTATTATATATATGATCATAGAAATAATTAAAATAATATCATTCTTAAGTAACAGGATCATTCTTCTTAAAACTTCCCGTCAAAATCATAATGTATATTTGTTTGTTTGTTTGTTTTTTTTTTTTTTGGACCTGAATATATGTTTGTTTGTTAATTTTTATAATAAGTGAGTTGGGCCAAAAATAATAATTTGTATGTCAATTGACTTTATTAACGTCCCTTGATACTGACTGACTACGTTCGGACCTCTCACGTTTATGAATGTATAACCAGTTTTTCAGCAAGCTCAATAATCAATATTTGTAATAAATAAATAAATATAATAAAATGTATTAATATTTCATTTATTTTAAAACTTTTCCTTCTAATTTTAAAACCTATACAAACATCTCCTAGAATCAATGGTATCTGCCGTAACATATCATACAGACTTCTACTTTTAAGATTCTATTTTCATTTATTCAACTTCTAATTGATAATTAAATCACATGTGTTCGACCAAAATACTCATATTTGATATAAATATTGTATTTTTGTTTCAACATACTTTAGGTTAAGAAAATTTAATAAATATATTTTAAAGTTTTTAATCATTTTTAAAATTTTTTTGAGTTATGAAGGCTTAGTTTTTAAGTAATTCTTTCAGTTTTAAATACATGAGTTAGCCAAAATGATATTTTAAAGACGTATGTTAAAAAGCTTAACGCAATCGTGATTTAATATAACAAGTCATAAGTTAGTCAATATAATTTATGTTTAATTTTCTTTAAGTTTTATTAATTTTAATACAACTTTTTAAATATATTTATTTAAATATTAAATTAATTAATTATTTAATGTTTTAAAGATTTGATAGAGAGTATAGAAAATTAGACTATGAAGACAAATGAATCGTTTTAAAATTTTAAACATATTTACAAATATTAAAATTAAGTACTCCCTCTAGTCCTTACTATAAGATATATTCTTGTAGCTTATCTTGATCCCAAATATAATATTTAAATTTCATATTTGTTAGTCTTTTTTTAATTTATCCTTATTGATGCTCTCTCAATAATAATCAAGAAGGAGAGAGAATGAGGAAGTTAAGGAAGATAATTAAGGTTTTTTAGAAAATACATGTCATATTAACTAACTTAAACTAACTTCTTCAATCTAATTAAATTAGGTAAATATATATTATATTAAGGACATAAATGAGTATTTTAGAATACTATTAGCCATATAAAAAAGGGAAAATCCCTTCAAAAGTCTTTTGAAATACTCAAATTTTAATTTGGGTTGTTAAATTTAAGAAATTATTAATTAGGGCATATGACCCAAATTAGGATTTAGACATTTTATCAATTTACCTCAATGCCCTAGAATTATTAGAAAAAGAAAACACTCTAGACGCTAGTCTTTTGAATATCTGCCAGGAAAAAGTGTCGATACACTTGCATATTACTCTAAATGTCTAAATTCATTGCAAATTCTTTCACTGAAATGGAATTAACAACAATTCTTTGATATTCAAGGAAATCATCTTTGTTGCTGCATTTTCCCAGCATCAGTAGAGCCCAAATTTCCATTCAAATCCACTTGATGAATGAAAGAATTCTTATATAACACTTAAGCGGGAGTCAATGCCCAAGAACCACCCATTAAGGGCAAGCACAAAGAAAGAAACAATGCTTACAAATAGTTGGACGCAATTCTCAATTAGGTGCCTGCACTTTTCACTGTAACCTGCATCCACCTATCTTGACATAAGTTCAGATTCCAAATTGGAGGAGCCAGGGTCTGATACTAATCGTATTTCTTGAATTTGAATTTAATTCTCCATTTGAATAAAATCCATGGACCAAATTTTGAGCAGAGCTTCAAACAATTACAGAAACAGAGTCTCTCCCAGATAGGAAAAACAGTTTATCCACAACCAAATCTACAAGAATTGAACTATTGTTGGTTTAATTATGATCAGTGTTATTCATAGATTGATAAAACTCCCAAGAGTTAAGGCTTGTGTAACGTGAGCAAAGAATATGAAAACTCAAAAAAACCGAGTTATTTGGGAAATTTGCTCCAAGCTATTAGGCAGTTGATTCGAATCAGACTGCAGAAAACTTTCAACAGATGTTGTTCCAAAATCGATAATCCTTGGGAGATGTGAATCAGAAATCTGAATGGAATTGGAAGGAGAGGAGAGGAGACCGATGGAGAAGGATGAGACAGAAGATAGAAAATGGAGAGAGAAGGAGAAGAGGGCATATATGTAAAATTACTCAATCTTAAAATTATGAATTGGGCTGATTAACCTAATTTAGAATTTGATAAATTTAAAAGCCTAATTTAGGATTTGGATATTTTAAAAAGCTTTTAATAGGATTTTCCCTATAAAAAATAGTGCTAAGTTAAAATATAGGTTTTGAAAATACAAAAGAAGTCTCTATAACCTCTCAGTCAAACAAAAGGCTAATCAGATAACCTACGTGTCATACATAATCTTCAGTGGAATAACTCAATAAAATATAATTCCAATCAATAATTAATTATTGCTATATAAATAATGCACTTCACAACAAACTGAACCATATCCTTTCCAAGAGCCATGGCAACAACAAGGCTATTCAGAAGTTTGTATTGTGTGATTTTGTTTGCACTTATTTTCATTCCTTATGGAGGTATGCATTTCAAACACAAAATCTACTTCTGAGTTTTCTCATTAAGTTGCTGCACTGTTCATATCTATTTTAATGTTCTTTTTGGTTTATTTCGAAACAAGTAGTACTATATGTATCGATCAATTTCCAAAAAAAAAAAAAAATTCATTTTCTATAAGGTCTTAATGCTTGATTTCTAGATAGAGCAATAGTTTGTTTATTGACATCTTTTTAGTTTTTCTTGGAAACTTCATCCTCCCATAAAAATTCAACCCGATTCACTCAGTCAGACCACTGAACCATTAAACCAATCCCTTAACCGGCCGGGTTTCCATAAAATATACTACTTCCTGTCGTAAATATAGGACATAGTTTGTAGTATAATTTACACTACAAACTATGTCCTATATTTAGGATCGGAAGGAGTACCCTCTTTAATAATACATTTGTAATCCTATATGTTGTAAGTTTTAATAATTATATTGATGGAAGGAGTGTGTGTGTGTGTGCGTGTGTAATATATTTGGGTGAACAGATTCATACGATGATTATGAAGGAATGTACTGCGAAAGGCCAAGCGAAGGATGGTATGGGGATTGCTTGTATTCATTAGACTGTGACGATCAGTGTTATAGGGAGGGTTCCCTTTTTGGAACATGTCATGATACTTCTCCCTTGTCGGGCTTTTGCTTTTGCTATGATTACTGTCTTCCTTAATTAATAATTAATTAATAATAATATTATTAAGGCGTGGCAAGTAATAAGATGGTAACTAAGAATCAAATATAGAAATATACTCTGAGAGAGAGAGAGAGGGAGGGAGGGAGGGAGGGAGGGAGGGAGGGAGGGAGATGCAAATTATGTAAATGTGAGGTTTTTAAATTCAAACCAATAATATGTTTGCCATTTGGTCCTCATTATATGAATATTTTTAATTTCCCTTTAGTTCATGTACCTGAACTTGTCAAGTTTGTTGTAACTAAACAAAATTAAGGGAGAATTACACTCAGGTTTCAAGGTTTCAAGGAAGAAGGGAAATGAAAAAATTGTTCCTTGAAATAAAAAAATAAAAAATGGTCTCATTAACAACTCCAAGAGCAGGTCATTGACACTTCAGGTGCCTGTATTGACAACTTCACGGGACCATTTCTTCATTTTCCTTCTTTCTTAGGACTTGAGTGTAATTCTCCCAAAAATTAATTAAATTAAATATGTTTTTTATATTGCACTGCATGTTTATCACCAACTAATATAGAGTGTGTTAAATGGGTTCTTTATGTTATATGTGTGTGTGTATATATATATATAGAGAGAGAGAGAGAGAGAACGAATCATATTATTCATTCATGCTTATGAACAATATTATTATTCATGTCAAATGCGTCAGACTAATTTGATAAATTATTAAAAATAAAATTATATTTTCATGAAAAATATCTAATTTTTCAGTGCGATACTAAACAATCAACAATAAAAAGAGAAGAAAA
This sequence comes from Inga oerstediana, assembly GCA_963210345.1. Classification (NCBI taxonomy): domain Eukaryota; kingdom Viridiplantae; phylum Streptophyta; class Magnoliopsida; order Fabales; family Fabaceae; genus Inga; species Inga oerstediana. The sequence goes on from OY723400.1 coordinate 77,245,588, forward strand.
GGATTGAAAGTTCGTAATGCGTGTTCATCTTTTTAGTAACGTGACTAATAATTAATGAGAAAGCATATATGTTTATTTGAATTCTGCAAAAAGTGATTTTAACAACCTCAAACCAATGGTGATTTTACATCCCTCAGTAAAATAAATTAAACTCACTTGAATATATCATACATATGTAGATGTATCAAGTGTTTATATCTTAACTAGGTGCAATTTAAGATTTTTTTTATACGGAATTTGAAAAATAAGATTAATATTATAGTTTATTTTATTGTAGATTTTTTTATCGACTTCGTTTTTACTAATTCAAAAGTTTATCATTCATGCAATCATGTTCTTTATTGTTCTAATTCAATTATATTTTCTTTTTCTCTTTTTGGGGATCCGAGGAGTACTTTTATTAATTCTTATGAGATACTTATAAGTCTCAAGCAATTACTAAGGATGGGACTTGGGAGTGGCGTAAGTAGTCGTTGGATGCAAATAATTTAATAATCGGCTAAACTAGATATATTTCCTAAATTAATTTTCCGAATTTGACCCCACAAATTAAAAGCCAACCCCAGCATGAACAAGCATTCACAAAGCACAGCTCATAATTTTATTTTAATCTCATTACTTATAATATTATGTGTCTTTGAAGGGAAAAAATAGGAGAGATCAGAAAAGAGACTTGCGTACAAGGGTGGATCCACGTTCGGATCTGGATCAAAGCTTTAATGCTCCATAACTCAAACATAACAATGCTCACATAAATATTAGACTACTAGAGGGGTCTTGTTAAAAAATAAAAATTCCTGGAGAGCTTATGCAGACATAAAATTGTAGCCATATAAGCTGAGTAATAAGGTATTGACAAAAAAAAAAATGAGAGAATTACAGGGATTATATTCATATTTATGAGGGAGTGAAATACAACAATACTAATTTGATTCATCCAACTAAAACATCAATGCTGTTATGTATTTTTTAAGACACCAAAGCTTTGTGGAATAGAGACTATTTTTGAGAGCTTGAAATTATTGGCGCTTATATTTTCCTTTGCCATATGCATATTCTTTTGAAATTATGAATCAATTCAGTGAGGATTTATTTCTGAAAACGACTATTTTTTAGAGGTATCTGTATCCCAAATTAGAACCACGCAACGTGGCCATGAAAAAGGGAAAAAATAATTAGAAAAAGAAAGGAAAAAAATAGGAATACACATGCTATAACAGAAGGCATTAGCTTGAAGGCTTGAAGCACCCAATAAGAAGAGACCTTATCCTATCCGTTATCTTGGAGGCACCAAAGCCACGAGATAATAATGAAGAGACCATTCTGGGCCATCAACACAGAGACAACGCCTCACTAGTTAATCTCATTCAACCCACTCAGATTTCACTTTGTGGCAATTAACAATGGCAGCCTCACTCAGAGCGGCGGCTACCTTCATGCAACCCACCAAGGTTGTTGTTGTTGTTGTTGTTTGTTTCAACCACGCAATTTCCCAATCAATGTGAATTAATAATTCACAGCCAAAGCCGCAAGCTTGGCTCTGTCATAAAACAAACACCGTCACAATGCAACCACCCCTTATAGCTCAGAAAGCAGCGTCATACAAGTTTGATCACATGTTAAACTAAAATAAAAGACTCAACGAGGGGGCCGTGGCTTACCTTGTCGGAACGGAGAAGAGGGAAAACAGGGAGGGACGGAGATGCAAACCCAGAGAAATGGAGGACTGAGAAGAGGAGAGAGATGAAGCACCCAATCAACAAAATAAAAGACTCAAAGAGGGGGTCGTGGCTTACCTTGTCGGGACTGAGAAGAGGGAAAATAGGGAGGGACGGAGCTGCAGAACCCAGAGGAATAGAGGACTTAGAAGAGGAGAGAGATAAAGCACAATCTAGGAGAGCACGGCCAATCATCGGAGAAGTTGTCGGAGGTCCATCTAGGGTCAGAGATCGAGGGAGGCACGAGACAATGTATGAGAAAGAGGTAGAGACAATGGAGAGGACTAGAGAGCTGAGTGGCGCACAAGCTATTTTAACTTGTGTTGATAGCTTCCATATACAAAACCCTCACTCTGGCGAAAGTTTCAACAACTGTTTCTTGAGAAACAGTCGTTGAAACATGTAAAGACGATTGGTTTGAAAACGAGCCATTAAAAGTGAACACTTTCAACAACTGGTTTGAGAAACAATCGTTGAACTTGTAAATTTGAAAATCAGTCATTAAAAATGAACACTTTCAACAACTGGTTTTCATAACCAGTTGTTGTTGAAGTGATTTCAACAACTGTTTTTATAACCAGTTGTTGATGTGAAGTCTTGGACCAGCCCAATAGGCTCTCAAACCTGACCCAAAAGCATTGCTTTATTCATCTAATCTCAAAACTCATATACAAGAGTCATTAACATATATACACTAACTGAACTGAAAAGGATAATCAGGGTCCTAATATATAGCACACAGCCCGTGCTATTAAGCATATACAAAATTACTATACTACCCCTATTTACACTCCCCCTCAAGTTTGTGGACTAAACAAATCAACAGTCCCTAACTTGTACAGCAGCTTTCTTTGGACATCTCCACTTACTGCCTTTGTCAAGAGATCTGCTTGTTGTTCCTTTGATCTAACATGATGCAGGTCTATCAGCTGGCTTTCCCATTTTTCCCTCACGAAATGGCAATCTATTTCTATATGTTTGGTACGCTCGTGATACACAGGATTTGCAGCAATATGTATTGCCGCCTTATTATCGCAGAAAACCCTCACGGGATCTTCATGCTGAACATGCAAATCCTTTAGTACCCCAAGTGCCCAAACAATTTCTGATGTTGCCATGCTAAGGGCCCTATATTCTGCCTCTGCTGACGACTTTGATACTGTGCTTTGCTTCTTTGTCTTCCACATGACAAGTGATCCTCCAAATTTTAGTAAATAGCCAGTTACTGATCTCCTGGTGGTCCTACAACTTGCCCAGTCAGCATCACAATAGCACTCAAGTGCTAAGTCACCTTCTGCACTTATTAATATACCAAATCCAGGACTACCCTTTAGATACCGAATGACATTCATAGCTGCTGCATAATGCACTTTCATCGGTTGTTGCATGAATTGGCTAAGGGTCTACACAGAAAATGAGATATCAGGCCTAGTCAAGGTCAAATATATGAGCTTACCTACTAATTTTCTATACTGATCTGGATATTTGTATAAATCTTCTTTTTTATCCTTTCCTTCTTGGTATGCCATTAGTTTCACATTCTGCGCCATTGGCACAGTGTGTGGTTTACATCCACCCATTCCTGTTTCAGATAACAAGTCAAGTATATATTTCCTTTGACATAGAATAATTCCCTTATGTGACCTAGCCATTTCAATTCCAAGAAAGTATTTGATTTGTCCTAAATCCTTGATTTTAAAACTATTATGCAGCAAGTCTTTTGTTTGAGATATACCTTTCTCAGAACTTCCTGTGATTAATAAATCATCTACATAAACAAGTATATACACTATACCATCATCAAATTCTCTAATAAACAAAGAATAATCATTTTTGCTTTGTGTGAAACCTCCTTGTTTTAGAGTTTCAGACAGCTTGCGATTCCACTGTCTTGAGGCTTGTTTCAAGCCATAGAGGGATTTTCTTAACCTACATACCATTCCCTCCCCCTTACTATCAAAACCTGGAGGTATATGCATGTATACTTCCTCATTTAAATCACCCTGCAGAAAAGCATTGTGCACATCCATTTGGTGCAATTTCCATTTGTTAACAACAGCTAATTTAAGAACAAAACGAATAGTAAGCATCTTAACAACAGGTGAAAAAGTTTCATAATAATCAATGCCTTCCTTTTGACTATATCCCTTGGCTACTAATCTAGCTTTATACTTATCCACTTTACCATCTGAGTTATACTTAATCTTGTACACCCATTTACACCCTATAGGCCTTTTCCCTTTAGGGAGTGGAACAATCTCCCAGGTGTGATTGTTCTCAAGTGCATTTATTTCAGCCTTCATGGCCTCTACCCATTCTGGGTTCAGAACTGCCTCATCATAATTAACTGGTTCTGTTACAGAATCAATATTGCAAAGGAAAGACATGTGATGAGAAGAAACATTGTCATAGGAAATATAGTTATCAATAGGATATTTACACTTACTCTTCTGCTTGTGCTGATTTCCTGCAGTTAAAGTAGAACAAACATAATCTGTAGACCACAAAGGAGGCTTTCTATTTCTAACAGGCCGTGGCCCATCATGCTCAGAAATCTGTTTATCGTTTACATTTTCTGGAGAATTAGACAAGGCATTCTTATTCATTGCACTAATTGATTGTCCACTGTTCAGATTTTGATCATTAATAGCAGAAATAGGGTCCTCAAGATCAAACCAAAACATGCTCTTTAAGTCTCTAGAGACATCTAAAGATTTCTGGTTAGCTTTATTCTTAAATGGATATTTGTCTTCCATAAAACTCACATGCCTACTCACAAACAGACTATTATCCTTAGTATTAAGCAATAGATAACCTTTCTTATTCTCTGGATATCCAAGGAATACACAAGGTATTGCCCTAGGCTCCAATTTATCTTGGGTTACCAAATCTGTTGCAAAAGCAGCACAACCAAATGTCTTCAAGTTAGATAAATCAGGTTTAGATCTATATACCACTTCAAATGGGGTTTTATATCCCAGGACCTTAGAGGGAATCCTATTGACTAAATAACATGCCATCTTTACACATTCCCCCCAGAAATCTACAGGAACAGCAGATTGGATAATTAAGCTCCTAGTTATTTGTATAATAGTCCTATGTTTCCTTTCAACAACCCCATTTTGCTCAGGGGTATAGGGACATGTCAGCTCATGTACAATTCCTTTTTCTTGAAAATAAGATTTCAATTCATTATTTGTGAATTCAGTTCCATTATCACTACGAACACGTTTGATTGAAACAGAAAATTGAGTGAATATATATGCACAGAAATTCTTCATACAAGTAATGGTGTTGGATTTAGAACTCATGAGAAATATCCAAGTAGATCGAGAAAAATCATCTACAATAGTCAAGAAGAACCGATAACCTTGATGTGTTGGGGTTCTGTATGGTCCCCATACATCAACATGAATCAGCTCAAAACATCTTTTGGTTTTAATATAACTACGATTAAAAGGAAACTTAGTTTGTTTGGATTGAACACAAACTGAGCAATCTTTATTCATATGTAGTTCTTTGCTGTTTATAACATCCAGATGTTTCATTACAGAAATTGGGGCATGGCCTAATCTTTGGTGCCACAAGTCAAGACTAGACAATTTCTCTATAGCATTATTGTTCTCAAAAGTATGAACTGTATTGGCACTATTACATCTCTTTTCAATTTTCAACATGTAAAGTCCTCCAATTTCTTTACCAATCAGCTTCGTCTTCCCATCCTGTAGGCCCTGCATTAAACAGAGATGGGGGAAGAACGAAGCCATACAATCATGTTCTTTGGTGAATTTAGAGACAGCTATCAGATTAAACTGCAGTTGAGGGGCATACAGAACATTATGCACAATTATGTTATTAGCAATTCTAGCACTACCTATATGAGTGACAGTAACATGCTTTCCATTGGGTATCTTAATGGTTTTAATAGGACCATTGTATATCCTATACTCATGCAATAAGGCTAAATTTCCTACCATGTGTGTGGTGGCTCCAGAGTCTATAATCCAATTATTGCATGCTATAGAAGAGTTAGGAATAGTCAAACCTGTACCGGATAAAGCGTGCACTGTCGTCTCCTCATCACGCTTCAGTAATTCCAACAATCGCTCATACTGGACTTGCGTGAATGTGGGAGCTGCCACGTTAGTTGTTCCTGCCAATGCTTCATCAGAACACTGAGGAGAATCTTTAACTGCTGGATTAGCCTCTCTATTCTGTCTTCCCTTGAAATTGGGGGGATATCCGATAAGTTGGTAGCAACTGTCTCTCACATGCCCTTTCTTGTGGCAATGAGAGCATTCTGGAGCATTTTCCCCATGACCTCTCCCCCTTCCGCGACCTCTCCCCCTCACTGCCATAGCAATTCCTTCAGAGGTAGAGGAGAATTTCGCAGAAGTAGTAATGGAACGCTGTGTCTCATCTTGGATGATCATACCGTAGGCGTCATTGACAGAGGGCAGCGGAGCCATTAACAAGATCTGGCTTCGGGCTTGGGCGTAGGAATCATCAAGACCCAACAAGAACTGAAGAAGGCGTTGTTCTTGGATCATATCATTATGGGCCTTTGACGCAGCACACGTACAGGGTGGAAGGGAGAGCAACGCCGATTGTTCCTCCCAGAGGTCTCTAAGTCGGGAAAAATAGACAGAGACGGAGGAATCACCTTGTCGAAGGGAACTAAGGTCACGGTGTATCGCAAAGACTCTGGTCCCATTCTTCTTGTCGAATCACTCACGGAGATCGGTCCACACCAGATGTACGTTGTCGAAGAAAACAATCCCGTTGGCTAACTCCTTCGAGATTGAACTAATCAGCCAGGAAAGCACCACCGCGTTGCAACGTTCCCACTGAACGTGCAAGGCTGCTTCGAAAGAATCTTTCACACAACTGCCATCGATGAACCCTAGCTTCTGACGGCCTTTAAGCGCGATTCGCATCCCACGGCTCCACACCGTATAATTCTCCATACCAGTAAGAACATGAGGAACGAGCGAGGTGGTCGTCATGTCCGATGGGTGAAGATAGAGGGGATGAGTGAAGGGAAGGGTTGCAGCGGTGAGAGAGTTCTTGTCGCCACTCATCTTAGGGCATCGAAGAAGAATGGAGAAGCAAGATCTGAGGTGGCGAACGGAGAATCAAGACCAAGTCTTGGGTCAGCACCGGGCGGGTCGAACCAGTGGCTCTGGTACCATGTGAAGTCTTGGACCAGCCCAATAGGCTCTCAAACCTGACCCAAAAGCATTGCTTTATTCATCTAATCTCAAAACTCATATACAAGAGTCATTAACATATATACACTAACTGAACTGAAAAGGATAATCAGGGTCCTAATATATAGCACACAGCCCGTGCTATTAAGCATATACAAAATTACTATACTACCCCTATTTACAGTTGAAACTTTAACTTTTAATGACTGGTTTTATAAAAAACAGTCAATAAAATGTAATCCATATTTATAATATATGCCACCACCTTTTTTTTTTACTGTTGTTTTCTAAAGATGGATGTTAATTCGTGTCGTTAAATCAACTATTTGTAGCAGTAAGCATAAATGGTGGTGTGTACGCGTACATAAAGAAATAATTTAGGGGAAATGACACCAAGAATCTAACAAAACAATAATATTAGAAAAGTCCCATGACCTATCAATGATGGCTCTTTTGTTTATCAATTGTTGCTCTTTCATTTATCATTAACAAGCTATAAGACTTTTTTAATATTATTTTTATTGGTTGGGACCTTGATATCATTTTCCCAAGAATTTATGGTGTTTATTGTAAGAAAACAATTTGAGACAGTGATTAGAGAACCGAACTAGACCAGTTGATTGAACTTGTTAATGACTCAGTTTGGCCAAGAAAACTGTTTCTACAGTTAAAGCCGTGTTGGACCTGAGTTAAGCTGCTAGAACCCGGAGTTTGACAAGAACTAGAATTTATAAAATACAGTTTAAAAATTTTCCAATATAAAATACGTCTCAAATGTTATTCAATTTCACGTAACTAAACTAAAGATGCAAGAAATTTATACTCTCCCGTGTGACTTATATATAAGATCTCCCTCTGGTCCAAATTATATGAAGTTTCCAACTAATCTATATGTACACTATTACAAAAAGATTGAAAGGTGGCGCACATTTTGTGGCACTTTTTTAAAGAAGTGCCACAGCTGCCTCTTTTTTTTTTATTTAATTTTTTTTTTAATTTTGGGGACCAGCTGTGGCGCCTGGTGGACCAGGCGCCACAGCTGGTGGGGCCAATTGTGGCGCCTGCCGCGCCTGGTCCACCAGGCGCCACAGCTGCTCCTACCCAAGGCAGGCGCCACAATTGGGTCTTAAAAAAAAATTAAATAGAAAAAAAAAGGAGCAGCTGTGGCACTTCTTTAAAGAAGTGCCACAATTGGTTGAATTTTCAACTCTCCCGCCAATCAGATTTCCCTCCTTTAACTTTACTTTTTATCTTTTCCCTCCCTTTTTCCTTTTTATTCCCTCTTCCTTAGCTCACGTTGACGCCTCTCCCCCTGTAAAAGATATCACTTTCTCTTGCACAACAAAAACACACACTCATCTTCTTCATTAAATTCTCTTGTCCCTTTTTCCATTTTGTTTCGTTAGTCCCCACTTTTGTTCCTAGTTGTTCCCCTTTCTTCGTTAGTCCCCACTCCACAGCTCACATTTGCTCATCCTCGTCACTCAAGCTAGCGTCACCAACGTAAGAAGAAGATTGTTTCATTCTAACTTGCTTTGTTTAAATTTTTTTTAGTACAGTCAAGATAAACCGTAATATAACGTTTTCCTTTTTGCTTTGTTTAAATTTTTTGGCCGACAAACTTGCGTTTTTTAGTAATCTTTTAATTTACTTAATCATCAGTTGTTGATGTACTGTGTTCACATATCAAGTTCTTGTATTGTGATATTTTTTATGTTAGCTTTGGAGAGTATTAATGTAAGAACATTATTGTTGTAAAAAGCAAAAAAAAAAAAAAAGGGCCACAAGAAAGAAAAGAAAAATAAAAATAAAAAGCAAAAAAAAAAAAAAAAAGGGCGCCAGGCGCCACAGGAAGCATGTCTCCTGTGGCGCCTAACCAGCCAAGCGCCACAGGAGGGCCACAGGAGGCTATTGAAAAAAAAAAAAATTTAAATAGCTGTGGCGCTTGTGGCGCCTGGTTGGTTAGGCGCCACAGGAGGCTATTGAAAAAAAAAAATTTAAATAGCTGTGGCGCTTCCAAGCGCCACAGCTATTTTTAGTAGCGTATAGATATGTGGCACTTCTCTAGCGCCACAGTTAATACAATTATAAGCGCCACAGCTTTAGTTTTTTGTAGTAGTGGTACCAATAAAAATAGTTAAAATTGTTATAAAATTCAAGTGATTTTTAGTATTAGCCTTGTTAATTACACTAAAATCCTCCATCATATATTAATTTCTACTCTCTCACTACTCTTATTAAATATGGGCATATATGAAAAAAATATTTAATACTCATTAAAACTCTCAGAATGTCTTATAAAAAAGATCAAAATTTTCTTCTAAAAGACTTCTTATAAAATGGACCAGAGGGAGTAACAACTAACCAAGTCACATACATCAAAATGTTATTTAAAAACAATAAATATACAAAAGACATAATTTTTTTTTTCTAAGTATATCCTCATTTAACATGATATGAGTGATAGAGAATACTCCTCAATCCCTATTTATAAGGTCCTTTTTAATAATAGACTTATTCTTTTCTATAAAGTCCTCTTTGAGAGTGTATAACTAATAAATAAATTTTACCCATTTTACCCTCAATTAATTTCATACATGTCATTAATTAAAATATTAGCTCATTCCCTTTATTATCTCATTCTCTTTACTTTCTCACTACTCGCATTATGTTTTCATAATATATTCTATTTCATTATTTTTCTTATTTCTATTCTCTCTCTCTCTCTTACTCATTTATAAATAAGGGCATGTTTGAAAAATATATTTCGTACATATTTATTATTTTTAACTAATTTTATTTCTTTTATTGAACACTGCAATTCAATTGAAAGGACCTTATATATAGAAAGGCAAAGAGTAAATGAGAAAAAGAGATAAAAAAAAATGATGAATGGAAAAAACTAAGAGAAACATGAAATCAATTAATACTAGAAATAGAAAAAGTGCATTAATTTTTTAAACAAGCACGTTATTTATATAGAGGAGCAATTCCATGTCAGAGTATATTCCTTATATATAGAAGAGGATGAAGTATAATTAATTAATAGGAGGCCCCATGTATAATGCAGCCAAAACCCTATCGCGTCAGAGAATTATTCCCCCAACTTCACTAGAACACAAAATCTGTGAGCCCAAGTTTCTAACCTATTCTCATGGTTATCACTTTGTCCACCACCAACCATTTATATCCGTCATTTTCCTTCTTCTTCCGTATGTTCACGCTTCACACACATACACACTATAAATTATTATGATCGATTCTCGATTTTACCAACTAGACTGAATTTAGCTATGAAAAAAGTTAATCCCTCATAATACGGTGAATCAAAGTTTGAATCCTCGTTAAGACCCCACCAAAGTTTTAACAAATTCTCATTAATTACCCACGTTTAATGTCTAACTGCCTCTTGAACAATATTATCTCTTATTGAAAGATACGTATGCACAAGAAGGAATTAAAACTAATTCTCAACTTTAACTTGTGTAGGAGAAAGCTGTGGCACGTAAGTTCTTTATTTAATTGACATGAACCATACCAAGAAGTAATTAAATTCGTCCAACTATATATATAATTACACAATTCGATCTCTATCCAATAATGTCAATTGAGTTTACATATATTGATGCAACTTGTTATATATTAAATGCTCCTAAACCCGACGTACTTGATCCATCAGTGTCTCAATTTATCTTCAAACTTTTCTAATACCCTTCCATGCACGCACATGTTATTGTGGCTCCATTGGTGTACCAGATAATGCTCAAACCTAATCCAGTACTACCTAATATTAAATAATACTTCTACAGACATAGTTGGCGAGTTTACATTGATCATAAATGTAAGATATATATTACATATTTATCAATTTTTTTCCTAAATTAGTCTTATTGATATTCTCGCAATAATAACCAAGTAAGAGATAGAAGGTGGGAATTAAAGAAAATGATTATGGTATTTTAGAAGAAAAAAAGTTATATTAATTAACTTGATTAACTTTTTTAATATAATCAAATTAGTCAATTAAGCCTTACATTAATAATCAAAAGAGTATTGTATTCAATTGAATACTAAGTGACTCTAAAATAACGTCTACTTTTCCATTTATTAGATTCATTTTTTAATTTTTGTATTTAAAATATGAGGGCGTTATCATAAACATTAGATTAAAGAGGAAAAACCCAACAAAGGTTGGTCCATCATTTAGTAAAAGGTTGGCTCATAACATAAAGTTGTAGATTCAAATCCCACCGATGTAAGATTTTTGTTGGTAGGGGATCTGTAAATATCTCTATAAGTGCTCTTTTAGCCTGGAGGCATGCCCTGGTCCTAATAAGCCTTCAGGACCCAATTCACCTAAAATTTTTTCAATGAAAAAAAAAAAGATTGAAGAGGAAGAGACGTTAGAGTCTTAGAGACCTCAACCCCGCGTATATCGCCCTTGGTTTTGGAAACATTAGCTGTCTTCTCTTACTCATTGTTGATTCTCCAAGTTCTTGACCCCACAAATTAAAGCCTCAAAAACCCTATAAATTATAACCCCAACTTCTTCATCACCAATCTCATCTCTCATCATTGAGTTGTTCAAATTAATAAAATAATGGAGGCTTCTGGTTTCTTCAACAGCCTAAGGTTTTTGTTATTGTTATTTTACAGTGCTGTGGCCTTACTTCTTGTGTGTGTGCATGGCCAAGGGACACGACTAGGGTTTTACTCAACGTCGTGCCCTAAAGCTGAGTCAATTGTGAGTTCCACGGTTCAAGCTCATGTCAAGTCAGATCCTTCTCTGGCTGCTGGCTTGTTGAGGATGCACTTCCACGACTGCTTCGTCCGAGGCTGCGACGCGTCGGTCCTCGTATCCGGCTCCGGGACAGAGAGAACCGCCGGGGCGAGCGGTGGGTTGAGGGGGTTCAAGGTCATCGACGACGCCAAGACGCAGCTGGAGGCTGCATGCCCTGGTGTTGTCTCTTGTGCTGACATACTTGCCCTTGCTGCCCGAGATTCTGTTGTTCTGGTAACTAATTAACTAACTGAATTTAGTTACAGTTACTTATGACAGTGGTCGTATTATGGTGTGTACGTACGTGAGGGGACATATAAGAATAATGATATGGTTGGGAATAAATGCAGAGTGGAGGGGTAAAATGGGAAGTTCCTACAGGGAGAAGAGATGGGAGGGTATCGAAGGCTTCAGATGCTGATAACTTGCCGACTGCTTCAGATTCTGTTGATCTCCAGAAGAAGAAGTTTGCTGATAAGGGCCTCAGCACTCAAGACCTTGTAACTCTTGCTGGTAACCTCTCTCTCTCTCATAATTCTTGAAAACTAGGTTGTTATAAAGTTTATACTTTAAGTTTATATATATAAAAAATAAAATATATAAGAAAAATTTCACTTCATGCCCACATGACTAATTTTATTTTAATTAACCCTTAAAAGATTTTAAAATTTTACTGTGCCCTCAAGGACCAAAATGAAAATAAATTTTATTGGTCAATTAAAAATTCATCAGGTCCTTCTCATCAATTAAATTTTTAATGAAGAACTTTTCTCCAATTTTTCCCTTTTCTTTAATTTAAATGACAACTAAATACGTGTACAACAAATAAAATTTTTATATATTGTATTGGAGGAAACTTTTCTAAATAAGTATATATAGAGAGATAGATTCTAGCTCCGTTATTTATTTTTCTCCCATATTTTACTAAACTGTGGGTTGATATTGCGTGTGTTTGGATTAGTTTTTTTAATAGTTTTTACGACTTATGAGATAAGTGTGTGAGATGAGTTTTGTCTCGGGTTACGCAAACCATGGTTTGAAATCATGATTTGGAATGTTGCCAAACACACAAATCCAAACTACTGGGTTTCACGTGATGGGCTGCTCGGGGCTCATGGTTTCTTTTCTATTTGATTGCTTATCTTTAGGAATTTCAATGTTCGGCTTGTGATCAACAACTAACAATTTATACTAATTATTAATCATATAATAAACCATTACAAAATTTTATTCAATTTATATTATATATAAACTTCACCGACAGATCTTGTGAACAAACATGGTGTGTTCGCGAAAGATCCACATCTTACAATTATGTATGAGCCTAACCCTTTTTTTGTCTTCATCCCAAAAATTCACCCTGTCTATTTGTTTTTATGAATACACAAGATTTTGGAATTACATCCTGCATTTAGCTTTCAAATGTTAATTAATTAATTTATTAATATCTGAATTATATACACACGCACACATAGGAGGGCATACCATTGGAACTACAGCCTGCTTATTTTTCACCAACAGACTCTACAACTTTAGTGGAAATGGTCCTGACCCTTCCATCAACCCTTCCCTCTTGCCTCAACTCCGGGCACTTTGCCCTCAAAACGGCGACGGCTTAAACCGGGTGGCGCTCGATTTCGGGAGCCAAAACCGGTTTGACACATCATTCTTCAATAACCTGAGGAAGGGACAAGGAATTCTACAGTCTGACCAGGTACTATGGGGTAATGCTTCCACAAAGCCCTTTGTTCAGAGGTACTCGGGAGGGAACAAATTTAATGTGGAATTTGGAAAGGCCATGGTCAAATTGAGCAACATTGAGGTCAAAACTGGTAAACATGGTGAAATCAGAAAGAAATGTTCTGCTATCAATTAGACCAGTTTAAAATGTGGCTTCTTTCTAAATGAAATGATGTTAACTTATTAATTTACAAGTAAAAGCCAGACCAAAGCATGGCTTTCCCAAAAAGGGTTCTTAGTTACTGTATGGTTTTTATGGAGTTGCACTGTGCTCTCCTATCTATCAAGTGTAGAAATAAAATAATGGCGAAGTAAAATGTCAAATACTACTAGTATTTTTTTTATCTTATAATATTCTGAGCATGTTTGGATTTTTGCATTTAATAGCTTAATTTTTTCCCCTTAAACCCAGAAAAATATTCTAATGTCCAATTTCAGGGGCACGTGAAGTCTCAATTTAAGCTTCTCTCCATTTCCTCTCTGATCCATTGAGATCAAACGCACCGCTCTGCTAATAAAATAAAATCTGAGCCATTAGTTTTCTTATCCATTTAAGCTGAGCCGTTGGACTTCATCTCGATTCCCAATCCCATCCACCGCTCCTACGCCGCCGCCGGTTTCGTGTGCCTCCAGTCCTCCGCCGCATTCATCCCTCATCCCTCATCTTTTGTTTAGTTTTAGGCTGGCACATGGAGAAACTGAGATGAATCCAATGGCTCAGCTTGAATCGATGGAAAAAAAAGGGTTGTGCCACTGGAAGTTTTTTTTAACAATTTTATTATGACCATTATTTCAATTAATTTTTATGGTTAGTTAATAAAATATGTTGAGCTGACAGTCCATATATTAACCACGTCATTTTTTGTTAAAGTGTAAATTTATCTCCAAAATTCATGTGTTATCTACTCCATTTTTTTTAAAGTTACATTTAAAATATTTTTGGAGCAAAATTATCCCTTAACTCAAAAAATTAATAGCCCAGATTTTATTTTAAAGTTATATGGCAAAAATAGGCATATATTTTTTCTAAAAATGCACCTAACATCACAAACCTCTTTTTTGAGTATAAAAGTGCTTATCAACTTCTCAAAAAAGACAAAAAAATGGCGCCACCACTGAACAATGCAAACAGCAGTTACTTTTTGATTCAGTGGGCCCCACAATGTTATTTTTAATTTTTTCTTTTTACAAAAACTCCTCACATCCTCTCTCTCTTCCTAATCCCCTTCTTCGGTCAACAGCAAGAAGCCTTGTCTATTCCCTCAGTTTTCATTGTTTTTTGAAACTACAAGTTCTTGTGTGTGCACAATCTTATAATATAAGCCTGGTAGATGAAGAACACAGAAAGAAGACGGTCATAACTCAGGACTGAGAAGAGAAGAGAGGGGATGGGGCTGTTGACCGAATAGGGGGATTGGGGACAGAGAAGATACATAACAAAAATGAATAGAATACAAATACGTAGCCACGGCCGCTTCTCACCTATTTAACTGAAAAAAAGTTTCTACACCGCCACCACATATAATATCACTTAAAACTGAACCAAAAACGCATGAAGTAGTTAAGAGTGCACTGATTTTGTCTTCCAAAGATAAACAATATCTTAATTTTCCCCCCTTAAAAGAGTCTCAGTTTAGTCCAAAGCCTTGTTAAGTTTATTAACAGACACTTAACAGTACACATGACTTGACCTCAAGATAAGATAATAGGATAATTGTCCACTTATTTCTCACCTGGCTAAACGAAAATACAGCGCACACAGGTTTTTCCAGTTAGGAAGGAAGACTGCTTATTCAGCATTTTGAAGGTCAGCTCAAGTTTATGGCCACATCACCTATTCTGTAAAACTGGGCCACCTTTCCTGTTAGTGTTAACTGTCTGACTTATAGTGACTTCAACATCCAGATCTCTTTAAAACATAAACCATCAATGATCAAATTGAAATATTTAGAAGATTTTGAAGGCCAAAACATAAAACTAAGCAATCTCATGCTCAAGACCCCAAAAAAAAAATGAAGGAACTTTTTACCCCCAGGAAGGGACCATTCAACAATTGCATGCAGCACCACCATACAGTCAGCTCAGCATAAACTGATTAAAGGGTTCAGATTATCGGATACAGCATACAGGATAGCACCTATCAATTTGAAAAACCGGAGCATAACAGCATATAATATGTGAAAAAACAATATGTGATGCATCCACTAACGTAGGCTAAACTCCATTGAGACCTTCAACAGCTAGACAATTTATGGAATTCTATTCCAATGGTGGGCTCCAAAAATCACACAGCATTGTGGAATACAAGAGTTTTAACTTTGAAGGGTCACCGATGAATTACTAGCATCCAAGAAGAAATGTCAACCTGTCTAGGTAATGTGCCCCAGACACTACTATGTATCATAGCTAGATCCTTACTAGGCCGAATGGTACGTATACTCTTCCCACCAGACAGTACGTATACTCTTCCTGCACCACAACTAGATAGTGTGTGTTGATTAGTCATATCACAGCACATGGCAAACATACAACATATATACTATTACATAATGTATGAGAGATAGAGTTACTACATTGGCCTTTCCTAGATAACCTTCCTGATGATCATTGATCATTGATCATTGATTGTTGTTCTATTATCTTACCCTGTGTTTGAGGTATTAGGTTAGGTCTAACTTCTTGACTCTGCCCAGCATCTGAACCTCTTAGCCTTACCATCTTTGTGTTTCACTATATGAAACAAGAAAGGGGTAAATTCCACATAAACATAAGGGAATATATGTTATTTCACAAAGTTTTGGGTGCACAGATACTCCTGAAATAACTTATCACAGACGTTAATAGTTGTCAGAGAAAGCCTACAACAACCTACAGCCTCTGAGCTACTACACAATATGTGCTTGCCCTTTTTTATAACATGACATAAAAAATAGAGATGATGAGAAGTTGGTTCTAAAATATTTTAAAATCTTAAATTTAGAATGCAAAAAATAAAATAAAGAGAGACAGTAGAGGTAGTTACTGAATATTTTGAATTATTAAATTTAGAATAAGAAATTTGTTCAAAACAAATTAGAATGGAAAATAAATGAAATTTATAAAACAATATATTTTGAAAATAGGTATATCAAAGCTAAAAATCTATTTATTTATTCATAATAGTTTTTAGCATACAATCATAGAATATGGGCAATTGATGCAATGGTAGTTATCATCGGTTAATCACAAAAAATCTATTTTTCTCATGGAGAGAAAATTTAAGGATGACGTGGCATGTTATGGTGCCTGCTTTCATCTCTGCTTTTAAGAATAAGATAGATTATTGACTAGTTACCCATTGGTGCAATTTTGTTGGGTGTTTATTTTTCGGCTATTACAATTGTTGATACTTATAATTTTATTGAATTTTGGTTTTGGTCTCTATAATTTTAAATTGTAGTTTTTCACCCTATAGTTTCTTTGATCGAAAACGTTTGTCCCTATCATTTCATGAGTATTTGGATATGAGTTTAACGGCATTAATGAACACTGTTAAATATAAAAACTAAAACCAAAATTGGCTAAGAGTATAGGGATCAAAATAAAAATTCGCTAAGCCCATGATTAAAACTCATTAAAAGTATAGGGATCAATACCAAAAAATATGTTATGATAATTGCAAAAAATAAGGAAAAAAAATATGTTCTGAAAAGTTATATTTTTTCATGGTCTTCAAAATTATTTCAATATACCACGTTACTATATATAATATAATATATGCTAATCGCACTTATTTTGATCAAGGAAAATTTTAATTAGTCGAATGGATGTTATAAGTAGCATGGATATTTTTTGTATAGAGACTAATTAAGATGAGTCAACTTCGTGAAACTTTTTACAGATATACTAAATAGACTGATTAAATTGCATGCGAATTCTGTGTCTTGTTCAAATTTTGAGATAAATCACATTATTCATAAAGAGTGCACGTTCGTTTTCTTTCTTATTGAATATCAGGCAAGCGTTTGCAAAAGCCATACGTGACTACCGTCGACTCAATGTCACCCTTTCTCTGCTCTTCCACCTCTTTGCTACAACAGGGTGGGAGATCATAAAAAATGCACAGGATAATTAGCGTCTAAATTGTGTTTATAACATGCTGGTAATGCAAAATTGTTATTGTTAATTTCTTTTGCCTCTATATATATAAAATCATTGCCTAAAAAAACAAACCACCTGGTAAGGATTTAAAAACAGTAGAAGCATGTTACACTTTCAAGCACGGCAACGAAAAAGGTCAGAGACGATATTTGAAGAGGTACTCATGTCATTTTAATATTCAAAATACTAATCATCTGAATTCCTTGGAAAGAACACTAATTATATCCGATCACAAAGGGCTACATACATTGTATTTTTCTTTTTTTTCTTTTTATGGTTATATATTTGAACTTTCTACTTTGTGTTTTGTAAGATTCATGGAAGGTGCAATCACGTGTTGGACTTAGTCAATGGTATTTGACTACAAATTAAACGTTGATATATTTGTGATGGAAAATTTGAAGAAATAAAAAAAAAAGTCGAGAAAACTTACAATAATGATGGCGACGGTGACAACGACAACGGACGACGGTGGAAACGGTTGAAAAACATGGGGGAAACACAAGTAATGAGGGGACAAGGAAGTTTCGAGTGGCAAGGCAGGGCATGGGGGACTATGACCATGGCTGTAAAATGAATTAAAGTCCAAAACTGTGAAAAATCAAAGCGGGTTAAATTAAATTTCAAATTGATGTACGTACAACGTCGCTTATTCAAAAAACTGACGTTGTAAGCAACAAATTGTTTTCACCACTTTTTACTTATCGATTAGTTACGACATCCCTTGTTTAAAGAAGTGTCGTTAAAAATCTTCATGTTATTACAAAAATGCCCCAGCATTTTTTAACGTCATTTTGCCATTTAACCGACGTTTAAGACCGACACCATAATTCCATAAGCCTTTCGTGTAGCAGCGACACATAGAATCGCTAAAATTAGTGAGTTTGTGATTAAGTTAGTGTTTGTTTGGGATAGCTTAATTTTAGCTTATAAGTGCATTTTAATCGTGATTTAAGGTATACGAGGTAAATATATGAGATGATTTTTATCTCGATTTACGCAAAAAACACTTATAAACGCTTTTTAATGAGAGAAACTGGACCCTTGAGAAAAGGGTAAAGTTATCCATAAATTTAATAACATGGGGTGTACAATAAAACGAAGGTGTACAGAGAGAGAAGAAGATCAGAACAGAAAAAAGAAACTGAGAAAAGTGTATGTTATTGTATGGCTTCATTATCTGTATCGCATACATATATACAAGTGAGAGTAGACGCTAACTCTACTCTCTACTCTGGTTTACTAACCATGGCTGTTAGTACTATGGTTAACTTAACTACACTTCTAACAGCCTAACTGGTACACAATTGCACTTATACTCTAATATGGGGTAATATTGTCCAAAAGGTTTCACTTCTATAGAACTGAGTTAGGTTCCATAGGTCTACTCAAGGAACTCACTTCCATCATCTTTTTTATGGAACTGGATTCCACATAGAAGTGGGTTCCCACTAACAAACAATCCAATTTATCAATTCCACTTCCACTTCTAATTCTTTGAGCCCAGTTCCAGCATACCAAATGTAACATATATTCAAATTAAAGAGTAATTAAATATAAGGAAAAGTAATCTTTTAATCCTTTAACTATTAACTCACTCGTGACTCAGTCCCTTAAGTATGACTCACTGTGACTAAATATCTAAATTTTTAACTCGTCAACGTTCAATCCCTAATTTGTGTGTTTATTATATTGTTCAGGCCTCAATAACTCATCTCCCTCATCACTGAGTCATCCTATGAGGAAATAATAATAATAATAATAATAATAATAATAATAATCATCATCATCATCATCATCATGACTTAGCGTCAACGTAATATTATGAATAAGCAGGAATTTGAATGAGCCATGGTGGACCTGAGCTATAGTTGGTATAAAAGAAACCTAAATAAATAATTCTCAATATATGCCATGAAAAATTAAAATTAAATAATTTTAGGGAAAATTAAGCTTGAGGTTCTTACAGTTTTCCTTGATTTTGTATCAAGTCCTTCAACTTTATTTTTTTCTTTTTTATTGAATCCCCTATATAAGTGGCAACACCGTTAAAGTCTCTCTTTTTTCCCCCTTTTCATCTGTGGTCCTCGGTAGAGTTGGTAAAAAGGGTCAGCACGGTCCTACAGGACCGGCCCTTCACGGGTCAAGAAAGACAGTTATTTTTCAAAGCCCGGCCCTTAAGCATAAGGACTAGGGCCAGCCCTGCACAAGGCCGAAGCTATTTTAACAATCTTTTACTATTTTTTCAGCTTTTTTTAAATAAATAAAATTACAACAATAAAAGTCCTAATTTAACACATAAATATTGTCAAAATTAATGTTTAAACGGTACACATCATGCAACAAATAAATATAGTCACTATGTTATAATCAAAGGTAAACTATTGTCCACATATCACAATTATAAATAAGTAACGAGAAGACTCAACAAAATTAAAAATACTTCTTATAAATATGTCTTGAAATGTGTAAGTAGTTAACAAAATAAACAACACAAGATATAAACAAAACAATCACTAGAAAATAAGTCATAAAATACAAAATTAGTAAGAATACTTATGAAATAAGAAATATCTTTTATAATTTTTAAATTTTTAGGATTTTTAATACAATATATTCTTATGAAACTTAATTTTAAATAAGATAATAACAACTAAATATCTACAACATCATTAACAATGTATAAAAAATCAATAATATTATTATCATATAAATAATTTTTAAAAAAAACATACGGGCGTAAAAAGGCTGGCTCTTTTAGGCCATCGGCCTTATAAGGGGCTGGCACTTTTAGGCCCACTTTGACTTTTGAGGTAAAAATTTTAAGCCTGGACCTTACAAATTCAGGGTCTAAACGGGTTGGTCCAACGAGCTTGGCCGATTTTCCTAGCTTGGGTCCTCTAGGGTTGGAAACTGGGAAGAGCAAACAAATATCCTTTGCTAAAGCAGCAAGCAAAACAAAATCACACTCCTTTCATCATCAACTCTATCTCATTTGCCCAGCATTGTGTGCTCATCCTTTTTTTATTAATTTAATTTTAATAACAACTAAATACGTTTACAACAAATAAATTTGTATATATTGTATTGGAGGAAAGTTTTCTAAATAACTTTATATATATATATATAATTCTAACTCTATTTATTTTTCCCCGATATTTTACTAAACTGTGGTATAAAATCCAAACTACTTGGTTTCCCGTGATGGTCCGTTCATGGTTTCTTTTCTATTTGATTGATTATCTTTATGAATTTCAATGTTTGGCTTGTGATTAACAACTAACCATTTATACTAATTATTAATTATATAACAACCATCACAAAATTTTACTCAATTTATATTATACATAAACTTCCCCTTTAGGTCTTTAGATCTTGTGAACAAACCTGGTGTCTTCACAAGATCCACATCTTATAATTAGGTACGAGCATTGTTGTAAAACTTGCAAATTGACTCTTCGAGTTTATTATTTCTACGTTTCTAGCTAGCTTACAAAACCGTGTCAAGTCATAGGTAAACTAGTGTAAGTTGTAAACTTGATTAAACTCACCGGTTAAATTTTATCATAAAATAGCTCGATTTGATCATGCTCATTGACTTTATATATGAATTCTATGGAAATTTACTTGCTAAGTATGATAAATGATGAATTTTGATGGATTTAATTTTAATTATTTGGATTTCAAATATATTTAAATTAAATTGTTGTCATTTTTTATATTTAAATTATTTAATTATACACTATTAATACCTATTTAATGATGAAAATTAACTCTTACAAGTTTACGATTCAAGTACACTATACAAGTACATTATACGAGTTTATGTCACTGTCACAAGTTTATTTAAACCAGGGTTCAGGGACCCGGGCCGGACCGGCCACCCGCCGGATCGGTCACTAGACCGGTCCGGTTCCCGGTCCGGTCCGGGTCCCAAATTAAAAAAAAAAAATTTTGTAATTTTTTCCTTTAGAATTTCATACTATAAGTCTAAAATTTTCAATTACTCACCGGTTTAGCTCCGGTTTGGTACCGGTTTGACCCACTGACCCTTAACCCAGTACCCCGACCGGTTCAATACCCGGTCCGGGTTTTAATACCTTGATTTAAACACATGAGTTTGACAATGTTGGTATGAGCATACATTTTTTGTTTTTGTCTTCGTCTCTAAAGTCCCCCTATCAATTATCTAATAACTTAAACTCTATCTGTGTATTAAAAAAAAAAACTTATACTCTATCTGATTTCTTAATCTTGAAAATCAATTCATCAATGAGATATTTTGTTTTTTCTTCTTTATTTTTTTATTTTTCTTTTTCTAATGGCACATAACCTCATTTTCGTAATCAGGGGTTAATCAATGAGATATTTTTTTTTATTTTATTATTTTGAATTTTGCTTTTATGGTCATTTAGTGCAGGGAATTGAAGACTTTCTCAAACATCCATTGCAATCCATCAATGACATTGACGAGTCAATCACCATAAATGATATTTATTTAGTTTTCAAAGGAGATTTTTCCAAATTAACAATCAAGAAGATTTTTTTATTATTATTAGTTTTTGGTGGGGCTTGGACAAAGACAATATTGTTTTCCAGATAGATAGGAGATTTCTGTAATTTAGAAAG
Organism: Inga oerstediana; assembly: GCA_963210345.1. Classification (NCBI taxonomy): domain Eukaryota; kingdom Viridiplantae; phylum Streptophyta; class Magnoliopsida; order Fabales; family Fabaceae; genus Inga; species Inga oerstediana. The sequence continues at coordinate 77,267,805 of OY723400.1, forward strand.
GTGGTTAGCGTATTTTACTTAAAAAATAAATATCAAAATATATATTAAATAATTTTTCTTATGATTTTCTTTTTGACAGATAAGTGAGAAGTAGAAATTGATAACAAAGGCTAATTAATTTCCTTCCCGTATGGAGGATGACGAGTATATCACCTTCAATTAAGTTTGCTTAATTTCTGTACTCAAAAGAAGAATAGTTTTTAATAAGATATTTAGAAAAGTAAATTTAATTTTTTTAATAAAATTACGAATAAAAACTTGAAATTTATGTACTGTTTTAATCAAATCAAGATGATTCAAATCTCATTGCAGTGGTGACTTTTGGCATAATCTAATAGCTCAAGATTACACACACAAACACAAGTGATCCTAAAGCCATTCATTACGTGATTTTTCTTGCGAGCTCCTCTTCTTTGCTCCAAGCAAGAAAATAAAGAATCAGGTTATTTTGGGGGTCATAGGATTGTAACTTGAGCATGGTAAACAAATTATTAATTTGCTACACATTCTTTATTGTTTTCCAATTAATTTGGATTCTTATTAAAATTGTAAAAAATTTCATTGTAATAACTGTCCATTTAAAACATTGTAACTTCCTACCCATGATTTGAAAACACAAAAGTAATAGCTTTTTAAAAGCTATTGGACAATTCAGCAAGACTGCAGAAATTTCTGCCTATCTTGTGTTACTATACACTTACGTGCTGCATTGTCTTCCTGCCAGCTTCATCAACAACATTATCAAGCATTATGTCTTGAAGGGCCACAAGAGTGGTTTCAATCAAAGTTTCATCGCTCGTTGCTAATTCGTCGTGGGTTTCCGATAGTCACGTTCATCTAGCCAGCCTTCAATCCAGTTTCAATTTGTGGTTTCAACTCAATGTCACTTAATGATTTGAGGGCGATCGACAGAGGATGTAAGAGGGGAAGGGGGGGAAGTTCCTTCTAATGGCATTTTTGTCTTGTCACAATTACTTATTTTTCAAATTAATTAAAAAATCATTTCATCCTCCTATCCCAGTAATATCATAGCAAACAAAAGCATGGTAATCAAGATTGCACACAATATATATTGCATTACATTTGATAATTGGACAAGCCCGTAATTACTGAATAATAAAACTCTCATTCACTGAAAGAAAAATAATACAACTAGTCCTTATAATTAGACGCCTGATATCCTACATGGGCACAAATAAGAATTGTACCTTCCTAATAGATTACACATAACTAATACTAAAATACATATTTACAAAATCAATTATTCTCAACACTCCCCCTCAAGCTAGGACCTCTATATTCACAAGTTCCTAGCTTGCTAAGTATGTACTCGTCACTACAAAAAAATAAAGAATTAGTGATACAATGTCATTCCATCGTTAATTCATCACTAATCCCTCACAAATTCCATCACTAAAATTAGTGACGGAATTTAGTTACGGAATTTTACCGTCACTAATTAGTGATAGAATGTCATTCCGTCACTAAATTAGTGACGGATTAGCTACGGAATGACATTCTGTCACTAATCCGTCTCTAATTCCATCATAAAAAATTAGCGACGGAAAAATTCCGTCACTAATTTCCGTCCCTAATCCATTACTAATTTCTGTCAAAAATATTTTGTGAAGAAATTAACGACGAAAATTTTCCGTCACTAATTTCCGTTGCTAATCCATCCCTAATTTCCATCACTAACAGTTAACTTTTTCATTAATTATATTTTTTATAATTATAAATTTGTTAAATAATTTAAATTTAAAATATTAAATTATTATAAACTATAATATAAATATTAAAATAAATAAAAATTATTAATTCATATTTATTATTGAAATTGAAATATATAATATAATATATTTGAATTTTTAATAATATATTATATATAAATAAAAATACAAAGTTTATAAATACAAAAAAAAATAAAATATATAATAAAATGAATAAAAAAAGATATTAATAATAAAAATTTAGGTAGAATATTTACATAAAATAAAATAAGAAAACTAAATTGATATATAGCATTTAAATTACACAGGTTCTTCTTAGCTCAACTGGTAAAGGCATTGGCATGCGCGTGAGAGGTCATGGCTTCGAATCCCAACTTAGCCACAAAATGCAACCAATTCTTGACTTGGACATGTGGCAGGTGACGGAGGGTGACTTGTGGCGGTTGATCAGGACACATGGCGGCCGGAGGTGAGGTGGCGCTGTCTGACAGCGACACATGGTCGGCTGTGGGTACACATGGTGGCAGCCGGTGAGGGACATGTGGAGGCTTGTGGTGAGGACATGTGGCAATTTAAATTATATAGAAAAAATATTTTGCGATGGATTAGGGACAAAAATTCCTTCGCTAATTAGGGACATAATTTAGCAACAGAATTTCCGTCACTAATTAGCGACGGAAAATTTCCTTCGCTAATCCGTCACAAATTAGCGACGAAATTCAAAATTCCCGTCATTAATCAATTAGTAACAGTATATTTACCGACAAAACAAATTCTGTCGCTAATCTCTATCGCTAAACTGATTAGTGACAGAATTTCCGTCACCATGCTCGTTAGTGTAACACCCCAAATTTTATTCACCAAGAGTATATTGTGATTATTTTATATATTCAATAAAATGGTGAATATTTAAGGCCAACTATTTCGAAAATTGGAAAATAAAATGTGTTGGCAATTGTGTAAATTGTGAGAGAGAAAAAGAAATAGGAGGGAGAAATAATTATTTGGCTTATAATTATGCCAAGTGTCAACATCTTAAGGCAAATGATTAAATTAGAATTGTTAAAGATGAGCACATGTGGAAATTGGATTAAAATATGATTCCTTGGCACATGTAGTTTGATTAATGGAATGAAAGCCCAAATGGTGTGCATGAAGGGCCCTTAGGACATTTTTGGGCTGACCAAATGGAGGAGAATTGGTTCAATTGCAATTGAAGGCTTATGACACAAGTTGGAAGAGGATAAACTCAAGTACAAGCTTATGTCATAGTTTATTATCCTATAATTTATTAATTAAGAGGAAAATGCACTAGTACAAAATAGAAGATTTAGACCGGTACATTTAGACCTGTTCTAAGGGGATAAGGTCTAAAAGATCCGTGTGGTGACAATTTTGTAATTATAACGAACATCTGAGACCGGTTCAACTAATATAACGTCTAAAATATATCATTTAGACCGATTATAAATAGAACCGGTCTAAAAAGATATATTTTCTAGACCGGTTCTCTTTATAACTGGTCTAAATGAATTTTTAGCATTAAAATTAAATTTTTTTAAAAAACTTTCAGCACTTTTTAGACCGGTTTTCATTGTAACCGGTCTAAAAAGTTACTATTCAGCACTTTTAAGACCGGTTATTCCCTGTAACCGGTCTAAAAAATATAACTTTTTAGACCGGTTATCAATGAAAACCGGTCTAAAATATTCATTTAAGACCGGTTATTTTGCATAACTGGTCTTAAATGTGTTTCAGCCCTCCCCTAAATCATTTTTGCTTCTCAATCTCGCCCCCTCTTCGCGCCTCTGTTTCTGGAAGTATTCTCGCTCTCCGCCATCGCACCTCGCTCTCAGTCTCCGTCGCCCGTTGCCCCTTGGTCTCCATTGAGTGTCTCCGTTGCGCCTCTCTCGCTCCAGTTACGTAGCTGACGGCTACACTCGCTCCCATGGCGTCGGTGCTTGTGTCGTCGCTTGTATCGTCGGTAGTCCTAACACCAACGACTATGGCACCAACCGGATCATCCATCACACTATGACTGATATCTTGCACTCGCATCGTAGAAATGCAGAGGAGAAGAGGACGATCCAAGCATCATTTCGATTACCGTCGCCGGAGGAGTACCAAATCTACCTCTGCAATGGAGTTTCCCGACTCAATCTCCGGTGAGGCATGATTCGTGCCTGGTGTTGTTGAAGGCGCAGTGTTGCCCTCCCCAAATTCGACCAGACCATTTCTCCGGGACGTCGAGTATTGCTTCTTCTCCGCTTCAGAGGTGAAACCCTCCTTTCCTTGGTGTCGGCCGGCCGGTGCCGCCCAGAATTCCAGGCCACACACTTTCCGTGCAGTTGTTCGCAACTATGAGCTGAGCTCCATCTGCAATTACACAGGTTAATGGCAAGAATCGAGGCCCTATCTTTGTCTTGATGAAAACTATGATATGCCCCCAGCATTTTGCTTTATGATGATTATTTAATTATAATCCAGGATGTGTTTCTAAGTCTGAACCTAAGTATATGATACGATATAATTATTCTTTCAGCTTTAGTTTGGCATTGTAGTGCAAGATATCAGTCATGGTTGTACCCTGTGACTATGTAGTGCCTGTTTTGATGTTTTTTCTTTGAAAAAGTTGTTACGTTTTTTCCTCTACGATCTGAGAATCAGACTTGTAGAAAATAGTTAATTACTTATCTAGTATGCTGGAGGCAGTTTTATATTTTATTAATTCTGTAATAATGTGAAATGTTGTTTTTCTACTGCTTGAATATTGGTTATGAAGATAACATCTCAAATACTCCCTCACAGTATCCTTTTGATGTTTTAGCACCTAAGCAGGAAGAAGTCAAGCGTCTTCCTGGTGGTAAGATAAAGAAAAAGGTATTCCATGGCATTCCTTCATGCTATCTAATTAGACATGGCCAGCCTTTGACACCAAGTAATGATTCCAATCATTTCATGAGAGTGGCTCTTGTTTTCAGGAGAAGCAAGAGGTTGTCATTGAGAAGGTTATTCTCAATAAACGAAAATGCATTACCACTGTGAAAGGCCTTGAGCTTTTTGGTGAGCTATATGTAGCCCTGATTATTTTTTTGGGTCATAAGCTCTTGTATTATTCATTACATTCTTTTCATTGCCTCTTCTTTTATTACATTTCAGGTGTCAAGCTCAGTGAAGCTTCAAAGAAACTCGGGAAAAAGTTTGCTACAGGAGCTTCTGTTGTGAAGGTTCAGCTTTTAGTTGGTGGATGTTTTATTACTTGTTTAGCATCTGTCTATGGTGTCTCACGATATTTTGATTGTTTCCAGGGGCCAATGGAGAAAGAGCAAATTGATGTTCAAGGAGATATATCTTATGACATTGTGGAGTTCATTACAGAAACATGGACTGATGTAAGACACTTTCGTTCTTAGTTTTCTAATGATGCTATGATTCAATTAAATAAATGTTTCCTTCTATCAATGAGAGAGAAAAGGAAATAACGTGTTATCACATCTCAGTAAGATCATTTCATTTGTTAAATTCACATATTTATTTGTATAAGAGGCACGAGTGGTTGTTCTGATTTGAGCATTGAGCATAGAAAGTAACAGCAAAGACAATGCGTTCTTGAGAGTGTTAATCTGTGGAAATTCACCTTGGATTGCGTATTTCTTGGAAAATTTCAGTAACCTATGATTCATTTTTTTAATGTGGGGACTAACTATATGCTGTGTCAGCTGGACAACTAAAAGCTATGATTGGATGCTAGGAGTATTGACTTGTCATGTTTTTATTAGATTAACCTAATCTAACCTGGAAATATCAGTTGCATAAGACCTTTTTTGGATCATTAATTCTGTTTTTTACTTTTTTTCCTCTTAGTAGCTTTGGAAACCTTTCTGTTTATTGAGAGTTAAAGCAAAACTAGTTCAACTTGTTCACCAGATTTGATACTCATTTGTTTGGATCATGATTCAATAGAGGTATTATTGTAATCCTGCAATTTTAAATAATTTGTCTATTCACAAAGTCTGTTGCTTTTACCAGGAGCAAGCTTGGAAAGAGAAAGAAGAGCTTGGTGAATGATGCATGAGGAGAACCGGAGGAAGGTTGAAGAAGCTCAGTGAAAGAAAGCTTTAGATTAGCAGAGGAGAGAGTAGGAACAATATAGAGAGTTAGAAGAGATAAATGAGACATATTTACATTAAAAGATATTTGAATGGGAAGATTGTTGGTATTAAATTCCATTTTGAAACGTTTGAATTGATATTTGAAAATATTGAGTTTTAGGAATGAGAATGTTGAAATTATATATTGAATTTTACTCTTAAAAATGTTGGGTCTCTTCTCAAGTGCTGGATAGTGGATTAGAAGAAGAAATAATGTAGACGTTTGAAAAAAAAATACTTTTTACTTTTTAGACGTGTTGTAGACACAACCGGTCTAAAAAGTGGCTTTTAGACCGGTTGTGTCTACAACCGGTCTAAAAACTCTTACTTTTTAGACGTGTTGTAGACACAACCGGTCTAAAAAGTGGCTTTTTAGACCGGTTGTGTCTACAACACGTCTAAAAAGTAAGAGTTTTTAGACCGGTTGTAGACACAACTGGTCTAAAATGTGACTTTTTAGACCGGTTGCTACAACCGGTCTAAAAAGTAACAGACTTTTTAGACCTGCTGTATCAAGACCTAATCTAGAACCGGTCTAAAAAGTCATTTTTCCACCGGTGATGGGAGATATTTTATGAAGCCCATGCTTCATCTTTCTTGCTCATTCACACACACACACACACATATATATATATAGAGAGAGAGAAGGAGGAGAGCTCAACTAAGAAAGATCAAAGGTAAGCTTGCATGTTTATGTGATCAAGCTTCCTCTTTTGTATGACCTCCTCTCTAATCTCTTATTCTCCATGAAACACTATGTTTAGCAAGCAATCTCAAGGGAGAAAGAAAGAGGGTGGTAGGCTTTAAAGAGAGAAAGTGAAGAAAACCAAGGTAACTTCAAGAACATCAACTCTTGTGGTTTATTGTTGTTGCTATTGTTGTTCTTGGCTTGGTTTGGTATTAGTTGGTTGATTTTGCAAATTTGGAAAGTCCTAACCCTAAGGGGTTATGCTGCCCAAATTTCTTTGAATCATGGTTAAGAAGTGTTTAAATGAGTTAATAAAGGATTAGAAGTGGAAAAGTGAAAGTTTTGGAAGCAAGAACACAAAACTATATTTTTCCATTTCTCTTGAATATTTTGGCCAGAACTGTTTCAGGGGGTTGGAGCTGGATTTTCATGAAATAAATTGTTCCATTGGATTCAGTGGGTAAAAATAGGTGGGGTTACAGTTGAACATTTTTCCGGTAGAGGCAGAAAAAGCATAATTACGAAAACGCCACTGAAATCCCTAAATAGGGGCTGTCAAGGGCATTTTCATAATTTGACACTAAATTTGGTGATTTCGAGCCCGAAAATGTATTCTTTGGACAAAAATAAGTCAAAATAACTTTGGTCAAATTTTTGGGAAAACGTGCCATCAGGCCGTACGGGGGGCCGAGCCGGGGTCTCAGGAGCATTTTGGTAAATTTTCACCATAGACTAATATAACCACAATAAACACTATGGAAGAGTCTAAAATGATACTTGGATATGTTATAACCTATTTCTTGTATATTTAATATTTTAGGACCGAGTTGAAAGCCGAAACGACACGTTTTACGAGACACCGTTAAATAAAGGATTATAAAGCTTTGAGGTAAGGACATTATTCTTCATACACTATGCTATAAGTTATGTGATTGTGTGGATGCCATTGTTTTGTAAATACACTTTATTAATCAACATGATTTGCCTAGAGAGGGGCAGTTAGTGCCAAAGGTGCACTTATACTGGGAGTTGGCAGAAGTCCAACTGGTGTAGATTGTGGAGCTGGGCCCTCTTCATGTATACATGACGATGATGTGTTTATATTATTCATTAATTTGTGCATACCTTGGCATATGTCATATTTACTTTTCGCATTCTATAGGAACGATATCATGTCTCTACGGGGATTCTTCAGAATCTCACCCTATTTTTAAACCAATACCTCAGCGAGTACCAGTGGGGCAAAGAGAAAAGACGTAAACACTAGAAAGTGAACGGCACGTGTCTCAAGGCGAGGATAAGATCGTGGTCATAATTAGTCTATGTTTTGATACTTTTAAGGATTTTGTAAATATTAAGTCTCCACTGTATTTTCTGTTTCTGTCAGCGAACGATATTGGAATTGTAAATGAATATTTTTATCAGTATAATTGTACTTTCCTGCATGCTCATTGAATTCTGTCTTTATTACTCTTTGAATATCGAAATAGAAACGGGTGTTGACAGTTAGAGACACAGGGATAGTGAAACGTTTTCGGACTTCAACTTTTTGTTTAGAATTATCTATTGATTTTGATGTGCTTTAGTTGGACCCTAAGTTTTTAATATAATTGTTAATTTAGTAATTTTTTATACGAAAAGTTGGTTTAGTTCCTCTTATCTATATTTGGCCGGTTTAAACTATATAGTCTGAGTCTTACTTGGGCTTAAGTTTACGTTTTAGCAATTTTTCCATTTTTAACACCACGCTTGTTTTAATGTGATATAGTTATGATTTATATTACAATTCATGATTTGTTTTTATGGCAAAACATACATATAAATCCCAATAGATTATGTGGACTAATTAAGTTTTACCATTTATACTTCATTAGCTAAAAACTTTTTATATTTATATTTTTATATCCTTCTTTGATAAGTATTCCGTTTTATTATTTATAATTTCACATGGCTAGTTTTTAACTTTTTATACTCACACATAACACTATTGCCTCGTTTGGTACGTGAAAGTGTTTTTGATAGAAGTGGAATTGGAACTTGAAGCGGAAGTAGAATTAGAATTTGGGCTGGGAGTGGCCCTTAAGGGTGTATTTGGTTTGAGGGGAGGGGAAGGAGGGGAGGGTAAATTACAATTTTGGATAGGAAAAACCCAAAATTATCCTCTCATTTTTTTAAATTTTGAATTCTCACCCAAAATTTACCCTCTTATTCCTTTTAGATTTTGGGTTCCCGCCCAAAATTTAAATACCTTCAATCTAAAACGGTAATTTACCCCCACTTCCCCTCCCTCCCCTCAAACCAAACACACCCTAAAAGCTTGTTTGATGTCTTGGGAATGAGCATGGAATTGGGGTATATATTAATTTTTGTATTTAGATAAAATGGATGAAAGATGAATTAAAAAGACTCTCTTACCCCTCATTAAAAATTGGAAAAAACATTTTTGTTAAGAAGGTCTGCCACTATCGTCTTGTTCCCCCCAAACAATTCGGCTCGCCTCCTCTCCCTCTAGCTTCATCTTCGTCTCCACAGGGTGTCACAGGAAGACATCAGATTTGGCTATCTTCCTCCTTTGGCGTGATCTCTTTTATCTCTTCACCAATTTGAACTAAGAACCGTGAGTCTCCACCGCAAGTCTTCACATCGCAAACTTATCTATGCCATTGTCTAGGAAGAACCTGTTTTTCTGTATTACCTTGTTAATTTTCACTCATATTTATTTAGACGCATTGATGTTGAACAAAAATGTATTATTGCGGAAGAGAATATGTAGGATGACTATAGTAAGGTAAGACTTATCAATAAAATTATTAGTAATTTATGTGATCATTTTGTTATTGCTCCATAGAAAATCATTGCCTCACTTTGATGCCAAGGTTAAGATGGTTGAGGAAGCTCCACAAATTCATAATGGGTTGTTGATAAGATTGAGAAACTTCATGATGAGATCTTGAAGGTAGAATGAATAACTGATGAGGAGCTCCAACGAGGTTATATTAAATTGATTAGAGATGATGAGTTACGTGTTGCCTTTTCCCCATCTTCCAATTGATGCAAAGAAAGAGATGGTGATAAACCTTCTTAAATAGGGAAGCCAATCCTCTCATCATCCCTCATGAGCCCATCTGAACCCTTGATAGGGAAGAGAAGCCCATTTGGATCATTGATTGGGAAGAGGAGAGAAAAGTCGAGGGAGTGATAACTTGACGAGATGACTCATTTTTTACCTTTCAGATTGATTGGATGGACATGATTTAAATATTAAGAGAGATGATGAGAAAAAGGATAATGAGAGAAACCAGACTCTTAAATAGAGAGGGCTGTAAACTTTTTTTTAAAATATTTATCGGATGTTATCTTTTTATAGGATATTCTTAAATTATGGATTTAAGTTAATTTATATATAATTTGTAGGATAATATATAACCAATTATGGGATACATATATATATCTGTTTGTGTTTTTCTTTTACTTTTTTTTATATAATGGGGTTGAGTTTTTGACCTATCGTCTGCCATGACGTCTGCTGTGATCCACGGTTTCGTCAGCTGAGCTCTTTGCTCCCTCGTGGTGCGTCTAGGTTTCAAAAAAGATAGGTCTCTTTTTTATATTTGAGAAAAGGGTAAAGTTGTCCATAAATTTAATAACATGGGGTGTACAAAACACGAAGGTGTACAGAGAGAGAAGAAGATCAGGACAGAAAAAAGAAACTGAGAAAAGTGTATGTTATTGTATTACTTCACTATCTGTATCGCATACATACATATAAGTGAGAGTAGACGGTAACTCTACTCTCTACTCTGGTTTACTAACCATGGCTGTTAGTACTATGGTTAACTTAACTACACTTCTAACAGCCGAACTGGTACACAATTGCACTTATACCCTAATATGGGGTAATATTGTCCAAAAGGTTTCACTTCTATAGAACTGAGTTGGGTTCCATAGGTCTACCCAAAGAACCCACTTCCATAATCTTTTATGAAACTAGATTCCACATGGAAGTGGGTTCCCACCAAACAAACAATCCCATTTATTAATTCCACTTCCACTTCTAATTCTTTGAGTCTAGTTTCAGCATACCAAATGTAACATCCAATTAAAGAATAATTAAATATAAGGAAAAGTAATCTTTTAGTCCTTTAACTATTAACTCATTTTTGACTCAATCCCTTAAGTATGACTCACTGTGACTAAATATCTAAATGTTTGACTCGATCAACACTCAATCCCTAATTTTTGGGTTTTTTTTTGTTGTTCAGGCCATTGAGAAATTTGTTTTTATATCAATCAGTGTAGAATCGTTATATTCTTTGTCTTTGTATGTATTTTAGAAGCTAATCAATTTCTTTTTTATCATTTCCATGCAGATGATGAAAGTGAGGGAGTTTCCATTTGATATCTGAGTTAGTTGATATATAGTCTCAATTTATCACAAATCGATATGCTGTAACGCATATTTAATTATGTCAGTTTACTGAGATTTGTGTAATGTTTTTCAATTTATTAATTTGTTCGTTGGCGTCTAGATTTGATTCATGTGATGTCATTAATTCGTTTTCTTCCAAATAGCGTACTTGTAATTTGTGAATCAATCTCCAAATTGTACTTTGTCGTTTTGTTTGTATATTATAAACTTCTGTTGAATAAATAAAACTGTCTTCCCCGCTCCCAACCGGAAAGGGACGTTCAGTATTTTGTCTTCTTCTTCGTAATTTAAAATATATACCTTTACGCACCATTATGGTTAGATATTTAACTAATTAACCAGCTGGTAGTAACCAATTAAAAACAATTCATAAAATCAAAGAAACAAATAATTTTTTCTTTCTCTTTCTCTTTTTTTACAAAACAATTACCATTTATACCATCAAACGATATTATTATATAATTATTATGCAATTAACTAAATAATCAATCATGTTTTTCAACTATGTTCCAAATCGAATTAAGGCTCGAGATATAACATTATGTTTTCTAGACTCGATCTCGAATCGGGCTCATTAAATATATTTAGAGATGGGGTCTTAAAGATGATACCAGTTATATGTCGTTCTACAGAAATTAAGTTCATAATTTTTTTCTCCAATATTAAATTCATCTTATATTTGTTTTTTTAACCCTTCTCAAACGTTTAGAAAACGCGTAAGTCAATTTAATTATGAGTGGCCAAATTAAGGCCATATATATACACCTTTGAAATTAACTGGAGTTTCAATTCCGCGTGAACCATATTGATTAAACTTTCAAGCATTTTCGTATGTGTTAATTATACACTGGAAGAACCCAAAAAAATGAATGTTGGTGGAAATTAAATTAAATGATGCATATCAAAACATAATTATAACGAATTAACTTATAATAAGAGGCAGTAATCAGATATATTGGTCTCACGCCTCACTTTCTCTACTGAAATTAACCCTTAGTTTGTACCCAAAAAAAATTAGGGAAGAAAGAATATTAGAAGGGAAAACTCTCAAAATAATAACAAGGTGAAAATATTCCTTCATAGTATTAACCCTAGTTTTTTAATGTAATTCTGGTTTTCCCAAGTAAATAAATTTAATACTACTTCCTCGACTTGTCCTAATATAATTCCAATTTTAAGAGAAAAATTGAACTATAAAGTAGGTTTTATATTAAGGATTATATATATATATATAATCCTTAATATAAAACCTACTTTATTCTTAATCACTCAGATATTGGAACGTAACATGGTTGATAGGCGAAGGAAATTAATGGGAAGTAACCATGCATGTGAATTTTGTCAAAAATTGTTGGAATCTGCTTCCAATAATGGAGTCAACATTTGAAAGAACCGTCTTTTTGATAAATCCATGTCGCTGTACTTTCCTGTTTATGCTTTATAATATTATGGAATCGTTCGAATCACATAAAGTTTGATCGGTAATGTACGTAGAAACATTTTCACCATTTTAACAAAAAGTTTGTCTTTATCGTATTTGTACTTTTAAGCCACCACTTCTCTCTCTGTTTTTTTTTTTTAAAAAAAAAGAGGTCACCATGACAGAAAAGTTTGTTCTTCTGGAAGAAATTAAATAATAATTTATAAAAGCACAAGGGATTTGAAAAACTGCAGCTAGATCCTCAATGAAGGATTTCGGGCGTATCTAGAATCCGTTGACTCGCTAAGTACTCGCACGAAATCGGAGCATCAATTTGGATTCTGACCACGTTATATAGCAAATTCACCATTTGGAGAAGAGAACCCAGGGAGAGAGAAGTTTTTGGAAGTTTTCTTGGAAATTATTTGTAATATCCCAAAATGTACTCAAAGGCTAAATGTACAGAATAGATGGTGGGATTAATGACAGAATTACCTCTGGAAAATTTTGTTATGACTTTGTCAAGTTTCATATGCAAAATTGGCAATTTAATATTATATTGCAAGATGATATTTTACAATATCATCTTCTTCAAAGGGCCATGATTTACTTATGACAAGAGGAAAAGTAAGAGTAAATACATATTGGCTACTAAATATGACATATGAAGACAATTTGACAAAGTTAGCAAAAGAGGAAGACTTGGTCAACAATTGCAACTAAAGTAAATAGGATATTTCAAGAGCTTTCCTCTTTCCATTTTAATAAGCTTTTCGTCCAAATCATAAGGGAAAGAGAGAGGGAGAGTTGAATTAATACCATTGTTCACCTTTCCTCAAGAAAAGTGAGTCAAAAGGATCAAAAGTATATCAAGAGAAAGGAAGAAGACTTGTTAACACAACTCCCTCCCCTCAAGTCAATTATTTCGGCTATGTCATCAAGAAATAAAGAGAAAAGATGAAGCAAAGATTTCTTGGCACATTTTGGACGTCCAATACATGAGTAAAGAAAAGACTTGATGAAAGGGAAAAAAAACTCAAGTTGAATTGTTACAAGTATTTGACCAAGGTGAATCAATTTTGACCACAACGTTTTACCACCTTTGGACCACAATTTCGGCTGCCTCTTTAAGTGATAAGTGAAAGGAAAATCTGATCATTTATCACTCTCTCTCTCTCCATCTTCAAGTCCGTTTGCAGAAGCCCAAAACGTGGAGGAAGAAAAGCAAGGTTTCAAGGTGAGTTTAATCTTGATTTTTCACCTCCTTAACCTCATCTATGGCTCAAGTGTCCTTCATAAACATTGTTCCTCTTGATAAGGGCTTCATTTCTATGGTTCTAGAATTTCAATAGGAGGTGTTTTGTGCCATCATCCAAGAACAAAAGCTGAAAAACCAAAGAAAGGAGCTAAGGAGAAGCAAGAGGTGAGTATTAGCATCAATTTGAGCTATTGGTTGTGTTGGTTGAATGAGTATTTTGGCATGTGTAAATCTGCCCTGATTTTGGCCAAACAAGGGTTTGGGTAATTCATGATGGTTTTTTTGTGTTATTGGTGGTTTATGATGATTGGAAACCATTTGACATAAGTTTGATGTTGAAATTGGAAGTTGGTAATTGTTGGAATTTATTTTTGATTTTTCTTCCAAAACAGGACATGGAGAATGAGTGGGAATTTGTTAATTTTGATGTTACCATTGTGTTCTACACAAAAAATTATATGGGAATAGCCCAGGGTTGTGAATTTTGGGTCATTGAAACTCAGTGTAAATTTGGGTTTTCAGCCTAAACAGAATTCCAGCGAAGTACTCTACTTGTGTGGTGTTTTTGGATAACCAAATGATCCCTAAAAATTATGAAAATTTTCAGTCTTAAAGCTCATATTTCAAGATTCAAAATGGACATATAATTTGTGTCATTTCGTTTTTTGAGCTGGGAGTTCTGGTTGCCCAAAGTTTGATGTCAAAACTGGACTTAATTCTGGAGCAGTGTGGGATTTTGTGTAATTCTGGAATTGTGTGGTGATTTCCGGTAATGATTCATATTTTTCCTATGAAGAGGACTTCAATAGGTTTCCATAGGACTTGGGATACCTCATTTTGATTTTTGTAGAATTAGTTATGATTTTTCAAAGTCTGGAGAAAATTCTGGCAGATTTGGTCCCTTATGCGAAAATTGAAGATGTAATGGCATAATGTAGTATTGTTGAACTTTGAGGTTAGGAATTGGTCTTTTAGGTTAATTGACCACTTTAAATCCTTAGTTTATTTGATTAAATGTCCCTAATGATAACCAACTTGAGTGTTTGAATTAAAGAATTGGATTAAGTAATAACCTGTCACCCGTAATTCTAATTATAGGATTTGACATTTGCCCTGCACGTGATAAACCAATGCCAGTGCACGAGCGGAAAGAACAAGGTAGTGACTCTTTCTCTTATTATGTGTATGATGCCTTGCATATATGTCATTTCATTGAATATGCCGTGATGTAACATTACCGTTGTGAAATGCCATTGTTGTGCTGTTGTGAAACATGCTGTTGTGAAATATGCCGTTGTGAATGCAGCGAAAGCTATTGCAGAAATGCCGTTGTGTTGTTGTTGTTGTGATTTGCTTACATGCTTTGTGATTATACATGTTATAAGTGAATTGTTACTACTGAGATTCTTTTGAATCTCATTCTTTCCAATAACTAACCTACAGCAAGGGCAAGCGGTTCAAAGGAAAAGCAAGTGATGAAGGGCGGTTAGAGCTCCTAGCTAGGAATTTTAATTTTGGTAGTTGGTTGTCATATTTTATTGGGGATTAGTTGCACATATTGTATATATTGAATAGTGTTGTGTAATCCCCTGTATGGGAAACTAAGCGTTGTAAATCCTTTATTAAGTAACGAAACCTGAGCATTGTCGGGAATTTTTGGTTGCACTCTGATATGTAGACTGAAACCGAATTGGACAGACCAATTATATTCGAGATGTGAATGTGAGACCGCACTAAACAAGTTTTGGAAAAGTTTTAAATTAACCACTGGTCTCTATTTCAAATTAATGACGTATTCTCGAACTATAAATTTGGCTATTAAGGTAGGGGGTTACATTATTAACTTACTTCCACCAAGTGAGAATAACACCTTATATTACATATGAGAGTTATTATAATTTGAAATTCAAATCATAAGGATAAAATTCCTTAATTGGACCCATACTTTTCTATAATTACATAATAGTCCCAACTGAATTGGGCTTGGGCCTTGATCTACTAAGAGTGGACCAGGCATATTCCAACACTCAATATACGAGATATAATTATATGCCATGAAAAATTAAAATTAAATGATTTTAGGGAAATTTAAGCTTGAGTTCTTATAGTTTTCCTTGATTTTGAATCAAGTCCTTCAACTTTTTTTTTTTTCTTTTTATTGAATCCCCTATATAAGTGGCAACACCGTTATTTTTTCCCCCTTTTCATCTGTGGTCCTCGGTAGAAGTTGGTAAAAAGGGTCAACACGGTCCTACAGGGCCGGCCCTTCACGGGTCAAGAAAAATAGTAATTTTTCAAGGCCCAGCCCTTAAGCATAAGGGCTAGGGCCAGCCATGTATAGGGCTGAAGCTATTTTAATAATCTTTTACTATTTTTTCAACATTTTTTAAAGGAATAAAATTACAACAATGAAAGTCCTAATTTAACATATAAATATTGCCAAAATTAATGTTTAAACGGTACGCATCATGCTACAAACAAACACAGTCCCTAAGTTATAATCAAAGGTAAACTATTGTCCACATATCATAATTACAAATAATTAATGAGAAGACTTAACAAAATTTTAGGCCCGTATGTTTTTTTAAAAAAATTATTTATATGGTAATAATATTATTGATTTTTTATACATTGTTAATGATGTTGCAAATATTTAGTTGTTATTATCTTGTTTAGAATTAAGTTTCATAAGAACATCTTGTATTAAGAATCCTAAAAATTTAAAACTTCTAAGAGATATTTCTTTTTTCATAAGTATACTAATTTTGAAATGTATAAGTAGTTAACAAAATAAACAACATAAGATATAAATAAAGGATATTGTTTTGCTTGTTGCTTTAGCAAAGGATATTTGTTTGCTCTTTCGAGTTTCCAGCCCCAGAGGACCAAAGTTAGAAAAATCGGCCAAGCTCATTGGATCAACCCATTTAAGCCCTGAATTTGTAAAGTCAAAGTGGGCCTAAATACGTTTACAAAAAATAAATTTGTATATACTGTATTGGAGGATATTTTTCTAAATAACTTTATACATACATACATACATACATACATACATACATACATACATATATATATATATATATAATTCTAACTCTATTTATTTTTCCCCGATATTTTACTAAACTGTGGTATAAAATCCAAACTACTTGGTTTCCCGTGATGGTCCGCTCATGGTTTCTTTTCTATTTGATTGATTATCTCTATGAATTTCAATGTTTGGCTGGTGATCAACAACTAACCATTTATACTAATTATTAATTATATAATAAACCATCACAAAATTTTACTCAATTCATATTATATATAAACTTCCCCTTTAGGTCTTTAGATCTTGTGAACAAACCTGGTGTCTTCACAAGGGCCACATCTTATAATTAGGTATGAGCATTGTTGTCAAGCTCGCAAATTGACTCTTCGAGTTTATTATTTTTACGTTTCTAGCTTGCTTACAAATCGTATCAAGTCATAGGTAGACTCGTGTAAGTTGTAAACTTGGTTAAACTCACGAGTTAACTTTTATTATTAAATAGCTCGATTTGATCATGCTCACTGACTTTATATATGAATTCAATAGAAATTTATTTGCTAAGTATGATAAATGATGAATATTAATGGATTTAATTTTAATTATTTAGATTTCAAATATATTTAAATTAAATTGTTGTCATTTTTTATATTTAAATTATTTAATTATACACTATTAATACCTATTTAATGATGAAAATTAACTCTTACGAGTTTACGATTCAATTACACTATATGTGTTTATGTGACTATCACAAGTTTATTTAAACAAATGAATTTGACAACGTTGGTAAGAGCATACCTTTTTTGTTTTTGTCTTTGTCTCTAAATTCCCCCTATCTACTATCTAATAACTTAAACTCTATGTGTATTTAAAAAAAAAAAAAAACCTTATACTCTATCTGATTTCTTAATCTTGAAAATCAATTCATCAATGAGATATTTTATTTTTTCTTCTTCATTTTTTTATTTTTATTTTTTTAATGGCACACAGCCTCATTTTCGTAATCAGGGGTTAATCAATGAGATATTTTTTTATTATTATTTTGAATTTTGCTTTTATGGTCATTTAGTGCAGAGAATTGAAGACTTTCTCAAACATCCATTGCAATCCATAAATGACATTGACGAGTAAATCACCATAAATGATATTTATTTAGTTTTCAAAGGAGATTTTTCCAACTTAACAAGCAAGAAATTTTTTTTTATTAGTTTTTGGTGGGGCTTGGACAAAGACAATATTGTTTTCTAGATAGATAGGAGATTTCTGTAATTTAGAAAGGGGGTTAGCGTATTTACTTAAAAAATAAATATCAAAATATATATTAAAGAATTTTTCTTATGATTTTCTTTTTGTCAGATAAGCGAGAAGTGGAAATTGATAACAAAGGCTAATTAAATTTCCTTCCCGTATGGAGGATGAAGAGTATATCACCTTCAAATAAGTTTGCTTAGTTTCTGTACTCAAAAGAAGATTATTTTTTAATACGATATTTAGAAAAGTAAATTTAATTTTTTTAATAAAATTACAAATAAAAACTTGAAATTTATGTACTGTTTTAATCAAATCAAGATTATTCAAATCTCATTGCAGTGCTGACTTTTGGCATAATCTAATAGCTCAAAATTACACACACAAACACAAGTGATCCTAATAAAGCCACTCATTACGTGATTTTTCTTGCGAGTTCCTCTTCTTTGCTCCAAGCCAAGGAAATAAAGAATCAGGTTATTTTGGGGTTCATAGGATTGTAACTTGAGCATGGAAAAAAATTATTAATTTGCTACACGTTCTTTATTGTTTGCCAATTAATTTGGATTCTTATTAAAATTGTAAAAAAATTCATTGCAATAACTGTCCATTTAAAACATTGTAACTTCCTACCCATGATTTGAAAACAAAAAGTAATAGCTTTTAAAAAGCTATTGGACAATTCAGCAAGATTGCAGAAATGTCTACCTATCTTGTGTTACTATACACTTACGTGCTGCATTATCTTCCTGCCATCTTCATCAACAACATTGTCAAGCACTATGTCTTGAAGGGCCACAAGAGTGGTTTCAATCAAAGTTTCATCGTTCGTTGGTAATTCGTCGTGGGTTTCCGATCGTCGCGTTCATCTAGCCAGCCTTAGTTTCAATTTGTGGGTTTCAACTCAACGTCACTTAATGATTTGAGCGCGACAGAGGATGTAAGAGGGGAGGGGGGGGGGGAAGTTCCTTCTAATGGCATTTTTGTCTTGTCACAATTACTTATTTTTCAAATTAATTAAAAAATCATTTGATCCTCCTAACCCAGTAATATCATACCAAACAAAAGCATGGTAATCAAGATTGCACACAATATATATTGCATTATATTTGATAATTGGACAAGCCCGTAATTACTGAATAATAAAACTCTCATTCACTGAAAGAAAAATAATACAACTAGTCCTTATAATTAGACACCTGATATCCTACATGGGCACAAATAAGAATTGTACCTTCCTAACAGATTACACATAACTAATACTAAAATACATATTTACAAAATCAATTATTCTCAACACTCCCCCTCAAGCTAGGAACTATGTATTCACAAGTTCCTAGCTTGCTAAGTATGTACTCATCACTACAAAAAAATAAAGAATTAGTGATGGAATGTCATTCCGTCCCTAATCCGTCACTAATTTAGTGACGGAATTACATTATGTCACTAATTAGTGACAGAAAAATTCCGTAACTAAATTCCGTCACTAATTTTAGTGATGGAATTAGCGACGGAATGACATTCTATCACTAATCCGTCTCTAATTCCGTCATAAAAAATTAGCGACGGAAAAATTCCGTCCCTAATCTGTTACTAATTTCGGTCAAAACTATTTTGTGACAAAATTAACGACGGAAATTTTCCGTCACTAATTTCCGTCGCTAATCCATCCCTAATTTCCATCACTAACAGTTAACTTTTTCAATAATTATATTTTTTATAATTATAAATTTGTTAAATAATTTAAATTTAAAATATTAAATTATTATAAAAATATAATATAAATATTAAAATAAATAAAAATTATTAATTCATATTTGTTATTGAAATTGAAATTATAATATAATATATTTGAAATTTTAATAATAAATTATATATAAATAAAAATACAAAGTTTATAAATACAAACAAAAAATAAAATATATAATAAAATGAATAAAAAAAGATATTAATAATAAAAAATTTAGGTAGAATATTTACATAAAATGAAATAAGAAAACTAAATTGAAAAATATATATATATATATATATATATATATGATTTTGCATTTAAATTACATAGGTTCTTCTGAGCTCAACTGGTAAAGGCACTGGCATGCGCGTGAGAGGTCGTGGCTTCAAATCCCAACTTGGCCACAAAATGCAACCAATTCTTGACTTGGACACATGGTAGGTGACGGTGGGTGACATGTGGCGGTTGATCAGGACACGTGGCAGGTGATGGTGGGTGACATGGACACATGTCGGCCATGGGTACACGTGGCGGTAGTCAGTGAGGGACAGTGGAGGCTTGTGGTGAGGACATGTGTCAATTTAAATTATATAGAAAAAAATATTTTGCGATGGATTAGGCGACGGAAATTCCTTCATTAATTAGTGACGAAAAATTTCATCGCTAATTAGGGACAGAATTTAGCAACAGAATTTTTGTCACTAATTAGCGACGGAAATTTTCCTTCTCTAATCCGTCACAAATTAGCGACGAAATTCAAAATTCCGTCATTAATCAATTAGTAATGGTATATTTACCGACGGAACAAATTCTATCGCTAATCTCTATCGCTAAAATGATTAGTGAGAGAATTTCCGTCACTATATTCCGTCATTAATTTGATGTTTTTTGTAGTGCATGTTGAGGGCCTCCCAATGCTTTAGTAAGATTATCTACCAAATTCTCTGATGACCTAACATGTTAAACAGAAATCATCCCTTTCATCAATTTCTCACGCACAAAGTGACAATCAACCTCGATATGTTTTGTGTTCGTGAAATATAGGGTTTGTAGCAATATGAACAGTAGCTTTGTTATCACAATGAACCTTAACTAGTTCTACATTATGTAAATGCAGCTCTTTGAATAAGCCTGCAAGCCAAGTAAGTTCTGATGTAGCCTTTGCTAATACACGATACTCAACCTCAGCTGAAGATGTTGACATTGTATTCTGCTTCTTAGATTTCCAGTTGATTAGTGATCCTCCTAATCTGACAAGAAAACCTATGACAAAACTCCTTGTGTCTTGGCAGGCTGCATGATCTGAGTCACAAAAACACTCCAATTCCATAGGGCTAGTTGTTGATAGAAATATTCCATGACCAGGGGTATCCTTGAGATACTTTACTAATTTGAGGGCTCCCCTCATATGTGACTCATTAGGTGTTTGCGTAAATGGACTCAATACTTGAGCAGAATAAGCTATGTCAGGTCTGGTCAATGTTAAGTAAAGTAGCTTCCCAATAAGTCTGCTATACAAGCCCCCATCTTGCAAAAAATAATCATCCTTTGTTTGCTCCCCTATAAGTCTTAAATTATGTTCCATAGGTGTGAACGCCACCCCTGCCTCGTCCAGCCCTATTTGCTCCACAAGTTCTGAAGCATATTTTCTTTGGTTCAAGAGTATCCCATCTTTAGATCTCAAGACCTCTAAGCCAAGGAAATACTTCAATGTTCCAAGGTCATTCATTCTAAAATGATGCTATAAAAATTGTTTTGCATCATTTATGGCTTGCATGTTGTTTCCTGTAATCATTAATCATCTACGTATGCAAGAACAAACACCATATCATGTTTAGTATGTTTTTGAAACAGTGCATAGTCATACTTACTTTGCTCAAAACCCCCTTCTATTAATAGCTCCCCCTGAGTGTACGTTTCGGTATCCTGAAATGGAAATATATTCTCAAGAAAAGTAACATGTCTAGACACTATAAGGGACTTGGACCTTATATTATATAAAATGTAACCCTTTTGTATAGTTGGATAGCCAAGAAAAATGCAAGGTTTAGCTTTAGGTTGAAGCTTATCTGTATTAGTCAATTTTACTACATAAGCAGGACAACCAAAACTTTTTACATGAGACAAGTTAGGAGGCTTACCATGCAACAATTCCTATAGAGTCTTATATGCCAACGCCTTGGAGGGAGTTCGATTAATTAAATACGTGGAAGCCGTAATTGCCTCCCCCCAAAACTTAATTGACAAATTAGATTGAAACATGATAGCCCTACAAACATCAAGAAGGTGTCTATGCTTCCTTTCCACCACCTCATTTTATTGGGAAGTAAAAGGGCAAAACCTTTGGTAAATTATTCCTTTACTTTCTAAAAAATCCCTTACTTTATTGGAAAAAGGACCAAAGCCAGGTCCTAGGACTTTTCCCCTCTTAATTTCCTTCCCATCCAAATACAGTTAAAACCAACTTTACATATTCTTCCAAATCTGTCCCTTTCCTCGATTGAGCCCTTTGCCTTCAATTTGGGCCCCCCATGGAATCCGTCAAGCAAATATCACTTCGACCTGTCAGCTTGTCAGGTCCTCACGGCATCACAGTGGGTTACGTTCTCTTCTTCGGATAACCTGAAATTCGAAATGTTCACCACCCGTTTCTCAATATACAATGTGCTCAGCCAACCTCTGCTTAATTTGCAACTTGCTTGTAAGGCGTGATATTGAAACAGTGAAACCTCCAAAAATGATTGTAAGTCTCAATGTCAAGGTGGTCCATGTATAGGTGGGGTGGTTTATATATATATATATATATGAATATGTGCCTGTATATATTCCATGCGATACTTCAAACAACAGCTAGAATGTAAACGCCAAACTTTTAACATCTATTCTTAGGGGGCTATTCTTGCTTATCCTTGCACTCGCGCACTCACGTCGATCTTTTATCCTATGTTGGATTGGGAGAAAATTAGGGGGAAAGAACACTAAAAGGGAAAACTGCCACCATTTTTGGAAAATTTCCTTTCTAGCTTCCCCCCATTTTCCTTTCACTTTTGTCTTTATCCAAACATAGCCTTTAGCATCAGCTGTGACCCCAAAACACTAATCAAAAGTAAGACCTCTAAATTATTTTACCGGTTACAAAGTTGAGAAAAATTATGCATCGTCAAATACCTTTTTAACATTGAAATAATAGCCAATAATAAAAGAAAATAGAAACATAAAGAAAAGAAAAAGGGCTAATATAATGTTTGGTTCTTATAGTACAGTTTACCCTCATTTTAGTTTTGGTCCTTTTAGTTTCAAACTATAGATTTTGGTATTTGTTGCTTCTTTTCTGTAAAATCGTTAGTCTTTATAATGTAATAAGGACTTTGACGGTGTTAAATATGTTGACATGTCACTAACACTGTCAAATATGTTGATGTGGCTTGATAACCAACAAGCTGATGTAGCAAAATAATTATAAACTTATAATTTTAAAACATTTAAATATTAAAAACAGTTCATATAAATCAACTCATTGAAAACAGCCCAAGTCCATGAATTTCACCATGGAGGATGTCTTCCAAGCCACAAGAAACTTCTCCCGTGCTTACAAGGTTGGTCAAGCTGGTTTTGGTACGGTATAGAAGTCAATCTCTTGGATGGAATTTTTTTTTTTTTTTGTTGGGTAAACCGCTTGGATGGAATTATTGTTGCAAAAGGATGTTTTTATCTAACCCCAAGAGGCCAACAATGCACCGTGGGGGAGGAGGAAGGAAGGGGCTGATGGGTGGGTTGGGGAGGGTCCCCCCCTCCCCCCTTTTTAACAACAAAAATTCAGGATGATAAATAAGGTTAAAATTAAATTAGGTATTTTCTTTATTGCTCAGTTAGTATTTTTCAATTAAAAAATTAAACTTGCTTCGTTAGTATTGCCCAGTTACCACTTAACTTTACTTAATTAGCATTTTCCGTGAGTACGTAACATTAATGTTGTTAAGTTTTAAGGACTAAAATGCACTTTATAAATTTAAGGGACTAAAATGCTACCTTATGTAAACTTAAAGAACCAAAATTACATTTTAACCTTTCAATGTTATTCATTAGTCACTCCAGAGTTCTTAATGGAAAACCTACTTTATAGTTGAACTAGAAAGTAGTTGATTATTTCAATATATAAAACTCTAATTATAAAACCACACAAAGCACCATGTGTTTAACTTGTGGGCTTTGCAACTTGCTTCGAAGATACAATAGCATTGGAATTTCTTGGAAAAAAGGGGGAAACATTTATATTGGACGCTGAAAAGAAAATTATATTGTGGTAAACATTTGTACATGCCATTGATAATTCTGAAATTATTGGGAATGACAAAGTGGTACACACACTGTACCAAAAAAACAAAAGTGGTCCACGCAACGTTGTGAAGCGTCCGACACGATGACAAAGTGATCTATCCACATGTAAGTCCATCACCCATTGAATCCTGATTCCTTATCCTCTCCTTCAACAATTATTTCCTCATCTAGGGTCCCACCAAGCTTTGTCTTCTCTGCTTTGCTCAGCATCCCCAACAAAGATTCTAAGCCCAGCATCACATCACCCATGGATGGCCGTTCGTTCCCATTATTCTCTAAGCATTTTAATGCAATCTCAGTATATACCTCTAAGCACTCTGGCGTCATACTTTCCCTCAAGATTGGATCCACTGTTTCATTAATCTCATTCTCATCAACACATCTTCAGAACCACTCTACAAGGTTTTTTCGTTCCCTCTCCACTGCTCGGAGAATAGGTGGCCTCCCACATAATGCCTCTAGCATGACAACTCCAAATGAGTACACGTCTGACTTATCCGTCAATATTTGTAATGTGTAGTATTCAGGATCCAAATATCCAATGCTTCCTTTCACTAATGTGCTTATGTTGATGTTAGATCTCGTCATACCCGCAGGTCCTATTTTGGATAATCCGAAATCTGAAATCTTGGCCATCCAGTTTTCATCTATTAATATGTTTGTCGACTTGACGTCACGATGAATGATTGCATGCTTTGCCCCTGTATGTAGGTAATGCAGTCCTAGTGCAGCACCTAGGCAAACTTCCAACCTTTGATTCCAAGTAAGTGGTTGGTTTTGAGAATCGTAAAGATGGTCACGAAAGGTCCCACGAGCCATGAACTCGTATACAAGGATCATTTCGTTGTCATCGTTGCAATAACCAATGAGAGATACCAAATGATGGTGACGAAGTTGAGAGAGCATTTCAATCTCAGTTTGGAACTCTTTGACCCCTTGTTGTGAACCTTTTTTTAGGCATTTGATTGCCAGAAGAACTGAACAATGGTCAATTTGGCCTTTATAGACATTGCCAAACCCTCCAACACCGATAATTAAACCATCATCGAAATTATTAGTGGCTGCTCTTACCTCGCTTATTGAAAAGCAACGACACAAATCGGATTGTAACAGTGAGGATTTGTTTGTTTTTGGCATCGATACTGATTTCGGTTCCCACTTTGAATTTCCTTTGTTGATTGCAGGTCTAGCCAATCGACAATAAGTTAGCAAAACAAGGAGGGATAGAAGAATGAAGCCAGAAGTTGATCCCACGACTATGGAAATTACTCTAATTTTTTGTGGGTTCCTGCCAGATGCCCTCGGAAGCAATGAGGAGGAAGGACGTTGGTTGGGATTGGAACCTCCCAGATTGTTGTTGGAGTCATTTATTTTAAGAATTTCAATACCATTCAATAACACATCTCTGTAAGAACTTCTTGTAGGTGGGTCTGGTTGCAACTTAATTGAAAGATTTAGCTTCTTTAAGCTTCCATTGATCGGCATCAGCACTGCATAGTCCCTATGGAGTGGAACTAGTTTATGATTCTGAGTCCACCTCATCACATCGGCGACAAACTCCACCAAATTATCATTTATGAAGATTTGAAAAACTCTGTCTCCAGCTTTTTCAATGTGTTCATCAAACTCACAAAAATGCAATCTCACCAAATAAAGAAACTCCGAGTCAACTTCAAATTCCCAAGTCACATTAAATTTGGATGTTTGTTTCATCCCATAGTGTCGGGCAGTCATGTATACTTCATCAGGTGCAAAATAATTTTGATCATCTCTGTAGATTAGCTTAAAACCAAAACCTGCTGAAATATTTTGTGGGTACTCGCTCGTCAAGTACGGACTATCCGCGTCCCAAGTCCGAAACATGCCAGTATCATATTCAGGGGGGATCTGCCTCCCTCCAACATTGATTCTGTACACAGTCTCGAGGGCACTGTCATTTTTTACTGCAAACTGCTGGGTTCCACCCTCTAGAAATATCCCCAGCAGGTTTTTGGGGTTTGTATAATAAAGAAAGGTCGGCATAGCGATAACCTCGATGCTGTTGATGAAAGCATAGGCGTTTGGATGAGATGAGCTTGGCGTGAAGGTTATTCTAAGTCCCTTCCTGGGGTGAACAATATTGACGGAGTACTCTCTTGAAATGGTTGTTTCGCCGGTGTAATCAGCGGTGACTGAAGAATCGAAGTCTTTCAAAAGAGTGTGAGATCCAACGCCGACAGAGAAGACAGAATCAGAGTGAATGAAATTGGGGCCGTAGGAAGCGGGGAAAAAATAGAGGCGAATAAACTTTTGGCCATCAGTCTTCACATGAAACAAGTACGAGAAGTTGGAGCGAGAGAAGCGTGCAGTGTTGTAAGGGACTGTATTGGTAAGTGAGTTGTCTCTTACTAATGACTTGCCGCCGTCGGAGAGTTCGATTGAAGAGAAGCTTCTGGAGTCTGTGTCTCCGGTCCACTTCCGGCCATCTATGGAGGAAGAATTTTGAGAGCTACCACAGTTGACTAAGAAATTATCATCAGGAGTGTAGGAGGTAACGCAGATAGTGAAAAGGATCCGGAAGAGTAAAGACATGGCCGTTGTTGGTGGGTTAGTCATACTGAAGACAACGTTCTTGTTCAAGCTGCCACAGCAGTACAGTTAAGGAGTTTGCTTCTTTCAAGAGTACCTAGTTCTTTTTATTACTGTCACACAAAAAAAAAAAATTCCTACAGGTAACATTAGAAAACGTGTATATATATTCTCCAATTGGATAATAACGCGTGTAATTTGTAAATAATTTTCAGGCACAGTAGTTTACTCAGTCAACATTGGCATGTCCCATTTTGAAAAAGAAAGATCCAAAAATCATAGTGAAGAGTAGAGAAGGAGTCCCAACCAGATCATATCATAGGTGATAAAGATTAGAGATTGAGATTGTTGCTGTTCATGAGCTTTAACGATTAGTGCAACACCACCTTATAATAAATATTATTATAATTATAATTATGTATGTATAATGGTAGTTTAGTGTTTAAATTTATATGTTTATTTGCTTGTTAATGCTAAGCTAGCAAGTCCTTTCACAGCTAACATCAACCTTACTCATTATCTTTGTAAAAGCCACCTACTCAGTCGCTGCAACATCCCAAATACCACATGATACCTACCTCTTCATCCACATCCCCGTGTATTTATCAGTGTTGGGCGTTTGGTTGGACCTACTTAACCTGCATGTGTAAAGTGGTATGTGTATTTAATGGTTACTGGGTTAGATGCCAACATGTCCCTTTTTCTTAACCCAGTGAGTGTATTTACTTTCATATTATGTAATTTCTTTCATTGTATACATAGTTTTTACCCAAATAATTCTATTATCGTTATCGTTATTCGTATTATAATTATTCATCTCTGATTTCTGTTTCTGTCTGTAGACCAATTGTATTATCCTTCTGTTATTACTAGAAAATTGAAGAAATGAATTTGTAATTTTAAACATTTTATTCATTGGTATATTAAATATGATACATACCAACACCAACATAAAGTTGGACTAGCATCCCCACTAGATCTCTTTGAGTTTTGAGTTTGATCTCCAGATCCAGAAGAGGCAGCCATGAACTCCGAATTAGATACCAGATAATATTATTACAAAAATATTAAATATAGATCTCGAGACCCAGAAGAGACACTTGTGTTAAGAGAGGCAGCTACGAGCCCCAAACTAGATACCAGATAATTTTATTATCTTTATTAATAACTCCAATATCTATATTAATGACTTTTGCTTAAGAAATTTTAAAAAACATACGAGACCACCGGGGCTCCAGTGAACCTTATTTTCAACTTTAGTATATATATTAACAACTCGAGTATCTATATTAATGACTATTGCTTGAGAAATTTAAAAAAAAAAACAAATGAGACCACTGGAGCTCCGATGAACCTTATTTACAACTTTTTTATCTATATTAACAACCCCAATATCTATATTAACAACTTTTACTTGAGAAATTCAGAAAAAAAAAATATAAAAAACCATTGGAGCTCCGGTGAACCTTATTTACAACTTTAGTATCTATATTAATAACTTGAGTATCTATATTAATGATTTTTACTTGAAAAATTCAAAAAAAAAATAGAGAGAGAGAGAGAGAGACCGCCGGAGCTCCAGTGACCGGCAAGGGGTGTGTGATGATTTTTTATTTTAAAAAGAAAGGGTAGTTAGGTAATTTCCCACATTTGTCCAAATTTCAAAATTCCAAGTCAGTCCCTTTGGAATTATGAAAATTCAACATAGTTATTTTTCTTTTACCAATTTTGACAGTATTTTTTGTATTCTTCCTATAAAAAATGCACCATGTTTCCAATTATTGAAATAAATCGTAAATGAATCAACTTCCATTTTTTAACCTATAAGGTATCAAAATATCACTTATTTCATATAGAATACAACAGTCAAAAGAATCATGGAAAAAACATTTGGTAATGAAGCTTAATGAAAGTTCAGTATTTCTTATTTCATTAGTGTACAATGATACATGATTATATACACAAGAGAGATTTATGTTTTCTACCATTGCCAACATTTCCTAATTCTATGGGATATGTTCTAACACTCCCCCTCAAATTGGAGCATATATATTGATAATGCCTAACTTGTTACAAAGATACTCAACCCGTGTCCTATTTAAGGCTTTTGTCAGAAGATCTGCTAATTGGTCGTTTGATTGCACATGCCCTGTGGATACAATGTTTTCTTTAATCTTGTCATGAATAAAATAATAATTGATTTCAATATGTTTTGTACGTTCATGAAACACAGAGTTTGATGCTATGTGAAGTGCTGCTTTATTGTCACACCATAGTTTTGCAGGCAATGTTGTGGCTATGCCAATTTCCTTTAATAGTTGAAACACCCAGACAATTTCTTGTACTGATTGTGACATGACTCTGTACTCTACTTCTGCACTTGATTTCGACACAACCCCTTGCTTCTTACTTCTCCAAGATATCAAGTTTTCACCAACAAACATATAGTAACCCGTAGTGGACCATCTTGTGGCCTTAGATCCTGCATGATTCGCATCACAGAAACACTCGACTTTAGTGTGACCATAATCTATATAAAGAATACCACAACTTGGAGAACCTTTCAAATAATGTAAGATATGTTCTAAAGCTTCTAATTGTACCACTGTTGAAGATGCCATGAATTGGCTGAGCCTACTGACCAAGAAGCTTATATCAGGATCGGTTACTGTGAGATAATTCAGCTTCCCAATGAGTCTTCTATATCTCTTAGGAAATTCAAACAGCTTCAGTTTCTCTAGATCAATCTTCTTCTTTAAGTCATCAGGAAGCGGATCAAACATGCTTTCATTAAGATCCAGGAACGGATTCGGAACCATAGGAATGCTGCTTGGTGCAGCTCCAAGCTTTCCAGTTTCCTTTAAGAGATTGAGAACATACTTCCTTTGGGTCAAAAGGATGCCCCTCTTGCTTCTTAAAACCTCAATACCTAGAAAGTACTTCAATGGTCCCAAGTCCTTTGTATGGAAATGGGAATTAAGAAAGATTTTAAAATGCGAGATTCCAGAAGCATTACTTCCAGTAATTACAATATCATCAACATATAGTACCAGAAAAATCATGCATGCATCTGTCTGTTGGTAGAACACAGAGTGATCACACTTGCTTTGACTCAATCCAAATTTCTTGACCACACCATATAGTGTAAAATGAAAATCCATATCATACACACAATCATCCATAGAAAATGTGATAGATACATATGTCATGCAACATATAATGTAAAATGAAAATCCATATCATACCATGTGTATACACAATGCTCAGGGCCAACAGTTCGGTTGAAATCCCTACATGTACCTCAGCCGAGTCCCTGACTACAGCTAGGTAATACCAGTGTACCTCAGCTATGTCCTAGACCACAGCTAGGTAATGTGCCCCAGACACTACTATGTATCATAGCTAGATCCTTACTAGGCCGAATGGTACGTATACTCTTCCCACCAGACAGTACGTATACTCTTCCTGCACCACAACTAGATAGTGTGTGTTGATTAGTCATATCACAGCACATGGCAAACATACAACATATATACTATTACATAATGTATGAGAGATAGAGTTACTACATTGGCCTTTCCTAGATAACCTTCCTGATGATCATTGATCATTGATCATTGATTGTTGTTCTATTATCTTGCCCTGTGTTTGAGGTATTAGGTTAGGTCTAACTTCTTGACTCTGCCCAGCATCTAGGGGTGTTCAAATCCCGGGACGGGACCGGGATCACCCAATCCCGGGTCCCGTCCCGGGGGTGGCCGGGAATGGGAAACCATTCCCGGTCCCGGGAAATTCCCGGGACAACCGGGACCGGGAATTCCCGGGACCGGTTGTCCCGGGACTTTCCCGGGACCGGGATCGGGAATTCCCGGTCCCGGTTGTAAAAAAAGATAGGCTCAGTTACAACGATATGAACATCAGCGCTCAGCATTTTGACCTTCACCGATGAATATATCCAAGCACTGGAACAGCAGAGTCAAGCATATGAATAACATTACTTCACCATGCAAAATGAGAGCAGAAAAGCACAAAGACGCATCAAAACTTGCAAATAATGATTTGTTCATGTGTTTGGAATATCATTCCATTGACTCAAAACCAACATTTGCCAGAGGTAATTCAACTGCTCTGGTTAAAACATAACTATGGGGCCTTAATCACATGGAAGATACCAAAGCATGCTATCAACTGAAGACAAATCATTTTCTCCATAGCAGAAAAACTAGGTTCAAAATAGACACTACTCATCAAATCAAATCTTCTACTACTAAGACTACTTCACATACAACTGAAGGAACTCATGCTTGAGCTACACACACACAAAAAAAGTTGGGGAATCAATCATGGAAGGATTGATAAGGAACTCACCTGAATGAGACGAGCTGCGACGGGGCTGGAACTGGAAACGCGACGGCAAGCCTGGGAGTGAGCGTCGGCCAAAAGGAGAGGAGACGAGGCTGCTAGTCAGTGTTGGCCGAAATTATTCAAGGAGGTGAACAATCTCAAAACATTATTCATCAAGGATCTTATGTTAACAGCAAAGGAACGAACCGTTATCAGTGCAAATTGAGAGGCAAAAACAGTGTCGTCGTTCAGTTTGAAAGCCCCCCAAGCTCTTCGATCAGAGAATTGAGACGAGACGAGGCTGAGTCGCAGGGTAGGGCACGAGACTTGAGATTGACTGATTGAGAGAGGCGGAGTCGCGGAGAGGAGCGCAGCTGCGGAGACGAGGCAGAGATTGAGAGATCCGATTAGCGAGAGCCGAGTCCGATAGCGATTAGCGAGAGCCGAGCCCGAGAGACGACATCGCGACTCGCAAGAGAAGAGAGGCCGAGTTTGAGGGTCAGGGAACAGGGAACTAAGGGAAGGAGGGACCGAGGGACGGACTGAGTACTGACCGAGGGATTAGAGATTAGGAAAGGGGGGAAAATGATTAAAAAAATATATATATTAACCCGGGACCGGGACCGGGATTCCCGAATCCCTGCCCGGATCCCGTCCCGGTCCCGGGATTTTTACTCCCGGTCCCGGTTAGTCCCGGTCCCAGTCCCGGACTGGCCGGGAATTTTCGATCCCACTGTTACCGGGACCGGGACGGGACCACCGGGACCGGGATCCCATGAACACCCCTACCAGCATCTGAACCTCTTAGCCTTACCATCTTTGTGTTTCACTATATGAAACAAGAAAGGGGTAAATTCCACATAAACATAAGGGAATATATGTTATTTCACAAAGTTTTGGGTGCACAGATACTCTTGAAATAACTTATCACAGACGTTTATAGTTGTCAGAGAAAGCCTACAACAACCTACAGCCTCTGAGCTACTACACAATATGTGCTTGCCCTTTTTTATAACATGACATAAAAAATAGAGATGATGAGAAGTTGGTTCTAAAATATTTTAAAATCTTAAATTTAGAATGCAAAAAATAAAATAAAGAGAGACAGTAGAGGTAGTTACTGAATATTTTGAATTCTTAAATTTAGAATAAGAAATTTGTTCAAAACAAATTAGAATGGAAAATAAATGAAATTTATAAAACAATATATTTTGAAAATAGGTATATCAAAGCTAAAAATCTATTTATTTATTCATAATAGTTTTTAGCATACAATCATAGAATATGGGCAATTGATGCAATGGTAGTTATCATCGGTTAATCACAAAAAATCTATTTTTCTCATGGAGAGAAAATTTAAGGATGACGTGGCATGTTATGGTGCCTGCTTTCATCTCTGCTTTTAAGAATAAGATAAATTATTGACTAGTTACCCATTGGTGCAATTTTGTTGGGTGTTTATTTTTCGGCTATTACAATTGTTGATACTTATAATTTTATTTTATTTTTTTATTTTTTGTTACAAGGGCAAGCAAAGCTTGATGATAAAAGAGTCTATAGGCTAAGACCTACAGACTGGTCTTGTAGTAACGACCCACAGTCCAAAACAAAAAGATGAATACATTCCATTGGGGGAAGGCCTAGCTCGACATAGTCTTGTGAAATCAAATGCGCCGTTCCCGCTAGATAATCTGCACAACGAATACTTTCCCTATGAGTGTGGGAAATTTCCAACTCCCAATCGCCGTAGACAAGCGATCTAGTATCAACAATGACGTCGTACAAAGGATGATTAGGATCACAGTGAGTGGATAATAGGTGAACTGCCTGAATAGAATCTGTGAACAATTTGATTTTCTTCAGTCCCAGTTTTTTGCATAGAAGAAGGCCTTGGCGGATTGCATGAATTTCAGCAGCAGTTGGGAAGGTAAGACCTAACTTCTGCTGAAATCCACGAATCCAGTTACCCTGGTGATCCCGGATAGTACCTCCGCACGCGGCCTGGCCATCCCTAATCACCGAACCATCTACATCTAGTCGATGAAATCCTGTGTCCGGGGGTTTCCAATGAAGAAGACCCCGGTCTGGAACCTGGAATATCTGGTGTCTAAACCTGCCATTCTCCACACCTTCCGATAGGTGGTATATGCATCTGTGGACTATCCCTTTTGAGCTGTCGGACGACCCTTCAAAAGCTTGGTTACATCGATTCTTCCAAAGTAGCCAGCACGTGTAACTGAAGACTTTATGCCACGGCCATCTCGCCATCTTGTTGCTTCCTGGTGAGTGGTGAAGATTGAAATTGAGCCAGTCCTGCAAATTACCAGAAAAAAACATACTATAGTATAGAGGGTTAGTTAAGGCTGACCACACTCTCTGTGCCTGATCACAATCTCTCAACATATGAATGATACTCTCCACACTATCACACTGAAAAGGACAGGTGTTTAAGACGCTCGGATTGTGTCTCGCTCTTATTTCATTAGTAGGGAGCCTGTTATGGAATACTTGCCACAAGAAAATTTTTACTCTTTCAGGAATTCCCCAGTGCCATAGCGACTGCCAGTGAGATTGGGACCTAAGGTTGTGCTGATGATAGATAGCGTCGTACGCGGATCTAACGCTGAAGTTCCCATCAGAAGCATTCCTCCAGCAAACAATATCATCCTCGCTGCCCAAAGGTGGAGAGGTCAACATTATTTTCTCCACGACCCAGTTAGGAAGGAAAAAAGCCCATTTAGCTCTATCCCAATGACCCGATGGAGTTGTAAAAGAACGCACAGTGGCACTCCTATCCACTAAGTGCAAGTTTTTATCTATAAAGAGATCAAGCGGTTTTCCAATAGGAGTCCAACATTCTTTCCAGGCTAACGTATTCCGGCCACTTCTCAGCCTTTTGCCAAGACCACTCTTGAAGTCCTCCCAGACAGCCACAATTCCACTCCACACAGCCGACTGCTTGCTCCTTCTCTGGATGAGAGGGTCGACAGCAGAACCACAAGAGTATTTTGCCCGTAAACATTTCACCCAAAATACATCGGGTTTTTTGATTAAACTCCAGCACAACTTCATGAGGAAAGCTTTATTTTGGCAATGTAAGTCTTTTATTCCCAAACCACCCTCACATTTTCTTCTTTTAAGGATGTCCCAAGAAAGCAGGTGCAATTTTTTGGAGTCCTCATGTTGGTTCCAAAAGAAGTCTCTGCTAAGCTTTTCAATAGTAGCCAGCACCCCTTTCGGAACAAGGGTTGATTGCATCTGATATAGCGGAATAGCCGAAAGAACCGACTTGATCAGAGTCGTACGACCTGCCATACTCAGAAATTTTCCTTTCCAGCTTGCCAATTTCAATCTTACCTTCTGGAGCAACGGAGCAAAGGTCCTCTTAACCATCCTTTTGTGAAGAATAGGGACACCCAAATATTTCCCAAGATCCGCAGTCAATCCAACGCCTACAATCTGGCTCATCTCATAAGCCCTATTGAAATGGACATTTTTCGAAACGAACATTTTAGACTTATTCAAGTTAATCCTATGACCAGAGACCCGACAGAAAAGAGTCATGATATTGCGAATCTCCACCATCTGCTCATTGGAAGCTTCCCCGAAAAGAACAAGGTCATCAGCGAAGAATAGATGGGAGATATTAGGACCAGATGAGTTCAATTTTAAAGGATGCCAGTTCCCCGAGTCAACTTCTTGGTGAATCAATTGACCGAGCAGTTCCATACAGAGAACAAACAGGAATGGGCTCAGAGGGTCACCCTGTCTCACACCTCTAGAAGGGTGGAAGCGTTTGGAAGCTATACCATTCCAGATAATGCTCATGGAAGGGGAAGAGACACAGGTCATAATTAGCTTAACAAAATCTGCTCCCAATCCAAGGCTGTGAAGAGTGAATTCAATAAAACGCCAATCCAACCTATCAAAAGCCTTTTCCATATCAACTTTCACCGCAAAGTAACCCTTATTCCCTTTCTTGAACCGCATGGAGTGAATGGCCTCTTGAGCAATAATGATGTTGTCCACTCCTTGTCTTCCCGCAATAAAGCTACATTGGTTCTCAGCAACCAAATGGTTCATTACACTTTTGAAACGGTTGGCAATAACTTTACTAACGATTTTGTAGCTCACATTGCATAAAGAGATAGGCCTGAAGTCCTTCAACGACGTAGGATGATCAACCTTGGGAATGAGGGTGATATTCGTATGATTAATTTCCTGGATGACCTCCGGGTTCTCAAAAATCCTAATCACAAGGTCACAAATCTTCTGCCCAATAATATTCCATTGGGAATGAAAGAAATGAGGATTCAAACCGTCCGGGCCAGGAGCTTTAAAAGCTCCCATCTCAAAGGCAGCATTTTTAATCTCAGACGGGGAAACCGTTTTTTGCAGATGATCCAATTGAAGATCATCTAGAGGTGGGAATCTTGCCGGCCAAGGGGAAAAGGGGGCAGAAGAGTTCTCAGCCGAGTAGAGATTCTGGAAATAATCGAAAGCCATGCTTCGTAAAATCGACTCATCGGACACCCAGTTCCCAGAATCATCTTGAAGAGCCTCGATCCTGTTCCTTTTTCTTCTTGTGGATACGCTCGCATGGAAAAATTTCGTATTTCTATCACCCCCACCAATCCACTTACATCTTGATTTTTGGAACCAAATCAGTTCCTCCTGGAGAGCTATTTTGTGATACGAATCCCAAAGCTGCTTTTCGATCTTGAAGAGACCATTAGGCCCACCACCTCTACTCCTGGCCCGATCAATCCCTTCAAGTCTGCGAATGATCTCTCTCTTCTTTTTTGCCACATTCCCCACCACTCTAGAGTTCCACGCAGCGGCATCAATTGAGAACCGCTCCTGGCCTTGGACCCAACTTATCCCTTGCCATGCATCCTTGACAACCTCACTAAAACCCTCTTCAATGCTCCACGCTGCTTGGTAAAGGAAGTGACTTCCCCTTTTACAGCCAACCATATTATTTCCATCCGCAACCACAATCACCCGATGGTCAGATTTGAACCTAAGATTGTGATAAGCTTTGGCTTGCGGATTCCGAATATCCCAATCAAAATTGCAGAACACCCAATCAAGCCGTTCCTTGACTCCGGTTTTTTCCCAAGTGAATTTATCCCCAACAACCGGAACCTCCAGTAAATTGCAGCTATCAATACAATTTTGGAAATCCTTCATGGAGTTGAGAGAAGGAGACGCTCCACCAATTTTATTGCTAGGATTAAGGAAGGTATTAAAATCACCCATAACCAGCCATGAAGAGCAAACCGATTGCCTAATCGCATGCAACGACTCCCACAGATCCCTCCTCTTTAAAGTACTAGTGTCCCCATAAACAAAAGTCACAAACGTTGGATTGAGATTATTCTTAGAAGTAATCTTGCAATGAAGAAGTTGAGTATTCGAATAAATGTAATCAAGATTAAATTCCCAATGGTTCCAAAGAACCCAAATACCCCCAGCATATCCAGTGGCCTCAACTCTTAACCAGTCATTGAAACCTAATTTCCTAACAACCTTGTCAGCTCTACTGCCACTAATCCTAGGTTCCACTAAACACATCACATTAATACCATATTTATGAACCACATCTTTCAACACACGAGGGAAAGTGCGCCCACCAGCACCACGACAATTCCAGGAGGAAATAATCATAAAAATATATACAAGAAGGAGAGAGGACAAAGTACTTACTTATCAGGAGGCTTATCCTCCATCATTACCACAACTTCAAGATTGGCCACTGAGTGTGTCCTTGAACCAAGATCATCAACTTTTCCTTTTGTAATTGCCTCAGAAAGTTGGGACGGAGACAAGCTCGACGATCCTGTAGATAAAATAGCACCCTGCTTCACAGGATCCTTTGAAGGCAGATTTTTTTCTTGATTGCTGATTTTGTCACGGTCCTTAGACTTCAATTGGAGGGTAGAAGTCTGAGCAGAAGAATTGGGTCCATGATCAGCGTTTATACTATGGAATGGCACAATATCTTGTAAACATCCTTTGGACAAGGAGTGGGCCCTTTTCGTTGAGGTATTGGGCTTCAAAGATTTATTTTCATGTAGTCCATGCGAGCTGATCTGTTCCGACATAGTGGCTTTAGCTTTTCCCTTTCCTTCATTTATCATGGGCTTCAAACACGTTGTGTCCTTGGCTTTCTCGATCAGCCCATGAGAAGAGGCATTGAATTTATCCACTTTTGCCCAACGTTTGGGGCCCACGGGAAAACCTTTCAACACCTTTCTTTGACCAATATTAACACTAACCTTCCTCTGCACCTCACGTCCAATATTTCCGCGATCATTCTTTGTTTGTCTAGAGGCTTCCGTTGCGTCCTTCCTCCCAACCAGATCTGAATTCAAATTGCCCTCGAAATCTGCACCTTCGATAAGGACCTCATCTGCCAGGGCGGCGAACTTAGATGCTGATGTTCTTCCTAAGCTTCTATCCTCTGTCAGGACAGTATGGGATGCGATACCAACTCTGTGCCTAATATCAGATCCTCTTGGAAAACGCGCTTTAGAAGTTTTCCGAGCAATCATCCATGGCCCAAACTGTTCATCTAAGATCGGAGGCTTAGCTGCTGCACTATCAACCGGAGAGATTATTGGTGATGACTCTGTATCTTGAGGATTTTCCAATCTATGTCCTAGGAGCGCTACTGATCCAGCATAGCTCGCAACCTCAGTCTTCTTTGTCTGACATTGCTCTTTCCTGTGCCCGTATTTGCCACAGGTAAAGCAAATCATTCCTAACCCTTCATACTCAATATTGAAAATTGCTGAAGCTGTTATGACCTTGGGAACAAGTTTTTTCTGTAAGTCTACCTCCACGCAAAGTCTTGCAAAACGCCCTCTGTGAACAATGGCTTCTTCATCATCCGGGTTTTTAATTGTATTCATGTCGACTTTTAGGGTCTTCCCAACCATATCCCCAAGTCTCCACAAACAATCTTTATTGTAACAGAACAGAGGGATGTGAGGAATTCTAATCCAGGTTGCAACTCTACCGAGGGGGTTGTGAAGAGGGTCAAAGTAGGGGGTCCATCTCTGAACAAGAATGCAGTGTTGTGCAATAGACCAAGGACCTCCCAGAAGAATTTTCTTGTAATGTTTTTCCCACATGCCTTGCAAACTGAATTTAACAACATAATAATTGTTGGGAATATCAATTAAATCAAAGTTGCTAACCTGCCATATTCTCGCTAGATGATCCTTGAGCCTTTGATAGTTGAACTTGGCTCCCAGCACAGTGACAACGAGGCATTTATTCCAAGGTTTAGCCCAGAGGTTAAACTCCTCTCTTGTCAATTCCATGGTAGGATAAACCTCCATAAGTTGTTTCATCTCCTCTGTAGGCTTAGGCAGATCCCAGGTATGATCAAAAAAATCAGAAAAATTTTCTTCTTCTATTGAACTGTGATTCCCAAGTGAATCCCCATTGGAGTCCGATCCCTTGAGTCCGGCAAGCATATCCTTGTATGAGGCCTTCAAGGAATGACTAGGGGGGTTGACCAAGCTGGAACCAACCAGCTCAGCTTCTAAGCTAGCGGGGTCTGGGAAGAAAGGGGGAAATGCAGGGGCATCACACGCTGATATCGCAGGGAACGCTATCAACTCAGCAGGTTCCTTGGAGACAACCAGTCTCCCCGGCGACGAAACAGGGGCGCCGGGGACATCCATCAGGAGTCAATCTTCACGGGCACGAATTCCAAGTCACAGCTTTTTCCTACAAACGAAAAGTATTGAAAAACTTCAGATCATACTTATAATTTTATTGAATTTTGGTTTTGGTCTCTATAATTTTAAATTGTAGTTTTTCACCCTATAGTTTCTTTGATCGAAAACGTTTGTCCCTATCATTTCATGAGTATTTGGATATGAGTTTAACGGCATTAATGAACACTGTTAAATATAAAAACTAAAACCAAAATTGGCTAAGAGTATAGGGATCAAAATAAAAATTCGCTAAGCCCATGATTAAAACTCATTAAAAGTATAGGGATCAATACCAAAAAATATGTTATGATAATTGCAAAAAATAAGGAAAAAAAATATGTTCTGAAAAGTTATATTTTTTCATGGTCTTCGAAATTATTTCAATATACCACGTTACTATATATAATATAATATATGCTAATCGCTCTTATTTTGATCAAGGAAAATTTTAATTAGTCGAATGGATGTTATAAGTAGCATGGATATTTTTTGTATAGAGACTAATTAAGATGAGTCAACTTCGTGAAACTTTTTACAGATATACTAAATAGGCTGATTAAATTGCATGCGGATTCTGTGTGTTGTTCAAATTTTGAGATAAATCACATTATTCATAAAGAGTGCACGTTCGTTTTCTTTCTTATTGAATATCAGGCAAGCGTTTGCAAAAGCCACACGTGACTACAGTCGACTCAATGTCACCATTTCTCTGCTCTTCCACCTCTTTGCTACAACAGGGTGGGAGATCATAAAAAATGCACAGGATAATTAGCGTCTAAATTGTGTTTATAACATGCTGATAATGCAACATTGTTATTGTTAATTTCTTTTGCCTCTATATATATAAAATCATTGCCTGAAAAAACAAACCACCTGGTAAGGATTTAAAAACAGTAGAAGCATGTTACACTTTCAAGCACGGCAACGAAAAAGGTCAGAGACGATATTTGAAGAGGTACTCATGTCATTTTAATATTCAAAATACTAATCATCTGAATTCCTTGGAAAGAACACTAATTATATCCGATCACAAAGGGCTACATATATTTGAACTTTCTACTTTGTGTTTTGTAACATTCATGGAAGGTGCAATCACGTGTTGGACTTAGTCAATGGTATTTGACTACAAATTAAACTTTGATATATTTGTGATGGAAAATTTGAAGAAATAAAAAAAAAAAAAGTGGAGAAAACTTACAATAATGATGGCGACGGCGACAACGGACGACGGTGGAAACGGTTGAAAAACATGGGGGAAACACAAGTAATGAGGGGACAAGGAAGTTTCGAGTGGCAAGGCAGGGCATGGGGGACTGTGGCAAGGCAGGGCATGGCTGTAAAATGAATTAAAGTCCAAAACTGTGAAAAATCAAAGCGGGTTAAATTAAATTTCAAATTGATGTACTTACAACGTCGCTTATTCAAAAAACTGACGTTGTAAGCAACAAATTGTTTACACCACTTTTTACTTATCGATTAGTTACGACATCCCTTAAGCCTTTCCTGTAGTAGCGACACATAGAATCGCTAAAATTAGTGAGTTTGTGATTAAGTTAGTGTTTGTTTGGGATAGCTTAATTTTAGCTTATAAGTGCATTTTAATTGTGATTTAAAGTATACGAGGTAAATATATGAGATGAATTTTATCTCGATTTACGTAAAAAACACTTATAAGCGCTTTTTAATGAGAGAAACCGGACCCTTGAGAAAAGGGTAAAGTTGTCCATAAATTTAATAACATGGGGTGTACAATAAAACGAAGGTGTACAGAGAGAGAAGAAGATCAGAACAGAAAAAAGAAACTGAGAAAAGTGTATGTTATTGTATTGCTTCATTATCTGTATCGCATACATATATACAAGTGAGAGTAGACGCTAACTCTACTCTCTACTCTGGTTTACTAACCATGGCTGTTAGTACTATGGTTAACTTAACTACACTTCTAACAGCCTAACTGGTACACAATTGCACTTATACTCTAATATGGGGTAATATTGTCCAAAAGGTTTCACTTCTATAGAACTAAGTTAGGTTCCATAGGTCTACTCAAGGAACTCACTTCTATCATCTTTTTTATGGAACTGGATTCCACATGGAAGTGGGTTCCCACTAACAAACAATCCAATTTATCAATTCCACTTCCACTTCTAATTCTTTGAGCCCAGTTCCAGCATACCAAATGTAACATATATTCAAATTAAAGAGTAATTAAATATAAGGAAAAGTAATATTTTAGTCTTTTAACTATTAACTCACTTGTGACTCAGTCCCTTAAGTATGACTCACTGTGACTAAATATCTAAATTTTTGACTCGGTCAACGCTCAATCCCTAATTTGTGGGCTTTTTATATTGTTCAGGCCTCAATAACTCATCTCCCTAGGAAATAATAATAATAATAATAATAATAATAATAATAACAACGACGACGACGACGACGATTTAGCGTCAACGTAATATTATGAATAAGCAGGAATTTGAATGAGCCATGGTGGACCTGAGCTATAGTTGGTATAAAAGAAACCTAAATAAATTCTCAATATATGCCATGAAAAATTAAAATTAAATAATTTTAGGGAAAATTAAGCTTGAGGTTCTTACAGTTTCCCTTGATTTTGTATCAAGTACTTCAACTTTGTTTTTTTCCTTTTTATTGAATCCCCTATATAAGTGGCAACACCAATAAAGTCTCTCTTTTTTCCCCCTTTTCATCCGCGGTCCTCAGTAGAGTTGGTAAAAAGGGTCAGCACGGTCCTACAGGATCGACCCTTCACGGGTCAAGAAAGACAGTTATATTTCAAGGCCCGGCCCTTAAGCATAAGGACTAGGGCCAACCCTGCACAAGGCCGAAGCTATTTTAACAATCTTTTACTATTTTTTTCAGCTTTTTTTAAATAAATAAAATTACAACAATAAAAGTCCTAATTTAACACATAAATATTGTCAAAATTAATATTTAAATGGTACACATCATGCAACAAATAAATACAATCACTATGTTATAATCAAAGGTAAACTATTGTCCACATATCACAATTACAAATAAGTAATGATAAGATTTAACAAAATTAAAAATACTTCTTATAAATATATCTTGAAATGTGTAAGTAGTTAACAAAATAAACAACTCAAGATATAAACAAAACAATCACTAGAAAATAAGTCAAAAAATACAAAATTAGTAAGAATACTTATGAAATAAGAAATATCTTTTATAATTTTTAAATTTTTAGGATTCTTAATACAATATATTCTTATAAAACTTAATTTTAAATAAGATAATAACAACTAAATATCTACAACATCATTAACAATGTATAAAAAATCAATAATATTATTATCATATAAATAATTTTAAAAAAAAAACATACGGGGCTAAAAGGGCTGGCCCTTTTAGGCCATCGGCCTTATAAGGGGCTGGCACTTTTAGGCCCACTTTGACTTTTGAGGCAAAAATTTTAAACCCGGACCTTACAAATTCAGGGCCTAAACGAGCCGGTCCAACGAACTTGGTCGATTTTCCTAGCTTTGGTCCCCTGGGGTTGGAAACTAGGAAGAGCAAACAAATATCCTTTGCTAAAGCAGCAAGCAAAACAAAATCACACTCCTTTCATCATCAACTCTATCTCATTTGCCAAGCATTGTGTGCTCATCCTTTTTTTATTAATTTAATTTTAATAACAACTAAATACGTTTATAAAAAATAAATTTTTATATATTGTACTGGAAGAAAGTTTTCTAAATAACTTTATATATATATATATATATAGTTCTAACTCTATTTATTTTTCCCCGATATTTTACTAAACTGTGGTATAAAATCCAAACTACTTGGTTTCCCGTGATGGTCCGCTCATGGTTTCTTTTCTATTTGATTGATTATCTTTATGAATTTCAATGTTTGGCTTGTGATTAACAACTAACCATTTATACTAATTATTAATTATATAATAACCATCACAAAATTTTACTCAATTTATATTATACATAAACTTCCCCTTTAGGTCTTTAGATCTTGTGAACAAACCTGGTGTCTTCACAAGATCCACATCTTATAATTAGGTATGAGCATTGTTGTCAAACTCGCAAATTGACTCTTTAAGTTTATTATTTCTATGTTTCTAGCTAGCTTACAAAATCGTGTTAAGTCATAGGTAAACTCGTGTAAGTTGTAAACTCAGTTAAACTCACGAGTTAAATTTTATCATAAAATAGCTCGATTTGATTATGCTCATTGACTTTATATATGAATTCTATAGAAATTTATTTGCTAAGTATGATAAATGATGAATGTTGATGGATTTAATTTTAATTATCTGGATTTCAAATATATTTAAATTAAATTGTTGTCATTTTTTATATTTAAATTATTTAATTATACACTATTAATACCTATTTAATAATGAAAATTAACTCTTACAATTTTATGATTTAAGTACACTAACCGAATTTATGTCACTGTCACAAGTTTATTTAAATACATGAGTTTGACAACGTCGGTATGAGCATACATTTTTTGTTTTTGTCTTCGTCTCTAAATTCCCCCTATCTATTATCTAATAACTTAAACTCTATCTGTGTCTTAAAAAAAACTTATACTCTATCTGATTTCTTAATCTTGAAAATCAATTCATCAATGAGATATTTTGTTTTTTTCTTTATTTTTTTATTTTTCTTTTTATAATGGCACAAAACCTCATTTTCGTAATCAGGGGTTAATCAATGAGATATTTTTTTTATTTTATTATTTTGAATTTTGCTTTTATGGTCATTTAGTGCAGGGAATTGAAGACTTTCTCAAACATCCATTCCAATCCATAAATGACATTGACGAGTCAATCACCATAAATGATATTTATTTAGTTTTCAATGGAGATTTTTCCAAATTAACAATCAAGAAGATTTTATTATTATTATTATTATTTTCTGGTGGGCCTTGGACAAAGACAATATTGTTTTCCAGATAGATAGGAGATTTCTGTAATTTAGAAAGGTGGTTAGCGTATTTTACTTAAAAAATAAATATCAAAATATATATTAAAGAATTTTTCTTGTGATTTTCTTTTTGACAGATAAGTGAGAAGTTGAAATTGATAACAAAGGCTAATTAATTT
Organism: Inga oerstediana; assembly: GCA_963210345.1. NCBI lineage: Eukaryota > Viridiplantae > Streptophyta > Magnoliopsida > Fabales > Fabaceae > Inga > Inga oerstediana. Next base: position 77,311,585 of record OY723400.1, read on the forward strand.
CCTTCCCGTATGGAGGATGAAGAGTATATCACCTTCAAATAAGTTTGCTTAGTTTCTGTACTCAAAAGAAGATTATTTTTTAATACGATATTTAGAAAAGTAAATTTAATTTTTTTTAATAAAATTACAAATAAAAAATTGAAATTTATGTACTGTTTTAATCAAACCAAGATTATTCAAATCTCATTGCAGTGCTGACTTTTGGCATAATCTAATAGCTCAAGATTACACACACAGACACAAGTGATCCTAATAAAGCCATTCATTACGTGATTTTTCTTGCGAGCTCCTCTTCTTTGCTCCAAGCCAAGGAAATAAAGCATCAGGTTACTCGCGAGTTTAAACAAACTCGTGATAATGATGTAAATTCGTATCGTGAACTCGAATCGTAGACTCGTAAGAGTTTAGTTTTACCATTAAATAGATATTATTAGTATATAATTAAATAATTAAAATATAAAAAGTTGATAACAATTTGATTTAAATATATTTTAAATTTAAATAATTGAAATTAAATCTATCAACATTCATAATTTATCGTATTTAACAAAGAAATTTCTATAAAATTCATATATAAAGCCGTTGAGTATAATCAAATTGACAAAGTTAACACAAGTTTAAGGGTGCATTAACACAGTTTTGTAAGCTAAAATCGTAAAAACGGTAAACTCGGTGTATAAACTCATGAATTTAATTGAGTTTACAAAGGTCATGAGTTTACCAATGACTCGACTCGATTTTATAAGTTAGAAACGTAAAAACGGTAAACTCTAAGAGTCAACTCGCGAGTTTGACAACAATAGTCATAGGACTGTAACTTGAGCATGGTAAACAAATTATTAATTTGCTACACATTCTTTATTGTTTGCCAATTAATTTGGATTCTTATTAAAATTGTAAAAAAATTCATTGCAATAACTGTCCATTTAAAACATTGTAACTTCCTACCCATGATTTGAAAACACAAAAGTAATAGTAGCTTTTAAAAAGCTATTGGACAATTCAGCAAGATTGCAGAAATTTCTGCCTATCTTGTGTTACTATACACTTACGTGCTGCATTATCTTCCAGCCATCTTCATCAACAACATTGTCAAGCACTATGTCTTGAAGGGCCACAAGAGTGGTTTCAATCAAAGTTTCATCGTTCGTTGGTAATTCGTCGTGATGGGTTTCCGATCGTCGCGTTCATCTAGCCAGCCTTAGTTTCAATTTGTGGGTTTCAACTCAACGTCACTTAATGATTTGAGCGCGACAGAGGATGTAAGAGGGGAAGGGGGGACGTTCCTTCTAATGGCACTTTTGTCTTGTCACAATTACTTATTTTTCAAATTAATTAAAAAATCATTTGATCCTCCTAACCCAGTAATATCATACCAAACAAAAGCATGGTAATCAAGATTGCACACAATATATATTGCATTACATTTGATAATTGGACAAGCCCGTAATTACTGAATAACAAAACTCTCATTCACTGAAAGAAAAATAATACAACTAGTCCTTATAATTAGACGCCTGATATCCTACATGGGCACAAATAAGAATTGTGCCTTCCTAACAGATTACACATAACTAATACTAAAATACATATTTACAAAATCAATTATTCTCAACACTCCCCCTCAAGCTAAGAACTCTATATTCACCAGTTCCTAGGTTGCTAAGTATGTACTCATCACTACAAAAAAATAAAGAATTAGTGATGAAATTACGTCACTAATTAGTGACAGAATGTCATTCCGTCGCTAAATTAGTGACGGATTAGCGATGGAATGAAATTCTGTCACTAATCCGTCTCTAATTCCATCATAAAAAATTAGCGACGAAAAAATTCCGTTACTAATTTCTATCCCTAATCCGTTACTAATTTCTGTCAAAAATATTTTGTGACGAAATTAACTACGGAAATTTTCCGTCACTAATTTCCGTCGCTAATCCATCCCTAATTCCCATCACTAACAGTTAACTTTTTCATTAATTATATTTTTTTATAATTATAAATTTGTTAAATAATTTAAATTTAAAATATTAAATTATTATAAAACTATAATATAAATATTAAAATAAATAAAAATTATTAATTCATATTTATTATTGAAATTGAAATTATAATATAATATATTTGAATTTTTAATAATATATTATATATAAATAAAAATACAAAGTTTATAAATACAAACAAAAAATAAAATATATAATAAAATGAATAAAAAAATATATTAATAATAAAAATGTTGGTAGAATATTTACATAAAATAAAATAAGAAAACTAAATTGATATATACATACATACATACATATATATATATATATGATTTTGCATTTAAACTACACAAGTTCTTCTTAGCTCAACTGGTAAAGGCACTGGCATACACGTGAGAGGTCATGGCTTCGAATCCCAACTTAGCCACAAAATGCAACCTATTCTTGACTTGGACACGTGGTAGGTGACGAAGGATGACATGTGGTGGTTGATCAGAACACATGGCGGCCGGAGGCGAGGTGGCAGTGTCTGACAGGGACACATGGTCGGCTGTGGGTACATGTGGCAGCAGCCGGTGAAGGACATGTGGAGGCTTGTGGTGAGGACATGTGGCAATCTAAATTATATAGAAAAAAATATTTTGCGATGGATTAGGGACGGAAATTCCTTCGCTAATTAATGACAAAAAATTTCGTCGCTAATTAGGGACAAAATTTAGCAACAGAATTTTCGTCACTAATTAGTGACGGAAAATTTCCTTCGCTAATCCGTCACAAATTAGCGACGAAATTCAAAATTCCGTCATTAATCAATTAGTAACGATATATTTACCGACGGAACAAATTCTATTGCTAATCTCTGTCGCTAAATTGATTAGTGACAGAATTTCCGTCACTATATTCCATCATTAATTTGATGTTTTTTGTAGTGCTTGTTGAGGGCCTCCCAATGCTTTAGTAAGAATGTCTACCAAATTCTCTGATGACCTAACATGTTAAAAAGAAATCATCCCTTTCATCAATTTCTCACGCACAAAGTGACAATCAACCTCGATATGTTTTGTGTTCGTGAAATACAAGGTTTGTTGCAATATGAACAACAACTTTGTTATCACAATGAACCTTAACTAGTACTATATTCTGTAAATGCAGCTCTTAGAATAAGCCTACCAGCCAAGTAAGCTATGATGTAGCCTTTGCTGATACACGATACTCAGCCTCATCTGAAGATGTTGACATTGTATTCTACTTCTTAGATTTCCAGTTGATTAGTAATCCTCCTAATCTGACCAGAAGACCTGTGACAAAACTCCTTGTGTCTCGGCAGGCTGCATGATCTGAGTCACAAAAACACTCTCATTCCATAGGGCTAGTTGTTGATAGAAATATTCCATGACCAGGGGTATCCTTGAGATACTTTACTAATTTGAGGGCTCCCCTCATATGTGACTCATTAGGTGTTTGCATAAATGGACTCAATACCTGCACAGAATAAGCTATGTCAGGTCTAGTCAATGTTAAGTAAAGTAGCTTCCCAATAAGTCTGCTATACAAGCCCCCATCTTGCAAAAAATAATCATCCTTTGTTTGCTCCCCCGTAAGTCTTAAATTATGTTTCATAGGTGTGAATGCCACCCCTGCCTCGTCGAGCCCTATTTGCTCCACAAGTTCTGAAGCATATTTTCTTTGGTTCAAGAGTATCCCATCTTTGGATCTCAAGACCTCTAAGCCAAGGAAATACTTCAATGTTCCAAGGTCATTCATTCTAAAATGATGCTATAAAAATTTTTTTGCATCATTTATGGCTTGCATGTTGTTTCCTGTAATCATTAATCATCTACGTATGCAAGAACAAACAATATATCATGTTTAGTACGTTTTTGAAATAGTGCATAGTCATACTTTGCTCAAAACCCCCTTTTATTAGGGCTTCAATCAATTTTTCATTCCACTGTCTTGCAGCTTGTTTGAGTCCATGTAAGGATTTCTCAAGTTTACAGACTTGGAAACCATTCTTACCTCTCCTTTCAAAACCTTGAGGATGGTCATATGGACCTCCTCATGTAAATCTCCCTGGAAAAATGCATTTTCTATATCCATTTGACAAAGTGGCCAATTATTTACAGTAGCCAAGATAAGAATGATTCTAATACTGACAATTTTAACGAAAAAAGAAAATGTCTCATAAAAATCTATTCCATCATTTTGATTGTATCCTTTTGCAACTAATCTTGACTTAAACTTATCTAAAGTTCCATCATATTTATATTTAACCTTGAATACCCATTTGCATCCAATTGGTTTCTCTCCCTTAGCTAGGTCAACTATTTTTTAGGTTCCATTAGTTTCAAGAGCTCTCATTTCATTTTCCATTGCTTTTACCCACCTAGGATCTCTTGTGGCTTCTTCATAAGAGTCTGGTTCAATTTCCTTATCTATAGTGGATAGGAAACATTTATATAGGAAGACAAGTCATCAAGGGAAATACAATCAAATAAAATACCATTATTAATCAACTCAAATTCTAATTGCATATTAATAGCAGAGTTGGAAGAAGGTAATTTCTCACAATGATAATATTTTGTCCATGTTGGAGGCCTCCTTTCTCTAACAGGCCTCGTATGTGACTGTATATGTGCTGGTTTTTGTTGATTGTCAATGTTAGGTGGCAACTTTTGGCTATGAGGGAAGTTATGATGTGCATTGTTGTCATCACACTCTCCTAGCGTGTATAATGGTGGCATCCCACTATCAAGAATGAAGGGATCCACCTGCCTTTCAATAGCTCCCCCTGAGTGTACATTTCGGTATCCTGAAATGGAAATATATTCTCAAGAAAAGTAACATATCTAGACATTATAAGGGACTTGGACCTTATATTATATAAAATGTAACCCTTTTGTATAGTTGGATAGCCAAGAAATATGCAAGGTTTAGCTTTAGGTTGAAGCTTATCTGTATTAGTCAATTTTACTACATAAGCAAGGCAACCAAAACTTTATACATTAGACAAGTTAGGAGGCTTACCATGCAACAATTCTTATAGATAGTCTTATATGCCAACGCCTTGGAGGGAGTTCGATTAATTAAATACGTGGAAGCCCTAATTGCCTCCCCTGATTTCTCTGATCGTTTGAAGTCTTTGAAACAGGAGAGACGGTGGTATCTGCCATGACGCCAAATTGCACCAATCACAACTTTTAATCCAAAAAAGGTGAGTGACTATTGAAGAAAGATGACCGATCTTGTTGAAAGATTGCAAGATCGATCAAATGCTGACAAATCTTGAAGAACAATGATAGAAGCAGTGTAGTGAGAATACTTGATCGGGGCCTTGTTTGACGGCCCAAAAAATAGAGCTCAGCACTGTGAGAAGTGAAGCGTGTTCGTCTATGGTCGAAGAACACAAATCTCGACGGTCAGAGCAAAATGGGTTTAGTGCTACGAGAAGTCGCATAAATTTCAGGATTCTGATAGACCGAAGAAAGAATGCAATTACTCTCAGGAAATGACAAGAGTATGAATCGATGAGGTGATTTGATGGGGTGGATGATTCATCGATGTGTTTTCTTTCAGATCGCCTTTGGCTTCTCAGAACCCCAGCTGGTATTCGAGTTGAAGGCTCAGCTGCTGTAATTCAAGAGAAACCCATCTGAATCTTGCTCTGAGTGAATGTTGGGTCGGGTTTAGTTCTTGACCTGGTTTGTTTTTGGACGACACCATGGGCTTTGGTACCATGAGAATTGGACAGACCCGTAATTACTGAATAATAAAACTCTCATTCACCGAAAGAAAAACAATACAACTGATCCTTGTATATAGACGTCTGATATCCTACACGGGACAACTAAGAATTATACCTTCCTAACAGAGTACACATAACTAATACTAAAATACATATTTACAAAATCAATTATTCTCAACAACATTGCATTGCATTTTTAGTTGAACCAAACAGCCCTTAAGGTCTTGGATAGTTAGATCGGTATTAGCTACATATAGAACGAACATATTGTTATATATTCAAATGCAAAAGAAAACATAGATGAATATTTCTTATTGCCGTCAATCAGAAAAGTCCATAGAGACATTACAGCAAACCATGACTTGAGAGAAAGAAAATAGCAAATAGGTAAAGACTGAGAAACAAAGAAATTGAAAGACACAACGAAAGAAACTTCGCCAGTACGTAACTCAACCAACATCATAGACAAGTCAAATAAAGGCTTAAAATGCTTTATTCCCAAAGTAGATATGCACGCAGCATAATAATAATTTAAGATCTAGGCTCTTTTCCCTGAATCTTGAGAATTGGTACAAGACTTTCTACAAAAATGTTAACATAACCCCAACCACTTGTGGATTTGTAGACTCTTGTATGCGAATCACTTTGCTAGAATCATCATTGGTGACTTGATTAGCCTGATCATCCTGTTGCTGCCTTTTTCCAAAGTTTGGAGGAAAACTGATTATATGGTAACCATTTTCAAGCTGATGACCCCTCTTATTGCAGTGGGTACAGAGATCTTGTGATTGTCGTCTACCATGTCCCCTAGCTCGTCTTCTCCCACCTCTGGAGGCGCTAGAGGCCATGATAGTTCCATCAGAAATAGGGTTATTAGAGACAATTGATTGCTGCAATTCCTCTTATAATGCCATGGAGTATGCTTGGTTGGGAGAAGGAAGAGGTGCCATGAGTAATATTTGACTCCTCACTTGGTGGAAAGAATCATTCAACCCAACCAGAAATTGGAATTGTTCTTGGACAATTTTCACATTCCCTGGAAGTATTACATTGACAATTTGGGATTAGTACAATTGCAGCATACTCATCCCAGAGCTCTATAAGTTATGTGTAATAAATGGAGAAAGACATAGAACCTTGACTAAGAAAATTAATAGAACAATAAAGAGAGAAAATCTTAGCCCCATCACGTTTATCAAACCTTTCCTTAAGTTCAAGCTAACCAGATGTGAGTTGAGTGAGAAAATGATCCTGCTTGCAATATCCTTGTCAACCGAGTTGATTAGCCAAGAAAGGACTACAAAGTTTATCCTATTGGTCTCTAAGGTGTGGTTCTTGATCATCCTAAACACATGTCCCCTCTATGAAACCAAGCTTATTCTTGGTATGGAGTGCGAGTCTCATGCCTCTGCTCCATAGAGCATAATTTTGGCACGCAGACAAAAGTTGTGGCACCAACGTTATGGCTAGAGTATTAGCGGGTATAAGTAAAGGGGATGATTATAATCGAGCACCTGATTTCTCTGATCGTTTGAAGTCTTTGAAACAGGAGAGACGGTGGTATCTGCCATGACGCCAAATTGCCCCAATCACAACTTTTAATCCAAAAAAGGTGAGTGACTATTGAAGAAAGATGACCGATCTTGTTGAAAGATTGCAAGATCGATCAAATGCTGACAAATCTTGAAGAACAATGATAGAAGCAGTGTAGTGAGAATACTTGATCGGGGCCTTGTTTGACGGCCCAAAAAATAGAGCTCAGCACTATGAGAAGTGAAGCGTGTTCGTCTATGGTCGAAGAACACAAAGCTCGACGGTCAGAGCAAAATGGGTTTAGTGCTACGAGAAGTCGCATAAATTTCAGGATTTTGATAGACCGAAGAAAGAATGCAATTACTCTCAGGAAATGACAAGAGTATTAATCGATGAGGTGATTTGATGGGGTGGATGATTCATCGATGTGTTTTCTTTCAGATCGCCTTTGGCTTCTCAGAACCCTAGCTGGTATTCGAGTTGAAGGCTCAGCTGCTGTAATTCAAGAGAAACCCATCTGAATCTTGCTCTGAGTGAATGTTGGGTCGGGTTTAGTTCTTGACCTGATTTGTTTTTGGACGACACCATGGGCTTTGGTACCATGAGAATTGGACAGACCCGTAATTACTGAATAATAAAACTCTCATTCACCGAAAGAAAAACAATACAACTGATCCTTGTATATAGACGTCTGATATCCTACACGGGACAACTAAGAATTATACCTTCCTAACAGAGTACACATAACTAATACTAAAATACATATTTACAAAATCAATTATTCTCAACAACATTGCATTGCATTTTCAGTTGAACCAAACATCCCTTAAGGTCTTGGATAGTTAGATCAGTAGTAGCTACATATAGAACGAATATATTATTTCATCATATTCAAATGCAAAAGAAAACAGAGATGAATATTTCTTATTGCCGTCAATCAGAAAAGTCCGCAGAGACATTACAGTAAACCATGACTTGAGAGAAAGAAAACAGCAAATAGGTAAAGACTGAGAAACAAAGAAATTGAAAGACATAACGAAAGAAACTTGGCTAGTACGTAACTCAACCAACATCATAGACAAGTCAAATAAAGGCTCAAAATGCTTTATTCCCAAAGTAGATATGCACCTAGCATAATAATAATTTAAGGTCTAGGCTCTTTTCCCTGAATCTTGAGAATTGGTACAAGACTTTCTACATAAATGTTAACATAACCACAACCACCCATGAGATTAAGAACATTAGTAGATCAATTGGACAAATTGGGGCTGCTTTTATATATCTTCTTCCAACTCCATTTCTTACTAAGTGCATCCACACACTCCTCCATCACCCAATATTTAACTGAACGACCTGAAACGCATAGACAAAGTAAAACAAGGTTCTTGTCATGCACAACAACTTTACAATCAACAAGTTCATAAATGCCGCTCAGCATTGACATCCATGTAAACACTTCCATTGCTGTGTCGAATATAACTATTCCATTCCACACGTACCAAAAGATAGATCCATTAGAACACCCAATGGGAACAAATGAACTCACACCCTCCAGGACCTTCCCAAATTTCATCGCCTTCCAAGAGTCTATCTTCAACGAATACACTTCACATCGCTTAGACGCACCCATATACATAAAAAATTTCACTATCTTATAATCATTAACAATAGGATTGAACCCAAATCCAAAAAAGAAAATGTCATTGTTGTCATCATAAATAACTCCAGGCACCTGTCTCACCTCTCTTGTAGCTGGATTCCATAAGAAAAGAGAAGTACCCAATGACGCATAGGAACCGGATCGAACACAGATTAGGCCATTGCAGGTACCAATGATCGAAGGATTGGTACGATTGGTACGCCACAAGTCCCTCGTGAAAGGTGGCTTACGAACGTCAAGGTCTCACATCTCACAATCGACTGCAAATAAGTTCAAGGATTAGGGTTTTGATGATTTTATATAATTACTAGGGTGATAGAGGTGGTCTGTGATGAAAGATGAAGACTTGAAGAGATTTTTCCGATGTTTACAGGCAATTTGAAATCGGATAAGGATTTTTACCGGAAGTCGCTTAAGAATGTTTGTGATGATTTCATTAGGAAGAAATGGAGTGTTGCTGCCATGCACTGCCATCTTCCTCTTCTTTTTGCCAACGCCATGAACTACTGTCTGCTTCTTCATGGTGATCGACTGGGAAAGACAAATTTCTCAAGTATGGGCCTTCTAGACATCCATTACAAAATGCATTTGGGCCCCAATATAAAATATATCAAAGCTCCATTGGACTCCTCCAAGCCCATATAATTGTAATGGGCCTTAATAAATGTGAGAATCGACTTCAATTGTTCCTTTTGGGCTCTCCAAACGTGCTCCTGTCTTTCTCAGGATCCATGTGTGCATAAACAAATGGCACACACTGTAACAAAAAAACAAAAAAACAAATGGCACACATGTCATCCCTCATCCTTGGGTTCAGCTGGCGAAGAGGTCGGATACTCTCATCAAAGGAAAAGGGTTCGATTCCGAAGAAGTTCACTTAGTTATGGTCCAGTCGAGGTACTGGGGGAGACATCCCAACTTAGAGCCTTAACCTTGAATCGTAGGTGAACCTAACCCATTTCCTAAAATTTATGTATAAAAAAAAATGGCGCACACGCCACGTGGTTTTGGGGTGCCCTGTCACGTGTCACATCAAGTTCCATGTACGTATGCATTTGTCCATATCACCATCCATGGATAATCCATATCTTACTCCATGTAAGCATTTCTGAGGCTTAGCTTGATGATCTCCTTGAGGACTGTGGAGAGCCTGACATCCGTATCAAACACCTCCCGATATGCTATCATTTATGCTAGCCTTTATTTCTTTTTACCATTATCTTCTATAATAAACAGTTGATCCTACACAACTTAAAGTCCTATACATTAGTGTTTTATCGGAAAAAAGATACTAGTATTGCAGAAACCTTGAATCTGCTTGGGGGGATAGAATCATTAGCATAAAAAAATCCAATCACTTTAAATGGATATCTATACGTACATGAAAGTATTTGTTAAAAAATAATTAAAATTATTTATTAAAAAATAAAAACACTAAAATTTCTCTCTATGTATCACATTAATGAATTTCTCTGTGATAGCAAACATTACTCACTTTATAGAATAAATGGTGATTCTGTTGGTATAAAATAGACATGCTTTCTTCTCCCTGTCAGTACATATTGTCTTCACTTGAGATGTCATTGGATTGAAAAATAGATAGTTGAGATTCAGTATTTTATAAAATCATTATTTTTTTTAAAGATGTACAAAATTTCATTTGCTGATGAAATAATACCATGTGGAATCAAGGTGGCTGCAGAAAAGGGGAAAATTATTATAAATCCAGATGATAATTTCTTATGTACTAATTTCATATGCTTCAGGACCTCTTCCAGAGGTTATATTTCTGTTTTAAACCCTATATATTTTTTATAGCACTGGGTCTGTTCAGTATATGCTTATTGATCGGAGAAATGACTGGGTCTTACTTTTTTTTACTTATTCAATGATTTCTAGGGTCACTTATGTAACAATTTTTTGATCCAATCTAAGCTGCTAATTATTTTTAAAAAAGGTCCAACTGTTCCATCTAAGTTACTTCTTTAATCACTGGCTAATGAGTTCGGAAAACGGCCCATCGTTAGGTGTGGGAAGTGATGAAATATTATTAAGCATTGAAATTATATATTTTGATTCTCATGGAATAAGTTTTTATTAGCTGACAAAAAAAAAAGAATAATTTTTTTATTGTAAAATAAATCTGTAAAGCTGACCAAAAAATATGTAATAATTAGTGTTTTTCAATATGTGCTTGTGTAAAAGCATCAGCTTGTCTGATGGTGCATGAGCCCTACCATATCTTTTTTTTTTTTTTTTTTTGCGTTCATATCATTTTATATTGTTTTGCCAGGCCAGCTAATATTTTATGTTGAATGATGTTAATGCTGATATTTATGATTGTAGTAATAAATCATCCCCTCCTAAGCCCCAACCAATATGATTTCTTCATTATAGTTAGTTCTCTTGGGCCTTAGCTGCTTTTGAAAGGACTCGGCGTGGTTTTAGATATAATTGAGATTTTTTTTTTTTTTTGGACAAAGATATAATTGAGATTTAGAAATGCCAAAGAGGTAACACTAATTATTAATTATTTATCAATAAACAAAATGTAGCTCAAATAGAACTGACAAATCGGAAATTCCTGACTATTATATATATGATCATAGAAATAATTAAAATAATATCATTCTTAAGTAACAGGATCATTCTTCTTAAAACTTCCCGTCAAAATCATAATGTATATTTGTTTGTTTTTTTTTTTTTGGACCTGAATGTATGTTTGTTTGTTAATTTTTATAATAAGTGAGTTGGGCCAAAAATAATAATTTGTATGTTAATTGACTTTGTTAACGTCCCTTGATACAGACTGAATACGTTCGGACCTCTTAAGTTTATGAATGTATAACCAGTTTTTCGGCAAGCTGAATGATCAATATTTGTAATAAATAAATAAATATAATAAAATGTATTAATATTTCATTTATTTTAAAACTTTTCCTTCTAATTTTAAAACCTATACAAACATCTCCTAGAATCAATGGTATCTGCCGTAACGTATCATACAGACTTCTACTTTTAAGATTCTATTTTCATTTATTCAACTTCTAATTGATAATTAAATCACATGTGTTCGACCAAAATACTCATATTTGATATAAATATTGTATTTTTGTTTCAACATACTTTAGGTTAAGAAAATTTAATAAATATATTTTAAAGTTTTTAATCATTTTTAAAAATTTTTTGAGTTATGAAGGCTTAGTTTTTAAGTAATTCTTTCAGTTTTAAATACATGAGTTAGCCAAAATGATATTTTAAAGACGTATGTTAAAAAGCTTAACGCAATCGTGATTTAATATAATAAGTCATAAGTTAGTCAATATATAATTTATGTTTAATTTTCTTTAATTTTTATTAATTTTAATACAAATTTTTAAATATATTTATTTAAATATTAAATTAATTAATTATTTAATGTTTTAAAGATTTGATAGAGAATATAGAAAATTAGACTATGAAGACAAATGAATCGTTTTAAAATTTTAAACATATTTACAAATATTAAAATTAAGTACTACCTCTGGTCCTCACTATAAGATATATTCTTATAGTTTATCTTGATCCCAAATATAATATTTAAATTTCATATTTGTTAGTCTTTTTCTAATTTATCCCTATTGATGTTCCCTCAATAATAATCAAGAAGGAGAGAGAATGAGGAAGTTAAGGAAGATGATTAAAGTGTTTTAGAAAATACATGTCATATTAACTAACTTAAACTAACTTCTTCAATCTAATTAAATTAGGTAAATATATCTTATATTAAGGACATAAAGGAGTATTTTAGAATACTATTAGCCATATAAAAAATAGTGCTAAGTTAAAATATAGGTTTTGAAAATACAAAAGAAGTCTCTATAACCTCTCAGTCAAACAAAAGGCTAATCAGATAACCTATACGTGTCATCCATAATCTTCAGTGGAATAACTCAATAAAAGATAATTCCAATCAATAATTAATTATTGCTCTATAAATAATGCACTTCACAACAAACTTAACCATATCCTTTCCAAGAGCCATGGCAACAACAAGGCTATTCAGAAGTTTGTATTGTGTGATTTTGTTTGCACTTATTTTCATTCCTTATGGAGGTATGCATTTCAAACACAAAATCTACTTCTGAGTTTTCTCATTAAGTTGCTGCACTGTTCATATCTATTTTAATGTTCTTTTTGGTTTATTTCGAAACAAGTAGTATTATATGTATCGATTAATTTCCAAAAAAAAAAAATTCATTTTCTATAAGGTCTTAATGCTTGATTTCTAGATAGAGGCGATAGTTTGTTTATTGACATCTTTTTAGTTTTTCTTGGAAACTTCATCCTCCCATAAAAATTCAACCCGATTCACTCAGTCAGACCACTGAACCATTAAACCAATCCCTTAACCGGCCGGGTTTCCATAAAATATACTACTTCCTGTCGTAAATATAGGACATAGTTTGTAGTGTAATTTGCACTACAAACTATGTCCTATATTTAGGACCGGAAGGAGTACCCTCTTTAATAATACATTTGTACTCCTATATGTTGTAAGTTTTAATAATTATATTGATGGAAGGAATGTGTGTGTGTGCGTGTGTAATATATTTGGGTGAACAGATTCATACGATGATTATGAAGGAATGTACTGCGAAAGGCCAAGCGAAGGATGGTATGGGGATTGCTTGTATTCATTAGACTGTGACGATCAGTGTTATAGGGAGGGTTCCCTTTTTGGAACATGTCATGATACTTCTCCCTTGTCGGGCTTTTGCTTTTGCTATGATTACTGTCTTCCTTAATTAATAATTAATTAATAATAATATTATTAAGGCGTGGCAAGTAATAAGATGGTAACTAAGAATCAAATATAGAAATATACTCTGAGAGAGAGAGAGAGAGATGCAAATTCTGTAAATGTGAGGTTTTTAAATTCAAACCAATAATATGTTTGCCATTTGGACCTCATTATATGAATATTTTTAATTTCCCTTTAGTTCATGTACCTGAACTTGTCAAGTTTGTTGTAACCAAGAAAAATTAAGGGTGAATTACACTCAGGTTCTAAGGAAGAAGGGAAATGAAGAAATGATCCTTTGAAATTGTAAAATGAAAAAATGGTCACATTAGCAACTCCAGGAGCAGGTCATAAACAACTCCAGGTGCCTGCATTGACAACTTCACGGGGCCATTTTTTCATTTTGCATTTTCAAAGGATCATTTCTTCATTTTCCTTCTTCCTTAGGACTTGAGTATAATTTTCCCAAAAATTAATTAAATTAAATACTCCATCCGGTCCTAATTATAAGACAAAGTTGACTTTTTTGGAGAAATTAAGGAAGCTAATCAAATTATTTTAGAGTTTTTTTATTTTTATTTTTTTCTCCAAACTAATTAGTTTGACTAATAAACTAATATATAACCAAGGATACATAATATATGACATGATTAAGTAACTTATTTAGCTTCATTAATCTTTCAAAAAAAAATCAACTTTATCTTATATTTAGGATCGGAGGTAATGTGTTTTTTATATTGCACTGCATGTTTATCACCAACTAATATAGAGTGTGTTAAATGGGCTTTTTATGTTATATGTATATATAGAGAAAGAGAGAGGGAGAACGAATCATATTATTCATTCATGCTTATGAACAGTATTATTATTCATGTCAAATGCGTCAGACTAATTTGATAAATTATTAAAAATAAAATTATATTTTCATGAAAAATATCTAATTTTTCAGTGCGATATTAAACAATCAACAATAAAAAGAGAAGAAAAGGATTGAATGTTCGTAATGCGTGTTCATCTTTTTAGTAACGTGACTAATAATTAATGAGAAAGCATATATGTTTATTTGAATTCTGCAAAAAGTGATTTTAACAACCTCAAACCAATGGTGATTTTACATCCGTCAGTAAAATAAATTAAACTCACTTGAATATATCATACCTATGTAGATGTATCACGTGTTTATTAACTAGGCGCAATTTAAGATTTTTTTATATGGAATTTGAAAAATAAGATTAATATTATAGTTTATTTTATTGTAGATTTTTTTATCGACTTCGTTTTTACTAATTCAAAAGTCTATCATTCATGCAATCATGTTCTTTATTGTTCTAATTCAATTATATTTTCTTTTTCTCTTTTTGGGGATCCGAGGAGTACTTTTATTAATTCTTATGAGATACTTATAAGTCTCAAGCAATTACTAAGGATGGGACTTGGGAGTGGCGTAAGTAGTCGTTGGATGCAAATAATTTAATAATCGGCTAAACTAGATATATTTCCTAAATTAATTTTCCGAATTTGACCCCACAAATTAAAAGCCAACCCCAGCATGAACAAGCATTCACAAAGCACAGCTCATAATTTTATTTTAATTTAATTACTTATAATATTATGTGTCTTTGAAGGGAAAAAATAGGAGAGATCAAAAAAGAGACTTGCGTACAGGGGTGGATCCACGTTCGAATCCGGATCAAAGCTTCAATGCTCCATAACTCAAACACAACAATGCTCACATAAATATTAGACTACTAGAGGGGTCTTGTTAAAAAATAAAAATTCCTAGAGAGCTTATGCAGACATAAAATTGTAGCCATATAAGCTGAGTAATAAGGTATTGACAAAAAAAAAAGAGAGAGAATTACGGGGATTATATTCATATTTATGAGGGAGTGAAATACAACAATACTAATTTGATTCATCCAACTAAAACATCAATGCTGTTATGTATTTTTGAAGACACCAAAGCTTTGTGGGATAGAGACTATTTTTGAGAGCTTGAAATTATTGGTGCTTATATTTTCCTTTGCAATATGCATATTCTTTTGAAATTATGAATCAATTCAGTGAGGATTTATTTCTGAAAACGACTACTTTTTAGAGGTATCTGTATCCCAAATTAGAACCACGCAACGTGGCCATGAAAAAGGGAAAAATAATTAGAAAAAGAAAGGAAAAAAATAGGAATACACATGCTATAACAGAAGGCATTAGCTTGAAGGCTTGAAGCACCCAATAAGAAGAGACCTTATCCTATCCGTTATCTTGGAGGCACCAAAGCCACGAGATAATAATGAAGAGACCATTCTGGGCCATCAACACAGAGACAACGCCTCACTAGTTAATCTCATTCGGCCCACTCAGATTTCACTTTGTGGCAATTAACAATGACAGCCTCACTCAGAGCGGCGGCTACCTTCATGCAACCCACCAAGGTTGTTGTTATTGTTGTTGTTTGTTTCAACCACGCAATTTCCCAATCAATGTGAATTAATAATTCACAGCCAAAGCCGCAAGCTTGGCTCTGTCATAAAACAAACACCGTCACAATGCAACCACCCCTTATAGCTCAGAAAGCAGCGTCATACAAGTTTGATCACATGTTAAACTAAAATAAAAGACTCAACGAGGGGGCCGTGGCTTACCTTGTCGGAACGGAGAAGAGGGAAAACAGGGAGGGACGGAGCTGCAAACCCAGAGAAATGGAGGACTGAGAAGAGGAGAGAGATGAAGCACCCAATCAACAAAATAAAAAACTCAGAGGGGGCCGTGGCTTACCTTGTCGGGACTAAGAAGAGGGAAAATAGGGAGGGACGGAGCTGCAGAACCAGAGGAATAGAGGACTTAGAAGAGGAGAGAGATAAAGCACAACCTAGGAGAGCACGGCCAATGGTCGGAAAAGTTGTCGGAGGTCCGTCTAGGGTCAGAGAGGGAGGCAAGAGGCAATGTATATCCCCTGACAAATACAAAACCCTCACTCTGGCGAAAGTTTCAACAACAACTGTTTCTTGAAAAACAGTCGTTGAAACATGTAAAGACGACTGATTTGAAAACGAGTCGTTGAAAGTGAATACTTTCAACAACTGATTTGAGAAACAGTCGTTGAACTTATAAAAATGATTGGTTTGAAAACCAGTTATTGAAAGTGAACACTTTCAACAATTGGTTTTGACAACCAGTCATTGAAAGTGGTTTCAACGATTGTTTTTATAACCAGTTGTTGAAAGTGGTTTTGTAGGAAACAGTCATTAAAATGTAATCCATATTTACAATATATGCCACTACTTTTTTTTTACTGCTGTTTTCTAAAAATGAATATAAATTTGTGTCTTTAAATCAACTATTTATAGTAGTGAGCATAAATGGTGGTGTGTACGTGTACATAATGAAATAATTTAGGGGAAATGACACCAAGAATCCAACAAAAAAATAATATTAGAAAAGCCTCATGACCTGTCAATGATGGCTCTTTCCTTTATTAATGGTTGCTCTTTTATTTATCATTGACAAGCTATAAAATTTTTTTAATATTATTTTTATTGGTTGGAATATTGATATCATTTTCCGAAGAATTTATGGTGTTTATTGTAAGGAAACAATTTGAGGCAGTGATTAAAGAACCGAACTAGACCAATTGATTGAACTTGTTAATGACTCGGTTTGGCCAAGAAAACTGTTTCTACAGTTAAGCCGTGTTGGACCTGAGTTAAGCCGCTAGAACCCGGAGTTTGACAAGAACTAGAATGTATAAAATACAGTTTAAAAATTTTCCAATATAAAATACGTCTCAAACGTTATTCAATTTCACGTAACTAAACTAAAGATGCAAGAAATTTATACTCTCCCGTGTGACTTATATATAAGATCTCCCTCTGGTCCAAATTATATGAAGTTTCCAACTAATCTATATGTACCAATAAAAATAGTTAAAAGTATTAAAATTGTTATAAAATTCAAGTAATTTTTAGTATTAGCCTTGTTAATTACACTAAACTCCTCCATCATATATTAGTTTCTACTCTCTCACTACTCTTATTTAATATGGGCATATATGAAAAAACATATTTAATACTCATTAAAACTTTCAGAATGACTTATAAAAAGGATCAAAATTTTCTTCTAGAAGACTTCTTATAAAATGGACCAGAGGGAGTAACAACTAACCAAGTCACATACATCAAAATGTTATTTAAAAACAATAAATATGCAAAAGACATAATTTTTTTTCTAAGTATATCCTCATTTAACATGATATGAGTGATAGAGAATACTCCTCAATCCCTATTTATAAGGTCCTTTTTAATAATAGGCTTATTCTTTTCTATAAAGCCCTCTTTGAGTTTGTATAACTAATAAATATATTATACCCATTTTACCCTCAATTAATTTCATACATGTCATTAATTAAAATATTAACTCATTCCCTTTATTATCTCATTCTCTTTATTTTCTCACTACTCGCATTATGTTTTCATAATATATTCTATTTCATTATTTTTCTTATTTCTACTCTCTCTCTCTCTTACTCATTTATAAATAAGGGCATGTTTGAAAAATATATTTCGTACATATTTATTATTTTTAACTAATTTTATTTCTTTTATTGAACACTGCAATTCAATTGAAAGGACCTTATATATAGAAAGGGAAAGAGTAAATGAGAAAAAGAGATAAAAAAATGATGAATGGAAAAAACTAAGAGAAACATGAAATCAATTAATACTAGAAATAGAAAAAGTGCATTAATTTTTTAAACAAGCACGTTATTTATGTAGAGGAGCAATTCCATGTCAGAGTATATTCCTTATATATAGAAGAGGATGAAGTATAATTAATTAATAGGAGGCCCCATGCATAATGCAGCCAAAACCCTATCGCGTCAGAGAATTATTCCCCCAACTTCACTAGAACACAAAATCTGTGAGCCCAAGTTTCTAACCTATTCTCATGGTTATCACTTTGTCCACCACGAACCATTTATATCCGTCATTTTCCTTCTTCTTCCGTATGTTCACGCTTCACACACATACACACTATAAATTATTATGATCGATTCTCGATTTTACCAACTAGACTGAATTTAGCTATGAAAAAAGTTAATCCTTTGTAATACGGTGAATCAAAGTTTGAATCCTCGTTAAGACCCCACCAAAGTTTTAACAAATTCTCATTAATTACCCACGTTTAATGTCTAACTGCGTCTTGAACAATATTATCTCTTATTGAAAGATACGTATGCACAAGAAGGAATTAAAACTAATTCTCAACTTTAACTTGTGTAGGAGCAAGCTGTGGCACGTAAGTTCTTTATTTAATTGACATGAACCATACCAAGAAGTAATTAAATTCGTCCAACTATATATATAATTACACAATTCGATCTCTATCCAATAATGTCAATTGAGTTTACATATATTGATGCAACTTGTTATATATTAAATGCTCCTAAACCCCACGTACTTGATCCATCAGTGTCTCTATTTATCTTCAAACTTTTCTAATATCCTTCCATGCACGCACATGTTATTGTGGCTCCATTGGTGTACCAGATAATGCTCAAACCTAATCCAGTACTACCTAATATTAAATAATACTTCTACAGACATAGTTGGCGAGTTTACATTGATCATAAATGTAAGATATATATTACATATTTATCAATTTTTTCCTAAATTAGTCTGATTGATATTCTCGCAATAATAACCAAGTAAGAGATAGAAGGTGGGAATTAAAGAAAATAATTATGGTATTTTAGAAAAAAAAAAGTTATATTAATTAACTTGATTAACTTTTTTAATATAATCAAATTAGTCAATTAAGCCTTACATTAATAATCAAAAGAGTATTGTATTCAATTGAATACTAAGTGACTCTAAAATAACGTCTACTTTTCCATTTATTAGATTCATTTTTTAATTTTTGTATTTAAAATATGAGGGCGTTAATTATCATAAACATTAGATTAAAGAGGAAAAACCCAACAAAGGTTGGTCCATCATTTAGTAAAAGGTTGGCTCATAACATAAAGTTGTAGATTCAAATCCCACCGATGTAAGATTTTTGTTGATAGGGGATCTGTAAGTACCTCTATAAGTGCTCTTTTAGCCTGGAGGCATGCCCTAGTCCTAATAAGCCTTCAGGACCCAACTCACCTAAAATTTTTTCAATGAAAAAAAAAAGATTGAAGAGGAAGAGACGTTAGAGTCTTAGAGACCTCAACCCCGCGTATATCGCCCTTGGTTTTGGAAACATTAGCTGTCTTCTCTTACTCATTGTTGATTATCCAAGTTCTTGACCCCACAAATTAAAGCCTCAAAAACCCTATAAATTATAACCCCAACTTCTTCATCACCAATCTCATCTCTCATCATTGAGTTGTTCAAATTAATAAAATAATGGAGGCTTCTGGTTTCTTCAACAGCCTAAGGTTTTTGTTATTGTTATTTTACAGTGCTGTGGCCTTACTTCTTGTGAGTGTGCATGGCCAAGGGACACGACTAGGGTTTTACTCAACGTCGTGCCCTAAAGCTGAGTCAATTGTGAGTTCCACGGTTCAAGCTCATGTCAAGTCAGATCCTTCTCTGGCTGCTGGCTTACTGAGGATGCACTTCCACGACTGCTTCGTCCGAGGCTGCGACGCGTCGGTCCTCGTATCCGGCTCCGGGACAGAGAGAACCGCCGGGGCGAGCGGTGGGTTGAAGGGGTTCGAGGTCATCGACGACGCCAAGACGCAGCTGGAGGCTGCATGCCCTGGTGTTGTCTCTTGTGCTGACATACTTGCCCTTGCTGCCCGAGATTCTGTTGTTCTGGTAACTAATTAACTAACTGAATTTAGTTACAGTTACTTATGACAGTGGTCGTATTATTGTGTGTACGTACGTGAGGGGACATATAAGAATAATGATATGGTTGGGAATAAATGCAGAGTGGAGGGGTAAAATGGGAAGTTCCTACAGGGAGAAGAGATGGGAGGGTATCGAAGGCTTCAGATGCTGATAACTTGCCGACTGCTTCAGATTCTGTTGATCTCCAGAAGAAGAAGTTTGCTGATAAGGGCCTCAGCACTCAAGACCTTGTAACTCTTGCTGGTAACCTCTCTCTCTCTCATAATTCTTGAAAACTAGGTTGTTATAAAGTTTATACTTTAAGTTTATATATAAAAAAATAAAATATATAAGAAAAATTTCACTTCATGCCCACATGACTAATTTTATTTTAATTAACCTCTAAAAGATTTTAAAATTTTACTGTACCCTCAAGGACCAAAATAAAAATAAATTTTATTGGTCAATTAAAAATTCATCAGGTCCTTCTCATCAATTAAATTTTTAATGGAGAACTTTTCTCTAATTTTTCCTTTTTCTTTAATTTAAATAACAACTAAATACGTGTACAACAAATAAATTTTTATATATTGTATTGGAGGAAACTTTTCTAAATAAGTATATAGAGAGAGATAGATTCCAAACTACTGGGTTTCACGTGATGGGCTGCTCGGCGCTCATGGTTTCTTTTCTATTTGATTGCTTATCTTTAGGAATTTCAATGTTCGGCTTGTGATCAACAACCAACAATTTATACTAATTATTAATCATATAATAAACCATTACAAAATTTTATTCAATTTATATTATATATAAACTTCACCGACAGATCTTGTGAACAAACATGGTGTGTTCGCGAAAGATCCACATCTTACAATTATGTATGAGCCTAACCCTTTTTTTGTCTTCATCCCTAAATTCACCCTATCTATTTGTTTTTATGAATACACAAGATTTTGGAATTACATCCTGCATTTAGCTTTCAAATGTTAATTAATTAATTTATTAATATCTGAATTATACACACACGCACACATAGGAGGGCATACCATTGGAACTACAGCCTGCTTATTTTTCACCAACAGACTCTACAGCTTTAGTGGAAATGGTCCTGACCCTTCCATCAACCCTTCCCTCTTGCCTCAACTCCGGGCACTTTGCCCTCAAAACGGCGACGGTTTAAACCGGGTGGCGCTCGATTTCGGGAGCCAGAACCGGTTTGATACATCGTTCTTCAATAACCTGAGGAAGGGACAAGGAATTCTGCAGTCTGACCAGGTACTATGGGGTGATGCTTCCACAAAGCCCTTTGTTCAGAAGTACTCGGGAGGGAACAAATTTAATGTGGAATTTGGTAAGGCCATGGTCAAATTGAGCAACATTGAGGTCAAAACTGGTAAAGATGGTGAAATCAGAAAGAAATGTTCTGCCATCAATTAGACCAGTTTAAAATGTGGCTTCTTTCTAAATGAAATGATGTTAACTTATTAATTTACAAGTAAAAGCCAGAGCAAAGCATGGCTTTCCCAAAAGGGTTCTTAGTTACTGTATGGTTTTTATGGAGTTGCACTGTGCTCTCCTATCTATCAAGTGTAAAATAAAATATTGGCGAAGTAAAATGTCAAATACTACTAGTATTTTTTTTTATCTTATAATATTCTGAGCATGTTTGGATTTTTGCATTTAATAGCTTAATTTTTTCCCCTTCAACCCAGAAAAATATTCTAATGACCAATTTTAGGGGCACGTGATGTCTCAATTTAAGCTTCTCTCCATTTCCTCTCTGATCCATTGAGATCAAACGCACCGCTTTGCTAATAAAATAAAATCTGAGCCATTAGTTTTCTTATCCATTTAAGCTGAGCCGTTGGACTTCATCTCGATTCCCAACCCCATCCACCACTCCAACGCCGCCGCCGGTTTCGTGTGCCTCCAGTCCTCCGCCGCATTCATCCCTCATCCCTCATCTTTTGTTTTTAGTTTTAGGCTGGCACATGGAGAAACTGAGATGAATCCAATGGCTCAGCATGAATCGATGTAAAAAAAGATGAAAAAAAAGGGTTGTGACCCTGAAATTTTTTTTAGCAATTTTATTATAACCATTATCCCAATTAATTTTGATCGTTAGTTAATAAAATATGTTGATCTTATAATCCACATATCACCCACATCATTTTTTATTAAAATGTAAATTTATCCCCAAAATTCATGTGTCATCTACTCTATTTTTTTTCAAAATTACATTTAAAATGTTTTTGGAACAAAATTGCCCCTTAACTCAAAAAATTAATGGCCCAGATTTTATTTTAAAGTTCTAGGGCAAAAATACACATTTTTTTCTAAAATACATCCAACACCACAAACTTTTTTTTTTTTAGTATAAAAGTGCTTATGAACTTCTCAAAGACACTGAACGATGCAAACAGCAGTTACTTTTTGATTCATTGGGCCCCACAATGTTATTTTTAATTTTTTTCTTTTACAAAAACTCCTCACATCCTCTCTCTCTTCCTAATCCCCTTCTTCGGTCAACAGCAAGAAGCCTTTTCTATTCCCTCAGTTTTCTTTGTTTTTTGAAACTACAAGTGCTTGTGTGCGCAGAGTCTTATAATATAAGCCTGGTAGATGAAGAACACAGAAAGAAGACGGTCATAACTCAGGACTGAGAAGAGAAGAGAGGGGATGGGGCTGTTGACCGAATAGGGGGATTGGGGACAGAGAAGATACATAACAAAAATGAATAGAATACAAATACGTAGCCACGGCCGCTTCTCACCTATTTAACTGAAAAAAAGTTTCTACGCCGCCACCACATATAATATCACTTAAAACTGAACCAAAAACGCATGTAGTTAAGAGTGCACTGATTTTGTCTTCCAAAGATAAACAATATCTTAATTTTTCCCCCTTAAAAGAGTCTCAGTTTAGTCCAAAGCCTTGTTAAGTTTATTAACAGACACTAAACAGGACACATGACTTGACCTCAAGATAAGATAATAGGATAATTGTCCAATAATTTCTCACCTGGCTAAAAAAAATACAGCGCACACAGGTTTTTCCAGTTAGGAAGGACGAGTGCCTATTCAGCATTTTGAAGCTCAGATCAAGTTTATGGCCACGTCACCTATTCTGTAAAACTGGGCCACCTTTCCCGTTAGTGTTAACTGTCTGTCTTATAGTGACTTCAACATCCAGATCTCTTTAAAACATAAACCGTCAATGATCAAATTGAAATATTTAGAAGATTTTGAAGGCCAAAACATAAAACTAAGCAATCTCATGCTCAAGACCCAAAAAAAAAATGAAGGAACTTTTTACCCCCAAGAAGGGACCATTCAACAATTGCATGCAACACCAACATACAGTCAGCTCAGCATAAACTGATTAAAGGGTTCAGATTATCGGATACAGCATACAGGATAGCACCTATCAATTTGAAAAACCGGAGCATAACAGCATATAATATGTGAAAAAACAATATGTGATGCATCCACTAACGTAGGCTAAACTCCATTAAGACCTTCAACAGCTAGACAATTTATGGAATTCTATTCCAATAGTGGGCTCCAAAAATCACACAGCATTGTGGAATACAAGAGTTTTAACTTTGAAGGGTCACCGATGAATTACTAGCATCCAAGAAGAAATGTCGACCAGTCAATTTTATATCCATGTGTATACAGAGAGAGGTAGGGATAGAACAACTTAAAATGGCACATCTCCACAATAGTGTTATATGCAAGTCCTGATTCTTAAACTTCCACTTCTAAAGAAAAACACAATTGACATTATTCTATATTTTAAATACCACATTCAGTATGATTTTCTACAAGACAAATTACCAAGAAAAACATTCAATATCCTCATGTTGAACACGAAATAACTATATTACTATGATTCTTTTTTTACATTTTTTTTGGAATGTTCACCTAAATCCAGGTTGAAAAATGTAGCTGTTTATTCTGACACGCCTATAAGCGTGTCAGCAGTGTCTTGTGTTGATGTTGGTCTCTAACACACTACCAGGCCCAAACCCAAGCATGTTGGAGCTTTGCATAAAGAGCACCATATCACAGGGTAGAAACCAGACTGTGCCAATTGAAGCTACCAGTGTCGTCACATACAAATTGCAGTTGCACAGATTACAAAGTCAAACTGGAAAATTGCAGACCAACAAAAGCCACATAAAACAAAATTCAGCCAGCCTAGGGTGTATTGTTCTTTGAGGAGTCTTCTACTCTATTCTAATTACTATAACTTTGTAACCACCATATTTTATAATAATCTTGCGAGTATCCAACAAATAATTAAACTTCATAAGGGATTCTCAAAACCTGAAGTGAAGAGTCTGAAGGCGGGTAAACCATCAAAACAAAAACCACAGATTGTAGCAGAACTGATTATCAATAATATCTAGAGTTCAGATAGGGGTTAAGTCATCCTCTAAGTACACAATTGTTCAACATTATCAACACTGAATGGGAAAACTCACCTCATTCATGAATCTATTCTAGGTCACAGACCAAATTCTTCAGAGGCTGAGGCTGAGGCCTGAGGATAAAAATGTTGATTTAGGTGAACTCTGACAAATAACCCAATTGATACATCATCATCTTCACCTCTATACCTCGAATGTCAAAAGGAATCCAAAATGCCGGTGTTTGGCACACTGGTTTCCATTATGTCTGGTGTCATTCAAAATACTAGGAGCCATTAGATAACAAAACTTTGGATAGGATCTCATACCACTAAAAAAACCTATGGGATCTTACGCTCTAAATTTTAAGCTTCATAAACTTCTATAGAATGCCATTCAATTCATATCGTTTATATGGCATTTGAAAATTGTCATAACAAACATGAGAATCCTAGATACCATCTTATCTTCTTGTACAATGATATCTACAACACTAGATAACATAAATGCCTCCTCAATAGGAACAATAAAAAAAAAGGCGGCCCAGTGCACAATGCTCCCACCAGGTGAGGTTTGGGCACCAGGTGAGGTATGGGGAGGAATAAAAAAACTAGAAATTTAAGAGAATCAAGATCCCAATCAACAATGTAAATAAAAGCAAAATGATGGTGAATCAGATTTCTAAAACCTAAATAAGTCATATATGGAGTTTGAAAAAGATACAGAATGGCCAAAAAAGACTTTATCTTTACTAGACAACCAGTATTATATAGGACTTGCAAACATCACCCAGAGTATTCAAAGATAACATTTAAACTCCGAATAGATAACCAAAACCCAGAAAAACAATCATCGGCAAAAAAATCTAAAGGAAATTATGAATCATAAACAATGCCTCAGTTCATGTGCTCAATCTTTACAGAGTACAACAACAATACAAAAAAAGTAAAGCAACATCTAGGCGCAATAAAATCAAGCAACGGGACACCATTGAAGCATATGATCGCAAATAAGTCAAGACTAAAGAACACTGTCAAAACAACTAAATATCATTTGGGATAAAGAAAGAAAATATGTATAACTAAAAAAGGCACAAGCTATCGTTCTATGATACAAACACTGAATTCTTACAGTATGAAGCCTAGAGAAAACACTCTTGGTCTGCTACAGATTTACCCACTATACAGCAACCATCATCTTCAAACGCACATTTGCTACCTTCCCCCAATCACTTGGAGACCAAAAGAATTTCAGGTTTCTTGGCTTTGCTGGGTGTGTTGGCATTTGATGATGCACTTGCTGTAACAGCCACCGCCTTGGCAGACTCCCGAGCCCTCTTATCGAGCTGGATGAGACTCCTTGTAGCCAGAATTGCCTGCGGCACCAAATCATGAGAGGCCCTGGCGTATAAACACCTTACTGCAACTGAAGCAGAATCCTTGACCTCCTGAGAGTTCAATGGAGCCAACAAGCAGTGCCCCAGGATTCTCAACACTGGCTGCAAAAGCTCCCAAGGAAGTGGAATTCTAGCCCCTTTGGAGGATTCAGGAGCAAAATCATACTTTTGAATTGCCAAATTCTCCATCTCTTTCGTGACTTCCTCCTCAATTTCATCATCCCCATCCTTCAAATCCACGCCATTGGAAAGCCCGTTAGCGTTAATTTCCTCCCCACCATCAAACTCTCCCTTACAGGGGCAATCCTGCCCGGCCCACCCAGCAGCAAATTGGCAAAATTCAAGCTTAGACCAGCTAGGCATTTGGGAGATCTGCTTGTAGTAACAATCAAGCGCTACCCCAACAATGCAAGCCCTTTTGGTCGATTTCACCGCAACCATAGGCTCCAGAGGAGGAGACATAACCCCAACGGAAGGCCTCGTTAGGTTAACCCCATTACCACCAATTTTCTTCGTCGGAGTGTGGTAAATAGAAGGCTGCGACAGATCCGGAATTGTAACCACAACAGGTTTTCCCCCACGAGATTTGGTCTCAGAAGCATAGAGAGCCAGGAGAACAGCTTCGAAGCCAGACAAAGAAGGAAGAAAAGTTGAATCAGAAGAGGAATTGTGGATTCGAGTGAGGTAGAGACCACAGAGAAGGGGTAGATACGAAAGGACAACAAGACGGAGATGGGGGTCAGAGGAAAGGAAGGTATCATAAAGCCAGTGACAAAGGGGATCGGAACCAGCGCCAGATTGAGGGGAAGAGAGAGAGTCAGCGATGGCGGAGTAAGCGAGGGGGGAGGAGAGAAGGGAGAGGGCAGGGCGGTCGGAATCGGCGAGGGTCATAAGAGAATCAGAGCAAGAAGGCAGGATGGTGGCGAGGGCATGAATACGAGATCGAGCCTTGGAAATAGACTCCCACCAGGAGTGCATTGGGTCGTCGGCGTTGGCGGCCGTCGTGGCGGTGGTAGTGGTGGTGGTGAGGGAGGCGGATGGAGTATCCCGGAGGGGATTAGGGGTGAAGGAGGAGTTGGAGGAAGAGGGGGAAGAATTGTTGTTATTGAGGTGGAAATTCATGGCGAACGAAAGGAAATTCCACCTCCACACTCACCGAGAGAGAGAAGAGAAGAAGGAAATGTAAAAGAAGGATTCTTTCAGAGATCTTTTGACTGGATTGACTATACTGTTTATAAGTCCTAACGGAAAGTCGGGGAACACAGTTTGGAGGTAGGAGGAGGCGAAGGAGAAAAAGGCAAAAGCAGAAGTGAGAGAAGGAGGAGAGAGTACTGAGTCCATATTTAGTATTCTGGGCCGGATAAGAAGCTGGCAATGGGCCCACTTTCTGTTATTGCTTTTAATATTGCGAGAGAAATGCTGAAAGGAACCTGTAATACTAATATTTGTGGTTCAGGAACTTGAATTTATCTAATATCCTAAAAGGACCAAATTCTTAGTAAGTTATTTTAGGAATCAATTTCACAAGGCATGGAACTAAGAACCAAATTACCTTCAATCTTTGCTGGCCAGAAAAAATTACCTTCAATCTTCAAGGGACAATTTTATTTTGAAAGTTGTCACTGAAGTTTAATTTTACCTCAGAAGTTTTTTGAAGGGCAATTTTATCCCAAAAATGTCAAAGAATGAGCAATTTTTCCTTGCCGTTATCTCAGGTAGACCGTTAGTTGATCAAATATATTGAGTTGATAGTCCACATGCCATCCACATCAGTTTCATTAAGGTGTAAATTTTCCTCAAAAATCCATGTGTCATCTACTTTATTTTTTTTTTCAAAGTTTGGGGCAAATTTAGACCTTAATAAAAATAGCGTAGATGACATATGAACTGTCAAATCAACATATTTAGTCAACTAACAATCAAAATTAAATGGGATAACGGTCGAAGCAAAATTATCCCTCAAAAAACTTCCAAAATAAAATTGCCCCTAACCCTTATTTGAATTAAAATAGTTGTTAAATCAAAATTATGAGATTTAATGCAACCTTTCTTACAAGTTTTTGGAAACATTACTAAAAAATATCTCATTGTAAAATTTATTTCCTAATGCACCTTAAACATAGTTTAAAAATTCAAGTGCACTATGTTTTTAATGTGTGTAAATTTTTCAGTTGTGTGCAGTTTAAGGGTGTGCAAAAACCCATTGGTTTGGTTCATTTTGATCCAACTCAAGTTGGTCCAGTTCGGTCCAATTCAAATAAGTACATAATGAAATAAGACCAAACTAAATCAGATTGGCTAATCGGTTTGGACCGAGTTTTAGACTAGGTGATTATATCACTTGAACCGGTTCAGTTAAGTCAATTTTTTTTAATATTTTATAAGTTACATGTTACTTTTTATTTTTATTCAATGTTGTTGAAATTTTTTTTAGGGAAAAAGATAAATAAATACCACTTGAATTTCAAAATCTTAAATTAGTGATTTCCCAAAAACCTGAATTGTCAATTATTATACTCTTTTTGTCAATTTCATTATTCTTATTGTCAACAAAACCAATTTAAAATTTTAAAATTCAAGTAGTATTTAAGTATGTGTTTCCCATTTTTTTAAGGATTTACATTTAATTTTTATCGTTTTAAGACAATTTTTATACGATTATAGGTATTTTAATTATATTAATTGTATTTATCAAGTTTAAATATTTTTTCCAACATATTTTTATTGTTGTTAAATGTTGTTGGAGATTCTTATAGATTTATGATGTTTTAGTTTTATGTGAAAAGTTTTATTTTTATAGTATTATAGGTATTTGTTATAGTCTTAATTGGGTTTAATAGTTCAAATTTTTCCTTTCAAAGAGGCGGAAAAAAGATCCTAAACTACCTAGACCAATCGAGATAGTCTACCAAATCTAGTTTGGTTTAACCCAACCTTAGGTTAGTGCTGGACGATTCTAAACCAAGGACTGCCTTGAACAGCCTTAAGTCTTCTCCAGATAGGACATTGGGTTGATGTCAAACCTAGTCTAATATGATCCGTACAATCCCTACTGTTAGAACCGGCTATCACCCAAGAGGGGGTGAATTGGGTGTATAATAAAAACTTAAGAGCTTTAAAAATCTTTTCGTATCTTAATGAAAGCGGTAAGTATGAAGGTTTATAAATCAACAGTTAGATAAAATAATATATACTGGAAATATAAGAGTTTAGGGAAGAGAATATGCAAACTGTGATTTATCCTGGTTCGGTCCAATCTGTGATGGCCTACGTCCAGTCCCCAGGCTCCTCCTGAGATTTTCAAATCCACTATCTTCTTGTTTAATCCGGGCACAAGAAAAGATTTTACAATCCCACAAGTTTAGCCGGGTACTTGTGAAACCTTTTACAAATCTCTCACTGAAATACTCCCCCTTACGGCAAGTCTTACGAGCAGAGCAATCCCGAAGATCTTTCTCTCCTGCTTACTCATGCAAGTCTTACGAGCAGCAACGTTCTCTCCTGCTTACACCCATGTAAGTCTTATGAGCAGCAACGTTCTCTACTGCTTGCACCTTGTAAGTCTTACGAGCAGAATGTCTTACGGCAATTCTCTCTACTGCTTCCCCGTAAGAAAATCAACCCTCTCAAGGTCCCTCTACCTTGAGATCAACTCAGAAATATAGTTGAAAGTGTTTACAGACTCTCTCACAGAGTGGATATAATCTCACTGAAGTACAATACAAATAATCACTCTCTCAATGATAAGTATTACAGAAACTGGAAAACAGAGAGTGTTTAGGTAGAAGCAGAGAATTCATGTTATTCACATGTTGGTGTCGTTGCTCTGTCTTTTTCTGTCACCCATCGATGTTGAATGCTTTCTCATTTATAGTTGATGAAGATGATGACCGTTGTGAGCATTCGTCCGTTGGAGTCATTTTGTCCGTTGAGCATATTTGAAAACTGAGCTACCATGAGCTTTCCGTTGCAAAGCAGAGCATCCCGTTGAAGAGTGGGATGTTTCATTGTGAGTTGTAGTCACGTTGTGGAGCGGGATGAATTCGTTTGAGTTTCCAGACAATCTCTCATGGTGGGTCAAACTTTTGTCGTGGTAGGTAGTTGATACTCGGTGTGTAATGATGCCGCCTGCCACAGTTGACTCTTTCATTTGAATCTGCAACCCGAACATTTAATATCCTGTTTCACACTGCAAAATACTTAATCATTAATATGATGAAGTATTAATCATGGGTATGTTGGATCATTGGTCAAAAACTGAATTTCTGTCTTCTGGGACTCATCACGTTGAGTGAATATATTCGCCGTGACCTCCGTTCTTGAAGATACAACCCAAATATTTAATCTCTTGTTTTACACTTGAAATATATGTTAGTTAATGTTTAGGAACAATAACAAGTGAAAATATAATGATTGTATAACATTTAACCACGTTTGGATTGATGGCTATGAGTCTCTGTTTCGTTTCTGCATTCTGCCACGTTCTCACTTCGAGTGCAATATGGCTCAGTCGAGTGAAGTTGATATTTTCACGTTCTAACTTTCTCTCGGGAAAGCACTCGCTGTACTTCACTTGCATCTGCTCGAGTGAATTCTCGAATCACTCGAGCACAACACGTCCTGCTCGAGTGCGTCTTCTGCTTTCATGTGCATGCTTCTTCTCGGGTTATCACTCTCATGTTAAAACTTGCATGTGCTCGAGTGAGAAATCATCCAATGCTCGAGCATGAATCCTAATGCTCGAGTGATGCAATTTTCTTCACGTTTCAGCTGCTTCTGGACATCACTTGCACAACTTTTTCATAGAGTTAGTTTTTATACTCGCGGGTGATGTGGGGCCACTTTAGAAAAATTTTATTCATTTGATTCAAATGATGTATCATAAGAATGCTCTTAACATATGTATTCCAATGCAACAAGAATCAGCTCCAAACTCGTTGTATTTTGCAAGTTATGATCGAAAGAGTGTATATTTCGCTAGTCTGCACAAGCATCAACTTCCAGAAGGTATAGCTCCTAGAATATACGTTCAAATTAGGCAAATTACCTATCCATGGAAATCTCTTTGAGTCTACTTTCATTTGGCACTGGTCTCGTCTCAATCCGATGTGTGGTTTGTGAGTTATACTCAAAATACCGAACCTGTGTCAAAAAGTGACTGTGATTTCAGTTTCATTTTCCATGATTCATATCTCCTTCATTTGATCTTTTTTCAATGTGATCATGGTGCCCATTTTACGTGTTGGGAGTCTTCTTTCATATGCCACTGGTTTTGGGTCAATCCGATGTGTGGTTTGAGAGATACGACCAAAATACCAGACCTCGCTCAGGCTGAACGTAGAACAAAGTAGAACAGAGTTTTCATCCCGTGCTCGAGTGAACTCATCTGTGCTCGAGTGAGTTCTTCCTGTGCTCGAGTGAAACACCTCGTGCTCGAGCATAACACCTCTGGAAGTGCCAAAACTTATATGTAAGTCATCTTAGCTTCGTATTAACCTATTCCAACCATTATTTGATCATAGAAACCTTCGGTATCATCATAGAAACCTCCAATATCACATCTAACAACTTGAATCTTGATATTCATGATAGATCTTCCAAGTTCTTCATTCTTCAATGTCTTTCTTCTTGGTTTTCCTCTTGATAATAATTCTCCATAACCAAAGTAAGCATCTCCTTGACTATCTTCAATTTCTTCCTTCTTCTTCCTCTTGTTACAAAATATGTAACATTAAATATAGTAGTTAGTCAAAGAAATACATTATATAAACTTTTTGCTCTTATCATTTCATATCTATATTTGACATCATCAAAACTAATCTATCTAACACCTACAACTTATTTTTAACAAAGTGCAAAACAAAAGACACTTACATACAGTTGAAGATATTGTGTATAATTGAAGAATAGTCACACCCATTAAAGATCTGGATTTTTAAGCATCTCTGGATAATAAATTTTGCAATGAGATTTTTCAACAATTTTTTCCTATGTCTTCTCATAAATAATAAGATCAAAACAAAACGTTAAAGAATGGCATAATTATTTAACTTTCAAGAATTTACAAAGATTCTCACAAAGTTTACACTAAGAGCTTCCATAATTTTATTAGATATCTTCTTTAGTGTAACACCCCAAATTTTATTCACAAAAAATATATTATAATTATTTGAATAATTCAATAAAGTGGTGAATATTCATGAAGTTGGATCTTGTGAATTTTGAAATATTTATATTCATAAGGAAATGGGCAAATTAATTCAAAAATTGAATTAAATTACAAAGGGGATAGCAAAATCATAATTTTGCCAATTTAGCCCAAGATTAATTATTTTCCAATTAATTGGAGTAATCTCAATTAATCAAGGAAAATAAAGAAAAATGCATAATGGGATTATTCTTGGTAGAATAAACCAAGAATTGAGAAATTAAGGGGGATTATACATAAAATCAATTGTGTGAATTATGGAATTGTGCAAAACAATTTTCTCTCCTCTTCCTCTCTAATTTTTGTCCAACATGAAAGAAAAGGGGAAAAATTATTTAATACATGATCACATGCCATATGAAGAAGGAAATGATAATCAAGGTTGAGTGCACACAAAATGGAAGTATGGTGAATGCATGAAGGGATAGCTTGAGTAAAGGAAGGGAGATACTTGATTGCATGATGGTAAGCTTGAGTGAAGGAGTGGAATACTTAAGTGCTTGGAAGAGGACACACATGATTATATGGAATGAGTGACAAATAATTTTTCCTTCCCTTCCCCTCATAATTTTTGTCCAATGCATGGAAATTAAGGGAAAATTTAGTACAAACCCAATTAAAAATAAGTGATGGGAAGGCATAGCATAAAGTAAGGGAGTATGGCATAAAGGAGAGGGTATGGTTGAAGGAGTGGTGTGCATGTAAGGTGGAGAAATCCCAACCATTGGTTAGATCAAGGGCTAGGATGAAACATGAAGATTAAAATACTAAAACACATTTTCTCCCTCCCCTTGTTCATATTTCGTCCAAGCCATATAGAAAAGGAAGAGAGAGTGAGTTTGTGAAGCTCTTGAGGCTAGAGAGAAAGAGGAAGAAAATCAAGGTAAGAGTTTGTGTTCCAAAGTGATTTAAGCTTATTATTTTGTGTAATCATCCTCTAATATCTTATTCTTCATGGAAATCATGGTTTAGCAAGCTAATCTTTAAGGTTGAGGAGTGAGAAGAGGACGCCCTAGAGAGAGAAACATCAAGGATCAAGAGGTAATCTCCAAAATCTCAACTTCTTGGTATATTGAAGTTGTTGTTGGCGATTGTTGTTTGGTTTTGTGATTTTTGGGTTGAGTTGTAAAATTAGAAAAGCCATGACCCTAAGGGGTTATGCTGCCCAAAATCCTTTAAATCATTGTTAATAAGTGTTTAAATAAGTTAATCAAGGATTAGAAGTGGAAAAGTACAAGTTTTGGGAGCTAAAACACAAAACCTCATTTTTTCCCATTTTCCCCTAATATTTCGGCCAGGACCAGAACTGGTAGTAGGATTTTGATTTTCATGAAATAAATGGTTCCATTGGACTCAATGGGAAAAAATAGGTGGGGTTACAGTTGGGCACTTTTTTGGTAGAGGCCGAAAAAGCATAATTACGAAAACGCCACTGAAATCCCTAAATAAGGGCTGTCAAGGGCATTTTCATAATTTGACACTAAATTTGGTGATTTCAAGCCTGAAAATGGATTCCTTGGGCGAAAATAAGTCAAAATAGCTTTATTCAAAATTTTAGGAAAGCGTGCCATCGGGCTGGGTACTGCGAGGCTGGGGCGGGTTCCGGGGGCATTTTGGTAAATTTTCACCATAGACTAATATAACCACAAGAAACACTATGGAATAGTCTAAAATTATACTTAGATAGGTTATGACCTATTTCTGGTACATTTAATATTTTATGACCGATTTGGAGGCCGGATACGACACGTTCTTCGAGGCACATTTAAAAAGAGGATATTAAAGCTTTGAGGTAGGGATATTATCCTTCATATACTATGCCATAAGTTATGTGATTGTGTGGATGCCATTGTTTTGTAAATCCACTTTATTAATCAACATGATTTGCCTAGAGAGGGGCAATTAGTGCCAGAGGTGCACTTACACCGGGAGTTGGCAGAAGTCTAACCGGTGTAGATTGTGAGGCTGGGCCCTACTTATGTATACATGACGATGATGTGATTATATTGTTCATTAATTTGTGCATACCTTGGCGCATGACTGATTTGACACAACCTTAGCCGACTCAGGGTCAAATCACAAATTACCACGAATTAAATGTAATATAGTGCAAATAACTCGGGATCGTTCTCTCATCAAGGAGCCATTTATTTTGACTACCCTAGGAAAATCTAAGTGTTATAAACATGATTAGAAAGGGGATTTCTGAAATTGGTTTTTCTAGAAATTAAAATTTATGAAAATAAAACTATTCCTAATTTTTTTTATATTTTCGAAAATAATAAAGAAATGATTTGGATTTAAAAGGGATAATATGATAAAATGAATCTTGGTGATGAAGAAAGCGGCAATCCTTGCTAAACAAATCATAGGAGTTCAAATTTCATTAAGTCTCAAGAACAACCTCAAGATAACACTTGAGTCCAATATTCCTAATTAATAGTAGCTCATACAAACATAGCTAACTACTATCTCTTGAGATATTGTTTGAACCCACTTAATGTGCAATTAAAATTGGAGTGATGCAAATTGTTCTTCTCAATTAGAATGTTCTAACGAACCATTCAAGAGCTAAAATAACTATGATTACCAATCAATAACATGATAGCAAGCATAATTTCATCAAGCACATCAAAAGATATATATCAAAATGAACATCAAGATACATCATCCAATTAAAACTACAATGATCAATCCACATGGATACATAACAGCAATCCAAGTCTTAAAACCACACAATGATTAACTTAAACAAGGAAATCAAATATATAGTCTAAGCATAAGACTGAATCAAAGAACTCCCCTATGTAAGCACAATTGCTCAAGCCACAATTCCTCAGCACCAAGACCCAAATTAATTAGCTTCTCATTCTACTAAATCTTGAGAAAGATTCTTCAAAGCAATAGCAACCCATGAGATAGAGAAATGCCAATCTGAATCTAAAAATGGAGAATCTGAGATGGGAAGCTAGTAGTGATGATTTCCAAACTGTGGCTTATGGCAATAGAAATTGATGGTGGAGGTTAATGAGGAGAGTGGTGGTCGGTGGTGTATGGCAGTGAAGAAGAAGAAATAGAGGTAGACATGGTGATTGTGGTGTGAAGAAGAAAGAGAGACGATGGTAAGAGAAGAAATGGGAGAGGTCAATGATATTGTGAGAAAAAAAATAGAGGTGGTAGTAAGAACTCACTGTGATCTCCACCGGAAACTGTAGAAGATCAATGGACTATGAAAGAGAGAATAAGAGACAGAGATGACGAGAATGGCGAATCACAGGGAAGCTTCCTCTTTTTCTGACAGCGGTACTGAATCCGAGAATGGTGGTGGTTAGTTGAGGAGCAGGACAGTGCTGGTAGTCGACCGGTGGTGGTGCTGTGACGTCGGTGGTGGCGGGAGAAGCTTGACGGAGGAGGTGGAGGAAACGGTGGTGTGAGATAGTCAGGAACTCACCTCTGTCCCTCAACTTTCTCAAACTCAACTCTGATTTCTGCCTCTGGTCCTCCCGTCTCCACTCCCAGCTGGTTCCGACTGTGATGATGGCGGAGATTGACTCCGTAGAAGGTGGTGGTGCTGTAATCTCAGCTCTCAGGTCTCTTTCCCCATGTTCTTGCGGCGCCTCTCTATCCCCAAACTCTCAGCTCGTCTCTCTTCGCTACTGTCTAATTCCCTTTTTTTTCTTTTCCTCTCGGGTCCTGCATGTCCGACTCCCGATGTCCACCAAAGCCTCCTAAATCGGGTCTAAGTTTCAGATCCTTATTTCAGTCCCAGCTGTGGCCCACACCAGTATCTCACTACAGTTGGGTTTGTTTCTTTTGTTTATATTGGCCTCTTTCCTTTCTTTTTCTTGGGCCTCTAGATTTCAGCTTGCCTCTATTATTTTTTATTTGTTTGTCTTTCTTTTCAATTGGCCCAATAATTTGAACCTCTAAAATCCTTAATTTCCTTCTTTAATACCTACAACGCAAAATTAAGCACAAGGTAGCATCAAAAGTTCAAGGGACAATTATATAAAAATAATTAATAAAACACCTTACCATAGGCTCTCAAAGTATTAGGGCCCGTTTGGTTAGATTGCATTGTTACCTACAATGCAGTGCAGTGCAATGTAATGAAAATGCAATGCAATACTGATTACATGAATCATGTTTGGTACGCTTTTTAAAATAGGCTGCAATGAGTTATTTTATAATAATGTTCCAAAATTAAGATATTTTTAAAAGACCACTTTACCCTTTATAATAATTCATAGCCCCATGCCCACTTTCTTCAACAATTAGCTTGAACCCTATTGTCAGCCACCATTCCTCTCACATAGGCGGAGGATGAGCGGAGGGGATGATGACGGCGGAGGACGAGAACGTCTGAGGGGGGCGAGCACGGTGCAGAGGAACTATCGTTACTTCTGTCTGTTCGTATCTTCAGTGACTATTCTATGCGTATAAACACTGGAGGCAAAGAGGTGAAGAAAAAATTCAAGTGTTGAAAAAGATTCATAAGAAAATTAAGGCAACGGTGGGGCCAAAAGAATGATAATTAAGAAGACATTTGTAGGTTTACAGGATGAAACATTTGTTCGGATGCGTGTCTTTATTTGTTTGGATTTTCCAGAATTATGCTTTAATTACAATGTGGGCTATTGCTTTCGGTCTTTTGCTCTCTCTCAACATTGTTCTGCTCTCAAGTCTCGACGTTAGGGCTTCTCAGAAGAAAAGAAAATGATGATAGCCTGTTTTTAATTATTTCTTTGGTGAAAGTAAATCTTGTCTTTTTATTATATTAGTAGGGTCAAAATTGAGATTTCATTAATGATTACAAGCCTGCAATAAGTTTTCATAGGGGTCTCCCTATGTATGGAGATTACCAAAAAATATGCAATATGTTTTACAATTATAATCTATATTACCATTAATAAGCCCAACCAAACAGGCCACCAATGGTAATGCAATCAAGATTACCATCACAGGTGTGCAATGCAATCTAACCAAACGGGCCCTAAGTGTTTCACTCATCTCACCTCATTGGGATAATTTCAGTCTAGCTCACTTAGTTAACACCTTACCATAGGCTTGTAACAACTCTAATATCTCCACTACTAATAGTAATAAATGTAATGAATCAAGAGGACTTAAATCGCTTCTAATGTTGGATGAAGGCTAGATGAAATAAATTGATTGGAAAAAGGAATAGTTAATATGCAAGTCAAAGTTAAAAAGCAAGTTCATAGCATTTAAATATTTGACAAACTTGTGCCAATTGTTTTCCAAATTCATGAACAATTGCCTTCTTTGTATTTCTTTTTTTTTTCCTTTTTTTTTCTTTTTCAATTCTTTTCTCTCTTTTTATTTTAACTATACTCATTTTTTTCAATATCCTTCTTTTTTTTCTCCTTTTTTTTTCTTTCTCTTCTTTTTTTCTATACACACTTTTTTTTGGAACTTACTTTCTCTTTTCTATATACATGGCATTTCAATATATATATTGTTCAATCACTTTGATTTTAAAACACTATGAACATTAGGAGTAAATGACATGCATACAACATAGGAATGGTTCAAAGGGGTAAGCAAAGTTAAGTGAATGAGGGTTTGTGTTTAGGTCAAATGGTTTAGAATGAATGCCTCTTTCATTTCCATCACACTAATGCAAATGCCATTTTGAAAAAGAGTTGAAACAAGTTCTAGAAGATGAAGAACTAAGTGAACATGCACACATAGAAAGAATTCAAGGCTCAATTAACCTTCCAACAAGGTTTCTCTCTAATGCTCACTCCAATACAATCAATTGCATAGGAAGCTAACCACAATGCATTTACTTCACTATTCTTAATGCTAACCTTACAAACATAATCAATCAAAACATTGCAATCAATTATAAGAATGCTCAACTCTTAAAAGCACTAATGATATAGAAACTTTTGATTTCTTAAAAACAAGGAGTAAGCCAAAAATCTAATTGTGAGTTCATTTCTCTTCCCATTCACTTGAAAAGAACAAAAATGTGGTTTCAAAAAGTTGCCAAAACATTAGAACACATGAAAGCTCAAAAAATTTCTTACAAATCACATTCCAAAGTGGTAAATGCAACCCTTTACCACTTTAGCATGCATCAAAGTAAGTCATTCTTCAAAAATATTTGAAAAATTTTCTAGTTTAAGGCATTTCTCATTTATAAACAACCAATTAATGGGATTCAAAATATATTCCCCTCCCCCACACTTAATCAACACATTGTCCTCAATGTGTAAAACGACTCTATTAGTCTAACTTGTTCCTGAGTGAAGTGGAAAGTTGTGAAGTCCAATTGCAATTAGAGCACAACACGTCAATCATCACATAAAGAGGGAGAAGGAGAAACAAGTCACAATAATAGAGGAAATCAAGATGAAAAGGCACAGTGGCGATTAAGTAGGGTAGTGGCCACAAATGCAAGCATACAAAGGGAGTTCTTATTCTAATTATTAAGCTATGCTACTTCTACTTTTCCTACTAGAATGCCCTTCCCCCACACTTATCTCAAACAATCAGTCAAGTATATATATAACCACCAATCCAAGAATACTGAAAGTAAAAGATTGTGAAAGGAGAAGAAGCAACAT
This sequence comes from Inga oerstediana, assembly GCA_963210345.1. Classification (NCBI taxonomy): domain Eukaryota; kingdom Viridiplantae; phylum Streptophyta; class Magnoliopsida; order Fabales; family Fabaceae; genus Inga; species Inga oerstediana. The sequence goes on from OY723400.1 coordinate 77,350,729, forward strand.
GGCCTCAAGGGGGCTTTGATGATGAATTATGGTAGAGCTTGAGGAGGTGTCCATTGACTTGGGGGAACTCCTTTCCAGTAGTCTCATCAAGAAACTCTACTATACCAAATGAATGCACTTTGGTGACAATGAAAGGGCCATACCATTTATCTTTAAGCTTCCCATTCAACAACTTGAATCGAGCCCTATATAACAGCACACGATCACCCACCTTGAAGTCCTTTCTTAAAATCTTATTATCATGAAGCAGCTTGGTCTTTTCTTTGTAAATGCGGGAGCTCTCATAAGTGTCCAATCACATTTCCTCAAGTTCTTGTAGTTGCAACTTTCTTTCTAAACCCGCTTCTTGCATATCCATATTGCATAATTTCACCGCCCAATAGGTTTTGTGCTCCAATTCCACCGGAATATGACATGTTTTCCCATAGATAAGCCGGTAAGGAGACATCCCTATCGATGTCTTGAAAGCGGTTCTATAGGCCCATAGTGCTTCCTCCAACCTTGAGCTCCAATCCTTCCTTGAAGGCTTGACTATCTTTTCCAAAATGTGTTTGATCTCTTGGTTGGAAACTTTTGCTTACCCCTTTATTTGTAGATGATAAGGAGTGGACATTTTGTGGGTTACCCCTAGCTTAGCAAGTAGGTTATCAATAACCCTATTATAAAAGTGGGTACCTCTATCACTCACTATAGCTCTTGGTACTCCAAATCTACAAAAGATGTTAGGTTTGAGAAACTTGGAAACCGTTTGGGTATTATCTTTCCTAGTAGGAATGACTTCTACCCACCTAGAAAGGTAATCTACATCTAGCAAGATGTAGGTAAAGCCGGATGATGGTGGAAAAGGACCCATAAAGTCTATACCCCAAACATCAAATACCTCACAAAAGAGCATGGGTTGTTATGCCATCTCATGCCGCTTACCTAACCCCCCAAACCGTTGGCATTTATCACATGCCTTACAATACAAGTATGCATCCTTAAACAAGGTAGGCTAGTAAAACCCAGCATCTAACACTTTCCTAGAGGTCTTGTTAGCATTGAAATGTCCGCCACAAACCATTGAATGGCAAGCAGAAAGTATGTCTTTGGAATCGGTCTCTGGAATGCACCTCCTGATCACTTGATCATTGCATAGTCTCCACAAATATGGCTCATCCCAAATGTAGTGTTCAGCTTCCCGTTTAAGTTTCTGAGCCTGAAAGGGAGACAAATGCCCAGGGATTAGACCGATCACAATATAGTTAACAAGATTACCAAACCAAGGAACATAAACAGAGATAGACATAAGAGATGAATCAGGAAAGTCATCACAAACAAAGTCAGAATCAAATACTCCCCTTGTTCCATCCGGTAGTCTACTTAAATGATCCGCTACAAGGTTCGCAGTTCCAGGCCTATCCTTAATGCTAATATCGAACTCTTGTAGCAACAACATCCATCTAATGAGCCTTGGTTTCGATTGAGGCTTGGTGAAGAGAAACTTCACAACTACATGATCTGTATACACAACCACTTTGGAATTGATCAAGTATCGTCTGAACTTATCTAATACAAATATCACAGCAAACAGTTCTTTTTCAGTGGTTGTGTAATTCCTTTGTGCACTATCCAAGGTTTTGGATGCATAGGCAATCACATGGGACAACTTACTATGCTTTTGTCCTAGCATGACCCTCACAGCAGAATTGGAGGCATCACATGCTAATTCAAAAGGTAAGGTCTAATCTGGTGCACTTAAGATAGGAGGAGAAATCAAATGTGCTTTCAATTCATCAAATGCTTGTTTACAAGGACTATCAAAGACAAAATCAACATCCTTTTGCAATAGTTTGGATAATGGTAGAGCTATTTTACTAAAATCTTTTATGAATCATCGGTAAAAACCCACATGCCCTAAGAAAGAACTAAGTGCTTTAACACTAGTAGGGTAAGGCAAGGAGGAAATCACCTCAATCTTAGCTTTATCAACTTCAATGCCCTTGCTAGATATCAAATGACCAAGTACTATTCCATGATCAACCATGAAATTGCACTTCTTATAATTCAAAATCAAGTTTTTCTCAAGCAAATCCTTTACTTTGACAAGCAAATCCTCAATGATACCTTGTGGTTCCCTAGTGGTCCTATCAGCTAGTTAGAGAACCACACTAGTCCTCTTAAGCTCCTTGACACCAAGAGATTTAAAAATGGCACTAGGCATGACATTAATGGCTGCACCTAAGTCTAACAAGGCTTGAGTTACATGCACATTACCTATGGTACAAGGTATAGTGAATGAGCAGGGATCCTTGCACTTAACAGGGATTTGGAGTTTGAATAGGGCAGACACATTAGAGCTAACTTGGACTCTCTCATTAGGCTTAAACTTCCTCTTGTTAGTACAAAGCTCTTTCAAGAATTTGCAATAGCTAGGCATAGACTTAACCAATTGGAAGAAAGGAACATTGATATGCAACTTACTAAACAAATCATACATTTCTTTTTCAGTTTGTTCCTCATGCATTTTCTTGCCTTGAAAGTAAGCTTTAGGGAAAGGGAGTTGAGAAATTTTTACCTCCTTACCATTAGCATTGGATAAGGTGCCTTGCTTGCTTGACTCGCCTTCCTCAAAAGTGCTTCTTTCCTTAGAGCCAACCTCTATCAGAAGTGGTTGTTGTTCCACTTAAGGTTGCTCAACCACTTTGTCTTTCTTTTTGTCAAGAATAGCCTTCTCTTTATAGCTCTCAGAATCAGGAAGCTTCATTGGGCTCAAGGGTGGACTTTCAACTTCTATCTCCTCATCCACCTCATTGTCAATCTCTTCAGGGAAGTGCACCTTCTTGCCACTCCTCTACTTAATAGCATTCAAGGACTTGGGATTGATGATTGTGTTTGAAGGAATGGAACCACTAGTCTTAGCATGCACATCACTCAAAGAATTGGAGAGTTGACTTAAGTGGGATTGCACAGTGTCATTCTTCAACTCCAACTCTTCTAACTTCTTGAATACATGAGATAGTTGAGTTCTATCACTTGCTCTATCACTTTTGAGCTTTTATAGAGTTGAGCCAATAGAAGAGAATTAACTCTTATTCAAAGCTTTTTCTTCCATTATCCGGTTGTCAATACTAATAAGTCGAGCGGCTATGCTCTTCAACAATTGATTATTCTCATCACCTTTAGACTCTTGAAGTGACACCATTTGCCCACGGTTTGACCCATATGATTGGACTTGATGAGATGATCCTTCTTGATTCCTCCAACCAAAACTAGGGTTAGGTCTTCTTTGTTCATTGTAGGTAGTAGTGTTAGAGTCCCATCTTTGTTGATTAGGCCTTCCTTGGTACATAGCATTAACTTCCTCATGAAGATTGAGGCATACACTTGAAATGTGCATAACTGAACCACAAGATTCACAACTAGGTGCAACAAAAGCTTTTGAAGTAGGAGAAGAAGGTGCTTGGTGGATACTCAAATGATGAAGCTCAGATGTGATGAGAGAAAGTTGTGAGGTGATTGTATCCATCTTTGACTCAAGTGAAAGCATCCTTTGGTTGGATCCTATATCACATACTCCTCTAATCTCTCACATATTGTATTGTCGAGTATTTCGAGCTCTTCTTTTAATTTAAGCCCACGCTTCCTCAGCAATACAATCTTCTAAAGAACCCCCAGCTGAAGCATCAAGAATGCCCTTCTCATTAGGTAGAAGACCATCATGAAAATACTGAATCAACTGTTCATCAATGATTTGATGATGTGGACACTTGGCCAAAAGCTCTTGAAAGCGAATCCAATACTCATAAAAGGATTCCAATGGATATTACTTGATAGAGTATATCTCCTTCTTAAGTACAGCAATCCTAGCATCGGGAAAGTATTTGTCCAAAAATGCTTTCTTCAAGTTAGCCCATGAATGAAGGGCATCATTAGCATGCGTCTGAAGCATCATGTACCACTCTTTCGCCTTTCCCTCCAAAGTGAAATAGAACACTTTCAATTGCACATCTTCAAGGCGAGCACCAATAGGCTTCATGTTCGAGCAAGCTAAGTGTAGTGCATTGAGATGACTATGAGGGTCTTCCTTGTCAAGTCCATGAAAATGAGGTAGTGCAGCAAGCAAAGGACCCTTAAGCTCAAAATTAACCTTAAGGTTAGGGCATGCAATGTTGAAAGGATCATAAGTGACATCTGATCTTGTCATATCCCTTATAGTTCTCCTTGGGGGTGGATTTGGACCATTTCCTGCCATAGTTGTACCTTGAGAAACATAATCACTTAAGTCAATGACAAATTCAAAATTAGAAGAATGATCAAATGCTCTCTCAAGTTGGTCAGACATACAAAGCTAGCAAGCAAGCAATGGATCCATGAAATGTCAAAATTATCTTGCACACAAGCTCAAGCAAAAAGGTATGAAGTGGGAAGAGTGCAAGTGTATGTGAGTGTGTATGATATGTATGGACAAGTATGAATGCTCACAACCCAAATGGAAAAGGTATATCATCAAAATTGTGACTTGGAGATTGGAATCATGCACCAAATGGCATCAAAAGCAAGGTATCAACAAGCAATCTGAATGCAATGAAACCAATAAGCAGCAACCAAGCACAAACTAAGTGAATTCAAGTGAGAAATGCAAAAATGCAAATGCAAAAGCAAAGAAAATTAAGATATTTGGTTGGTTTTCTAAAAAATTTTAATGCAAGACACTCTACAAACCTAGAAAAACTATGAAAAGTGTTAAAAACCTATGAAGAACAAAAATGAAATAAAACCTAATAGGCTCACAAGCAAACCCCGATCAATCTAAACCAATTGACACTTAGTAGACCAAAGGAGTCAAAATTGACTCCCCGCCAACGGCGCCATTGATTTGACACAACCTTAGCCGCCTCAGGGTCAAATCACAAATTACCATGAATTAAATGTAATATAGTGCAAACAACTCGGGATCGTTCTCTTATCAAGGAGCCATTTATTTTCACTACCCTAGGAAAATCTAAGTGTTATAAACATGGTTAGAAAGGGGATTTCTGAAATTGGTTTTTCTAGACATTAAAATTTATGAAAATAAAACTATTCCTAATTTTTTTTGTATTATGGAAAATAATAAAGAAATGATTTGGATTAAAAAGGGATAATATGATAAAATGAATCTTCGTGATGAAGAAAGTGGCAATCCTTGCTAAACAAATCATAGGAGTTCAAATTTCATTAAGTCTCAAGAACAACCTCAAGATAGCACTTGAGTCCAATATTCCCAATTAATAGTAGCTCATACAAACATAGCTAACTACTATCTCTTGAGATATTGTTTGAACCCACTTAATGTGCAATTAAAATTGGAGTGATGCAAATTGTTCTTCTCAATGAGAATGTTCTAACGAACCATTCAAGAGCTAAAATCAACTATGATTACCAATCAATAACATGATAGCAAGCATAATTTCATCAAGCACATCAAAAGATATATATCAAAATGAACATCAAGATACATCATCCAATTAAAACTACAATGATCAATCCACATGGATACATAACAGCAATCCAAGTCTTAAAACCACACAATGATTAACTTAAACAAGGAAATCAAATATATAGTCTAAGCATAAGACTGAATCAAAGAACTCCCCTATGTAAGCACAATTGCTCAAGCCACAATTCCTCAGCACCAAGACCCAAATTAATTAGCTTCTCATTCTACTAAATCTTGAGAAAGATTCTTCAAAGAAATAGCAACCCATGAGATAGAGAAATGCCAATCTGAATCTAAAAATGGAGAATCTGAGATGGGAAGCTAGTAGTGATGATTTCCAGACTGTGGCTTATGGCAATAGAAATTGATGGTGGAGGTTAATGAGGAGAGTGGTGGTCGGTGGTGTATGGCAGTGAAGAAGAAGAAATAGAGGTAGATATGGTGATTGTGGTGTGAAGAAGAAAGAGAGACGATGGTAAGAGAAGAAATGGGAGGGGTCAGTGATATTGTGAGAAAAAAAATAGAGGTGGTAGTAAGAACTCACTGTGATCTCCACCAGAAACTGCAGAAGATAAATGGACGATGAAAGAGAGAATAAGAGACAGAGATGACGAGAATGGAGAAGCACAGTGAAGCTTCCTCTTTCTCTGATAGTGGTACTGAATCTGAGAATGGTGGTGGTTAGTTGAGGAGCAGGACAGTGCTGGTAGTCGACCGGTGGTGGTGCTGTGACGTCGGTGGTGGCGGGCGAAGCTTGACGGAGGAGGTGGAGGAAACGGTGGTGTGAGATAGTCAGAAACTCACCTCCGTCCCTGAACTTTCTCAAACTCAACTCTGATTTCAGCCTCTGGTCCTCCCGTCTCCACTCCCAGCTGGTTCCGACTGTGATGATGGCGGAGATTGACTCCGTAGAAGGTGGTGGTGCTATAATCTCAGCTCTCAGGTCTCCTTCCCCATGCTCTTGCGGCGCCTCTCTATCCCCAAACTCTCAGCTCGTCTCTCTTCGCTACTGTCTAATTCCCTTTTTTTTCTTTTCCTCTCGGGTCCTGCATGTCTGACTCCCCATGTCCACCAAAGCCTCCCAAATCGGGTCCAAGTTTCGGATCCTTATTTCAGTCCCAGCTGCGGCCCACACCAGTATCTCACTACAGTTGGGTTTGTTTCTTTTGTTTATATTGGCCTCTTTCCTTTCTTTTTCTTGGGCCTCCAGATTTCAGCTTGCCTCTATTATTTTTTATTTGTTTGTCTTTCTTTTCAATTGGCCCAATAATTTGAACCTCTAAAATCCTTAATTTCCTTCTTTAATACCTACAACGCAAAATTAAGCACAAGGTAGCATCAAAAGTTCAAGGGACAATTATATAAAAATAATTAATAAAACACCTTACCATAGGCTCTCAAAGTATTAGGGCCCGTTTGGTTAGATTGCATTGTTACCTACAATGCAGTGCAGTGCAATGTAATGAAAATGCAATGCAATACTGATTACATGAATCATGTTTGGTACGCTTTTTAAAATAGGCTGCAATGAGTTATTTTATAATAATGTTCCAAAATTAAGATATTTTTAAAAGACCACTTTACCCTTTATAATAATTCATAGCCCCATGCCCACTTTCTTCAACAATTAGCTTGAACCCTATTGTCAGCCACCATTCCTCTCACATAGGCGGAGGATGAGCGGAGGGGATGATGACGGCGGAGGACGAGAACGTCTGAGGGGGGCGAGCACGGTGCAGAGGAACTATCGTTACTTCTGTCTGTTCGTATCTTCAGTGACTATTCTATGCGTATAAACGCTGGAGGCAAAGAGGTCAAGAAAAAATTCAAGTGTTGAAAAAGATTCATAAGAAAATTAAGGCAACGGTGGGGCCAAAAGAATGATAATTAAGAAGACATTTGTAGGTTTACAGGATGAAACATTTGTTCGGATACGTGTCTTTATTTGTTTGGATTTTCCAAAATTATGCTTTAATTACAATATGGGCTGTTGCTTTCGGTCTTTTGCTCTCTCTCAACATTGTTCTGCTCTCAAGTCTCGACGTTAGGGCTTCTGAGAAGAAAAAAAACATGATGATAGCCTGTTTTTAATTATTTCTTTGGTGAAAGTAAATCCTGTCTTTTTATTATATTAGTAGGGTCAAAATTGAGATTTCATTAATGATTACAAGCCTGCAATGAGTTTTCATAGGGGTCTCCCTATGTATGGAGATTACCAAAAAATATGCAATCTGTTTTACAATTATAATCTACATTACCATTAATAAGCCCAACCAAACAGGCCACCAATGGTAATGCAATCAAGATTACCATCACAGGTGTGCAATGCAATCTAACCAAACGGGCCCTTAGTGTTTCACTCATCTCACCTCATTGGGATAATTTCAGTCTAGCTCACTTAGTTAACACCTTACCATAGGCTTGTAACAACTCTAATATCTCCACTACTAATAGCAATAAATGTAATGAATCAAGAGGACTTAAATGGCTTCTAATGTTGGATGAAGGCTAGATGAAATGAATTGATTGGAAAAAGGAATAGTTAATATGCAAGTCAAAGTTAAAAAGCAAGTTCATAGCATTTAAATATTTGTGGGGCTGGGCCCTACTTATGTATACATGACGATGATGTGATTATATTGTTCATTAATTTGTGCATACCTTGGCGCATGACTGATTTGACACAACCTTAGCCGACTCAGGGTCAAATCACAAATTACCACGAATTAAATGCAATATAGTGCAAATAACTCGGGATCGTTCTCTCATCAAGGAGCCATTTATTTTCACTACCCTAGGAAAATCTAAGTGTTATAAACATGGTTAGAAAGGGGATTTCTGAAATTGGTTTTTCTAGACATTAAAATTTATGAAAATAAAACTATTCCTAATTTTTTTTTGTATTATGGAAAATAATAAAGAAATGATTTGGATTAAAAAGGGATAATATGATAAAATGAATCTTCGTGATAAAGAAAGCGGCAATCCTTGCTAAACAAATCATAGGAGTTCAAATTTCATTAAGTCTCAAGAACAACCTCAAGATAGCACTTGAGTCCAATATTCCCAATTAATAGTAGCTCATACAAACATAGCTAACTACTATCTCTTGAGATATTGTTTGAACCCACTTAATGTGCAATTAAAATTGGAGTGATGCAAATTGTTCTTCTCAATGAGAATGTTCTAACGAACCATTCAAGAGCTAAAATCAACTATGATTACCAATCAATAACATGATAGCAAGCATAATTTCATCAAGCACATCAAAAGATATATATCAAAATGAACATCAAGATACATCATCCAATTAAAACTACAATGATCAATCCACATGGATACATAACAGCAATCCAAGTCTTAAAACCACACAATGATTAACTTAAACAAGGAAATCAAATATATAGTCTAAGCATAAGACTGAATCAAAGAACTCCCCTATGTAAGCACAATTGCTCAAGCCACAATTCCTCAGCACCAAGACCCAAATTAATTAGCTTCTCATTCTACTAAATCTTGAGAAAGATTCTTCAAAGAAATAGCAACCCATGAGATAGAGAAATGCCAATCTGAATCTAAAAATGGAGAATCTGAGATGGGAAGCTAGTAGTGATGATTTCCAGACTGTGGCTTATGGCAATAGAAATTGATGGTGGAGGTTAATGAGGAAAGTGGTGGTCGGTGGTGTATGGCAGTGAAGAAGAAGAAATAGAGGTAGACATGGTGATTGTGGTGTGAAGAAGAAAGAGAGACGATGGTAAGAGAAGAAATGGGAGAGGTCAATGATATTGTGAGAAAAAAAATAGAGGTGGTAGTAAGAACTCACTGTGATCTCCACCGGAAACTGGAGAAGATCAATGGACTATGAAAGAGAGAATAAGAGACAGAGATGACGAGAATGGCGAATCACAGGGAAGCTTCCTCTTTCTCTGACAGCAGTACTGAATCCGAGAATGGTGGTGGTTAGTTGAGGAGCAGGACAGTGCTGGTAGTCGACCGGTGGTGGTGCTGTGACGTCGGTGGTGGAGGGCGAAGCTTGACGGAGGAGGTGGAGGAAACGGTGGTGTGAGATAGTCAGGAACTCACCTCCGTCCCTCAACTTTCTCAAACTCAACTCTGATTTCTGCCTCTGGTCCTCCCGTCTCCACTCCCAGCTGGTTCCAACTGTGATGATGGCGGAGATTGACTCCGTAGAAGGTGGTGGTGCTGTAATCTCAGCTCTCAGGTCTCCTTTCCCATGTTCTTGCGGCGCCTCTCTATCCCCAAACTCTCAGCTCGTCTCTCTTCGCTACTGTCTAATTCCCCTTTTTTTCTTTTCCTCTCGGGTCCTGCATGTCCGACTCCCCATGTCCACCAAAGCCTCCCAAATCGGGTCCAAGTTTCGGATCCTTATTTCAGTCCCAGCTGCGGCCCACACCAGTATCTCACTGCAGTTGGATCTGTTTCTTTTTTTTATATTGGCCTCTTTCCTTTCTTTTTCTTGGGCCTCCAGATTTCAGCTTGCCTCTATTATTTTTTATTTGTTTGTCTTTCTTTCCAATTGGCCCAATAATTTGAACCTCCAAAATCCTTAATTTTCTTCTTTAATACTTACAATGCAAAATTAAGCACAAGGTAGGATCAAAAGTTCAAGGGACAATTGTATAAAAATAATTAATAAATTGTGACCATTTTACCCCTAATTATCATTAATTCAAAACAATTATCCCTAACCCAAATTAATATTTAATAATGCAATAATGTTCTAGGAAATACATTAAAATCCCAAATTAATCCTGGAAAATTCATATAAAAATATGGTTTAATCAATGACATATTTACTTTTCGCATTTTCTATGAACGATATTATGTCTCTACGGGGATTCTTCGAAATCTCACCCTATTTTTAAACAAATACCTCAGCGGGTACCAGTGGGGCAAAGGGAAAAGATGTAGACGCCGGAAAGTGAACGGCACGTGTCTCGAGGTGAGGACAAGATCGTGGTCATAATTAGTCTATTTCATGATATTTTGGTGAAATTTATTAATATTAAAATTTCCGTTGTATTTTCTGTTTTTCGTTGACGAACGACGTTGGGATTGTAAACGAATATTTTATCAGTATAATTGTACTTTTCTGTATGCCCATTGAATTACGTCTTTATTACTCTTCGATTATCGAAATGTAAACGGGTGTTGACACTTAGTTTATTACAAGTCTTATTTTGTTTTACAAGCTATTTTTCTTAATTTATAAAAAAAGTCTTTCGTGATTAAAAAGGGAAACTTGTACAATTTAAAACACACCTATCCTAAAAAAAAATTAATAAATAGGCTTGTTAAGTATTTTTTTAATATATATATATATATATATATATATATGAGCTTGTTAAGTTTATGGTGGGTGTTATTATTCACTTCACAATTTGTCTTGCCTAATGACTAATTTTCCATGTTTTGAAAACCAAATTAGACTGGTTGGTCTGAGCCGGTACCCCGGTTTGACCGGTTTAATGTTAAAAAATAAATTAATTTGATTTTTTAATATTTTATTCAGAATTTCATATAAATAACCCTGAAATCTTTAATTCCTCACCGGTTTAGCCTCGGGTTAGCCCCGGTTTAACTCCGATCTAACCCAATACCTCAGTTGGTTTAGTGGCTGGTTCGGGTTTCAGAACCTTGCTAATTTTGGAGTTGCAGCATTTGATTTTTAAAACCTTGACTTTTCTATTTTTGAACATAAAACTCTCTTCTATTATCACCTACTATATATTAAGGATGAGCATGGATTAGACCGTATCAGGTTTGACATCAACTCGAGGTTTGGTCAAGAGAGGACCTTGAGTTGTACAATGCCACTTGTAGTCTAGTCTGGTACAACACCAACCTGAGGTAGGGTTGGACCAGACAGGGTCTGGTGGCTTGTCCAAGTAGTCCAAGATCTAAATTCAAGGTCTTTTTTATTTTTGTTTTTTCCTTTTTGGAAGATAAAATTTGAATCTATTAAACACAATTAGGACCATAAAAATACCTATAACTATATGAAACACGTCACATAAAATTAAAACATAATAAATCTATGAGAATATCCAACAACATTCAACAATAACAAAAAATATGTTGGAAAAAAAGATTTAAACATGATAAATACAATTAAGATAATAAAAGTACCTATAATCATATAAAAATCATCATAAAAAAATAAAAATTAATTATAAATCCTTAAAAAAAACTTCAAAAACATTAAATAAAAATAAAAAGTAACATCTAAAATATAAAAATGTTTCTAAAAAATTGACCTAGACCAGACCAGACTAGTTCAAGTGGTATGGTACCTGGTCTAGAACCTGGTCCAACCTGACTAGTCAGTCTGGTCCGATTTAATTATGTTGCTTATTTGGATTGGATCGGACTGGACCGGACCGAATCACCAGGTTTTTACTCATCCCTACTATACATGCTAAAAAATTGACGCAGGAAAGTAGAAAGAGAACAGAGAAAGAGCGGGAGAAAGAGACCAACAAGCTGTTTATCGAGGTGGTAAGCGGCCTTGCCCATGTAAGAAAGAGAACACAAGTTCAAATCTCGAAAAGTGTATTTGTTGGAAGAGATAAAAACTCTTTACGCTATAAGCCTTGGAGGTGAAAATCCTCCATATTATTGGGAAAAAAAAAAGAGAGGGAGAGAGAAGAAGAGAGAGAAACAGAGATTTAGAAAGGAGAGAAATTCAAAGAGAAAAGAAATTGTTGTTATTTAATTATTTAAGCTTACCAAATAATATGTTGAGAGCTATTAATAGCCTCAACTCTAATCCTAGAATTTAATGGTATAAGGTTTTAATAATGAAAAAAAATAATAATTAAAATAAATGACTCCAAAAGCCTTGTAACCTAGTAGCCCATATAAGTGGTAGATCACCAATTCGATCATGTCTATAACTCAAGCCGTTAGTATATGCCCTTGAAACTAAAAAAAGTGACAATAATTAACATAAGTGACAATAATAATTGAAATAAATAGTGATAATCTTCATATTTTCTTGGTAGCTTTATGATTTTTGTTGTGATTCCCATAAAAAAACATAATTATAATGCTCCATGAAATCTTTATTTATTGTGGAAAATGCTCCTAAACAATTTCAATTTTAATGGTCAAATTATTTTGAAGTAATTATTATCCTTCCATCCCTATATATAATGTCCCTTTTTATTAATACACAAAAGAAAGACCTTGTTTAAGTTTGTCTCAATAATAAATTCACTTTTATTTATTTTGCTCTTAATTAATCTCATGTCACATTAATTACTTTCTCATATTGTACATTTTCTTTCATCATTTGCTCATTATTACTCTCTTTTACTCATTCATAAATTGGAGCATTTTTGGGAAAAAATTATATTCTCTATTTATTTATTTCTTTTAACTAATTTTAACTGTTTTTTATAATTTCACAATTTGGTTGAAAAGACTTTATATATAAGGAAAAAGATATATATTTATCATTTGAACTGGTAGAAATATTAACACTTGTAAATAACAGAGAGGTGATCTGGTAGAAATATGACATATCAAATTTTGAGTGAAAAGACTTATGCCCTTCTCTTTCTCCTCTCTATTTTTCACTATTTCTTCTCTCTCCTTTTTCTCTCTATTTCCTTCCCCGCCAACATCCACGTCCGCCACCCACCTCCATTGCTCATTGCCTCTCCATCCAGTATCCCTTCTACCTCATCATCTCCCTTCCTCGATCTGCCATCCAGTCAATCTGCCGAAGAAGAAGAAGAAGCTGATGATCTGTCTGCCTTGAGCGTCGTTCTATCTCATCTTCTCCCTTCCTCAATCTGTCATTCAATCGATCTTCTTGGCATTTACCTTGAGCTCGTTGCTGGGATCGTTGAATATGAACCGCCAAAGACGTCGAGCACAACACCATAATTCTACTACTCCCTCCGATTCTAAAAAAAAGATAAAGTTGACTTTTATTAAGAGATTAAGGAAGCTAATTAAATTACTTTAGAGTATTTTTATTTTTATTTTTTTTCCTCCAAACTAATTAGTTTGACTAATAAACTAATATATAATATAAGAATATACAATATATAATAAGATTAAGTAACTTATTTAGCTTCCTTAATGTATGTTTGACATCACTTATTTTTGGGTAATAAGTCCTTATTACGTAAGACGAGATAAAACTCCTCTCACATACTTACCTCATATATCGTAAATCACGATTTATAAGCACTTATAAGTTAAAAGTAAGCTATCCCAAATGAGCACTTAATCTATCAAAAAAAAGTTAACTCTGTCTTATATTTAGGACCGAAAAGAGTATGTTTTTCCTTGGTTTCTTTTGTTGCTGGTGTCTTTGGAATGTAGTCTTCATTCTCAGTTTCTTCTTTTTGACGACAGCTAGAAACTGTGGCTCCCCCTTCAACAAACGAGGGGGAGAAGGACGCATTTTGCAGTTCCAAATGAAGCTCACAAAGTGCCTGAGCCATGCTCAAAGTCCACAACCACCTGAATTTTTCTGTTTGTTAGTTTAACATTTCTGAAGAGATTGGAGTCAAGTAATCGCTATTGGAGTACAAGACGAAGTGCCATGATTCAGAAATTTCATAAAAAGATGGACAGTGATTTTTTTTCAGATTTAAATCCTCCGAAATTAGAAGTTTGTAAAGTTTCTATCAAGTAAGAAAGATAGAGAAGATAAGAGGCAACTTCCATATATATACTTCCTCACTCTAGGATCACAACATATCTTTCATCTCAGAAAGCACTTCAACTTCAGGATCTAAATCAGATTTTATTCCCACTGTTTAGAGCTATAAATAATTAAGGAAATCTGTGTTTTGTTAAAAAGAACCCCAGAAGCAAGATATAAAATGACTTGGAGAATAAGCTTTGATATCTTCATTTGAAACGCTTGTAAAGCTATAAATTATTCCCACTTGTTTATGGGGTTGTGGTTGGGTTTTTGTTTGTGTTTTGGTAATTGCTATTATATGAAGTTGTCAATACTTCTATCACGTGTTGTTGACAATTTGAGTATGAGCAATGACCATTTAAGTATAACAATCAGCAACTATCTCATTTTGGTGTCGTTGACCACTTGAATATAGGCAATAACAATTTAAGTATAATAATTAGTAACTTGGATTTAGAGATTGACAACTTGAGAAGCTCAAGTTATTATTTCCTATACTTAAGTTATAAATTGCCTATACTCAAGTTGTTAATGACTCAAAATTGAGATAGTTGCTAATTGCTCTACTCAAGTTATTATTATCTATACTAAAGTTGTTAACAACTATCAGGCGTCAATGATAAATTTAGTATAGACAATGATAACTTAAGAATAACAATTATAAATTTAAGTATATACATTAACAACTTAAGAGCTCAAGTTGTCAATATATATATATATATATATATCAAAGTAATTAATCACATTATTGAAGTTGTCACTAGAGCTCCCGCCATCAGAACCAGAGCTTTGACAACAGCCAGGCGGGAGGGGTAGGACCTACAATGGTGCTCCGATGATATGCCATTTTCTTTCTTTTTATTTAAGAAATTGAGAGCTATTAAGGTAAATCACTAATATTTTAAAATCCTAATTTAATCCTTTATTACCTCTTTGTCATTTATAAGTGCAAACAGATCTTTTGAGGTTTTGAAAGTTTAAATGATATTTATATATGTTTTTTCCGTACATATACATATACATAAATATAAATACACACACCATATATATATATATATATATATATATATGAACGGATGGAGTATTTCTTACTTGACATCTCATGTTTTTTATTTAAAAAAAAAAAAAAAATCACCAATGGGCATGAAACAGTGGTCAATGTCGGATCCCGAATAACCGACCCGTCTACCTGAACTACCGTCACCTGTTCTCACTCACCCCGCATTGAAATCTCCGTCCTCCAAAGGCAGACGGTTTCTTGTTCCCTTTGGTTCTCTCGCCTATGACACTTAGATCGATAAATGCATTGACACCTATAAAACTTCCAAGACCACGCTCAGTGAAGCTCAACAATGGCGACATCTACTTTGTCCAACGTCCTTCTCTCTCCTGCTCGCCCAAATTCTCATCCTTCCACTTCGCATCGTCCCAAATTCTCAGCTCTCAGATTTTCGAATTCGGGATCTCTGTCGATTGTGGCCAACCCTCTGAGGATGACGGCAGGCAACAGACGATTCACGGCGTTTTGTTCTTCGGATGCTGCGAATGGTCCCAAAGAAGATGATAAGCCCATTGAATTAAGTAGGCATTCTCTTCCTCTTCTGCTTTTCAGGAATAAATAAATAAATCCTACACTTTCTTATCTTGCTTATCAACTTTCTTTTCTGGTTCTTCTGCTTCAGAATATCCAGCATTTCCGACGGTTTTGGATATCAATCAGATTCGTGACATTTTGCCCCACAGGTGACTGAAATGTTTGGTTTTCTGGCATTCCTTTTATGGTTGTTCTTTTATACTAAAACCATATTTTGGTTATCCAAACAAACTTTTGTATACTTTAAGCTCTGAACTGAAAGCTTTACCTCGTTTCATAGCCTTACAGTATTTGATCCCCTCTAGATTGCACAGTATTATTCTAGTACCTATTGAATGATGCGTTGGAACGAAATTGTACTCGTTAGTATCAAGGTAATAAAAAGAATTTATGAAGGACTTGGCTGATAATGGGTCATATTTGAGGTTCTAAATGGGATTTTGGTCTTTTTTTGGTTAGAGCCAGAAAGCCAGGTCTTGTTGTGACTTGCCCCTGATGTTCTTTGTTTTCTGTGGTTGTGCTTTAGGTTTCCGTTCCTTTTAGTGGATAGAGTGATTGAATACAATCCTGGAGTTTCTGCCGTGGCTATAAAGAATGTAACAATAAATGACAACTTTTTCCCTGGGCAT
The DNA here is from genome assembly GCA_963210345.1 of Inga oerstediana. Taxonomy (NCBI): domain Eukaryota; kingdom Viridiplantae; phylum Streptophyta; class Magnoliopsida; order Fabales; family Fabaceae; genus Inga; species Inga oerstediana. The sequence continues at coordinate 77,367,102 of OY723400.1, forward strand.
TTCCCTGAAAGGCCGATTATGCCTGGTGTTCTCATGGTTGAGGTAAAAATGATGCTGGCGATGATTCTTTTCTTGCATATCTATTTTTATTGATATTTTTTTATTTATTATATTAGGGCTATTATTGAGATTCTTTTCTTGCATAGTTTTACGTCCAATCAAAGCTTTTTAATAAATTAAAAGAAATGCTACGCTTAGTCACCATGATCAGTTTATTAGGGTTTTGTAAAAGTGCATTTCTGAGATTAGTTGGGGAAAATATTGGTTTGTAATTGTATAACATTCAAGGCCACACTATCTACTTATGTTTTTGGATTTGAATATCTATGGAGTTTTAGATTGATTTGGATCCCATCATTTATCTTTGCATCATAGGCATGCAATGATGGATGTACTTAATAATTGAAACATAGTATGTACCTGGCATTAGTCCTAGATAGCTAGCATCACAAGTTCAATCTGGATACTCTCTCTTTTCTTCCCCCTTATCTAGGGTGAGAGATAGTAATAGAAATCATTATGGGGTCTTCTCCTAAAAGATTATGCCACTATTATAATTGGTTCTGTGGCATGGTATGAGAACAGGTTTCCTTGAAACTGCAACTTGTTCTTGATCATACATAAGAAAGGTTGATCCTGGATCTGGATCATTGCCGATGTTTTTGAAATCAAGATCCTATATATTGGACTCTTTAAATGCAGAACAATGTTGGAAAGTGCTACAAGTGTCTTTGAATCAACATATAGTTTGTGACAGTCTAACAGAAGTACAGAAAATTTGTTGTGGGATGTAAACTGTCTTGGTAATTTATCGTAACAAGACTCATACGATTTCATTTCAAAGAAACTAAGTTCAAAAATTGCAACCTACAAATTTTGTTTTCACGGTAAACCCATGAAAATGTAATTTGGGGGTCCTGCAAACCCAAGTTCAGAACTTGTAAGTTAGGAAAGGTCAACTTTCTGCAAATTAGTGTACAAGCCACTTCTATGGGATTACCTCTTAGCACGCTTTGCAGAAAATGCATATTTTTTCACAGCTCTTGCAGCAGAGCTTTCACTTTTTGCCTCCAATATTTTCTAGAGTTCTTGCGGGCCTCATTGTCACATTCTCTTTGTAGTTACTGCCTTCAAATCTACAAGGTCCGTAATAGAAACCACTTGCCAGGCCCCCTAAACCTACTGATGCCTGAAATTGTTGAAGAGAGTTTCTTCCTCTTCTTAATAATAATTATAATACCAATTCTGAATTACCTAAGCACAGCTTGGTTTAGGGAAAAAAGCTCTGTGTCTGCTCTTGCAGTTGCCATCCATAAAGGTCAGAATAATCTGTGCCTGAACTTGGAAAAGTTTACATACTGAGCAGATTGCAAGTGGTCATCTTCGTGGCAAAATATATAATCTGGCATCATGCCTTGTCTTTAGAAGCTTATCGTTTTTTAATCAATGATATGTACATGATTAGTTTAATCTTGAGAAATTTCTTAGGTAGATCCATAAGTAAGAACATTTCATTTGGTGAATTATACTAGAAAGTATACTTAACATGTTTACATGTCTCTATAAGTTAACATCTCTCTTTTGAAAATCATTCCATTTTAAAATAGTTTTTTATGATTTTTTTATATCCTCAGACATATCTCATGTGACATAATTAGAGTTTAAATTAAAGAAGCGTTTTTTATTGAGAACATTTTTCACCATTGTCCATATTAGGAGTGTATCTCTTGCTTCAGATCTGATAAGAAAGCGCGATATAGAACTCCCTTACGTAACATGCCTTGAAAGAGTTAATTAAGTTGAGTGTTATTTTGGTGCAGGCAATGGCACAAGTTGGTGGCTTGGTCATGTTGCAACCTGAAGTGGGAGGTTCTCGTGAAAATTTCTTTTTTGCTGGAATAGACAAAGTCAGGTTTAGGAAGCCAGTGATTGCAGGAGATACCTTGGTTATGAGAATGACACTTGTTAAGCTGCAAAAGCGATTTGGGATAGCAAAGATGGAAGGGAAGGCATATGTGGGAGGTGAAGTTGTATGTGAGGGTGAGTTCTTGATGGCTACCGGAAGCGGGAGCGAATAAATAAAGATACACTGCCCACTAAACATGGAGCTGATTTTGCTGCATCTCTTTTAGTGCAACTCTTCTGATTTGAGCTTTCTATTTCCATGCATCATCTGAAAATTTTGTGCTTTTTAGGCATTCTTATGGTTTGTTTAATGCTAGATTATCCTTCACATGAACAATTGGACAAGTCCAGACAAGGTTGATGGAAGAAGATAATTTCATTTGACTTTCTTTTCTCTTATTCCGAGCTCTTCAAAGTATTCATCATGGCAACAAGTTATTTGCATGCTCTGTTTTTCCATCTTGGTTGGAACTATACACCTCATTGACCCTTGTGCGTGCAGTGGGAAGAACTTGGGTATACTTTTTTGTGTTCGCCATCAATTTCTTCTATATCACACCCACATTCTGAAGTATTTTTTGAAGAATCAGTTCTGTTGCTATTTTGAAAATAGTGTCCACGCTGCGTGTTTGTTGGCAAGTCTAATAACAAGCACAAATTCTGTCTAAACTATGTTCTCTGGCACAAGCAAAAGCTTATTCCTTTCGAGCCTATTTGGTTGGAGGAGAGGAAATGGAAGGGAATGGAAAATGAGCTCTTCCTTTCATTTGGTTTGAAATTTTGATGGGGAGGGGAGCCAAAATCAGCCTTCCCTTCCCCTCCAAACCCCCTATTTTGCTCCCCTCCAAATCGGGGTTTTTTGGAGGGAAGCCAAATGTTTTGACTAATATGCCCCAATCAATTTTATGATATTCCCATCAGTGCCCTTAAGGGGAAAAGAGGTAAAAACAGTAGCTTTCTCCGATCAAAATGGTTCCTCTGCCTTTGTGAAAAAGCGGGAGGTCATTGGCCTCGTACTCTTGGCTTTTCTCTTCTCTCGTGTCCTTCTGATAGCATCGGCAGTGAAAATGATAAGGAGGTGGTGAGTCATTGATGACAAGGTAGCGATGAAGTTGGAGGATGATGGAGCTGGGGCAGAGAGAGAAGAGACTAGCGATGGTGGTTGAAGAAGAGTGACGGAGGAATCGAAGGTGACAGTTTTGGGGTAGAGAAAATGGAAGATGAATATTGGCCGTTCATTATCCCTATTGCCAATCACTGGATCTTTGCCTTTGATCCTTCCACTTCCATCGCCGCACCAAACCATCAACTTATTTTCTTGGGCTCTGTATATCTTCATTCTTTGGCCAGAAGCTCCGTATATCTTCTTGTGTAGTGAACTTTGCCATTTGATTTTTCATATATATTATTTTATTAATTAAATTAAATTAAAAATATATGCTAAAGCTGATGCAGAAGAAAGAGTAGCATGGAACAAACATTTCTTTTTTAAAAAATATAATTTGTAAATTTAACTTTTTAAAATATATTTATATATTCATCAAAAATTTAAAAAAAAAATCCCCATATCGGTTTCTATGCATCTATTAACAAAAAAGGTTAAAAGGGTAAATTAATTATTATCCTCCCTCCCTTCCCCTTTTAAACTGAACAAGGAATCATTAAAAACCTCATTTCATCCTTCCCTCCAACCAAACAAAACAAAGGAACATTAAAACCTTCCGTCCCCTTCCATCCCTTCCCGTCCCTCTCCTTCCATCCCCTCCCGTCGAACCAAACAGGCGAGAGAGTGAGTAGAGGAGAGAAGCCGAAACCCTTAGGGCTGTGTTCCGTTGTCCAGCTTGGAAGTAACATGTCAGAATGATCAACATGGAACGTAACCACTTTTAATTAGCCTATTTAGTTTCTCCCTCTTTTCAGTCTGAATCCCCTCAACCTTAATTTGGAAAGAGCTACCCCTAATTGCTTTCTCACGGTAGCCTCATCTTACTAGGCTGAACTTGAGTTCATGTGGAATGAACAAGACTAATTTTGGAGTTGGATTTGGAAATGGCTGAATCTGCAAAGAGTAATGACTTTCCTCTAGCTTGCTATGAAAAACACACTCCTCACTAATGATGAACGCATAACGAGAGGAGGAATGGGAATAGAAGGGAGATGTGAACTTTGTGTAACCCCCTGACTTTCAACACGTAATTATAATTCGATAATGCATAATTAAATCGGATTAGAGACCATTGGATATTAAACACGTAATTATAATTCAATAATGCATAATTAAATCGGATTAGAGACCATTGGATACTTTAAACTCATTTTAAACTTCCAGTCTCATAATAGGATTTTCACAAAATCTTTAAAAATCTTTTCCCACCCTGGTCTCAATTTCACTATTCGAATATAATTACCTGTGCAGTTAATATACATTCATTCATATCAGAGTGTATAACCAAATTCCCGGCAACTCTCGGGTTCTATACATATATAACTTGAGGGTTTATAAGTATTCACTAGGGGATTACACAACCAAAATCGAATATAATATTCATATTTCAAAATATACAGTAATCCCAAATTCAAAATGGATAACCACCATCTCCAAACCAAATATACCCCTAAGGGTCCTAATTACTCCAGGTTGGCCTCTTCTCTTTTGAGCCACACGCCCTGTCTGAAATGTTAGTCATAGGAAAAAAAGAGATTCGAGAGAATCCCCGTAGTAACAAACCACTCACACAATGCATAAACACAAAGCATGTACATAAATCACAACCAGCAACAGCAACAGCATATCAATGATACATGGTTTTCACCACAACGACAGCACTCACGGCTGTATACACAATACGACAGATCTCACTATAATCATAATCACGACAGCTTATGTTGTAATCACCATAACGATAGCTTGCGCTGTAAACGACAGCTTACACTATAAACAACAGCTATCACCAGCTGTAACCGCAGCAGCATCAAAGAATCACCACAGAACAGTGATAACACACACATACAGAGCATTACACATAGTATAAGAGAGAGTGTCACTACCTGATCCTTTCCCGACGTTTCTTGGCACTGCGGGCTCACGAGGACGGCAAATATCGAATCCTGTAAACCAAGTTAGGGACAACCCGCAATCTCTTTCCCAAATTCTTGTTTCTATAATACTTTAAGTTGGTTATCATTTGAACTCTTTAGGTGACTATTATAGGTCCAAACATATGCCTAAAGGGTTAGGAGGAACTACCCTGAAGACCCTCATTCTTGGAAGAATTTCTGCATTTTGGGCTGGCTCACTCGAGTGAAAGGAGTCTCACTCGAGTGACACCCCCATCAGCACTCGAGCACAAGCGAGTGAACCTCAGAAAGTGTTTGCCCGAGAGCAAACCCTGTTATATCATACACTCTTACTCGAGCACAAGAGGCTGTACTCGAGCAACGCCCTCAGGTGCACTCGAGCACCAAGAAGTGAGACCCAGTAAGTGACTACCCGAGAGCAACCATAAATTCCCAAGTCTTAAACAAATTTCCTCACTCGAGCATGCCCATGCTCACTAGAGCAGGATCATACCTCACTCGCAAGTCTGGAAGTGTGCTCGCGGTTTCTGCCTGAAGACCTTCCCAAAAACCCAGAGTTTCACATCGTGCTCGAGTGAGTTCCTCCCTTACTCGAGTGATGACTATTAGATGCCAAACCGCAGCAACTGATATGGTTTTCCAGAATTGACCAATTAAGCTCCAAGGGTTCCTAAACTTATACCAATACTCATTCTCATCCAAAACTTCACAACAAACCTATTGGTAACCCAAAACAACCAATCTTTCACTCAAACAACACAATCTCAACTCCAAACCACAAATTCACCAAAACCACCATTTGTCAAAATTCTTCTTTTCAAATCCAATCCAAAATCATTGACATCCATACACTATTTGACATCTATTCCACTACATTACATCACTTAATTCATATCTTCTGAAATCACAAGAAATCAGGGCAAAATCCAGAATTTGCTAAACTAAACCAAAAACCATAACATTTATATCAAACTTCATCAAAAACTCACCTCTTAAGTTTGCTGAACTCAAAACTTTGATTCCTCAACTTTCAATTTCCCTCAAGTTGCCACACACCACCAATCAAAAGTCTGAAAGCATGGAAATAAAGCTCTTGACCATTTAAACAATATCAATGAAGGGTGGTTAGGCATATGAAGTCATTTACTTACCAAAAACTTAAGCTTTTCACTTCCTCTTTCTTTGTTGTCTTCAGTGAAAATGGAGGTGAGAGGAGAGATGAAGGAATGAGTGGATGATAATAATATCTTTCCCTCACACATACACACATAACCGACTAGGAGGAGAGAGGGAAGAGAAAATGGTTTGAAAGTTTGACTTTAATCCAAGGGTCTTTATTTTCCCACTTGGCACTATCTCATTCTTCCTACCATGATTTCATATGAGCTTGCATGCATAGGATTCCACCTCTTGTTCTTTCAATCCTAGCCATTGATCTTGAGTCATTATTATATACAATCACTTAATTCATTTATATTGTCTACAACTCATTACGTTCAAACAAGTTGCTTTTAATGATGTTACACTTCGGTTCAACCAAGTTGCTTTGACATGGTGTTGAAGTTGTAAAGCGAAACACAAATTAGAAGTATGTAGAGCGAAACACAAAATAGTAGGAAGACTAAATAGTTGTGGGAATTAAAGTTGACCAACCACAATATATCAAGATTGCTACTTAAGTGTGGAACAACAAATTTGTCCGCCGACATCAGTTGTAACGTCATTAAGTTCTCAAAACCTAACGAAGATGACGCACCACTTTTGCCCCAAACAACAACAATGGATTAAACCTCCTAATTTTGTTCTCATGTCCCTTAAACACTATAATTAATCTGAAACAAATCCGAAACCCATTCCTATTTCAGCCGCCGTAGGCAGTCGATCTACTACATCAGCTGCCGATTTGTCATTGTCATTGCCATTATCGCCAATGCTTATGTTTTGCCTCATTGGGTTCCACCGTAATCCCGATGTTTCAGGTAATTGATTCAGCAGTCCTCTGTTGCATGGCATTATCCTCAAGTACGCATGATTTCCCATGTCTTGGATCAGTAGGGGTTCACTTCCGTCTCGAGGTAATTTTAGTCTCAGGTTATGGATATTTGCCAAGATCATTTGCATGTATTGGTCTGTGTATGCAGGGTTCATTCTTGATTCCTATTCATTGTTGCTGAAACCCATATCTTTTAGGATCCCCCATACGCACTTGAAAAGGAAGTATCATCTTCCATTCCATCTGTGACACCCAACAGGAACAGGGGATTGTTCTGTTGTAACCAGCCTCGACACGGAAGTGCATGTTACCATTTAAATGTCTTGGACCACAAACGGATATCCATAGTACACTATAACATTCTGGACCTCATAATCAACTTCTATTTCTTCAACTATATCAAGTGGTCCACACCATAGTCGTACGTGTCGTATCTTGTATGCTCTCCATCCTCGAAGGAAACTAAGCATCTGTAACACAAAAGGATAGTGCTCATCCGACATGCCTTTTTTTTGTTTACTGGCAAGTGATATGTAATGCAAGTAATACAGTAATTGAGGGCCACTCTCTTATAATGGGTTATATTTTTCAAAATAGTCGGCTGCTTTTGTTTAAGTTCACAAAAGTAATTCCAATTTCAGTAAATCAAATATATCATGCATGTCCCTTGACTTATCAACTCGTCCAACTCAAACCGGACACATTTCTCAAGTATGTATAATTACTTAGGATATATTTTAGACATTTTATAGTTTTGTGCTTGCTGTGGTTAAAGTGCCCATAAAGTTGTGGTGTTGTCATTAACCTTTTTTGATATATCCTACCTTCCACACGTCTGGTGCTATTCTCCTATTATTTTCATTCTTTTGATGTGTCCTCTTCCTTTTACATAGTCAAAGTAGTCAATCAGGATATATTTAAGACTTTTCATAATTTTGTGATTGCTGTGGTTAAAGTGACCATAAAGTTGTTGTGTTGTCATTAACCTTTTTTGATATATCCTACCTTCCACACGTCTGGTGCTATTCTCCTATTATTTTCATTCTTTTGTGAAGTTCTTTTCCTTTTACATAGTCAAAGTAGTCATTCAAGATATATTTAAGACTTTTCATAATTTTGTGATTGCTGTGGTTAAAGTGTCCATAAAGTTGTTCTGTAGCCATTGTGTTTTTTTCGTATGCCCTACCATCCACGTGATATACTTCTTATTCTTTCAAAGGTTTTGTTAAGTGCTTTCATTTTTATATGGTCAAAGTAGTCTTACCATATATTTAAGCCTTTTTATAGTTTTGTGAATATTGTCGTTAAAGTGTCCATAAAGTTGTTGTCTATCCATTAACCTTTTTTTGTTATATCCTACATTCCACGTCTGGTGCTTTGTGTTGTTCTTTTATTCCAACAGGGTAAGCAGGGAGGAGCATGGATTGTCATTTTCACCATCTGTAGATATATTGTTACAGTGGCCTAATATTGTCAATTCACGAATAAGGTTCATCTTTCAGTAAGTGAGACTAATTGCGTTCAAACCATTCCCTTCACAGTCATCTTTTATAGTTCATCTGGTCAAAGGTGGTGAGTTTCTCTATGAAATTTAATTATGCACCTCTTCAAATGGTTTGCCCAGTTCACAGTCAAAGCAATTAACCATTTGACAGCCAACCTACATATAGAGTCCCTGTAACCTATGCCTTATTTGTTACTTCATTATTTGTAGTCTATTACCCTCTGCTCTTTTTCTTGGTCACTGGATTTAACATTAATCTAGCAATGTTCCCTACCTGGCCCTTAGATTGCTCAAATTAGGATATCTTGTAGGGCTACAAAAAATTAAAATTAGTCAGCACCATAATGCCTACTATTTCCTTTTCCGTTTCCATGAAATTGTTTACCGTCAACCCATATCATGACCTTTCAATATCGTCTGGGGTTTGACTGTATAGGTTCCCTCATATCATGTATGGAAAATTACTTTACAGCTTTGCTTAGCCATGCAGATGTTTGTGTTTAACCTCTGTTCTTCCTGGGTCGGCTTTGTTGACTGTGCCAAACACAAAACAGGTATGTACTCATAGCCCTTTAGCATTGCACCCCTACTATACTTTATCCTTAAACAACATGGAACTCTATGCCCTCTATTCACACTTTCACAGTCATCGTTCCCCGTTGGTGACAAACATGTGAATCAAATTCAAGCTTGACATCCATTTCTTGAACTTCGTCATTCCTTCACATTTTCATCATGCCTTCTATTATCTTTTGGCCCCCAAAATTCAAACTTTCCCGCTCCTTCAACTTCATCCCTTTCCTATAAGTATATTCACATCTGGTCCCCTTGCCTCCATCATCTACTACACATTTCCTTCCCATACATCTTCCATTACATTCTACTTCACTTACCCCCACCATGTCCACCCACTCAATGTTGAGAGAGATCCACGATGGCACTGACATGTGGACTATCATTGTGAAGGTGTTTAGGAAATGGAATGTCTATCAAAAGACAGCTCCGTCTGAGCTGTTTTGATGCTGAGGTTTTGTCACTCATTTTATTTTCCATTTCTACTTCGTTCTATTTATATTACTTTTTCTAAAAATTGTACCTTCTGTCCTTTTTATGTGGTGAACGTGCTCAGATTTGATAACACTTTTCATCTCTTATGCTAACTTACATTCTTAACACAGGGGACAAAGATACAAGCCTCGGTGCTATTGAAGTCTATGCATGCCTAATTTTGCCAGTCTATTTTGGAAGGAAAAACTTATGAATTTGCTAACTTTGTTGTCTCCCCCAACAACTTCAAGTATAGGCTAACCAACCATCCATTTAAGTTAACATTCACCAACTATACATCTATATCTGAAGAAGCAACTTCCCTCCCACCCTGCGCATATTCATTCAAGTCAATCTCTGATATCCTCAACCTTGATGATGAAGAGGATTTTGATTATCTGTTTGGTAATACATTCTATTTTCCAATTCCAATGTTTGCAAGGACCAAGTAAACATGATTTAAAAACCTTTTGTTTATTTCCTTTGTTTGTAAATGTTATAGCATTTGTGAAATCCATTGGTTCCCTAGATGAGCAGCGAAAAGATAATGTCACAAAGTATTGGCTGCGCATGATATTAGCTAATGTGGAGTAATGACTTAAACTTTTCCCTTCATATGTCATCCTTTTTTATCACAAGCTTATAACGATCCCACATTTTCCTTGACAGTGAGAATGAAATAGAATGCGTTCTGTTCGATCAAAGTGCTTCTGATGCTTTCACGGCTCAGCTGGAGAATCATGACACTCCTGTTGTTGTCCTTTTATCTCTTGCTAGGACTGGATGGACTGAAGACAGTTATTATCTTTAACCACATGACTACATTCAGTTTTATGTTTTGTACTTAACTCCTATTTAGCAAGCTACTTTTGGACAGTCTGATATTTTGTTTCTATTTGCAGAAAAGAGACAAATTTCAAGCTCTTTCACTGCCACACATGTTGCTTTTAACCCTCCAATCAAGGAGGTGAAGGAGTTAATCTAAAGGTTTGACTGTCCACATCTAATCATCATGTCACCCATTAAACATTAAACATTAAGTCATTTCCTTTATGATAATGTTCATATGATTCCCTTATAATGGTAAAGATCGAAGCTCCCATTTACTAACTACCCTCACCCAGTCAATGCCCACCCCAATGAGCTGTGCTTCAGGAAGCTCTTCCTTGCATACACAGCCCAAAGTCACATTGGACAACATCAAAGACCAAGGAACAATACGTATTCAATTTTTTCTCTTACTTTGTTTCACAATATGCACACATAATTTACTTAAAATATGTGGCAGGGAAGTACATGTGTTGTAAGCTGTGAGGTTCAGAAGTTCGAATCCAAATATGGTTGGATCTATGATGGATGTTCAAAGTGCTCTTCAAAGCCCAAGCCTAAGGATGATAATAATCCCAATGGTCCATTACTATGTCCTGGTTGTAAAAACACACCAGGCTCACTTGAGCCAAAGTACATTCCCACACCTCTCATTCTCAGGAATATCTGCAAGTACTTATATTTTGCAAAAACCAATAACCAACTTCATGTATACAGGATGAAGCTGCACTACATTGTCAAAGATGATACAGGATCAACTTCAGTTATTTTTTGGGATAAACTTGCAGTTCAGTTATTGGACAAGAATGCAGTACAAATGAAACTACTGGTCCCTGAGGTCATTGATTCACTTCTTGAGTATTACTATTATACACTTATTGATTATTGATGCGAATATGAACAAATTATTTCCTCTCTTGCAGAAACATAAAACTAATGGGTTCCCAAAAGCTGTGGAGGATCCTAATGGGAAGAAACTATTGTTAAAGCTCAAACTTAATGACTACAACAAGAAATTTCCAGGGTCCAGCATAAGTGTTTGTGAATTCACAGTGTGTGAAGACTTGATGCAGCAATTTGATGCTGTCTCACTGAGGTGGGATTGCATTACTATTTGACTGTCATGCCTCAATCTAGAAACCATTCTTTACGCTACTTATTGAAGTACTTTAATAACTTCAATTTACAGGATGGAGGGATGCCTGTCAATGTGTCTGAACAGGTGCGGTAGTTTACATTTTGCTTTTCACTTTCAAATTATGCCATTGTTGTGAATGTTGTAAAGTTTGGTTACATGTCCTTTATATCAGGATACCATATCTAAAGACTGTGGTGATTCAACAAATGCTCTTTCTGATCAACCAGTACATGATGGAAGTTCACATGGAAAAGATCCCATTATTGTTGAGGATACCACTTGCATTAACCTGACTTAGCATGTTACACAAGCTCTTCCCAAAGGAAAAAGGAGAACCTACCTTAAGAGAAGCGGAGGAAAAGATGAATCCCCTAATCTGAGCCAGGAATCAAAAGTATCAAATCAAGATGAGAGAATTCTCAAACTGATAAAGCAGGAGAAGTAGTCTGTTATTGCACCCACCCGAGCTGTTTTGTTGTCTTCCTTTCTTTTTTACTGCACGTTAGGATTAGGTGATCCTTTGTCATTTGTGTTAGATCTCATGTTTTGATGATAACAAAGAATGACATGAAAAAGATTTGATAAACAAATAAGTTTGAACAAAGTAAAAACAGGGAAAATCATCACTTGAAGTAAGCATTGGAGTAATGAAGAAAGGCCAAGAGAAAAAGCTGAGAAACTTTATTGTTGGCAAATTTTCTAAAGGGTTACTCGAGTAGCTACTCGAGTAATAAGACAAAAACTTGAAGTAACCAGGTCAACCTTCAAGTAACCTGCCAACGATACTCGAGTAAGTACTCAAGTAATAAGGTAAATGACTCCAAGTTGCTCTCGACCTGCCAATATTACTCGAGTAACTACTCGAGTAACCAGGTAACTCACTTTCACTTGCTCTCAGCCTGCCAACGTTACTCGAGTAGCTACTCGAGTAACCATGTCAAATACTTCCAGTTACTCTCGGCATTTTTAACGCTGCCAATGATACTCGAGTAAGTACTCGAGTTACTCTGTTTCAAGAAATGTGTTGCTCTCAGCATTTTCATCCCTGCCAATGTTACTCGAGGAGCTACTCGAGTAACTCACTGTAGTAAGCAAAACCTGAAGGTATTACTCGAATAACATGAAATGATTTTCTCACCCTTCACTTCCAGTTACAACTCGAGTATGCAGAATTACTTAGAAGAAAAACTTCAAGTCATTACCCGAGTAAGTTATGCATAAAAATTTATGTTTACTCGAGTGAGGACTCAAGTAACAAGGTAATCAAACTTGAAGTGCTCTCGGCATTGAAATCCTGCCAACATTACTGGAGTGAAGCATCGAGTAACCTAAAGTTTATTTGGAGGTTTACTCGAGTTGGTACTCGAGTAACTAATGAAGAAAAGTTTTCCATAACCGAGTAAGTACCTGAGTAAACAGGTATTTTCAAAGGTTTGAATTTTGTTTACTTCATGCACTACCCGAGTAATGTTATATTTGCTTATTGACTTACAGTTTATCAAAGTTTTCCCGATGATACTCGAGTATATACTAGAGTAAACTTTAATGAATACTCGAGTAACTACTCGAGTATGCAAGTTCAGATTTTGAGAATTCATTCCAACATTCATTGATTTGTTTCCTATATGATTAACCTTTCATTGTATTAGTATTCTTAGCATATCCACAGATAAACAATGAAGAGATCTTACCAAATAAGGAAAGTAAAAAGCAACGTTCAAATGTCACCTGCCGCTACCTACCGCAAACGGATATTTTTCAAATACTGGAAAAGTCAACAGTGGCTGCGTACACTCTAACGGATGAGAAGAAAATGTTCCAATGGTCATTACCAACACACCTATATATATGGGAACATTCAAACAGAGAAATAGAACATTACTCTGTTTTACATTATACTTGTAATTCTATGCTTCAGTGATTCTTATTCACTCTGTGAGAGAGATATTTCATTCAAACTCAATATTTGTTATTGAGGTAACTTAAGGTTGTGGAACCTTGAGTTGGGATTGGATTACAACCTGTAAGGGGGAGCGAGTGTCCAGACGAAGGAACTTGCTAGTACTGAGGTGCCAAGAACCCACTGAATCTTGGAAGTTATAGTGAAACTCTCAGAGAAGCTCTGAGGACTGGACGTAGGTTAAAGTGGTTGTGACTGAACTAGTATAACTCTCGGTGTACACTTCGGTGATATTTCTCCTTACTCTTTATTGCTTTATATTCACTGTCAAGTTTTTATATTTGCAATGAAATTTTAGTATCACCCAATTCACCCCCCTCTTGGGTGAAACACTTGCTCTAACAATTTGTATCAGCATCAGTTTTTCATTTTGTTTCCCTGTACGCCTGTGACCATTCTTAACATCTTTTGTACTTCAGTTTGTTCCCTTTCTTTTGCAATCAATTCCATGTTTTTATTTCCAAAACTTCTCGCACCCACTGTAAGCCACATGAGGCATACGTCAATTCTAGCTCTGGCCAGAATGTTCCATGTATCAATTCTTTCCTCTGGAATCAACATGATAGAAGATTGTAACCTTGAAAACAGATATAAATCACAGTGTCTTGAAAATCTTTAATATTCAACCAAGTACCTTAAATCAGATGACAGCAGATCATGCAAGCCATTCACACATATATAAATTAAAATGAAATATAGGTGCATATAATGTAACTATAAAACTAATATGGGTGTATATTTATAGTACTATAATTATAATTTTTGAATATTTAAAAACATTATATTTAGTTCTGGAATTATCGTTAGAATGCTATGATATGTATTTTAAATAGTTTTAAATTTCAAAAAGTTAAACATTTACGCTAAACGTTTTTTCGCCTCATGTGCCAGCAAGTTCTGAGAACATTTATAATAAGAACACACATCTAGGTACAATAAACCTACATGTGGCAGCAATTCTTGAGAAAAGTTTTTTTTATAATTCCCCACTTAGCTTAAACACTACCACCTCTTTTTTATAACCACACTTCTCCTATTTCTTTAAAGCCACCTCATAAAAATCAACCATTCCTTCCCTTTCCTTCTTGCCAAATAGACCCATAAGATCAGATAGGCATTGATAATTCCATCTTAAGTTCTGGAAGATTATCCTTCATAAACTCATGTGGTGAAACTAAACAGCAATGTTATGACATGGTACTTTATGATTCAAACCGAATATTTATGGCATTTTCATAGTCCAACTTGCCCTACACATTTCCTTCAATTTAAAATTACTTTTGCGTTGGACAAGCTGCGACTATTTCTACAATGCCATTGTCATAAATTTAAATAGTTTTGTCCATATGTGTTCCATTTGTTCATTACTGATATGTGCCGCCTGATGTATTGACTAGGTTTCCAATGATCCTTCCTTGTGAAAACCTAAACATGCTGGACTACAAGGCATTTCTTCCTCACAGATTAACAACTCCCCGCATAGCTTCCAACATTGGACTAAAGTATCAGTCTATGCTTTCAAAGTAACACATCAACACCAAATCTTCTTATGGACAAAGGTTTGCTCTTTTGTATATCCATGACAATTTTTCCTCCAACATTTGCGGCCTGCTTACTTATTGTTATTTTCTCCTCATTGTAACAGAGAACTCAACGCCTCTATTGGATGTTTTTAAGGGCAACCTCATAAATGAAGAACATGCCCCTTATCAATGCCATGCCTCACAGAATATTAGCAGTGAATTCATTGGTCAATCCCACCAGAACACACCATCCTCACAGGAACAGGCCTATACATAACCATTTATACTGCATACACAGATTTCTCAAACCCATTTGGATTGTAAACGCAGACGCAAGCGGTCGTGTGTTTTACAAGACGTAAGTAATGTCCAAACAAATTTAGCTACATGTTATGAAGGTACCATTCATGCACCTCTAGCAAGATTAAATTTTTCTCTTTCTTATTATTTCAAACGTAGTCTCAGGAATAACTGAACTCAATATATACAAAACTCTTTCTGTCATGCAGCTGATAGCATCAATGAGTCTTTGAAGCATGTGTTCAAACGTAAGAGTGCAAGGCGAAGTGCGTTAGACCATTATGTTGCTCAAAATGAAGATGCAAGTGAAAATATGTCTACCACAATGAACCAAAGCCAACATTCTAATAGCCACTATGGCCTTTATCAGTCCCCAGGCAGTCATTTAACTGGTATGCCATTATGCAGGTTTAGAGTCAGTTAAATGGTTTATTGTATTTAACACTTTCTCAATGGCGTGAATATGTGTCTTAGTTTATTTTATAGATTTTTGTTTAGTCTTATTTGTTGGGTGAAAGGAAGCCAATATGAAAAAACGTGCATTAAAAAAATTGCCTATCTTTATATGGGGTTTCATAAAATATACATGTTTACATTTAGATGATGTTGTTAATGCCTCTTTGGATCACGTTTTCACGCGTAAAAGTGCCAGAAGGAGTGGCTTCCAGCAAACTGAAGTCCATGTTCAAGATAGAAGGACAAAGAAGGATGCAACAATATACCTTGGTCAAAGTTCTGATAGCCAAAATACAATTTCCCAAACGCTCCCCATTGGTTAGCTGTTCAATGCCATTACAAACATTCATGAAATGTTGTTTCCCTTTATCTTATTGTTTTTCCATCATAGTTTAACTTTTCCGTAACCCGTGTACTTTTAATTACATCTTACGAATGCAAACTACCATATGCTGTCACTTAGGTTTCATTTTTCTGCATTCCAACTAGATACACTAATCATTTATAATTGCATATTACCATCCCATTTACCTAAATAAATTATTTTTTCCTCATTTCGTGTTAATGTATATTTTCAGAGTTTATGTCATCTGCGTGTTGGTTTCATTATATAGTTATATGGGAAATTGCACAACATTAATTTTTTACTTAAAGTAAATTATGCGCCATGTTTTTTTTCGTGCATTAGCTGATCAACAACAACAACATTATCAGAACATTGAGTTCAATTTTGAGTTGGAACAATGTGAAGCTAGCAACTCTGAGGACGACGAATCTGAACTTTGTCCAGGTCACAACCACTTTCTAATTGATCTTCTCTTTTACGACACATGAGTCCAGTTATTAAATAATTATGCACTCCACATAAAGTAATATTCATAATTGATGGTGGCAGCTGAAGATTCGCACTAGTCCCAAGACCAACATTATGCGAGTAATAATGAAAGAGTTGGACAAAACTCTGACCAAGTTTGTTATCAAGGTAAGTGTTGTTGATCACTTTTTCAAAATTTGTGGACTTAATACAACTTTCATACAATTATAGGTGAAATTTAATTTAATTGCTGTTCATTTCGAATCAGATGAAGGGGACCCAATATATCAATGCAAGTTTTGTGATGCACAGCTTTGGTTTAATGAAAAAGTGAAGAAATATAGGAAGCAAAACATTGTGAATACATTTTCCTTATGTTGCTTGAAAGGCAAGGTTGTGTTACCTCTTGTAAAAATGCCCCCACCTTTCTTTGAGAGCTTATTCTTTGACAAACATTCAACAATGTCTCGAAATTTCCACTCAAATATAAGGCAGTATAACAACATGTTCTCTTTCACTTCAATGGGAGGAAAAATAGATCATTCAATAAATTCAGGTGGTGGACCATACACATTTGTGTTGTCGGGGATGAATTATCATACGATTGGCAATTTAATGCCACCTGAAGGAGCGAGCCCTATGTATTCTCAACTTTACATTCATGACACTGATAATGAAGTCTCCAATAGAATAGCTGCTACTAGGTTAGTAAATTGTCTAATCTTAACTTATGCCATTGTTCCTTTTAACACTATATATCTACTAACCTTTAATGTTTTTTGGTTAATATAGCAAGCATCAAAAAGAGGAGTCCATTGATCCATTAGTTGTGGATCAAATAAAGAACCAATTAGATGACATCAATCCCTATGTGAAGCAATTTTGCTTAGCATCAACCTTGCTAAGCAATAGAAGTCCAAGTCCATTGAAAATGATCTTGCTTGGAAGTAGACAACACGATGGTCGATTGTACAATTTACCATTTGCCTCAGAGGTTGTAGCATTAATAGTGGGTGACATAGATTTGGATTTCCATGTCAGGGATATAATTTTAGAAACACATGAAGGTAATATTCAACGCATCAATGAATTGCATGCCTCATACCTACCTCTACAATACCCTCTACTTTTTCCTTTCGGTGAAGATGGTTATAGGGATGACATTCAACATAGAGAAAATACACTAATTATCACGAAGACGCGTAAAAGAGTTAGTGTTTGAGAGTACCTCAGTTACAGATTAATGGTTTAGGCTAATGAACTCTGCTCATTGCATCATGCTTCAAGGTTGCTCCAATAGTTCATTGTTGATAGGTATACGATGATTGAGTCACAAAGATTGTTGTGGGTAAGGACCCACCAGAAGGATCTAAGTGTTGATTTGTACCAAGGATTATCTGATGCAGTCATAAATGGGGAAAGAAATGCTTCTTCAATAGGAAAAAGGATTATACTTCCATAATCTTTCACAGGAGGAGCAAGATATATGATCAGGAATTACCAAGATGCCATGGCTATATGCCGAACTGTTGGTTATCCAGACCTGTTCATTACTTTCACTTACAATCCAGCATGGCCTGAAATAACGTGATATTGTGATGAGTATGATCTACATCCTTCTGATTGCCCACATATGTTATCTAGGATATTTGAGATGAAGCTTGCATCATTAATAAAGGTGTTGAAGAGAAACAAGATTTTTGGAACTATTCGTGCAGGTATGGTATTAACATACATTATTGTACTACCATTCTTTTATTTAAATACCACTTCAGATCCACTTACTATTACTTCTTCTTTTCCATGTCATAGAGGTGTACACTATCGAATTTCAAAAGAGAGGTTTGCCTCATGCATATATCCTGTTGTTCCTAGATGTAAAGGACAAGATGAAAGATCCTGAGTTGATCGACAAGATGATTTGTGCAGAAATACCCAATAAGAAGTCCTCACCACTTCTGTATGACTTAGTTAAGAAATTCATGATTCATGGCCCCTGTGGAACAAATAGGCATAATGCTCTATGCATGAAAGACAAAAAATGCACAAAGTATTTCCCAAAGAGGTTTAATCAGAATACAACAATAGATGATTATGGTTATCCAACATATAGGTGGAGGGATGATGGAAAATCAATTCAGTTAAAAGGCATCCCTTTAGACAACCGGTACGTTGTGCCTTTTAATCCTATTATACTACAAATGTTTCAAGCACACATAAATGTTGAAAAATGAAATCAGTCAACTGCTATTAAATACTTATTCAAGTATATTAGCAAGGGAAATGATAGAGTTGTGGTTGGATTATTTGATAGTACCACGGATGGGACAGGTCGAAAAGTCATTGATGAGATACAACAATATTATAACTGTCGTTATATTTCAGCCTGTGAAGCATCTTGGCGGATTTTTGGGTTTAACATTCACCATAGGTACCCTGCTGTTGAACGAATCAGTTTTCATCTCCCAAATCAACAATTTGTCATTTACTCCAGTACAGCTGACATTTCTGAACTAATGGACAAACCCTGTGTTTGTGAATCACAATTTCTGTCATGGATGAAAATTAATGATAATGACACTTTTGCAGCTACACTTACATACTCTGAATTCCCAAACCACTATGTATATCAGAGGGATAAGCGGCAATGGAAACGAAGGAAAAGAGGATTCTCTGTAGGTAGAATGGCTCACGTTTCACCATCTTCTGGTGAACTATATTACCTGCGTATACTTCTAACACAACTCCGTGGCCCTAGTTCTTTTGATCAGATAAAAATAGTTGATGGGCTAAAATACAAAACATTCAAAGAGGCATGTTTTGCATATGGTTTGTTGGATGATGACAGTGAATATGTTGCTGCTTTGAAAGAAGCATCTTTCTGGGCATTTGGTCATTCCTTAAGGAAGCTATTTGTTACTATGTTGCTTTGTGGTTCTTTACAACGTCTTGATTATGTCTGAAAAGAAACCTATAAATTGCTTTTTGAGGATATGCTCTACATTCACCGGGAAAGCCAAATCAATTCAGGTACGTTTCATGATTAACGGTTTCTAAAACATCATATATTACGTTTAATATTTGTGTTGTATTATTATTAAGACAATTGTTCATACATATATTATGTCACCTAAATTAGGTTCACAAGTTCCAGTAAGTGCAAAGGAACAAGCAGTACTAAAAGAAATTGATGCCCTTCTACGTCTTAATGGGAAGACTTTACATGACTTTAACACACTCCCAATACCAAATGCATTACCAACCATTGATGTAAGCAACCATCTTATTATGCAAGAGCTAAGTTATGATAGAGAGGCTTTAATGTCAGAAGTACAAACATTTTTACAAGCACTGAATGCAAATCAAAGGGATATGTATGACAAAGTAATGGAAGCATTGGAATCACCTGACTGTGGTTTCTTCTTTGTTTATGGATATGGTGGTACGGGCAAAACATTCTTATGGAATGCTTTGGCATCTACAATTCGTGCCAAAGGAGATATAGTCCTTACTGTTGCATCAAGTGGGATTGCTGCAACATTACTACCCTCTGGACGGACATCACACTCAAGGTTTGCAATACCAATACAAATTACTGAGTTCTCAATGTGCTCAATTTGGCAAAACTCTCCATTAGCAAACCTAATTAAGAGCACGAAGTTAATTATATGGGATGAGGCTCTTATGGTGCAGCGTTATTGTATTGAAGCATTTGACAGGACACTAAAGGATATAATGCATTGTGGAAGGCCTTTTGGAGGTAAATGCATCGTTATGGGTGGAGATTTCAGGCAAATACTTCCTATTATTCTGAAAGGAACAAGAGCATCCATAGTTAATGCTTGCATAAATTCATCACACTTGTGGCATTACTGTACCATTTTTTGTTTAACAAAAAACATGAGACACAATGCTTCAAATGATAGTAGTGTTAACGAAAAAATAGAATGGTTTTCAAGATGGTTACTAGATGTTGGTGATGGTAATCTAGGTGACTCTGTTGACGGTGTTGCTGATATTGAAATCCCAAATAAAGTGATGGTACAAAATAGCCATGATCCACTAAATGCAATTATCCATGCAACATATGAAGACCTTCTAGAAAATCTTACAGTCAATGAGTACTTCAATGATAGATCAATCCTAGCCCCAACCATTGAAATGGTTGCTAAGGTCAATGAGCACATGTGCTCTATGCTACTGGGAGATCAATTTGAGTTTCTTAGCTGTGATTCAGTTTGCAAATCAACTGAAGATTCTGACAGTTTTGACAACCTCTACACAACATAATTTTTGAATACTATCACTTCTTCAGGTTTGCCACCTCACAAGCTTGTACTAAAAGTTGGGGCACCAATCATGTTACTGAGGAATATTGATCAAGCAGCAGGATTATGTAATGGAACACGGCTACGTGTGTCTATGATAGGGAATAAGGTTATTGAAGTGGTCTCCCTAAATGGTTCTAGGCCAAATGAAAATGTGTTGATACATAGGATGGACATGAATCCTTCTGAATCTAGATGGTCATTTTGCATGCAAAGGAGACAATTCCCAATTACACTTTCATTTGTAATGACAATTAACAAAATTCAGGGCCAATCTTTGAGACATGTTGGATTGTATTTATCAAAACCAATTTTCACACATGGGCAATTATATGTTGCATTATCAAGGGTACGAAGCATGGATGGTCTGAAGATTGTTGTGGGAGAAGATGCAAATGGACCAATTAAGACTACTAAGAATGTTGTATACAAGGAAGTGTTTAGAAATGTGTGTTGATCAGCTACAACTAGTGATGACAATTGTAACTGTTCTTTATCATTATTTTTCTCTCAATTTCATTTATAGACATGTTGGTTTTGATGGACTGAACATTGGTACGACCGATCCGCTCTATTGCGATATGATTATTCGCTTTATCAATTGTTGTCATTTCTGTCATTCAATAATGACGGAAAATAGTTCGTTTATTTAATGATTTAACAGTTGGAATTCAATACACCCCATGCAACGCACGGGAAGGACCAGCTCGTTATGGATAGGAGGAAAATATCTATTCTCTTCCCTTCTCCTCTTGTCCTAGACTTGCATATTTTTTTGGGTTATAAAAAAAAACAAACTCCATTAAAAGGTAATATTGCATATATTAAACTTTGCCACATAGACTTTGAGGATTTAAATCACATCCTACGACAAAGTCCTTTTGCTCATAGTTGCTGGCAGAGGGTAATTCCTCATAGTTGAGCACAAGACTTCTTCAATAAACCATTCGAGAGTTGGCTACTGTGGAATCTCAGCCCACGCTACATGGAATCTCGTTGGAGACACTTTTATGAAATTCTTAGTTGGAAACTTCAAAATAATAGAAACAAAAGTATTTCCACGAATAAATCTATGTCTCTTGAATATATCATTCTTTATGTTTATACTATTGTTAACCACCCTACTAAAGCCAATGGAATAGTTGGCCGTGACTTATAACTCCTTTTATACATATTTGTTTAATACTTTCCTTTTCACTAAACATGGAGCTGATTTTGCTGCATCTCTTTTAGTGCAACTCATCTGATTTGAGTCTTTTATTTCCATGCATGATCTGAAAATTTTGTGCTTTTTAGGCGTTCTTATTGTTTGCTTAATGATAGATTATCCTTTCCATGAACAATTGGACAAGTCCAGACAAGGTTGATGGAAGAACATAATTGCATTTGACTTTCTATTCTCTTATTCTGATCTCTTCAAAGTATTTATCGTGGCAACAAGTTATCTGCACACTTTTTTTACCATCTTGTGTGGAACTATACCCCTCATTGACCCTTGTGCGTGCAGTGGGAAGAACTTGGGTATACTTTTTTGTGTTCGCCATCAAGTTCTTCTATATCACATCTGACATTCTGAAGTATTTTTTTAAAGAATCAATTCTATTGCCATTTTGTAAATAATGTCCACATTGTACTGCTGTTGCACAAAGTTCTATCTAAATTATGCCCTTTGGTATGAGCAAAAGCTTGCTTGCGACTTTCTTCTAGCAACAATTCAATCATCTAGGTACTAGCAAAGTTGCAATGATTGCGTTTGTTTGCCAAGGCAAGAGCACCAAGGGGTGTTTTCCAATGTTCAGCCTCAAAGTAACAAGTTAGCATAGACAACATGGAATGTAAACCACTTGTAGCCTATCTAGTTTCTCCCTCTCCCAAAAAAAATCATTAATTACTTTGGCAAGCCCTACCCCCAATGGTGCTTTCCCCATAGCCCTAGCTTACCAAGCTGAACATGAGCTCACATGGAATGAAATGGATAGATTTTGGAACTTTCCTCTGACTTGCCATGAAAAACAAACTTCTCACTAATGACGAAAAAGTCAATCATTTTATGTAAAATCTAATGATTAAGAGAGATAAAACAAAAACATTTGGAAAGACCCCCTTTTTTGGGGGCAATGATGCACACCCCTACCTGTCGAGCATAAGATTTCTTCGATAAACTATCCAAGAATAGGCTAATGTGGAATTTCAAACCGCACTGCATGGATACTCATTAGAGACTCTTTTTGTAGTTCTTAGTAGGAAACTATGAATAACAGAAACAAAAGTATTTTCATGAATGAATCCATGCATGTTGGCCGAGAATATCATTATTTTTGTTTGCGCTCTTGTGAACCACACCATTATTAAAGCTGGTGGCCTCATTAAATCTATTGACACCAGGCAGGGGGTGGGAATAGGTGAGGTTCTTGGGTTTACAGCTTAATCTAAATAAAGCATAGTCTATTAAATAAATGGATTAGGTTCAAGGCTATTGTCAAGCCTATTTACATAAATAGGTTAAGTTTATTTTCATAAGGTCTAGTCTACAGGCTTGACCTATTTAACTTTTTTAATTTATACTATTATATGAGTATATATAATATTATCTAAATAATTTTATCAATTATTTATAAATTTATCCACTTATCCTTAATCATAAGTTTCACATTCCATCGTTATTTACACACACTCAACCATTGTATTCACATCAATCATTCACCCCCACCTCTCTTCTCTTCAATCGCTTGAGATGACAACACTAACTCACTCCCTCTTCCCTGATTTGCATTGTCCACTAAAGCATAATAATTATTATGAGTTTATTTTAGTGCAAAATGAAATATTACAATTTTAATAAGAGGAATTTGTCCTTGGAAAAGTAAGAGATAAAATCCAATTTTATATGCTGTTTGTCATGCTTGGTCAATTTTAGAAAATATATCTCATTAATCAATATATGATCGGTTTTTTTCTCCTACTTGCTTGAAAAACTATTATCACTAAGCATTCTTTTCTTTTCCTTACTAAAATCTTATATTATGATGAGAATGGATATAAGGCTTTTAAGATATAATGTATGATTGTAAATAAGCATGAAAGGTAATATAGGATTTGGAGATATAAGTTTTTAAAGGTCTACAATTTAAATAGGTCTTTCAAGAGGCTTTTTGCCTTGTCAGGCCTTTTGAAGGCCCAGGCCCAAATCTTAAAAAGTCTACATACAGGCCCAGATTCAAGTTTTAAATATCTGTTGTAGGCCCAAACCTATTTAGGTAAAATCTATTTTAACCTATTTCTACCCCTAACACCGAGGGTTAGTGTGTGTTCAGCTACACAAAAAAAAAAAGTGCTTTTCAAGTAAAACCATAATTTTGACAAAAAGTTCCCGAACATTGAAAAATTCTGGACAATCCCGTTTCATGGAAAAACCATGGTTTTGTCTTCCAAAACCATGGTTTGGAGACAAACCCTTTTTTTTTCAATTATTGCTGTCCTTTTCTCTCTCCTCTGCCTTGTCATTCTCTCTTTCTCTCTCTCTCTCTCTCTCTCTCTCTCTCGTCGTGGTCTTCAATTTCTTTCTGTTGCTTCCTTCCTTTCTCCATTTCGTTGCTTTCTTCTCTCTCGTTGTCGTCTTCGAAGAGGTGCTTGGTGGTGGTGATCAATCGGCGATTGTAAATGGAGAATGTCGACTACACAGCGTTATTCTTCCACACCACCGTCTCCTTCAAGTTCCACTACCTTCCACCATCTTCACCAACACCGCACTTACATTTCCTTCTCACCTTGCTGCCGACCCAAACGGCACTCCCCCCACCATACTTGACCGCGACATTGCCGAGAACTCCGACCCCCACTTCTGACGACAACCTTAGCTGAGAGAGGCAGAGCACAGAAATGAGATAAAGAGAGAACGGAGACACGAGAAGCAGACACACGATTTAAAGGAGGGAGTTGGATGCTTGCAACACAGACCAAAGTTTTTATTTATTTTATGGTGAAGTTGATTTTACGGGCGAGCTTTTTTTTTCATGGTTTTAGCGTCTTTTTTTACTAGAACACCACATCATCCTCATCCATTGGTATTCTTTGTGAGTTCTAGCAGTATTTGCAGTTCTCCAATGGTGTTTTACATTTTCCGGCGAGCATGAGTTTTCCGGCCCCCATATTCCGACGAAGTCATATATATTAATCAATATATGTATTTTTTTATATTTTTTTAATGTTACTTAAATGACTAATCTTATAATTTTAAATTTTTCAGAAAAAATTATATCATTTTTTGTATTTATTATGAAATTTTATGTTAAATAATACATAAAATATAATCTTATCCTTTATATATAATTATCGCAAAAGTTAATGTTCTTTTTAGTAATTTAACCATAAAAAAAAAGCTATTCTGATTATAACATCCAAACATTCTCATTTTATTAAAATCATTTTTTTCTCATAATCTATTATGCTCATAATCTATTCTCCAGAAACTATTCTCCATTTTTTCTCCAGAAGTTATTCTCCAAAAGATAATCCGGATACACCCTTAGTTGGTCATTACTTATTACAGGGAGTTGTGTGTAACTCAATGAGTGGTGATGATTTCTTCAGCAGACATTTGCAATATTGGATGCTACGCAATCTCAATCCCAGACGTGTAGGCCAGAGATTTTGGCAAGTGAGGACCTACAAACGCCTTTTTCACTGCCCAAACTTATACCCTCGACGAGGTTTTGAAACTTCATTTTGTTCTTGTTGCTTTTAAGAATACGGATGTGATGGAATTAAGAAAAGAAAGAAGCCTCCCTGGTTTCTTCCTTATTTTTGCTTTTCTATTTCCTTCCGTCTATAATATTAAACACAGTTAATCTTTTTAAGGTTATTAAAAAAATTAAAAAAATTATTTAATCATAATTACGTATTATTATATTATATACTCCCTCCTGTCCTTAATACCTTCTTTGGTCCTGATAACTGAATTACGTGATTTAAGAAAACCGTTAAAATTAGTTAAAAGTAATACGAATATATTGAAATAAACTTTTTTTTGTCAAGTATACCTTTATCTATGACAGGATAAGTAAGATATATAAATAGAGTAAATATAAGTATTACTAACTTTTGATTAATGTAATATATATAATTAATGAGGAATATAAATGGAAAAAAAATCATTAAATGTTAAGACAATTTTTATTGGGTTCTTATAAAAAGGACCAAGACAATTCAATTTTGGGCTCTTATAAAAAGGATTGGAGGGAGTATAAGACATATTTGGAGAGTTGATCTTGGTCCTAAATATAAGACATAGTTTTTATATTTGTCAATCTTTTCCTAATTTACCCCTATTGATGCTCCCTCAACAATAATTTATGAGTAGTGGGAATAAGGAAATTAAGGAAGATGACTATAGTATTTTAGAAAATACATATTATATTAACTAACTTAACTTACTTGCTTAGTGTTTGGAATAGCTTGTTTTTGGGAAATAAGCACTTATTACGTAAGTCGAGACAAAACTCCTCTCACATACTTACCTCGTATATTGTAAATCACGAATTATAAGCACTTATAAGTAAAAAATAAGCTATCCCAAACAAGTAATTAATCTAATCAAAATGAGTAAACATGTCTTATATTAAAGACTGGAAAAAATATCATTTTATATGTCTGACAAATTAATTTAGAGAGACGATAAATATAAATATTTTAAAATAATTTATTTAATTTTCTTAATCAATAAAAAAAAGAGAAAATCCCATTTAAATACCATTTCAATTGTCAAAATCCACAAAAGTCTCTTAAAACTTGAAAAAAACAGATAGGTGTTCAAAGACCAATCTGGGTTACTGAAGTTTAATTCAAAAGACCAAGATGCCCTTCAACTCATTTATTCTCACACTCACGAGGAACCAAGACCAAGACCAAATGCTCTGTACTCTCTTCCTCCCTTCCATGCCTAAGCTTCTTTTCCCCTGCAAATCCAAACCCATACCCAAACTCAGAACCACAGCCTTTCGTTGCTTCTCTGGTATGCTTCTATTTCTCCTTCTCCTTTTGTTCCTCTTCTTACTACTATTAATCTTGCATCTTCCCCTTTTCTCCGCTAGACTAGGTTTGTCGGTACCCTCACATTCGGTGGTAGACTCGTCGTCGTACCCAAATCAGGAAGCGTGGGTGGAAGCCAGCGCTGTGTCGGACATTTGCTGGTAGGGGGAAGTATAGTATTTCTTGTTAATGAAGCTCAATGTCTTATTCTTTGTAACATTTTTTACTCTTCAAATCCTGGGTTTGTTGAGGAAGTTTCAGTTTTGGGGATTTATTTGGCCTTTTGAAGCACAAAAAACCTGGGTACTAATTCAATGTTGTCCATCGATGGAATGGTCAAACTCGAGAATCTAACATAGAATTGTTACTTGTTCTATGAATTTTTCCTTCCCTATACGGAAGTAGAGATTTGAAAGAGCAGGATAATACTTTATAAATGCAGTTTATAGCCTTTAAGTTTGGGGAGTTTTCTAATCAAAAGTAGAATGTTTTGTAAGTGAATTTAGTTAACCACGGACACGTATCTAAGTGGTCATAATTAAATATATTGCACTTTGATTACTTTTTGCCAAACACACTGAGATTGCTTTTATGCTGTTTCAAAATTATCTAATTGAAATGCGTTTTGGCATCTTAAATTCACAAATTGTAGCCAAAAGGGGTGGCCACTGACAGGTTCAATAATGGGAATGACAAGGTTTTTAATGGTTTTGACGAGAATGGTAATGAGAATGACAAATTAGTCTAACCAAACATTATGTGTGGATTGTTAAAAAAGGGTGGCTTCTGACAGGTTCAATAATGAGAATGATAAGGTTTTTAATGGTTTTAACAAGAATGATAATGGGAATGACAAATTAGTCCAATCAAACATTATGTGTGGATTGGCCAAAAGGGGTGGCCTCTGACAAGTTTAATAATGGGAATGACAAAGTTTTTAATGGTTTTGACGAGAATGGTAATGAGAATGACAACTTAATAGCTTCAAACATTATGTGGGCAAGTGTTTGCCCAGAAGGGGGGACGCTAACAAATTCACTAATAGAATTAACAAAGTTTGTAACAGTTTTGACGAGAATGGTAATGAGAATGACAAGTTTCATAATTGTTCCAAACATTATGTGAGCAAGTGTTTGCCCAGAAGGGGGGATGCTGACAAATTCACTAATGGAATTAACAAAGTTTGTAATGTGTTTGATGAGAATGGTAATGGGAATGACAACTTAATAGTTCCAAACATTATGTGGGCAAGTGTTTGCCCAGAGGGGGGACGCTGACAAATTCACTAATGGAATTAATAAAGTTTGTAATAGTTTTGACGAGAATGAGAATGAGAATGACAACTTAATAGTTTCAAACATGATGTAGGCAAGTGTTTGCCCAGAAAGGGGGACGCTGACAAATTCACTAATGGAATTAACAAAGTTTGTAATGGTTTTGATGAGAATGATAATGGGAATGACAAGTTTCATAATGATTCCAAACATTATGTGGGCAAGTGTTTGCCCAGAAGAGGGGGACGCTGACAAATTCACTAATGGAAATGACAAAGTTTGTAATGGTTTTGATGAGAATGGTAATGGGAATGACAAGTTCTAATGACATTGACAAAAACCACCAATGTTTATCACAACAACTATCAAGTAAAGGGTTCAAATGACAATTTAACATTGCTCATTCCACCTACACCCAATGCATACAAACCATAAACCCAGAAGAAGGTATTCCTTCAACTATAATTAAATGGTTTTGAGCTGTCACCATTAACAACTGTTTCAATGGAAATGACAACTTCAATAATGGAACTTACAAAATACCAGATTCTTATTGACAGCACTTACCAAAAACATTGTCAACAAAAAATTTAACATTACTCATTCCACCTACACCCAATACATAGAAGTCATTAACCCAAAAGAAGGTGTTCCTTCATGTGTACTTTAATTATATCAACTATCACTATTAACAACAGTTTCAATGGAAATAACAAGTACAGTAATGAAATTTACAAAACACCAGATTCTTACTGACAACAACTACCAAATACATTGTCCAATGACAAGTGAACATTACGATTCCACCAACACTTAATGTTTTCTTGTCATTCCCATAGCCTTTTCCTTTGCCCTATATGCTTGCTTATATGTCAATTGTACTCCATAATCTCTAGCCAAACTCTTCTTTATTTCATTTGGACCCTTGTTTGTGTACTCAAATTTGTGCGCAATACTAAACTTTTACAGCATCTTATTGAAATCATCCGCATATGCAATCGTTTGATTTACTCCTACTAACAAATCCATCCACTTCTTATAGTTCATCTCTGGCATCGGTGTTGGTGCGCTCTCAACTACACATTAAAGGCTAAGAAGAGGTCTTGCATTGCACTCATTTTGTACAAATTCATCATTCATTCCATAACACATAGCATCATCAATGTACGACATTTGCTCCGTAGCTCCCAATAATTGATCAACCCTGCATGGATATTAATAAGTGTTGTGAACACATATTACCAAAAACACTATAGCAAATAACTTTTTATGTAACAAAAAAAATGACACTTGCCTTTTTGTATTATCTATGACCCTTCCTTCATTATCACTTCCTTTACATGCTACATATACATGTGCACTAATATCATTATAATGAAACAAATTTTTCATTTTAGAATCATCGATCAGATATACTAATATCTTTTCATCAAAGCTCAAAGTGTATTTAATGTCGCACCTATGCCCATCTACACTAAACCATTCTCCTATTATTACTCTCAATTCTTCATTTGTCATCCTCTCCTTCATTGATTTTACCATCACACTCCCACCACTATATTTAACTCCACCTTCAACTTTACTTACAAACTCCCCCCAACATGGAAAAAACATACAAGTGACTTTGAAGAAGGTGTTGCTTGAATATTTGATGTCATCATGCATGATAACCTGAAAAAAGAAAATCAGGTTTCATGACATTGTTAATCTTATACCAATGAAAATTCATCACTAAAAAAATTCCCCACAACGCACCTTCTTGGACCATTAACTACTTCATCAATATGTTTGATAATATCACTTTATTCCCAATTAATAACAAAGTTAAGCCTTTACTAAGTATTTAACCTCCAACTCCAGACCCATGTCATAATAGCATACATTTCTCAATGATTTTACTAACTTACTACTGCTCTTAACAGAATCTGTTTTGGGATTCACAATAATAGTAAAGGTGTTGACAAAGTCTGTAATGGATTTGACAAGAATCACTAACTTATAACAACATGTGTCAAACAATTGAGCAACAATTTTTCCTTGTCATCAATTTAGTTATGTGAGTTATTGCCTGACAAAATGAGTTATTGCCTTCACTACTATTGTTAACGCTAATGACAAATTTAGTAATGGTAATGACAAATCTTGTAATGGCATTAACAACAAACCACATGTGGTAATGACAGTAACTACCATGTACGTACATATATGCTTATGACATCTTCATTACAGATTATTCATTCCACTTACACCTACTCAATGGTTAGTCATCACATCAACTCAATGCTGCCTATTTCAAATCATTAACCTCTTCATTATGCTCCCTCTCACAGCTAATAAAACCCAAGACATACATAACCCACACCATACTGTCGATGCCGCTGTAGTTACGTAAAGTTCAAATCTTTAATCCCACGAAACCTATAGACCCACTTACCCACAACCAAAACTGTCATAAATAACCTAGGATCGTAGCACCATCGTCATTTCATAGCCCTCATTCACAGCCCTAAACAAGTTAGCTTCCATACACCACATGACTACTCATCTATTTACTGTTCATGTACCCTTAGACCCACCGAACAACACCCAATACCCACCAATATGAACAATGACGATAAGATGGTTATAGTCCAATTCATCTAAAATAGATTATGTTTCTCATAAAATTACTTACACTTGTCCGATTCAACCTTGATTGACGCCTCCTTCTTCACCTTCACCGTTGCTCTACGAACATCACCTTCAACTGTGTTTTTTTTCTGTAGCCTTTTTCCACAGTAGCCACCTCATATGTGAGACAAATTTTAAAAGGGGCATTTTGGTCTTTAGCCTTAAACTTCAGTAATCCAGATTGTTCCTTGAACACTTATCTGTCTTTTTCAAGTTATAAGAGACTTTTGTGGGTTTTGATAATTGAAATGGTATTTATATGGGATTTTCCCAAAAACAAAACCAACTAAGCCTTGTAAGTACCAACAAAAGTATTTATTCTCTTCTCTTTCCTTCCCCCTCTTGTTCTAGGCCAGCATATTTCTTTAGGAAAATTTCACTACACCCGTCTGTGGCAAATTATTCTGAAACAGCTCCAAAACTTTATGAAACTCACTGAGTGCAGCCCTTATGACTAAACCAAAATTAAGTTTTTTTCATTGAAAAGACATTTACGACCTTGTCGTGTACCTAATTGAAATGGTCTTGTAATTTTACTTATTTATCTTATAAATAAGCATATTTGACTTGTAAATTCTTACATTTGTCTTGTAAATAATCATATTTGACTTATATAATAAGAGCACAATTGTCTTTTTATCTACAAATTTTATTTTCATTTTAGCCCTAATAGCTGCAGTAAAGTTTCAGAAAGTTTTGGGAGCTGGTTGAGAATAATTTGCTACAGAGAGGGTGTAGTGAAATATTCCCAAATTTCTTTTGTTGTAAAAAAAATCAAACTCCATTAAAAGGTAATATTACATATATTAAACAAGTATGAGTGTGTTTGGTTGGGCTTATTATGGCCAAATAAGCCCGTTTTCTGGAGATAAGCTCGAAACAAAACTTGTGTCAAATTGCAGAGTGTTTGGGTGGGCTTGTTTAAATTGGGTTTTAGGTAAAAATAATCCCAAATTGAAAAAGCTAATGAACCCAACTTATTACAAACCCGTTTCACGTTTTGTTACCGTTAGCTTTAATTTGTCACCAACTGTTTTTAATTTTTACTCCCTTTTTTCCCTACAAAGCTGGTCGTCCTCTGCTGCAAAGGGAATCTTTGCACATGCTCTGCTTTAGTTTCCTGGTGCCTCTCGCTGGTCTTTGTCTCCCTCTCGTTGACGGCCACGGTCAGTTGGCCGATGAACCTGTGTCATCCGTCTTCCCTCTCTAGGCGTCTCCTTCATCTTCCCCCTCTTCACTCCATCTTCCCTCTATGACAGATCCGATTCCCAACTCCGTCCGTGTCGTTGACTTCATCGTAGTCTCGGTGGCCACTTGTTGAATCTGAAGGGCATCTTTATCTTCATGCGTACTGAGCCGTCTCGGATCTGTGCTTCAACCGATGTGTGCTCTGCCGTCTCCGATCTCTGCTTCAAGCTCAACAGGCCCTTCTTCTTCATCTATGATCGAGCTTCAACCATGAGTTGTGCCTCAACCTCAACAGGCCCTTCTTCTTCATATGGGATCTAGCTTATTGTACGAGCAGAGCTTCAACCGCAATAGGGCCGTCATCTTAATCTAAGACTTGGAGGTAATATTTAGAGCTGACATTCAACTTCAAATGTATTTTATTCCATAGATGATTCGACTAGTTTTGTTTGCATGTGGCCTCTATTTCTGTAGTTTTTCATGTCTGTGAAACTACATATTTCTGTAGTTTTACTTGTCTGTGAAAGACTTGGAGGTAATTGTAATGTATTTTAGTTGCTTTAATATAAATTACTGAAGTAAAGATTTTTTTTTTTTAAAAAAGAGAGAATGAACTATAAGCAGAGACAGTGAGTGAGAATTGAGAGATGAAACAGGGCGTTTGACATGATTAACCACGCTTGATTTGAACTTTTGAAGTTTGAGGAAGAAGACGAACTCAAGGAGATCAAAAAGCAATATAAAAAGTGAGGAAAAGGGCAAAAGCAAGAACAAGACTCGACAGAGTGAGCTTCTTTACACTTCTCTTTGCACTTGCACAGCAAAAATCATTCATGACATATAGTTTGGGCTTCATTTCTGGAGTTACAAGTTTGTATTTTACAGAGGATTAGTTTTACTAGGTAGAGTTTGATGTGTAGCTAGGTCAAAATGGGCCAGATGATATGTTAGTGTTAGATATCGCATATATGATCTATCTAAAATTTGAAGAACATCCAAATGCGCTTCAATTTCTCTACTAATTTTTAATTTTAAATATTTTGTTTTGGTATAATTAACACAAAAGCGCTCATGTAATCACTAATCCAAACAAGTTTTTACTTTTAAAAAAGCACTTATATAATCGCTAATCCAAATAAGTTTTGACTTATGAAAAATCACTTATTCAATCACTCATCCAAACATAAATCACATTACAAAACTGACTTTTTTATTAAGTCAGAATTATAACAAGTCATTTTTCCTACCGCTATCCCAAACACACCCTATGACTTCTATGCAACTACCCTCAAAGCGAAATATGTGAATTTATCATCTCAAGAACTACCAATTTTCTTGACACCATACAATTCCCTCGTGCATTTGGAAAGGAATTATGAATCATGTTGATTTAATCCAAAACAATCTCAAATGGAGTATTGGCAATGGATCTTCAATTCCCCTTAACCACCCCCTTTGGTGGCCCATGCTATCGGAATCAACAGCATCAAGTCATGGACTTCATGTTACTGATCTCCTAAAGCATAATCCCATTGATTTTGTAGCCTTCCTGTCATGGTTACAGCAAACTCTGCTTCAACTGCATGTCAATGGGAAAACTGATTATGTAAAAAGGATCATTATATCCTTATCAAACTACATATGGATGTGGCAAAATCAAGCACTCCATGAAAGAAAAAAGATTGATCCTCTCAAAGCATCAAAAGAAATATGGTCTATGGAGAGTGTATGCAAGCTAGGCTTCAGTTCTGACTCTAATGAAGTGCATGCAAAAGTTTCAGGAAGAATCCTGAGTCCCCTTCGCACTCTAGTTATTACAAACAATGGCTGGGTTCTAAAGCTGGTAATATGGGTTGGATCATTGGGTTTGGGCTAATCCGTCATGGGTCGGGACCATTTAAGTTCAGGTAAAAAAAAAATCGCATAAATATGGGTCGACATTTAGCCAACCCAACCCATAAACTCTGGGTTGGCGGATTAGCCTGCCCAACCCATATTATTTTCTTTTTTTTTTAATTTTTTCATATTGAATTTTCAAACTTTTTTTAAACAATATACTGAATTTTTTTCCTACAAACCTAAAGTATACAAAAATTAAAAATACATTATAAAATTATAAAATGATAATAAAATATCAAATTCAAAGTTTCAAACATTACAAATTAAGCATTCATCACAAGTCCACACATTACAAAATAAACATAAATCCAAAAACCATCATTAACATTTAATACAATTAATAATTAGTTGATATTAATGGTATTAGGTTACACAACACGCTCATAGCAGTTACAAATTTTTTTAAGAAAAAATAAAATAAATAAAAACGGTCCAACCCACCAACCCGGTGTTTTAACCCGTCGTGGGTTGAGCCCATATAAATTCGGACTAAAAAGAACTACATCAAAACGGTTCTCACCTTGCTGCCGACCCAAACGGCACTCCCCCCACCATATTGACCGCGACATTGCCGAGAACTCCGACCCCCACTTCCGGCGACAACCTTAGCTGAGAGAGGCAGAGCACAGAAATGAGATAAAGAGAGAACGGAGACACAAGAAGCAGACACACGATTTAAAGGAGGGAGTTGGATGCTTGCAACACATACCAAAGTTTTTATTTATTTTCTGGCGAAGTTGATTTTACCGGCGAGCTTTTTTTCATGGTTTCAGCGTCTTTTTTGACTCGAACACCACATCATCCTCATCCATTGGCATTCTTTGTGAGTTCCAGCAGTATTTGCAATTCTCCGATGGTGTTTTACATTTTCCGGCCCCCATTTTCCGGCGAAGTCATATATATTAATCAATATATGTATTTTTTATATTTTTTTAATGTTACTTAAATGACTAATCTTATAATTTTAAATTTTTCAGAAAAATTTATATCATTTTTTGTATTTATTATGAAATTTTATGTTAAATAATACATAAAATATAATATTATCCTTTATATGTAATTATCGCAATAGTTAATGTCCTTTTTAATAATTTAACCATGAAAAAAAGCTATTCTGATTATAACATCCAAATACTCTCATTTTATTAAAATCATTTTTTTTCTTATAATCTATTTTGCTCATAATCTATTCTTCAAAAACTATTATCCACTTTTTCTCCAAAAGTTATTTTCCAAAAGCTAATTCGAACACACCCTAAATTGGTCATGACGTATTACAGGGAGTTGTGTGTAACTCAATGAGTGGTGATGATTTCTTCAGCAGACATTTGCAGTATTGGATGCTACGCAATCTCAATCCCAGACGTGTAGCCCAGAGATTTTGGCAAGTGAGGACCGACAAACGCCTTTTTCACTGCCCAAACTTATACCCTCGACGAGGTTTTGAAACTTCATTTTGTTCTTGTTGCTTTTAAGAATACGGATGTGATGGAATTAAGAAAAGAAAGAAGCCTCCCTGGTTTCTTCCTTATTTTTGCTTTTCTATTTCCTTCCGTCTATAATATTAAACACAGTTAATCTTTTTAAGGTTATTAAAAAAATTAAATAAATTATTTAATCATAACTGCCTATTATTATATTATATACTCCCTCTGGTCCTTAATACCTTCTCCGGTCCTGATAACTGAATTACGTAATTTAAGAAAGCCGTTAAAATTAGTTAAAAGTAATAAACATATATTGAAATAAACTTTTTTTTTTTGTCAAGTATACTTTTATCTATGAGAGGATAAGTAAGAGATATAAATAGAGTAAATATAAGTATTACCAACTTTTGATTAATGTAATATATATAATTAATGAGGAACATAAATGGAAAAAAAAACTCATTAAATGTTAAGACAATTCTTATTGGGTTCTTATAAAAAGGACTAAGACAATTCAATTTTGGCTCTTATAAAAAGGATTGGAGCGAGTATAAGACATATTTGGAGAGTTGATCTTGGTCCTAAATATAAGACATAATTTTTATATTTGTCAGTTTTTTCCTAATTTACCCCTATTGATGATCTCTCAACAATAAATTATGAGGAGTGGGAATGAGGAAATTAAGGAAAATAACTAGAGTATTTTAGAAAATACATATTATATTAACTAACCTAGCTTACTTATTTAGTGAGTGTTTGGAATAGCTTATTTTTGGGAAATAAACATTTATTATGTAAGTCGAGACAAAATTCCTCTCACATACTTACTTCGTATACTGTAAATCATGAATTATAAGCATTTATAAGTAAAAAAATAAGCTATCACAAACAAGTAATTAATCTAATCAAAACAAGTAAACATGTCTTATATTAAAGACCGGAAGGAATATCATTTTATATGTCTGACAAATTAGTTTGGAGAGGCGATAAATATAAATATTTTAAAATAATTTATTTAATTTTCTTAATCACTAAAAAAAACCAACTAAGCCTTGTAAGGACCAATGAGAGTATTTATTCTCTTCTCTTTCCTTTCCCCTCTTGTTCTGGACCAGCATATTTCTTTAGGAAAATTTCACTACACCCGTCTGTGGCAAATTATTCTCAAATAGCTCCAAAACTTTACCAAACTCACTGAGTACAGCCCTTATGCCTAAACCAAAATTAAGTTTTTTTCACTGAAAAGACATTTACGACCTTGTCATGTACATAATTGAAATGGTCTTGTAATTTCACTTATTTATCCTATAAATAAGCATATTTGACTCATAAATTTCCATATTTATCTTATAAATAATCATATTTGACTTATAAAATAAAAGCACAATTGTCTGTTTATCTACAAATTTTATTTTCAGTTTAGCTCTAAAAGTTGCAGTAAAGTTTTAGAAAGTTTTGGGAGCTGGTTGAGAATAATTTGCTACAAAGAGGGTGCAGTGAAATATTCCCAAATTTCTTTTGTTGTAAAAAAAAAAAATCAAACTCCATTAAAAGGTAATATTACATATATTAAACAAGTATGACTTCTGTGCAACTACCCTCAAAGCGAAATATGTGAATTTATCATCTCAAGAACTACCAATTTTCTTGACACCATACAATTCCTCGTGGATTTGGAAAGGAATTATGAATCATGTTGATTTAATCCAAAACAATCTCAAATGGAGTATTGGCAATGGATCTTCAATTCCCCTTAACCACCCCCTTTGGTGGCCCATGCTATCGGAATCAGAAGTATCAAGTCGTGGACTTTATGTTACCGATCTCCTAAAGCATAATCCCATTGATTTTGTAGCCTTCCTGTCATGGTTACAGCAAACTCTGCTTCAACTGCATGTCAATGGGAAAACTGATGATGTAAAAAGGATCATTATATATATCCTTATCAAACTACATATGGATGTGGCAAAATCAAGCACTCCATGAAAGAAAAAAGATTGATCCTCTCAAAGCATCAAAAGAAATATGGTCTATGGAGAGTGTATGCAAGCTAGCCTTCAGTTCTGACTCTAATGAAGTGCATGCAAAAGTTTCAGGAAGAATCCTGAGTCCCCTTCGCACTCTAGTTATTGCAAACAATGGCTGGGTTCTAAAGCTGGTAATATGGGTTGGACCATTGGGTTTGGGCTAACCCGTCACGGGTCGGGACCATATAAGTTCAGGCAAAAAAGAATCGCATAAATATGGGTCGACATTTAGCCAACCCAACCCATAAATTATGGGTTGGCGGGTTAGCCTGCCCAACCCATATTATTTTCTTTTTTTTTTTAATTTTTTCATATTGCATTTTCAAACTTTTTTTAAACAATATACTGAATTTTTTTCCTACAAACCTAAAGCATACAAAAATTAAAAATACATTATAAAATCATAAAGTGATAATAAAATATCAAATTCAAAGTTTCAAACATTACAAATTAAGCATTCATCACAAGTTCACACATTACAAAATAAACATAAATCCAAAAACCATCATTAACATTTAATACAATTAATAATTAGTTGATATTAACGGTGTTAGGTTACACAACACGCTCATAGCAGTTACAAATTCTTTTAAGAAAAAATAAAATAAATAAAAACGGTCCAACCCACCAACCCGGTGTTCTAACCTGCCGCGGGTTGAGCCTATATAGATTCGGACTAAAAAGAACTACATCAAAACGGTTCCACTTTTATAAAATTAAAACCGCTCATTTTACCGGGTTGGACGGATTTGGCTCATGGTTAAAACCCATATTATAAACTCTGTGGGCTCTCATAACACACAAACGGCAAATGCCAACCAGATGTCATACTTGAATCTGCTATCAGGCACAATCACTCTTATGCGTCAGGTTTCACAAATTATGCAAAGGTGATAAACTCTTTCTTCTCAAAGCTTTAAGATGGTCCCTGATATGGATACACAGATCACCCTTTTTCTCTTATGGATCTGATTATCAGGAAATCTGGAGCTCAAAAAACAATTTGAATCTCAACTCTCAACTTCTGCGAGATTCGCCAATGGTGATATACGGGGATGCGATGAGCGTCCTTGGAGTTTTTTTTTTTAGATTCTTCTGTGATGCTATTTTCTTTTGATAGGCATTGTAATGATCACATTTTCCGTTCCTGCACTATGTTAAACTCGTATGTATATATTTAAATGCCAATAATTTAACCAACAGGTGATGGGTGCAGGGTAAGATAACTGACACTCTCCTAGACGAAGGAGAGTTCGAATCTGGGAGAAACACTTGTTGGGAGGGGGAACCCACCCTTGGTGCAAAGTACCTTATAGGAGTATGCTTAAAAAAAATGTCTCCCGCTCCGGATTAGTCGGTTACCCCGGGTTACCTGGTCTAGTATTAGAAGGCTAAGGATTCAGGAAAAGGCACTGGATACCCGGGGGAGCCCGGGTTTGGAAGCCAAATGCCCTGTCTGCCTGTTGTCACCCAAAAAAAAATGCCAATAATATATTGATCAATTTCAAAAAAAAAAAAGACTTTTGCATTTCTATATTAGCATATGATTTTATATTCATTTCATATACCAGGCCAAAATAAAATATTCATTTCATATATTACGAAGGAGGATGTGGAGGCTGATTATTTGACCAGGTGAATTGAATTGGATCTGCGCTGATCTACGTGTCAAATTCTCAGTTTAATTTGGTTCTCACTAAAGTTTTCAATTAAACATTTTATTTATTTTTTTCTAAAGCTATTCTCTTGTGTTATATAATATTAAAAAGTGGGATTGATTATTTTATTTATTATAAATTTGAATGATCTTAAAATATTACTGACAGACACTACATGGTCTTCAAAAAAAAATCAAAAAAAAAAAAAAATCAAATGTAATAAAATCATAACCATGCATTGGTAGGAGATTCAATTATACCAACCACTGCAGAACACCGAGTCAGGATATCCAATAATAGTTCCTCTGTGTTCTCCCCTTGCTCTGCCTTATCCACGCCACATGGCACTAAGCTTCGTTTTCTTTCGATTATCGTCTGCTGCATCGTCACTCCCTCAGTTTCATTCTTCTTCTTACGCTCTCTGCTTTCCATTTCTGAAAATTTTCCAACCTATAAACCTTGGCACGCTCATGCATTGCAATTTAAAGTAAACTTCTGATGGCCCATCTGTTCTCCAGCTCTTTTAAATCTCAGCCTTCGAGCTTGTGTTGCTTCCATTGTCTGTTCATTTCTTGCCGAAACGTTTGTTCAAAATCCTCGCACAGACTTCAATTCTGTAATGCAATTCCATGTTTTGCCAAGCGATCGGTGGCCCATCATACCCACATGATTACCAAATCAAATGAACCCTCAGGTTTCTCGTCGAATTCTGTTTCTGAGGATTTTGATATTGTCTCTGCAACTGGTATGCTATCTTAACTCTCAAGTTTCTCACTCCTATGTTAAATTTTGGTTGTGTTGGTATTTTGCTTTTCCAAAAGTACGGTTTGCATTAATGTCCCCCTACATATCAGTTCTTCAGAGAGTACTTTCGTTACGTTAAACTTGCTAATGAAGATGGGTATGTGATTTAGGGTATAATCCAGTGATTGTTATGTTCTTAAATCCTATTTGGGGTGCTTAAGTGACAAGTTTCTACATAATGACATTTTTAGTGATAATTGTACATTTAATAGAAACATTAGCTCTACATTAGGGCATGTTATTATTAACGGTTAACATGCTTAACGCAAATGAAATAATCTAGGCGATGAGATTGAGGAAGTGTACATCAAGGAAAAGACATTAATTCACTATTCAATACTATGTTTTATTAGTGGGAACGTAAGGGAATGCCTCAGCAGGTTTTTTATTTCCTTTCATCTTTATTGTTATTTACATCTTATTCAAGCCCAAGGTTCCTCTTTTTAGCTCCTATTTTAGTGTGATATTATAAATTCATCTTACTTAAGCTAATATCTTGTTTTTAGTAGTGTTGTCCAAATTGTGCAATTAAATTTAGCTTCTGGACGTTTGGCAGAGTGTCCTGATGGTAGTATTGTGTACCGGTTTGGAAATATCAGTGAGATAAAGGAAAATATGGTCGATGTGGACCAAGAGGAACTCCCTCAAAAATCTCTCGAGGAAGAAGGAAAAATTAGTACTGGTGCTTTGTTGAGTGATGATGTTGAAAAGTTGGACCTAGAAGGTGATTCTGATGAAAGCCATAGAGCTGGGAGTGGGAGTAATAACACAGAAGTTGGTCATAATTTTAGTGGGGAGATTGATTCTTTCTCTGTGATAGACCTGAGAAGTAACTCAACAGTGTCGAGTGATGATGCTGATAAGGAGTCTCAGCCGCCAGAGAATGAAAGTAAAGTTGATATCTCACTGGAAAACAGTATGCATCTGGAGTTTGATTTAGTAGAGGAGGGAAAACATGAAAATTATCATGAAGATGTTGTTTCTGAGGTTCAAGACGTCCCAAGCGTGTCTGAAGAAAATTCTGAAGTTAATAATCTGACAGAAGTGGCAGTTTCAACAGTTAGTCCAGAGTCTGGTGTGTCTACTGATTTAGTTGAGGAGGAAAAACATGAAAATCACCATGAAGATGTTGTTTCTGATATTCCAGATGTCCTAAGTGCATCTCGAGAAAATTCTGAAGTTAATGATCACGCAGAAGTGGTGGTTTCAACAGTCACTCCAGAGTCTAGTGTGCCTCCTGATTTAGTCGAGGAGGAAAAACATAAAACTGACCATGAAGATGTTGTTTCTGAGGTTCAAGATGTCCCAAGCGTGTCTGGAGAAAACTCTGAAACAAATTGTAGGACAGGAGTGGTGGTTTCAATCGTTACTCCAGAGTCCGGTGTGTCTCCTGATTTAGTTGAGAAGGAAAAACATGGAGATGTTTCTGAGGTTCAAGACGTCTCAACCGTGTCTGAAGAAAATTCTGAAGTTAATAGTCAAGGAGGTGTGGTTCCAACAATTACTCCAGGGTCTGGTGTGTCTGCTGATTTAGTTGAGGTTGAAAAACAAGAAAGTGACTGTGAAGATGTTGTTTCTGATGTTCAACATGTCTCAAGCGTGTCCAAAGAAAATTCTGAAGTTAATAGTCATTCAGAAGCGGTGGTTCCAACAGTTGCTTCAGATTCTGGTGTGACTCCTGACTTAGTAGAGGAGAAAAAACATGAAAATCATGATGATGATGATGTTGCTTCTGAGAGTCAAGATATCCAGACTGTGTCTGGGGAAATATTTGGAGTTGATAGTCACATGGGAGGGGTGGTTCCAACAATTACTCCAGAGTCTGGTGTGTCTTCTGCTTTAGTCAATGAGGAAAAACATGAAAATTATCATGAAGATCTTGTTTCTGGGGTTCAAGATATGTCAAGTGTGTTGGAAGAAAATTCTGAAGTGAATAGTCACACAGGAGGGGTGGTTCCAACGGTTACTCCAGATTCTTGTGTGTCTCCTGATTTAGTAGAGGCAGAAAAAAGAGAAAATTATCATGAAGATGTTTCTACTGAGGTTCAAGATGTCCAGATTGTGTCTGGGGAAAGTTCTGAAATGGTGGTTCCAACAGTTACTCCAGAGCATAGTGTTTCTCTTGATTTCAATATCAGTGCTCCTGGAATATTTGAAGAGAAAAATGAAGGTGATGTTGCATTTTGTTTGGTGTCTTTTCAACATGAATTAGCCATTGAAGTTTTTAATATTAATTGTTCTCTTTGTCAGGTAGAAGGCTAACATTGAAGTTGCTCAATTCTCTACAGCTAATGAGCGTAATGTTGTAGATACAGCAACGAACGACCTTGCTGCTGATGCCAAGACAGATGTATCTGAAACGGTACCAGGGTTAACTTCTTTAGATTCTGAACCAGTTCTTGATGAGGAAACGAGTCATCATATTGTTGTCGAATCTGTTGATGCAAATAAAAAGGTGAAGACGGCATTTCTGTGCTTTATTCCCTACTTTTGCCGTGATTGTGTGTTTTCTGAGTTCATTTGTATCATAATTCCTTTGCACTTAACTTATATGCTACAGTTTCTATTTTGACATCTGTACTATTTTTTCTTTTCTTTTTTTAATTTGTAGTTAGTTGAGTTGGCTCCATCCTTCACATCAGAAAATGAAATAGTCATGGATAAAACAAGAAAAAGTGATTACCAAGTTCCATCCTACGCTTCTATGTCAAAGACGCATCCAACTGAGACAGTTCTTGATGAGTATGTATGCCAACCTCTTCCCTGTGATGCAAGAACTTTCTGAATTTGGTGTCTTTTGTTTCTTTAGTGTTGGAATTCCTCCTTGGATATTTTCTATGCTCTTCCTTTCTTAGAAGTCCTTTATCAATAGAATCCAAATTAATGGAGGCTGTTAAGGGGGTGTTTTGAGCAGAGAACACTGGATAATAGCTTGGGAAATATCTCAGAGGAGAGAGGGACAGATAGAGGCTATTTAGGGAAAATTCCAGTAGGAGTTCATCGGTAACAAAGGTAGGGGACGGCTGAGAGGGGAAAACTTGGGAAAATGTTGCCTGAAAAATGTTCCAAATAGCTAAGTTCGATTGCTTTCTTTTTCTTTGCTATCCCAGAGATAGAACCCTGGGGTTTCTATCATGTTTCAATCCTGATTCTCTTTCTCCTCCCTCCTCATGTTGCCTCTCTTTTTTCACATTTTTCTCTCCCTTGTTCTTCCCTCTCAGCTTCAGGTTGTTTCCTGGTTGGAGAAATTTGTGTGTCCATCATTTTATTGATTTCTTGTTGAATGATCTATCTTGTAATTGGGATCTCTTAAACATTTAGCTTATAGGTAAGTTGAAGTGCTAGAAGAGTTTCAGAAGGTTGTGGACCTTTTTATCTGCATTTAACATAGTTAATAGACATTGGGGAAGTGTAGTGACTAGACTTGGAAATGATCAAAAGTCTATCACGTTTGAGTACAAAGGTTAGAGGAAGATCAAAGAGAACGCCCAATAAAGTCATTGAACATGACCTTTTGGTTAACAAGCTATCTAAAGATTTGGTAATTGATAGAGCACAATTGCATCATATGATCCATGTAGCGGACCCCACCTAATGGGATAAGGCTTCTTCTTGTTGTCGTCGTCATCATTGTCTTTTATAAAAAAGTAGCCAAATTTATTTCCATTGGAGAACCTTTTTTACCTGTCAATAATGGTTTCTGAGAATATTTACCTATCTATTGAATTTTTCAATAAAGGAATTATGATTTAAGAAACTCT
This sequence comes from Inga oerstediana, assembly GCA_963210345.1. NCBI lineage: Eukaryota > Viridiplantae > Streptophyta > Magnoliopsida > Fabales > Fabaceae > Inga > Inga oerstediana. The sequence continues at coordinate 77,410,711 of OY723400.1, forward strand.
CTTGAACCAAAACCATTATATATGCAAATTTTGAGGAATGATGCTTGACAAGCTATTCAGAGTTTGTAAAGAACATCTTCTGCATGGTTTGTCATGCTAGTCACTTTTATGTATGCAGGGAGAAAACATTGACTACAGGACTTCTTCTAACATCTGGTGTTGCTTCCTTGCCACATCCATCTAAGGTACCTTTCACATAGTTTAAAAACTGACTCTCACTACACAGGCAGTAGAAGTGAACAAGGGGATTGGGTAGCTTGCAATCAGGTTTTGGAATAATATTACATTGAGTCTCTGTTCTCTCTCTCTTTGTTGTCTATTTATATCGCTTTTCTCTGTTTCCCTCAGATTCCCTCGCTTTCTCCCTCTTTCCCACCTTTTCTACACAACAATACCTCATATCACCCGAAAACCTCAGGGATCTCACATCTCACAACTTTTTAACTTTATTAAGCTTTATAAAATATCACTTTTATCTATTTTTATAACTTCATTCAATTGTCATATCATATCAAACATGATAGTCTTAAAGACTTAAATACTATATTGTGGTAACCAAGATACCAAGGAATGTGAGATAACAATGTACCAAATACTTCTTTGGAAGTGATCTTCGATTTGAGTTCTCAGGAACAGATAACAAATAAGCCAACTAATAACAACTTCCAGGCATTGGCAGCTCGAGAGGATGCTTATTTCATTGCTTCCAAAAATTGGCTAGGTGTGGCTGATGGAGTTGGTCAGTGGTCATTTGAAGGTAGTCCTTTTACTATACTTACAAAGTGAATCAAGCATCCTATTTTTCTTGTTCGCTTTACCTCATGTTTTCTGGGAAAGTCTAATTTGGTTCAGAATTTCTGTGATGTATGTTACCTATAGCTGATTATAAACCCCAACTCAATAACAGAATGGACATACTTGAATTTATGTCCATTCTTATTTTTACAATCTGTGGGTTGCATTTGCTGTTGCCATTTTGGTGGAATGAACAAGATTTGTCTTGACTTCCATATATGCTTCCCAATGCGGTTCTTATGCTGCAGAAAATTTTGCAGGAAATAATAATGGACAATATACCAGAGAGCTCATGGAAAAGTGTGAAAATATAGTGTCAAATCACCAAAGCATTTATGTGATTGAACCTGAAGAAGTTCTTAGAAGAAGTGCTGGAGAAACAGGATATTATGGATCATCTACTGTATTGGTTGCACACTTTGATGGTCAGGTAAATAGTCAGCTGTTTTCCCAGTATTTGAAGTTGCTTTCAAGTGTTCATTTCAAACTTGTTCATCGGCCGCATGAGTTTAAGTTTCAAAGACAACCATTTCATCTCTTTTGAGCTATTTACTGATTTAGTGCATGGCAAAAAGAAATGAATGAATATATAAACAGAACGATTTTGAAAATTGAATCAAATCCTGCAAATCATGTGCAGACCCTTCATGCTGCCAACGTTGGAGACACAGGATTCATCATTCTAAGAAACGGCGCCATCTTTAAAAAGTCAACTCCTGCTTTTCATGAATTCAATTTTCCATTACAGATAGTTAGAGGTGATGATCCCTCAGAAATTATTGAGGTGTGTAATACTGCAATCCATCTTGTAGCATTTCCCCTTCAACTGATTTTTCCTTGAAGGACAAGAAGTATTTCCAACTTATGTTCATTTTTCTTTGGCCTGCATATGTTATATACAACATATAGCAACTAAAACTGAAATGTGTTTCAGGAGTACAAGATTGATCTAAACGAAGGTGATGTAATTGTAACTGCCACTGATGGCCTTTTTGACAATCTTTATGAGCAAGAGATAGCTATTATTGTATCCAAATCATTGCAAAGTGGCTTAAAACCTCAGGTCACTTATCTCTACGCTTCTTTTGTTTTCGTATATGTATATTTCTTCACTGCTTCTGTCTATCATTCAGTAGTAAAGAAATTCATCATATGGAGAAATTCTTAAGATGTGGCATTGCAATGCTTTGTGGTTAATATCTATGAAGCATGTGTAATGCAATTATTAAGCTGTACTTTGATATGAATATTTAGATGGGTATAGAAGTTTGTTAGGAAGTTATTTGGGTAATTACTTGGAGCCATTTGACTAAGTGCCTGTACTTCAAAAAGTTTTTCATGCTTTAAGAGACAAAACGCCTCTAACAAATTTACCTCTTACCTCAAAATCACTTTAAACAAGCTTGTCCAAACATTCACTAACTGCTATTGCTATATATACCGATGCACCAAGGGGTGAGGAGGATAAGTTTATTGGTTAATGAAGATTCTTCCTCTCCTCTTTCACCTCTCTCCCTTCCTTTTCATGACATAACCAGTATTTGGGGACTTCAAAATGCATATCAGGTATCTCTACATTTTACATTTTTCCCCTCCTGACAGTTCAGTTTAAATGTATATTAGGTATAATTTTTCCTGGAATTTCAATCCTCAATACTCACAAGCACTTATAAACCTAGTATTGAAAATGTGTTTGACATGCTTAAGAATACTTTTCCTGGAAATTGCTTGATTACATATAACAGTGTTGTAGCTTAGGTCAAATGTTTGAAGGATGGAGGCGAATTTATTTCAGGAAATAGCAGAGTTCTTGGCGATGAAGGCACAAGAGGTTGGGAGATCACCATGCACAAGAAGTCCATTTGCTGATGCAGCCCAAGCTGCTGGCTATGTTGGCTGTACTGGTGGCAAGCTTGACCATGTCACTGTTATTGTTTCCTTTGTTCAACATAGATCTTCCTCACTTTCTTAAAGGTTCCCTCACCAATGTGCCCTTGAAGTATTCTCTTACATGTACCTGACGCGATTAAGTTTTCTTGGGTGCAACAGTACAAATAAATATTTCCATATAGAGCAAAAATGCCATGTTCATGAAGTGTAACCAACGCCCATTGCTTTATGATGCTTAGACACTAAGTGGGCCCCATCATATTATAGTAACGGACTTAGGTAAAGGATATGGCATTTTTACTCTATTTGGGAACGTTCATATATATTGTTGCACTCATCAAAACTTTATGATATCAGATGTACATAGAAAAAATACTTCATTAAGTTGCGCATTGCCACTATCATATGTATATACAGACGGTTATTAGGTAAATTTGGCCTCATACTCTTCTGAGTTGCATTGTAGAAAGAAATAAAAATAAAGAAGTTCCTGGTTATGACTATTTTTGGCATAGTGGCAATTATGCCGAATAATGTGTGAAAGTTATCAAATAAAAGGCTGACAACCGTTGGAAAGATGTAGAGTTGAAGTGTGGTGTGTGCAGGAAAATATATTATTAATGTGAAAAGGAATACCTAAACCTCTTTACTTTTTGTGAGTGGTGGATCATTATGAGAGAAAAAAGCATGATTCCACTGAAAAAGGCATTGGTTTTCATGCCAAATTCATATTCTTGTACAATTAAGTATTCTTTTCGTTATTAATTATAAGATAAAATTAATTTTTTTTAGAGAAATTAAAGAAGTTAATTAAATTACTTTAGAGTATTTTTATTTTTATTTTTTTCTTCAAACTAATTAGTTTAACTAATAAACTAATATATAATTTAAGGATACATAACATATGATACGATTAAATAACTTATTTAGCTTCCTTAATCTCTCCAAAAAAAGTCAACTCTGTTTTATATTTAGGACCGGGGATAGTATTTGATATAAGAAATAAAAAAGGTTAGAACAAATGATACTCATCACTCTAACCCTAATGTAAGAGTTAGTAAAGTGGTTATTTCTGATATTAAATATAAGATATTAGAATACATCAAGAAAAGTTCTGTATTGATTACATAAAATATTAGAGTGAAGGTATATAACTCAATGGTAGGTTCTATCAAATTGACTTGAGTTATTTTGGTAGAAAAACCAACCAACTACATACCTAAATTACTAAATCTAATATAAGACATTAATTCACTTTGTTTTCCAAACTTATATTTGCTGCCGTCTAAATATAAGAATTAGTAGGAAAGTTTATTTGATCTTAAATATAAAACTTCAATATATTTTGTCTCCCAAATTTATAATTATTTTTCTAAACTCTCGGTATTAATCACACATAATAAATGGATTTTCATTTAGGAGTAGTTTCTGATGCAGATAACTCAATGGGGTACTTTAGAGAAACTAACACATTTTTTATGATTAACTAAATAATTTACTTAATCTTTACAAATTAATTATCTACCTCATGTATTTAAAACCCAAGGTGATAAATAGTCTCTATTAATTACTCATATTAAAAAAGAATCACCATCGTTGTCACAGCCCGCACCCCCTTAATCGACTGGTGCGACCGAGACACCGAGTGCCTTGGGGGGAAACTGGACTCAAACGAATATCCTCGCTCCCCTAGCGAGTTTCTTTTGCCTCTACAAGTATCAAACACTCAACCTAGGGGTAAGTACGAGTGCTTGCGATGCCTAATATTCGTTTGAGTCCAATTTCCCCCCAAGGCACTCAGTGTGTCGGTGTCTCGGTGGCACCAGTCGATCAAGAGGTACAGGTTGTGACAATCGTGATCATCAATTTATATTAAACCTATTGAAAATTGCAGCGATCAGCATAATGCTATGATTAGGGTGGCTTTCAAGTTTCAGCTTCCATGGGACTCATCTTTTGACCATATATAAATCATGAAATATGAAATGTACATTAAAATTTCAAAAGCTTTTAACAAAGTCCTCCCAACACATGGGCTTGTAAAAGGTTAATGAAAGGGGGTCCCAATCATCACTCATGCACTCTACTACTTGATTGAGAGTGACCTAAGAGTGCCGAAAGCAAAAAAGCTTTAAAATTTTAAATTATTTTAAATTACTATTATATGACCGTTTCAAATCAATATCAATGCATCCAAAGGGTCATATAAAAGAAATTGTATATTATTCACAAATTAATTATTAACACTCCAATTCATCTCCGCAATTTATTTTAGAAATCCACTTTAATTCAAATAAATAGACATGCTTTTTCAAGACATGGTGTTTATGTTCATGATTTATGCAAAAACAACCTAGAATTTAAATAGGGAAAAAGAAAATAAAATATTATTTGAATTTCAAAATCCCAAATCAGTAATTTTTTATTAAAATGAGTTGTCAATTACTATACTTTTGTAATTAATATCTATACTGTAAACAACAAAAATGATTTGAGATTTTGAAGTTCAATTGGTATTTCTTTATCCTTTTCCCATTTGAATATAAGGGTCAACATCCACCGGTTCTTGTTATATAAGCACATATATAGCAACAACTTTACATAAATTAATAAAATTAGTTGAAATTAATTATTTTTTTGTTAATCATTAAAATTATTCTCAATAAAAGTTATTAATAAGAGGAATTTGGTTAATCAATTATGAAGTTTTATAGATAGTTAGGGATACTGGGTTAGAAAAATTGATGATTTAGATAAAACATGTTATATTATGAAACATGGTGTAGAGCTTATAATAAGTATGAGTGAGGGTATAAAGTTTTATAAATTTTAGAAAATATAAAAAATGTGTAACACTTGTATAATATTGAGATAAAATTGAAAACTTGGGGCCATATAACTCTTGCTAATTAATCTCACTCCCTTTATCATTGGATTTACGAATATTGCAGCATGATATGAATTTTATATTCCCTCCCTTCCTAATTTGGTTCTAAACCTCACTTTTGTCTCCTCATATTTATTATTGTTCTACAAACAACTACTTATTGATATTCTCTCAATAATACTGATAATCAAATTTAAATAATTATAAAACATTTGTCACCTAGACATTTTAAGGAGATGAGGTCATATTTCTTACAATTAACTAATTTACCTAATTTTTTTAATCTATATAAAATAATTAAATAAATCTTATATTAAAAATAAGTGGGAGTATTATATTAGCAAAATTTAAGATAGGGTTAAGGTGTAAATTTATCAATGAAGTTTTGTCCGAAGAGCGTCTGATACAAATATCTTTTAGAAGGGGTAAAAATATCAATAAACAATTAATAAGGGGCAAAAATACCAATGAACAATTAAAAATGGGCATTTACTACAAAAACCGTTAAATCCGTACTAACGTCGTTAAGGGTTTTCTTCTCTTATAATTTAACGCTGTTAGTACGGGGATTAACGGTTTTTGTGGTGGATGTCTCTTTTTAATTGTTCATTTGTATTTTTGCCCATTCTAAAAGATATTTATGCCAGACGCTTCTCAGATAAAACTTCATTAGTAAATTTACACCTTAACCCTTTTAAGATATGAATATGTGTGTGTGTGTGAGAGAGAGAGAGAGTAGTGGATAAAATGATTGATTGCATGCTCATGTGTGTTGAGCAGTATTGCCTTAGGAGGAGTGAGGAGTCAAGAGGGGAAAGCAATGATGAAGAGTGTTGCACTTTTGGCGACGATCGTGGAAATTGGAATCGCTTCCATAATTGTCACTCATCATTTTGCCTTCTCTTCACCAACGTCGTTATTCCCTCCTTTTTTCTCTCTCTCTCTCTTTCTTTTCTCATTTAGTCAGCCTACCGAAAGTTGATAAATAATTTTTTCCTTAAATATCAGTTTTAATTTTAAATTTTAGTTTTGGTTCATATTATTTTAGATCGTTTGGTTTTTCGTCTCTATGGGTTTTTCCATCCAAACGTTATTAGTCCCTATGTTTCATAAGAACTTTAGTTTGAATTTAACATCATTGAATATAATAATAAGGATCAAAATCATAACTCATTCAAAATATAAAAGTTAAATTCATAACTCGTTAAAAATATAAATATACAAATTTTTATTGTCTTAGGAAAAATGAGGAAAACGTACCCATTTGTCAAATTCGTTTTTGGTCAAAAGATTCTTGATTAATGTAACTCTTTTCAGCTGTATATGACATATTCTCATCTATGTGAAAAAGTTTTCCATACGAAAATATGCATGTTGTTGAAAATATGTGACATCATTTGCATATAATTAAAAATATGTAGCACATAGCTGAAGAAGGACTGCGTAATCGAAAATGATTGCACTCTATTAAAAATTTCTTTTAGGGTCTTGAATTGGTAGGTTTTCTCTCTATTGGAATTCGTGTCAACTTGGTTACAGATGGAAGAGGTCAATGCTTGGACAGGACCACCGGATCGGCCACCGGGATTTGAGGACGAGGCTGTGGTTACAAAGAAACCAAAAAAGGATGCAAAAGCAGATGAGGTATTGTCTAAACGAAGGTTTGAGGCGGAATATGTTGAGCTGGGAAAGACTAGCAAGCAAGAACAAGGGAAGAGGATGACGGAAAGTGCAGCTGTGAAACAGGTTTCACACAAAGAATCGCTACTGGGCTTTAAAGGGGAGGAATTCAATGGTGTTGCATATGGAGCGTTGGCAATGGAGGATGAACCGTTATTATCTGATCTCCTAGACCAAACTTGGAGCGTACCAGAGCCATTGGAGGAGGTCAAGATGATGATGAACATCTACCCAGTTGTTCCCATGACAGACGAGGAGTATAATGAAAGCTGTGAGCCATGGAAGAATGCATTAATCATCACGGTCCTTGGTGCTAGATTCAATTTCCACTAACTGAAAGAGATGCTATGCAGAATTTGGAAGTTCAGTGAATTTGATTTAATTGATTTGCGAAACAATTATTATGTTATCAAATTCACAAATCAGGAAACTTGGACTCTCCACTACAAACGCATATTATTTGAAGGACTTTGGGTGATAGCGAAACACAGCGTTCTAGTGCAAAGATGGTCCCCATACTTCGACCCCTTCAACAATCCGTTAGTCAGGATCGCTACTTGGGTAAGAATTCCAAACATTCCTTTGAACTGCTATACCAAAAAATATATCTCCAGAGTAAGCGATATGATTGGGAAGACTTTGAAGGTTGATCTTCATACTCTAAAAGGTGGGGAGGATGACTTACCAAGGGTGGAAAGAGGAAGGTATGCCAGAATTTGTGTGGAATTAGATCTCCAGAAGAAATTGGTACCAAGGATCATTCTAGCCTCTGCTCTGTACAATATTGAATATGAAGGATTAAATATGATTTGCTTTGGGTGTGGTAGATATGGTCACCGTAAGGACAATTGCCCATGGAGTATTAATACTGAAGCCTCTACCAGTAATGCCACAATACAGGTGCCAACGGTGAGAAGAACATAGGGGCCACCGAAAAACACTGTTCCGATAGAAGGAGAAGAGTTTAGGCCTTGGATGCTGGTTCAAAGAAATCAGAGAATGCGAATGCCGAGGAATAATGGACAGAAAGGTCCACCAGCCAACGGAAATCACGAAGCAAGGAAGATTGGAAATTATGAAGTCAGGTCCCACGGCTCAAGATTTGCTGCAATGGTAGACTGGGAGGAAGAGAAAAATTTGTTAGAGGAGCAAGGGACGTTCACAGGAGGTAGATCTGATTTAGGAGGAAAAGCTTTAGTCTTGTATGATGGGAAAATGAAAGGGACACATAAGGTTGGGGCCCACGGTGGTGCTGGTCACAAGTAAAAATCAATCAATGTAAAAGAGGCGCAAAGCATGTATAAAGTAAAGGAAAAAAACAAGGCTGAATTACTAATTCAAAGTGGGCCACGCTCAGATTCAATGGAAAGCCAAATAGATATAATTGCTGAAACAAGCACCAATGGGGAGCAAAAAAAAAAAAAGAATCAATATGTGAAAAGCAAAGAAAACACTGTGTAGTAAGTAGAAGTATACAGAATCCAGAACCAATTCGACTTGACCAGGAAATGGAAGTCATACACGTGCCGGACTCAAACAAAATGAAGGGGACCCAAGAGCGAAGTCCGAAAGAAGAGTCTGCAGAAATCAAGATAGATGAGGCAAGGTCAGCAAAAACCACGGTGATGGTAATTCAAAGAACAAGATCAAGAAGTCCGTTGAGAGGGACGCAAGGAAATAAGCGAAATATGGATAAGCCTGCGCATCAAGGATCTCGATCAAGGAAAAACCAGGAGAATGAACCTCCCGACAAGTAAGCTTTTCTTGCTCAAGAATACACTAATTATTTTATAATGATAGTTGCATCATGGAATTGCCGTGGGGCGGGCAGTAAATCCTTCCCACGTTTAATCAAAGAAATAGTTCAAAAATACAAGATCAATGTGTTGGGTGTTCTGGAAACTCGTATCTGTGGGGTCAGAGCTGATTGTGTAGTGAAAAAGTTGGGATTCAGTAACTGGTTGAGGGTTGAGGCAACAGGATTTGCGGGAGGTATATGGTTATTGTGGAATGAGCGAGATATTTTGGTAGAATATATTTTTTCCAACACTCAAATCCTTCATTGTCGACTATCCAATAGAAATACAAGTGAGATATTGTTTGTCTCCCTTGTGTATGGTGAACCGAGAAGGGAACTTAGGACTGATTTATGGGCAGGTCTGAGAGCGTTATATGGTATTACTCATGAACCTTGGCTGATATTGGGTGATTTTAATTCTTTTTTGAATTCATCTGATAAATAAGGTGGCAGCCCTGTTAGCTATACACATCACCAACAGTTTCGATCATGTGTTGAGGACTGTAATTTGCTTGAGGTTCCGATAGTGGGTGATAAATTTACATGGGGAAAAAATCAGGTGCAAGAAAGGCTAGATTGGGTATTTTGCAACATGACTTGGGAAATGACTCATCCAGCTTTTAAAGCTTTTCACCATCTTAAATTCAAGTCAGATCACCGGGTTGTTGTGGTTTCATCTGGTACTGGTGAACAATGTCAAGCTAGGAGTCTTTCTTTTAAATACCAAGCAGGCTGGTGTTTACAGGAAGGGTTTTCTGATATTGTTAAAGAGGCTTGGCAGGATAAATCGTGGTCAGCAGGGTACAGGGATTTTGAAAAAATGGCGACAGAATGGAATAAGGATGTGATTGGCAGTTTACCTAAAAAGAAAAGGGAGCTTATGCGAAGATTGGAAGGAGTTGATAAGGCCTTGCTAAAGAAACCTCACGAAGGACTGATGCGACTTGAGAAAAACCTGTGGCGAGAATATCTGAAGGTGTTGAATCAAGAGGAATTACTGTGGTACCAAAAATCCCGTTGTAACTGGCTAAAGTTTGGGGATAAAAATACTAAGTTTTTCCATGCATCTACGGTTGTGAAGAGGAAGCGAAACCGAGTTGAAAGACTACAAGATGACCAAGGACAGTGGGTTACGGATCAATTGAAATTAAAAGATTTGACCTTCAACTACTTCAAAGACCTTTACACTCGCGATGAGGGTGTTATCCCGGTGCATGATTGGCCAACCACCTTCCCTCCACTTCAACAATCTCAAATTGATGTCATTCAAAGAGATATAACGATCATTGAAATCAAAAATTCAGCTTTTGAAATGGGTGCCTTCAAATCTCCGGGTTCCGACGGATTAAATCCTCATTTTTTCCAATCTCAATGGGAGGCAATTGGAACTAAAGTTTGTGATCTGATTTTTGAAATGGTGAGTAGATAAAATCAATGAGGTAAATCATACAAACATTGTGCTAATTCCTAAAGTAGATGGTCCTGTATCCATTAAGGATTTTCGTCCCATTGCACTGTGTAATGTATGCTTCAAGATCCTTAGCAAGGTCCTAACAAACAGGCTGAAAAAGATCATGTCATTTCTGATTCATCCAGCTCATTGTAGTTTTATCAGTGGCCGACAAAGTTGTGATAACATCATTCTTGCCCAGGAAGCCATCCATACGATGAGAACAAAAAAAAGAGGTAAAAAATATATTGCTATTAAAGTGGATATGGAGAAGGCTTATGACAGATTGGATTGGGACTTTATCAAATTCAATCTTCAAAGCTTGGGATTTCAAGATCATTTTGTTCATCTTATTATGAAGTGTATCTCATCAGCTTCAATGAAAGTAAGCTGGAATGGTGATTTTTCAGACTCATTTTGCCCCTCTAGAGGAATTAGGCAAGGAGATCCTCTAAGTCCATATCTTTTTGTATTATGTATGGAGAGACTTGGACAAATCATTAATCGAGAAGTGGAGGCTGGAAGATGGAAACCTCTAAAGATGTGTACATATGGTCCTGCCATCTCTCATCTATTTTTTGCGGACGATCTTATATTATTCTGCGAAGCATCAAGAGGCCAAATAGAACGTGTCAGGAATATCATGGCTATGTTTTGCAATAGTTCAGGTCACAGAATTAGCTTTCCAAAATCTAAATGCTTTGTATCCCATAATGTGAACTTTAGCAGGGCTCTTGAATTCAGTCAGATCCTAGGGATTGGTATCACTCCTGATCTTGGGAAGTACCTCGGAGTACCACTGCTACACAAGAGAATGGTAAAGATGACGTTCACTCCTTTAATTGATAAGGTGAAGAAAAAGCTCTCAGGGTGGAAAGGAAAACATTTGAGTATGGCGAGCAAATCAGTACTGATAAAGTCGGTCTTGTCTACACTTCCTTCTTATCAAATGCAAACACTTCTCATCCCTACAGGGGTTCTGAAAGACATTGAAAAGCTAAGCAGAGAATTCTTTTGGAGCCAAGGACCAGAAGCTAGGAAACTTCATCTAGTACCCTGGGAAACTATTAAATTAGAGAAAGATGAGGGGGGGCTTGGAATTAAAGATCTAGTTACCCAAAATAAAGCTTTTATAATGAAGTTGTGTTGGGGTCTCCTGACTAAGCCTGATGCCCTAAATTTGCTCCGGAAGTTCTCGCCGAGGTATAATGTTGCTCTGAAAGTTTTTTCAAGTTCAATGTCACTCCGGAAGTTTCAAAACGTAATAATGTTGCTCTATGCCTTTAAAAAATTAAAGTTGACCATTAAAAAATTGACGTTGACAGTTAATTTTTTTAATGAAAAAGGGTAATATTGCTCCATCTAAAAAAACTTTCCGGGTAACATTGTACCTCAATAAAAACTTTTGGGGTAAATTTGCACCTCAACTCTTATATTTTTAACGGATTTTGGTTCTGATCTCTATACTTTTAACAAATTTTGATTTTGATTATTATGAGTTTTAGTTTTAGTTCCAATATTTAACAATATGTTAGATAAAGTTAATGCTATTAATATTAAACTAAAAAAAAAGTTCTTATAAAACTACAGGAACAAACATTTTAAACTCAAGAAAAAAATACGATTTAAAATTATAAGAACTAAAATTAAAATTTGATCAAATTTTAAAGACTAACAATGCTATTAAACCACAATTTGTTTCTTACAATAAAAAATAATTTTTCTTACAATATTAAGACCAACATTTTCTCTCTCAAAATTTTACTCTTGAGTCTATCTTCATCAGTAAAGATTGAGACTATTTCACTAAAGATAAATGCATCATGTTTTAGAGAATTTTTTTTTTTTAAAAAGATAAATTTTAAAATACAAATAAAAGATAAAAATGGTCATTAATCACTGAGGTTGTGATCAACTTGGCCTATAATTTTTTCATTAGGAAATCAACTGTCAAATTAGAGTGTTGGACTTATGATCAATTTTAATTAACTTTTTTGTTTATTAACCACATGCTAGCTTCAAATATTTTGAAATTTTCACAAAAGTTGACTAGTGACCATAATTATATATTCTAATCTAAGAATTAATTCAATATTCTAGTCAAATGATTGATTCCTTAATGAAAGAATTATAAGGAGTTTGCTTTAAGTTAACAACAGATTTAGGGTCCAAAATCTATGTTTCCCCTTTATATAATTTAGTATTTAATAATGAAAATAAATACCAATAAAAAGTGAATTTTTATCAAAAAGAAAAAAAACGACGTTGTATGCAATTTAATTTGGATGATTTTTCCTGTTGACAAACCAAACACAACCTTTTTAGCTAAATTTACGCCCTGATTAGTTTGAAAGGTTCGAGAACTTCTCAGGAAAAAGGGACGTAATTATAATTAGTTGTTTTTAAATTCTAAGTTCTAACGTCTCTCATATAATTATGAGCTGTTAAAACATATATAGACGCCAACTGGATTTGATTGGGTGTTTGACTTTTTTTTTAATCTTTATCTCTTAAATGACGATCCTAATGTGGTGTAATAGATGAAATAACATGCCGCGTTATATCCTATATATGTGTCATAGCCAACTCAATATAATTTGATGGGCTAACAGCTAAAATTAACCTTGTTAATTGAGAAAACGATAGTGCTACGTATTTTATACTTTCGGAGCAATATTGAATAAAAAAAAAAATTCTACACATCCATGGCTTGTGATTGAAAACTTTCAGAGTAAAATTGTATTTTATTCCAACAAAAAAACTCTGGATATTTATGGTCTCATTAAGTAGTTTTATTTAGATAAAAATTCTTACAATTCAAGTACAATCCTTATAAATTATACAACTAATTTACCTGCTCTAAGTTAGCTAAGAGCTAGGGGTGTATATGGGCAGGGCTGAGCAGGGCGAAGTTGTTGCCCGATGCCCTACCCCAAGGATCATCGAGCTGTATTTTACAACCCGATGCCCAACCTTACCCGGTAGAAGCCCAAACATTTTCGGGCTGGGCACAGCGGGCTTCGCCCTGCCCAACACTTATCAGCCCAAGTATTCCCTATAATAAGCATTGACTTAAATTGCCTGATTCAATAACTCACAAATATATCAAGATCATATCTAGCTCTGCATCTTCCATTAAACTAATGATAATATACTCTTTCCCAAGACAAAGATGCAGAAAGTCTCGACTCAACATAGCAGCAGTTGGCATCTCAATTTCTAAACAATCAACATTGAACAAATAATAACAAGTTCTAAGTGATACAAAAATAGAAATGTTTGTTCAGCAAGATTAGACATATTTTTGAGATATCGGGAAAAAAGAAAAAAAATAAAATAAAGAAGGAAGTTGTGAAGTTATAAACATAAGTCCTGTTAAACCAGTTCTTCTGCAACTTCCTAATCACGCTTGTAAAGTTGCAATTCCCTCCAAACCTAAGGTGTCTGTGTACCCACAGAATATAATTTAATAGACACTTTTCTACATCAAAAGGAGGCACAACCATAATTCTACATATGGAACATTCCAAAATAAGTTTATAATTTGAGTCTTGAAGCCAAAAAGAGTAAAGACTACCACATGTCTTAACAAATAGTCAAATACCCATACTAGAATAATTAAATAACATCCACAATCCAATAAAAACAAGGCATCAAAAAATTGTAATTAAAGTCTTGTAGTTGTGCAAGTGGTTCCATCAATCTCCCAAAACTAACAAAAGGATGAAGCAGTTGGCATTACCTACAAGTAAGGAAAGAAGAAACTATGTAATTTTGTATAAGGAAATTTACATTTACAAGTAAATTTTTAAAGGTTGCAAATTACTTACTTGGCAACTCATTCTTGTAAAATTTTCCTTCAATCACTATCAGCCAACCATACCCATTACATTCTCCCTTCTCCAAGTGCAGCATCTAGGAAAAAAAAGAACAATTACATTACAAATTATGAAGTAATATCTTTGTGTTTAGGTGGGTGTGTGTATCAATTTATGAACTTTAAAATAAAAGCTTACTTGCAAGCCGTATGGCATTTTCTGTCTCATCAAAATTATCAAACTCACGAAGCTTTTCAACAAATTCAGAGAGATATTGCTCAGATTGTAGCCAATTTTGGCTACAAATCAATGCTTTTGTCATTTTAAGAGATAGAGAGCTCCTATAATGATCAACCACACGTCCTCCAGTACTAAAGGAAGACTTGAAGCCATTGTGGAAACCGGCATAGCTAATACATCTTGTGCCATGTGGGAGATAATTTTGTATTTTTCAGAATTAGCTTTCCACCATAACAGTATGTCAAAGTCAATTGTTGAAGGAACTTCATCTCTTGAGTGAGTTGCAATATATCTATCCAACTCTGTTTCAGGATCTGTTGAGCTTTTTTGTTTCATACATTCTAACCACTTATGACCAAGATCCTCTTCCTCATCATCATCATCATCAAAAGAAGGAAATGAACCTTCACCAGTTGTACTTGTTGAGGCAATTCCTGATTCAATAGAAACCCCTACAGAGTACTCATTAAACAACATATACAAACAATCTTTAACCCTTTCCTTCATAATCAAGCATTCTTCAGGGTTAATGTAAAGGACATCAAACATATGATACACATAAGCTAGCTTATACTGATGATCTAAAATTGCAGCCTCAAATAGCAATGGATTCATATTATTTGCTTGACCCCAATACTTGTCATACTTCACTTGCATGCTAGCACTAATCTCTCCTAAGAACTTGTTAGCATTATTCACAACATTCTTTTTCAACATTTTCTGAACATGAACAATATGGTGGAAACATTCATTTGATGTTACAGAAAGGGAACTCAAAAATTTCAATGTAATTTCATAAAAGACCTTCAAAAATTTGAACACCTTTGCATTATCCCAGTCATTTATAATAGGACCAGAGAAGGCGTCACGCTCACACCTAAAATGTGAAATATAATCAGAATCTTCATCACACATCCACTCAAATACCTTCTGAAACTTCATGGCAACCTCCAACATTAAGTATGTTGAATTCCACCTAGTGCTCACATCAAGACAAACAAGGCTTTTGGTGTCTATTTTCTCAGCTTCAGCCCAAGTTTTGAATTTAAGAAAGCGTGAAGGAGAAGAACGAACATATCTAACAACACTTCGAATGACTTTAAAGCTATCTTTCATCTCTTTAATTCCTTCGTTCACCACCAAATTAAGAACATGGGCACAACACCTTAGTTGTAGATAATCACCTCCACATAATAAGCCATTCCAACTCCTTAAGAGCCTTTTAAGATATCCCAAAGCTATATCATTAGAAGAGGCATTATCCACGGTTATTGTGAACACCTTCTCAATTTCCCAATCTAACAAGCATTTCTCAATTGTCCTCCCTATAGTATCACCTCTATGATTTTCCACCATAACAAAATTCAGAATCCTCTTATGCAGTTTCCATTATTCATCAACAAAATGTGCTGTCAAGCATAGGTAGTTGAAATTTTGGTTCGATGTCTAACAATTTGTGGTGAGACAAACACGTTTAGAACTTTTCTTCAAGAATGTTTTCAATACTTTAACTTCTCTAAGATAATATTGCCACACATCCCTTGCAATTGTTACTCTTGAAGGGATTGGAGAGCGAGGTTCAAGTTGATTTAACAACTTCCTAAATGAAGGATTTTCAACAATTTTGAACGGCTGCTCGTCACATATAATGAATTCAGCCAAAACTTTTCTGCATTGCTTCTCATCATATTTATGTAGGACCAAAGATCTTCCCTGCCTACTTGTCCCACCAGAAAACATATTTAACATGGCTTGTTTTTTATCCACAGTGGCCTTATGTGGATTATCTCGACACTTTGGGATATGCCTCAACATAAATTTGTTCCATGGCGATTTGGATAAGCTTTACAAGTCTTATGACAATACTTGCAAGCTACCAAGTGCTCCCCATTAGTTTCTTCAATTAGCATTCTGACAAAATATTCCCACACCTTTGATGTGTGTGTTAGACCAAGCGTTTCACCCAAGAGGGGGGGTGAATTGGGTGATACTAAAAATTTCTTCGGAAATATAAAACTTTAACAGTGGAATTAAAACAGTATTGAGTAAAGAGAAATATCACCGAAGTGTACACCGGGAGTTATATTGGTTCGGTCACAATCACTTTGACCTACGTCCAGTCCTCAGAGCTTCTCTGAGAGTTTCACTATAACTTCCAAGATTCAGTGGGTTCTTGACACCTCAGTACAAGCAAATTCCTTCACCTGGACACTCGCTCCCCCTTACAAGTTGTAATCCAATCCCAACTCAAGGTTCCACAACCTTAAGTTATCTCAATAACAACTATTGAGTTTGAATGGAATATCTCTCTTACAGAGTGAATAAGAATCACTGAAGTACAGAAATATAATTTCAACGTAAAACAGAGCAATGAACTTGATAATTCGTTTGTGTGTGTGCTTGTTGTTATTTCTCTGTTTGTATGATCCCATATATATAGATATGTTGGTGATGACCGTTGGAATATTTTCTTTCGTCCGTTGAAGAGTGCGCAGCCACTATTGACTTTTCAAGTTTTTGAAAAATATCCGTTGGCGGTAGTTGGCATTTGAACGTTTCATTTGACTTCCATCTCTTGAAGTGATTTCTTCATTGTTTATCTGTAAATAGACTAAGAATACTAATACAATGAAAGATTAATCATATAGGAAACAAATTAATGAACGTTTGAATGATTTCTAAATTTCTAGGTATGCTTACTCGAGTAGCTACTCGAGTATCCCTTGAAGTTTACTCGAGTACCTACTCGAGTAACCTCGGGAAATCTTTGATTAACTGCAAGTCAATGAATAAATATAAGTTTACTCGGGTAGTGCATGGAGTAAATTAAATTTCAAACCTTTGGAAATAGTTATTTACTCGGGTACCTACTCCAGTAATACTTTTACAACTTCATAGGTTACTGGGGTAACACCTCGAGTAAACTTTCAAATGGCTTTTGATTACTCGATGCCCTACTCCAGTAATGTTGGCAGGATTTCAATGCCGAGAGCAATTACCTTGTTACTCGGGTACGGACTCGAGTAATGCACTTATTTTTGTATAAGTTACTCGGGTACCACCTCGAGTAACTGAGACTTTTGAGCATGACTTACCCTGGTAACGACTTGAGGTTTACCTTGAGAAGATTTCTGCATACTCGGGTACTTACTCGAGGAATCCACTTCAAATTTTTCACTTACTTCAGTGTGTTACTCGAGTAGCTCCTCGAGTAACATTGGCAGTAGTACAAAGTGCCGAGAGGTCCACATTTTCAGAAACAGAGTTACTCGAGTAGCTCCTCGAGTAACATTGGCAACTTGAAGGCAACTGGAAGTTTTTCACATGGTTACTCGAGTAGCTCCTCGAGTAACATTGGCAAGCCGAGAGCAACTCCAAGTTTTTACCTGGTTACTCGAGTAGCTCCTCGAGTAACATTAGCAGGCCGAGAGCACATTGAAAATTTTTACGCTATTACTCGAGTAGCTCCTCGAGTAACGTTGGCAGGTTACTGGAAGTTGTCTCTGGTTACTTCAAGTTTTGTCTCATTACTCGAGTAGCTCCTCGAGTAATGCCTTAGAAAATTTGCTTCTGATCAAGTTCCTCAGCATTTTCTCTTGGCCTTTCTTCATTACTCCAATGCTTACTTCAAGTGATGCTTGTTCCTGTCATTACTTAGTTCAAACTTGTATATTAATTATTTCCTTTTCAAACCATACTTTTGTTATCATCAAAACATGAGATCTAACATTCTCCCCCTTTTTGATGATGACAAAACTTGGTGATTTTGAACATGGTTTTTCAAATTGAATTCTTAATTAAATATGTCTTATTAAGTTTGAATATACCTTGCATACATAACAACTTCATTAGTCCAAACATGTATCATAATTCAAAACTTTAATGAACTTAAAATGAAATCATAACACACTTGCATTAAACTTTCAAATTACAAGATAAAGTTCAAAATGAAATCAAAATGCTCCCTAAAATCCCATGTACACCCAAATACCCCAAAATAAACTAGGACACATCCACAAAATCACTCTCAAGCTCTTCTCCCCCTTTTTGGCTTCATCAATCAAGTGGAGGGCTAGAAGGCTTCACCATAGAGATAGGCTTCACTGGAAGGACCAAACCATCATCATCTGAACTAGATGAATCAAAAGAACTTGAAGATTCTGGTTCAGGAAGATTGACTGGTGGGATATGGATGTCATCTCTAGGAGGGATAGGAGAAGGCTGGAAGACAACCATAGTGGTCTCAGCCTCTGGAGGAGTATCCAATACAGGAGTGAGATGTTCAGAGGAGGAAGAGGGAGATATTTCCTCTGTTTGGGTAGGAGAGGGAATAGGTTTAGGGGCTGTTTCTGGCTGAGGAGGTGAATCATCAATGATGATATGTGTGGTCTCATGAGTTTCAGGATCATCCACTGTGAATATAATATCTTTACCTTGGGGCTCAAGTGGATCAGAGACCAGAGGGGTAGATGGTTCAGCCTCAGGAATAGGAGTGTCAGTAGAAGGGTTCTCTGGAGGTGGTGGTGGTGCAGAAGAAGATGGACCGGCAGAAGGTCCGTGACCTAAGGAGTCCAGTCGTGCCAGAATGAATCTCAAGGTCTCTCCCTAGGCACGTTGCTCTGCTAGCAACTCCTCATGCCTTTTGTCCATTCTCTCAACTAATTCTCCCATCTTTGTATTCATGTGGGTTATCCGTTCTGCATTTGTGTTGGCGATGTCCACATGAAAACCTCTGAGCATGTTCTCCATGAAGTGCTGGAGAGTGTCATTGAAAAAAGATGGTGAGGATGTGGTTGCAGCTGGAGCCGATGATTGAGTGTCATCCAACTTGCTGGTCTCTGCCTCAGTGGTCTTCCTCTTCTTCTTGGACCCAGACTCCAAAGGCCCTTTGAGAGGGATGTCAATATTCAACTTTCCAATTTGGTTTCTTCCCACTGGGGTCATCCTCTCAATTGGCTCCTTACTATCCAAGTACCATATCTTGTTTTCTTTCAAGATTAGTGACACAATCTGTGGATATGGCATTGGTGTAGTAGCCTTCCCATCCACCTTATATCTCTTCATCTCCGAGAAAATATACTCTCCCAGATCCTTCTGCTCCTTCAGGAGAAGTGAAGCAAACCATCTAAAATCTCTATCGGAGAAGTGGGTATAGTTGTTGGCTTTGTTCACTAGGGACCTAGAGTAAATGTACCATAGGACCCTGTGATGATCACACATATCACTCGGTTTAAAATTTAGTGGGCCAACTAACTCTCGGGGTTTAAGAATAGTAAAAATTTGATTTGGCTCAAGTTGGGAGTAGATATCATCTGGAGGGTTCTCAATTCCCAACCATAAATTAATCCTAGAGGGAGATATAAGTATCTTTTGACCTCTCACAGTGGTGGTCATCTCTTTCTCAACTGAGGTTCGGTTAGGTCATCTATGATCTCTAAGTTACAATAAAAATGAGTGAGTACCTTTGTGCAAAAAGGCAATCTAATGGATAACCAAGGCATAAAAGGATCTAGATATGGACTAAGGTCGTGCTTCAATACCTCCTGAAGTAGCCTGAGATCCACATAGTATGTCTTACACACTTTCCTTCTGGAGAATTGATATAGATACTTGGGACACTCCACCAATTTGTTGATGTTGAACCCTTTTGGAGGGTTGGTGATCTCTTCTTCAGGCACCTTGGACTTCTTGGATGATTGACCCTTCTCCATTTGATCAATGATCCCAGCCATAGCCTTAGCCACATTTCTGTCATATTTAGGCTTTTTGGAGGGCTTTGGAGTGAAAGAAGGGGTAGAGGAATCAGAGGGAGGAGGTGAGGGAGATTTGGCACTCTTCCCTCTTCCGGTTGAGGTACTTTTTCTAGATTGAGCCCTTGTCACAATGGGCTCTTTAATCACAACTCCCTTGGGTTTTGGTTGTGAAAGAGGAATTTTAGCTTTTGGTCTTGGGGTTAACTTTCTTCTCTTTTTGGGAGGAGAAGAAAGAGGATCAGAATGTTGTTGGGATTCAGAAGATTCTATGGGAGTAAGGTTTTTGGTTCTCATCTTTCAGAAAGATTGAAAACTGAGATTTTACAGAAAAAGATAAGAGACAGTCGCAGGTTAGGGTACACAAAATCTGGAAAAATAAGAGGTTTTTGGAACTGAAATTACTTGGGTTTTGACGGAAATGAAGTAAGGAATCACTTGTGAAAAGTTTCTGTGAGAGAGAATAGTGATTTACTCGAGGAGATTTTGTGGAAATGACCGAGTTTGCGACAGATAAAGACCTAGAACCCGACGTTACTCGAGGCCTTACTCGAGTAATCTTCAACATTACTCGAGGCCTTCCTCGGGTGTTCATGCAGAAAAAAATTCTAAAATAATTCATTTAAATTGTGTACCTGGCATGAATAATATAGTAATTATCCATGTATGTTCCCTCGATCATTTATAACCCATTATCATCAGATTTGAGTCATTTTTCTTCAATTTGAAAATCTGGACTCCGCCATTCCTCGAGTAACCTTCAAGTTTACTCGAGGCCCGCCTCGGGTAACCTGCTTTTCAACTTCTGACTCTTCATTTCTTTGAAAACTGAACCGTTGGATTTTGAATCTCAAGTAACTTGATCATTTACTTCCAGTTTTGGGGCCATTACTCGAGTACATACTCGAGTAAAGTATTACTTTACTTCAAGTTGTTCCTCGGGTATTGCTTCTGTATTGGCCATAACTTCAGGTTGGTACTCCAGTAAAGATATCCTCTGATAATCTCTGTTTTTGTTTCCCAAAACAGAGTTTCTTTCTTCCTGCAAAACACATTTCTATATACTCCGATGTTTAAGTTAGTGATCATCAAAACATTATCAAATGACTTCATCTAATATTATGAAATGCTGAAAATACTTATAACTCATTGGGATTTACCATTCCTAATTCTCTTCTAATGAATAGAAATTGATCTTTTGCAAGGGGTTTTGTGAAGATATCAGCTAGTTGAAGATAAGTAGGAATGAATATCACTTTCACATCTTTCTTTTGGACATGATCTCTGATGAAGTGATGTCTGACATCGATATGCTTGGTTCTAGAGTGTTGAACTGGATTCTTTGCCAAGCTTATCGTACTTGTATTGTCACAATAGATTGGTATTTCTTTGAGATAAATACCAAGGTCTTGTAGTTGTTGTTTTAACCATATCACTTGTGCACAACAACTTGAGACTGCAACATATTCGGCTTCCGTTGACGAAAGAGACACTGTATTTTGTTTCTTGCTGAACCACGAGACAAGAGATCCTCCAAGAAATTGTCCTTGTCCACTGGTGCTTTTTCTGTCTGTCTTGTATCCTCCATGATCAGAATCTGAATATGCAACTAGATATTCACTTCTTCCTTTGGGATACCACAAACCCAATTCTGAGGTGTCAGCAAGGTATCTAAAGATTCGTTTAACCGTTTCAGCATGTGATTCCTTTGGTGCTGATTGATATCTTGCACATATTCCAACACTAAATTGGATGTCTGGTCTACTTGCCGTGAGATAGAGTAATGATCCAATCATTCCTCTATATTTTGTGATGTTGTAGTCTTTTCCTTTGACATCAGCATCAAGTAACGTAGTTGAGCTCATAGGTGTGTCCGTGCCATTTGCTTCATCCATTCCATACTTCTTCAATAGCTCTTTCAAATACTTTATTTGAGATATAAAGATTCCATTCTTTCTTTGTTTGATTTGCAAACCAAGAAAGAAATTCAATTTTCCCATCATTGACATCTCAAATTCTCCCTGCATAATCTCAGAAAATTCCTTACACAAAGATTCATTAGTAGCGCCGAAAACAATATCATCAACATATATTTGAACAATTAAAATATCATTGTGTTTTCGTTTTATGAAGAGTGTTGTATCAACTTTTCCTCGTACAAAACCTTGATTGATAAGAAACTTGCTGAGCCTTTCATACCAGGCTCTAGGAGCTTGTTTTAAACCATATAAAGCCTTTTTGAGTTTGAAAACATGGTCAGCTTTAGTAACATCCTCAAAACCTGGAGGTTGTTCTACATACACTTCTTCCATGATGTAACCATTTAGAAAAGCACTCTTTACATCCATTTGATAGAGTTTGAATCCTTTGATGCATGTAAAGGCTAAGAGTACACGTATAGCTTCCAATCTAGCCACTGGAGCATACGTTTCCTCATAATCAATTCCTTCTTCCTGATTATAGCCTTTTGCCACCAATCTTGCCTTATTTCTAACAATAATTGCAGATTCATCGAGTTTGTTTTTGAATACCCATTTAGTACCAATGATCGTATGATTTTTGGGTCGGGGCACCAAATCCCAAACTTGATTTCTCTCAAATTGATTTAGCTCTTCTTGCATTGCTATGACCCAATCATTGTCTGATAGGGCTTCATCAATGTTAGAAGGTTCAATCTCAGAAATGAATGCAGAAAAACTTACTTCATTGAAAATTCTATTTCTAGTTTTGATCCCTTCATTTACATCTCCTATGACTTGATCTAAGGGATGACTTTTATTGTATTTCCAAGCTCTAGGTTGACCTAGGGATTGCTCTTCTTCCTTAGTTTCATCAACCTCAGGAATAAGAGACTTAGAAATAGATTGACTATTTTCTTAATTTAAAACAACTTCCTGTTCTTCATCAATAGTTTTGTCAGAGGATTCAAATTCATCAAATACAACATGAATTGATTCTTCAACAACACAAGTTCTTTTATTGAAAATTCTATATGCTTTACTTCGGTTAGAATATCCTAGGAAAATTCCTTCATCAGTTTTAGAATCAAATTTTCCTAAGTTATCTTTACCATTATTATGAATGAAACACTTACAACCAAAGATGTGTAGATGAGCAATGTTTGGCTTTCTTCCTTTGTATAGTTCGTATGGTGTCTTTCCAAGTTTTGTTCTGATATATG
Source organism: Inga oerstediana (assembly GCA_963210345.1). Taxonomy (NCBI): domain Eukaryota; kingdom Viridiplantae; phylum Streptophyta; class Magnoliopsida; order Fabales; family Fabaceae; genus Inga; species Inga oerstediana. The sequence goes on from OY723400.1 coordinate 77,434,200, forward strand.
CTCTATTTGAAACATAGCATGCTGTACTCATAGCATCAGCCCAAAACACTTGAGACACGTTCTTTTCATTTAGCAATGCTCTAGCCATCTCTGTGAGCATTCTATTCTTGCGTTCCACAACTCTATTTTGTTGAGGCGTCCTTGGAGCAGAGAAGTTGTGATCAATGCCATTAGTATCACAATATTCTTCAAAGGCTTGATTTTTAAATTCTCCACCATGATCAGTCCTAATACCTGCAATGGACATGCCTTTCTCATTTTGCACTTTCTTGGCAAAAACAATAAATTCTTCAAAAGTTTCATCTTTTGATGATAGAAAAATAACCCATGTAAATCTAGAGAAATCATCAACAATGACCAATGAATATAAGTTGCCACCAAGACTCTTTACTCTTGCTGGACCAACTAAATCCATATGTAGTAATTGTAATGGTCTATTTGTTGAAATCTCATTTTTCAATTTGAAAGATGATTTAGTTTGTTTACCCTTTTGACATGCATCACAAATCAAGTCATTTTTGAAAGTTACTTTGGGTAATCCAAGAACTAAATCCTTTTTGAGTAGTTTGCCTAATTGATGCATGTTGACATGAGCCAATCTCTTATGCCATAACCAGCTTTCATCAGTATTACTCAGAAAACAGTTTTCAGACTCATTTCTACTAATATCTAGAGTATAGCAGTTACCTTCCCTTTTTGCTCTGAGCTTAGCCTTGATATTCTTCTTATCAAGCTGTAAGTCACTCTTGTTGATGATTAAACATTCTTCTGAGTCAAATATCACCCAGTTGTTTTTATCTGCACTTTGACTTACGCTCAGCAAATTATGACACAAGTCTTCAACATAATATACATCTTTGACTTGTATTCCTTTGTCATTCTTGATTTCACCAATTCCTGCTATCCTTCCGGATTGATTTCCTCCAAATTTTACCTTTCCACCTTCCTTAGGTTGCAATGTGGTAAAGCTTTCGAAATCTCCGGTCATATGTCTAGAGCATCCACTATCTATGTACCACTTGCTATTTTTGGATGCTTTGAGACATACCTGCAATCAAATGACTAAGTCTTAGGTACCCACATCTTTTTGGGTCCTTTTGGGTTAGTACAAATGATTTTCTGAATATATGAACCTTTAGGTACCCATTTGTAGGTTCCTATGGTTCCTTTCTTCTTATAAATGCATGAAGATGTAGAATGTCCTTTTCTATTACAGTAATTACAGAATGCAAAAGGATTTGATGTATGCACAAAATGTTGGAAATAATTCAAATATGACTTACCTCCTGCTTTCTTTCTTCCTTTTCTTTTATCTGATTTTGGATCATATCCAATTCCAGATCGATCATTTACAAATCGTTGAGCTTTTAAAATAACATTTAGCATCTCTCTTCCTTGTGTGAATTTTTCAAGAGTTTTTGTGAGATCAATGTTTTTCTTTTTCAAAGATAAACAATTTTCACAATCATTTCCCTTAAGTTCAGTTTCAAGAACTTTGTTTTTCTTTTTAACAACAATCAATTCTTTAACTACTTTGATGAATTCAGAATGTAAAGCATTATATTCGGAAAGTAATTCATCATAGGTAGGTTTAGAATCATTTACCTCTTCTTCTGTTTCTTCTTGAGCAACAAGACATATATTAGCTACTTCTTCCTCATCACTTTCTTCGTCTGAGGAACTGTCACCCCATATAGCAAATACAAAGGCTTTCTTTTTGTTGAAAAATTTACCTTTTCTCTTTTCTTTGCTCTTTTGGTTCAAATCTGGACATTCTGACTTGATATGTCCTGGTTTCCCACATTCATAGCAAATGATATGGTCTTTGCTACTATTTCCTCCTTTCTGAAAATGTTTGAATCCTTGACCTTTCTTGTAGAATTTTTTGAATCGTTTTATGATTAGACCCATTTCGTCATCGTCGAACTCTTCATCATCATCCTGATTCTCTTCTTTCGCTTTTAGTGCTAGACCTTTCTTTTTCTTGTCACCAATGTCATCTAGTTCTCTTTTGAATTTTAGTTTGCTTTCATATTCAGAAAGACTTCCAAATAGAGAAGCAACTGATCTCATTGATTCTCCTTTTGCTTATTCTATTATAGTAACTTTTGCTTCCCACTCTTTAGAAAGAATATTCAAAATCTTTCGTACTTGGGTGTGCTGATCATAGACTTTCCCAAGAGCTGCAAGTTGATTAACAAGATAAGTATATCTAAGTTCGAATTCAGAAATCGACTTACATGATTTCATTCGAAGTAGATCGAATTCGGTGACCAAAGTGTTGATTCGATTCTCCTTTATTCCCGAAGTTCCTTCATGAGCTATTTCCAGAGCTTCCCACATTTGTTTTGCTTTTGGAAGTGTGCAAATTCTGAAATATTCACTTTGACTCAAAGCACTTTGTAACATCAGAATTGCTTTGCTATTGAGAGTGATAAGTTTCTTGTCATTCTCATCGTATTCCGCTGGCGTCTTTGGAATTTTCTGAGAATCTACAACCTTTGTAGGTTGATAATTTCCACTCTCAATTACATCCCATAGCCCATATTCAGTAGCCATCACGAACACTCTGAATTTAGCTTTCCAGAAAGAAAAGTGTTCTCCATTAAAACCAGGGGGTCTAGTGATGGATGCTCCGTCGGGAAGAATTCCTTCACCCATGCTTGCCATTGAATCCTTCTTAGGCTGTTAAACCTTAACAAGAAGAACTTGGCTCTGATACCAAATGTTAGACCAAGCGTTTCACCCAAGAGGGGGGTGAATTGGGTGATACTAAAAATTTCTTTGGAAATATAAAACTTTAACAGTGGAATTAAAACAGTATTGAGTAAAGAGAAATATCACCGAAGTGTACACCGGGAGTTATATTGGTTCGGTCACAATCACTTTGACCTACGTCCAGTCCTCAGAGCTTCTCTGAGAGTTTTACTATAACTTCCAAGATTCAGTGGGTTCTTGGCACCTCAGTACAAGCAAATTCCTTCACCTGGACACTCACTCCCCCTTACAAGTTGTAATCCAATCCCAACTCAAGGTTCCACAACCTTAAGTTATCTCAATAACAACTATTGAGTTTGAATGGAATATCTCTCTTACAGAGTGAATAAGAATCACTGAAGTACATAAATATAATTTCAACGTAAAACAGAGTAATGAACTTGATAATTCGTTTGTGTGTGTGCTTGTTGTTATTTCTCTGTTTGTATGATCCCATATATATAGATATGTTGGTGATGACCGTTGGAATATTTTCTTTCGTCCGTTGAAGAGTGCGCAGCCACTGTTAACTTTTCAAGTTTTTGAAAAATATCCGTTGGCGGTGGTTGGCATTTGAACGTTTCATTTGACTTCCATCTCTTGAAGTGATTTCTTCATTGTTTATCTGTAAATAGACTAAGAATACTAATACAATGAAAGATTAATCATATAGGAAACAAATTAATGAACGTTTGAATGATTTCTAAATTTCTGGGTATGCTTACTCGAGTAGCTACTCGAGTATCCCTTGAAGTTTACTCGAGTACCTACTCGAGTAACCTCGAGAAATCTTTGATTAACTGCAAGTCAATGAATAAATATAAGTTTACTCGGGTAGTGCATGGAGTAAACTAAATTTCAAACCTTTGGAAATAGTTATTTACTCGGGTACCTACTCCAGTAATACTTTTACAACTTCATAGGTTACTGGGGTAACACCTCGAGTAAACTTTCAAATGGCTTTTGATTACTCGATGCCCTACTCCAGTAATGTTGGCAGGATTTTAATGCCGAGAGCAATTACCTTGTTACTCGGGTATGAACTCGAGTAATGCACTTATTTTTGTATAAGTTACTCGGGTACCACCTCGAGTAACTGAGACTTTTGAGCATGACTTACCCTGGTAACGACTTGAGGTTTACCTTGAGAAGATTTCTGCATACTCGGGTACTTACTCGAGGAATCCACTTCAAATTTTTCACTTACTTCAGTGTGTTACTCGAGTAGCTCCTCGAGTAACATTGGCAGTAGTACAAAGTGCCAAGAGGTCCACATTTTCAGAAACAGAGTTACTCGAGTAGCTCCTCGAGTAACATTGGCAACTTGAAGGCAACTGGAAGTTTTTCACATGGTTACTCGAGTAGCTCCTCGAGTAACATTGGTAGGCCGAGAGCAACTCCAAGTTTTTACCTGGTTACTCGAGTAGCTCCTCGAGTAACATTAGCAGGCCGAGAGCACATTGAAAATTTTTACGCTATTACTCGAGTAGCTCCTCGAGTAACGTTGGCAGGTTACTGGAAGTTGTCTCTGGTTACTTCAAGTTTTGTCTCATTACTCGAGTAGCTCCTCGAGTAATGCCTTAGAAAATTTGCTTCTGATCAAGTTCCTCAGCATTTTCTCTTGGCCTTTCTTCATTACTCCAATGCTTACTTCAAGTGATGCTTGTTCCTGTCATTACTTAGTTCAAACTTGTATATTAATTATTTCCTTTTCAAACCATACTTTTGTTATCATCAAAACATGAGATCTAACAGTGTGCTTGGGTTCTCTTTCTTTTCTCTTGGTACCCCTACTTTCAACATTTGTGATTTGGGTGATAGGTTCAGTCAATGTTTGTGGGGGATTTGGAGGAGGGAGGGGGAAGGTCTGGACACTTTGAGCAACACTTGGAGCAAGAGGAGGAAGAGTAGGGCTATGAGAAGGAGCTTCACCAATTCCATTAAGATTGGAAGTTGGTGTTTGACTCGATCCTGTAGAGGTTGGTGTTTGAATAGAAGTTGAAGCACCATGAGATATTTCAATAGGGGATGGTGATGTAATAGAATCTCGATTATCCATTGAACCTGTAATTTTGGCAAAAATCAGAATTGGAAGACAAATACAATATTGACAGAAAAACAGAACCAAGCTTAGGAAAACTTTTACAGAATGATAACTTAAAATTATAGGTTCAAGGAAGCTAATAATTTATAGACAATGACAGAAAAACAGAACCAAGCTCAGGAAAACCTGTACAGAATGATAACTTAAATTATAGGTTCAAGGAAGCTAATAATTTCTAGACAATGACAGAAAAACAGAACCAAGCTCAGGAAAACTTGTACAGAATGATAACTTAAATTATAGGTTCAAGGAAGCTAATAATTTATAAAAAACAACAACAACAAAGCCTTAATCCCACTAGACGGGGTCGGCTACATGGATCGCATGACGCCATTGTGCTATGTCGAAAACCATATCTTTAGGTATATTATTAATCAAAAGGTCTCTCTCTATGACTTTATTAAGCGTTCGCTTCGGCCTTCCGTGACCTCGTTTTACAAGACTCCATATAGCTTGATCAACCCTCCTCACCGATGTATTCAACGGCTTTCGTTGAACATGTCCAAACCACCTCAAACAACTTTCTACCATTTTTCCTTCAATAGAGGCCACTCCAACTCGTTCACGTATATGATTATTACAAATCTTATTTGTTCTTGTATGACCACATATCCATCTCAACATTCTCATCTAGGCCACCCCCATTTTATGCTCATGTAATCCCTTTAACACCTAACACTCACTACCATATAGTATTGCTGGTCTTATAGCAGTGCGGTAGAACTTCCCTTTTACTTTATTAGGTACTTTCTGATCACAAATAACTCCAGTAGCTTTTCTCCATTTTACCATCCAACTTGAATTCTGTGATTGACATCTCCATCAATTTCACCATCTTGTTGTATAATTAATCCCAAATACCAAAATTTTGTCACTTGCGGAATGACTTGCCCCCTAATTTAACTTCCATTTCATTTCGACCTTGTCTCTTATCATACTTATAATGCATATATTCAGTTTTACTCCTACTTAGAAGAAAACCCTTCACTTCCAAAGTGCATTTCTATATCTCAAGTTTAGAATTAATTTCCTTCCTGGATTCAACCAACAAAACTATATCATCCGTAAAAAGTATGCATTTAGGGATCTCCTCTCTTATAGGCTCAGTTAGAACATCTACCACTAGGTTAAACAAATAAGGGCTCAAAGCTGATCCCTGATGTAGGCTGATCCTTATAGGAAAGTCCTTTGTTATACCTCCAAGCGTTCTAACATTGGTTATAACCCCCTCATACATGTCCTGAATGGCTTTGATATATGCAAACCACACCCCCTTCTTTTCTAAAGCTTTCCAAAGTATATCTCTTGGCACGCGGTCATATGCTTTTTCCAAATCAATGAAAACCATATGCAAATATCTTCCTTTGCTCTTATACATTTCCATAAACCCCCTTAATAAATAAATCGCTTCTGTTGTAGACCTTCCTGACATGAATCCAAATTGGTTTTCAGCAATTTCAATCTCCAATCTCAACCCGCGTTCAATCACCTTTTCCCATAATTTCATTGTATGACTCATAAGCTTAATTCCTCTATAGTTTGCACAATTTTGAATATTCCCTTTATTCTTATAAATAGAAATCAAAGTACTTTTCCTCCACTCATCCGGCATTTTCTTGAATAGTAAAATCTCATTAAATAATTTTGTGACCCACAAAACACCCTTTTCACCCAAACATTTCCAAACTTCACTAGGAATCCCATCAGGCCCAACAGCTTTACCATTTTTCATTTTCTTAAGCGCTTCCCTAACCTCGCCAACTCGAATCCTGCGATAAAATAACAAATTGAGATCACCTTCTTGAGTTGTCAAATCTTCACAATCATAAGGCCCTCCACCTCCATCATTGAACAACTTATAAAAGTAGGCTTCCCACCTATTCTTAATATCTCCATTAGTAACCAAAACTTTGCCTTCTTCATCCTTTATACACCTCACTTGGTCCAAGTCTCTTGATTTTCTCTCCTTATTCTTTGCAATCTTTTAAATCTTACGCTCTCCTGCCTTTGTTCTTAACTCCTTATAAAACTCCTCATATGCTTTATTACGAGGTTCACTCACTGCCTTCTTAGTCTCCTTTTTAGCCAAACGATACCTTTCCCAATTGTCAACATTATTACACAAATGTATTGCTCTAAAACAATCTTTCTTATGCTTGACTTTCTCTTGAACAATCTCATCCCACCACCAAGTCTTCTTATCTTGCAGACCAAAACCTTTTGATTCTCTCAAAATTACTTTAGCAACCTTCTGGACCTTTTTAGACATATTCTCCCACATGATATTAACACTTCCTTGTAACTCCCACTCCCCCTTCTCTAAAAGAGTTCTCTTAAAAATCTCCCGCTTCTCTCCCTTTAACAACCACCACCTGACCTTTTGATTTAAAACTTGCTGGTGCTTTTGTTTTACACACTTAATATTCACATCAAGGACCAAAACCCTATGTTGTGCTGTCACGCCATCCCTAGGGATCACTTTGCAATTAGTATAAAGTTTTCTATCAGAGTTCCTTACCAAAAAGAAGTCAATCTGTGTCTTGGCAGCTCCACTCTTATATGTTATTAAATGCTCCTCTCTCTTCTTAAAGCAAGTGTTGATAATTTTGAGGTTATATTCGAGGGAGAAATCAATAATAAATTGACCTTCACTATTGAGCACCCCAAATCCAAAATCTCCATGAGCCCTTGCATGAGGTGCTGCCTCCTTACCAACATGTCCATTAAGATCTCCTCCAATAAAAATCTTTTCGGTTAGTATGATACTCTGAATTAGCCCCTCCAAATTTTCCCAGAACTTTTTCTTAAGATGTGTTTCTTCCCCTACTTGAGATGCATATGCATTGATAATGTTTATAATATCCTTCCCAACAATCATTTTTAAGGAAATGATTATGCCTCAACCCTTTTAACTTCCACCACGTTCTTTCTCCATTCATTATCAGTGATGATACCAACACCATTCCTTCCATTGACCTTTCCTGTATACCAAAGCTTAAAACCATTAATTTCCTGAGATCTTTCTCCTGCCTATTTAGTTTCTTGAAGGCACAAGATATTAATCTTTCGATCATTCATTACGCCTACCACTTCCAGAGATTTGGCATTCAGAGTCCTAACGTTCCAAGTGCCAAATCTGATCTTGCTCTCATGAACTAGCTTCTTTAGCCGCCTCTGTTCAGAAGAGAGCGGTAGCCCTTGCTCATTTAACACTACACCCGGGGGGCGATGCAGCGGCCCTTGCTCACTTATCATTGTACTCGAGCCATATAGCACGTTACTTACAGGCAACGACATAGCATTAGCACAATTTCTTCATTTATCCATGTTTATAAGAGATTCGACAGGGTTTTACGTTGGCTGTTGGGGCCTAACACAACCCTCCTCCTTTACCTGGGATTGGGACCGGCTATAAACATAGGCGGAGTTTAATAATTTATAGACAATGACAGAAAAACAGAACCAAGCTTAGAAAAACTTGTACAGAATGATAACTTAAATTATAGGTTCAAGGAAGCTAATAATTTATAGACAATGACAGAAAAATAGAACCAAGCTCAGGAAAAAAAAATAAAATCAGCACCAAGTTCTACAGCTTCTAAATCGATATAAAATAACAAGACTTGTACAACTGATGAGCTAAATAAGGTCTCAAGGAAAAAATAATAATAATAAAGCATCTTCAAATGTATGTGGATATTTCAGCCCGATCGTGCCCACTTTTTTTCGGGCTGCTTCCTTTTGGGCTGGGCAAGGCTATTTTTTTTCGGGGGGCTTCATGAACACCCCTACTAAGAGCGAATACAATCAAAACTTTTTATTTAAATCTGCCTCGTGTATTATTTACAAGAAATCTGCCACGTGTATAATTGTCTATAGATCAAGATCACAGCAAAAATAATTCCAAAAACAATTTATACACTAAAGATTCATGTATAGGATGTTATAAAAAAAAAGATTCATGTGTATTAGTGTATATAGGATAAGAATACCTAAAAAACTTTCTTAATTCTATTTTACAAAAGAAATAATACAGCTGGCTATATATAAAAGTAAAAAATGTGAATGGAACATCGGCAAAAAAAATAAAAAAAATGTGAATGGAAGATCACACATCACTTTGTGCATGTATAAAGAACGGTTACCAATGGAAGAATCTTCCATTCTATTCCAATATTAATGGTTAGAGACTTTCAATTGATTTAAACATATTTATTAAAAGAGAATATGAATAATAGAGGGTTAGATGCCACTTTCGTATGTTTTTGGAAGGAATATTAGATACGGTTAAGTAAAGGTAAATATTATAAAAGAGGATGAAAATGACAATCTGTTAAAATTATACATGTTGAATTATGTAATGGACGTGTGGTAAATTTAATGCTGATGTCATTTTTGCTCTCCTTATAATATTTATAGTTATTTTTGTATCTAGTGATTAATCCCTTAAAAGGACTTTAGTGCCGGCCTCAAGCCCCCTCTATAAGTTGGACCTGGCTACTCTACTATATTCTTTGTGTCCACTGCCTTCCTTTGCCATGAAACTGCGCAGTTTTGGAGCAAAAATATGAAGCAGAAACTTTTTTTTTTTTTTTTGAAAAACAGTATTCAACATCTTGAAATATTTTTTTAGTATCAGTTAGTTTCTTAAAATATTTTTTCAAGTTCTTAAAATAATTTTTCAATATTATCCAGTATCTTGAAGTATTTTTTCAATGTCAGTTAGTACTTTAAAGTTTTTTTTTTGAAAAATAATATTCAACATCCTAAAGTATTTTTTGAGTACTAGTCAATTCCTTAAAATATATTTTCAAATTCTTAAAATAATTTTTCAATATTATTTAGTATCCTGAAGTATTGTTTTAGTGCCAATCATGACTCTGAAGTTTTTTTTTGGAAAATAGTATTCAACATCTTGAAGTATTTTTTCAGTACAAGTCAATTCCTTAAAATATTTTTTCAAGTTCTTATAATAATTTTTCAATATTATCTAATATCCTGAAGTATTTTTTTAGTGTTGGTTAGTATTCTAAAGTTTTTTTAAAAAAAACAGTATTCAACATCCTGAAATATTTTTTCAATCCCAATCAGTTCCTTAAAATATTTTTTCAATTTTTTAAAATAATTTTTCAATATTATCCAATATCCTGAAGTATTTTTGTTAGTGCCAATCAGTACTCTAAATTTTTTTTTTGAAAAATAGTATTCAACATCCTAAAGTATTTTTTTGTAGTAATATTTTAGGGTGGTAAGTGGATCAAAAAAATTTTTCGTGCATCCAACATCTTAAAATATTATCCAGTATACTAGACTAATTTTTAGTGCATCCAACACCATAAAATATTGCACCAAAAATAGTTTAAAGCACTGACTGACACTAAAAAAATATTTTAGGATACTAGAAAATATTGAAAAATTATTGTAAGAACTTGAAAAAATATTTTAGAGAATTAAATGGTACTGAAAAAATACTTTAAGATATTGAATACTGTTTTTTTTAAAAAAAAAGATTTTTGCTTCAGGTTTTTCAATCAAAATGGCGCAGTTTCATGGAAAAGGAGGGCAATGGACGCAAAGGGTACAGGAGAGAAGCCGGTGTCTCCTTCGGACTGTTCTTTTCCTTCCATAGATCGTTGGATTGATATTTCAACGGTCCAGATTTAATATATTATAAAAATATTATTATTATATTAATATATTAAAAATATTATTATAAAAATATATTATATCTGGACCGTTGAGATTTCAATTTGGTCCTATTTATAAGTCACTTTTAACTAAATCCCATTTACCAAAGAGAGGTAGTTAACTCAATGATTATGAGATAAATTTTCAACTATAACCTCATTTATGAATGGGTGCTGTTCAACTATTTCTTCTATATCTTTCTTTAAATTATTTCTTCATTGGTACAATAAATAGGGGCAAAATTGTCATAATCTCATTTATTACACTAAAACTGAATTTATAAATAGGATTAAAATTTTTGATAAAAAATGGCTTATTAATAAGATCAGAGTAGTAAATGCTTACTTTTACATTACAAACACTTAGATTTTTTTAAAAAAAATTTTAAAAAAATCGATGGTTGCCACTTTTTTTTTTTTTGGTATCGATGGTTGCCACCTTTTCGTATTCAAAACCATCATGCCCCAAATCCCACTTCCCTATTTAACGGCCTCCCCATTCCCACCTTCTCACTCGCACCCCCTCCACTCCATTACCATTCTCACGCTTTCTTTCTTCTCTCTCTCTCTCTCTTCGCTTCCTTTCTCGCCCATTCTCCACAGCAATCAATGGCTCCATCAAAACTTTATTTGATTCTCTGCGTTCTCGCTATCTTCGCCGTTTCTTCCGATTCCGCTCGCGACGCCCCGGCGCCGTCAGTTGATTGCTCAAACCTAGTCTTGACCATGGCCGATTGTCTCTCATTCGTCTCCAATGGAAGCACCGTCACTAAACCTGAGGGAAATTGCTGCTCTGGCTTGAAGACTGTGCTTAAGACCGACGCTGCTTGCCTCTGTGAGGCCTTCCGAAGCAGCGCTCAGTTGGGCGTCGTCTTGAACGTCACCAAGGCCGTTACTCTTCCGGCCGCTTGCAAAGTCTCTGCTCCTTCTGCTACTAACTGTGGATGTAAGTGATTCTTCGTTTCTTTTGCTTAATCGTTTCCTTTTTCATGTCTCCGATTTTGTTTCTTTGCTTTCTGATCTTCTGATAACGATTTAGAAAAATGTGATCCATCTTTGCATATTCTTTTTCTTGGAATGGGGAATCTGGATTGGTGAAGCTATTTTACTGTGTTTACAGTGTTCGACTGGTTTTTCTTTTGAAGATAGCTTTTCGATTTTTGCAAATCGGTGAAACGCTTTTGGTTGTTCTGCTTTTATTTAATCGTTTGAACGCATTGGATTTGGACCTTTCCTCTAAAATTGACTCTGATAATACAACAAAATATTCAATTCTCATACTGGGATCCTAAAATTCTCTGTAGCAAGTAGAGACTTAAACCCCACATCTGGGACCCACGTTGAAGCGCAATTAGGGGAATTTTCTTGGCGCCGATCAAGTAGTGAAACTATGAAACTTTAGTGAATAAAATATTCTAGTCCTAGATTTAATTATCAGACTTGAAGCAGCTCTATTTTTCATATATATTGGTGTTTCATGTCAAGGCCTCCCCTTGATATAATTTCTGATGGTTTGATTGATTTGGTGTTCTGTACATTTATAGATTCATACAATATTTGATTTGATGTTTTTAACCCTTTTGTGCAGTGTCTGATGCTCCTGCTGCTGCACCGGCTGGTAAGTCTCTCAAGTCTTAATAGTAGATCAATATACTGTTTCTTTTACATAGTCCTTGATATGATCAACCCATCTGAGATCTTCTGGATTTTCGTCTTCTATTGCCTTCTATATTCTGGATATTCCATTGGCAAATATGTAATGATTTAATTATAAATATATTATATATATACTTGCATATATATACTTGGTGGACCTCATAATTCATATGCTCCACAGATAAACCAAAATTCTAATGTGTGCGTCTACCTAATTCTAGTGGGTCCATAAGTAAATGTAGATTGTTAGACTCTCTTCATTTACATATGAACAAGCATTTGATTTTCCACACAGCACATGGCATCTAACTTTACATTTTCTTCAATTTCTTTGTTAATTAATAATCAAATGCAAGTGGTATGATTAAGGTACAATTAAATCAATAGCATTTGTACCCTTCATTAATCTTGTTTATTGCATAAATTTCCCTCAAATATTTACTTAACACGCTTTCCCCCATCGCTCCTCTTCACGTTGTCCCCTTTTCTCTTTTGGTGGGGATATTTAGTTATTTACAGCTATCAATGCAATAACTTATTGTAAAGTTTGAAACATCTTTGACTATCCATTTGAAAGTTTCTCAAAATGTACTCCAAACTCACTGAATCAATCATTAAAATGCACATCAGCAAATTTGTAATTTTTTTTATGGGTGAGATCTTCCTCTTACACTTCTGTACATATCTTATTTACTTACTTATTTTTGCTTATCTTTTATATATTGTCTATTAAAAAAAAGGATCTCTATCCTGATTTCCAAATCAAAATTTCTATTTCTACAAGTATAAGAATGATGGCATATGCTACCCTTCAATCACGCACAGTTACCCCAGAGGATTTAAAAAGATGAATCAAAATAGTAAAGTGAAAAAGTGACTTTAATCCATTGTCATTTTCCCCTCTAATATTGTTTCCCTATCTGAATATATGATTTTATATAACTCTGAAATATTTAGGACCACTCACAGTTTTCAAAGATGGATATGAATTGTAAAGAAAAAAGGTTACTTTCATCTCTTTTTTTTTCTGTATAATTTTATAATTGTGAAAGGTCGAAATGATGATGATTGGAGTATCGTAAAATTGTATTGAACTGTGTAATTCAGGAGGATCAGAGAAATCTCCATCATCATCTCCACCAACTGCAACAAGTAGTGGAGAGGCACCAGAAGCTTCATCTGGAGGTGAAACAGCAAATGAGATATCTCCAGCACCATCACCATTCCCAGGCAACACTTCTGCAGCACCTTCTGTTTCTGCAGCACCATCTTTTCTTCTTGCTGCTGCTTCATGTGTAGCCATTTTCTCAGCCTTCTTCTGAGCTCCTTTATAATTACTTTGAGACTAGAGAGAGCGAGAGATTATATATTTTGATTGCCTTCTTTCTTTTTTTTATTTCATTTTTCCATTTTGGAGAAGTTGGTCTTATCATTTTATCATTTCATGTGTTGTGACTCTTTAACAGTAGATTAATATTCATTGTCATAGTGACATGGACTTCTTATTTCGGCTTTTTACCTACCACCTTTTTATATAATAACAACTTTTTTTTTTACCCTTTTTCAGAATAACATCTAGAGCTGGGAATCAGGGCCGGCCCGGCCCTACAGGGCTGGCCCTTGACGGGCCAGGGCCTAACAGGGCCGGCCCTAAAGGGCTCGGGGTCAGAAAAATTACAGTTTTTCACGGCCCGGCCCGAGAGCATCAGGGCCAGGGCCGGCCCACAGGGCCGGGAAATCCTTTTCACAATATTTAACTATTTTTCCTGCATATTTCCCCCAGAGAGATATAATTAGTAAATAACAACGATTAAAGCTCTAATTTAATACATAAATGTTGTCAACATTAAGGTTTAAATAACACGTCTCTTGCAACAAACAAACACAGTTACTAATGTATAATCAAAGGTAAAATCATGTCCATAAATAACTCACACAAAGGTCAAAGTATAAGAATGCAAAAAGCTAAATACTCTAACCTCTAAACAACATGAGTATGACGACTATCATTTCACCTTCTTCACCACTATCATCAATTTCGAGGACATTTGATTGTGTTTCACTTTGAGCAGTAGGTTCAAGTAATAAAATAATTACAACCTCCATAAAAAATCATACTCTATCAGGCAGAATAGTATATAATATGATTTTAGTCTAAATAGGCAGAACAATATACTCAAAAATCACAATATGATTCAATTAGACAAAACAATATACTCAAAAATCATACTCTATACAATATGAGGACAGAGTGACATATAGATTCAATAAGGTAATTCAAAAATGTAACATGGTTCCTTTCCAAGTAAAAAAAATAAAAAATAAACGGGCCTAAAGGGCCGGCCCGAGGCCCTCCAGGGCCGGCCCTTTTAAGCCCGAGGCCCTACAGGGCTGGCCCTTTTAGGCCCGACTTCCTTTTGAGGCTACAATTTACAAGCCCGGCCCTTGAAGGGCTAGGGCCTAAAAAGGCCGGCCCGACGGGCTCAGCCCGTTTTCCCGGCTCTAATAACATCTACTACAACTACTACGACTAGATATCCTACCATGTGATATATAAAAGTTGTGAAAGAATTCTACACTTACAAATTATTGAGGTGTTATAAACAAATACTGAAATTTCTCAACTTTTTTAAATTAATTAATTAATTTTTGCATTATCAAATTTATCAAACTATGATGATATCTGTAAAACGTGAAACCCAACAAAAAAGGTTTGGTGCTTTTTGGGCCCACCAACCCAACACTACGCCATCATTGCCCACCGGTGATGCTGAGTCAAAAGGTATACAACATTAATTATCTTTCATTTGTTAACGACATAACCTTTTTTTTGGCTCAAAAATGACATGTAAGAGACATATCTTTTGTTTTTTTTTATTGGCTCAAAAATGACATGTAAGAGATGAGAACGAGGCGAGAAAAAAAAAAATGGTATGCAATTTCCCCTGTCTTTGGATTCAGCTGGCAAAGGGGTTTGACATTTTTAAAATAAAGGGGGAGGGTTTGATCATAGAAAAGTCTACTTAATTGTGGTCCATAACTTGGAGTCATGTCCTTAGATCATGGGTGAGTCTAACCCTTTTCCTAAAATTCATCTTAACAAAAACAAAAAAAGGTATGCAATCAATAAAAGGGAGAAACTTAATTAAATCCTTATGAAATACTCCCTCTTTTACACTACAAACTATGTCCTATATTTAGGATCGGAGGTAGTAGTAAAATTTAAATTCAAGTTTAAATTTTTAATAAATTCTTAATCAGGCCGTGAGACCTTATTAGGAATTTTAGAATGTTGTTGAAAGACCATAATGCCTCTATTCAGTTAAAAAATGAAAAATTTTAATATGTAGATTTTCATATACTTTTAATCCTAACGCTAGAATTTACACTTCCTTGAATTAACGAAATAATTGTGGTCTCAACTTTTAGTTGACTTGCAAAAAAAGGAAGTAGAAAAACCTTGATAGCCCGTGTAGCCTCTTAATTAACATCATCTTACATTCATCTGGGGAAAAAAGTGAGATGAAAAGAATATCCACAACTTTGATTAGTCATTCCAGAAGAAACAACATTTTATGAGTTCCTTGACCTTACCATCAAAACTTGCAAGGGTCCTCTTCTAGCCCTAAAATAAAATTTAGGCCATGCAAGTGTCAAGAAAAACGATAATCAAACCCCCCCAGTTTATATGAAGTACAATCCGGGGGACAAAATCTTGAATATTGGATAAATGGCAATGAATACTTGAATCCCATTAATTTATAGCATCATATTTTACAAGATAAAGTAAATCGAATTAACAAATAGCATAAGGACATATTAGTCAAATTAACGAATTCAGAAATCCACAATCAAGCCTACATGCCTTATTAAGGATTCGTTCAAAGTATAGGCTTGATTTTGAATTTAGTTATTTTAAATGGGTTTAAATAGGATTTTTCCTTGATGATGATGATGATATGGTTTTTGAAGATTTATTTTATATTTGATATGATAATCACAAATATTTGCATTAAGAAAATTATAAACCTAAAACAATTTTAAGCATTTTATTATTGAAAAATAAAATTCAGTGTGTGTATATTATTTTATTGTGTTTCTTTGGGTCAAATTTTATTGTGTTTTTCAAACCAAATGATGTTACATTAAAACTTATGATTCAAGGTTCATCTTAAGATTTGGTACAAAACTGGTTAATTTAATCTTTGGTTCTTCAAATTGTTCTTATTTTAATTCTGGTCTCAATTTTCAAACCATAGGTTTTAATTCCTTAAATTTTATTTTTTTACAGCATTTATCACTATAATTTAATAAAAAAGTTGGACCATTTTGATACTTGAGAAACCAAAATTTGTAGTTTGAAACTTGAAATGCTAAAATCAAAATAAGGGCAAATTCAAAGGATAAAAATTGTATTAACAAAAAAAAAAAAAAGCTCTAATAAACGGAGTCGGTAAGCACTGTTCATCACATCTATGAGTAACCGCCAACCGGTGCTCATCATTGAAATGTAGCGTTGCAACTTAGTGATGATGATGATGATGTAATTTTTGAAGATTTATTCTATATTTTATATTGTTGGAAAATAGCTTAGTCCACTCTTTGTGGATTGAGCCCAAGCCCAATTGGATTGGGGTCAAAGTATAAATAATATAAATACTTGGGTTGATATATGTAATATTTCCCAAACCATTATGAGTCATATTGTTTAACCGATAGAATATGACTCTACAAGTGGTATTATTTCACTGAAACAATATGTCTCTCAATCGAAAGGATATTTTGTCTCTTCGATGGAAAGATACGTTAGTAGAGACAAAAGGATGCGTAGAACACTATAAATAGGCGTAAAGAATTCAGTTGTGACTAACTTAAAATAACATACAGAAACTCTGTCACTCTGATTCCCTATTCCCTCTACTATATTTCTCTCTTCTTCTTCTTGTCGGTGGTGTATTTGCTGTGCGACATAATCGCTTCCGCAACTGTGATCCAATTAGCGTGGGTACAAGAGATAAACGGTCGCACTTCAGGTACGACCAATAATTCTTACATAGTATCAAAGCCAAGTTGTTATTAATTATGGCCAAAATTGTTATTGTGGTTATCAGGTTTGTCGGGTATGAGTATTTAAGCATATAGATAATTTAACATTGCTTTAATTATCGCACTCCTGATGCCAAATTGCCAAAAGTGCATTTTTTCTTAGGCATATGAATTTACTTCTGAAATATAGAATTTGAAGTTTGTTTATATGGTTATATATAATCATATGCAATTCAAGGGGAAAAAAATCGAAGTAGAGTTTTCTGCGTATGTACATACATATATATATATATATATATAGTTTTGGTTCATGCTTATATATATAGTTTTCTCCCGTTCCTACTTATATGTTTGTAAATGTAAATAATAGAATCCTAGAACCATAAAACAAAAGAACTTAGAGAGAGAACATGAAAATCGAAGTAGATTTTTTCTTTGTTTTTAGCATTGGGTCATTTTAAAATTAGAGAATTAGGATTTAAAATTAGTTCCATTGGGTAGATCTCAAAAACAACGTGTGAAAACGACACCAAGAATGCTAAAAACAGATGTTGGACGGAGGAGATATGGAGGAGAGAGGGTTTCGGGTCGACGGACCCGACCTACGCTAAAATTCATTTGTTGATTTCGATATTTTTTTTGTTATATTTAAATGTGTTATAAAATGTTTTCATATATTATAGATAGAGTATTGTCTTATTTATATTATAATGAAGCATGATTTAGTTGATTATTCATTATATTATTATATGTTTTTGACAAGTGGGAGCTTTTAAGAGTTGTTAGTCCTCAAAAGTTAGAGTTGTAAAAGTACCTATATATAATTCTTGATAGAATTTTAGTGATGTTGCTAATATTTATGTGATGGGAGATACAAGCGTATATTCTTGATCATGAATTTAGTAGTATTACTATTTTTTTCTGGTTAAGAATAATATAAGTACATGACATTGTATAATGTATTGTGCTATATATATCTATATATATATTGTCGATGATATGTTCAATAGTTTGATTCCTTTAGAGAGACATATTGAATGTGGAATAGATTTGTCACATAACTGAAAATGGCAACTAAGAATATCATCGATGAGTTAAATAAAGGGGACAAATTAAATGGTGACAATTGGGATATCTAGCACTGAAAAGTGCAATATATTTTAGAGGAACAAGAGGCAATGGAACCTCTAACAACAGTTGTAGCACAACCTGCTGTTGGGAATACGGCCCAACACAGGAGGGACCAAAAGGTCTATGAGGCTTGAAAAAAGAAAAATAGTATTGCAAGAATTACATTGCTGAGTACAATGGCAGATGACCTCATGTGTGAATATGAGAAAAATGAAACAGCGCAAGCCATATGGGCAGCGTTGAAAGACAGGTTTAGTGGTACATCCACCTCTAAGCTTAGACGATTAACTATTAAGTTTGATGCATATAAGCTTAGGCCAAATACTTCCATGAAGCAAAATCTGAGAGAGATGGCAAACATGATTAGAGAACTGAAGGAAGCTGGGCATACCGTGTCTGATGAACAACAAGTTCAAGCAGTGATAAGATCATTGCAATCTAGTCGGGAGCACATGAAGATTAATCTAACCGATAATGAAAGCATTAAAAATTTTAATGATGTGGCTAAACACTTGGAACTTGAGGACGAACGCTTGGAGGCATACAAGTCCTCTGGCCATGCCTACTACACAGGGGGTGTAGGTCCTTCTAATGCAAAACCCGATTCCAAGAAGGGGAATAAATTCCAAAAGAATGGAAAGAAAGACAAGTCTAAATTTGTAAAAGGCAAAAAGGAATTTAAGAAGAAAGGAAAAAAGGGTGGGAAGAAGAAGAAAAATGACTTAAAGAAGGTCAAATGTTTTGCCTGCCAAAAGATTGGTCATTTTGCAGGGGATTGCACTGAGCGAAACGAGAGTGAAAAGGTACTAGTGAATTATGTAAATTCACATGTTTCCTATGTTTCTAACACTGTTTTTCTAACAGAGAATATCTGTTCTTATTGGATTTTGGACTCAGGTTCAACAGACCACGTGACGAGGGATTGAGGATCTTATGTAGAATACCATCGGTTGCCTGACAGATGTAAGTGGCTTTATGTAGATAACAATACAAAGATTGAAGTTAAAGGTATTGGAACTTGCAAATTAACTTTACGTAGTGGAAAGGCTTTGATCCTTCATGAAGTACTTCATGCTCCTGACATTCGACGGAATTTAGTTTCTGTAAATGTCTTGTAAATTATGGGTTTAATGTAAACTTTTATGATAAAGTTGCAGACATATTTTATAATTTTATATTTTATGGTCTAGCTTTCCTTTCAAAGAAGTTCTTTGTAGTGGATACTATTGATGATTATAATATACATGATTGCTTTGCTACTTCCTCTGATTCAATTGTTGATATGGCTATTTGGCATGCTAGACTAGGGCATATTAATCAAAATAAAATGATTAAACTAGCAAAAGAAGGTCTGCTAAGACCCATATCCAATATGGAAATGTCCTTGTGTGAAAGTTGTCTAGCAGGTAAGGCAACTAGAAAACGTTTTGGTAAGGGAACTAGACCAGAACAACCATTGCAAATAATTATTCTGATATTTGCGGTCCTATAAGTGTGAGGGCAAGGCTTGAAGCTTGGTATTTTATCACTTTTATTGATGACTATTCACGATACGGTCATGTCTATTTGATCATACATAAGTCTGAGGCTCATGAAAGCTTTAGACAATATGTAAATGAAGTAGAAAATCAGATGGACAATAAAGTTAAAGTGTTACGCACGGATCAAGGTCGTGAATATTTGTCTGATCAATTTAAGGAGCTTTGTGAAGAAAAAGAGATAATTAGGTAGCTAACTATCCTCGGGACTCCACAATAGAACGAAGTTGCTGAAAAAAGAAATAGAATGCTTCTAAACATGGTTAGGTCAATGATGGCGCAAGCACATCTACCAATTTCATATGGGGTGATGCTTTAATGACTGCTACCTTCATACTTAATCGTGTGCCCTCAAAATTAGTTACTTCAACACCTTATGAGTTATGGACAAAACGCAAGCCGGATCTTAGTATCCTTAGATCATGAGGGTCAGCTGCATACATTCATGATAATTCTCATAAGTATGGCAAGTTAGGTCTTAGAGGAAAGAAATGTATCTTTATAACGTACTCTGAACAATCTAAATGATACGTCTTTATAGGTGAAAATGAAGATGGAACAATGATTGAATTTGAATCTAGAGATGCTACATTTTTGGAAAATGAATTCCCTAATAAGGGAGACATTGACCGCATTGTATCTCTTTATGAGATATAGGAACAAACAAGTATAGAACATGTTGGTATACCTGAATTATCCTAGAATGTCAATCTAAGTGGGATCTTAGAAAGGTCAACGCAAAGACCCAGACAAAAGAAAAGACAAAGACAAGAAGCTCCCACAAGAAAGAGTAACAGGGAAAGTATACCTAAAAGACGCTTCCAAATAGAAAGTGAAGCACTTATTGTTTCTCTTGATGGGGATGATGAACCATGTTCGGTACTAGAAGCCTTATCGAGTCCTGCTAAAGATGAATGGAAAAAGACAATTGAAGAAGAAATGAACTCAATGAGAAAGAATAAAGTTTGGGAATTGGTTGACCTACCGAAAGGAAGAAAAGTCATTGGGAACAAGTGGGTTCTCAAAATTAAAAGAAAAGTGGACGGGTCAAATGATAAGTATAAGGCATGATTAGTTGCAAAGGGGTATACACAGTAAGAAGGTATAGATTATGAAGATACCTTCTCACCTGTGGTACGATTTAATTCTATAAGAATTATTCTAACATTAGTAAACAATTTAGATTTGGAATTACATCAAATGGATGTTAAAACTGCATTTCTAAATGGTAATCTGGATGAGAAAATCTATATGGAACAACCATTAGGATTCATTGAAAAAGGAAAAGAGAACAAAGTTTGTAAACTTAAAAGGTCTATTTATAGACTGAAACAATTATCCAGACAGTGGTATTTGAGGTTTCATAAAGCAATAACCTCTTATAATTTTCAAATGATTGAAGATGACCACTGTGTCTACATCAAACAGTTTGAGGATAATTTTGTTATATTATCCTTATATGTAGATGATATACTATTAGCTGGAAATAATATGAATTCGGTTATAGCTATTAAAAAATGGCTTTCATCGAATTTTGAAATAAAAGATATCGGTGAAGTAGAGTATATACTTGGAGTTAAGATCCAAAGAGATCGTTCAAAAAAAATCTTATATCTTTCACAAGAAGATCACATTAAAAGGATTCTTAAACGATTCAAAATGAGCAACTGCAATTCCTTAGATACTCCAGTAGCTTCTGGTGTAACCTTAGGCCATGAGATGTGTCCCAAAATTGAGTCAGATAAAAAACAATGATGAAAGTTCCCTATGCTAGTGCTATTGGTAGTTTAATGTACGCAATGATGTGTACAAGGCCAGATATCTATTTTGTGGTAGGATTGATAAGTAGCTTCCAGTCCAACCCAGGTGAGCGTCATTGGAAAGCAGTTAAAAGAATCATGAGATACTTAAAAGGCATATCTGACTATGCACTATGCTACAAAGGAAGTGATCTATGCCTGGTTGGATACTCCAATGTTGATTTAGGTGGAGATGAGGAAGAGCGAAGATCGACTTCGGGTTATACTTTCTTACTGAATAATGGCGCCATATGTTGGAGTAGCAAGAAACAGATATGTATTGCTTTAGATTCTATGGAAGCTAAGTTCATAGCATGCACTGCAGCAGCACAAGAGGCTTTATGGTTGAAGAGGTTTATTGAACATCTTGGATTTGGCAATGAGAGTACCAATCCAGTATTAGTGCATTATGATAACACTGCAGCCATGACCTATACTAAAGATCCCAAGCATCATAGTAAGACCAAGCATATAGACATTAAGTACAATTTTGTAAGAGATTATATAGCAGAAAAAATTATTGCTGTACAACATATTTCAACCAAGAGTATGGTCACTGATCCCCTGACTAAACCAATTGCCAAGGAAACATTTGAAAAACATGTAAGAGCACTTGGTGTACGCAAAATGTAAAATTTCAGAATTTGTCTTGCATTTATGATTAATTAAAGTGCTTATCATTATTAGTATAAATGTCTGTGTGAAAGTATACAATGTCTAGTATGTCATATAAGCTTGTGAGGTTGTCTCTCACACACGAGCAACTGCCTTTGACACTTAGGAGAGGTGTGTAAAGATGAGACAATTGTGTTCACCAGTAAAGTGGCTAGAATGCTGATATGGTAGAGAATTAACACAAACTATGTTGCCTTGACAACAGTGTAGTATGTCAAGATGACATTCATAAACATGAATATAAGTATGGATCAAATCATGAACATCCACTTCCATGATGCCTATAGCCAGATAACAAATTCTTCAACATTGATGTCTGAGTAGAAAGGAAGAATTTGAGTTTAGATGCTGGGAGTGTCTAGACTTAAGTCTATACAGTGTTAACAACAGAATACAAAACGACGTGCGCTCTTATGGTGTAAGAGTAACACCGTAGCATGCGATTTATACCACATGTGCTAAAGAATCGCAAATGGGAAGCAAGTAAGAAGATCTCTGCTTAATTGTTGTGTGAGTCCCAGGAAGTTTCTAATTCTTCCAAAGATATCCTTGACTTTGACAATATCATAG
The DNA here is from genome assembly GCA_963210345.1 of Inga oerstediana. Lineage (NCBI taxonomy): Eukaryota > Viridiplantae > Streptophyta > Magnoliopsida > Fabales > Fabaceae > Inga > Inga oerstediana. The sequence continues at coordinate 77,457,163 of OY723400.1, forward strand.
AGGTGTTCTTCAACGTCTGCTACTTTAGCATATGTCCTACGATCATGATAGATGCAATTTATGGTATTATGTTAGGAAAGCGGCTGATGTATATTGAAGTGATATTTGGACGAAAGGAAGATTACTTGAAATATACACAAATATACTAGTGTATGAGATATGTACTTTATGGTATTATTTTTGATAATTTCATAAGTGTGGATACCATGCATACTAGAAAGGCAATATGAGTTTTATACTGACTCAAAAGGGATTAGATTAGCCATGTGAAAGTGTATACAAATGAATCTAGGATATTGAAGGCATAATATTAAAATCAAGCTACACAATGAAGGTTGTCTTGTGCTGGTCTTTATAAAGGAGATTTCTAGTACATACACCTATATGCAGATGTCATACCTAGACGGTCACGACAAAACACCTAGTATGAAAGAAGGAAGAAAAAGAGACATATCTAATCCACTAAGTGTGAGTTGGAGATGTTGGAAAATAGCCTAGTCCATTCTTTGTGGATTGGGCCCAAGCCCAATATGATTGGGGTCAAAGTATAAATAATATAAATGCTTGGGTTGATATATGTAATATTTCCTAAACCATTATGAGTCATATTGTTTAACCGATAGAATATGACTCTACAAGTGGTATTATTTCACTGAAACAATATGTCTCTCAATCGAAAGGATATTTTGTCTCTTTGATGGAAAGATACGTTAGTAGAGACAAAAGGATGCGTAGAACACTATAAATAGGTGTAAAGAATTCAGTTGTGACTAACTTAAAATAACATACAGAAACTCTGTCACTCTGATTCCCTATTCCCTCTACTATATTTCTCTCTTCTTTTTCCTGTCGGTGGTGTATTTGCTATGCGTCATAATCGCTTCCGCAACTGTGATCTGATTAGCGTTGGTACAAGAGATAAACGGTCGCACTCCAGGTACGCCCAATAATTCTTATAGATATGATAATCACAAATATTTGCATTAAGAAAATTATAAACCTAAAACAATTTTAAGTATTTTATTATTGAAAAATAAAATTCAGTGTGTGTATATTATTTTATTGTGTTTTTTTGGGTCAAATTTTATTGTGTTTTTCAAATGATTTTACATTAAAACTTATGCTTCAAGGTTCATCTTAAGATTTGGTACAAAACTGGTTAATATAATTTTTGGTTCTTCAAATTGTTCTTATTTTAATTCTGGTCTCTCAATTTTCAAACTATAGGTTTTAGACCCTTAAATTTTATTTTTTTAAAGCATTTATCACTATAATTTAATAAAAAAGCTGGACCATTTTGATATTTGAGAAACCGAAATCCGTAGTTTGAAACTTGAAATGCTAAAATCAAAATAAAGGCAAATTCGATGGATAAATTTGTATTAGAAAAAAAAAACTCTAATAAATGGAGTCGGCAAGCACTGTTCATCACATCTATGAGCAACCGGTGCTCATCTTTGAAATGCAGCGTTTGGGTTAGCGGCAACTTATTTCCCCCTTTCATCAACCTCTTCACCAAAACCTCATGCACTTGCCTTCCTCCCCAAAATCAATTTACAGCATTCTCTTAACCCAAATGCTGCGTTTCAAAGATGAGCACCAGTTGTGTGATGAGCACAATGTTAATTTTCCCCCCCTAGTGTCTCTAACCAAGTGTGTGTTCAGATGACAAATTGAAAAGTGCTTATTTGACAAAACCCAAATAACTTCCAAACACCCTTCCTTCAATTTGTGATAATCCCGTTTTCAATTCAAACTAAGATTTTGAGGCAAAACCAAGGCTTCTGACAGAAGCTATTTTTTTTTTTTTTTGCTTTTGAGCCATTCAATTGTGACTGTTGGGATAGTTATTGCATGCTGTCCGGATTGAGCCTTTCTCCCTTTCCCTTTCCTGTCTCCTCTTTTTTCATTTTCCCGTCTTCACTTTCCTTTTCCCTTTCCAGACTCTGGGGGGGGGGGGGACACACACACACACGTACACGTACGTATGTTTGATTTATTTTTTTTATACTACATAATTGACTAATGTTATAATTTTAAAATATTTTCATCTATTTTTTATATTACATAATTGACAAATGTTATAATTTTAAAATTTGTTAACAAATTTATTTCATTTTTTGTATTTATTATGCAATTTAATGTTAAATAATATTTAAAATATAATCTTATCCTTTATATGTAATTATTATAAAAATTAATGTCTTTTTTGGTAATTTGATAATGAAAAAAGCTATTCTGATCAAAACATTCAAACACTCTCATTTTATCAAAATTACTTTTTTCCCATAATCTATTCTCCAAAAGTCATTATCCACTTTTTCTCCAGAAACTATTCTTCAAAAGCTAATCCGAACACACCCCAACTTAGATTTTTCAAACTAAACAACCTAACTTTTATGTTTTGGCTGAAACTAATCAAATCTAATAACTCCTGTAACTAAATATCTAAAGACTTGTATTTAAGGGTAATGCTGAAACTTACATAAAAATAAATTAATTTTAACTAAATTTCTTAATTAATGGAACTTATAAAAAAGATGGTTCAGAAGTATTATTCATTAAATATGAAAAAAAAAACTATATTCTATATGTACAATGCGCCGGATTGGTGGCCAGAAATAATTGTACGTAATGCATAGTATGTACATCCAAAATATCTAATATAAACGGTACCAAAAAATACTTAATGTAATAATGGCTTTATGTTCTAAATTTTAACATTTAGCTTTGAATCAAAAAAAAAGTTTTGAGAGGAATAATAAAAGCGAAGGTTTGGAAATGATTTGGTTGGAATAGTGTTGTGTCTCTCCTCTTATGCGCATGCATCGCAGATAGTTCGCCTTTGCTTTTGCAATCATTTGCAATCACTTATCATTTCTTTTGGGGTTAAAGCCAAAAAAATATCTCTGAGTTTTTACCTAAAGTGAATGGAGTATCTTATATTTTTTAGAAGTACAAAAATACTTATAAGTTTTTAAAATTATAACATAAATATCATTACAGTTAGTCACTATTATGTTGACTAAAACATTGGCGTGGAAGCTGATGACGTCAACACCAATAGAAAAACATAGAGCAAGAACAAGTCGACCCTGCCAGTCCAAACCATTCATTGGAGGAGAAGCATCAACGCACTTTAGATAAAAACTTATGAGTATTTTTGTTCATTATAACCTTTTCTTAATCTTCTTTTACTTATAATTTCTAGGAAATTTTTAACGTTTTTTAATACTGTTTTTAATAACTTCTCATGTTTTATTAGATTTTTTTCATTCCATGAATTTTTTGGACTATACATAAATAATAAAAAAGAAACAGATAAAAAAAAATAACACACACACATAATTAATATATATGTTTCATTAGTTTGAGCAAAATTGAATATAATCTTCTCCAACAAGTATATGATAATTTCTAGTGTTATTATTTGGCATCTCAATCACATGAATGTGTAAAGAAGAAAATGAGAAATGTAGGGGACCAACAAGTCCACCACACAATCAACTGTTTTGGCACATGATATTAATTGATGCTTCTCTCTCTCCATCAAACCACAGTTTTAAAAGTCATTTTCCATAAATTGAAATAAAACTATTATCACATAATTATCTCATAAATCGTAAAGTTATTTATTAAAAGCTAATCTAAACACATACATAAATACCACTTTGATTCTATTTATAAGTCTCTTTTAACTAATTCTCACATACCAAGGAGAGTTAGTTAATTCATTAAGTGTGCGTTTGGAATGGCTTATTTTTGTCCAAAACGTGCTTATAATTCGTGATTCACGGTATACGAGGTAAGTATGTGAGAGGAGTTTTTTCTCGGCTTGCGTAATAAGTGCGTTTTTACTGTATAAAACGCTTAAACAAACAAGCCCTAACTATGGGCTAAATTTCCACTTTTGCCCTTATCTATGATTGGTTCTAAAAGTCAACAGAAATAAATTTCTTTTGTTTATATTGCAATTAATAGGGGTAAAAAAGTATAAAATGCATTTACTACCCTGAGAATGGACTTATAAATAGGACTAAGGTTTTTGGACAAAAAGAACTTATAAATAAGACCAGAATAGTATGCAACTATCTTAAAATCACATCTTTTTAAAAGCTATTTTTGCTTTTGAACAAAAAAAGAAGAAGCTATTTTTGTCAATAATTTAATACGGCAGTGACAAAAAAATGTCTAAAATATGCATAGGATCACTAAATGATATAATTCCCTCAACCAAACAATCTTTAGTAATTTTAGAGAATTATGTCGTTTCGTGATCTTTAATATGAGATTTTCACATTTCATAAGTATTTTTGTGTCATTCGCTCTAATTTAATTTATTCATTTATTTATTTTTCCCTAACCATGATTGGGGCTTCCTTGTATTATTCTATTTATATATATATAGATAATTTTTTTAGTTAGACACAAATATTCTTCTATTAAAAGAAATTTTATTTGAGACACTCTCACCGGTAAATGTGAGTACGTACGTATCTCTCTAAAAGGAATTCGATCCTTACAATACAGGCTTCCTTGCAAGCCTTGCAATATCAACATAAAAATAAAGCATCAAGAAGCCCAATCAAGCGCATAGATACAAAAAGAAATGTGAAGACCAGAAGGAAAGAAGAACAAGAACACAAAACCAAAACACCTTGAAATGGGTAATAGATTGTAAGAATAAGAATACAGCTAAACCGTAATTTCAGAAACCTTTTTAATAATTTGAGATAAAATTTTTTTCACATATTGATTTCTTAAATAAAATTTTTCTCACATATTGATTTCGTAAATTGTAAAAATGTTTTTAAAAAGTTAAAGTAAATAGACACTAAGTCTTAAAATGATGCTATACTTTAACTTACAGAGGGGATTTGGCATTTCAAGAGTGATCACATAATAAAGCCTGACAATGGAACGATAAGAAAAGTCCCTTTAGAGACATCCGATAAAACTGGAAGGATAAAAAACAGAGGTAACCCAAATACGAGAACCATCTCTCTGACAATAACTAAAATCATCATATAGTCAAGTAAGCTGCCAATCTGATTCCCAATCACTCTATCAATAGAGTTGGGTATAGTGAAATTAGCTAATCCCTCTCGCAGCTTGTGAATCATATCCAGCAAGACTATTTGTTGTTGATGTCTATTATTTGTTTTTTTTTTAAGATTCACTCGTGAATTGAAGTTCTAGTGAAAAACTTTCAATTTATTTCTTTAAAAATCTAATACTTATACCTTTACTGTTATTATTGTCTTCATCGTTGGGGCAATAATAATATAACACTGTATTTTAATTTAAAATCTTAATTTTCTTACCTGAATTTAAAATCTTAATAAAACTGTGAATTTATTATAAAGTCTTTAACTTGTGTAGTATATCTCTTTCTGAATCGAACCCTGACTGACATGGGACCTTCCCATTTTTCTTATCATATCATAACCATTTACATTTGATATTTCAATACATTTTCACTTTCGACATTTTTCCTATAAGAATGAAGATAAAAAAGTTTGCTGAGGATATAAAATTATCAATAATATATGTAATATTTAATTTCGGATCCCGTCCCCAAAAAACTGAAGCTAAACATCAAATTAAAACATATCAATTTTTAGTAATAATGTTGGAATAATCAACCAATAAATATTCCAAATATATCGTCTAAATCCCATAAGAGAGAGCATTAATGGAAGACTTGATGAAATAGTACATATAGTCATAGTAACTTTGTATGTTATATCTCACAATCGGAGAACTCAAAAGGGGAAAAAGAGATTAGAAGGAAATAATTTATGATTCTTCTAACAAGAAGATAAGGCACAATAATGGTCTAGGAATAACCGTTACTAATTAGGGAATCCCTATGGAGTAAATAAGTGAGTTTTCCATGTTAAGAGCTGACCTACACTATTTATAGCCTCCTATCAAACCTGATAACAGCTTACCAGCCAGGTAGGTAACCCTAAACCAAATTTCTATCCAAATCACATGCGTGCCACAATCAATGGATATTTTATTTAAAAACAATGATAAGGTAATATTTAGATATAATCTAATAATAAAATATCTAACATAAAAAACATATCAATTTTGGAAATATTGAAAATATTTGTTGGATCAATCTAGCAAGGGCGCTAATAATGAAAAATTAAGACAAAGGAATAGTCCAAATAGAAAGAACTCCAAATTGTCCTATATAATGTCCTTTAATTATTGGAAGCATATGTACATAGGGCAGCTTATTACTATTAATTTAACTCATCACTTAATTTGTTATTTTAGCTTCAATATATAAGTCCTCCACTTGTTACTAAAAGTATTTAATTAATTTTATGCATGAAAATATGCACAATATTAGCTCGAATTGCAATCCACATTGATCTTCTTTGCATGTAATGACACAACTTGTTCCTATAAATTATACACATGTATGCATATATATATATATATATATATATATATATATATATATAAAAGATATTGCAGGATGAGGATATGGAAGAAATGAACAAACAGTAATAAAAGAAGGGATCATAGCGGACATATATTTGACTGATATAGCATTTCTGTTTGACGGGTCAATATGAATATTCTTGATTAGAAGGCTACATATCTATATGTTGATCATATGGTGGGTGCGTGTGTTCAATTTTCTCATGGTCTGACGCCGATAGATAATTTCAAATTAATTAGATTTAGAAGGCTAGCTTAGATGTCATATATATATATATATATATATGCAAGTGGATCAAATTAAGAATTTACTTACATACACAAATCTGTTTATATAGTCAATGTATATTCTTTTGGACCCATAAGCCACCAAAATATTTAGATGTGTGTGTGTAGCAGGCCACTGGCCACTTATATATATTACAAATAATCTATAGAGAACTTGATTATAAGAAAATGTACACAAGCGCACACCCAATGATTGTTGTATGTGTCAGCTTTTCATGCGTTTGAAATATATCTGTGTGTGCGTCTTTAGGTTGCTGCCCTGCATTTGAAGACTAGGGTTTGTTTTATCAATGGCCTTCTTAATTAATTAATATTTCTTACGGCCTTAAGAGCTAGTTGATGAGTTTATTTTGGTGCAGAGCTAGTTTGATGATTTTATTTTGGTGCTAAATGAAAAACTTCAATCCATATTGTTGTTTTATAATTTAATTTTTTTTTCCCAAATTATCCCTATTGATGATCACACATATTAAAGGGGGTTTTCTCCAATAAAGATAATTTCAATGCAAATGATTAAATTTTGTGTTTCAGGTAAAAAAAAAAAATCATTTTTTACAAATTACTAACTTCTTTAATTTTTTTTAATCTCTGCGTATTAAAAACCAGATGATTTGAGCTGATTACATTGATTAATTAGTTGTGGAAACTTTCAACGTTTTATTTTGTGTACAGTGCCTTCCTTGTGTACTCAGCAACAAGAAAATTTATATCTCGATGCATATCAAGAAGAAAACGCGTACGCTTACAGATCAAACAATTTAAAACCCTAGGTTTGTCAACCAAAGTCATGTATTTATTTATTTAAGAATCAATTATGGTTATTATTATACTGCCTTAAAGCTCAAACAAATACCATTAATTTAAAAGTTCTCTAAAAACGTATGATTGAAACTTAGGGTGACTTTCCTTGACCCATTTATGTATATAAATAGGCGTAAAGCACAAAACGCTTCTCATTGAGATTTTGGAAGTTCAATTTCAAAGCAACAATAATGGAAGCTTTATCCTTAAGATCATCCCTAATTGCTCCCTATAGGCCATCCCATAGCCTTAACCTACTCTCCAAATATTCACAAAGCCAAAGTCTTTATGTTGCTCAACTTGTTTCATGTAGAGCGAGAAAGCTAGTTGTTGAGGTTGAAGAGACAACTTCTAACGACTTTTACAAGATGTTGTCCTTGAATCCTGAGAGTGCGACTAGGGATGAGATCAAGAAGGCTTATAGAATGATGGCGCTTCAGTACCACCCGGACACATGCCAAGATCCTTCGAGGAAGGAGAAGTGTATGCGGATGTTTGTGCAGCTCCATGCAGCTTACCAGACATTGTCGGATCCGGTGCTCCGAGAAGAGTATGATTATGAACTCGGATTGATCACAAACAAGAGGAATAATAAGAGTGTTAAAGGAGTTAGAGGTGAAAGATGGAGAAGAAGGTGGGAAGATCAATTGGTTGAGTTGAAGAGAAGGTCAAATACAAGAATGGCTCACAAGGAAGGATCATCATGGGGAAGTAGAATTAGGGCTCAAAATATGAAAAATCATAATTAATCATTAGTTCATTTATTATTTTATGTATATAGTTGTCAAGAATATGTTATGTATTATCTTTTTTTATGTTAATCCGTCGTACAGATATGAATCGTTTATCATATCGAGTGTGACATTTAAAACTAGATTAAATTAATTCATTATCAGATTATTGGCCTATCTTTTGGCTATATGTACCTACTTGCTTATTTTTTAACATAACATCAACAACAACTAGATATATTTTGCTATGACATATAATAATTTAAATGCTTTTAAAAAGTAATACTTATTTTATTAATGTTCAGATTTGGCTGTGATGCATGTATCAAAAAATATCGTAGAAGCAAATAAAAAACATTGGATATGCGCTAAAACCATTTAAATAATTTATAATCCCCGCATTCCCGAATAATTGTCATTTTGGACAAAGTGCGGATATAAATTAACAACATTAATTTTATGCATGAAGTTATGGAGATGATATATTGACCCAAAGAAAGGAAAAATGGACAATAAGCTTCGTAGTTTTCTTTCCTTGTTTTTTTTAAGGTTAAGGTGCTAAATTACTTCTTAACTTACAAAAAATGTAAAAGTAATCATAATTTTTTTTGAAGCAAAAACAGCCATAAACATTATAGAAGATGACAAAAGTGACACGTACATTAAAATAGGACAATGTCCATTATTAAAATTAGTAAAAGTGCAAAAATATGCACTCATAACTTTTTATCTAAAATGTATCAAACATCATTTGTTTTTTGGATATGCAAAAATAACTATGAATATTCAAAATGGAGCTAAAAATACTAAAATACCCCAACTAAAAATCACACACACATGTATATATTATATGATAAAAGAATTTTAATTCCTACTAATACTTGACAAAAAGAACTGATCATGTAGAAAAAATCAAACTTAAAATAAATTGAATTATTTATAGTTACTTATAATTAACTTATCACATTTTCATGCTAGTAAAATAGTGATATTTCCACTTAAAAGATCCCAAAACAATGATGCAAATCTTATTTATAGTCAACATTATCTTAGCTATCATTTACTTATAATTTAGCAACAGCTTGTTTCTTATCTTATCATGATGCATCGGATATGTTTTTAAACTAGTCACCCGGGCACTTTAGGGTCTTGTATTAAGAGATATTTTAAGTTTTATATTAATTCCATCCCTATTAAATAGGTAGAGTGTATATTAATTACTTTTTAATTTTATCCTTACGTATTTAATATACGGGTAAAACTGTATATATTCACTTGAAAGTTTTAATTTAGGACCCAAAAAATCATTCTCTCAACATTATAAATAGGAGACCATAGGAGCTTGTAAATAATTCAATTTATCTTATTTTTTTTTATACATGAGTTATTTATGTCAAGTATTAGGGATTTACAACTATTTTACCCCGTGTGTGTGTGTTTTTTTTAGTTAGCGGTATTTTGGAACTTTCATATCCGTTTTGAATGCTTGTGGGTTTTTATGCATCTCTGAAAAACTTAAGATATTTGGTGCACTTTGGGTAAACTTTTATGAGTATTTTTGCACATTTACCATTTTTTTAGTAGCGGACATTATCCTATTTTAATGGACGAGTCATTTTTATCCTTTTTTATAATGTTTATATTTTATTTGGTCTTAAATATACACATTTACCATTTTTTTAGTAGCGGACATTATCCTATTTTAATGGACGAGTCATTTTTACCCTTTTTTATAATGTTTATATTTTATTTGGTCTTAAATATATGATATATTTATCTAATTTGATTAAATTAAATAAGTTAGTTAAGTTAATTAGTTAATATGACATGTATTTTCTAAAACACCATAGTCATTATTCTTAATTCCTTCTCTTTCTTTATTATTGTTGAGAAAATATTAATAGGAGTAAATTAGAAAAAAGATTAATTGACATATATGAAAAATATTTCTTATATTTAGAACAAGGGTTAAGGTACTTAAATAACCTTCGACTTTTTCTAAAAATTGTAACAGTAGCCATAAACTATTTTTTGAAGCAAAAGTACTTATAAATATTATAAAAGAGGACAAAAGTGACCATGACGTTAATAATCCTAAATGTCCGTTATTGTGAGCTTCTTAATGGAAGGTTAAGGTGCTAAAATAGCCATGAACTTGCACTAAAAGTGCAAAAGTAACCATAAACTTTTTTTTGGAAGCAAAAGTAAAAGGTGATTTCTTGAATATTAATTTATAAGTTTTTCCTTGACTCTTGTATTGTAAGTGTTTTATCAATTTGGGGACTAAAATGACAAAAGTCAAAAAAAAATTTTATGAATTAATATTAAAGAAGTCATATTTTTTTAATTCGGGTGAGAATGACAAAGTAAAAGAAAATTGTTACCACAACTCCAAAAGTTAAAATGTGTTTGGGATGGCAGAAACAGCTAAGCATCTTGTTTGGGTTTAAAGCACAATAGACTTATTTTTGTCTATGTGCCATGGTGATAGACATGAGCAAAAAGTGGCTTACAAGCCGAAGCAACTTGAAGCTGCTTATTACTTTTATAATCATGCTTTGCTCTCTCTCTCTCTCTCTCTCTACAATCTTATGACCCATCATTCCAATGTTGCCCCCTCACTTCTTATATATTAAATGGGAACATGATACGGTAAATTAGATTTTTGGCTACCTTTACAAACTTATCCTTTAATAATTTTTTAACCACATCTTTTGTTAATTCTTATTTACTTTTTACTATACAAAATTATTTATTTTTAATTTTCTGTTGGGTGAAAAATTGAAAAATTATTTATTTTAAATTCCCATTATATATAAGTGAATTTTAGTATTTACAATTTTTATTAATACCATCACTATTTTTGTTTTTGTAATTTTAATTGTAATATTTCCTTAAAGTCTATGTGTGTTATATCAAACTCGTATTCTTTTCGGTTATTTTACATCTACACCTGCTTTTCAATTATATCCTCCAAACAAGTTTTAATTTGTCAAACTGACTTTTTATAAAAGCTAATCCAAACAAATTTCACTTTGCACAATTTGACTTTTACCATACCTTAAGTTTGCAAAAGCTAAATTAAATAAAAGTTACTTTTCTTTCTGCTAATTCAAACATACCCAAAATCCTCAACATGAATCACTGGCTTTAAAAGTATCGTCATTACAAATATTGAAGCAATCCCATAACCAACCCTAAGAAGATTCTAAGGGAGGAGATCTTAGAGAAAAACTAGGAGGTAATAGAAAATCGCATATGCATATGGTAGATTGGGAAAATCTTTGTCACCCCTTGTCATTTCATAATTAAAATCTACATGGGCTCCAACTTGCATAGGCAAAAAAAAAAAAAGCTTATGAATTGTGTTCAAGTAGTCACATTTTAGTTATTTTTGCATCCAAAAAATTTTATGGTTGCTTTTTACACTTTTGGTACAAGTTAATGGCTATTTTAGCACCTTAACCTTTATTAAAAAGCTCACAATAACTAACGTTTGTGATTATTAACGTCATGGTCACTTTTACCCTTTTTTATAATGTTTATGGTTACTTTTGCTCTAAAAAAATAATTTATGGTTACTTTTATACTTTTCAGAAAAATTGAAGATAATTTAAGTACCTTAACTCTTAGAACAAAAATCAACTCTATAAATATGTCCTATATTAGAGATCGGAGAGAGTAGTTATTTTTTTGTTGCAGAAAAAAAAATTTTATGAATACTTTTACACTTGTGATATAAGTTAATGGACATTTTAGCACCTTTAATTTTGTTTTTAAAAAAGAGTGTTCATTGTTAAGAAGTTGTACATTGCAAGTGTTTTCTTTTGGAAAAAAAAAAATCGATCATATCAATACACATTTCTCTCCGTTTTTTTAAAAAATATATAACTAGATTTCTCTATTTAAAAAGTATATTATTGGATAATCAATTGTATATTGTCCTCTTATTCAACAAAACAATAAATTATATCTCATTAATGATCAAATTCAATCAACTCCTTGATCCATCGTCCACCATTCTAAAGTAAAATAATACTAATTAGTGTTTAAAATTTGAACATAATCATGGGAATGTTCCCTTTGATTCTCCCGTATTAGGTATCATTTTTAAATTAAAATTTACGTGATAATTCTATTTTTATAAAAATATGGTGCTGGGAATTCTGGCTGTCCCATTTTTTCCATATTTTTTAATAAGGCCAGGCTCAGATTAACCCTTAGGCACCTTTTTTTATTTTAATTAATTTTTTTATAGTTTATTCTTTTTTAATATGGCTATGAGTCAAATTTGAGCATTGTCTGCCATAATTGGAGGCAACTCTAACAAAAGCCTCTTCTATATTTACACAGACTCAAAACTAAAACCCTCGTCGTTAAGCAGACCAACACTAAAACCAACGTGGGTCGGTTTCAATATTTCATTCTCACAACGTGCATATCCGTAATTCATTGCTCGACTAAATTCTAACCCTCAACTCATCTCTCTCGTTAACCAACACAACTCTCAGCTTGATCTCCTCTTCATATTTCTCACTCTCCATTTGTTATACTAATTTTCATCTTTCACTCAAGCAGTAGCAATATACAGGCTTTCTACGAAGTATTTGTGTTTGGTTGTATTCCACAATTATTAGCACTTATTAGAGCTTTTATATATATTTGATCCTTTAAATTTGTACTATTATGGAAATTGCACTTTGCATGTGATAATGTGAAATATAAATTTTAAAAAAAAAAACCAGAAGACTTGCCAGGCCAGTCATAATAATCAAGTATGAAAAATTGATAAAAAGTCCCCGTTTGAAAAATTCATTGACCAAAATGACGTGAATTTGAGTATGCCTTGCACCTTTTGTGTAGAACAACATATTAGATTCTTTTAACTGATAAATTTATGCCATTTTCCCATTATAATATATGAGGTTGTAAAGAATACAAGTTCTTAGGAGAACCACATTATAGAAACTAACCAATGAAAACACAATTTGTAACGGGTACAAAATATTGGAGAACCACATTTTTGAAGCTAGATATTAGAGTTGGTGAACCCAATGCCATTGAGTTTCTCATTCAAGGCAACCCGCTTGATATAGGACTCATGACAGTGGTTTAGACGTTGTAAGTAAGAAATAAATTAATACGAGGAAAATATATAAAGTGTATGCATATATCTATTCTTTGAAAAAATAATTCATTGTATGATCCTCTTTAAAGAAACGGTTGATATTGAACTGAATCAGAATCTATTATTAAAGCATATTGACATGCAGGGTCGAGGCAAAATCTGTTCCTATAAATTAGAGAGAGATAACTAAAAATAATTTGGGGATGATTAAGACATTGCCACGAGGAGATATATATATATATATATATATAATTCGTATAACAAGTACAAAATGAACAAGCAATAAAATAAGAAGGAAATCTGAATGAAAAGAATGAAAAAAAAAAATTAAAAAGGAAACAGCGGACCTATTTGACTGATACAACCAATGTGTACGTACGTTCATATGTTTATGATTCTTGATCACAAGGCTAGATTTTATCATCTGAATCTGATATACCAAGTTTTTTTATGATCTGCCGGCCGGCAGACAATCCAGATTCACCAGAAGGGCTATAGATTTAATATATATATATATATATATGAACTTGAACCAAAAAGCATATGCTATATATATATAGCAGGCTACTTCTTATAGAGATTTAATTTAGCTATGAATAAAACAAATGGATGTGTCGTTAGGCTGCTGCTCTGAATGCGTACACTAGGGCTTGTCTCTTTTATCAAATTGTCTTCTTAAATATTAATATAAACATAAATCTGCTTTTGGATCTTATCCCGTTGAGACATTTCATGTTTTATTCTGTGTACCTTCCTGGTGGACAGACATTAACAAGAAAATATCTCGATACATACCAAGAACAAAAAGCCTACATATATATAGATCAAAACAATTCAAAACCCTAGTTTTGTCAACCATGCTTAGTTCTCTTTTTTTCTTATTTAAGAAATTATTATTTTCCCCAAGTGGAAAGAAATATTAATAATTTAGCAGGGTTCTCCAAAACTTGTCCTTGTGATTTCTTTTTAGTTTCCTTGTCCCATTTATAAATATTTGGAGAACGCTATACGTTTCTCTACGGGACTTGGTAGTAAAATATATCAAAGCATAATAATGGAAGTTTTTTTTACTTTTTTCCTTAAGTTCAACCCTATTTCATAATAGGCCCTCTCATGGCCTTAAACCTCTCTCAAAAAAGGGGCAATGCCAAAGGCGTCGTGCTCGGCATATTTCATGCAGAGCGAGGAAGCTAGCTATTGAGATTGAAAAAACAACTACGGAAAACTTTTACAAGATACTATGTTTGTGCAGATCCATGCAGCTTACGAGACATTATCGGATCCAGAGCTCCGACAAGAGTATGATTATGAACTCGGCTTGATCAACGGCAAGAGGAGTAATAAGAGTGTTAATTAATGGTGGTGGTGATGAAAGATGGAGAAGAAGGTGGGAAGAGCAGTTGGTTGAGTTGAAGAGATGGTCTGAGACAAGGATGGCTCAAAAGGGAAAATCATCATGGGGTAGTAGAATTAGGGCTCAAAACATGAGATATAATAACTAATCATCAATTCATTGATAATATATATATATATATATATTATGTTTATGTTAATTTGCTGTGCTAATATATTCATAGGCGATTAACGATTCTTCTCAGCGTTGAATGATTTTAAGGAGGGAATTGACGTAATTATAAGTGTGTGTGTGTGTGTGTGTATATTTGAAATGACTTTGGGTATTTTGTGAAACTAATGATATTATTATGATGTTAGATAAATAATTGTGCATTCTTATTTATTGAATGTTTTGATATGAAGTGAGCTTAATTAGGTTCACAACGTGGAAACTCTTTTTTTGATACTATTATTCAGTAATTGGTTTGAGATTTGTGATTTCCCATCTAAATATAAGTGTTTCATTGGAACTTGAATTCGAGACCCTGAGAGATTTAACAGAGCTTTATACCACTAGAATAACTGTATATTGGTACAATGTGGAACCTCATAACTAATACTCGCTTCACAATTATATTGTGAAGAACTAAAATTAAAAAATTTAGTTAAGTTAGTTACTTGTTACAAATGTATGTTGCTTTTCTTGAAATAACCTTTGTTATTATGAGCATTAATTGTTTAATTATAACTATCACTTGATAAAAATCCTCTTACTATATGCAATCAATATAAATTTAAAAAAAAAATTATAAATTTTGGAAGTAAAATGAATTGATCCTATATTTGTAACTAAAGTGAACGCTTTGTCTTCTATATTTAGGATTGGGGAAGTAGTAATTAATTAATTGATTGTATATCTTAAGTTCATTTTCCCTGAGGATCGATATAACTAATGACAGTTTGGCTTCCGATAAAAAATTTCTGAACAATAAATTACAAATATCAATTTCGACAGTTGCAAATTCAGGAGTCTCAATAGTAAGGTATTTGAATTTTAAATATAACTCTTAATTTACAAAGATTCATGTTTACAACTATTTTAATCAATATTTGCAAATTTAAACACTTTGTCCAAGCAATAACAGTAACCTTAATGCCGATTGATTTAATGGCTGGCCTGAGATTGAACATAGACATGATATAAGGAAAGTATCAATGAAATAAATGAATCATTTAACAAATCCTAGCGTCAATCATGGATTTGTTCTTTCTTCCACCAAATGAGATGAATACAAACTGTAAGCCAGAAAAAATAGAGGAAATATTATTTCTTCAATTTCACTTCAACTGGTACAAGAAAGTAAATACAAAACGATGGAACAGAACAAAATTTCATAACCCTCAATGTATGTATGATCTTCCTTGGAGCCCCCATTAATGGACCTTTGACTTCGCACACAATCTTTGGAGAGAGAAAGAGGGAGATAAAAAAGGAAGAGATTATATGTACAAGTACAACATATAATGCTAACTGGGAAGGACCCCATATGGTTAACCAAGAAATCTTGAAACACTACTTATTTATTACCTACAGTTCATCTCAACCAACCATTGACATGAAATTATCAAGCTATCAAACTTCTTCAGCTTTTGAACCAAAAGTTGCAACGGCATCACCCACTGATAGAAATATCTTGTCTTCCCCAATTATATCCGCCAACATGGATGCATAGAGCTTCTCCATTAGAATTGGCCCAGGATTTGCCAAGAGAAGCTGTGAGAATAAGGCCAAAGAGATTAATGATATCATCAATTTAAAGATTGTTTTCTCAAAAATACGAGTCATTAGTTAGTAAAGAATAGGCACAAGGCACTGTATGTAACTCCTAGTTTGCATTTGGTCTAATACCAATTTCAGAACTAATTCATCCGAAAATTCAAGCTCTAATATTTTTTTTTTAAAAAAAAGGCCTATAAATAATGTTATGCTAATCTCTAGAAGCACATAGGATCATTATAGATGAGGCTATCTCCGAATATACGATTCATTTGGCTCTGAATTTGAACATACTACGGGACTAACAAGTGTGTATACGATCCACCAAAAAACAAGTGTGTACACTCACATTAAAACACCTGAACACAGTATTACCTTCTCCTGAAGTTACACAGAAAATTTTGTAGAAACGATGGAGGAATGTTTAATTATGTGATTATGTGTATTACCTGGACCCCTCTTTTCTGAAGGCTCTTGTATAAATCTTCAAAGGCATGGATGCCACTAGTATCTATATCAGTAACAGCTGAAGCAATACAGTCGCATATGAATAAGAACGTTTTGTAGATTAACAATCAATATCAAAATCAAGTCATCTAACAGGAAGCCTTACGTGACATTTCAACAATTAGATACTCTATTGTGGGAAAACTACTTTCTTTCCTGTGCTGATCTTCATCTTGCAGCCATCTCAGAATTCTGCAAATTTTGATCGGAAAATAGACATCAGGTAAGTATAATCTTGGAAGGTCTAGAAAATCAGATGATACATGTACACAGTGAGTGAAATCATTGGATTTCTTAAGGTCTGCCTCTCCATATTTATTTGTAATAACTGTGCAAAACTGACAGCTCAGTACATTTTTAAGTTATGTAGAACGCTATTTTTCCCTTTTCTTTTGTAGAATTAAGGTTTGCACATTGAACCTGAGAAATCATACAGTTAAAAACCTTAACTATTAAACCACACCTAGTGGCTTATAGATCGCCATTTCACAAGGATGACGGTCAGAAGCCAAATTAATCACCTGTCCTTGATATAGTTGGAGTTTGAGAAGTAGATAGCAGAATCAACTCTAATAATCAGCATTCGAGGAATCTGTGTAGCATTTGGGTATTGATGGATGTTCCTGTACACCTTGGTCCCTGGAAGCTTCCCAAGTACCACAGTCCTCGGCCTTGTCACTTGTAAAAGGATTTTAGCAAATGATATGGCCACCTGCAATAAGAAGGCCAATCTTTTATAAAATGCTTGCAAAATATTTTAAACACCATATTTTAAAACTTTTCTTTCAATTTGGTTTTACCGCAATAAGAATGCCAAACTCAACATTTTTGAAAATCACACCAAAGAAGGCTCCCATGCAGGCTAGAAAATCAAATTTGTCAATCTTCCAAAGCAGAACGATTGCATCAACGTCAATAAGGCCTATCACAGCAGCTATTATAACAGAAGCAAGCACTGCATTTGGGGTGTACTTAAATAGTGGTGTAATGAACACCAAGGTTAATAACACGACGATGGACATAACAATATTTGATACAGCAGTTTGACAACCAGCCATGTAGTTTACCGCTGAGCGTGAAAAGGATCCTGCATAAAAAATAGAAATGCTATCAAGATTTATTCAATTGTAGGAAGGTGTACTTCGTAGGAGAGCCTCGAACACTATATTAGATAATATAGAGTTTTTGCTTTTTTGCTTAGCTTCTCTTTTGTACCTGTAGCTACATATGCAGATGTCAGTGAACCAATAATATTCATTGTCCCCATTGCGACCATTTCTTTGTTACCATCCAACGGATAGTCTTTCATAGCAGCAAATGTTCTCCCAATTGCTACAGCTTCCTACAATTCAACAAAGTTGATATCAAATATGTTAGACCAAGTCTTGTCGTTGCTAGGAATCGCGAATCATGTGTAGAATTAGCATACCGTGAGTGCAATCAAACCAGCTACCACACCAATCCGAATACCAGGGCCAAGATATTTTCCACTGAAAAAAATTTCATTAGCAGATGATGGATTCACTCCCTTGTCTATGTGTGTCACCTGAAATAGCATATTTTGAGCCCTAAAGTTCATGACCTTGTTTACACAATGGTAGAAAAGTTTATTTGATGCTACTCACAATTGCAACACCTTTCTTGTCAGCACGGGTAATGTAAACAAAAAAGGTGGACAATATAAAAGACACCAAAGGAGCAAGTGCAGACACCCAAAAGAGTTTCTTTTTCTTTTTAGCCTGTCCATCACAAAATAACAGTTCAGAAAATTTTAATGGAACAATTTACAGAGAGGGGAATCAAAAGCATGCTTACCAGATACTTAGTTGCAAGGATGAAAGCCAAGAATGCCAATCCAATGACTATTGTCTGCCAATTCCACTGTAAGGATAGAAGAAATTATAAATACAATGCTTGGGAGCTTTTAGCTACCTTTTCCTTGTATACCCAGAGAAAGCAAAATAAAAAGTTTATCAGGTACCCCATGATGCACGTTAGTCCAAACTGAGCGCATGACAGAAATTATGTCAGTATCCTTGGTGAAGTTTTTTATACCAAGCAATCCTTTAAGCTGCTGCAGGGCTATAGTAATGGCAGCTCCTGCCATGAATCCTACGATGGCAGCGTGAGATAAGAAGTCAATCAGGAAACCCAGCCTGCGAAGTTGCCATAGATTGGAGTTGGTATAGATGATAAACAGCCTAGGCTATTAAATTGAAATGATACTTGAAATAGTACCATGATCATGTCCTCACCACCCAAAAAGGGGAAGAAGAAACAAATGGCTTGTGTAAAGGGGCATGACAAGGATATTAATATTCTGAACCTTCATCTAAGTGTTAAAACCTTAGAAGTGAAGGGGTTTTCTTAGTAGAATTCAGACAGATCAAGACAGAAGAATCTATTTGGGTCATTTACTGTGCCAAGGGTATACCTGAGAACTCCAAGTGCCATTTGAGTAACTCCAGCGAAAAAGGTGGCAGTAAAAGCAAGACGAAGATAGTCATGACTTTTGTAGTCACTAATCTCATTTGTCAGCATAGTTCCAAGCAAAAGGGATACCACAGCCACAGGTCCTATGGCTATATCTCTTGAGCTTCCCATGAAAGCATAGACAAGAGGACCCACAAAGCTGGCGTCTGCACATAATTGATGCAAAGTTAATCACATAACGCCACGAGGCTGAGATGTCTACTTGATGAACTAAAATGTCAAAATACTTACACAGTGCATACTGTGGTTTCAAATTTGCAAGCTTTGCATATGCAATATCCTGCATCGCATTAATACGTGAGTCACGATCATGCATGCCAGTGCATTTATAACATCCTAAAGGAGCTTTACTTACCTGAGGAATACAGAGACTTGCAATGGTAAGTCCAGCAAAGAGATCTCCTTTAAATTTAGTAAGATTATAACTTCTTCCCCAATCAAGAATTGGGAAAACTGCTTGCAGGCCCAGAACAAACTTTCTGGATGCAGGTTGGTCCTTGAAGTGGTCAAAGGGCTTATCTGCAAAGAAAGTTTCCACCACAGATTCTTTGATCTCTTTGAGAAGATTCTGCTTAGGAGGAGCTCCCACCTTGTGAATCGTCCCGTCATGTCGACGAGAAGAATGCACACTTCTGGTTTCCTCTGTGATCCTTTCCATCACCTCGTCACTAACTCGGTGACTCATTGAGTCAAGAGACTAGAAACAAACAACCTGCAAATCACAAAATTATGAAGAGAAGTAACTTGCTGTTAGTAGAGATCTATGATACGAATTCCACTGCTATGAAAAGCTTTAATTGGATTAAAGTTTTGTTAAGTGAAGTTTAACTTAGGTTCATAAAAGAATCATGTAAGTACCTCAATCTCAATTAGACAAGAATATACTAAAATAAATTAAATGAATCAAAAGACACTTGAAAGTACCAGATGATGAACAGTAGAGAACCCAATGAATTAAAATTTTAGTGTACATATATCATCCAATGGTTGACAATCACAGTATGACACAAAAACCATCAATGACTTCTCTGTTAACAGCACCAACTTGAAATTAAATTGACATGGAAGCATCAAGCATGTTCCCACAGGGGAAAAAAAAATATTAATACTAATAAAAAATTCATGATGAACGAAACAGCAAAATGAACAGTAGGTCAGTAATGTTTAATATAATCGTAACCATACCACAAGTTTTACAGGTACGCAACGCAAGAGCTTTAAGTTTTTAGTTTGCCTTGGTATTTAACAGATTATATATCAAACTAATAAAACTAAAAATGGAAGATTACAGACAGATTACAGAACAGAGAGGTAGGGAATGCGAATACCATTACGAATGGGGACGGAAATTTCATCCAAGTTCATGAGACCCGAAAGCGTTGAATTTTCCCAATACCTAATTGACCATTATCGTAATAACGCGACAAGTATAATTGAACTAGAATAATATTGGGTGTGCAATACATTTTTCTTGAACCACAATACACACTCTTCAGTACATACAACGTGTTTGACGGGCAAGTGGGTCTTCCTTATCTGTGAGTGTGGATGAGGGAGAAAGTTGAAATTTGAGTTTTTTATTATTTTATTTCGGAAAATCATCATTTTCAGTGTATTAAATACTTGATCAATTTTCCACATAGTTGGTTTATCGCTGCAATAATACTAGAGGTGTTGCCGGTCAACTTACGATTCTCATTGTACACTGTGCCACTCTGCCACATCCTTATCTCTCTTTATTGTTTTTTAAAAAATATATATGAATTTCATTTTATAAAGGGAAACTCCGTAAAAAAATACCGCCAAAATTGTAAAATTCTGTTTCAGTGCAGCGAATTCTAAAAATCTGAATTAGTTCTGTGTCAATACGAAATGAACAGTGTGGGGGTGCCAAAAGACGATTTTGCCTTTCAGCCCTCATTCTCGTCACTTTCAGAATAACAATACGAGCCTCTTAATTAACAACTCTGAATTCTTAATTAACAACTCTGCTTTATTCTTTCACATATTAGCATCTCCAAAATATAGTGTTGTTAATGTAAAATATTGTGTTGTTAATAAAGAAAGAGGTGTTTTTATTAGCCCTGAAACTTAAATTACGAAGTTATAAAATAAGAAATGAGAGTTATTAATATAGAATATGGTGTTGTTAATAATAATGCTGGTATTGTTACTGTAAAAGTAAAGATGAAACTGGAGTTATTAATCAAGAATCTAGAGTTATTAATTGATAGGCTCGTGTTGTTATTCTGAAAGCGGCGAGAATGAGGGTTGAAGGGCAAAATTGTCTTTTGGCACCCTCGCACTGCTCATTTCATATTGACACAGGACTGATTCGGGTTTTTGAAATTCGCTGTACTAAAACAGAATTTTGCAATTTCGGTGGTATTTTATAGGGATTTTCCCTTTTATAAAATGTCAACAGATTAATTTTTTTAAAAAAAACAGAAGCGTGAGAAAGTGTGTGCAGTGTCTACATTTATATTTATTTAGTGCATGTAAAATACGTAAAATTGAAAATTCTCACGCTTTAAAGCATGTATGTTTAAGTGATTTCTTACCCCTAACTTGAAAATGCTTGGATCTGGCTTTGATCAAATAGTCATGTCAAAGGAAATTTCTTGCCTCTAAATTTAGCCGTTAAAAAATTTCAATATGCAAATTTGTAAACAAATAATTCTTCAGTGTTAGTGAGATATATCATTGAACCTTTGAACCTTTTTAGATTTAATTTCTTCAAACTTCAGGCCATATAAATAACAATTGTCATCACCCTGCTAACTAAAGAGACAATTAATAGAAATTTAATGATTTTATATATATGACTTATATATAGTTAACAATGAGCCTTGACTCATATGGCATTTAGCAATCCCTTTGGGTCACAAATTCAATTTGCGTTTGTGTGTTGCTAATATAAAAGTGCTCTTCATTTGATCTCTATATAAAAAAATTAATATATATACAATTTAGCATTATTAATCTAATAGTTAAATTCTCCATATTCTATTATTTAAAGTAATCTTATAACAACTAATAACATTATAATAATTACATAAATTGATAGAGTTGAAGAATAGCATTTGTCGTTGTCTCATCATGATCTTTATATAATTAGGATTATTATTACGATATATGCAATTTAACTTCAACCAAATATGTGATAACATCTCATTAAAGGATAACTTAATTTAAGTGGTGAAAAGATATAAAAAATAAAAGGGTAACTTAATTTATAACATAAAAAATATGTTTTACCATCTCTAGACAGAGAAAGGAAGGAGTGGAGAAGGAAAGAGCGGGTTTACCAGTTGCAACTCTCTCCAAAAACTAAAAGGAAGAATGGGTCGGGGTTATGTGATGGGGTAGTTATGTGTTGCTTTCACCAAAGATAAGAAGAAAGAAAAAAGACATTCAGATATACACACTGTACGCAGAGCTAAACTTCATCTACGTGTGGATGACTTCTTTCTTATTTGAAACTTCATCTAGGTGTGGATGAGTTTGAGTGTAGTACTTGAGTAAATAATTTTCATCATATGGCGTTTTGGTAATATTTTTTACTGTATCCAGGTAAAATTGTCAGGTTTTAGGCTATTCAATTATTATTGAGGATTTTTTATAATTATATTTTTTTCCTTCGGATTTGGTAGTATTTCTCCCCTTTTTTGCCATGATATCCATATAGATCATATCTAATTAAACTGATCTGTATAACTTAGGTTGACTTGAAGAAAATATACTTTTTAAAAAAAAAAAAAAAAATCTAAGTGACATGAATTTCTTATGACCGATAATTGGATCTTAGTTTTGACTTCTCTCATATCAATAGTTAAAAAACTGAAATAATAATAATAAATGGGAATAGGGGGACGTTGATTCTTAAATAATTGCCAACAGAATATTAAATCAAACAAATAACTTATATTGGAATTTTTTGCATAAGCAAAATAAGCACCAACTTCTCTTTATCTAGTGTTAAATATGTAGCTTAAAACAACGTGAATTCCTCTCTTACGATTTTCTCTTATCTTAGGTTTCTCTATTCACGACCCCTTCTTCTATTTTATAATACAGTTACTTTTTCTTATTGTTCTATTATAACTAGTACTCTGTAATGTTCTTAATTTATTAGTATCATTTAGCTTGATTATAAAAATACACGTAACCTATATTAATTCATTTTGAATTGTTGACCTTCAATTCATTTTGAATATAAAAACTCATTTTATCCCGTGATACATTATTTAGTATTTCAAATTGCAATTAAAAAATGGAAGTCCTATTAAATTTAAAACTTTACTTGTACATACAGTTGTACTCGTCCAATAACATATTTGCCTTGTCATGTGGACATTCCTTTATTTATTTATTTATTTTTTTGCGATAATTTTTTTTTATTAGGCGATAAATTTTTCTTCTGATGGAGGGTGAGCGAGAGTGACAGTTGAATTTTATTTTTTTAATATCAATAATTTTAATGGTTTGTAATAACCTTCACAGCACAACAAACTTAAATGCAACATATAAATTAAACTACATTTTTATTAATTTGAGTAGGTGTCATATATTCATCTTTGAACAATGTACGATTTCTATATTTTTATATTTTACTATTTTGATATTAACTAAGCCAACTTATAATTTTTTTATTAAAAGACAATTTATTAAAAAGATAAAACGAGTTATATAAAAGACCAATATCTATTGAGGTTTCAAGAGACAAACCTAAGAGGCTAAGAATTGCTAGATATAGATCACAGGTTCAGTCCAACATACACAATAAAAGGAAACTAACAATAAAATAGACAACATAACGAGCTTGAAGATGGAAGAAACATGCACAATGCTGTATTCAAGCTCTACAACAGGTTTAGCAAATAAAGGTTGAAGGATTGGTTGAATCCTTACTCCAAGAGAACAAACAGGAAAGCAATCCTTTGGAATAAGGGGCTCCCGTAAGTATCACATAAAGTGATGAAACTTGAAAGGTGTAAAAATCCAAAGTAATCGTTGACAACTCCACCTTGAAATAGCCAAACCAGAAGAGGAGATCAAAATTGGGAAGGGCAATTTGGCAAACTTCCAAATCCTCAAACTTATACAGAAAAAAGCAAACAGAACAGACAAGCCAATACACAAAAAATAAAAGGACATGAAATAACAATAAAGAGATGCAGCACTGCAAGATGGACCTCTAAGTGGCTGCTGATGAACTTAGAGGTCCTCGATGGTATCATACCCCCCCAGAATAGAAGTATGAGGCTCATCTCGTGTGCGCTTCCTTGTAAACATTTATGCTCCAGGTCTCACTGACAAAACTTCTTGGAAACGAAGAATAAAACAAGATCTCAACAAGTTGACAAAGAGCTTAGTTTGGAAATTATATAGAAGGGAGAATTGCTAAAAAAGACCTCATTGGCAACTTAATTGCTAAATGGGACCTAGAAAGATATCTGCACACGAAGGGAAGTTTTTGCACACGTAGGAAAGATTTTTACACACGTATAGGGAAGAATATTGCACACAAGGAAGATATTCTGCATACTCAAAAGATATTCTGCATGCGAAGGTCCCATTTGACAAATAAATTTCCAATGAGGTATTTTTTCACAATTTTCCCTCTATAGAATCTCTACAGACTTCTTACGGTAAGTGAAAGAATTGTGGAAAAGCCATATGAAACGCAATGAATTGAAGTAGAGATGATGGACATACGCTAGCAACAAGATGCCGGGATTAAAATATCGTGAGCTTCATGATTAGGAATAAGCTACCCTAGATCGTTTGCAATTATATATAAGCCAACTTATAATTGACATTATATCTAAAATTCATTCGTATATTTTCTCCTGGACTTATCAGAATGTTTGGTGCACAGAAACTAATAATATGTTAGTTTTTTAGGGAAAAATCATTTTAAAATTATTACTTGATATATAATACTATTAAATTAAATCCGAGTTTTATCAAAATCAATTAAAAAACAATTTTATCTATATCATTATTGCATGATTGAAAGAATAAACAAAATAAGCAAACAAAAATATAGAAAATGACAACAGTATAGACAATGCTATCAAACTTGACATATATCATTAACATAAATAACAGTATACAATATTGTATAGACAACAATATAGACAATGCTGTAGACAATGCTAATTAAAACCTTACTAGGAAAAACTCAATGGGACAAAAACTTAGTGAAGGGAAAAGAATACACAATACATATTGAAGTTATCTTGTTAAAAACCTTACTAAGAAAATCCAGTGGGACAAAACCCTGATTAAAGAAAAGAGTACAACATGATATCTACTTCCCTATGATTGCCCTCGCCTCAAAAGATGAGCCGGCTGCCTCCGGTCACCCAAAATATACTGTCTGGGCCCCACATCACTCATTGTACATGTACCTCAGTACTAGGTCGATAATGTGCTTCAACCTTTCTCAACAATATTAATCTTCTGCCTGTTCCAAAATGCTGAGTCTGAAAAGAAATCCATGGTCGTGAAAATCCAAAACTCATCATGCACATCAACCTCTAGCTGCTCCTGGATCTGGTACAGAGACTCCACGCCATCTAGAAATGAGAGGTACCGGCCAATAGGAGTGACATATGCTCATATCGCCCGTCGATATCTACCTCGGATATAATCCTACAACTCCAGGTCCGACTGCAGGTCGTATGGTATGTGCACTGTATCGGCTCTGGAGATATCGGAGATATCAGCCTCGCTCAGGTCCTCATCTAGTTCATTCATCTGTGGATGTCCTGTCTCTCCTAACAGTGACCCAGCTGGCGACGCTAGCCTCGACTCAAGGCCATATACTAGTCTCTCCGAGACCCTCTTCCAAGCTATCCTCCGCATCTTGAGACCTCTTGGTGCGTAGTACTTGACGTATTGTTGTCCCTCCGGAATCTGTTGCTCCAGTGGACTCTGGTTCACTGACGACAGCGATCCCTCACTCTACTAACTCTTACTTCCACTGCTCATGTTTTCTTGTCACCATGCACACAAGACCATATCAGTATACTATTCTAATAATGCAAGAACCGCTTTAAGCTCTTATACCAAAAACGTCAAATAGTGACTCCACGCAGGCACCAACCTGGTAGCCCTTTTCGGTGGCTATCTAAGATAACCTCAACAGCTAGTTCAACGCCCCGCCTCTCGACCAGGGACTGGTACTTCACACAGGTGCCCATACACCTAGTCAGCCCCTCCAGCCAGGGCAACAAGAGGGTGGCTAGCCCCTGTGTTGTGTCAGGGTAAGAGCCAATGCTTCGCCATAAATCACACTGTAAGAACCCCCGATCACGGTGGCGAATTAAGCCATCTTAATAACTAACTCTAATACAAAAAATGTAAAAACCCCTTAATATTTCGATATGAGCAAAGTGTTAAAGGCATAGTTTCACATGCATACAAAAATAGTATAAATATACTGATAAAAAGTACTTGTTTACATACAGGAGTCTCTCCTCAGGGTGTGATAGAATATATACAAATTTTCAAAATATCCAAAAATAAACCAAATATAACCAAACAGCTCCACTGTCAGGACCCGCACCCCTCAATTTCCAATATTTATCGTCTTGTGCTTGGAGCCACTAGCTTTTGCTGGAATGTATTCTTTATTTGAAAAGGGTGAGATTCAAAAGAATTTCAGTAGTAACATAGAATTGATCATATAAAATACGAAAAGTAAATATGTCATGCACCATGTTATGCAACAAATTAATAACAATATCACATCACGGCATGTATACATGAGTTAGGGGCTCAATCCCCCACTATCCGTAAACCTCAATTGGGCCCTTGCTCACAGCTGGGTAAGTGTGCCTCCACACACAAATTTAAATGCGCCTCTACGCATAAATTGCCCTCTTTGGCAAAACCATGTTCATTAATTAAATAATAGAAGATGGAAAACACAAACATATAAACATTGGTATAATGTATGAAGGATAGAGTTATTACCCTTGTGTCCCTTTTTGTAACAAAAAACAGTTCGTAATTTGATCCGGCTCGGGCACAACAGACTGGTCTTAAAAATCCAAGCTTATGAGAATTAGGTTAATACCCACTCATGTATCACTTTAGATTCTTCCAATATACTTTTGTTAGTTATATTAGTCTAAAATTGCAAAATTATCAAAATGCCCTTGGGAACCTGGTCTAAGCCCCTTTTACCCGGTCCGATCGTACTTTTCCAAAAATTTTGACCCGGGCTATTCCTACACAATTTTTCGTGTAGAATCCATTTTTGAACTCAGTTTCACAAAACCACTACCAAACGACAGTTTTGCCCTTGACAACCTCTATTTAGGGTTTTAGGGGTATTTTCGTAATTTCACTTTCTAGGGCTTATCTCACAAAGTGTTGAACATCAACCCTACACAATTTTCCGTCCTGAACACTATGGAACCATCAGATTTATGAAATTCCAGCCCTAACCCCTCTAACTCCAGCTGGCTGAAACTTGTGTCTTGAAAAAGGGAAAATGTGATTTTTGAGTTTCAACCCCTAAAACTTGCTCCTTTTCACTCCTAACCCCTTGTTATACCATTTAAACACATACTAAACATGATTTGAGGAAATTTGGACAGCATAACCCCTTAGGGTTTCCACTTTCAAATTTACAAAATTAAAAAACAATCCACAAATCAAGCCAAAAACCACAACAACAACAACATATCAAAAGATTTGAATTTATTGACGTTTCCTTTGATTTCTTCACTTTCTCTCTCTAAAATTGTCCTCCTCTCTCTCTCTCTCTCAACTGTGAGATTTTGTTTGCTACACAAGATTTTCCATGAAGAACAAGAGGTTAGAGAAGAAATTACACAAGTTGTAAGGTAAAATCACATAAAACTGCAAGTTTTACCTTTGGATTTTGCCTTCTTGCTCTCCTCTTCTCCAAGTTTCTTAAGAGACTTCTCTCTCTCTCTCTCTCTCTCTCTCTCTCTATTTGATGCTAGGCGTGAAAAATGGCAAGGGAAAAGATGAAGCAAGACTTAAAATATCTTCATCTTTTCCTAATTAACTTTATTACCAAAAATAGAATTTATGACACCACATTTGTACTTGGCTTTATCTTCTTCTAATTGGTGTCATAATCCTTCCATTAAAATTGAACAATTCCTTCCCTTTAGTTGGCCCAAAAAGACGCCTGGGTCCCTTCATAAACCAAGTTTGGGCCTCATTATATTAAGCTAACTACATGCACAATTAATTATTATTTTATGATACACTACTATAAAAAAATAAAGTTGTGGCGCTTATAACTGCATTAAATGTGGCGCTAGAGAAATGCCACATATCTGGACGCTACTAAAAGAAGCTGTGGCACTTGAAAGCGCCATAACATTTAAAATTTTTTTTAAAAAAAATACCCTCCTGTGGCGCTTGGTGGAGGAAGTGCCACAGGAGGGGGGTCTCCTGTGGCCCTTGCTGATGCAAGCGCCACAGGAGACCCCCCTCCTATGGCACTTCCTCCACCAAGCGCCACAGGAGACCCCCCCTCCTGTGGCACTTCCTCCAACAAGCGCCACAGGAGGGTAATTTTTTTAAAATTTTTTTTTTAAAAATTTAGCTAAAGAAATTGTTTTATTTTAATTTATAAAATAATATTAATTGTCCAGATTTATTTTCAAAATTGAAGATATTGAGGCCAGTGTTAAACTAGAAACTGTTGGCAAAAAAGTTAAGCTAAAGAAACTTATATTATGATACAAATATTATATTTTTCTTAATCATGCGTATGGACTAGACTATTTTCTTTTAAATGACTAAAATAAGGTTTTTTGAAATTAAAAATTTTTTTAGGCAAAAAATGTTAAAATTGCTTAAGCCTAATCTGAAATCAAGTACTTCGGATATGTAAAGATATCTTTTATCAACATGCTAAAGGCATCACGAGACATGGTCCACTTTTGGTTTTTCTTTTCTTTTGAAATATTATTTTTTTGAATAACTTCTTTTGAAATATTATATATATTCTCCACTTTTTAAACACAGATTAGAACATAGATATCAATTTGAAATAAAAAATTACAGAAATTATATGCCAATTAAAAAAACAAGGAAGAAGCATGTTGAACTTACAAGCAATGTTTTAAAAGCCGGACCGGACATCGAGCCGGAAAGGTCAGTGGGTCAAGGTTCAACCGGTTGGACCGGTTGAGCCGTTTAACCGGACCGGTGACGTAATAATTAAATTCAAAAATATTATATATATATATTATAATAATTAATCATTAATCTAACTTCATATGAAGTTAGTAAAGTCACAAAACACCATTTAAAAACCTCATCAATTGTCAACTATCAGGGTAAATGCTTAAAATATCCACCACTCAAGGGTTATACAAATCTGATTATGTTAATATGTTCTTCTGGTATAAAATTATTAAAATAAAATAACTCAATTAATATGTTTTTCTTTTTTTAAACAATTCTAAACCTGTACATCTAACTCTAAGATAAATTTGAAGCACTTATCCTACTGCCCAGCAAATATATATATATATATATATGAAATATATTAACCTTTTTAAAATAACAAACAAGATGATGTAGATTTATGAGCCATGAGCCATTTGAGAAGAACGAGAAGATATTTATCATTTAAGAATAAAAAGATGCACATAATACAGATATGAGATTAAACAATATAAACATGTGTTTTTCTATATTAAGCAGTGTTTTAAAAGCCAGACCGGATATTGAGCCGGAAAAGCTAGCAGGTCACAATCGAAACGGTTGAAAGGGTCTGATCGTTTAGTGAGCCGGTAATGTAATAATTAAATAAAAATTTAATATATATATATATATATATTTGCCATGAAATACTTATATGTTTATATAATTATATATTAAATGTTTTATACAAGTTCAACTTTAAATTATTAATTTTTTTATTCAGCAACTTCAAATTATTATTATATATTAGAATAAAAGCACTAAGGAAAAATATTAAAACAAAAAATAACAATATTGAAGAATAGAGGAAAAAGCCAAAAAACGACTCCATTAACAAAAAAAAAACCAAACACGTGAGCTAATGGTCAGATAAGATAGAATAGGAGGTGTTTTTTTTCACCTTATAGACTAATAAAGGTCTTGAAAAACGTGATGAATTGACAACATTTCATCTTACCACTCTAAGCTTTTCTACATTGGGCAGAGTGGAGTTTTTTTATTATTATTGCTTCTCATTTCCTTTAAACGGTGACAGATCTCATCGTCTTCTTCACTGGTGTCTCCGGGAAGAAAGGAGAAAAGAGATGAAACTCTCCAAAACTTGCTCCTCTTATCTGCACAGTCCTTCATCCGTATCTACTGTCAAGATCAGCTATCAGGTAGATGAATAAATAAAGTATTTACCTTTTTCCCTTTAGATTTTTTTTGCCGTTTTCCTGCGTTTTTTTCTTCATCTGACCATAAAATCTGAGCAGCTCAAGCCGGACGGTTTCCTAAAAACCGCTCCGGGTTCCGGCTTGATTCCGGTTCCCGGCTCAAAAGCCGGTTCTAAACGGTTTAAACCGGCTCAACTCCTCCAACGGTCTAAACGTGAAATCCGAGCCGCTGAGTATTCCGGTTGCCGGTCGGACCGGTCGGACCGTCCGGTCCGGTCCGGCTTTAAAATCATTGCTTACAAGCTTAATTGATCAGTGCAATAGAGTGGGGGACCACGTTGCCTGTTGGTGTCTCAATCTTGAGTGAGGAGGAGGAGGAGTGGGGATGGTAGTTGAAATAAAACAAAGAAGTAGATTCGATGATGAAGACGTGTGTGCATCTGGGTATGTTTTTAAGTGTGAAGATGATAGGAAATGGATGGAGGGGGTGATGGTCGTCCACTGCAAGAAGCTGTAGTGTAGATGAAAAGGGAAAGTAAGAGAGGAGGGAATAATTAAAGTAGGATGAGTCAAAATAAATTAAAAGAGAAGGAAGGAGGCCACTGCGCCGGAAGGGGAAAAAAGATAAGGGTGGGAACGGGGGGAATTGTGATTGGTGGGAAGTGGATAGTGTAATCCATTAAACATGTCAAAATTTTTTTTTATTTAATAAATCCAGGCGCCACAGCTGGTCCATTTTTTATTTATTTTTTCTTTTTTGGGAATACCTACGCCAACATTTTTTTTAATTTAATAGGATCAGCTGTGGCACCTGGATTCCAGGCGCCACAGCTGGTCCATTTTTTATTTTATTTTTTTTGGGAATACCTATGCCAAAATTTTTTTTTATTTAATAGGATCAGCTGTGGCGCCTGGATTCCAGGCGCCACAGCTGGTCCATTTTTTATTTTTTTTGGGAATATTTGCACCTAAAACTATAAGGCTTTAGAACCATAAAGGCACGAGGCAGCTAGCCTTCTTTTTTTTTTTTTAATATAGAAGAAATTGTGGCGCTTGGTTTTCCAGGCGCCATAGCTGGTAGCATCCACCCAATTGTGGCGTCTGCCTTGGCAGGTGCCACAGTTGGGCCTACCAGCTATGACATCTAGTCCACCAGGCGCCACAGTTGGTACCCAAAATTTAAAAAAAAATAAAATAGAAAAAGAAAAAGAAAAAAAAAGGCAGTTGTGGCACTTCTTTAAAGAAGTGCCATAAAATGTGCGCCACCTTTCAACCTTTTTGTAGTAGTGATAATAACACATATGCTCAAGTTTAACAATTATTATTTAATCCCTTGGCTCTAGATTGATGACACTTAGCATGTTTATGCTTCCAATTAATTATTACCCTTCCTCTTTTCTTATTTGGGTGAAATTCATGAGAACATTGGGAAATAATAATTGCTCCCACATTTTCCATAATCTCTATAATTAGTTTATGCACAAATCCAACTTTGACTTTTCAAACCTTGATTTATTTGACCAAGAATATTCCAAATATATATTCATCCTTTATTTTTCTTAATTAACTGAAATGAAATTCAATTAATTGAAAAATAATTAATCTTATACTTTATTGGCAAATTTACGATTTTATCATTACATTTTTTGATTTAACTCGAACTCATTCCTTTCTTTCCTTTGCTTGGCTGAAATTAGGACTAATATTGGGCCAAATATTTTGCTGTTTGATTATTCCATTTTGGGTTTCAATATTGAGCTTTTTGGAACACCCAAAAATTAATTTCATAACTTATTCTAGCCCAATTCTCATGAAAATGGAAATTTATTAACTTCTTAAATTCCAAGATTATTAATATTCACCATTCCATTCCATTAAATACTTTAGATAATTACAATGCATATTGATGAATAAAATTTTGGGTGTTACATCGTGCTAGTAACGTGTTATGAAATCAAGAAAATATAAGAGATTGAGATGAAGGGATGAAGAAAGACAAGAGAAAATTGTAGAAATGAAAACTGGAGAGAACTCTCATTCACATAGCATTTTCATATACATTTAACACTTTGTGTTAAGCCTCTATATATAAGTCTCCAATCTTTCTAAGAGTTACAATGTCATAAATGTAAGAATTAATCTATATTATAATGGAGTTACAATGTCTTAAACATCAGAATTAATGTACAACTTAAAACTACATAAAACCATGGGATATTATAGGCATTATGGAATTCTAAGAGACTATGAACATCCATTACCATAATATTCATAAAATTTTAATGAAACACAAGGTCTTTTATATTTTATTATATATGTTAAACAGTGAAAGTTTATTTGATTTGTTTTTATTTTAGAAGAAATTTATGTTGGTTAGAAAAACCATTTAAGCCTTAAACTAAAAAAAGATTCATTTAACGTTAATAAAATTAAAAAAAATTAAACAATCTGTTATATCCTAAAAAAATATGAAATGAGTTTATTTTCCATTTTTTTTATAAAATAAAAGAGAGCTTAATTTTTATTTACGTTGATAGTATAAATCGGGCAACTTGATGATATATTAATTAATTAAATTATATATTGATTATATTGATATGGATATTGGTGAAAAATATAAACTAAAAAAAGATATGAATTTGACCATTGTTAATTAAATAATATTATGATTACATGAATATGAAACTTGGTGAAATATAAAAATTAAAAAACAATATACCATTATGTTACATGTACATGAATGATGGGTGGCTTTAGTTTCAATTTTAGTTATTTTTTAATTATGAATACAAGAGCTAATATAAGAGGTTTGATTAGGGGTAATTTAATAATTTTAAATTTATATTATGATGTTGGGTCATTCTAAGTAATTATATGATCCTTTACAATAAATATTATTTTTTCTAGTTCCTTTATTTTAATTTTCTCTAGATTTATTTAAAGTTTATAATAATAATAATAATATTTCTAACTCTATATTGTTTGTGTTGTATTTTGGGAAAACCATTTTCCATACCTACATTTTTCTTCTATTTTTGATTTGGTAATTGCATGTTTTTCTCTATAAATTAAGTAGTTAATTTTTGTAACTTTGCTACATGTTAACAGATCAAAATTAAAGTATTTAATTAAAAGAGAAAAACACACATGTATCAAAATAAAAATTGAGAGAAAATATAGTGCCTCTAAAATGGTTTCCTTATATTTTTATCTATCATAAACTACTCTTTGATTATCTAAAATGAATTGATACTTGTATAAGCAATAATATTCCAATAACAACAACACATAATTTTCTCATCATACAGGTTCGGCTGAACTACAATCCTGATGGTGATTGCTTCATCAGCCCTATAGCGAATTTAATGGCCAACATTTCACATACATGGTTAGGAAAATATTGAAATAAATGAACAATTCAACAAATCAAACAGTGAAAGTAATTTAGCATGACATATTTACCCTTGACCTTGAACGAGGGAAAAGTTGTTTGAGTTGGATTTTAAAAAAAATAGAGCGAAATAGGGTTAAAAGTTTTTAGTTGATTTTTTTTACTTTTCTATCTTACATATTTTCTTTATTAAAATTTTATAACCCCAATTTTTTAATTTTTTTTTAAATCTAACACATAAAAATTTTTCCTCTCATCTCGTCCTCCAAATCCCTACTTTGAAAAGTGAAAGGACAACAAGCCTAGCTAATAATATAACAACACAGGAAGGGTACAGGAAACGTAGGAATCGCCGGGGACTATTATTAGCCACGCAATCTTGAAACGTGGCCTCACAACCTTCCACTCACAACCTATGAATGGGTCTTACTTCTTAGCTTGAAAATATATGATCAACCTCTCAAACTTCTTCAACCTTTGAACCAAAAGTTGAAACAGCATCACCCACTGATAGAAATATCTTGTCTTCCCCAATTACATCAACTAACTTTGATGCATAGAGCTTCTCCATTACAATTGTCCCAGGATTTGCCAAAAGAAGCTGTGAATGAGAAAGACAAATAGATCAGTGATATAGAGTAATCCACAAGAATTTTACTGAGAACATTTTGTAGTAAAAAGCGTGGCTCAATACATAAGGCTCCCATCAAATAGGATATGTAGAAAAATAAATGTATACAGTCTTACCCTACAAATGGGATTTGAACCGTGACCTCTAAATCACACACACTACAAAAAAATATCTGATTTCTGACAGAATCTTTTCCGTAACAAATTCTAATGGAAATTCCGTCAAAAATTTTTCAAAGACAAATTCCGACAGAATTTCCAACAGAAATTCCGTAGGAAAAATTAAAATTTATTAATTTTTTTTAAAAAATAATATTTATAAAATTAAAATATTAATTCTTAAATAATTCTATTTAACCTTGATTATTAAAATTATATTATTATTTATTAATATTATATTTAAAAGTTTCTAATAAATTAATATTTATGAATTATTATTATATTACTCATTATTTTATTTTATTTAAAAATAATATATATTTTATTAATATTATATTTATAATTTCATATTAAAAATAATATTTATAATATTACGTTATTATTTATTAAGTAATCTTAATTAAAAAATTGTTTAATTTAAATATATAAATATTTTTTTACGTTTTTATTAAATTTTTTATTATTTTTAATAATATTATATTTAATTAATAATTAATTTTATGTATGTATGTTTATATATATATATATATATATATATAAATATATATGATAATATTATATATATAATAATATGTAATAATATGACATAAGTTCATTTTGGCGCAATTGGCAAAAACTCACGCCCGAAGGCATTGGAAGTCTAAGGTCGCATGTTCAAACGAGAGGAGAGGCACTTGGAGGAATTATGAGGTGTGACATGTGGCAGCAGCAGGAGGAGACATGTGGTAGCCAGGGGAGAGAGACACATGGCATTTGTAAATAAAATTTTTTTAAAAAAAATTTTCAATTTTTTTTTTAAAAATTGCGACGGAATTGAAATTCCGTTGCAAATTTATTTAAAATGCACCAATTAGTAACGGAACGGATTCCATAGGAAATTCCGTCCGAATAGCTAATTTCGTGGCAAATTCTGTCACAAATCGAGTATTTTTTTGTAGTGATATGGCTATAACATTATCATTGCTCCAAATCTGATGCAAAAATAATGTTGAATCATTTGATTATGTATTATTACCTGAACCCCTAAAATTCAAGCTCTTAAATTTTTGTAGTTTGCACTTGGTCTCATACCAATTTCAGAACTAAATTCAAGCTCTTAAAAAAAAAATCCAAAAAGCCTAGAAATAGTGTTATGCTAATCTCTAGAAGCGTATAGGATCATTATAGATGAGGCTATCTGCGAATAAGCGATTCATGTGGCTCTGAATTTGAACATACTACGGGACTAACAAGTGTGTATACGTCCCATCCAAACAAAAGTGTGCACACTCACATTAAGACACCTGAACACAATGTTACCTTCTCCCGAAGTTACACAGAAAATTTTGTAGAAACGATGGAGAAATGTTTAATTATGTGATTGTATTACCTGGACCCCTCTTTTCTGAAGGCCCTTGTATAAATCTTCAAAGGCATGGATGCCACTAGTATCTATATCAGTAACAGCTGCAGCAATACAGTTGCATATGAATAAGAACGTTTTGTAGATTAACAATCAATATCAAAATCAAATCATCTAACAGGAAGCCTTACGTGACATTTCAACAATTAGATACTCTATTGTGGGAAAACTACGTTCTTTCCTGTCCTGATCTCCATCTTGCAGCCATCTCAGAATTCTGCAAATTTTGATTGGAAAATAGACATCAGGTAAGTATAATCTTGGAAGGTCTAGAAAATCAGATTATACATGTACACATTGAGTAAAATCATTGGATTTCTTAAGGTCTCCCTCCCTATATTTATTCATAATAACTGTACGAAACTGACAGCTCAGTACATTTTTAAGTTATGTAGAACGCTATTTTTCCCTTTTCTTTTGTAGAATTAAGGTTTGCACATTGAACCTGAGAAATTATATTGTTAAAACCATTAACTATTAAACCACACCTAGTGGCTTATAGATCGCTCATTTCTCAATGATGACGGTCAGAAGCCAAATTAATCACCTGTCCTTGATATAGTTGGAGTTTGAGAAGTAGATAGCAGAATCAACTCTAATAATCAGCATTCGGGGAATCTGTGTAGCATTTGGGTATTGATGGATGTTCCTGTACACCTTGGTCCCTGGAAGCTTCCCAAGTACCACAGTCCTCGGCCTTGTCACTTGTAAAAGGATTTTAGCAAATGATATGGCCACCTGCAATAAGAAGGCCAATCTTTCATAAAATGCTTGCAAAATATTTTAAACACCATATTTTAAAAATTTTCTTTCAATTTGGTTTTACCGCAATAAGAATGCCAATCTCAACATTTTTGAAAATCACACCAAAGAAGGCTCCCATGCAGGCTAGAAAATCAAATTTGTCAATCTTCCATAGCAGAACGATCGCATCAATGTCAATAAGGCCTAGCACAGCAGATATTATAATAGAAGCAAGCACTGCATTTGGGGTGTACTTGAATAGTGGTGTAAGGAACACCACGGTTAATAACACAACGATGGACATAACGATGTTTGATACAGCAGTATGACAGCCAGCCATGTAGTTTACTGCTGAGCGAGAAAAAGATCCTGCATAAACAATAGAAATGCTATCAAGATCTATTCAATATTAGGAAGGTCTCTTTCATAGCAACATATTAGATAATATAGAGCTTTTGTTTTTCTTGCTTTTCACTTTTGCACCTGTAGCTACATAGCAAGATGTCAGAGAACCAATAACATTCATTGTTCCCATTGCCACCATTTCTCTGTTACCATCCAACGGATAATCTTTCATAGCAGCAAATGTTCTTGCAATTGCTACAGCTTCCTACAATCCAACAAAGTTGGTATCAAATATGTTAGAGCAAGTCCTGTCTAAGGCTAGGAATCACTAGTCATGTGTAGAATTAGCATACCGTGAGTGCAATCAAACCAGCTACCACACCAATTCGAATACCAGGGCCAAGATATTTTCCACTGAAAAAAATTTCACTAGCAGATGATGGATTCACTCCCTTTTCTATGTGTGTCACCTGAAATAGCATATTTTGAGCTATAAAGTTCATGACGTTTTTTTAAACATCATGGCAAAGTCAATTTGATGTTACTCACAATTGCAACACCTTTCTTGTCAGCACGGGTAATGTAGACAAAAAAGGTGGAAATTATAACAGACACCAAAGGAGCAAGTGCAGACACCCAAAAGAGTTTCTTTTTCTTTTTAGCCTGTCCATTAAAAAATAACAGTTTAGAAAATTGTAATGGAAGAATTTATGTAAAGGGTAATCAGTGGCATGCTTACCAGATACTTAGTTGCAAGGAGGAAAGCCAATAATGATAATCCAATGACTATTGTCTGCCAATTCCACTGTAAGAATAGAAAATTTAAAAATACAATGCTTGTTAGCTTTTAGTCATCTTTTCCTTTTATACCCAGATAAAGAAAAAGCAGAACTTTGTTAGGTACCCCATGGTGCACGTTAGTCCAAACAGAGCGCATGACAGAAATTATATCAGTCTTTGTGGTGAAGTGTTTTATGCCAAGCAATCCTTTGAGCTGTTGCAAGGTTATAGTAATAGCAGCTCCGGCCATGAATCCCACAATGGCAGCGTGAGACAAGAAGTCAATCAGGAAACCAAGCCTGCGAAGTTGACATAGATTAGAGTTGCTATATAAGTCAACAGAAACAGCCTAGGCTTTTAAATTGGAGTGATTCTTGAAATAGTACCAAGTTTCGATGACCATGTCCTCAACACCCAAAAAGAAGAAAAAGAAACAAAGGACTTGTATGAGTGGGCATGGCCACGATATTAATATTCTGAACTTTCATCTAAGGGTCTGTTTGGTTTGAGATCCCCTTGATTGACACTAATAGAAATTTTGGAGGGAAGAGGAAATTTTTTGAAATTTTCCCCTCCATCCCCTCAAAACCTCTCCCCTTCAAATTGGGGGGATTTGGAGGGGAAGTTGAAAATAGCCTAATGTACAGACCAAAATACCCATGAAATTTTGCCATTAACCCAAAAGTAACCTGTATCATTTTTGGCTAATATATATATAACTATAATTATAAAATTTAATTTTAAATGTATATATTAAATTATATTTATAATTTAGGACATAAAAATATTAATTATAATTAAACTTTATTATATATCTAATTGAGTTGAGAAAAAATTACTTATAACATAAAGGTAAAGTTGTCCGTGTGAAAATAATTTTTTCCCCTCCTGAACCAAACAAGGTAACATTAAAATTTCCCCCCTCTTTTCTATAATATCAAAATCCCTCTCACCCCTCCCCTCCATTAAAATCTCTCCCATCCCCTCCCCTCCCCTCCTTCGAACCAAGCAGACCCTAAAAGTTTAAACTTCAGAATTCAAGTAATGGTTTTTTTAACTAGAACCCATACAAAGTGATCAAGAACGAAGAATGTATGAGGGTCATATAACGTGCTGAGCGTGTACCTGAGAACTCCAAGTGCCATTTGAGTGATTCCTGCGAAAAAGGTGGCGGTAAATGCAAGACGAAGATAGTCATGACTTTTGTAGTCACTAATCTCATCTGTCAGCATAGTTCCAAGCAAAAGAGATACCACAGCCACAGGTCCTATGGCTATATCTCTTGAGCTTCCCATGAAAGCATAGACAAAAGGAGCCACAAAGCTGGTGTCTGCAAATATTGATTGAAAGTTAATCACATTGGACCACAAAGCTGGGATGTCTGCATGAAGAACTAAAATGCTACTTCCCCAACCCTAAATGTATAACCTAGTTTGTAGTTTGGATGTCGTATTAAAAAATAAATCAAAATACTTACACAGTCCGTACTGTGACTTCAAATTTGCAAGCTTTGCATATGCAATATCCTGTGTTGCATTCTTATGTGAGTCATGATCCAAAAACACATTCATGCCAGTGTATTAATAACATCTTAAAGGAGCACTACTTACCTGTGGAATACAGAGACTTGCAATGGTAACTCCAGCAAGGAGATCCCCTTTAAATTTACTAAGATTATAACCTCTTCCCCACTCAAGAATTGGGAAAACTGCTTGTAGGCCAAGAACCAACTTTCTGGATGCAGGTTGGTCCTTAAAGTGTCTTAAGGGCTTGTCTGCAAAGAAAGTTTCCATGACAGATTCTTTGATCTCTTTGAGAAGATTTTGCTTAGGAGGAGCTCCCACCTTGTGAACGGTCCTGTCATGTCGACGAGAAGAATGCGTACTTCTGATTTCCTCTGTGACCCTTTCCACAACCTCATCGCTAACACGGCGACTCATTGAGGCCAGAGACTAGCAACAACCTGCAAATCACAAAGTTATGAAGAGAAGTAGCATGCCATTAGTAGAGATATATGATACGCAATCAACTTCTATAAAAAGCTTTAATTGTATTCAAGTTTTGTCAGGTGAAGTTTAGCTTGGATTCTTAAAGGGATCATGTAAGTACCTCCTCAATCTCAATTAGACAAGAATATACTGAAATAAATTAAATGAATCAAAAGACACTGTAAAAGTACCAGATGATGAACAGTAGAGTGCCCAACAAATTTAAATTTTAGTGTACAAGGTTCTTGCTCATTATATAGAGACAGGGATGGGTTGACATGGACTTGGAATTTCAGCCTCTACGTAGTTGGATATGCAAGTGTCAATCTTATATAAAAAAAAAAAATGTATCGGTATCATTGTATTTATCAACAATTGGGAATATATAATGAAGTTAGAATAGGCAAGTCAATTTTTTAATAGCCAGCATATTGCAAAAGCCAAAAACCAGGTTGGTTGGTTGGTGGTCATACATTAAGGCTTCAACTGGTGTGCGCGCGAGCAGGAGAGGGAGATAGAGACATAAAGAAGATGAAAGTGAATACCTTAAGAAAATTCACAGACCAAAAGGGAAAAAAAGATGAATTTCGGTTTGGATTTTCCTAGTAACTCAATTCTAATCAAACGAAAATCAATTGACTTTAAAACACCAGACAAATTAACAAATGTTCTTTCTCCAATTTTTTGAGACTCTATTGGCTACAGTACAGATTAGAATCTTGAGTCTGAAAGGAATTTAAGACAAATAACATCATGCATCATCCAAAGGTTGACAATCACAGTCTGACGCAAAAACCAGCGATGACTTTTCTGTTAACAGAACCAACCGGGATTAAATTAACATAGAACCAGCGAGCATGTTCGCACAGAAAATAATCATTAAAAAATAACAATAATTCATGAACGAAACAGCGAAATGAACAGTAAGTCAGTGCTGTTTAATATACAAGAACAGAAGTTAAGTTGTATTACGCAACGCAAGAGCTTTTAGATTTTAGTTTGCATTCGGGTTTAATTGATTATACATCAAACTAATAAAACAAAAAATGGAAGCGTACAGATAGACTACAGAACAGAGAAGTAGGGAATACCAATACCAATACCAATACCAATACAAATGGGGAGTGTGATTCCATCGGAGTTCAATCAGAATAATACGAATGCGGATACGAATGGGGACAGTGATTCCATCCAAGTTCATCAGAACCGAAAGCGTTGAATTCTCCAAATCCCTAAATTTAGAATGTTCATAAAAACGCGCCAAGTAATTGAAATAGAATACACATTGTTTGAACTGCAATCCATACTCTTTAGTACATGCAACGTGTGTGCCGGTCAAGTGGCTCTTCCTCATTTGTCAGTGTGGATGGGGGAGAAAATTTGAAATTTTTGGACTTTTTATTATTTTATTTGGGACATCATAATTTTCAGTCTATTATTTTTTTTTTAAAAAAATTCAGTCTATTAAATAATTGATCAATTTGGTTTGTACATAGTTGACATATTGCGATTTGCTGGCGATTGGAAGAGTACGAAATTGAATTAAAATTAAACACAAGTTCAATTCATAATAAAAAAAAAATTATAAGAATTTGTACTCAAGTTGATAACAATTACGTGGATAAAAATTACACTTGATCCTAAGGGCTTAGTTGGTACCAGGGATTTGATGGGGTAGAAAAGGAAAGCGAGAGAAAATTGCATGACTTCAATTTAAAAAGATTAGAGAAGTAGGATTAAAATTTTTTAAATTAATTTTCTATATTTTAATATTTTATATCTTCTCTTTATTAAAATTTTATAACCCCGCCTCTTCAATTTTTATATATTCAACTTAGGAATTTTAATTCCCCTCCTCGCCTCATACCAAACCGTCCTAAATGTAATAATTATTAAACGGAGATTTGATTTGATTCTTGACATAAGACTTTAATACATTTTACCTGGGAAATAAGTAATCTATCAGGTCCTAATTATAAGATAAAATTGATCTTTTAGGAGAAATTAAGGAAACTAATTAAATTACTTTAGAGTATTTTTATTTTTATTTTTTTCTTCAAACTAATTAGTTTGATTAATAAATTAATATATAATCTAAAGATACATAACATATGATATAATTAAATAACTTATTTAGCTTCCTTAATTTCTCCAAAACAAAGTTAACTTTATCTTATAATTAGAATCGGAAGTAGTACTACTTATACTTCATTTTGTTCTAAACGTGACGGTTGGTAGGGATATCCTTTGACTCTAAATTTAGTATCTCAATCCAATTTGTTTATGAAAATTAATTATATTTTCCCCCTAAAGTCTCTTATTCACCGACGTCTTTTATAAATAGCTAACCTTGCTAATTTTTTTAATATTCATGAATTAGTTATTTAACTCCTATATTTATGTAGGAATTGAGTAATTTTTTCCCCTAGACTCTCCCAATTAATTGAACATATGAAGAAAATTTTCTACTAACAAGAGTAGTTTTTCAGCATGCAAATAGTTAGGAGAAATACTTCATGGAAATCAACACGTTTTTAAAACAAAAAAAAACAAAATTAACTAAT
This sequence comes from Inga oerstediana, assembly GCA_963210345.1. Classification (NCBI taxonomy): domain Eukaryota; kingdom Viridiplantae; phylum Streptophyta; class Magnoliopsida; order Fabales; family Fabaceae; genus Inga; species Inga oerstediana. The sequence continues at coordinate 77,500,054 of OY723400.1, forward strand.
TTTTTAATCTATGTAAATTAGATGTCAATCTCATATATTTAGCACCTAAAGGAGCCAATGTGATATATGCATATAAAAGTTTCCAATTGTAATCAATAAAAAAGTTTCACAATAAATGAGTAGTTTGTAACGACAAATTTTGGTGAAGGATATGATAACAGGTACATGCTACAAATTTGTTATTAATACTTTTGAAAATTACATTGCTTGGGATGAATTCTCCCTTTTTTCTTTTGCCCTGATAAGAACATAAAACCATATCTAGTCAACATGCATGATTGATCTGTATAACTTACGTTGACTTGAAGAAAACATATTTTTAAAAAATTTAAGTGACACGAATTTATATATTATGACCAATAATTGGATCTTAGTTTTGACTTCTCTATTATTAATAGTTAAAAAATTAAATAAGAATATAGGATGTTGATTGTTAATAATTGCCAAAGAGTGCCATGTTGGTTGGTTGAGAGGAGCAATTAATTCCTTATCACATGGTAGAAGAGTTCAAAAGAATATTAAATCAAACAAATAACCTATATTAATTCATGTTAAATTTTTTTACCTTCAATTCATTTTGAATTTAAAAATTCATTTTACCATAATACACCATTTAGTATTATAGTTAAAAAATGGGAGTTCTATTAAATTAAAATGAATTTAAAAATTCATTTTCCCATAATACATGTTTGCCTTGTCATGTAGATCTTCCTCTCTTTTTTTTCGTGAGAAATTTTTCTTCTGTGTGCAGGTGTGTGAGCGGGCAAGTTGAATTTTGTTCTTTTTTCCCCTTTATAATGGTTTGTAATAACCTTCACAGCACAAAAATTATTTTAAAAAAATAATTCAATATATAAATTACATTTTATTAATTTGAGTAAGTGTCTTTTTTTTAAGCCAATTGAGTAAGTGTCATATATTCATCATCGAACAATCATTAAATTCGAGTTTTATCAAAATCAATTAAAAAACAATTATATCTATATCATTATTACATGAAAGAATAAAACAAAATAAACAAACATAAATATAGAAAATGACAACACTATAGACAATGCAATAAAACTTGACATATATTATTAACACTTGTAAAAAAATATTCTCTTTAATGTGATTTTCATGACGACACAATTAAATATTACGTTAAGAAACCATATATATTTGTGTTCATTTTTTAACTATGGATGATATCAACCGAATACGATCATGGTAAAAAAAGTCCTAATAAGATGAAAATTAAAAATTATTTAATTTTTATTCAATACATTTGATTATATTTGTTATGCAATTTGTCTGCTTCATAGAATATTTTATTAAAAAAAAGAAAAAAAATAAAGAGAGAGCAATGATTTTGAGTTTTGAGCTACATATGTGAGAAAATTTAAAATATACAGAACATTAGAAGCTAGAACAATTCAAGTTCAATGATATTCTTATATATATATATATATATATATATATATATATATATAAGAATTTTGTTAAATTACTTTAAACGGATAATAAAATTCTCATGATTGAACCTGGACCACAATTAAGGAACAGAAGTCACCCTTTTTTTTGACTTACAATGACCAGCTTAAAGCATGGATACAGTTACTAGTAGCCCTACCTAACTGCAGGCACAAACAACATCAGATCATAGGTGACAACCTAAGTCAACTAACATTTGATTCATACAAAAAGCTGGGGGTATTTGAATAATCTCCAGCTCGTTTACTTCATGAGCAGATATTGCTATCATATCATCACAGCATATAGCTTCTCTATGCGAATGAGTAATTTGAATATCCCAATCCGAGAACAGTAATGCTCTAACCTCTTCAATTTCCTCAGCAAATGGGTGATACAACCCATACCCCATTAATAATAGTTGAATTGCCTCTAAAGAATCAGAAAAAAGCTTTATACCTTTGTATCCTTATTTCTTACACACCTCCATAGCCACCTTGATAGCTTGGAGTTCAGCCACTGTTGAGGACAACCCTCCTTCAAGCTTCTTTTTGAACTCGCATAGCCAAGTCCCAGAGCTATCTTGAACAATGCCACCACATGCAGCTTGGTTCAGCTGGTTCACCGAGCCATCTACATCAACTCTAACATAACCCTCTGGAGGTGTGAACCATCGAGCTTCCTCTCTAGTTCCCACTTGAAAGATCTTGTGTTTAAACTTCCCATCTTCAATCCCTTCATGAAGTAGATGACTACACCGATGAATGAGGCTTCTGTGGGATTCACTAGCACCCTCGAACACTCTCTTACACCTGTTCTTCCATAACAGCCAACACATCAATGCAAATACACGTATCCATTCTCATCTATAGAAGTACCGGTTCCCTGGTTTACTCTTTAAATTCCAATTTAGCCAATCTTGCAAAGTACCATTAAAGAAGATAGTATAATATAAAGGGTTAGTTATGGAAAGCCACACAGTGTTTGCAACCTCACAGTTTCTCAAAATATGAAGCATAGATTCCTTACAACAACACTCAAAAGGGCAATCTGGGGCATCAATGAAACCACATTTTGCTCTGAGTACATTGGGAGGCAATCTCTCATGAAAAACAATTGCCATAGGAAGAACTTTACTCTCTCAGGAATCAGCCATCACCAAAGGTTTTTCCATATAGGCTCCCTAGTGTTCTCGTTCTAATCCACAATTAATTTGTAGGCTGATTTCACACTAAAATTTCCATCCGATGCTCTCCTCCACAATGCGATCCTCTCCTGTTCTTGAGGGCGGCTTCACAATAGCAATCCTCTCAACCACCCAGTTGGGTAAGAAAAGCCACCACTTAGGAATATTCCAGGATCCATTGGGTGTCACAAACTGGTTAACTATAGCATCCGGGTCTACTAGATGGTGATTACAGTTCACAAAATTCATGAGAGGATACTCCAGTTGTAACCATAACTCCCACCATGCATTTGTTATCTGTCCATTTGTTGTCATAGGATCTCCTTGTTGTACACTTCTAGTTGGAACAAAAGAATCTGACAATCAACTATTCCAGCATACTCTCATGGATACTAAGGATACACACTGCATGATCAGATGAATAAACTTCTCATCAAGTCCCAGGCTCTAGAGATTAAATTTAAGGAACCCCCAATCCAACCTATCATATGCTTTTTCCATATCCACTTTGATTGCAATGTAACCGCTGCCCCCCTTTTAGATCTCATAGTATGGATTGCTTCCTGTGCAAGAATGATGTTATCACAGCTTTGTCTACCCGAGATAAAACTGCATTGGTTCGGGAGGATCAACTGGTCCATGACCTTCTTTAGTCTATTTGCTATCACGCTGCTTAAGATCTTAAACACTACATTACACAGTGAGATGAGCCTAAAATCCTTGGGAATCAAGCATATGTTGGTTTGATTTATGTGCTCAAGCCTTCTTGAATCATCCACCATTTTCCATATCAATTCCTCGATCTTAGCCCCCACCACTTCCCATTGAGATTGAAAGAAGTGTGGTTGCAATCCATTGGCCCTGGTACTTTAAAAGCCCTCATTTCAAATGCAGCATTTTTAATTTCAATTAATGACATCTTCAAGGTTTTCTGATCAATAATCTACTCCCCTTGTTCATTCCGTAGTGCATCACACTACTCTTCTTTCTCTTAATGATTGCCGAAGAGTAAAAGAACTTAGTATTCTTATACCCATACTGCAACCACTTGCATCTGGATTTTTGGAACCATAATAATTCTTCTTGATTGATGACCTTGACATATTCATACCATAGTTTCTTCTCTAGCTCCTCTAAACCTACATGATTCTATCTTTGCATAGCCTGATCAATCCCTTCAAGTCTTTTCAATAGAAAGCGCTTCCTTCTCGGGATATTACCCACAACCCTTTGATTCCATTCCGTAGCCATACGCTCAAACTCTTTACACCCATCTTCCTATGATCTATCTAGCCATGCCCTTTGAACCACCTCTTTGAAGCTTTCTTCTAGAGCCCATGCAACTTGATATTTAAATTTAGATTCGGTTTGGCTTCTAACCGGCGAGTTCCCCTAAGAAAGAACAATCACTCTATGATTGGATTTAAACATGAGGCCATGAACCACTTTACAATCTACATGAGTCATCACCCAATCAAGATTACAGAAAACCTAATCCAGTCGTTCCTTCACCTCCTTCTTTTCCCAAGTAAAATTATCACCAACCACTGGAACCTCTAGCAACTCACAGCATCTTATGCATTCTTTGAATTGAGACATTGAGCATGCATTTGGATTGCCCCCCCCATTTTTATCCTTGGATTCCAAATAAGCATTAAAGTCTCCTAGAATTATCCATGCTCCACCCACGATTCCAGCCAGATTTTTTAACCCAGCCCAAAGTTCCTGTTTGAATAACATTCTAGGGTTACCATATACTAGAGTCACAAAAAACACTTCTCCAATACCTCTATCCATCAACCGGCAATGCAGCAATTGAGTAGTCAAAAAAATATAATCAACATCTACCTCCTATTCATTCCATAATAGCCATATACCCCTAACAAATCCTGTAGTTTCTTCCTGCAACCAATTGTTAAAACCCGGCCCAATTTATGCATAACACCATCAACTCTAGCACCAATGATCCTAGTTTTTAATAATCCCATAACTTTAATTCCATATTTATTGATAACATCCTTCAAAATATGTGGGAAAGATTTACTACCCGCCCCACAACAATTCCAAGATGCCACAATCATTAAAAAACTATTTGAGAAATCAGTACCTGACCCACTCTAGGCAGACTCACTTATTTGGTGGAATAATCTCATTTCCTACCTTTGCTCGGCCCTTCTGCACCTTCATCTTGGTCTCCTTCAAGCTTGTACCCACCGATGTGATCGGTTGAGCCAAATCCTTGGCATTAAAACTTTGTATCGCCTCTGCTATGCAGGGAGCCAACCTCTCGCTTGTTTTCTCCATCTTTGTATTCTTCCAATTTCTGTTCACCAGATTTTCCTTGCCGTTTAGAACACTATCATTACTTGTAGCTTCCACAGTATCGGCCTGGGTAATCACTCTATTCTCTTTATCTGCCAAATTCCCACTTACTACACAGTGTATTCATTGGCCCACTCCTTTCATGGGTCTCGTACTTGGTAAACTTTGGGCCATAATCATTTCAGTGTTATTTCCCTTTTGGGCCATTTGGTTATGGCCTCTAGTTGCACTAATATTGGGCTCCACATTCTCTTTATCTCTCGGTACATATATTGGCTTTGTGACTAATTGGGCTTTCTTCCCTTGCACACTCTTCAGGCCCTTGCCAAATGGGTCTTTTCATGGCCTTTCCCTCTCTCTTAATAAATGATCAATTCCCTTCTAGTCAAAATCGATGACTTCTCTACCTCACTCCTACTTTCTTTTTGCTTTACTGACAGCGCCATGTCCTCCTCCCAGTAAAGGTGGTAATATAGTCCAGCCCGGTGGGTTCGAGCCAACCCACCACGGGTTGGAACCATATGGGTTCGGTCCCAAAAGGACCGCATCAATATGGGTTGGCTAAAAAGCCAACCCAACCCATAACCGTTGGGTTGGCGAGTTGGGCGGGCCAACCCATATTTTTTTTAACAATATACTAAGATTGTTTTTTTTAAATACAATAAGATTGTTTTCTCTAAACACTTAAACATAACAAAATTAAAATACATTACAAATTAAATATTCATCACAGGTCCATACACAACAAAATAAATATAAATCCACAAATCATCAGTATAACTTAACAATAATCAATAATTAGTTAATATTAAAAGTGTTTTAATTTGAAGCACGCTGAGGAAAGTAGGGATTGAGGAGAAATGGGTTGGACTTTGGACTTTGGATTTACGGTTTTGGAGACTTGGACTGTTGGCTAATGGCTCTTCCTTTTCCCTCTTAGTTAAAAAAAATATGGGCCAACCCATGACGGGTTGGGACCATATGGGTTCGGGCCAAAAGGGACCGCATCAATATGGTCCCAGTTTTGTAGAACCTAAACCGCCCATTTTGTCTGGTTGGGCGGGCTCGGCCCATGGTCCCAACCCATATTACCGCCTCTACCTCCCAGTCTGCTAGAGCAACAAATCGGGATATCTGGGATCTTCTTTCTGACTTACTTTCGAACTTCATACTTTGGCTACCCCCTCTCGCAGAAACTCTGCTCCCTTCCGGTCTTGTAAATCGCGTTTTGGTTGACCTTCGGACAAGCATCCATGGATCGTACTCCTCCCCTTCAATCGGTAAGCTGTTATCCGACGACATACTTGGCGGTGCCGATGGGTCCTTCGTCTGATAATGCCCCGAAGCCTCACTTGAACTTGTCTTCCACTAGCAACTTTCCCTTTTATGCCCATATTGGCCACACCCGAAGCATATCCTGTCTAGCCCCTCATATTCAACATTGAAAATAGCTTGAGTAATAATAACTCTAGGGATGAGCCTTTTTTGAAGATCGATTTCAACATAGATTCTGGAATATCTCCCACATTCCACCTTCATTCTCTCTTCATTCTCTCACGACAAGGTAAACAAGTCCACCTTCAAAGTCTTCTCTATCATATCCCCCACCCTGGATATATATTTCTTTGAGTACCACTGCAAGGGAATGTTAAGGATCCTCACCCAAGTAGCTATACGCCCCAATGAGTTATGGAAATGATCAAAGTGTGGCGACTATCTCCCGACCAATACACTGTGATGAGCCACTACCCATGGTCCTTCAAAAAATATTTTTTTATAGTGAACACCCCAATGCTCAGCGTTTGTGAATCTTACCACATAGTAATTATTTGGTAGGTCCACCAGTTCAGATTCATTAAATTTCCAGATGTGACAAAAAAGCTCTTTTAACTTATGAAAGTTTATACGGGCTCCTAGCACAGTAACAATTAAAGCATTATTCCATTGTTGGCAGCTTTCATTATACTCCTCTGTAAGTGGCATGGACGGATATAACTTCATTAACTTCTTCAGCTCCTCAGTCGGTTCAGGCATTTTCCATGTTTGGTCTAGTAAATTCAAGATCAGAGGATCTTCCTCCATATTCGAGGTACCATGTAAAACCCCATTAAAATCATCTCCCTTAAAGCCCATGAGTGAATCCCTATAGGAGAAAGCTTTCGGCTTTGGTGTGTCCCTGCCCTCTTCTTGTTCAGGCACAAAATCCTCAGCGTCAATCATCTGGTCAGACATTATGGTATCTTCTTTCACTTCCTTTTTGGATTTCTTTGCTATGTTGGTCAGTGCAAGGTCCTCCGGTGGCCTATCTGGTGGCACCTTATGGACGGCGGTGTCCTCCATTGAGAGTTTGAAAAGGCACAAGTTTCAATAGAGAGAAAAAGAAATGCAAACTCAGAGCGAGTAGTAGAACTGATGCTACAGAATCTAATTCACGAAATGGCTGTTGCTTAACGTCGCCTTTTTTTTAACACAGGGAACAATATATATTTAAAGGGTGGGGGTTAAAATATAATTATATGTTAGTGAGACTAATGACACAGGCCTTTCTTCAAGAAATTAAATATTAGTATGTCAGCTGAATGCTTTTTATATATATAACACTAATCCTATATTGCTAATAAAATAAGCACATAACTAAAAGTGTTTATATTTCGTAATTTATTTAATGGCCCCTCTCATCATCCTTTCTATAAAGCCATGTTCACTACCGGCAAAAAAGCCATCTTCACTAATTTTTAAAATTTAAGAACATTAGTTAAAGCAAGTATTTTTAACTAAGTGATCATCATAGAAGTAAGAAGTATTATATTTTTTTTAACTGACAAAAATAAGTTAACGCATGCAGAGGGAATACCAGAATAATGTTTAATTTTTTAATGTACAAAAAATTACAAACACACACACACACACACACATATATATATATAATATCAAAATAGTATAATAATGCAATTAAAAAACTAATGACCTAAATATTTGATAATTTGTGTTATTCATAGGTTTATTTAAAAGTTCTTGTAGTACATCAACATGTTGTATTTTTATCTATTATGAACTACTATTTCATATCTAAAATCCGGAGTAAATTGTTAGTTTGTCTAAATAATAACATTCCAATAACAATACAGTTTTCTCATTCCAATAACAATAGAAAATATTGAAATAAATGAACAATTCAACGTATCAAACAGTGAATATCAAAGGAAAAATTTACTTTCACCCATTAAGATAAATATAATCTAAAAGCTCAGGAAAAAGAAAACAACTTCTAAAAAAATCTTAATATAAAATCCATTTTAATAAAGAAATTGAATTATAAAGTGGATTGTATATTAAATACCGACCGTACGCAGTCCCACACAAATAACCTCATCTTATCTTTACCGCTTGAACTAGCCCCAGATGTATACCTGCTTATGTTACATTAGTTTAAACTAAAATGTAAAGACAAAACTATGAACAGAACATATTTACACTTGCCCTTGTATTGCAGGATCTTCCCTTATAAGCTCCTTGAATCTACCATGGACTAATTCAGAAACTACTTTGGAAAGTGAAAGGACAACAAGCCTAGCTAGCTAATAATATAACAACAACCCAGGCAGGCTGCAGCATGCCCCGTAGGAATCGCCGGGGACTATTATTGGCCAAGTAATCTTGAAACGTGGCCTCACAACCTTCCACTCACAACATATATATGAATGGGTTCTTACTTCTTAGCTTGAAAATGTATGATCAACCTCTCAAACTTCTTCAGACTTTGAACCAAAAGTTGCAACAGCATCACCCACTGATAGAAATATTGGATCGAGTTTCCCTGCTCATCCACAGGGAAATCTGGACCATCCAGATGTATTTGGACGGTCTAGATTTAATTTTTTTTATTTTTTATTTTCTTAAAAAATTTATTTTAATAGGTACAGAATCTAAAATAAAAATAATCTCTTAATTAACAGTTTCCCAAAAAAATATTTTTTTTTTCAAAAGTCACCAATTTTAAAAAAATTAAATCTGGACGTCCCAGATCTGGACAAGCTTGGACAGGCACCAAATTAAAACGGGTTCCTGGAAAAGGTCATTGTTTTAAATCTTAGAAACAGTCTTTTCTATTGCGGGGTAAACTTGCGTACATATGATCCTCCCTAAGCCCGACCTGATGGTAGCCTTGTGATCAAATCCTTGGAGCAACGGCAAAGGTTGCTACCATGTGATAAAGATATCACGGATTTAAATTATGGAAACAAGCTCTCCTCACTTGGTAGAAGCCTTGTGATCAAATCCTTTAGCAATAATAAAAGTTGTTGTCATGTGATCAAGAGATCACGGGTTTAAATCATGAAAACAACCTCTTCCCTTACTGAGATAAGATTGTGTACATCTAACTCTTCGCAGACCTTATCTCGGACCTCTCCTCTTGCGGGGAAAAATTGCATACATCTGACTCTCCCAAAATCCCAACTGGCGTTGTGCTCTGGCCAGCCCTTTTTTTACTTTATTTGAGTTCATCCGGTAGACATCTCAGTCTCGTGGCTCTATGTGATTAACTTTATACTCCCTTATGTCATAATTATAAGACAAAGTTTACTTTTTTGAAGAAATTAAGAAAATTAATTAAATTACTTTAGAGTATTTTTATTTTTATTTTTTTCTTCAAACTAATTAGTTTGACTAATAAACTAATATATAATTTAAGGATACATAACATATTATATAATTAAGTAATTTATTAAGTAAGATTTTTTAGTCAACAATTTATTTAAAGATTTAATTTTTGATCAAACTTAATGATGTCGTATAATTTATGTAGCTGACCCCACCTAATGGAATAAGGTTTTGTTGTTATTGTTGTCACATCCACCCACACAAGCCGCCCTTTGTTTCTTTTCTCCATTTTGGGTGTTGAGGACATGATCATGGAAATTCTGGTACTATTTCAAGAATCACTTTAATTCAAAAGCCTTGGCTGTTTAACATCTATAACAACTGTAATCTATGACAACTTCACATGTGGGATACGTGACATGCAGGGTGTCAGGCGTCAATTCGAACATGTGACATGTGGGAGGATCTTCTTCCTCAAAACCAACATGGCACTTGAATATTGACTAATCTATGACAACTTTGCAGGCTTGGTTTCCTGATTGACTTCTTGTCTCATGCTGCTATTGTCGGATTCATGGCCGGAGCTGCCATTACAATAGCCTTGCAACAGCTCAAAGGATTGCTTGGCATAAAACACTTCACCACGAAGACTGATATAATTTCTGTCATGTGCTCAGTTTGGACTAACGTGCACCACGGGATACTAAATAAAGTTTTGATTTTGCTTTCTGGGTATACAAGTAAAACAGCATAACTAAAAGCTCAAAAGCTTTGTATTTTTTACAGTGGAATTGGCAGACAATTGTCATATGATTAGCATTCTTGCTTTCCTCCTTGCAACTAAGTATCTGGTAAGCATGCCATTGATTTCACATTCCTTAAATTCTTCCATTACAATTTTCTGAACTGTTATTTTGTAATTTACAGGCTAAGAAGAAGAAGAAACTCTTTCGTGTGTCTACTCTTGCTCCTTTGGTTTCTGTTCTACTTTCCACCTTTTTTGTCTACATTACTCGTGCTGACAAAAAAAGGTGTTGCAATTGTAAGTAGCATCAACTTGACTTTTCTATCATAGCATGAAAAAGGTCATGAACTTTAGAGCTGAAAATTAATATGCTATTTCAGGTGACACACATAGAAAAGGGAGTGAATCCATCATCTGCAAGTGAAATTTTTTTCAGTGGAAAATATCTTGGCCCCCGTATTAGGATCGGTGTGATTGCCGGTTTGATTGCGCTTACGGTACGCTAATTCTTTGCATGACTAGTGATTCCTAGCCCGGACAGGGCTTTCTCTAACATCTGATTCCAACTTTGTTGAATTGTAGGAAGCTGCTGTAGTAATTGGAAGAACATTTGCTGCTATGAAAGATTATCCATTGGATGGTAACAAAGAAATGGTAGCAATGGGAACAATGAATATTATTGGTTCACTGACATCTGGCTATGTAGCTACAGGTGCAAAAGAGAAAAACCATTGAGCAAGAAATGTCTATATTATCTAATACGTATTCTCTCTTGTCTTTAATATAGGATATATTTAGAGATTTGATCTTGTTCATTGATAATTGTGGTTTTCATGGCTGATTCTTATGGTTTGAGTTTTCAGTTCCTAGAGGTTCTAAGTTCGATTACTAGTACCATCTCCTGATACTAGAATGAGAGAGTTAATCTTGGTCCTGAATATAAGACCCATTTTCATATTTTTTAGTTTTTTTCCTGATTTACCTTTATCGATGTTTCCTCAACAATAATTAAGGAAAACGGGGAAAGAGGGAATTAAGGAAGATGACTAGGGTGTTTTATAAAATATATGTCACATTAGCTAACTTAACTAACTTCCTTAATCTAATCAAATTAAATTAGGTAAATATGTCCTATATTTGTTTGAGCCTCCCTTGATGAAGACCTTCTTAATATTGAATAATGAATAGATCTTGATAGCGTTTCTATTGTTCATGCAGGATCCTTTTCACGCTCAGCGGTAAACTACATGGCTGGCTGTCAAACTGCAGTATCAAACAGCGTTATGTCGATCGTCGTGTTATTAACCTTGTTGTTCATCACACCACTATATAAGTACATCCCAAATGCAGTGCTTGCTTGTATTATAATAGCTGCTGTGATGAGCCTTATTAACATTGATGCAGTCATTCTGCTATGGAAGATAGACAAATTTGATTTTGTAGCCTGCATGGGAGCCTTGTTTGGTGTGATTTTCAAAAGTGTTGAGATTGGTCTTCTTATCGAGGTACAAAAGAAATCAAGAAAAAAAAAATTGTTTAAATTATTGCGGCGTTTTAATATCTTTCAGGCATTTTATAATCTCATCATGTGTTGCAGGTGGCCATATCATTTGCTAAAATCCTTTTACAAGTGACAAGGCCAAGGACTGTGGTGCTTGGGAAGCTTCCAGGGATCAAAGTGTACAGGAACATCTGTCAATATCCAAATGCTACACAGATTCCCCGGATGCTAATTATCAGAGTTGACTTTGCAATCTACTTCTCAAACTCCAACTATATCAAAGACAGGTGATTGATTGAACTTGTAATCCCATATATTGTGTGTATTCCTTGAGAAATGGGCGATCTTTAAGCCACTAGGTCTGGATTAGTAGTCAAGGGTTTTAGCTATATGAAGTCTTAGGTTCAAAGTCCATGCTTCATTTCAAAAACCACAGATAAATTAGAGTTCTACATAATTTTAAAACGTATCTAGCTATAATGATGCAGATATGGGAACTATGAGCTGTTGGTTTCAAAAGATTCATTACTGCCAATATAAATAGGCAGGGTAACCTCAAGAATTCCAATAATTTTACTTTAGATGTAATACCTCTGGTCCTAAATATAAGAGCTAGATAAGGATAAGGGTTTTAATTCGGTTTTAAATATAAGACATTAATCTACCTTGTCTCCCAAATTTATAATTTTTTCCCACAAAGTATCCTTATTGATTGCATATAGTTTCAGTCCAGAGGTAGTTACAATACACATTATTAGAAATGGTATCTGAAAGAAACCTATATTTGTTACAAACAACTAATTTAACTAATTTTTTAATATCTGCAAATTAGAGATATAGCTTTTATATTAAGAATCAGAGGTAGTATTATGTATAACCTTGGAGTTTCTAGACCCTCCAATGTCATGCTTACCTGATGGATATGATCCAATGACAATTTGCAGAATTCTGAGATGGCTGCAAGATGAAGATGAACAAAGGAAAGAAACCAGTTTTCCCACAGTAGGATATCTAATTGTTGAAATGTCACGTAAGGATTTACTTTTAGCTACATGATTTAATCTTGATATTGATTATTATTAACCTACAAAACATTCTTAGTCATGGAACTATACTCCTGCAGCTGTTACTGACATTGACACTAGTGGCATCTATGCCTTTGAAGATTTACACTGGAGCCTTCAAAGAAGAGGGGCCCAGGTAAATAATACGTAATTACATGATTTAACATCATTTTTGCATCATTACTACAAAATATTCTTGAGGGTGAGCCTCAAAGCAACGATAATATTGCTTCATGGATTCAAATCCTGAAAACAGAACAATTTCTCTATTTGTAGGGGTGAGACTGCGTATATCTTTCCCTCCCCGAATCCTATTTGATAGGAACCTTGTGCACTGAGCTGAATTTTTTACTACAAAATGTCCTATGTAAAATTCTTGTGGTTTACTTTATATCATTAATCCATTTGTCTTTCTCACAGCTTCTCTTGGCAAATCCTGGGACCATTGTAATGCAGAAGCTCTATGCATCCAAGTTAGTTGATGTAATTGGGGAAGACAATATGAGCAGGGAAACTCAATCCCCTTTTCCAAGGCTCACCCTCTCCTGGTGAACTGAAATATTATTAAAAAAAATCAAAATACTTACACAGTCCATACTGTGGTTGAAAATATTTGCAAGCTTTGCATTTGCAATGTCCTGCATTCCATTCTTGTGTGAGTCATGATCCAGAACAAAACGTGCATGCCAGTGTATTAATTGAGGTCTCTTTGGCAGGAGGGCAGTTGAAGAAAAGGGAGGGAAGATTTTTATGAGTTAGATTTAAAAAAATAATAAAAAAAGTGGGTTATAAAATTTTAATAAAGATAACATGTAAAGTAAAAAAGTAAGAAAAATTAATTAAAAATCTTCAACCCCATTTCTTTAATTTTTTAAAATTCATTTCATAAAAATTTTCCCATCCCTCCCCTCCCTCCCCTCCAAATTCCACATACCACACAACCTCTAAAGGAGGACTACTTGCTTACCTGAGGAATACACAGACTTGCAATGGTAAGTCCAGCAACGAGATGTATATCAAAAAAAAAAAAAAAAAAAAGTCCAGCAACGAGATCTCCTTTAAATTTAGTAAGATTATAACTTCTTCCCCAATCAAGAATTGGGAAAACTGCTTGTTGGCCCAGAACAAACTTTCTCGATGCAGGTTGGTCCTTACAGTGGTCAAAGGGCTTATTGGCAAAGAGAGTTTCCACCACAGATTCTTTGATCCCTGAGAAGATTCTGCTTTGTAGGAGCTCCCACCTTGTGAATCGTTCCGTCATGTCGACGAGAAGAATGCACACTTCTGGTTTCCTCTATGATCCTTTCCACCACCTCGTCAGTAACTCGGTGACTCAATGAGTCAAGAGACTGGAAACAAACAACATGCAAATCACAAAATTATACATGAAGAGAAGGAACTTGCTGTTAGTAGAGATCTATGATACTAAAAAGCTTTAATTTGGAGTCAAGTTTTGTAACGTAAAATTTGGCTTTAGGTTCATGAAGGAATCATTTAAGGACCTGAATCTCAATTAGAGATCAGTATAACGAAATGAATGAATCAAAAGTCATAGTAAAAGTACCAGATGATGAACATTAAAGTACCCAATGAACATGCCCTGTATACGGCAAAAAGTTCTTGTTGGCTAATTCATTATATAGAGGTAAGGACGGGATGTGATGGGCTTTGTTCAGTTCATACGTGGTTTGACACGCAATTTGATAATCAATCTTGTAAAATAAATCACCATCATCATTCTATTCTATCACTCTGGTTCTGTTTATAAGTCCTTTCTGACACAAACATTTGGTTCTATTTATAAGTCTAATTTCAGTGTTGGAAGTGAGATTTTGACAATTTTACCCTTATTTATTATATCAATAAAGAAATAATTTAAAGATAGATAAAGAAGAAATAGTTGAAAAGTACCCATTTATAAATGAGGGCATAGTTGAAAATTTATCCCATAATCATTGAGTTAACCACCTCTTCTTAATATGTGAGATTTAGTTAAAATGAACTTATGAATAGGATGAGAATGGTAGAGAAGAAAGAGTTGAAAAGTACTCATTTATAAATGAGGGCATAATTGAAAATTTATCTTATAATTATTGAGTTAATTACCTCTCCTTGGTATATGAGACTTAGTTAAAAAGAACTTATAAATATGATCAGAATGGTAATTGTCTATAATTAGGAAAAAAATGACGTTCGTTTGAATAGACAAATCAATCTTTTAATGGCTTGCGTATTGCAAAAGTCAAAAAACCAGGTTGGGGGGCCATACATGAAGACGGGGAAAATATGAAGTTTCCCAGACCAACGATGGCGCCATATGATAGACGATAGTGACATAATCATTTTTCTCATTTTTTTAAAAGAAAATATTCAAAATCTTCTTTTCACTTTTAGATTAAAAAAATGAAGGGTTCATATTTTAATATTTTATAAAAATTATTATTATAATATTTTTTAAATTTATTTTTAAATTTTGCTTACATCAAAGTTATAAATTACTTTGATCATATTTTAACAGTTTAAATATATTTATTTATATTCTAAAAAAATATTTTTATAAAATATCAAATATAAACCCTCCATGTTTTCAATATGATGGTAAATATAAGATTTTTGGAAGAAAATGAGAAAAAAAAAAAAAAGAGAGAGAACTCAACCATATATGGACATAGGATGAGCAATATTTAGAGTTTAATCTAAATATATAGGGTTATTCACTAATATATTAAATAAGGATATTTATCTATTAAATTATGATTTTTTTGATTTATTATTTTAATATTTACAGTATCTCAATAAAATAAGAAATCTATATTATCTTATACTTACGTTTGTTTTCTTAAGATATTTATTTAGATTTGAATTATTATTATTATTATTATTATTTTGAGGCTCTATGCTTCTATACATAGAGCATGTTTTCAGTTGTATCAAGCTATAGATTGATCGATTAAATAAGGAGTTCATTTCCACCTCTCTTTCTCCTCCCCTTTTCTCTTCTTCTTCTCTCTCTTTCCCTTTTGCCACCAAGAGGGTAGTGTTTTTGACAGAATTCTAAACCCACAAAACTGCACAGTTTGTTATTTAGAAAACTGTTTTTTTTTTTCCTCAGGCTAGCAATCATTATTCCCAATGAGCTAGATTTGTCTGCTTCCAAATTGAAGGTTTCCTTCTTTTGGCCCTTGGTGCAGAGAAAAGTGGCAAAACAAACAGTTAACAAGACAAAAAATAACAGGGAGAACCAAAAGGAAAATGAAGAATTTTACTTTGGATTTTCCTATTAATTCAAGTTCACACGAAAAAAGAGATTTGAATTACGATATTTTAGTACCCGTTTGGATTAACGGTGGAAAAATGGTTTTTTTTATCATCTGACTTTTGGAAAAGTAAGGTAGGATTAAAAGTCAGATTGTAAATGTGATTTGTGTTTGGATTAGCAGTGACAGAAGTGACTTTGTTTTCTAACATTGAACTTGTTTGATTTAGAGTTTGAAAAGTCCGTTTAGATGCAAAATGACTAAAAATGACATGAATCTTATGTAATACTACATATATATATATATATTATTTGTATATATTGTGATAATTGAAATGAAAAAATATAAATAAAATTTGATAATAAAAAATTTCAATTATTATTAAAAAAAGAAAAATACACTAAAGAACTTAATTAAAAATTGATAAATTTATATTTAAATTAGAATGCATATATAAGAATATGGCAACCATTTATTTAACTCTAATGTTTTTAGTCTTCCCTAAACCAAATTCTACCCATTTATGTTGATTTTGTTTATTGTATGAGTTTAATCACGTGGTGTGAGGGTGAAAGATGAGTTTCCATTGGTTTTGAATTCTTTCGCTAAATAAAAAGTGAGTGGCCAACATTTTTTGACTAGGAGCAATTGGAAAAAATGAATGGGAAGAGTTGGAATTGTTGACCTCTGAGAAAAGAAAAATCTATGGAAAGAGCAGAGTTGCCGACAGTTTGACTGAGGAGGCAGGTATCACTGGGAGTATTGCTGAGAGAGAACCAGAGGGAGAGTGAAAGCTTTGCGACACCGTGATGGAAGAGAGAGATTGCAGTGGACCGAAAAGCTATGCAAATGAGCTTCACCGAAAAGTTGCGTTGGTGATAAAAGTGCAGTGGATCAAAAAGCCTTGCCAAAAGTCGAAAAGTGTCCATTGCGCTTTTTTGAATTGAAACGTGCAGTAATCCAATGAAAATGTTATGCCAAACAGACCCTTAGCGTCTTTCAAAGTGAGGTAGTGGAAATGATTGATTATTATATGATTTTTCATGTATCATTATATGAGCAAAGAAAAATTAATTCATGATTAATGAAATAGCTAAATGATGAACACTAATGTAATGTATAATGCAAGGGAACACTACAAAAACACATGAAATTTTTGAAGGAATTTTCCACAGAAATATTTTCTATAGCAAATTCCTGCTGAAATCCGTCAGAAATTCCATTGAAAATATTTCCATGGCAAAATTAGCCACCAAAAATATTCCATGGCAAATTCCATCTTTTTCCATGGAATTCAATTTCCGGAGGAATTCAATTCCGTTGGAAATTCTGTGGTAAAATTTAAAAATTATTATTGTTTAATTAAATTTAATTTTAAAAAATTATTTTTATAAAATTTAGTATTTATTAATTAATATTTTTAGTTTAATTTTAAATTTATTTTTTTAATTATTATTTTCTAATTTCTAAAATATTTTTAATTTCCAATCATAAGTTTTGGTCCCTGTAGGGGCAAAATGGTCATATAAAAATTTATTTATAAAAAAATAAAATTTATTAGTTATTGATTAATATTAGTAAAAAAATATTAGTTAATAATTATTTATTAGTTATTAATTTATTTATAAATAATTGATTATGTATAATAAGATTATATATATAACTATGTAATAATAGAACGCCAAAGCAGTCGAGCCCATCCGGTAAGGCATCACGTGCGTACGTATAAGGTCGTGGGTTCGAACCAAAGGAGGGTCAAGTTAAGTTGCATTTCTAGGAAAAAAGAGGTTACGACACATGGCAGAGGAAGGTTGCGACATGTGGCGGATCTAGGCGCCAGTGAGAAGGTGAACGCCACCAGAGCTGCTACGCGCCGGTTGCGGTGATGAAAGTATAGCTGGGAAAACGAACCGGCCCGCTTAGGTCTGAGTCCAAAAAAGTACATCAAATTATGTAAAGCCTGCTGGCTTTAGGCCCGTTTAACTTTTTTCCTTTTTTTTTTGCCATGACTTTTTTTTTTCCTTATTCTCCTAAAGACTAAAATACCTAATTTAAAACATAAATATCATCAAAACTAATTTAAAACATAAATATTATCCAAGTTTAATGAAGGGTTAAGATGCAAAAATACACATGTGATTTTCTTCAAAGTGCACCCAACACCAAATGCTTTTTTTATGTGCAACAGTGACCATGTGGTTACAAAATATATGCAAAACTACATTTTGACCATTAGTTTGACTTTTTTATCCTAACAAACACCAAGACTTAAGTCCAAACCATAATTAATGTCCAAAACTAATCAAACAAGTCCACAACCACAATCAAGCAAGCCTACAAGCTTTAAATGTCAGTAATAATAGAACACCTAATTTGAATTGTGGCGTACATATACAAAAAAAGAAAAAAGAAAAAAGAAAATCAAAGAAGAGAAGCTTCAAATGAGGTATGAGTAAGTGTGAGAACGTTTGTGATATGATAGTTAGGTTAGGTTAACTCTGCCTTATGACCACTGCTTGCTGCCCTGTACCCAGTTTAAAAAAAAAGTTAAACAAGCCTAAAAAGGCCGGCTCTATAGGGCTGTAGGGCTGGCCCTTTTAGACCCGCCTCCTTTTTTTCGCCATAAATTACAAACCTGACCCTAGACGGGCTCAGCCCGATTTCCCAGTTTTAGATGAGGTGGCGATCGCCGGAGTTGCCAAGTGCCTTTTTAAAGTTTAAAAAATAAAAAATAAGTTTGCGACAGAATTTCTGACAGAATTCAAGCTGCGAGGGAATTTCCAATGGAATTAAATTACGACGGAAATAAATTTTGTCAGAAATTTTCGTCAAAAATTCCGTCGGAAATTTGTTTGTCACGCTATTATTACCGATGGAATCTATTCCGTCGGTAATCCCATTTCCATCAAAAATCCATTTCAGTCGGAAACTCTAAATTCCATCAGAAATTTCATGGTTTTTTGTAGTGGAAACAGAAGTTAATATAAGAAACATAATAGTAATATTGCCTACCCTGAAAGCTTCTATATATATTAGTGTGTTGTTGCCAGGGTTGTGAAACCTGGACTGGACCGGTCGGTCTAGCCTAGAAACCGGCGAACTGGCAGGTAAATTGGTCTGGTTCGGGTTTCTATTTTAAAAAAAATTTAACTTTTCTTTAAAATTTCATATTAAAAAGCATAACATCTTTAATTTCTCTTCGGTTTGGCCTCGGTCTGATCCACTGACCCTTAACCCAGTACCTCGACCGGTTCAATATCCGGTCCGAGTTTTAATACCTTAGTTGTTGCCTTGTTGGCCTTGGTGTTTGACTGATTATTAAATTAAACTAAAAATTTAAAAAAATGTAAGGAGACGTATATGATAGGCATGCAAGTGTGAATACAAATGGGACCGTGATTCCATCCGAGTTCATCGAATCTGAAACCGTTTTGAATCTTCGTGATAATGTGATAAAAATGGAATGTGCATATATTTACAGACATGCACGCATGCTCCATCTGAATAATCAATTATTTTATTTTAAAATACTTGTTTATCAATTTTCAATGAAGGATATATACATAAAGAGTGTATATGCTTGTTAAATTACGCCGGTTAATACTAATTACTCATTGTGGAAGGTGATTCTGCTAGTGTAATCCAAAAATTGCAAATTGCACGGAGGAGATGTGGGGCAGGGTGTAACCCCCACCAAAAAAATGAGGCCGTGATTAGTGTAAAACATGTTTTATAATTGGATAAGAGATCAAGAGTAATTAAAAACCTTTTTCTAAAAACCTGTACGATAAGATCTACATCCTTTCATTCATAAAAACAATTGGCCTGTTCGGTTTGTCACATATACAATATAAGAGTACTAATAAAATTCCCGACATTCACCCGGGATAATATCATTAATCTAAGAGTTTTACAAGACCTCATTACCCATCTCAGTTTCCCAAACCAGAGATTACACAACAATTACAAATCTATGGTCAATCCAATATATACAATTGTCCAAATGATAACCAAAAATAAAAAAGAAACTAAGACTACCACCAGCAATCCTAGTCGTCCTTATTCACTTGTTTGTTCCTTGACCCGCTTGCCCTGGCTAAAATTGTTAATTGGAAAGAGTGAGATTCAAAAAATTCCAGTAGTAACAGTTTATGTATATGATGTATAATTAAACAAAGTATGTAAGTATATATCACAATTCAGCTACACAACATTCAAAGTCGGGCTACCCGCCATGGACCCAATCAGCAATATTCAAGGTTGGGCTAACCGCCACAAACCCAACCAGCAACATTAAAAGTTGGGCTAACCACCACAAACCCAAGCAGTAACATTCAAGGCCGGGCTACTCGCCACGGATCCAATCAGCATCATTCAATAATAAATATGTATGAGCAATGCATTAAACATGATATAGGATAAAGTGTCACTATCTTAGTCTTTCCGTTTTTAATCAGGCACAGGCCTTCTATGATTCGGGCAAATTGCAAATCCTATAGTCATAATTAAGGACAACATGTTATCACTTATTCAAATACTTAATTGACTTCACAACACTTAGATTTGGTTATCATTAATATCCTTTAGGAAGCTACAAATGTTTCTAACAAAAGCCCTAAAGGGTTGGGAAACACTGGGTTGAAAACCACTTTTCAGAAGTGCAAAATAATGATTTTTAGGAGTTGTCCGTGGCCCAAAAATCCACTGGCCACGGCAAAAAACAGGTCCAAAACATTTGAGCCGCGACCAAGAAAAATCCTGTTTCTTGGCTGAATTTCAAAAAATCATAACTAATTTTTAAAAAAAAACAAAAAGAGATGATTCCAAAGCCTATGGGAATATGTTTAAGTCCTCTTTACAGGAAAAATATGAATAATTACTTTCCATAACCATAAAAATACATAATCCAACAAATGTCCATACTGTTCCAGATTTGATCCCAGATTTAACACCAAATTTTGGACAATCATAACTTCTAGCTCACAAATCGAAATGGCATGAATTATATGTCTATTTTGAAGCTTGGCATGTGAACTTTAAGACTGAAAAGTTTCAGAATTTTTTATCACCATTTGCTATTTCAAAACATCCATGTAAAACCACTGCCAGCACAGAGTTCTTGCTAAACAAAACTTACAACTTTTAAACCTAAGTTTCCAATGGTTCAAAATTCACAGCCAACACTACTCCCACTCAATTTTCCACAAGGAATTCAATGAAAGCATCAAAATGACCAAATCCTCATTCCATTATCATGCTCTGTTTTTGGCATATATCTAACAAAATCCCAAAATTGCCAAACTTGACATTTAAGCTTCAAGAAAATTCTATCTATCCAAAACACATACTCAAGACACTATATCCATGACAACAACATGCCATGCACACCATGACCCTCATTTTCGAAAATCAAGCAAAAAATCCCAGAAATTCCAAACTCAATCAATGGCTACAAAACCTATAGAGAAAGGTTTATCTTACTCACCTCTACAACTTTTTCCAAAGGAGTTCTTTGATTCTCCAACTTCTAGATTTCCTTGTGTCCTCAAACACCACCAAATGGAAAATCTAAAACCATGAAATTGAAGCTCTCAACACAAAGAACAACTTTATAGAAGATAGTTTTTCCATTAGGGGTCATTAAAAGGGTCAAAATGCTTACCTAGGTCAAGAGCTCTTCTTCTTTCTTCTTCAGCAATGGAGGACGAAAATGGAGAGAGAGATGAGAGTGCTGAAAGTGTGAAGAAGAAGGGGAAATGATGATTTTCCCTTTGTCCCATGCTTGCAGTTGAAATTGAGGAGGGAGAGAGAGAGAGAGAAATGCAATTTTTAATTGGGTTTTGACTTTCTCACACCCTTTCTCATCTAACCACTTTGTCACTTGTCAGAATTTCACTGACTATCATAAAGTAAGTAACCAATTTAGTTACTCTAACATCTCCATTAGTCATTTAGTTACACATCTCATTTCCCTATTAGTTAGTAATTAATTTCTCCATTAATAACTAACTTATGGTTATTCTTTCAATTTCTCCACTAATTATGGCATATTAATTAAAATTTCCGCATAACACATAATAATTCACACTTTAATTCACATTCTTAATAATTATCATTAACTTTTAATCAAAATTTGGGGCATTATACAGGGGTTGGGTGGTATGCTTTCCCCGCTGCCCCTTCATTCTAGGGTCTTCCCAAATGTATTTTTTATGGTTATTTAGATTATTAGATTCTACATGAATTGAGCAATATTTTGATATCTTATGAGTAAAAAATGGAGTTATTTTCAATTTTTTATAGTTTTTCAAAGATTTAATACCCTAAATCAAAAAGAAACTACACACTTTTGAACTCTTAAATCTTTGAAAAATCTTAAAAAAGTGAAAATAACTCCATTTTTTACCTATATAATATCAAAACATCATTTTGTGTAGAATCTAATCATCTAAAGAGCTATGAAAAATATATTTGGGAAAGTTCCCAAAATGAAGGGGCAATAAGTAAAGCATATCTCCCACGCCCTGCCCAGAGATGTGAGTCTCATAGTAGGATATATTATGCCTGTGGTAGAGGAGAAGTAAGTTCATTTTGTTCATACTTATATAGGGAAGGTCATTTTGTTATTGTTGACTGGTTAGCTAACTTTAATTTAAGTTATGATCTGAGTTTGATGTTCCTCGTGAAGGAGTGACAGATCAAATTATCGTATAGGGACACTGTGGGAGTTGCTTTTCCACGTTATTTTATTGATGAGCAATAAGATGAGTATGGGTTAATACCTAAGATTTTACCCACAAAAAAAAAATTGTTAGGGGGAAACAGAACCCAAAATATTTTGGGAGAATATCATTTAAGTTTCAACCAAGAAAAATAATATATTGACAAGTCACATAATTTATTAATGGTAGCTCTTCATTTGTTAATGAGGACTTTTATGATATATATATATATATATATATATATATTTTTAGTTGGGACCTAAATGATATTCTCCTAAGAATTTTCTAAATAAGGTTGATTATGTAACTAATTCTAAATAATGTTGATTATGTAACTAATTTTTGTTGGGTTAACTTACCCTCAGTCTTAAATGTGTACCTTAATATAAATAACTTATTCATGTATTAAATAAATTAGTTAATTTAATTATTTTTAAATACACACGTGTGTATTAATTTTGTTTTTACAATATCCTTCTCTTTAATTATTTATATTGAAAATTTCCTATTGAATACACACATTATTGGTGTGTATAATAATAGGGATGGTTTTAGAAAATAATGTTAGAGCAAGTGTTTCACCCAAGAGGGGGGTGAATTGGGTGATACCTAAAATTTCGTCGGAAATGTAAAACTTTAATAGTGAAATTAAAACGGTAAGGAGTAAGGAGAAATATCACCGAAGTGTACACCGGGAGTTATACTGGTTCGGTCACAACCACTTTGACCTACGTCCAGTCCTCAGAGCTTCTCTGAGAGTTTCACTATAACTTCCAAGATTTAGTGGGTTCTTGGCACCTCAGTACAAGCAAGTTCCTTTGCCTGGACACTCGCTCCCCCTTACAAGTTGTAATTCAATCCCAACTCAAGGTTCCACAACCTCAAGTTATCTCAATAACAAATATTGAGTTTGAATGAAATATCTCTCTTACAAAGTGAATAAGAATCACTAAAGCATAGAAATATAATTACAACATGAAAACAGAGCAATAAACTTGTTGTACCTACTCGAGTAAACTTACTTTTTGTGCATAACTTACTCGGGTAATGACTTGAGGTTTTCCTTGAAAATAACTCTGCATACTCGGGTACCTACTCGAGGAATCCACTTAAAATAGAACATTAAATACTTGCATACTAGAGTAATGACTCGAGGAAAATAAGATAAAATTATATCAAGTTAATCGGGTACTACCTTCAAGTTTTCACTTACTTCAGTGTGTTACTCGAGTAGCTACTCGAGTAACATTGGCAGTAGTACAAAGTGCCGAGAGCATCATATTTTGTGAAACAGAGTAACTCGAGTACCTACTCGAGTAATATTGGCAGGCCGAGAGCAACTTGAAAATTTTCACATGGTTACTCGAGTACCTACTCGAGTAACGTTGGCAGGCCGAGAGCAACTTCAAGTTTTTACCTGGTTACTCGAGTAGCCACTCGAGTATCATTGGCAGGCCGAGAGAAACTTGAAAATACTTACACTATTACTCGAGTAACATTGGCAAGTTACTGGAAGGTGCCTCTGGTTACTTCAAGTTTTGTCTCATTACTCGAGTACGTACTCGAGTAATGCCTTAGAAAAATTGCTCCTGCTTAAGTTTCTCAGCATTTTCTCTTGGTCTTTCCTCATTACTCCAATGCTTACTTCAAGTGAAGCTTATCCCTGTTATTACTTTGTTCAAACTCATTTATTAATCAATTCTTTTCCATACCATACTTTTGTTATCATCAAAACATGAGATCTAACATTCTCCTCCTTTTTGATGATGACAAAACTTGGTGATTTTGAACATGGTTTTTAAATTGAATTTTTAGTTTAAATATGTCTTATTAAGTTTAGATTCATAGCATACATCTTGCATACACAACAACTTCATTAATCCAACAAAGTATCATAATTCAAAGCTTAAATGAACTTAAAATGAAATCATAACTTAAACACACTTGCATTAAACTTAAAATTTGCAAATTACAAGATAATAAGTTTCAAAATGCTCCAAAATGCTCCCTAGAACCCATATACACCCAAATACCCAAAATAAGCTCAGACACTTCCATAAAATCACTCTTAAGCTCTTCTCCCCCTTTTTGTCTTCATCAATCAACTGGAGGGCTAGGAGGCTTGACCATGGAAATGGGTGTCACTGGAAGAACCATAGAATCATCTGAACCAGAAGAATCAAAAGAGCTAGAGGGTACTGGTTCAGGCAGATTCACTGGAGGGATATGGATGTCATCTCTGGGAGGAATAGGAGAGGGTTGGAAGACAACCATAGTGGTCTCAGCCTCTGGAGGGGTATCCATCACTGGAGTGAGATGTTCAGAGGAGAAAGAGGGAGATATTTCCTCAGTTTGGGTAGGTGATGGATTCGGCTTAAGAGCGGTTTCTGGCTAAGGTTTTGGAGGAGAATCATCAATAACGATATGTATGGTCTCATTGGTATCTGGGTTGTCCACTGTATATAGAATGTCTTTGGCTTGAGACTCAGGTGGACTAGATACCAGAGGGGTAGATGGTTCATCCTCAGTGATAGGAGTGTCAGAAGGAGGGTTCACTGGAGGTGGTGGTGGTGCAGAAGAAGATGGACCGGCAGAAGGTCCGGGACCTAAAGAGTCCAGTCGTGCCAGAATTAATCTCAAAATCTCACCGTGGGCACGTTGCTCAGCTAGTAACTCCTCATGCCTCTTGTCCATTTTCTCCACCAACTCTCCCATCTTGGTATTCATATGGGTTATCAGTTCGGCATTCGTGTTGGCGATATCCACATGGAAACCTCTCAGCATATTTTCCATAAAGTGCTGGAGAGTGGCATTGAGGAAGGATGGCGATGATGTGGTAGCAGCTGGAGCCGATGACTGAGTGTCATCCAACTTGCTGCTCTCTGCCTCAGTGGTCTTCCTCTTCTTCTTTGACCCAGACTCCAGAGGGCATTTGAGAGGTATGTCAATGTTTAATTTCCCAATCTGGTTTCTCCCAACCGGAGTCAACCTCTCAATGGGCTCCTTGCTATCCAAATACCATATCTTATTTTCTTTTAGGATCAGTGATACGATTTAAGGATATGGCATTAGTGTTGTAGCCTTTCCATCCACCCTGTATCTCTTCATCTTAGAGAAAATATACTCCTCTAAATCCTTTTGTTCCTTCAAGAGTAGCGAAGCAAACCACCTAAAGTCCCTATCAGAGAAGTGGGTATAATTGTTGGCTTTGTTCACTAGGGACCTAGAGTAAATGTACCATAGGACCCTGTGATGATCACAAATATCACTAGGCTTGAAATTTAAAGGGCCAACTAACTCTCCGGGTTTAAGGATAGTAAAGATTTGGTTTGGCTCAAGTTGGGAGTAAACATCATCTGGGGGATTCTCTATCCCTAACCACAAGTTAAACCTAGAGGGTGAAATAAGAATCTTTTGGCCTCTAACTGTGGTGGTCATTTCTTCCTCGGTTGAGGTTCTGTTTGGCTCATCTATAATCTCTAGATTACAGTAAAAATGTGTGATCACTTTAGTACAGAATGGTAATCTAATGGATAGCCATGGCATGAAAGGATCTAAATAAGGACTAAGGTCATGCTTCACTACCTCTTGAAGTAATCTGAGATCCACATAGTGTGTTTTACACACATTCCTCCTGGAGAACTGAGACAGATACTTCGGAGATTCCACCAACTTGCTGACATTGAATCCCTTTGGTGGGTTGGTGATCTCTTCTTCCGGCACTTTGGACTTCTTGGAAGATTGTCCCTTCTCCATTTGCTCTAAAATTCTAGCCATAGCCTTAGCCATATTTTTGTCATACTTGGGCTTTTTAGAAGGCTTAGGTGTGAAAGAGGGGGTAGAGGAATCAGAGGGAGTAGGTGTGGAAGTCTTGGTACTCTTGCCTTTCCCAGTAGAAGTACTCTTTTTGTATTGAGCCCTTGTAGCAATAGGCTCTTTAATCACCACTCCTTTGGGTTTTGGTTGAGATTGAGGTTGAGTATGAATTTTGGCTTTTGATCTCGGGGTTAATTTTCTTCTCTTCTTGGGAGGAGAAGAAAGAGGATCAGAGTGTTGTTGGGATTCAGAGGAGTCTATGGGAGTAAGGTTTTTAGTTCTCATCTTTCTGAATGATTGAAAACTAAAATTTTCAGAAAAGCAGAGACACATACGCGAATTAGGGCACAGAGATTCTGAGCAAAATAAGAGGTTTCTAGGAATGAAAATTGTTGGGTTTTGACGGAAATGAGGCAAGGAATTACTTGTGAAAAAATTTTGTGAGAGAAAATAGTGATTTACTCGAGGAGATTTTGTGGAAATGATCGAGTTTGTGACAGATAAAGACCTAGAACCCGACGTTACTCGAGGCCTTACTCGAGTAATCTTCAACTTTACTCGAGGCCTTCCTCGGGTGTTCATACAGAAAAATTCTAAAATAATTCATTTAAATTGCGTACCTGGCATGAATAATATAGTAATTATCCATGGATGTTCCCTCGATCATTTATAACCCATTCTGATCAGATTTGTGTCATTCTTCATCAATTTGAGAATCTGGACTCCGACATTACTCGAGGCCTTACTCGAGTAAGCTTCAAGTTTACTCGAGGCTCGCCTCGGGTAACCTGTCTTTTCAACTTCTGACTCTTCATTTCTTTGTAACTGAACTGTTAGATTTAAATTTCAAGTAACTTGATCCATTACTTCCAGTTTTGGGGGCCATTACTCAAGTACATACTCGAGTAAAGTGTTACTTTACTTCAAGTTGTTCCTCGGGTATTGCTTCTCTGTTAGTCATTACTTCAAGTTGATACTCCAGTAATGGTATCCTCTGATAATCTCTGTTTTTGTTTCTCAAAACAGAGTTTCAAACTCCTTGCAAAACAAGTTTCTATATACTCCGATGTTTAAGTTAGTGATCATCAAAACATTATCAGGTGACTTCATCTAATATTATAAAAAACTTAAATAACTTATAACTCATTGGGATTTACCATTCCCAATTCTCTTCTAATGTATAGAAATTGATCTTTTGCAAGAGGTTTTGTGAAGATATCTGCTAGTTGAAGATGAGTAGGAATGAATATCACTTTCACATCTTTCTTTTGAACATGATCTCTGATGAAGTGATGTTTGACATCGATATGCTTGGTTCTAGAGTGTTGAACTGGATTCTTTGCTAAGCTTATCATGCTAGTATTGTCACAATAGATTGGTATTTCTTTGAGATAAATACCAAGATCTTGTAGTTGTTTTAACCATATCATTTGTGCACAACAACTTGAGACAGCTACATATTCGGCTTCCGTTGATGAAAGAGACACAGTGTTTTGTTTCTTGCTAAACCATGATACAAGAGATCCTCCAAGAAATTGTCCTTGTCCGCTGGTGCTCTTTCTATCTGTCTTGTATCCTCCATGGTCTGAATCTGAGTATGCAACAAGATATTCACTTCTTCCTTTGGGATACCATAGACCCAATTCAGGTGTGTCAGCAAGATATCTAAAGATTCGTTTGACCGTTTCAGCATGTGATTCCTTTGGTGCCGATTGATATCTTGCACATATACCAACACTAAATTAAATGTCTGGTCTGCTTGCCGTGAGATAGAGTAATGATCCAATCATTCCTCTATATTTCATGATGTTGTAGTCTTTCCCTTTGACATCAGCATCAAGTAACGTAGTTGAACTCATAGGTGTGTCCGTGCCATTTGCTTCATCCATTCCATACTTCTTCAATAGCTCTTTCAAATACTTTGTTTGAGATATAAAGATTCCATTCTTTCTTTGTTTGATTTGCAAACCAAGAAAGAAATTCAATTCTCCCATCATTGACATCTCAAATTCTCCTTGCATTATCTCAGAAAATTCCTTACATAGAGATTCATTAGTAGCACCGAAAACAATATCATCAACATATATTTGAACAATTAAAATATCGTTGTGTTTTCGTTTTATGAAGAGTGTTGTATCAACTTTTTCCCATACAAAACCTTGATCAATAAGAAACTTACTGAGCCTTTCATACCAGGCTCTAGGAGCTTGTTTTAAACCATATAAAGCCTTTTTGAGTTTGAAAACATGGTCAGGTTTAGTAACATCCTCAAAACCTAGAGGTTGTTCTACATACACTTCTTCCATGATGTAACTATTTAAAAATGCACTTTTTACATCCATTTGATAGAGTTTGAATTCTTTGATGTATGTAAAGGCTAAAAGTACATGTATAGCTTCCAATCTAACCCACTGGAGCATACGTTTCCTCATAATCAATCCCTTCTTCCTGATTATAGCCTTTGGCCACCAATCTTGCCTTGTTTCTAACAATAATTGCGGATTCATCGAGTTTGTTCTTGAATACCCATTTAGTACCAATGATCGGATGATCCTTGGGTCGGGGTACCAAATCCCAAACTTGATTTCTTTCAAATTGATTTAGTTCTTCTTACATTGCTATAACCCAATCATTGTCTGATAGGGCTTCATCAATATTAGAAGGTTCAATCTCAGAAATGAATGCAGAAAAACTTACTTCATTGAAAATTCTATTTCTAGTTTTGATCCTTTCATTCACATCTCTTATGATTTGATCTAAGGGATGACTTTTATTGTATTTCCAAGCTCTAGGTTGTCCTAGGGATTGCCCTTCTTCCTTGGTTTCATCAACTTCAGGAATAAGAAATTTAGAAATAGATTGACTATTCTCTTGATTTAAAACAACTTCCTGTTCTTCTATTGTAGTAACTTTTGCTTCCCACTCTTTAGAAAGAATATTCAAAATCTTTCGTACTTGGGTGTGCTGATCATAGACTTTCCCAAGAGCTGCAAGTTGGTTAACAAAGTGAGTATATCTAAGTTCGAATTCAGAAATCGACTCACCTGTTTTCATTTGAAGTAGATCAAATTCGGTGACCAAAGTGTTGATTCGATTCTCCTTTATTCCTGAAGTTCCTTCATGAGCTATTTCCAGAGCTTCCCACATTTGTTTTGCTGTTGGAAGTGTGCAAATTCTGAAATATTCACTTTGACTCAAAGCGCTTTGTAACATCAGAATTGCCTTGCTGTTGAGAGTGATAAGTTTCTTGTCATTCTCATCATATTCCGCTGGCATCTTTGGAATTTTCTGAGAATCTACAACCTTTGTAGGTTGATAGTTTCCACTCTCAATTACATCCCATAGCCCATATTCAGTAGCCATCACGAACACTCTGAACTTAGCTTTCCAGAAAGAGAAGTGTTCTCCATTGAAACCAGGGGGTCTAGTGATGGATGCTCTGTCGGGAAGAATTCCTTCACCCATGCTTGCCATTGGATCCTTCTTAGGCTGTTAAACCTTAACAAGAAGACCTACGCTCTGATACCAAATGTTAGAGCAAGTGTTTCACCCAAGAGGGGGGTGAATTGGGTGATACCTAAAATTTCGTCGGAAATGTAAAACTTTAACAGTGAAATTAAAACGGTAAGGAGTAAGGAGAAATATCACCGAAGTGTACACCGGGAGTTATACTGGTTCGGTCACAACCACTTTGACCTACGTCCAGTCCTCAGAGCTTCTCTGAGAGTTTCACTATAACTTCCAAGATTCAGTGGGTTCTTGGCACCTCAGTACAAGCAAGTTCCTTCGCCTGGACACTCGCTCCCCCTTACAAGTTGTAATCCAATCCCAACTCAAGGTTCCACAACCTCAAGTTATCTCAATAACAAATATTGAGTTTGAATGAAATATCTCTCTTACAGAGTGAATAAGAATCACTGAAGCATAGAAATATAATTACAATGTGAAAACAGAGCAATGAACTTGATGATACGTTTTTGTGTATTCTTGTTGTTCTTTCTTTGTTTGGATGTTCCCATATATATATATATGTTGGTGAAGACCGTTGGAACATTTTCCTTTCGTCCGTTGGAGAGTGCATAGCCACTATTGACTTTTCAGTTTTTGAAAAATATCCGTTGGCGGTGGTTGGCATTTGAACATTTCATTTGACTTCCATTACTTGATATGATTTCTTCATTGTTTATCTGTAAATAGACTAAGAATACTAATACAATGAAATATTAATCATATAGGAAACAAATCAATGAACGTTTGAATGATTTCTGGATTTCTGGGTTTGCTTACTCGAGTAGCTACTCGAGTATCCCTTGAAGTTTACTCGAGTATCATAGGGAAATCTTTGATCAACTGTAAGTCAACAGACAAATTTAAGATTACTCGGGTAGTGCATGGAATAACCAATTTTCAAACCTTCGAAAATGTATGTTTACTCGGGTACCTACTCGAGTAATACACTCACAACTTTATGAGTTACTCGGGTACCAACTCAAGTAAACCTTCAAATAAACTTTTGGTTACTCGATGCTTTACTCCAGTAATGTTGGCAGGATTTCAAGGCCGAGAGCAGATCAAGTTAGATTACCTTGTTACTCGAGTAGGCTTACTTTTTGTGCATAACTTACTCGGGTAATGACTTGAGGTTTTCCTTGAAAATAACTCTGCATACTCGGGTACCTACTCGAGGAATCCACTTAAAATAGAACATTAAATACTTGCATACTAGAGTAATGACTCGAGGAAAATAAGATAAAATTATATCAAGTTAATCGGGTACTACCTTCAAGTTTTCACTTACTTCAGTGTGTTACTCGAGTAGCTACTCGAGTAACATTGACAGTAGTACAAAGTGCCGAGAGCATCATATTTTGTGAAACAGAGTAACTCGAGTACCTACTCGAGTAACATTGGCAGGTCGAGAGCAACTTGAAAATTTTCACATGGTTACTCGAGTACCTACTCGAGTAACGTTGGCAGGCCGAGAGCAACTTCAAGTTTTTACTTGGTTACTCGAGTAGCCACTCGAGTATCATTGGCAGGCCGAGAGAAACTTGAAAATACTTACACTATTACTCGAGTACTTACTCGAGTAACATTGGCAGGTTACTGGAAGGTGCCTCTGGTTACTTCAAGTTTTGTCTCATTACTCGAGTACGTACTCGAGTAATGCCTTAGAGAAATTGCTCCTGCTTAAGTTTCTCAGCATTTTCTCTTGGTCTTTCCTCATTACTCCAATGCTTACTTCAAGTGAAGCTTATCCCCGTTATTACTTTGTTCAAACTCATTTATTAATCAATTCTTTTCCATACCATACTTTTGTTATCATCAAAACATGAGATCTAACAAATAATACATATGAGTAATAAAAGACATTAAGGTTTTATATTTAATATCAAAATGATAAGAAGCACTCCATCTATTCTCGTATGTGGGTGTATAAAAGCAAGTATTAATTGAGGGTTCTTGTTCTTAGAAAAAGCTACTCTATATAAGGTGCCATCAGCGCAAATTTCCAATTCTATTCCTAGTTCAAAACATTTAGTTTACACGAGGTAACAAAAAGTCTTCTTACTACGAAAAATAACTATATATATAATCATTTAAAAAATATAACTAAGATGAACAGCTAAATTTAATAATTTTTTAATAAACATGAGGAAGTTATATATATATATATATATATATATAATATGAGACTGGAACGAAAAAGATAAATTTTAAGAGTTTTTCCTAATTTTGGTAAAAGCACATAAAAGTTTAAAGTAAGAAATTTAATTATCGATATGTCCTTCTTGCATTTTAATATGTGTTATTCTTTTTTTAATATGTGCGCCTTAATTCATGGTTGGTTCTTCCCTCTTATAAATTGGCGGTGGATCACTGAATGGATTTATATGAGTAAAACTTAGAAGGGATCAGCGCACAATATTAGTGTAAAATTTTTTTTATTGGTGAAATTTTCAGCAGGGTTCGGTCTCATTCCCCAATAAAGGAGAACAAAAATGGGACTGCACCTTTCTAGTGTTGACTCAAAAATACCTTTGTCGTTAATATTGTTCATTTGATTACACTACAAAAAAACATTGATTTTCCGACGGAATTTGCGACGGAATCAAATTCCGTCGCAAATTCCGTCGGAAAACCGTCGGAAATTCCGTCGGAAAATTTTCCGACGGAATTTCCGACGGAATTTTTTCCGTCGCAAAATTTGCCACGGAATTTGCCACGGAAAATATTCCGTCGGAAATTCTGACCTTTGCCACGGAATTTCCGACGGAAAATTCCGTCGGAAATTTCCGACGGAATTTCCGACGGAATTTTGCGACGGAATTTGATTCCGTCGGAAATTGAGAGGGAATTTCCGACGGAACTAAATTCCGTCGCAAATTCCGACGGAATTACAATCCGTCGGAAATTCCCTCGCAATTTCCGACGGAATTTCAGACGGAATTGAATTCCGTCTCAATTTCCGACGGAATTGAATTCCGTCGGAAATTCCCTCTCAATTATCGAAAAATTTATTATTTTTAATTAATATTTTAAAATTTTAAAAATATTAATTAAAATTACGTGGCAAAATTTAAAAATTATTTTTTAATTATTTAATATTTTAAAATTTATTTAATTTAATTTAAAAAAATTATTTTTATAAAATTTATTATTTTTAATTTAATTTTTATTATTATTTTCTAATTTCTAAAATATTTTTAATTTTCAATCGTAGGTTTTGGTCCTTATAGGGGCAAAATAGTCATATAAAAAATAAAATTTATTAGTTATTAATTAATATTAGTAAATAAAATATTAGGTAATAATTATTTATTAGTTATTAATTAATGTTAATAAAAATTTAATTTTAGAAATTAAAAAAAATATGCACATAAGATTATATATATAATTGTGTGTAATAATAGAACACCAAAGCAGTCGAGCTCATCCGGTAAGGCATCGCGCGCGTACGGACGAGGTCGTGGGTTCGAATCAAAGGATGGGCAAGTTGAGTTGCATTTTCAGGAAATATGAGGTTGCGACACGTGGCGGAGGGAGGTTGCGACACGTGGCGGAGGGAGGTTGCGACACGTGGCGGAGAGAGGTTGCGACACGTGGCGGATCT
Organism: Inga oerstediana; assembly: GCA_963210345.1. Taxonomy (NCBI): domain Eukaryota; kingdom Viridiplantae; phylum Streptophyta; class Magnoliopsida; order Fabales; family Fabaceae; genus Inga; species Inga oerstediana. Next base: position 77,533,835 of record OY723400.1, read on the forward strand.
GGGGGTCGACGACAAGGTGGATGCCGCCGGAGATGCCACGCGCAGTCGCCGGCGATGAGGGGGCGGTGGCCGGAGTTGCCAAGTGGATTTTTAAAATTTTAAAAAAAAAAAAAAAATTTTGCGACGGAATTTCCGACGGAAATGAATTCCGTCGGAATTTGCGACGGAATATTCCGTCGGAAATTGAGAGGGAATTTGCGACGGAATAGATTCCGTCTCAAATTTCCGTCTCAAATTCCGTCGGAAATTGCGACGGAAATAAATTCCGTCGGAAATTTCCGACGGAATCTGAATTCCGTCGGAAAATTTTTTGTGACGCTGTTATTACCTACGGAATCAATTCCGTCGCAAATTCCGTCGGAAATCAATTCCGTCGCAAATTCCGTCTCAAATTCCGTCGCAAACTCAAATTCCGTCGCAAATTCCGTCTCAAATTCCGTCGCAAATTTAATGTTTTTTTGTAGTGTTAGACAAATATGTGAGACAAATTTTCAAAATGGGATGATACTTTGCTACTACAAACACTTCTTAATTTAAATAACTTCGTGTTGTTTTTTAAAGAAAGACATTTTAAGCTCAATAATTATGCAAAATTTTTAAATAAAGTTTAAAAATATATAACAAAATAGAGATTTATCGCCCAGTGATGTTTCTAGCTAGAAAATAGAAGGGGAGGGGTATGTGAGTTGGTGGGATGAAAATGCTATTTTTTATTTTTTAATTTATGTAAAATCTACCCAAGATATTTTTAATAGTATTTTAACATATTTATATCTTATAGGATGATTCAGAAACATTAGAAACTGAGTTGCAACCGAGTCAAAATTTCAAAGAGAACTTTATATATATCATTATTACATGATTGATAGAATAAAACAAAATAAGCAAACAAATATATAGAAAATGACAACAGTATAGGCAATCCTATCTAGAGCTGGGAAAACGGGCCGGCCCTTCACGGGCTCGGGCCTAAACGGGCCGGCCCGTTTAGGCTCGTTTTTTAAAAAGTACCATGTTTTTGAAGCCCGCGGCCCTACAGGGCTGGCCCTTCACGGGCCTAAACGGGCTTAAACTCATTTTAATTCAATTTTTTTTTTAAAGTTTTACAATTTATTTATTATTTTGCTTTAAATTGGTATACATTATTTTTAAAACTCATAAATTTTTAGTTAAAATAATCATCTAATGTCCAAATTAGCCTTTTTTGTAAGTTTAAATGAATAAAACATTGTAGAAAATAAAATAAATCAAAACAATTAATAAGTGTTTGCCTGTTATTAATACTCTATTAGGAACTTAGGTGTCTCTTATATTGATAATTTGATATAATGATATTATATTTATTAATTTATTTTAAAAAAATATTAAACGGGCCTAAAAGGACCGGCCCACAGGGCTTCAGGGCTGGCCCTACAGGGCTTGCGGCCCTACAGGGCTGGCCCTTTTAGGCCCGCTTCCATTTTTAGCCTCTAAATCATAAGCCCGGCCCTTGACGGGCTCGGCCCGAATTCCCGGCTCTAATCCTATCAAACTTGGCATATATTATTAACACTTGTAAAATAATATTCTCGTTAATGTTATTTTCATGACGACACAGCTAAATGTTATATTAGGAAACTGAATATATAATTGTGTTCATTTTTTTAACTATGGTTGATATCAACATATAAAATAAGATAAAAATAAAAAAGGTTTAATTTTTATTCAATACATTTTATTACAATTGTTATGCAATTTGTCTGCATCATATAAGAATTTTGTTAAATTACTTTAAACGGATAATAGAATGCTGATGAATGAACCTGGACCGCAATCAAGCAACATAAGTTTCCTTTTTTAAAACAAAAAAAATACAGAGAATAATACATCTCAAGAGTGGGGGTTAAACTATAATTATAAGTTAGTGAGACTAATGACACAGGCTTTTCTTCAAGAAATTCAATATTACTCCTATGTCAGATGAATGCTTTTTTTTTTTGGATAGAACTGAAAGCTTTTTATATAACCCCTAATCCTATATTGCTAATAAAATATATAAACAAATAACTAAAAGTATTTATATTTCATAATTTATTTAATGCTCCCTCTCATCCTTTCTATAAAGCCATGTTAACTAATTTTATAAAGTTAAGAAAATTAGTTACAGCTAGTATTTTTAACATCGACTTAGAAATAAGATGTATTATATTTTTTTAACTGCAAAAATAGGTTAAAGCATGCAGAGGAGATACCAGAGCTGAACAGTCTTCATAAAAAAAGAAAAAAGAAAGCCAGAACAGTATTCAGTTTTTTTTAATGTACAAAAATAACATATAGATATATAACATCAAAATAATTATTACAGGTGTAAATGATATATTAAATAGTGTAAGTATGCACTGTTGTAATTATAAAAGTGAGTAGAGTATCATTCCCACAAGGATTGAGCACTAAGTATCAAAATGGGTAATTTTAATTCTATTTAATCAATCGATGAGTTGGTGATTGAGAGTACAAAATAAAAAATAATTAAATATGAGTGCAAATGATATGAAAATATCTATAAGAAAAAGCCCTAGGGGTCATATTTCACTTAGCTAATTTCGGATTGAATCACTCATCTATTCTAGTCCAATTTATTTCACATGATTGATAGTCAAGTTTCCCTCATTTAATTACTAGTTTCTTTCAAGGTCAAACAATTCTATAATTAATTGCTAATCCAATATATTCCTATATGAATTTAAGCAATTAATTATGCATTAAGATTTATGAAATTCATTAAAACTACACAACTCATATGAATATATTCCTATTTCATATACAAATTATGGTTTTAATTATAGGGTCTACACACATGTATCTCCTTCCGGTCTTAACATACATATTGAAATCATTCAAAAGATGGCCAATCAAATGAAAGCATTAAGATAATAATTAAAACTCAATCATGAAGGAGAAATTAAAACTAGATTTAATAAGTTAAGATTCAATCCGTCATTAGTAAGCTACGTTATCACCCTAGGAAAATAGAAATTTAGCTTATGATGAAATTAAAAATAAAACCAAAATAAATTGAAAATTTAATAAATATTGCATAAAGCTTGAATGAAAACCTAAAAAATACTGCATAAAACTTAAATATTAAATTATAAAACATAAATATACAACCAAAACATGCATGAAAAATGGAGAAATTTAGCTGTCCATTTAGGAGATAAAACCTTTCATGCAGGTGGCGACCTATACCATCCATGTAAGAGGACTACCTAAGCCTTCCATGTTAGAGGCAAGCAAAATATAATACAATCCTAGACCTTCCAAGATGGAGGTATGTAAGAAATAATACAATGTATAAAATTAAATATAAGATATAACACAATGTCCTTTCACGAGTGCCACAATTCGTTGCTTTTTTTCCCCACAGGTGCTACAGTGTCCAGTACTTCTTTTCACGCGTGAACAGTGACCCGTACACTTTTTCAACCACTGCTACAGCGTCTTGTCGCCCTGCTACAGTGCTTTGTCGGTGAACAGTAACTTGCTGCAGTGCCCTACTGCTATAGTGACCCCTTGTGAATAGTATCCTACGCTACAGTACTGCCCATTTTTCAATCCCATCGGTCCAATTTTTGGTCTCCTTTCTCCTCTTATTGTGTGGCTATCAAAAGAGAAAACAAGTAAATATTATAATAGTAATAAAAATATTTATGCCAAAATCATCCTGTATTTATCAATTACACCTAAATTTATTACATTAATCTCAATTATCGTTCATAAGATCATCATATCAAGGAAAATATATATGCAAATATTTTACTTATCAAATTCCTCCACGCTTAGCTCTTAGACGTCCTCGGACAAGGAATGACTAATAAGTGCTTCCAACAAAATCAGAAATGTCAAGTCATAAGTAAGAACACAATTAAAAAATAAAGAGGTCATAGTATTCATGAATCAATGAAAATATAAATTGGTAATTTTGTTTGAAAATGAATAAACTGAGTTCATGCTTGTAACTCATTCTCTCAATCTCTCAAGTGTTTAAGGGTAAGTGTTTCGCTTAATTTCAACCGAAAAAATTACACTACCATAGGCTTGCTAAAAATCTCAATCTCCACTACCTAATTCACATGCATAATTCAAATCAAAAGGACTTATTAGGTTTGTAATGAGGTTAAGGTAAAAGGAATATAAAACATGGCATAAAGGGCTAAAGAAATAAAGCAATTGAAAAATGGGTTACTTATAAATTTATCTCATCACAACAACCCACAATTCAAATACTTAATATCTTTTTTTTTCTTTTTCTTTTCTTTTTCATAAATTTGCAACTCTAAAGTTGATGATACGTACACCCCTACACTTGTCAAAAACCCATTTCAAAAGAATTTCAAATGCTCTGCTAATTTTTCTGAATTAGATAAAACCACTTGATATATCATTACAACACATGTTAATGGATTAAGAACAAAGAAATAGTCAATTAGGCTCAAAGGGGCTTATCAATGATATAATTGTAAAGTTGGCTATTTGGCTCTGGCTAAAGAAAATAAATGCCTTTATCATTTTTGAATGTACATGTGAGATGTAATTTCAATTAGATTTAAAGCTAGTTCTAGAGTGACAACTTAATAGATGAATATCACACACAAGAAAAATAATCATTATAGGCTCAGAAGTTCACGGCTAGGGGGTCTTTAAACTCAGTTCATTAACTCTCAAAATTCATCACCAATTGCAATAATCAGTTGTTCATTCAAGCTATGAAATCTCTAAATTCAATTGATCTGTACTCAAAACTTATCTACTTCTTAAGATCATTAAAAAGCACTTAAACAAGATGATGGTTTTTTTTTAAACAAGATCATTACAAATTCAATTTAGCCGTCCATTTACCTCCTAAATAGACAGCTAAATTTCTTTATTTTTCATGCATCTTTTGATTGTATATTTATGTTTTAGAATTTGATATTCAAGTTTTATGCAGTATTTTTGAGGTTTTTATTCAAGCTTTATGCAATATTTATTAAGTTTTCAATTTATTTTGGTTTTATTTTTAATTTCATCATGAGCTAAATTTCTATTTTCCTAGGGTGATGATGTAGCTTACTAATGACGAATTGAATCTTAACTTATTAAATCTAGTTTTAATTTCTCCTTCATGATTGAGTTTTAATTATTATTCTTAATACTTTCATTTGATTGGCCATCTTTTGAATGATTTCAATATGTATGTTGAGACCGAAAGGAGATACATGTGTGCAGAAAAAAAAAAGAACAAAGCTAAAAAAATACAAAAAAAAGCAAAAGAGAAAAAAAGAAAAAAAAAAGAATTGTAAAAAAAATTAGTTTGTGAGTAACAACCTTTAGATGCATGGGGTGTGGAAAAAATGGCAGAATAACTCCTTACTCTGCCATTTTTTTCCTGCCCCATGCATCTAAAGGTTGTTTACTCACAAACTATTTTTTTCCTTACAATTTCTCCCGAAATCTAAATCAAACATTGTCCTCAATGTCTTATAGAGCTTAGAGAAAGTTTTTCTTAAACACAAACATAAAATAAACCAAAATGATAAAAGTAAAACCAAAAGATTAAGGAGAGTTATAACCGAAGAGTGGTATCTGGATTCTGCTTCTGACTGCTTTCTGAAGATTGCCCACCTATTTGCTTGACTGATAGATCTGGGTGAGGTTCATAGGTTTGCAGTTGATTGAGCAGCTGATCAACAGTTGGTGCAGAAATTATGGAGTAACGAGTCGCCTAGGGTACGAATCCTGTTTCCACAACATGATAAAAAAAAGACAACAGATCATCATAAAAACCATTAACATTTAACAATTCTAATGGCTTTTCGTGAAAGTTTAATGTAGCCCAATATGCAATACTAGAAATGCTATCCAACATTTCCAAACCACCAAGTAGAGCGACGAAAGCTTCAGCATAGTAGAACATTCGTCCCAGTCGTTCAGGCAAGCTCGGAACCTATGAATCTTGTCCTAAGGAAAAAGTGAGCTTTCAACTCTTTTACTCTTACATTTATTCACCCAAACCCTTGCTTCCATTCATGGATGCAGAAATGGCCACACTTCCCCTTAGGCCATGGATACCTCCTCTGTATATAAAGTTAATCTTTCTGTCAACTAATGTAATTCCAAGTTCTTTTACCGCAATGACAAACTCTCCATCCTTGCCTGAATCAGTTTAATAAAAAATGCAGATAGATGTAAATCTATATTTTTGTATGATACCATTTTTCTCTTTCTTTCTCTCGGACCATTTGTGTTCACAAGTAGAAGAATGCATATTTACAAGTGAAGAGTGCATATTTGTAAGTGGAAGAGTGCATATTTATACTAATAAAACACCGACAACAAAATCACACAAATCACGCATTTTTAAAAAAAATTTTGAAAACCTTCTGACACAAATGACCAGCGCAATTTGCGTGAAGAAAAAGAAGAAAGAAAGTTAAAAGTTACTGAAAAGAAAAGACATATTAGACAAAATCTATGAAAAAGATAAGACAAATTAAATAAAAGCATGATTATGTATATTAGTTGTGATTTTGACTCACATCTTCCTCTGATTTTATGTCCAGTAACGGCTTGAACGCTTTTTATAAATCGAGGATTTGCTTTCCATCCATTTTTCTTATAAATTGGCAAACAGGGTCTTTTAACGCCAGATTACCAAGACAAAAACACTATTTTTCTCTGTTGAATATGTCCACTCATTTGAGAAGAATACGACGAACATCACCACTCGGATGCCTCTCAAGAGTTTGAATGATATCATCCAGTGATTCCTTGCTTTGTCCATTCTTTATAAATTTAATTTTATCTTCTCGATTTATAGACACCATACCTTTGTTCCTACAGCGTTGATCACATGTCCACCTTGCACATTTATAGCAGACATTCATCCTTTGAACTCTTCTCTTTTTGGAGTAAGAACTTCTTCCCATTTCTGACAAAGATTTAACAAATGATTTATAAATCTCACCTGGTAAACATACCTTAGCTTCAATGATCCATCATACATCCACAAGAAGGCCCAAACGATTGAATATCATCATCCTTTCAAGTCGATTGCTATAGATCTTCTTGAGCACATCTTTGAAAAGAGTGGAGAACCTATTCTTTAGCTTTACAAGAGATTCCACCATGGTAATTTAAAATGAACTAATGAAAACTAAAATTCTCAACGCGGTGCAGTGTATTTCAGTGAGTAAGAAACAAAAATGAGGGAGTAGGAAGGAAAAATGAGATAGGAGGAAAAAAGTTTTGAGAGAGCAGGAAAAAACTTTTGGATTGCCTCCCAAATAGCCACCCTTTTTTAACGTCTTTAGCTAGACAAAGGCCAAACCAATTTTTTTTATTTATAATTTTTTTAGCTACCAAAGTGAAATACATCATCAGGGCTACCAGAAGTCTTGCAAAATCACAACAAAATATCAAATCAAACCTTGGGGTGCCTCCCAAGCAGTGCTAAATTTATAATCTTCAGCCAGACTTTCCAAACAGAAACTACTAATCAAAAATATCAAACATCATGATTACCTTGTCTTTGTTTCTTTTCAATTAACAATGTTTCAAACACCAACAATGATCATTTAAAGTAATTACTTGTACTTTTTCAATCATAAACAATTTTAGAGTACAAATATTTACTGAATTCAAATAAAGCACCACATGCATGTATTTGCAAATAGATTTAGGAACTTCCAAAAATTTAGAGCATCCCACCAAATCCGCTTGACTCTCATCAGTAAGAGTGAACAATTCAATAGGAGAGACATGAACAACAGCTTTAGGAACATTCATATTAGTTTCAACATTAAAATGATAGGAATAAGGTTCCACAACCGGAAACACTTCTAGACAACACCCACTATTCTCTCCAAAAATGATTTCAAATTCCTTATCACATTCCACAAGAGCTAAGGTTTCATTCAATTCCACATCCTCAACTACCTCATAATAATCATCATTAACACAAGAAGTGATCATTGTGCTTAAAGAATTATCTTCCTCATAGTTTCAAGTGACGAAATAATTTGACTCACATTATTTCAATATTTTGGACACTTGACTCAATACTAGTGACAATTTCCTTTTGTTCTTTAATAAATCTCTCTATTGATTCCGCAAAATCCTCACCTAATCTTTCTAAATCATATTTTTTCTTATATTCAAGAGTTTGTTCTTCAATATATGGATAAGAGTAGAAAGGAGGATTAAGACAATACTTGACATATGAATCCAAAGACTCTTGTTGCTCTAAAATTTCACCAAGATAAAAGGAATGATCAAAACAAGTTTGATTCATATTGAAATCATCTATCACATAATGACTGGTATTGCTATATGGATAATCCTTATAAGAATGACACTCTCCACAATAAGCACAAGAAAAACAATTATAAGGAAAAGAATTTTCAATCCAACCAGCATTTATATTTTCTTGTTTCATTCCATCCACATGCATTCCAAAAAAATAACCAAGATATGACAAGTTAACACTAATTAAACCAAATAAATGCGGTGAATAATCCTTTTTTTTTTTTTTTTGAAATTTTTACATGAAGACTAAATTAGTATTAAAATTACTTGGTATTGATATCAATGACAATAATCCCTGGCAATGGAGCCAAAACTTGTTATGTGTGTAAGTGATCTATTTAAGAGTGCAAGTGTACATTTTCGTAATCAAGTAATATAGAAATGAATAGAGTATCGTTCCCTTAAGCTTTGATTACTAAGTACCAAAGTAGATAATTTTAATTCTATTTAGTCAATCAGTAAATTGGTGATAGAAAATACAAAATAGAAAATGATTAAATATGAGTGCAAATGATGTTAAAGCAACTATGAGAAAAAACTCTAGGGGTTAGATTTCACTTAGCAAATTTCTGATTGAATCACTTATCTATTCTAGCCTAATTTATTCCACATAATTTATAGTCGATTTTTCCTCATTTAATTACTAGCTTCTTCCAAGGTCAATCAATTCTATAATTAATTGCTAATCCAATATATTCCTATATGAATTTAAGCAATTAATTATGCATTAAGATTTATAAAAAACTTATTAAGATTACACAACTCATATGAATATATTCCTATTTCATATGCAAATTATGGTTTTAATTATAGGGTTTACACACATGTATCTCCTTCCGGTCTCAACATACATATGGAAATCATTCAAACGATGGTCAATCAAATGAAAGCATTAAGAATAATAATTAAAACTCAGTCATGAAGGAGAAAGTAAAACTAGAATTAATAAGTTAAGATTCAATTCGTCATTAGTAAGCTATATCATCACCTTATGATAATAGAAATTTAGCTCATGATGAAATTAAAAATAAAACCAAAATAATTGGAAAACTTAATAAATATTGCATAAATCTTGAATGAAAACCTCAAAAATACTGCATAAAACTTGAATATTAAATTCTAAAACATAAATATACAACTAAAAGATACATGTAAAATGAAAAAATTTAGCTTTATGTAATAAATTTAGGTGTAATTGATAAATACAGGATGATTTTGGTATAAATATTTTTATTGCTATTATAATATTTACTTGCTTTCTCTTTTGATAGCCACACAATAAGAGGAGAAAGGAGACCAAAAATTGGACCGATGGGATTGAAGAAAGGTAAGTACTGTAGCATCAGATACTATTCATAAGGGGTCACTATAGCTGTTGGGCAATGTAGCAAGTTACTATTCACCGACAAAGCATTGTAGCCGACGACAAGACATAGTAGCAGTCATTGAAAAGCCATACGGGTCACTGTTCACGTAAGAAAAGAATTGAAGTACTGGACACTGTAACACCTGTGGGGACAAAAAGCAACAAATTGTAGCACTCGTGAAAGGACTTCGCCTGCTTATATATAGATGTGCCTCTTCATAGAGTGAGGAGAGAGAGTGAAACGCAGAGAATTCGGGACCTACCAATGTGTGTGCGTGTGTGGTCTTCCTTTGAAAGGAGGAGGATATTGTATTATATCTTATATTTAATTTCATGCATTATATTATTTCTTGCATGTCTCTATCTTGGAAGGCTTAGGATTATGTTATATTTTGCATGCCTCATACTGGAAGGCTTAGGTAGTCCTCCTACATGGATGGTATAGATCGCTACCTACATAGAAGGTTTTACCTCCTAAATAGACAGCTAGATTTCTTCATTTTTCATGCATCTTTTGATTGTATATTTATGTTTTAGAATTTAATTTTCAAGTTTTCTACAATATTTTTGAGGTTTTCATTTAAGCTTTATGCAATATTTATTAAGTTTCAATTTATTTTGGTTTTATTTTTAATTTCATCATGAGCTAGAATTCTATTTTCCTAGGATGATGATGTAACTTACTAATGACGAATTGAATCTTAACTTAAGATCGTCACAACGCTCACGGCTAGGGGTTTTTAAACTCAAGTTCATTCAATCTCAAAATTCATCATTAATTGCAATAATCAATTATTCATTCATGCAATAAAATCTCTAAATTCAATTGATCCATACTCAAAACTTATATACTTTTTAATATCATTACAAAGCACTTAAAAAGATGATTTTTTTTTTACTTTTACTCTTTTTTTTAAGAAAAGAACAAAAACATGTAACTAATAAAATGCGTCTCATGAGTTAAGAATAACTCCTTACTCTACCATTTTTTTCACACCCCATGCATCTAATTGTTTTTACTAACTAACTAATTTTTTCTTTTACAATTTCTCTCCCAACCTAAATCAGACATTGTCCTCAATGTCTTATAAAGCTTGGAGAATTTTTTTTAAAAAAAAAACAAAACACAATAAAAATAAACACACAATAAACCAAGATGCTAAGAGTAAAACCAAAAGATTAAGGAGAGTTACAACCGAAGAGTGGTACCTGGATTTTGCTTCTGACTGCTTTCTGAAGATTGCCCACCTATTTGCTTGACTGATAGATCTGGGTAAGGTTCATAGGTTTGCAATTGATCGAGTAGTTGATCAGTAGTTGGTGCAAGAATTATGAAGTAACGAGTCGCTTGGGGTATGAATCCTGTTTCTACAGTATAATAAAAAAAACCAACCGATCATCATAAAAACCATTAACATTTAATAATCCTAATGGCTTTTTATGAAAGTTTAACTTAACCCAATATGCAATACTAGAAATGCCATCCAACATCTCCAAATCACCAGGTAGAGCGATGAAAGCTTTAGCATGGTAGAACATTCGTCCCAGTTGTTCAGGCAAGCTCGAAACTTGTCAATCTTGTCCTAGGGAAAAGGTGTGAGCTTCCAACTCTTTTACCCTTACACTCAAACCCTTGCTTCCATTCATGAATGCAGAAATGACCACACTTCCCCTTAGGCCCTGGATACCTCCTTTGTATACAAAGCTGATCTTTTTGTCAGCTAATGTAATTTCAAGTTCTTTTGCTGCAATGACAAACTCTCCATTCTTGCTCGAATCAGTTTCACCAAAAATACAAATAGATGTAAATCTATATTTTTGTGTGATACTATTTTTCTCTTTATTTCTCTCGGACCATTTGTATTCACAAATAGAAGAATGCATATTTATAAGTGAAAAGTACATATTTGCAAGTGGAAGAGTGCAAATTTATACTAATAAAACATTGACAACAAAATCACACAAATCACGGATTTTTCAAAGAAATTTGAAAATTTTTCCAACACAGATAACTGGTGGGCCATTACGTGAAGAAATTAAATAAAAAGAGGAAAGAAAGTCAAAAGTTACTGAAAAGATAAAACAGATTAGACAAAAACACCTGAAAAAATAAGACATATTAGACAAAAGCATGATTATATACAGTAGTTTTGCTTTTGGCTCACATCTTCCTCTGGTTTTACGTTCAGTAACGGCTTAAACGATTTCTATGAATCGAGGATTTGCTTCCCATCCAGTTTTCTTATAAACTAACAAATAGGGTCTTTTAACGCCAGATTCCCAAGACAATATCGCTTTTTTCTCTGGTGAATATGTTTACTAAATCAAGAAGAATACAATGAACATCACCACTCGGATGCTTCTCAAGAGTTTGAATGATATCATTCAGTGACTCCTTACTCAGTCCATCCTTTATAAATTTAATTTTATCTTCTCGATTTATAAAAATCATACCTTTGCTCCTACAACGCTGCTCACATATCCACCTTACACATTTATGGCAGACATCCATTCTTTTAGCTCTTCTCTTTTTGGAGTAAGAACTTCTTCCCATTCCTAGCAAAGGTTTAACAACTAATTTATTGAACTCACATACTAAACGTACCTTAGCTTCAATGATCTAGTGTATGTCCTCAGGAAGGCCCAAACGCTTGGATATCTCCATCCTTTCAAATTGACTGTTATAGATCTTCTTGAGCACATCTTTGGGAAGAGTGGGGAACCTGTTCTTAAACTTTATAAGAGATTCCTCCATGGTAACTTAAAATGAAGCTCATGAAAACTAAAATCTCAATGCAGTGCAATGTGTTTCAGTGAGTAAGAAAGAAAAATGAGAAAGTAGGAAAGAAGTTTTGGGTTGTCTCCCAAATAGCCGCCCTTTTTTAACGTCTTTAGCTAGATAAAGATCAAATCAATTTTTTTATTATTATTACTTCTATATTTTTTAAATTTTTTTTTAAGAAAATTCACGAGAAAGAAGAATTATCTGTTGGTTCCTTAAGGGTGATGACAGTTTTTAAAGTGTTGAATACACCGTCATTGTACTCTTTGAATGTTCTTGTCATCAGGGGCTACCAGAAGTCCTATAAAATCACAACAAAACATCTAACCAAATCTTGGGTTGCCTCCAAGCAGCGCTAAATTTATAGTCTTTAGCCAGACTTCCCAAACACAAACTACTAATCAAAAGTATCAAACACTATGATTACCTTGTCTTCATTTCTTTTCAAGTAACAATGTTTTAGACACCAACAATGATCATTCAAGATAATTAATTGTACTTCTTCAATCATAGACAATTTTAGAATACAATTATTTACTGAATTCAAATAAAGCACAACATGCATGTATTTGCAAACAGATTTAGGAACTTCCAAAAATTCAGAGCATCCCACAAAATCCACTTGACTCTCATCAGTAAGAGTCAACACTTCAATAGGAGAGATATGAACAATAGCTTTTGGAACATCCACATTAGTTTCAACATCAAAATGATAGGAATCAAGTTCCACAACCGGAACCTCTTCTAGACGACACCCACTATTCTCTCCAAAAATGATTGCAAGTTCCTTATCACATTTCACAAAGAGCTAAGATTTCATTCAATTCCACATCATCAACTTCGTCACAATAATCATCATCAACATAAGAAATGATCATCATGCTTAAAGAATTATCTTGTCTTATAGTTTCAAGTGACAAAATAATTTGACTCACATATAATCCAATATTTTGGACACTTGACTCAACACTTGTAACAATTTTCTTTTACTCTCTAATAAATCTCTCTGTTGATCCCCCAAACTCCTCACCTAATCTTTCTAAATCATATTTTTCCTTATACTTAAGAGTTTATTCTTCAATATATGGATAAGAGTATAAAGGAGGATTAGGACAATACCTGATATATAGATCCAATGACTCTTATTGATTTAAAATTCTACCAAGATAAAAGGAATAATCAAAACAAGTTTGGTTCATATTGAAATCATCTATCACATAATGATTAGTATTGCTATATGGACAATGCTCATAAGAATGATACTCTCCACAATAAACACAAGAAAAACAATCATAAGGAGAAGAATTTTCTATCCAACCAATATTTATATTTTCTTGTCTCACTCCATCCACATGCATTCTAGAAAAAGAACTAAGATATGAAATTTATCACTGATTAAACCAATTGAATGATGTAAATAATCTATTTTTTTAATTTTTTTGAAATTTTTACTTGAATACTAAATTAGTATTAAAATTACTTGGTATTGATATTAATGTCAACAATCTCCGGCAACAGCGCCAAAAACCTATTACGGGTGTAAATGATATATTAAATAGTGTAAGTGTACACTATCATAATCAAGTAATACAGAAGTGAGTAGAGCATCGTTCCCCCGAGGTTGAGTACTAAGTACCAAAATGGGTAATTTTAATTCTATTTAGTCAATCAATTAGTTGGTGATTGAAAGTACAAAATAAAAAAAAAATTGATTAAATATGAGTGCAAATGATATGAAAGCAATTATGAGAAAAAGCCCTAAGGGTCATATTTCACTTAGCTAATTTCAGATTGAATCACTTATCTATTCTAGCCTAATTTATTTCACATGATTGATAGTTGAGTTTCCCTCATTTAATTACTAGCCTCTTCCAAGGTCAATCAATTATATAATTAATTGCTAATCCAATATATTCCTATATGAATTTAAGCAATTAATTATGTATTAAGATTTATGGAACTCATTAAGACTACATAACTCATTTGAATATATTTTTATTTCATATGCAAATTATGGTTTTAATTATAGGGCCTACACACATGTATCTCTTTTCAGTCTCAACATACATATTGAAATCATTCAAAAGATGGTCAATCAAATGAAATCATTAAGAATAATAATTAAAACTCAATCATGAATGAGAAATTAAAACTAAATTTAATAAGTTAAGATTCAATCTGTCATTAGTAAGCTACGTTATCACCTTAGGAAAATAGAAATTCAGCTCATGATGAAATAAAAAATAAAACTAAAATAAATTGAAAAATTAATAAATATTGCATAAAGTTTGAATGAAAACCTCAAAAATACTACGTAAAACTTGAATATTAAATTCTAAAACATAAATATACAACCAAAAGATGCATAAAAATAGACAAATCTAGCCGTTCATTTATGAGGTAAAACCTTCTATGTAGGTGGTGACATATACCCTTTATGTAGGAGGACTACTTAAGTCTTTCATGTAGAAGACATGCAAAATATAATACAATCCTAAACTTTCCAAGATAAAGACATGCAAGAAATAATACAATGCATGAAATTAAATATAAGATATAATACAATATCCTCCACCTTTCAAATGAGGACAACACATGCGCGCACACTATCAGCTCCCAAATTCTCTGCGTTTCCTTTCTTTCCTAACTCTATGAAGAGGCACATCTATATATAGATAGGCAAAGTCCTTTCACTTGTGCCACAGTCCGTCGCTTTTTTTCCCCACAGGTGCTATAGTGTCCAATACTTCTTTTCACGCGTGAACAGTGTCCCGTACGCTTTTTCAACCATTGCTACAGTGCCTCATCGTCCGCTATAGTGCTTTGTCGGTGAACAATAACTTGCTACAGTGCCCAACTGCTTCAGTGACCCCTCGTGAATATTCGACGTTATAGTACTGACCTGTTTTCAATCCCATTGGTCTAATGTTTGGTCTCCTTTCTCCTCTTATTATGTGGCTATCAAAAGAGAAAACACGTAAATATTACAATAGTAATAAAAATATTTTTACCAAAATTATCCTATATTTATCAATTATAACTAAATTTATTATATTAATCTCAAATATCGTCCATAAGATCATCATATCAAGAAAAATAAATATGCAAATATTTTACTTATCAATAATATAATAATGCAATTAAAAAATTGATGACCTAAATATTTGATAATTTGTGTTATTTATAGATTTATGGGAAAATTAGAGTGAAGGATGTGAAGGAAAAAATATTTATTGATAAGGATCATAAAAATTGTAATTATTTATAAGAATTAAATAAAAAATAAAAAATAAAAAATACTAAAATATGTCTAATGAAATCTTATGCATTCCCTCCTACATTCTCCCCACATTCTATTTTGAAAACTAATACAAAATTCATTATTTTACTAAATTAAACAAAAGTTTCCTCAACTTTCATTTTGCACAACTTGAATAGATATCTATGGAAAAAAAATTACATATTCTTCAATTCTATCAAAATTATATTTTTTTAAATCAACAAAAAATTTAATTAAAAATGAACTATATAATTTTAATAAAATGCAAGGTCTTTTATATTTTATTATATATGTTAAACAGTGAAAGTTTATGTGATTTATTTTTATTTTAGAAGAAATTTTTGTTGGTTAGAAAAACCATTTAAGCCTTAAACTAAAAAAGATTCATTTAATGTTAATAAAATTAAAACATTTAAATTATCTATTATATCTTAAAAAAATTATGAAATGATTTTAGTTTTTTTTATAAAAGAGAGCTTAATTTTTATTTATGTCGATAGTATAAAACGGGCAACTTGATGATATATTGATTATATTGATATGGATTTTGGTGAAAAATAAAAATTAAAAAAAGATATGAATTAGACCATTGTTAATTAAATATTATATTGATTACATGAATATGAAACTTGGTGAAAAATAAAAATTAAAAAAAAAATATAGGATTATGTTACATGTACGTGAATGATGGGTGGTTTTAGTTTCAATTTTAGTTATTTTTTAATTATAAATACAAGAGATAATATAAGAGATTTAGTTAGGAGCAATTTAGTAATTTTAAATTTATATTATGATATTTGATTCTTCTAAATAATTATAATTTTTATGATCCTTTACGATAAATATTATTTTCTCCAAGTCCTTTATTTTAATTTTCTAGAGATTTATTTAAATTTTATAACAACAACAACATCAACAACAATATATCTCACTCTATATTATTTGTGTTGTATTTTGGGAAAACCATTTTCCATACCTACATTTTCCTTATATTTTTAATTGGTAATTAAACGTTTTTCTCTATAAATTAAATAGTTAATCGTTATAACTTTGCTATATGCTAATATATCAAAATTAAAGTATTTAATTAAATGAGAAAAACACGCATGTACCAAAATAAAAATTGAGAGAAAATATAGGGTTTGTTTGATTCTGTTCTCTGTTTTCTGTTCTCACAAACAGTTTTATAAAACAATTTTTGGAAACAAGTTTTAAAAATAAAAAAATAAAAATAAAATCTGTTTGGATAGATTGTTTTGAAAAATCTATTTTTGAAGTGATGTGGCGGTGTGGTTGCCAGTGGTGACAAGGTGGTGGTCGTCTTTGGTAGTGTAATGTCGATAGTGGATAAGTGAAAATATCAAAAAATAAAAAAATAGGAAAAAAAAGAAGAGAGAATTGCCCACAAATACCTTTGGGGAAAATTAATTGCTGATTGCTACTAAGCGTGCAAGCGATCTTCCGTTTTGTGCAAACTATCTTCCGTGTATGCAAAAATCTTCCATATAAATGTGTAAATAATCTTCTGTTGTGTGCAAAATATCTTCCATTATGTGCAACAGATCTTCCATAGTAGCATTCAGCAATTAATTTGCCAAAAAAATATTTATCAATAATTCTCCCAAACAAAAACAAGAAAACAACTAAAAACTATTTTTGTTTTTTAATTTTTAAAAACAACTTTTTATTTTTTTGTTTTTAAAAACTATTTTTGGAAAACATTTTATCAAACAGGTTCTATTGTTTTTAAAAACAAAAAAATAGTTTTTAAAAACAAAATCAAACAGCCCCATGGTACCTCTAAAATGTTGTCCCTATATTTTTATCTATTATAAACTACTCTTTGATTATCTAAAATGAATTGATACTTGTCCAAGCAATAATATTCCAATAACAACATCATAGAATTTTCACATTACACAGGTTCGGCTGAACTACAATCTTGATGGTGATCGCTTCATCAGCCCTATAGTCAATTTAATGGCCAACATTTCACATACATGATCAGGAAAATATTGAAATAAATGAATAATTCAACAAATCAAACAGTGAATCTCAAAGGAAAAATTTACTTCCACCCATTAAGATAAATATAATAAAAAAGCCTAAGGAAAAAGAAAACTACTTCCAAAATACAAAATCTTTTCTTCTGATTTTCTATTTTCTTAGTTACTTCAAAAAGGGTTTAAACTCTTTATAACCACCTCCAGACCTTAATATAAAATATATTGTAATGAAGAAATTAAACTATAAAGTGGACTTTATATTAAAGACCGGAGGTAGTCCTACACAGATAACTTCATTTTATCTTTTCCACTTGAACTAGCCCCAAATGGATGCTTGCTTCTGTTACATTTTAGTTTAAACCAAAATGTAAAGACAAAACTATGAGCAATTGTGCATAACATAATTACACTTGACCTTGAATGAGGGAAAAGTTGTTTGAGTTGGATTTAAAAGAAAAAAAAACATGCGAAGTGCGGTTAAAAATTTTTAGTTAATTTTTTTTAACCTTTTTATTTTACATATTCTTTTTATTAAAATTTTTTAACCCCATTTTTTCAATATTTTTAAATGCAACATATAAAGATTTTTCCTCCCGTCCCCTTCCCAAATCCCTCGTAGCAAACAAACCCTAAAGCTCCTAAAATCGGCCATGGAGGCATGGATTAATTCACAAGCTACTTTGGAAAGTGAAAGGACAACAAGCCTAGCTAATAATATAACAACACAGGAAGGGTACAGCATGCCACGTAGGAATCGCCGGGGACTATTATTGGCCAAGCAATCTTGAACATGGCCTCACAACCTTCCATTCACAACCTATGAATGGGTTCTTACCTAGCTTGAAAATATATGATCAACCTCTCAAACTTCTTCAACCTTTGAACCAAAAGTTGCCACAGCAGCACCCACTGATAGAAATATCTTGTCTTCACCAATTACATCAACTAACTTTGATGCATAGAGCTTCTCCATTACAATTGTCCCAGGATTTGCCAAAAGAAGCTGTGAGTGAGAAAGACAACTAGATCAATGATATAGAGTAATCCACAAGAATTTTACAGAGAACATTTTGTAGTAAAAAGCGTTACTCAATACACATGGCTCCTATCAAATAAGATATGTGGAAGGATAGATGTATACAGCCTTATTCGTACAAAGTGGATTTAAACCCGTAACCTCTAGGTCAGATGGCTACAACATTATCGTTGCTCCGAGTCCAAGGCTCACCCTCAAGAATATTTTGTAATAATGATGCAAAAATAATGTTGAATCATGTGATTATGTATTATTACCTGAACCCCTAAAATCAAAGCTCTTAAATTTTTGTAGTTTGCATTTGGTCTAATACCAATTCCAGAACTAATTCATCCTAAAATTCAAGCTCTTAATTTTTTTCCCCCCAAAAAGCCTAGAAATAGTGTTATGCTAATCTCTAGAAGCGTATAGGATCATTATAGATGAGGCTATCTGCGAAAAAGGGATTCATTTGGCTCTGGATTTGGACATACTACGGGACTAACAAGTGTGTGTGCGTTCCACCAAAAAACAAGTGTGTACACTCACATTAAAACACCTGAACACAGTATTACCTTCTCCTGAAGTTACACAGAAAATTTTGTAGAAACGATGGAGAAATGTTTAATTATGTGATTATGTGTATTACCTGGACCCCTCTTTTCTGAAGGCTCTTGTATAAATCTTCAAAGGCATGGATGCCACTAGTATCTATATCAGTAACAGCTGCAGCAATACAGTTGCATATGAATAATAACGTTTTGTAGATTAACAATCAATATCAAAATCAAATCATCTAACAGGAAGCCTTACGTGACATTTCAACAATTAGATACTCTATTGTGGGAAAACTACTTTCTCTCCCGTGCTCATCTTCATCTTGCAGCCATCTCAGAATTCTGCAAATTTTGATTGGAACGTAGACATCAGGTCAGTATAATCTTGGAAGGTCTCGAAAATCAGATTATACCTGTACACATTGAGTGAAATCTTGGATTTCTTAAGGTCTCCCTCCTCATATTTATTAGTCATAACTGGAAGAAACTGACTGCTCAATACATTTTTAAGTTATGTAGAAAGCTATTTTTCCCTTTTCTTTTGTAGAATTAAGGTTTGCACATTGAACCTGAGAAATCATACAGTTAAAAACCTTAACTATTAAACCACACCTAGTGGCTTACAGATTACTCATTTCTCCAGGATGACACACATTATATTGGATTAGAAGTGAAATGAATCACCTGTCCTTGATATAGTTGGAGTTTGAGAAGTAGATTGCAGAGTCAACTCTAATAATCAGCATTCGGGGAATCTGTGTAGCATTTGGATATTGAAAGATGTTCCTGTACACCTTGGTCCCTGGAAGCTTCCCAAGTACCACAGTCCTTGGCCTTGTCACTTGTAAAAGGATTTTGGCAAATGATATGGCCACCTGCAAAACATGATGAGTTTATAAAATGCTTGACAGATATTAAAACGCCGTAATAATTTAATACTTTTTTTTTTCTCTTGATTTCTTTTTTACCGCGATAAGAAGGCCAATCTCTACATTTTTGAAAATCACACCAAAGAAGGCTCCCATGCAGGCTAGAAAATCAAATTTGTCAATCTTCCAAAGCAGAACGATTGCATCAACGTCAATAAGGCCTATCACAGCAGCTATTATAATAGAAGCAAGCGCTGCATTTGGGGTGTACTTAAATAGTGGTGTAATGAACACCAAGGTTAATAACACGACGATGGACATAAAAATATTTGATACAGCAGTTTGACAACCGGCCATATAGTTAACTGCTGAGCGTGAAAAGGATCCTGCATAAAAAATAGGAATGCTATCAAGATCTATTCAATTGTAGGAAGGTCTCCTTCATAGGAGAGGCTCGAACACTGTATTAGATAATATAGAGTTTTTGCTTTTTAGCTTTTCTCTTTTGCACCTGTAGCTACATAGGCAGATGTCAGTGAACCAATAATATTCATTGTCCCCATTGCCACCATTTCTTTGTTACCATCCAACGGATAGTCTTTCATAGCAGCAAATGTTCTCCCAATTGCTACCGCTTCCTACAATCCAACAAAGTTGGTATCAAATATGTTAGAGCAAGTCCTCTCTAAGGCTAGGAATCACTAATCATTTGTAGAATTAGCATACCGTGAGAGCAATCAAACCAGCTACCACACCAATTCGAATACCAGGACCAAGATATTTTCCACTGAAAAAAATTTCACTAGCAGATGATGGATTCACTCCCTTTTCTATGTGTGTCACCTGAAATAGCACATTTTGAGCTATAAAGTTCATGACATTTTTCTAAACATCATGGCAAAGTCAATTTGATGTTACTCACAATTGCAACACCTTTCTTGTCAGCACGGGTAATGTAGACAAAAAAGGTGGAAATTATAACAGACACCAAAGGAGCAAGTGCAGACACCCAAAAGAGTTTCTTTTTCTTTTTAGCCTGTCCATTAAAAAATAACAGTTTAGAAAATTGTAATGGAAGAATTTATGTAAAGGGTAATCAGTGGCATGCTTACCAGATACTTAGTTGCAAGGAGGAAAGCCAATAATGCTAATCCAATGACTATTGTCTGCCAGTTCCACTGTAAGAATAAAAAATTTAAAAATACAATGCTGGTTAGCTTTTAGTCATCTTTTCCTCGTATACCCAGAGAAAGAAAAAGCAGAACTTTATTAGGTACCCCATGGTGCACGTTTGTCCAAACAGAGCGCATGACAGAAATTATATCAGTCTTCGTGGTGAAGTGTTTTATGCCAAGCAATCCTTTGAGCTGTTGCAAGGCTATAGTAATAGCAGCTCCGGCCATGAATCCCACAATGGCAGCGTGAGACAAGAAGTCAATCAGGAAACCAAGCCTGCGAAGTTGTCATAGATTAGAGTTGATATAGAAGTCAACAGAAACAGCCTAGGCTTTTAAATTGGAGTGTTTCTTGAAATAGTACCAAGTTTCCATCACCATGTCCTCAACACCCAAAAAGAAGAAAAAGAAACAAAGGACTTGTATGAGTGGGCATGACCAGGATATTAATATTCTGAACCTTTATCTAAAAGTTTAAACTTCAGAATTCAAGTAGTGGTTTTTTTAACTAGAACCCATACAGACAAACTGATCAAGAAAAAAGAATGTATCTGGGTCATATAACGTGCTGAGGGTGTACCTGAGAACTCCAAGTGCCATTTGAGTGATTCCTGCGAAAAAGGTGGCGGTAAATGCAAGACGAAGATAGTCATGACTTTTGTAGTCACTAATCTCATCTGTCAGCATAGTTCCAAGCAAAAGAGATACCACAGCCACAGGTCCTATGGCTATATCTCTTGAGCTTCCCATGAAAGCATAGACAAGAGGAGCCACAAAGCTGGTGTCTGCAAATATTGATTGAAAGTTAATCACATTGGACCACAAAGCTGGGATGTCTGCATGAAGAACTAAAATGCTACTCCTCCAGTCTTAAATGCAGAACCTAGTTTGTAGTCCGGATGTCATATTAAAAAATAAATCAAAATACTTACACAGTCCGTACTGTGGCTTCAAATTTGCAAGCTTTGCATATGCAATATCCTGTGTTGCATTCTTATGTGAGTCATGATCCAAAAACACATTCATGCCAGTGTATTAATAACATCTTAAAGGAGCAATACTTACCTGAGGAATACAGAGACTTGCAATGGTGAGTCCGGCAAGGAGATCCCCTTTAAATTTACTAAGATTATAACCTCTTCCCCATTCAAGAATTGGCAAAACTGCTTGTAGGCCAAGAACCAACTTTCTGGATGCAGTTTGGTCCTTAAAGTGTCTTAAGGGCTTGTCTGCAAAGAAAGTTTCCATGACAGATTCTTTGATCTCTTTGAGAAGATTTTGCTTAGGAGGAGCTCCCACCTTGTGAACAGTCCTGTCATGTCGACGAGAAGAATGCCCACTTCTGATTTCCTCTGTGACCCTTTCCACAACCTCATCACTAACACGGTGACTCATTGAGGCCAGAGACTAGCAACAACCTGCAAATCACAAAGTTATGAAGAGAAGTAGCATGCCATTAGTAGAGATATATGATAAGCAGTCAACTTCTACAAAAAGCTTTAATTGTAGTCAAGTTTTGTCAGGTGAAGTTTAGCTTGGGTTCTTAAAGGCATCATGTAAGTACCTCAACCTCAATTAGACAAGAATATACCGAAATAAATTAAATGAATCAAAAGACCCTGTAAAAGTACCAGATGATGAACAGTAGAGAGCGCAACAAATTTAAATTTTAGTGTACAAGGTTCTTGCTCATTATATAGAAACAGGGATGCGTTGACTTGGTCTTGGAAGTTCAGCCTCTACGTAGTTGGATATGCAAGTGTCAATCTTATATAAAAAAAAATGAATCAGTATCATTGTATTTATCAACAATTGGGAATATATATAATGAAGTTAGAATAGGCAAATCATTTTTTTAATATCCAGCGTATTGCAAAAGTCAGAAACCAAGTAACCAAGTTGGTTGGTTGGTTGGTCATACATTAAGGCTTCAACGGGTGCGCGAGCGAGCGGGAGAGGGACATAGGGAGATAGAGAAGATGAAAGTGAATACCTTAAGAAAATTCACTGACCAAAAGGGGGGAAAAAAAGATGAATTTCGCTTTGGATTTTCCCAGTAACTCAAGTTCTAATCAAACGAAAAACAGTTGACTTTAAAACACCAGACAAATTAACAAATGTTCTTCCTTCAATCTTTTGAGACTCTCCTCGGTTACAGTACAGATTAGAATCTTGAGTCTGAAAAGAATTCAAGACAAATAACATCATGCATCATCCAAAGGTTGACAATCACAGTCTGACGCAAAAACCATCGATGACTTTTGTATTAACAGCACCAACTGGGATTAAATTAACATAGAACCAGCGAGCATGTTCACACAGAAAATAATAATTAAAAAATGATAGTAATAATTCTTGAACGAAACAGCAAAATGAACAGTAAGTCAGTGCTGTTTAATATACGAAAACAGAAGAGAAGTTGTATTACGCAACGCAAGAGCTTTTAGATTTTAGTTTGCATTGGGGTTTAATTGATTATACAACAAACTAATAAAACCAAAAATGGAAGAGTACAGATAGAGTACAGAACAGAGGGGTAGGGAATACCAATATCAATACGAAAGGGGACTGTCATTCCATCCAAGTTCAGTCAGAATAATACGAATGCCAATACGAATGGGGACAGTGATTCCATCCAAGTTCATCAGAACCGAAAGCGTTGAATTCTCCAAATCCTTAAATTTAGAATGTTCATAAAAACGCGCCAACTAATTGAATTAGAATACACATTGTTTGAACTGCAATCCATACTCTTTAGTACATGCGGGTCAAGTGGCGCTTCCTCATGACCTCGTTTGTGAGTGTGGATGGGGGAGAAAGTTGAAATTTGGGAGTTTTTATTATTTTATTTGGGATATCATAATTTTCATTCTATTATTTTTTAAAAAAAATTCAGTCTATTAAATAATTGATCAATTTGGTTTGTACATAGTTGACATATTGCGATTTGCTGGCGATTGGAAGAGTACGAAATTGAATTAAAATTAACCACAAGTGCAATATATAATAAAAAAATTATAAGAATTTGTACTCAAGTTGATAACAATTACGTGGATAAAAAGTACACTTGATCCTAAGGGTTTGTTTGGTACCATGGATTTGATAGGGAGGAAAAGGAAAAGGAGAGAAGGTTTTATGTGTTGAATTTAAAAAGACCAGAGAAATAAAGTTAAAATTTTTTAAATTAATTTTTCATACTTTGATATTTTACGTCTTTTCTTTATTAAAATTTTATAACATTATTTTTTCAACTTTTATATATTCAATTTAAAAAAATTTTAATTCCCTACTTCCCCTCATACCAAACGGCCCTCAAATGTAATAATTACTAAACAAGGATTTGAATTGGTTCTAGGCATGAGACTTTAACACACTGTACCTGCTACTACTTGTACTTTATTTTGTTCTAAACGCGAGAGTTAATAAGGATATTCTTTGACTCTAAATATAGTATCTCAATCTAATTTATTTATCAAATTTAATTATATTTTCCCCTAAACTCTCTTATTCACTATTATTTTTATAAATAACTAACTTAATTAATTTTTTTAATATTCATAAATTAGATATTTAGTTCCTATATTTATTTATATACGAATTGAGTAAGTTTCCCCCTAAACTCTCCCTATTAAAATTGCACATATGAAGAACATTTTCTATTAACAAGAGTTGTTTTTCATGAAAATAGTTAGAAGAAATAATACCTCATGGAAATCAACATGTTTTTTAAAAATAACCAACTTAACTAATTTTTTAATCTATGTAAATTAGTTGTCAATCTCATATATTTAACACCTAAAGGAGCATATGTGATATATGCATATAAAAGGTTCCAATTGTAATCACTCAAAAAGTTTCACAATAAGTGAGCAGTTTGTAATGACAAATTCCGGTAAAGGAAGTGACCGTGGGTACATGCTCTACTAATTTGTTATTAATACTTTTTTATAATTACATTGCTTGGGATGAATTCTCCGTTTTTTTCCTTTTGCCCTGATAAGCACATAAATCATATCTAATTAACAAGCATGATTGATCTGTACAACTTACGTTGACTTGAAGAAAACATATTTTTAAAAAATCTAAGTTACACTAATTTATATATTATGACCAATAATTGGATCTTAGTTCTGACTTCTCTCATATTAATACTTAAAAAAAAAATTAAATAAGAATATAGGATGTTGATTCTTAAATAATTGCCAACAGAATATTAAATCAAACATACAACCTATATTAATTCATGTTAATTTGAATTTAAAAATTCATTTTCCCATAATACACCATTTAGTATTATAGTTCAAAAATGGAAGTCCTATTAAATTAAAATGAATTTAAAAATTCATTTTCCCATAATACATGTTTGCCTTGTCATGTAGATCTTCCACTTTTTTTCATTCTTCGTGAGAAATTTTTCTTCCGTGTGAGGGTGTGTTACCGGGCAAGTTGATTTTTTTTTTCCCCGTTTATATTGATTTGTAATAACCTTCACAGCACAGAATTATTTTAAAAAAATAATTCAATATATAAATTACATTTCATTAATTTGAGTAAGTGTCTTCTTTTTTTTTTTTTTGGAGAATTCCTGAAAAAGAACTTAGAATTTGGGAAATGACAGATGAGTTTTTTACCAAGAGTTGATTAGAAAATATCAAAATATAATAAGGAATTCCTAACTTTTTTCTTGGAAAATGAATGATTTGTCATTTCCCAATTTTTAGGTTCTTTTTTAGGGATTCTCCCTTTTTTTTTATTTGCCAATTGAGTAAGTGTCATATATTCATCCTTGTACAATCATTAAATTCGAGTTTTATCAAAATCAATTAAAAAAATTATATCTATATTATTATTACATGAAAGAATAAAACAAAATAAACAAACATAAATATAGAAAATGACAACAGTATAGACAATGCAATAAAACTTGACATATATTATTAACACTTGTAAAATAATATTCTCGTTAATGTGATTTTCATGATGACACAATTAAATATTACGTTAAGAAACCATATATATTTATGTTCATTTTTTAACTATTGATGATATCAACCTAATAAGATCATGGAAAAAAATCCTAATAAGATGAAAATTAAAAATTATTTAATTTTTATTCAATATATTTTATTATAATTTTTATGCAATTTGTCTGCATCATAGAATATTTTCTTTAAAAAAATAAAGAGAGAGCAATTATTTTGACTTTTGAGACACATATGTGAGAAAATTTAAAATATACAGAAAATTAGAAGTTATAACAATTCAAGTTCAATGATATCCTTTTATATATATATATATATATAAGAATTTTGTTAAATTAATTTAAACGGATAATAAAATTCTCAAGAATGAACCTGGACCACAATTAAGGAACATATGTTGCCCTTTTTTTAATACAGGGAACAATATATATATATATATATATATTTAAAGGGTGGGGGTTAAACTATAATTATCTGTTAGTGAGACTAATGACACAGGCCTTTCTTCAAGAAATTAAATATTAGTATGTCAGCTGAATGCTTTATATATATATATATATATATATATAACCCCTAATCCCATATTGCTAATAAAATAAGCACATAACTTAAAGTGTTTATATTTCATAATTTATTTAATGGTCCCTCTCATCCTTTCTATAAAGACATGTTCAATACCGGTAAAAAAGCCATCTTCACTAATTTTTAAAATTTAAGAACATTAGTTAAAGCTAGTATTTTTAACTAAGTGATCAACATAGAAATAAGAAGTATTATATCGTTTTTTTTAACTGACAAAAATAAGCTAAAGCATGCAGAGGGAATACCAGAATAATATTTAATTTTTTTAATGTATAAAACTAACATATATATATATATATATATAATATCAAAATAATATAATAATGCAATTAAAAAATTAATGACCAAAATATTTGATAACTTGTGTTATTCGTAGGTTTATTTAAGAGTTCATGTAGTACAACAACATTTATTTTTGTCTATTGTGAACTACTCTTTGATATCTAAAATACGGAGTAAATTGTTACTTTGTCTAAACAATAACATTCCAATAGAGTTTTCTCATTATACAGGTTTGGCTGAACTCCAATATTGGTGGTGATCGCTACATCAGACTTGTAGTGAATTTAATGGACAATATTTCCCATACATGGTAAGAAAATATTGAAATAAATGAACTATTCAACATATCAAACAGTGAATCTCAAAGGAAAATTTTACTTCCACCCATTAAGATAAATATAATCTAAAAGCTCAGGGAAAGAAAACAACTTACACAAAAACCTTAATATAAGATCCATTTTAATGAAGAAATTGAATTATAAAATGGATTTTATATTAAACATCGTATGTACTCAGTCCTACACAGATAACCTCATCTTATCCTTACCACCTGAACTAGTCAACTAGCCCTAGATGGATACCTGCTTATGTTACAGTTTAGTTTAAACTAAAATATAAAGACAAAAATATGAGCATAACATTTAATTTACAATTGACCTTGAACGAAGGAATTTTTTTTTTTTGAGTTGAATATAAAAAAAAAATATGAGAGAAGTGTGGTTAAAAGTTTTTAGTTTTTTTTTTTAAATTTTTTATCTTATATCTTCTCTTTATTAAAATTTTATGACCCCACTTTTTAATTTTTTTTTTAAAATTCAACTCAAAAACTTTCCCTCCTTCTCCAAATCTCTCGCATATGAAAAATACTTGATGCTATTGAATACACCTGAACCCTTTTATCTATTAATTAATGTAAACTACTCTTTGATATCTAAAATTAATTGATACTTTGCCTGAACAACAACATTCCAATAACAACACCATAGAATTTTGTCATTATAATGGTTTGGCTGAACTAATGTTGATGGTGATTTCTTCATGAGCCCTAAAGTGAATTTAACGGCCAGATATTGCACATACATGGTCAGGGAAAAAAAATTCAATGATATAAATGAATATTATAACAAATCAAACAGTAAGTCTTGAAGAAAGAATTTACTTCCACCGATTAGGAACAATATAAGCTATAAGCCCAAGAAAAAGAACACAACCTCCCAAAAACTTTTCTTCTAGTATTTATCTTTTCAGTTACATGCATCAAAAAGGGGTTTACACTCTTTATTACTACACAAATAACCTCATCTTATCGTTAACCCTTGAACTAGCCCCAGCTGGTTGCTTGCTTCTGTTACATTTTAGATTAAACTTAAACTAAAATGTAAAGACAAACTATGAACAGAACATATTTACACTTGACCTTGTATTTCATGATCTTCCCTTATAAGCTCCTTGAATCGACCATGGACTAATTCAGAAACTACTTTGGAAAGTGAAAGGACAACAAGCCTACCTAGCTAATAATATAACAACACAGGCAGGCTGCAGCATGCCACGTAGGAATCGCCGGGGACTATTATTGGCCAAGCAATCTTGAAACTTGGCCTCACAACCTTCCATTCACAATCTATGAATGGGTTCTTACTTCTTAGCTTGAAAATATATGATCAACCTCTCAAACTTCTTCAACCTTTGAACCAAAAGTTGCAATGGCATCACCTACTGATAGAAATATCTTGTCTTCCCCAATTACATCAACTAACTTGGATGCATAGAGTTTCTCCATCACAATTGGCCCAGGATTGGCCAAAAGAAGCTGTGAATGAGAAAAACAAATAGATCAATGATATAGAGTAATCCACAAGAATTTTACCGAGAACATTTTGTAGTAAAAATCGCAGCTCAGTGTACAAGAATCCCATCAAATAGGATTTAGAGAGGAATAGATATATGCAGCCTTACCTCCGCAAACAGAGAAGCTGTTTTGTTTCCAAGATTTGAACCTATTAAGCAACATTATTGTTGCTTTGTGGCTCACCCTCAAGAATATTTTGTAGTAATGATGCAAAAATAATGTTGAATCATGTGATTATGAATTATTTACCTGGACCCCTCTTTTCTGAAGGCTCCTGTGTAAATCTTCAAAGGCATGGATGCCACTAGTGTCAATGTCAGTAACAGCTGCAGAAGTATAGTCCCATGACTAAGAATGTTTTGTAGATTAAAAATAATCAATATCAAGCTTAAATAATCTAAATGAAAATCCTTACGTGACATTTCAACAATCAGATATTCTACTGTGGGAAAACTAGTTTCTTTCCTTTGTTCATCTTCATCTTGCAGCCATCTCATAATTCTGCAAATTGTCATTGGATCATATCCATAAGGCAAGCATGACATTGGAGGGTCTAGAAAGGTTATATACATAGTACAACCTCTGATTCTTAATATAAAAACTAGATATCTAATTTATAAATATTAAAGAAATTAATTAAATTAGTTATTTGTAACAAATGTGGGTTTTTCTAAGATACCATTTTATCTAATTTGCAAATATTAAAGAAATTAATTTAGTTAGTTATTTGTAATAAATGTGGGTTTTTCTAATATACCATTTTTCTAATCATTTGTATTGTAAATACCCTTGGATGGAAACTATATGCAATCAATAGAGATACTTTATAAAAAAAAAAATTATAAATTTGAAAGATAAGGTAGATTGAGATTTTATATTTAAAACGAATTAAATCCCTTGTCTAACTCTTATATTTAAGACCGCAAGTAGTACATCTGAAGTATAATTATTGGATTTCTTGAGGTTACCCTGCCTATTTATATTGCTAGTAATTAATCTTTTGAAACCTACAGCTTATAGTTCCTATATCTGCATCATTATGACTAGATACGCTTTAAAATTATGTAAAACTATAATTTTTCTCTGTTTTTTGAAATGAATCATGGGCTTTGAACCTAAGACTTCATATAGTTAAAACCCTTAACTATTAAAACACACCTAGTGGCTTATAGATTGCTCATTTCCAGGATGACACTCATTATATAGGATTAGAAGTGAAATGAATCACCTGTCCTTGATATAGTTGGAGTTTGAGAAGTAGATTGCAGAGTCAACTCTAATAATCAACATTCGGGGAATCTGTGTAGCATTTGGATATTGAATGATGTTCCTGTACACCTTGGTCCCTGGAAGCTTCCCAAGTACCACAGTCCTTGGCCTTGTCACTTGTAAAAGGATTTTGGCAAATGATATGGCCACCTACAAAACATGATGAGTTTATAAAATGCTTGAGAGATATTAAAACGCCGTAATAATTTAAAATTTTTTTTTTCTCATGATTTCTTTTTTACCGCGATAAGAAGGCCAATCTCTACATTTTTTAAAATCACACCAAAGAAGGCACCCATGCAGGCTAGAAAATCAAATTTGTCAATCTTCCATAGCAGAATGACTGCATCAATGTTAATAAGGCTCATCACAGCAGCTATTATAATAGAAGCAAGCACTGCATTTGGGGTGTACTTAAATAGTGGTGTGATGAACACCAAGGTTAATAACACGACGATCGACATAACGATGTTTGATACTGCAGTTTGACAGCCAGCCATGTAGTTTACTGCTGAGCGCGAAAAGGATCCTGCATAAACAATATAAATGCTATATCAAGATCTATTCAAATAATAGGAAAGTCTCTTTCACAAGAGAGGCTAAAACAATATTCTCCCTCCAATCCTTAATAGAAGATCTATTTATGTAATTTGATTAGATTAAGGAAGTTAATTATATTTGTTAATATAATATGTATTTTTTAAAATATCCTAGTCATCTTCCATAATTTTTCCCTTCCTCTCCTCCTTGATTCTTGTTGAGGGAGGATCAATAGGGGTAAATTAGGAAAAGATTGATAAATATAAAAAATGGGTGTTATGTTTAGGATCAAGATCAACTCTCTCATTCTAGTATCAGGTGATGGTACCAGTAATCAAACTTAGAACCTCTATAACCTGGAAACTCAAGACATGTGAACAGCCATGAAGACTATAATTACTGGTGACTAAGATCAATCTCTAAATATGTCCTATATTAAGGACAGGAGAGAGTATACGTATTAGATAATATAGACATTTCTTGCTCTTTGGTTTTTCTCTTTTGCACCTGTAGCTACATAGGCAGATGTCAGTGAACCAATAATATTCATTGTTCCCATTGCCACCATTTCTTTGTTACCATCCAATGGATAATCTTTCATAGCAGCAAATGTCCTTCCAATTGCTACAGCTTCCTACAATTCAACAAAGTTGGAATCAGATATGAAAGAGAAAGACCTGTCCGGGCTAGGAATCACTAGTCATGTGAAGAATTAGCGTACCGTGAGCGCAATCAAACCTGCAATCACACCTATCCGAATACCGGGGCCAAGATATTTTCCACTGAAAAAAATTTCACTAGCAGATGATGGATTCACTCCCTTTTTTATGTGTGTCACCTGAAATAGCATATTTATTTTCAGCTCTAAAGTTCATGACCTTTTTTATGCTATGATAGAAAAGTCAAGTTGATGCTACTTACAATTGCAACACCTTTTTTGTCAGCACGAGTAATGTAGACAAAAAAGGTGGCAAGTATAACAGAAACCAAAGGAGCAAGAGCAGACACCCAAAACAGTTTCTTCTTCTTTTTAGCCTGTAAATTACAAAATAACAGTTCAAAAACTTGTAATGCAAGAATTTAAGGAAGGTGAAATCAATGGCATGCTTACCAGATACTTAGTTGCAAGGAGGAAAGCCAAGAATGCTAATCCAATGACAATTGTCTGCCAATTCCACTGTAAAAATACAAAGCTTGTCAGCTTAGTTATGTTGTTTTACTTGTATACCCAGAAAACAAAATAAAAACTTTATTTAGTACCCCATGGTGCACGTTAGTCCAAACTGAGCGCATGACAGAAATTATATCAGTCTTCGTGGTGAAGTTTTTTATGCCAAGCAATCCTTTGAGCTGTTGCAAGGCTATAGTAATGGCAGCTCCGGCCATGAATCCGACAATAGCAGCATGAGACAAGAAGTCAATCAGGAATCCAAGCCTGCAAAGTTGTCATGGATTAGTGAATATTTAAGTGCTATGTTGGTTTTGAGGAAGATGGTCCTCCCACATGTCACACGTTCGAATCACCCCACATGTCACGTATCCCACATGAGAAGTTGTCATAGATTACAGTTGTTATAGATGTTAAACAGCCTAGGCTTTTGAATTAAAGTGATTCTTGAAATAGTACCAGAATTTCCATGATCATGTCCTCAACACCCAAAATGGAGAAAAGAAACAAAGGGCTTGTGTGGGTGGATATGACAACAACAACAAAGCTTTATCCCACTAGTTGGGATCAGCTACATAAATCACACGACATCATTGAGCTCAATCAAAAACTAAGTCTTTGAATAAATTGTTAACTAAAAAATTTCACTCAATAACCTCATTGAGTGAGCATGAAGAGGTTATTAATATTCTGAATCTTCATCTAAAAGTTCAAACTTTACAATTGAAGTAATTTTTTTTTTTTAAACCAGAATTCACGCAGATCAAGAGAGAAGATCATGTATTTGGGTCATATACTGTGCCAATGGTATACCTGAGAACCCCAAGTGCCATTTGAGTGACTCCTGCGAAAAAGGTGGCAGTAAAAGCAAGACGAAGATAGTCATGACTTTTGTAGTCACTAATCTCATCTGTCAACATAGTTCCAAGCAAAAGGGATACCACAGCCACAGGTCCTATGGCTATATCTCTTGAACTTCCCATGAAAGCATAGACAAGAGGAGCCACGAAGCTGGTATCTGCACATAATTGATACAAAGTTAATCACATAGAGCCACGAGGCTAATATGTCTACCGGATGAACTCAACTAAAGAGAAAAAGGGTTGGCCGGTTCACAAAGCCAATTGAGATTTCGGGAGAGTAAGATGTATGCAACGTTATCCCGTAAGAGGAGAGGCCCCCAGGTGGGGTTTGTGAAGGGTTAGATGTATACAACCTTACCCCAACAAGGGGAGAGGTTATTTCTAGGATTTAAACTCATGATCTTTTGATCACATACCAGCTACTTTTATTGTTGCTCCAAGAATTTGATCACAAAGCTTCCACCAGGTGAGGAGAGCTTGTTTCAAGGATTTAAACCTGTGATATCTTGATCACATGGTAGCAACATTTACCGTTGCTCCAAGGATTTGATCACAAAGCTACCACTAGGTCTGGGGAGGATAAGATGTATGCAGGTTTACCCCACAATGGGAAAAACTGTTTCCAAGATTTAAAACAGTGACTTTTTCCAAGGCTCACCCTCTCTTGCTGAACTCAAATATTATTAAAAAGATCAAAATACTTACACAGTCCATACTGTGGTTGCAAATTTGCAAGCTTTGCATATGCAATGTCCTGCATTCCATTCTTGTGTGAGTCATGATCCAGAACAAAACGTGCACGCCAGTGTATTAATAAAATCCAAAGGAGGACTACTTACGTACCTGAGGAATACAGAGACTTGCAATGGTAAGTCCAGCAACGAGATCTCCTTTAAATTTAGTAAGATTATAACTTCTTCCCCAATCAAGAATTGGGAAAACTGCTTGTAGGCCCAGAACAAACTTTCTGGATGCAGGTTGGTCCTTAAAGTGGTCTAAGGGCTTATCTGCAAAGAAAGTTTCCATCACAGATTCTTTGACCTCTTTGAGAAGATTTTGCTTAGGAGGAGCTCCCACCTTGTGAATCGTCCCGTCATGTCGACCAGAAGAATGCACACTTCTGGCTTCCTCTGTGATCCTTTCCACATCCTCGTCGGTAACTCGGTGACTCATTGAGTCAAAAAACAACCTGCAAATCACAAAATTATGAAGAGAAGTAACTTGCTGTTAGTAGAGATCTATGATTCTAAAAAGCTTTAATTTGGAGTCAAGTTTTGTAACTTGAAATTTGGCTCTAGTTTCATGAAGGAATCATTTAAGGACCTGAATAGAGATCAGTTTAGTGAAATGAATGAATCAAAAGTCGTAGTAAAAGTACCAGATGATGAACAGTAAAGTACCCAATGAACATGCCCTGTATACGGCAAAAAGTTCTTCTTGGCTAATTCATTATATAGAGGCAAGGATCGAATGTGATGGGCTTTGTTCAGTTCATACGTGGTTTGACATGCAATTTGATAATTAATCTTATAAAATAAATCACCATTATCATTCTATTCTAATTATCTATAATTAGGAAAAAAATGACGTTCCTTTGAATAGACAAATCAATCTTTTAATGGCTTGCGTATTGCAAAAGTCAAAAAACCAGGTTGGTTGGCCATACATGAAGACGGGGAAAATATGAAGATTCGCAGACCAACGATGGCGCCATATGGAAGAGGATAGTCACATAATCTATTTTCTCATTTTTCTTTTCATTTCTCAAAATCTTATTTTCACTTTTAGATTAAAAAAATGGACTGTTCAGATTTAATATTTTATAAAAATCATTATTATAATATTTTATAATTTATTTATTTTAATTGTGTTGGTATTAAAGTCATAAATTGCTTTGATAATATTTTAACAGTTTAAATTTATTTATTTATGTTCTAAAAAAATATTTTTATAAAATATCAAATATAAACCCTCCAAATTTTCAATATGATGGTAGATATAAGATTCTTAGAAGAAAATGAGAAAGAAAAAGAGAGTGAGAGAGAGAGAACTCAAATCTATGGACATGGGATGGGATGAGCAATATTTAGAGTTTAATCTAGATATAGTTATCCATTATAATATTAAATAAGGATATTCATCTATTAAATTATAATTTTTTAGATTTATTATCTTAATATTTATAGTATCTCAATAAAATAGGATATCTAAATTATCTTATAATTACGTTTGTTATCTTAAGATATTTATTTAGATTTGAATTTGAATTTAGATTATTATTATTATTATTATTATTTTGAGGCTCTATGCCTCTATACATAGGGCCTGTTTTCAGTTGTATCGAGTTTACATTGATCGATTAAATAAAGAGTTCATTTTCACCTCTTTTTCTCCTCCCCTTTTCTCTTGTTCTCCTCTCTCTTCCCCTTTTGCCGCCAAGAGAATAGTGTTTTTGACAGAATTCTAAACGCGCAAAACAGCTTAGTTTTTTATTTAGAAAAATGTTTTTTTTTTCTCAGGCTAGCAAGTGTTATTCCCAATGAGCTAGATTTGTCGGGCTCAGCTTCTCTTCCATGAAGTTTCCGTCCCTTGCACCGCAATTACGACATGCGTTTGAAGAAATGGCGAAACGCAAATGTGGTGTGCGTGGCCTCTAAAATGAAATGATATTAAATGGCCCACAAAATTTTAACAGCACAGTGGCATATTTATCCAAAACAAAGAAACGTTATTTATAAATAATTAAACACTATTGTTTTTCATACTAAAATTATTCTATCAAATATAAAACACCTTCTTAAAAAATTATTACTCCTTCTGGTCCTAGATATAGATAGAGTTGCCTATTTTGGAGATATTAAAAAAACTAATTAAATTAATTTAAAATATTTATATTTATCATTTTTTCTCCAAACTATTTTGCCTAACTTATAAACTGATATATAATCTAAAGATACACAACATATAATATGGGTTAAATAACTTATTTAGCTTTTTTTAATCTTTTAAAAAAAAGTTAACCATGTCTTATATTTAAGACTAGAGGGATTACTTCTTTGTTATATATATATAACAAAAAATATTATTCTTTCTTCCTTATAAATAGAACCAAAGAAGTAATCCCTCTAGTCCTAAATATAAGACATGGTTAACTTTTTTTTAAGAGATTAAAAAAGCTAAATAAGTTACTTAACCCATATCATATGTTATGTATTCTTAGATTATATATCAGTTTATAAGTTAGGCAAAATAGTTTCGAGAAAAAATGACAAATATAAATATTTTAAAGTAATTTAATTAGTTTTCTTAATATCTCCAAAATAGGCAACTCTATCTTATATCTAGGACCAGAAGGAGTAATAATTTTTTAAGAAGGTGTTTTATATTTGATAGAATAATTTTAGTATGAAAAACAATAGTGTTTAATTATTTGTAAACAACGTTTCTTTATTTTGGATAAATATGCCACTGTGCTATTAAAATTTTGTGGGCCATAAAATTTTGTTTCATTTTAGAGGCCACACACATCACAATTGCGTTTCACTATTTCTTCAAACGCATGTCGTGTACCCGCAATGGAGGTGCAAAGGACGGCAAATTCATGGGAGAGAAGCTGAGCCCAGATTTGTCTGCTTCCAAATTGAAGGTTTCCTTCTTTTGGCCCTTGGTGCAGAGAAAAGTGGCAAAACAAACAACGAACGAGACAAAAAATTATAGGGAGAACCAAAAGAAAAAGGAAGAATTTTACTTTGGTTTTTCCAAGTAATTCAAGTTCACACGAAAAAAGAGATTTAAATTATGACATTTTAGCCTCTTTCAAAGTGACGTAGTGGAAATGATTGATTATTACATGATATTCCATGTATCATTATATGAGCAAAGTAAAATTAATTCATGATCAAGAGGAAACAGCGAAATGATCAACAGCAATGTAACGTATAACACATGGGAAACAGAAGTCAACATATTACTATAATAATCGTAATCATACCAAAAGCCTTTTTTATGTTATGTAAACAATATAATAAACATAATAGTAATACTGCCTTCCCCAAAAGTTTCTATATATATATATATATATATATTAGTTTGTTGCTGGCCTTGGTGTTTGACTGATTAATAAATTAAACTAAACATTTTTAAAAGAGTAAGGAGACGTATTTGATAGGCCTACGAGTACGAATACGAATGGGACCGTGATTCCGTCCGAGTTCATCAAATCTGAAACCATTTTGAGTTTTCGTGATAAGGTGATAAAAATAGAATATGCATATATATATATATATATATATAGACACACACATACAGACATGCACGCATGCTCCATCTGAATAATCAATTATTTTATTTTAAAAATACTTGTTTATCAATTTTCAACGAAGGATATATACATAGAGCGTGTATATGATTGCTAAATTACACCGTTTAATACTAATTACTCATTGTGGAAGGTGATTCTGCTAGTGTAATCCAAAAATTAATTGCAAATTGCACTGAGGAGATGTGGGGAAGGGGGTAGGTGATATGCTTTCCCTACTACCCCTTGATTTTAGGACATTTTCAAATGTATTTTTTATTATTCTTTAGATCATTAGATTTTACACTAAATGGGCAACGTTTTGATATCTTATGGGTAAAAATGGAGTTGTTTTCAAAAAAAATACACACTTTTGAACTCTTGAATCTTTGAAAACTTGTAAAAAGTTAAAAACAATTCCATTTTTTCCCCATATGATATCAAAATGTTACTTATTTCGTGTAGAATCTAATGATTCAAAAAACTATGAAAAATATATTTGGGAAGACTCCAAAATCAAGGGGAAGCAAGGAAAGTATATCTCCCACCCCTGCCCAGAGACGTGAGTCTCATAGTAGGATATATTATGCCCGTGGTAGAGGAGAAGTAAGTTCATTTTGTCCATACTTATATAGGGAAGGTCATTTTGTTGCTGACTGGTTAGCTAACTTTAATTTAAGTTATGATCTGAGTTTGATGTTCCTCGTGAAGGATTGACAGATCAAATCATTGTACAGGGACACTGTGGGAGTTGCTTTTCCACGTTACTTTGTCTAATAACATGAGTATGGGCTAATGCCTTAGTTTTTACCCAAAAACAAAATATAAGGGAAATAAAACCCAAAATATATATTTTGGGAGAATATCGTTTAAGTCCCAACCGAAAGAAATAACATATTAACAAGTCTCATAATTTGTCAATGGTAACTCTTCACTTGTTAAAGAGGACTTTTCTGATATTATATCTATTGGTTGGAACCTAAATGATATTCTCCTGAATATTTTCTAAATAATGTTGATTACGTAAATAATTTTTGTTGGGTTAACTTAACCTCAGTCTTAAATGTGTACCATAAATAACTTATTCATATATTAAATAAATTAGTTAATTTAGTTATTTTTAAATACACACGTGTGTATTAATTTTTTTTTTTTTTTACAATATCCTTCTCGTTAATTATTTATATTGAAAATTTCCTATTGATTACACACATTAGTAAGTATAAATAATTGGGATGATTTTAAAAGATAATAAAGCTGAGAAATAAAAGACATTACGGTTTTATATTTAATATCAAAATGATGAGAAGCACTCCATCTATTCTCATCGTATGTGGGTGTATAAAAGCAAATATTAATTAAGGGTTCTTGTTCTTAGAAAAAGCTACTCTATATAAGGTGCCATCAGCACAAATTTCCAATTCTATTCCTAGTTCAAAACATTTAGTTAACAAGAGGTAAAAAAAGTCTTCTTACAATGAAAAATAACTATATATATATATATATAATCATTTAAAAAATATAACTAAGAAGAACAGCTAAATTTAATAAATTTTTTAATAAACATGAGGAAGTTATATATATATATATATAACATGAAACTGGAACGAAAAAGATAAATTTTAAGAGTTTTTCCTAATTTTGGTAAAAGCACATAAAAGTTTAAAGTAAGAAATTTAAATATCGATATGTGCTTGTTACATTTTAATCTGTGGCGTTCTTTTTATAGATGAGACCTGTAATTAGTAAATTAAATTTCTTACCTGAAACTTCCCTACATCCCCCCCCCCACCCCCACAAAAAAAAGAAAAAAATTACCAACCATTTGGTATTCTTTTTATACTTCTTGTATCTAATTTACTGCTAAAAAAATCTTTCAAAATTTTAATTTAAATGTATAAATCATTTATATTAATTTTTAGTTGGTGCTATTATATTTATATTAGATTAACTTTTGGAGAATAGCTTCTGGAGATAAAGTGAAAAGTAGATTTTAGAGAATAGTTTCTGAAAAGGAAAAAGATTTGACTTCTTCAAAACTATGGTTAATCATGGTTTCAGGAAAAAAAAGTGTATTTTTTATGTTACCCAAACACACACTTGTATAGAAACTGAAAAACCGTTTTTAGGAGAGCTACATCATCAGCTTAAAAATTTGGCTACCCTCAAATCTAACTTGCAGATAGTGTATTAATAAAAAATAAATTACATGATGTTTAACTTTTAAATCACAAGATTTCATATGTCTTTTATATTTTATATTGAAATCAATTGATTAAAGTCCTTAAACCAACTTTTATTTGACATTATATATTAATCACACATTAACATCCATGATTGATCTGTATAACTTCCGTTGACTTGTGGCAAATATTAACAAATCTAAGTAACCCGAATTTATTATGACTAATAATTGGAGCTCAGTTTTGTCTACCATATTAATAATGAGAAATTTAATAATAATAATAATAATAATAATAATAATAATAATAATAATAATAATAATAATAATAATAATAATAATAATAATATAAGATACATTGATGCTGATCGTTTGATAACTACCAACAGGATATAATCAAACAAATAGCATATATTAATTTATTTTAAACTAAACAATTAATTTATTATCCCATAATGATGCAGTATTCATTATTTTAATCCAAAATGGAAGACCTAATTATATTAAACCTGACGTATCATTTGTCCAATGTCAAAATATCACATCCAAAAACGTGTTTGCCTTATCATGTTAACCGTCCATATTTTGTTTATTTTGTGAGAAGCTCTTCCTTATTATTATTTGCGTGTGGGAGAGAAAGTTAAATTTTTTATTTTTTTTCTCTTCACCAAAAATTTTGAGGGTTTATGATAACCATGATCACAAATAAAAGAGTATTTCAAAATTTTAATCTAATATATAATAATTTATATTTTATTAATTTTAATACGTGCCTATTTTGCATATGATCTCCATATATCTCAGGA
Source organism: Inga oerstediana (assembly GCA_963210345.1). Classification (NCBI taxonomy): domain Eukaryota; kingdom Viridiplantae; phylum Streptophyta; class Magnoliopsida; order Fabales; family Fabaceae; genus Inga; species Inga oerstediana. Next base: position 77,574,033 of record OY723400.1, read on the forward strand.
GATTAATCTTCTCAAAATATAAAGAATACTCCTAAATCCTAATCCTTACGAAAGATGTCATCCTGTTTCTGACTTCTAAACAATGATTTTTTTAAATATTTTATATTGAGCTTAAATTAAACCATAATTTTCATTTGATAGAAAGCTAAACTCTGAACCATGTATAAATTAATTCATTGACATTTAAAAATTAATAATAAATTATATTAAACTATTTTTGTACGGATAATCCACAGCCGCCAATTGTATGCTACATCCTTGAATTCTTTTTGTTTTGCATATTAATATAACCCTCAAAATTTGTAATCTATATATGCATTATGTACGAATATATTTACATTTTTTAGTAAAATGAAAAATGATATCTATTATATCTATAGAAAAGATGTAGAAAATAGAAACATTGTTGAAAATGGTGTTAAAAAGGCAAATGTTGAATAAAAACAGTGTTAAGTTTCCTCAAATCAAAACTCCCAAAACTCATTCCAACATGATAGATTGCCCTAGATTGATCTAAAAAAAAAAAAAAACTGAATCCTCTTAGACATAATTTGCCTTTAATGAAAAGACACGGGCATTAACTTTAAAAGAGGAAATTACATTTCAAATTTAAAAGTCCTTAAATGAGTTATTTTTCCCAAGCCCTTTCACATTTCAATCCATTTTAATATATAGTGACCTACTTCACATGACGTCCCACATTTTGTAATCAAGCCAAAATTCCATTCCATTCTCAAAATATCAAAATATGGCAAATATTTAGCGCGTCCTAATCTGCCCCATTTTGTCCCCTTTTGTTATTGGAAAAAGGAATGTACAGCTGAAAAAATTTGGAACTGTCACCAAATTAAGTTCTCCGATTATTTTGCTAGGAAGGAACATCACATTCTTTTTTGGAGGAATTGAGCAATAGCACGGGAAAGAAGACATCATTAAAGTGAGGATCAAGAAATATAACATACAACATCCGTCAAGTAGTATGGTGAATTTCAATAGCTAGAAGGGCATGTATCCATGACAATTTTAAAAACTGCGTTACATTTCATTTATTCATATCTTAGTTTGTCTTCCTATTTCACTATTTGTAGGTGGTACATATAGTGCGAGGCCGGAGGAAGATGACAACCTACCAATTTCACAGCACCTTACTTCTCAAAAGCAAGTGTCTACGAGGAAGAGATTACAAAGGATTATATGATCGACCATGAAAACGTCAAATCTACAATGACCAATGCACAATTCAACATAACCAAAAGCATAAAAATATTAAAAAGAAAAAATAAATATGGGAGTGATGAATCAGTTTTGTTTTACAGCCAGTTGTGGTTAAATTATGCTGATCTTTGCTGAGACAAAAACTTAATGTAAGTTTAATTATTAGTGTTATTTTGGTTTTTTTATTAATCTCAAGTTATTTAGACATTATTTCGTATCTGGCATATGCAACAATCCCCAAATTTTCTATCACCTCCGTTTAAAAAATGCCCCTTTACTTCAATTTGAGGCACGAACCACAAGAACTAAGAAGCTATATTTCACAAGGACCAAAAATACTTTACACGTAATTTATTATACATAGCTATCTGCCAACTTAAATTTGAGCAACGTTGAACCCAATTGGGAGTAACTTTTCCAAAAGTGTTTTTTCCATTCACAGAACTCCAATTCGAGACAACAGGCTGTTCATAATATTTTGTTTAATATTTACTTCACTAATGAATAGTAATTGCAAATAACACCTGCTATTAATTATTGCTTACTATATTTTACATGACCAAAAATAAATCACAAGCGCCCACACAATGAGCCTATATACATATTTACAAAATAAACAGCCTCCTAAGAAGATGAAAAGTTGGAAATAATATTATTAAAATTCAATATATTTCATTCAAGATTAATTATAAAATAAGAAATAGTAAATGTAATTCTCAATGTAAAAAGTTAAAAACCACTTAAATGAACTTTTATTAAATTATTTTCAATTTTAACATCATAAAATATAAAGTCAGAATTTTGAAAATAATATTATCAAGATGAAAAAGAAAACATGGAAATTAATTCCTCAACAACTGCTTGGTTCTAGGAATACAATAATGCAAAATTGCCTCAACCAAAATACATATAACTCATTTTGTTCATTATTTTCAACTCTATCACATTTTCAGGGCGCATTATAAGGTGTTGGGTTCTATTAGAAAATGTTTGGTATTGTATTACAAATGTCATGTTATTGAACTTCATAAAAAAAAAACAAATTCCAGATATGTTTACTTACCATGTGTATTGCCCCAAAAAACTCGTGTGGAAGAAAATAGGGAAAATTGTGATAAAATCCATCATTGGCAACTTATTTGTTAAATGAGACCTTTACGTGCAGATTATCTTCTACGTGTGCAAAATATCTTCCCTGGTGTGCAGATGATCTTCCCTGTGTGCAAAATTCTTCTCTATACGTGTGCAAAAATCTTCCCTACGTATGCAAAAATCTTCCCTCCGTATGCAGATATCTTCCCTCTATGTGCAAGATATCTTCCCAGGTCCCATTTAGCAAATAAGTTGTCCATGAGATCTTTTTTAGCAATTCTCCCAAGAAAATAAAGCATAATTGAAACACAAGTTGATTTTTAAAGGTTACAAATTCATTCCAAAATTTTTTTCTTATATTTGTTATGAATAGTATAATTGTATGGATGTTTATAACTTTGGACAAAAAAGTATGGATGTCCATAACATCCATGACTAAGGCTTTTCAACTTTAAACCCTTATTGAATATTATTGTACCTTATAACCCCTAAATTAAAGGGTTTCTAGCATTTATTCTTTATAACGGCTAATTATATAATTGATGAACAATTATGTTGCTTGATTCTCTTCTTTATAATTATGTGCTAATAACTCTTTAAGTTAGTCTTCTGTTTTGGGGTTTTATAAATAAAGGTGATGATGTACACATATTTGACAAAATATAATGAATGCGAGCTACTCTTTATCTTCTTCCCTAATTCCCTCCTCTTTCTTCATCTCCCCTCACATTAATCTCTTGTATTTTTTTTATTTTCATAAAAATATTATAATTATTCAAAGTATTCTCCAAGATGTCAGCTTATAATATTTGATGTTACACATACGAAGGTATAAAAGCATTAAAACTAACTTAAATTTAATATTTTCTAAACTCTAAAGTGTAATTTACTATTTCAAAACATCAGTTTCTTCATATATATACATAAATGACATTTCATCAAAGATTAAATGTGCATTATAAGGTGTCAGATTTCTTCATACCCCAATCACTATGCAAAAACTACAAAAAAAAAAAAAAAAAACCTTGGGATCTATCTCACGCTAATTTACACATTTTCTTTCAACAGGTTGAAAATTGATCATATGAGAAGGATGGCGTTATTACTTTAGGAACTTCACAACCATTGATAAAATCTTGCCTCTCAGACTACGAGACCACCTGTACCCTCGTATTTCACAGCAACACACAGATACTACTTGAAATAAAACGGGTTTATTGAAAAAGCCATTTATAATTGAAACCATCTACAAATTTTGTAATAAAAATGATAGTTCTTCAGTATCACATTTAGACAATTAAATCATATAGTAGGCATCTGCGCCACACCAATCCGTTCCTGTGTTCGATCCCAGGAAACGGAAGGTGTAAAGAATTTTCATTGGGAGCTCTCTCCCCTGGGGCGCCTTAAAGAGGTGAATTCCTGTCGGGCCTATCAGATTGGGGGCGCCAGGACTAGTCAGTTGTCGGAGGCCCATGTCGGTAAATCCGGCGTTGGCCTTCAGGTTAACGCCGGATACCTGGAAGGTGGGTGCACCGAAGGCTAAAAATGATCTATTAGATAAACCATCAAAAAAAAAATCATATAGTACATATCGACCGGCGCAAAGCACAAGGAGAAGCCCCTAGTTAAGTTAATAACAACAGCAACATCCCTGGCCCTACATGAGAACGAAGAAAAAGAACTTAGAAATATGGATATATCTACGAACATTTAAAAGTTTAGGAGGATTTATTTTAAAGTTTTAAAGATGATGAATATTATCGGTACGTAATAAAAAATTGATGAAAGTTGTAGATAATTTATTTAACATTGATATATTACTGCAGGTAAAAATCACATCTTATACTAGGATTTCTTGCTTGTGTGGACGTGGACTCTGTTTTTTGATTTTTTTCCCCCTTTATAGTCTTGTTGACTTTTGTGTTTGATTTATGATTGTTTTAGTGTTTTACTTGTGGCTAGTGTTTAATTTGGTTTTCTAATTTTCATTTAATAATAATATGTTGGCTTTCCGGGGAGAAAAAAAAAAATCTATGCTGTCATTGTTACGGGATAGCATGAAACAAAATAAACAAACAAAAATTTAGAATATGGGTTTTATCAAAATAAAAATATAGAATATGACAAAATATAGGCAATGCACAAATTGAATATATCAATTTATAAATTATACAAGTAATGATCGTCAGATCATAGATGTAAGTATATCAAATATAATATTGAATATTAAAATTACAGTATATTATTTTTTCTCTTCTTTTTTTCCAGTTACAGAATATTAGTTCACAGCCATGCCTTGTTTATGAGACTTCATATAATACAAGATGACCTACATATTAAAAATTAATATTTTTTAAATCTGAAAAAAATATTTTTGAATCAATCCTTTTATAGTTCACAATCTTTTCTGTTAAAACCGACCCATTTGTCTAAACTAAAATGATTTTAGAAGCATGATCAAAAAAGGATTACTTTTTCGAAAACAATTAAATTTATATTTGACTAGGTGAACAAAATATATAGTGAAAAAGCTTGTGACAATTAGATATTTCAAAAGATACAAATGAATTTGTAAATTTACATAAATAATGTTTATTGTCCCAAAAATATAAGAGGATAAAAAAGATTATAAAAACAAAAAATAAATTAATAAATCTGAATGAATCATATATTCTTATTTTTGTTAATAAATTAATATAGAACATGCTTAGAAGTTAGAGCAATTGATCAAGTTCAACGCTATGCAATTTTATATGGAAGAATTACGTTATACTATTGCTTGGTCGTAAAGATGAGAGGGAATCTCTTAGAATGAACCTGGATGGTAATTCGGGGACCATTCATAATCACCTTTATTTTTTCCTTTAATAATATATACTAGTAGAGAATAAAATATTGCGTATGGTATATTTTGTTTATTTGTTTCATTCGTACGGCCCCTAATTTGGCGGTGTTATAAAACAAATGAGCTGCATATATAAAATACTTGGGGCCATGCATAAATGTTTTCTTAGGCGAGAAACAAGTCTCGTGGCTATCGTTACAAGGGAGAGATAGAGCTGAACAAGCAACACGAGGCTGAACCAAAATATGAAGATCAGAAGGTATACATCCAAACATCTTCAACTATCTTCCTCTTTCTCATTCTTAGTATAAGATATATTTACTTAATTTGATTATATTTAAAATATTAGTTAAATTAGTTAATATGATATATTTTTTTTATAACAACCCGGTCATCTTTCTTAATTCCCTCATTTCCTGTCTTCGTTGATTATTTTTGAGCAAGTATCAATACGGATAAATTAAGAAAAGATTGATTCATCAAATACATCTTATATTAAGGATAGAAGGAAGTAGTAAATAAAATTTCATTGATATATAAAAAAAACTAAAATTCAAAATTGTGTCAAATTATACTAACTAAAGTATATTTTTTTCTCTCACACACATATTGTCTGATCCTTATTAGAAGATACTTTCAATCAACTAACAAGGGGTGATTAAGTCGTTAACTTTGCCTAAAAATAAAAAAAGATTTGCAATCTTACTAATGTTTAAATGGAAAAATCTTATATTCACTCATAGTTATTATATTTTTATAAATAAATAATTTATTCAAATTTTAAATTTCTATAAGTTAATTATTTGGCTCGATATTTAGGAGGAAGGAAGTATACATTAACAAACTATAAGTTGTTGGTATTGCCAAAACAGCTCTCGGTTTCAGCCTCTTCCTTCCGGTCAAAACAAGCATAAAATTATGAATCTTGGCCCCGAAAAAACAGAGAGGAAAGTGTGGACATAAGTTGTTAATTTTTTTTAAGATAATACTCATTTTGTAAAGAAGTTAGATTCAGATTTAATACATTTAACGTTTTTATTACTTTTATCAAAGTTATACCCATTCTGATCAAAAAAATCAAAATTACACCCATCTCATCTATTTTTAATATATAGATAAGGGGGAGGTAAATTATCTGATTTTTATTAATGCCAAAAGCCACTTAGTTGGCATCCCACACCTCCCTTGAGGAGCTGTTTGGTATAAGGGATTTTGAGAAAAGGGTAGGAAAAAATTTTTGAGTTAGATTTTAAAAAATCGCTGCCAGTGGAGCTACCATTGTCAACCATTGTTGATGCCGGCCTATCGGCAAAAGCTCCTATCTGCGTACAATGGCATGAGCCTAAGTGCCCGTTTGGTTCATGGAATCGGAGGTAATGTAATATTGGAATATAATGCAATGCAATGTAATGGCATGTAATGTATTGATAATCACAACATGAATTTCTTTGATTCATCATTAAGGAAAGATGGGGCATATGCATAAATATATTTGGTTGGATTACATTGAACATGATAATATATGAAAATTATATAACAAGAGACAAAACTACCCTTATCTACTCATATATATATAATGTATATGTTGGGGTCATGGTAATTTTTTCAATTTGTGCATTGTATACGTTAGGTTATAATAATTTTTTAATATTTAATAGTGAAAATATTACGCAGGGCATTGGTTGGGTCATTGTAATTTTTTAATATTTAATGGTGTGAATATTATTTAATGAGATATTTTAATATTTTTAATGGTGGAATATAATTTTTAAATTTTTTTAGTGGGAGAATATTTTCTTGAATTTTTATATAATTAATTAATTTTTTTAATATTTAATGTTGTCAGTTATTTACTAATATTTAACAATATTTATGGGTGGGCACTTTACTAAAATTAAAAAATTATAATGGCAATAGTGTTGATTATAGGATATTTGCATCCCCATTCATCAGTCCTAACAGTATAATCTTGATTACATCAAATGTTGCAATCAGGATTACAAAATGCAATCCTCTTTATATTACATAAGCCCAACCAAACGTTGTAATCGTTATGTTGTATTAGGATTACATATAATCCTCTCCCATTGAATCGAACCAAACGGGCTATAAATCATTACCAATTTTAAAATTTTGGACTTCAATATTTGAATAATCAAGGCTAAATTATACAAGATCCCTTAAACTTTGTGTCAATTTCACATAACCCCTGATATTTTAAAGTTTAAATTTAATCTCCTGAACCTTTTTTATTAAACCCCTGTCGTTAGCTGACGGTTATCTTTTTAACGGAATTTGTCACTTCAGATTAAGAGATATTATGTGACATCCTATGTAAATTAATAATTTCATAAAACTCCTTTGAACCTTGACCAGTTACTAATAGCCCTTTGAACTTTGATCAATTACAAATGACCCCCTAACATTTTAAAATTTAAATTTGACTCCCTTAAAATATTGGTTCATAATATTAAACCCCATGCCATTACCTTTATCATTTTAATAAACGTGTTTGCCTTATCATGTAAACCGTCCATATTTTGTTTATTTTGTGAGAAGCTCTTCCTTATTATTATTTGCGAGTGGGAGAGAAAGTTAAATTTTTGATTTTTTTTCTCTTCACCAAAAATTTTGAGGGTTTATATTTTATAATAACCATGATCACAAATAAAAGAGTATTTCAAAATTTTAATTTAATATATAATAATTTATATTTTATTAATTTTAATACGTGCCTATTTTGCATATGATCTCCATATATCTCAGGAGATTAATCTTCTCAAAATATAAAGAATACTCCTAAATCCTAATCCTTACGAAAGATGTCATCCTGTTTCTGACTTCTAAACAATGATTTTTTTAAATATTTTATATTGAGCTTAAATTAAACCATAATTTTCATTTGATAGAAAGCTAAACTCTGAACCATGTATAAATTAATTCATTGACATTTAAAAATTAATAATAAATTATATTAAACTATTTTTGTACGGATAATCCACAGCCGCCAATTGTATGCTACATCCTTGAATTCTTTTTGTTTTGCATATTAATATAACCCTCAAAATTTGTAATCTATATATGCATTATGTACTAATATATTTACATTTTTTAGTAAAATGAAAAATGATATCTATTATATCTATAGAAAAGATGTAGAAAATAGAAACATTGTTGAAAATGGTGTTAAAAAGGCAAATGTTGAATAAAAACAGTGTTAAGTTTCCTCAAATCAAAACTCCCAAAACTCATTCCAACATGATAGATTGCCCTAGATTGATCTTAAAAAAAAACAAAACTGAATCCTCCTAGACATAATTTGCCTTTAATGAAAAGACACGGGCATTAACTTTAAAAGAGGAAGTTACATTTCAAATTTAAAAGTCCTTAAATGAGTTATTTTTCCCAAACCCTTTCACATTTTAATCCATTTTAATATATAGTGACCTACTTCACATGACGTGCCACATTTTGTAATCAAGCCAAAATTCCATTCCATTCTCAAAATACTTCCTCCGGTCTTAATTATAAGATAAAGTTGACTTTTTTGGAGAAATTAAGGAAGCCATTTAAATTACTTTAGAATGTTTATATTTTTAGTATCCTTAGATTATATATTAGTTTATTAGTCAAATTAATTAGTTTGGAGAAAAAACTAAAAATATAAATACTCTAAAATAATTTAATTGGCTTCCTTAATTTCTTCAAAAAAGTCAATTTTGTCTTATAATTAGGACCGGAGGGAGGATCAAAATATGGCAAATATTTAGCGCGTCCTAATCTGCCCCATTTTGTCCCCTTTTGTTATTGGAAAAAGGAATGTACAACTGAAAAAATTTGGAACTGTCACCAAATTAAGTTCTCCAACTATTTTGCTAGGAAGGAACATCACATTCTTTTTTGGAGGAATTGAGCAATAGCAAGGGAAAGAAGACATCATTAAAGTGAGGATTAAGAAATATAACATACAACATCCGTCAAGTAGTATGGCGAATTTCAATAGCTAGAAGGGCATGTATCCATGACAATTTTAAAAACTGCGTTACATTGCATTTATTCATATCTTAGTTTGTCTTCCTATTTCACTTTTTGTAGGCGGTACATAGTGCGAGGCCGGAGGAAGATGACAACCTACCAATTTCACAGCACCTTACTTCTCAAAAGCAAGTGTCTACAAGGAAGAGATTACAAAGGATTATATGATCAACCATGAAAACGTCAAATCTACAATGACCAATGCACAATTCAACATAACCAAAAGCATAAAAATATTAAAAAGAAAAAATAAATATGGGAGTGATGAATCAGTTTTGTTTTACAGCCAATTGTGGTTAAATTATGCTGAGACAAAAACTTAATGAAGTTTCATTATTAGTGTTATTTTGGTTTTTTTTATTAATCTCAAGTTATTTAGACATTATTTCGTATCTGGCATATGCAACAATCCCCAAATTTTCTATCACCTCCGTTTAAAAAATGCCCCGTTACTTCAATTTGAGGCACGAACCACAAGAACTAAGAAGCTATATTTCACAAGGACTAACAATACTTTACACGTAATTTATTATACATAGCTATCTGCCAACTTAAATTTGAGCAACGTTGAGCCCAATTGGGGGTAACTTTTACAAAAGTTTTTTCTCCATTCACAGAACTCCAATTCGAGACAAAAGGCTGTTCATAATATTTTGTTTAATATTTACTTCACTAATGAATAGTAGTTGCAAATAACACCTGCTATTAATTATTGCTTACTATATTTTACATGACCAAAAATAAATCACAAGCGCCCACACAATGAGCCTATATACATATTTACAAAATAAACAGCCTCCTAAGAAGATGAAAAGTTAGAAATAATATTATTAAATTTCAATATATTTCATTCATGATTAATTATAAAATAAGAAATAGTAAATGTAATTCTCAATGTAAAAAGTTAAAAACTACTTAAATGAACTTCTATTAAATTATTTTCAATTTTAAAGTCATAAAATATGAAGTCAGAATTTTGAAAATAATATTATCAAGACGAAAAAAGAAAACATGGAAATTAATTCCTCAACAACTGCTTGGTTCTAGGAATACAATAATGCAAAATTGCCTCAACCAAAATACATATAACTCATTTTGTTCATTATTTTCAACTCTATCACATTTTCAGGGCGCATTATAAGGTGTTGGGTTCTATTAGAAAATGTTTGGTATTGTATTTCAAGTGTCATGTTATTGAACTTCATTAAAAAAAAAACAAATTCCAGATATATTTACTTACCATGTGTATAGCCCCAAAAAACTTGTGTGGAAGAAAATAAAGCATATAATTGAAACACAAGTTGATTTTTAAAGGTTACAAATTCATTCCAACAATTTTTTCTTATATTTGTTATGAATAGTATAATTGTATGGATGTTTATAACTTCGGACAAAAAAAGTATGGATGTCCATAACATCCAAAACTAAGGCTTTTTACCTTTAATCTCTTATTGAAAATTATTATACCTTATAACCCCTAAGCTGAAGGGTTTCCATCATTTATTCTTTATAACCGCTAATTATATTGATGAACAATTATGTTGCTTGATTTTCTTCTTTATAATTATGTGCTAATAACTCTTTAAGTTAGTCTTCTGTTTTGGGGTTCTATAAATAAAGGTGATGATGTACACATATTTGACAAAATATAATGAATGCGAGCTACTCTTTATCTTCTTCCCTAATTCCCTCCTCTTTCTTCATCTCCTCCTCACATTAATCTCTTGTATTTTTCTTATTTTCATAAAAATATTATAATTATTCAAAGTATTCTCCAAGATGTGAGCTTATAATATTTGATGTTACACATACGAAGGTATAAAAGCATTAAAACTAACTTAAATTTAACATTTTCTAAACTCTAAAGTGTAATTTACTATTTCAAAACATCAGTTTCTTCATATATATACATAAATGACATTTCATCAAAGATTAAATGTGCATTATAAGGTGTCAGATTTCTTCATACCCCAATCACTATGCAAAAACTACAACAACAAAAAAAAAACCTTGGGATCTATCTCACGCTAATTTACACATTTCTTTCAACAGGTTGAAAATTGATCATATGAGAAGGATGGCGTTATTACTTTAGGAACTTCACAACCATTGATAAAATCTTGCCTCTCAGACTACGAGACCACCTGTACCCTCGTATTTCACAGCAACACACAGATACCACTTGAAATAAAACGGGTTTATTGAAAAAGCCATTTATAATTGAAACCATCTACAAATTTTGTAATAAAAATGATAGTTCTTCAGTATCACATTTAGACAATTAAATCATATAGTAGGCATCTGCGCCACACCAATCCGTTCCTGTGTTCGATCCCAGGAAACGGAAGGTGTAAAGAATTTTCATTAGGAGCTCTCTCCCCTGGGGCACCTCAAAAAGGTGAATTGCTGTCAGGCCTATCAGATTGGGGGCGCCAGGACTAGTCGATTGTCGGGGGCCCATGTCGGTAAATCCGGCGTTGGCCTTCAGGTTAACGCCGGATATCTGGAAGATGGGTGCACCGAAGGCCAAAAATGATCCATTGCATGAACCATCAAAAAAAAAAAATCATATAGTACATATCGACCGTAGTTAAGTTAATAACAACAGCGACATCCCTGGTCCTACATGAGAAAGAAGAAAAAGAACTTAGAAATATGGATATATCTACGAACATTTAAAAGTTTAGGAGGATTTATTTTAAAGTTTTAAAGATGATGAATATTATCGGTACGTAATAAAAAATCGATGAAAGTTGTGGATAATGTATTTAACATTGATATATTACTGCAGGTAAAAATCACATCTTATACTAGGATTTCTTGCTTGTGTGGACGTGGACTCTGTTTTATGATTTTTCCCCCCTTTATAGTCTTGTTGACTTTTGTGTTTGATTTATGATTGTTTTAGTGTTTTACTTGTGGCTAGTGTTTAATTTGGTTTTCTAATTTTCTTTTAATAATAATATGTTGGCTTTCCGGGGAGAAAAAAAAAAATATGCTGTCATTGTTACGGGATAGCATGAAACAAAATAAACAAACAACAATTTAGAATATGGATTTTATCAAAATAAAAATATAGAATATGACAAAATATAGGCAATGCACAAATTGAATTTATCAATTTATAAATTATACAAGTAATGATCGTGAGATCATAGATGTAAGTATATCAAATATAATATTGAATATTAAAATTACAGTATATTATTGTTTCTCTTCTTCTTTGTTTCCAGTTACAGAATATTAGTTCACAGCCATGCCTTGTTTATGAGACTTCATATAATACAAGATGACCTACATATTAAAAAGTAATATTTCTTAAATCTGAAAAAAATATTCCTTTAATAGTTCACAATCTTTTCTGTTAAAACCGACCCATTTGTCTAAACTAAAATGATTTTAGAAGCATGATCAAAAAAGGATTACTTTTTCGAAAACAATTAAAGTAATATTTGACTAGGTGAACAAAATATATAGTGAAAAAGCTTGTGACAATTAGATATTTCAAAAGATAAAAATGAAATTGTAAATTTACATAAATAATGTTTATTGTCCCAAAAATATGAGAGGATAAAAAAGATTATAAAAACAAAAAATAAACTAATAAATCTGAATGAATCATACATTCTTATTTTTGTTAATAAATTAATATAGAACATGCTTAGAAGTTAGAGCAATTGATCAAGTTCAACGCTATGCAATTTTATATGGAAGAATTACGTTATACTATTGCTTGGTCGTAAAGATAAGAGGGAATCTCTTAGAATGAACCTGGATGGTAATTCAGGGACCATTCATAATCACCTTTATTTTTTCCTTTAATAATATATACTAGTAGAGAATAAAATATTGCGTATGGTATATTTTGTTTATTTGTTTCATTCGTACGGCCCCTAATTTGGCGGTGTTATAAAACAAATGAGCTGCATATATAAAATACTTGGGGCCATGCATAAATGTTTTCTTAGGCGAGAAACAAGTCTCGTGGCTATCGTTACAAGGGAGAGATAGAGCTGAACAAGCAACACGAGGCTGAACCAAAATATGAAGATCAGAAGGTATACATCCAAACATCTTCAATTATCTTCCTCTTTCTCATTCTTAGTATAAGATATATTTACTTAATTTGATTATATTTTAAAATTTAGTTAAATTAGTTAATATGATATATATTTTTTATAACAACCCAGTCATCTTTCTTAATTCTCTTATTTCCTATCATCGTTGATTATTATTGAGCAAGTATCAATACGGATAAATTAAGAAAAGATTGATCCAAATACATCTTATATTAAGGACAGAAGGAAGTAGTAACTAAAATTTCATCGATATATAAAAAAAAAACTAAAATTCAAAATTGTGTCAAATTATACTAACTAAAGTATATTTTTTCTCTCTCACACACATATTGTCTGATCCTTATTAGAAGATACTTTCAATCAACTAACAAGGGGTGATTAAGTCGTTAACTTTGCCTAAAAATAAAAAAGATTTACAATCTTACTCATGTTTAAATGGAAAAATCTTATATTCACTCATAGTTATTATATTTTTATAAATAAATAATTTATTCAAATTTTAAATTTCTATAAGTTAATTATTTGGCTCGATATTTAGGAGGAAGGAAGTATACATTAACAAACTATAAGTTGTTGGTATTGCCAAAACAGCTCTCGGTTTCAGCCTCTTCCTTCCGGTCAAAACAAGTATAAAATTATGAATCTTGGCCCCAAAAAAATAGAGGAAAGTGTGGACATAAGTTGTTAATTTTTTTTTAAGATAATACTCATTTTGTAAAGAAGTTAGATTCAGATTTAATACATTTAATGTTTTTATTACTTTTATCAAAGTTATACCCATTCTGATCAAAAAAATCAAAATTTCACCCATCTCATCTATTTTTAATATATAGATAAGGGGGAGGTAAATTATCTGATGTTTATTAATGCCAAAGGCCACTTAGTTGGCATCCCACACCTCCCTTGAGGAGTTGTTTGGTATGAGGGATTTTGAGAAGAGGGTAGGAAAAAATTTTTGAGTTAGATTTTAAAAAATCGCTGCCAGTGGAGCTACCGTTGTCAACCATTGTTGATGCTGGCCTATCGGCAAAAGCTCCTATCTGGGTACAATGGCATGAGCCTAAGTGCCCGTTTGGTTCATGGAATCGGAGATAATGTAATATTGGAATATAATGCAATGTAATGGCATGTAATATAATGATAATCACATGAATTTGTCTGATTCATCATTAAGGAAAGATGAGGCATATGCATAAATATGTTTCGTTGGATTACATTGAACATGATAATATATGAAAATTATATAACAAAAGACAAAACTACCCTTATCTACTCATATATATATAATGTATATGTTGGGGTCATGGTAATTTTTTCAATTTGTGCTGTGTATACGTTAGGTTATAATAATTTTTTAATATTTAATAGTGAAAATATTACGTAGGGCATTGTTTGGGTCATTGTAATTTTTTAATATTTAATGGTGTGAATATTATTTAATGAGATATTTTAATATTTTTAATGGTGGAATATAATTTTTTAAATTTTTTTAGTGGGAGAATATTTTCTTGAATTTTTATATAATTAATTAATTTTTTTAATATTTAATGTTGTCAATTATTTACTAATATTTAACAATATTTATGGGTGGGCACTTTACTAAAATTAAAAATTTATAATGGCAATAGTGTTGATTACAGGATGTTTGCATCCCCATTCATCAGTCCTAACAGTGTAATCTTGATTACATCAAATGTTGCAATCAGGATTACAAAATGCAATCCTCTTTATATTACATAAGCCCAACCAAACGTTGTAATCGTTATGTTGTATCAGGATTACATGTAATCCTCTCCTATTGAATCGAACCAAACGGGCTATAAATCATTACCAATTTTGCAATTTTGGACTTCAATATTTGAATAATCAAGGCTAAATTATACAAGATCCCTTAAACATTGGGTCAATTTCACATAACCCCTGATATTTTAAAGTTTAAATTTAATCTCTTGACCCTTTTTCTCAAATATTATTAAAAAGATCAAAATACTTACACAGTCCATACTGTGGTTGCAAATTTGCAAGCTTTGCATATGCAATGTCCTGCATTCCATTCTTGTGTGAGTCATGATCCAGAACAAAACGTGCACGCCAGTGTATTAATAAAATCCAAAGGAGGACTACTTACGTACCTGAGGAATACAGAGACTTGCAATGGTAAGTCCAGCAACGAGATCTCCTTTAAATTTAGTAAGATTATAACTTCTTCCCCAATCAAGAATTGGGAAAACTGCTTGTAGGCCCAGAACAAACTTTCTGGATGCAGGTTGGTCCTTAAAGTGGTCTAAGGGCTTATCTGCAAAGAAAGTTTCCATCACAGATTCTTTTACCTCTTTGAGAAGATTTTGCTTAGGAGGAGCTCCCACCTTGTGAATCGTCCCGTCATGTCGACCAGAAGAATGCACACTTCTGGATTCCTCTGTGATCCTTTCCACATCCTCGTCGGTAACTCGGTGACTCATTGAGTCAAAAAACAACCTGCAAATCACAAAATTATGAAGAGAAGTAACTTGCTGTTAGTAGAGATCTATGATTCTAAAAAGCTTTAATTTGGAGTCAAGTTTTGTAACTTGAAATTTGGCTCTAGTTTCATAAAGGAATCATTTAAGGACCTGAATAGAGATCAGTTTAGTATACGGCAAAAAGTTTTTCTTGGCTAATTCATTATATAGAGGCAAGGATGGGATGTGATGGGCTTTGTTCAGTTCATACGAGATTGGACATGCAATTTGATAATTAATCTTATAAAATAAATCACCATCATCATTCTATTCTAATTATCTATAATTAGGAAAAAAATGACGTTCCTTTGAATAGACAAATCAATCTTTTAATGGCTTGCGTATTGCAAAAGTCAAAAAACCAGGTTGGTTGGCCATACATGAAGACGGGGAAAATATGAAGATTCGCAGACCAACGATGGCGCCATATGGAAGAGGATAGTCACATAATCTATTTTCTCATTTTTCTTTTCATTTCTCAAAATCTTATTCTCACTTTTAGATTAAAAAAAATGGACAGTTCAGATTTAATATTTTATAAAAGTTATTATTATAATATTTTATAATTTATTTTTTTTAATTGTGTTGGTATTAAAGTCATAAATTGCTTTGATAATATTTTAACAGTTTAAATTTATTTATTTATGTTCTAAAAAAATATTTTTATAAAATATCAAATATAAACCCTCCAAATTTTCAATATGATGGTAGATATAAGATTCTTAGAAGAAAATGAGAAAGAAAAAAAGAGTGAGAGAGAGAGAACTCAAATCTATGGACATGGGATGAGCAATATTTAGGGTTTAATCTAGATATAGTTATCCATTATAATATTAAATAAGGATATTCATCTATTAAATTATAATTTTTTAGATTTATTATCTTAATATTTACAGTATCTCAATAAAATAGGATATCTAAATTATCTTATAATTACGTTTGTTATCTTAAGATATTTATTTTGATTTGAATTTGAATTTAGATTATTATTATTATTATTATTATTATTATTATTATTATTATTATTATTTTGAGGCTCTATGCCTCTATACATAGGGCCTGTTTTCAGTTGTATCGAGTTTACATTGATCGATTAAATAAAGAGTTCATTGTCACCTCTTTTTCTCCTCCCCTTTTCTCTTGTTCTCCTCTCTCTTCCCCTTTTGCCGCCAAGAGAATAGTGTTTTTGACAGAATTCTAAACGCACAAAACAGCTTAGTTTTTTATTTAGAAAAATGTTTTTTTCTTCTCAGGCTAGCAAGTGTTATTCCCAATGAGCTAGATTTGTCGGGCTCAGCTTCTCTTCCATGAAGTTTCCGTCCCTTGCGCCTCCATTGCGGGTACACGACATGCGTTTGAAGAAATGGTGAAACGCAAATGTGGTGTGTGTGGCCTCTAAAATGAAATGATATTAAATGGCCCACAAAATTTTAACAGCACAGTGGCATATTTATCCAAAACAAAGAAACGTTATTTACAAATAATTAAACACTATTGTTTTTCATACTAAAATTATTCTATCAAATATAAAACACCTTCTTAAAAAATTATTACTCCTTCTGGTCCTAGATATAGATAGAGTTGCCTATTTTGGAGACATTAAAAAAACTAATTAAATTACTTTAAAATATTTATATTTATCATTTTTTCTCCAAACTATTTTGCCTAACTTATAAACTGATATATAATCTAAGGATACACAACATATAATATGGGTTAAGTAACTTATTTAGCTTTTTTAATCTTTTAAAAAAAAGTTAACCATGTCTTATATTTAGGACTAGAGGGATTACTTCTTTGGTTTCATTTTAGAGGCCACACACACCACATTTGCATTTCACTATTTCTTCAAACGCATGTCGTGTACCCGCAATGGAGGTGCAAAGGACGGCAAATTCATGGGAGAGAAGCTGAGCCCAGATTTGTCCGCTTCCAAATTGAAGGTTTCCTTCTTTTGGCCCTTGGTGCAGAGAAAAGTGGCAAAACAAACAACGAACGAGACAAAAAATTATAGGGAGAACCAAAAGAAAAAGGAAGAATTTTACTTTGGTTTTTCCAAGTAATTCAAGTTCACACGAAAAAAGAGATTTAAATTATGACATTTTAGCCTCTTTCAAAGTGAGGTAGTGGAAATGATTGATTATTACATGATATTCCATGTATCATTATATGAGCAAAGAAAAATTAATTCATGATCAAGAGGAAACAGCGAAATGATCAACAGCAATGTAACGTGTAACGCATGGGAAACAGAAGTCAACATATTACTATAATAATCGTAATCATACCAAAAGCCTTTTTTATGTTATGCAAACAATATAATAAACATAATAGTAATACCAGGGTTATTAAACCCGGACCGGACCGGCCGGTCTGGTCCGGGTTGGTATTTTTTAAAAGAAAAAATTTTTAATTTTTTCTTTAGAATTTCATACTATAAGTCTAAAATTTTCAATTTCTCATCGGTTTGGTCCTGGTTTAGCTCCGGTTTGGTCCCGGTCTGACCCACTGACCCTTAACCCAGTACTCCAACCGGTTCAATGCTCGATCTGAGTTTTAATACCTTGAGTAATACTGCCTTCCCCAAAAGTTTCTATATATATATATATATTAGTTTGTTGTTGGCCTTGGTGTTTGACTGATTAATAAATTAAACTAAACATTTTTAAAAGAGTAAGGAGACGTATTTGATAGGCCTACGAGTACGAATACGAATGGGACCGTGATTCCGTCCGAGTTCATCAAATCTGAAATCATTTTGAGTTTTCGTGATAAGGTGATAAAAATAGAATATGCATATATATATATATATATATATATAGACACACACATACAGACATGCACGCATGCTCCATCTGAATAATCAATTATTTTATTTTAAAAATACTTGTTTATCAATTTTCAACGAAGGATATATACATAGAGCGTGTATATGCTTGTTAAATTACACCGTTTAATACTAATTACTCATTGTGGAAGGTGATTCTGCTAGTGTAATCCAAAAATTAATTGCAAATTGCACTGAGGAGATGTTGGGCAGGGGGTGGGTGATATGCTTTCCCTGCTGCCCCTTGATTTTAGGACATTTTCAAATGTATTTTTTTATTGTTCTTTGGATCATTAGATTTTACACTAAATGGGCAACGTTTTGATATCTTATGGGTAAAAATGGTTGTTTTCAAAAAAAACAAAAACAAAAACTACACACTTTTGAACTCTTGAATCTTTGAAAAACTGTAAAAAGTTAAAAGCAATTCCATTTTTCACCCATATGATATCAAAACGTTACTTATTCCGTGTAGAATCTAATGATTCAAAAAATTATGAAAAATATATTTGGGAAGGCTCCAAGAAAGGTATGTGCTCGTTTGGAATAGTTTATTTTTGGGTAAGTGCTTATAAATCGTGGTTCACAGTATACGAGGTAAGTATGTGAGAGAAGTTTTATCTCGACTTGCGTAATAAGAACTTATTGTCCAAATATAAGCTCAACCAAACACACTATATCTCCCACCCCTGCCCAGAGACGTGAGTCTCATAGTAGGATATATTATGCCCGTGGTAGAGGAGAAGTAAGTTCATTTTGTCCATACGTATATAGGGAAGGTCATTTTGTTGCTGACTGGTTAGCTAACTTTAATTTAAGTTATGATCTGAGTTTGATGTTCCTCGTGAAGGAGTGACAGATCAAATCATTGTACAGGGACACTGTGGGAGTTGCTTTTCCACATTACTTTGTTGATGAGTAATAACATGAGTATGGGCTAATGCCTCAGTTTTTACCCAAAAAAAAAAAATTATTAGGGGAAATAAAACCCAAAATATATATTTTGGGAGAATATCGTTTAAGTCCCAACTCAAAGAAATAACATATTAACAAGTCTCATAATTTGTCAATGGTAGCTCTTCACTTGTTAAAGAGGACTTTTCTGATATTATATCTATTAGTTGGAACCTAAATAATATTCTCCTGAATATTTTCTAAATAATGTTGATTATGTAAATAATTTTTGTTGGGTTAACTTAACCTCAGTCTTAAATGTGTACCATAAATAACTTATTCATATATTAAATAAATTAGTTAATTTAGTTATTTTTAAATACACACGTGTGTATTAATTTTTTTTTTTACAATATCCTTCTTTTTAATTATTTATATTGAAAATTTCCTATTGATTACACACATCGGTAAGTATAAATAATTGGGATGATTTTAAAAGATAATAAAGCTGAGAAATAAAAGACATTACGGTTTTATATTTAATATCAAAATGATAAGAAGCACTCCATCTATTCTCATCGTATGTGGGTGTATAAAAGAAAATATTAATTAAGGGTTCTTGTTCTTAGAAAAAGCTACTCTATATAAGGTGCCATCAGCACAAATTTCCGATTCTATTCCTAGTTCAAAACATTTAGTTTACAAGAGGTAAAAAAAGTCTTCTTATAATGAAAAATAACTATATATATAATCATTTAAAAAATATAACTAAGAAGAACAGCCAAATTTAATAAATTTTTTAATAAACATGAGGAAGTTATATATATATATATATATATATAACATGAGACTGGAACGAAAAAGATAAATTTTAAGAGTTTTTCTTAATTTTGGTAAAAGCACATAAAAGTTTAAAGTAAGAAATTTAAATATCGATATGTGCTTCTTTCATTTTAATCTGTGGCGTTCTTTTTATAGATGAGACCTGTAATTAGTAAATTAAATTTCTTACCTGAAACTTCCCTACATTCCCCCCACCCCCCCCCCCCCCAAACCCCCACAAAAAAAAGAAAAAAAATTACCAACCATTTGGTATTCTTTTTATACTTGTTGTATCAATTTACTGCTAAAAAAATTCTTTCAAAATTTTAAGTTAAATGTATAAATCATTTATATTAATTTTTAGTTGGTGCTATTATATTTATATTAGATTAGTTTTTGGAGAATAGCTTCTGGAGATAAAGTGAAAAGTAGATTTTAGATAATAGTTTCTGAAAAGGAAAAAGATTTGACTTCTTCAAAACTATGGTTAATCATGGTTTCAGGAAAAAAACAAAAAAAAGTGTATTTTTTATGTTACCCAAACACACACTTGTATAGAAACTGAAAAACCGTTTTTAGGAGAGCTACATCATCGGCTTAAAAATTTGGCTACCCTCAAATCTAACTTGCAGATAGTGTATTAATAAAAAATAAATTACATGATGTTTCACTTTTAAATCACAAGATTTCATATATTTTTTTATATTTTATATTGAAATCAATTTATTAAAGTCCTTAAACCAACTTTTATTTGACATTATATATTAATCACACATTAACATCCATGATTGATCTGTATAACTTCCGTTGACTTGTGGTAAATATTAACAAATCTAAGAAACCCGAATTTATTATGCCCAATAATTGGAGCTCAGTTTTGCCTACCATATTAATAATGAGAAATTTAATAATAATAATAATAATAATAATAATAATAATAATAATAATAATAATAATAATAATAATATAATATAATATAATATAAGATACATAGATGCTGATCGTTTGATAACTACCAACAGGATATAATCAAACAAATAGCATATATTAATTTATTTTAAACTAAACAATTAATTTATTATCCCATAATGATGCATTATTCATTAGTTTAATCCAAAATGGAAGACCTAATTAAATTAAAACCTGACGTATCATTTGTCCAATCTCCAATGTCAAAATATCACATCCAAAAACGTGTTTGCCTTATCATGTAAACCGTCCATATTTTGTTTATTTTGTCAGAAGCTCTTCCTTATTATTATTTGCTTGTGGGAGAGAAAGTTAAATTTTCGATTTTTTTCTCTTCACCAAAAATTTTGAGGGTTTATAACAACCATGATCACAAATAAAAGAGTATTTCAAAATTTTAATTTAACATATAATAATTTATATTTTATTAATTTTAATACGTGCCTATTTTGCATATGATCTCAATATATCTCAGGAGATTAATCTTCTCAAAATATAAAGAATACTCCTAAATCCTAATCCTTACGAAAGATGTCATCCTGTTTCTGACTTCTAAAAAATGATTTTTTTAAATATTTTATATTGAGCTTAAATTAAACCATAATTTTCATTTGATAGAAAGCTAAACTCTGAACCATGTATAAATTAATTCATTGACATTTAAAAATTAATAATAAATTATATTAAACTATTTTTGTACTGATAATCCACAGCCGCCAATTGTATGCTACATCCTTGAATTCTTTTTGTTTTGCATATTAATATAACCCTCAAAATTTGTAATATATATATGCATTATGTACGAATATATTTACATTTTTTAGTAAAATGAAAAATGATATCTATTATATCTATAGAAAAGATGTAGAAAATAGAAACATTGTTGAAAATGGTGTTAAAAAGGAAAATTTTGAATAAAAACAGTGTTAAGTTTCCTCAAATCAAAACTCCCAAAACTCATTCCAACATGATAGATTGCCCTAGATTGATCTAAAAAAAAAAAAACTGAGGGCCCGTTTGGTTCGATCACATTACACCATGCGGTGCAGTGCAATGCGATGCAATGGTAATGCAATGCGATATTAATTACAAGGGTAGTGTTTGGTTTGATTTTTAAGCAATGTGCAATGAGTTAATATTTTAACAATTATTTAAAATTAATTATTACACAAAGTCTATTTTACCCCTTAATATAATCTTTGTAGAAAAAATAGTTACAAGACGGCGACAGCGGGGATGGAGGAGGAGGAGGTAGTGGTGGTGGCAATGGGCGGTGGAGGAGGTGGTGGTGGGCAATGGGCGGTGGGGGTGGAGGAGGTGGTGGTGGGTGATAGGCGATGGGTCGGTGGGGGCGGTGAGTCAGTGGGGGTGGCGGGGTACGGGTGGCGGCGGATGAGGAGGTGGTGGTGGCGGCGGTGGCGGCGGCAACGGGCGGTGGGGGGGTGGAGGAGGAGGTGGTGGCGGTAGGCGAGGGTGGCGGAGGAGGAGGTGGTGGTGGTGGTGGGCAATGGGCGGTGGGGGTGAAGGCAGTGGGTCGGTGGGGGTGGCGGGGTGCGGGTGGCGGCGGAGGAGGAGGTGGTGGTGGTGGCGAAGGCTGCAATTGGCGGTGGGGGTGGAGGAGGAGGTGGTGGTGGTAGGCGAGGGTGGCGGCGGAGGAGGAGGTGGTGGTGGTGGGCGATGGGGGTGGAGGAGGTGGTGGTGGGCGATAGGCGGTGGGTCGGTGGGGGCGGCAGGGGTGAGGGTGACGGCGGAGGAGGAGGAGGTGGTGGTGGCAATGGACGGTGGGGGTGGAGGAGGTGGTGGTAGGCGGTGGGCGGTGGGGGCAACGGGGGTGAGGGTGGCGGTGGGAAGAGGAGGTGGTAGTGGCGGCGGCGATGGAGAAGGAGGCGGTGGCGGTGGCGGTGGGCGGCGGGGGGTGGAGAAGCACACTGTTTTAGAGAATAAATATCATTGTTGACATATTTTTGGTTGGTGAGGGTAAATCTTGTCTTTTTATTAAATTAGTAGGGTCAAAATTGAGATTTCATCAATGATTACACGCCTGCAATGAGTTTTCATAGGGGTCCCCCTATGAATGTTGATTACCAAAAAATATGTAATCTATTTTGCAATTGTAATCTACATTACCATTAATAAGCCCAACCAAACAGGCCACCAATGGTAATGCAATCAAGATTACCATCGCATGTGTGCAATGTAATCTAACCAAACGGGCCCTGAATCCTCCTAGACATAATTTTCCTTTAATGAAAAGACACGGGCATTAACTTTAAAAGAGGAAATTACATTTCAAATTTAAAAGTACTTAAATGAGTTATTTTTCCCAAGCCCTTTCACATTTCAATCCATTTTAATATATAGTGACCTACTTCACATGACGTCCCACATTTTGTAATCAAGCCAAAATTCCATTCCATTCTCAAAATATCAAAATATGGGAAATATTTAGCGCGTCCTAATCTGCCCCATTTTGTCCCCTTTTGTTATTGGAAAAAGGAATGTACAACTGAAAAAATTTGGAACTGTCACCAAAATTAAGTGTTCCGATTATTTTGCTAGTAAGGGACATCACATTCTTTTCTGGAGGAATTGAGCAATAGCACGGGAAAGAAGACATCATTAAAGTGATGATCAAGAAATATAATATACAACATCCGTCAAGTAGCCTGGCGAATTTCAATAGCTAGAAGGTCATGTATCCATGACAATTTTTAAAATTGCGTTACATTTCATTTATTCATATCTTAGTTTGTCTTCCTATTTCACTATTTATAGGTGGTACATAGTGCGAGGCCGGAGGAAGATGACAACCTACCAATTTCACAGCACCTTACTTCTCAAAAGCAAGTGTCTACGAGGAAGAGATTACAAAGGATTATATGAACGACCATGAAAACGTCAAATCTACAATGACCAATGCACAATTCAACATAACCAAAAGCATAAAAATATTAAAAAGAAAAAATAAATATGGGAGTGATGAATCAGTTTTGTTTTCCAGCCAATTGTGGTTAAATTATGCTAATCTTTGCTGAGACAAAAACTTAATGTAAGTTTCATTATTAGTGTTATTTTGGTTTTTTTTATTAATCTCAAGTTATTTAGACATTATTTCGTATCTGGCATATGCAACAATCCCCAAATTTTCTATCACCTCCGTTTAAAAAATGCCCCTTTACTTCAATTTGAGGCACGAACCACAAGAACTAAGAAGCTATATTTCACAAGGACCAAAAATACTTTACACGTAATTTATTATACATAGCTATCTGCCAACTTAAATTTGAGCAACGTTGAACCCAATTGGGAGTAACTTTTCCAAAAGTGTTTTTTCCATTCACAGAACTCCAATTCGAGACAAAAGGCTGTTCATAATATTTTGTTTAATATTTACTTCACTAATGAATAGTAATTGCAAATAACACCTGCTATTAATTATTGCTTACTATATTTTACATGACCAAAAATAAATCACAAGCGCCCACACAATGAGCCTATATACATATTTACAAAATAAACAGCCTCCTAAGAAGATGAAAAGTTAGAAATAATATTATTAAATTTCAATATATTTCATTCATGATTAATTATAAAATAAGAAATAGTAAATGTAATTCTCAATGTAAAAAGTTAAAAACCACTTAAATGAACTTCTATTAAATTATTTTCAATTTTAAAGTCATAAAATATGAAGTCTGAATTTTGAAAATAATATTATCAAGACGAAAAAGAAAACATGGAAATTAATTCCTCAACAACTGCTTGGTTCTAGGAATACAATAATGCAAAATTGCCTCAACCAAAATACATATAACTCATTTTGTTCATTATTTTCAACTCTATCACATTTTCAGGGCGCATTATAAGGTGTTGGGTTCTATTAGAAAATGTTTGGTATTGTATTTCAAGTGTCATGTTATTGAACTTCATCAAAAAAAAAAACAAATTCCAGATATATTTACTTACCATGTGTATTGCCCCAAAAAACTTGTGTGGAAGAAAATAAAGCATAATTGAAACACAAGTTGATTTTTAAAGGTTACAAATTCATTCCAACAATTTTTTCTTATATTTGTTATGAATATTATAATTGTATGGATGTTTATAACTTTGGACAAAAAAAATATGGATGTCCATAACATCCATGACTAAGGCTTTTCAACTTTAATCCCTTATTGAATATTATTGTACCTTATAACCCCTAAATTAAAGGGTTTCTAGCATTTATTCTTTATAACGGCTAATTATATAATTGATGAACAATTATGTTGCTTGATTCTCTTCTTTATAATTATGTGCTAATAACTCTTTAAGTTAGTCTTCTGTTTTGGGGTTCTATAAATAAAGGTGATGATGTACACATATTTGACAAAATATAATGAATGCGAGCTACTCTTTATCTTCTTCCCTAATTCCCTCCTCTTTCTTCATCTCCCCTCACATTAATCTCTTGTATTTTTCTTATTTTCATAAAAATATTATAATTATTCAAAATATTCTCCAAGATGTCAGCTTATAATATTTGATGTTACACATACGAAGGTATAAAAGCATTAAAACTAACTTAAATTTAATATTTTCTAAACTCTAAAGTGTAATTTACTATTTCAAAACATCAGTTTCTTCATATATATATACATAAATGACATTTCATCAAAGATTAAATGTGCATTATAAGGTGTCAGATTTCTTCATACCCCAATCACTATGCAAAAACTACAAAAAAAAAAACCTTGGGATCTATCTCACGCTAATTTACACATATTTTCTTTCAACAGGTTGAAACTTGATCATATGAGAAGGATGGCGTTATTACTTTGGGAACTTCACAACCATTGATAAAATCTTGCCTCTCAGACTACGAGACCACCTGTACCCTCGTATTTCACAGCAACACACAGATACCACTTGAAATAAAACGGGTTTATTGAAAAAGCCATTTATAATTGAAACCATCTACAAATTTTGTAATAAAAATGATAGTTCTTCAGTATCACATTTAGACAATTAAATCATATAGTAGGCATCTGCGCCACACCAATCCATTCCTGTGTTCGATCCCAGGAAACGGAAGGTGTAAATAATTTTCATTGGAAGCTCTCTCCCCTGGGGTACCTCAAAGAGGTGAATTCCTGTTGGGCCTATCAAATTGGGGGCGCCAGGACTAGTCGGTTGTCGGGGGCCCATGTCGGTAAATCCGGCGTTGGCCTTCAGGTTAACGCCGGATATTTGGAAGGTGGGTGCACCGAAGGCCAAAAATGGTCCATTGCATAAACCATAAAAAAAAAAAAAAAATTCATATAGTACATATCGACCGGCGCAAAGCACAAGGAGAAGCCCCTAGTTAAGTTAATAACAACAGCGACATCCCTGGCCCTACATGAGAAAGAAGAAAAAGAACTTAGAAATATGGATATATCTACGAACATTTAAAAGTTTAGGAGGATTTATTTTAAAGTTTTAAAGATGATGAATATTATCGGTACGTAATAAAAAATTGATGAAAGTTGTGGATAATGTATTTAACATTGATATATTACTGCAGGTAAAAATCACATCTTATACTAGGATTTCTTGCTTGTGTGGACGTGGACTCTGTTTTTTTGATTTTTTCCCCCTTTATAGTCTTGTTGACTTTTGTGTTTGATTTATGATTGTTTTAGTGTTTTACTTGTGGCTAGTGTTTAATTTGGTTTTCTAATTTTCTTTTAATAATAATATGTTGGCTTTCCGGGGAGAAAAAAAAAATCTATGCTGTCATTGTTACGGGATAGCATGAAACAAAATAAACAAACAACAATTTAGAATATGGATTTTATCAAAATAAAAATATAGAATATGACAAAATATAGGCAATGCACAAATTGAATTTATCAATTTATAAATTATACAAGTAATGATCGTCAGATCATAGATGTAAGTATATCAAATATAATATTGAATATTAAAATTACAGTATATTATTTTTTTCTCTTCTTCTTTTTTGCCAGTTACAGAATATTAGTTCACAGCCATGCCTTGTTTATGAGACTTCATATAATACAAGATGACCTACATATTAAAAATTAATATTTTTTAAATCTGAAAAAAATATTTTTGAATCAATCCTTTTATAGTTCACAATCTTTTCTGTTAAAACCGACCCATTTGTCTAAACTAAAATGATTTTAGAAGCATGATAAAAAAAAGGATTACTTTTTCGAAAACAATTAAATTAATATTTGACTAGGTGAACAAAATATATAGTGAAAAAGCTTGTGACAATTAGATATTTCAAAAGATACAAATGAAATTGTAAATTTACATAAATAATTTTTATTGTCCTAAAAATATGAGAGGATAAAAAAGATTATATAAAAAAAATAAACTAATAAATCTGAATGAATCATATATTCTTATTTTTGTTAATAAATTAATATGGAACATGCTTAGAAGTTAGAGCAATTGATCAAGTTCAACGCTATGCAATTTTATATGGAAGAATTACGTTATACTATTGCTTGGTCGTAAAGATAAGAGGGAATCTCTTAGAATGAACCTGGATGGTAATTCAGGGACCATTCATGATCACCTTTATTTTTTCCTCTAATAGTATATACTAATAGAGAATAAAATATTGCATGTGGTATATTTTGTTTATTTGTTTCATTCGTACGGCCCCTAATTTGGCGGTGTTAAAACAAATGAGCTGCATATATAAAATACTTGGGGCCATGCATAAATGTTTTCTTAGGCGAGAAACAAGTCTCGTGGCTATCGTTACAAGGGAGAGATAGAGCGGAACAAGCAACACGAGGCTGAACCAAAATATGAAGATAAGAAGGTATACATCCAAACATCTTCAGTTATCTTCCTCTTTGTCATTCTTAGTATAAGATATATTTACTTAATTTGATTATATTTAAAAAATTAGTTAAATTAGTTAATATGATATATATTTTTTATAACAATCCAGTCATCTTTCTTAATTCCCTCATTTCTTGTCATCGTTGATTATTATTGAGCAAGTATCAATACGGATAAATTAAGAAAAGATTTATCCAAATACATCTTATATTAAGGACAGAAGGAAGTAGTAACTAAAATTTCATCGATATATAAAAAAAAACTAAAATTCAAAATTGTGTCAAATTATACTAACTAAAGTATATTTTTTTCTCTCACACACATATTGTCTGATCCTTATTAGAAGATACTTTCAATCAACTAACAAGGGGTGATTAAGTCGTTAACTTTGCCTAAAAATAAAAAAGATTTACAATCTTAGTCATGTTTAAATGGAAAAATCTTATATTCACTCATAGTTATTAGATTTTTATAAATAAATAATTTATTCAAATTTTAAATTTCTATAAGTTAATTTTTTGGCTCGATATTTAGGAAGAAGGAAGTATACATTAACAAACTATAAGTTGTTGGTATTGCCAAAACAGCTCTCGGTTTCAGCCTCTTCCTTCCGGTCAAAACAAGCATAAAATTATGAATCTTGGCCCCGAAAAAACAGAGAGGAAAGTGTGGACATAAGTTGTTAATTTTTTTAAAGATAATACTCATTTTGTAAAGAAGTTAGATTCAGATTTAATAAATTTAATGTTTTTATTACTTTTATCAAAGTTATACCCATTCCGATCAAAAAAATAAAAATTACACCCATCTCATCTATTTTTAATATATAGATAAGGGGGAGGTAAATTATCTGATGTTTATTAATGCCAAAAGCCACTTAGTTGGCATCCCACACCTCTCTTGAGGAGCTGTTTGGTATGAGGGATTTCGAGAAGAGGGTAGGAAAAAAAATTTTGAGTAAGATTTTAAAAAATCGCTGCCAGTGGAGCTACCATTGTCAACCATTGTTGATGCCGGCCTATCGGCAAAAGCTCCTATCTGGGTACAATGGCATGAGCCTAAGTGCCCGTTTGGTTCATGGAATCGGAGATAATGTAATATTGGAATATAATGCAATGTAATGGCATGTAATGTAATGATAATCACATGAATTTCTCTGATTCATCATTAAGGAAAGATGGGGCATATGCATAAATATGTTTGGTTGGATTACATTGAACATGATAATATATGAAAATTATATAACAAGAGACAAAACTACCCTTATCTACTCATATATATATATATATATATATATAATGTATACGTTGGGGTCATGGTAATTTTTTCAATTTGTGCAGTGTATACGTTAGGTTATAATAATTTTTTAATATTTAATAGTGAAAATATTACGCAGGGCATTGGTTGGGTCATTGTAATTTTTTAATATTTAATGGTGTGAATATTATTTAATGAGATATTTTAATATTTTTAATGGTGGAATATAATTTTTTAAATTTTTTTTAGTGGGAGAATATTTTCTTGAATTTTTATATAATTAATTAATTTTTTTAATATTTAATGTTGTCAATTATTTACTAATATTTAACAATATTTATGGGTGGGCACTTTACTCAAATTAAAAAATTATAATGGCAATAGTGTTGATTACAGGATGTTTGCATCCCCATTCATCAGTCCTAACAGTATAATCTTGATTACATCAAATGTTGCAATCGGGATTACAAAATGCAATCTTCTTTATATTACATAAGCCCAACCAAACATTACCAATTTTGCAATTTTGGACTTAAATATTTGAATAATCAAGGCTAAATTATACAAGATCCCTTAAACTTTGGGTCAATTTCACATAACCCCTGATATTTTAAAATTTAAATTTAATCTCCTGAACCTTTTTTATTATTATTATTAAACCCCTGTCGTTAACTGACGGTTATCTTTTTAACAGAATTTGCCACTTCAGATTAAGAGATATTATGTGACATCCTATGTAAATTAATAATTTCATAAAACTCCTTTGAACCTTGACCAGTTACTGATAATCCTTTGAACTTTGATCAATTACAAATGACCCCCTAACATATTAAAATTTAAATTTGACTCCCTTAAAATATTGGTTCATAATATTAAACCCCATGCCATTACCTTTATCATTTTAATAAATTTGTTAAGATCTTTATTATCATTTGTCAATTCAAACATTTTTTTGTATGGAAAAAAATAGAAAAATAATATTTTAAAAAAATATAAAAGTAAAAATGTCACCATTTTTTTAACATTTACTTATTTTCATGGGATAATTGAGCATTCATAGTATAAAAATGTCATCATATGTGTTAAATATTTTCTTGGAATAATTGATAATTGATAATTGATAATTTAAATATTACATTTGTGTTTGAAGATAGCTTTTTCCCTTATTAATGATTTATTAGTAACTCATACTTTTCCTTAAATATGAAGTTCAACATTTACTTTTATATTTTTTAAATATTATTATTCTAGTTTTTTCCATACAAAAAAAGATATTTTAATTGGAAAAATGATAGTAAAAATATTAATAAATTTATTAAAACAATAAAAATAACAACATGGGCC
Organism: Inga oerstediana; assembly: GCA_963210345.1. Lineage (NCBI taxonomy): Eukaryota > Viridiplantae > Streptophyta > Magnoliopsida > Fabales > Fabaceae > Inga > Inga oerstediana. The sequence goes on from OY723400.1 coordinate 77,604,762, forward strand.
TAAATATTATAAATCAAGATTTTAAGGGAGTTAAACTTAAATTTTAAAATGTTAGGGGGTTATTTGTAATTAATCAAAGTTTAGGAGATTATCTATAACTAGTCAAAGCTCAGAAGGGTTTTATAAAATTAGTAATCTACATAGGATACCACATAGGATGCCATATGTCATCTCTTAATCTGACATGACAATTTCTATTAAAAAAATAATGGTCAGTTAATTGTAAGGGTTAATGATAAAAAAAATAAAAGGTCAGAGAGTTTAAATTTAAATTTTGAATTATTTTAGGGGGTTATGTGCAATAGATTCAAAATTCAGGGGGTTTTGTATAATCTAACCAATAATCAAATAGTGGAAAAAGGATTTTACTAAAATTTTTTGGGTACAATATGACTAAAATTTTGTTTAGGGCTAACGAACATCTTTGGGGTGACAAAATTGGGGAAGTCAGGCCCAATCATGAAAACTTGCGCTTGTTCCTTGTGTTTACTTAACCCACCAGAAAAATAAAAATTCAAAATTAACAAAAAAAAAACAACATATTTAATTCTCTAATATCTTGTTACAAAACTAAGAGTCCAAAACTCAGATCATTCTACTATCTTAAAATTTCAAGGATTTTTGAATGTTATCTTTCAGCAATATTTTTATCATAAAAAACGAAGAATTTGGAACCTAAGAATCATGCAATTTTAGTAATTCCCTTTTTTACTCACATTTTTTTTTTGGACTTTTTAAATATTATGGCGCAGTTGGCAGGTGGGGTATACATTTAAGATTTGAGGTTTTTTATTTTTTCAAAAATATTATGGTGGGTAAATTGATCAACTCACAAAACTACAAGTTGGCCTGCTTAACTTGTGTGTTAATTGTACCACACATTCATTTAATCATTTCTAAAAAAAATTGTGAATCTATAACCTAATTACCAAATTGGTAGATAAACAAACTAGTTTAAAAAAGTCAACTTATTTTCATGACTCCATCAAATGAAGCATCAACTTTCTTTCACTAGACTCTAGAGATAATATGTGTGTGTGTGTATTATCTGGATTACATTTATAAAATATAGAATATATAGTTTTTTGAAAGGGCATTGTGATCCAATAACACTAAACACCTCATTTAAAAGCTTTCTAAAGCGTGAGGTTATAAGTTTAACCTTTTACATGCAGATTGGATGTGTGGGTTATGAAAAAGAAGAATATATGGTTTCTGAAAATATTATTATTTAATGTATATAAATGTGTTGTAATAATTTATTTTGATTGGGACCTTGCCATCGACATGGTCCTGAAGATGTTATGGGCCTAATGGGCTTTACTAACTTTTTGTTTTTGTTTTTGTTTACAAAGGCTTTACTCTCTTGAATTAAATTGATAAGTTATAAATGAATTTTCTCGGGGAAAAAAATGGTCCATCTCTTCCATTGAAAAAAAGAGAGTAAAAATTGTGAATGATGCCTATAATGCTACTTACAATAGAAGTAGGGTTGTGGGGATTGAAGCTTTTCCTTTTGGGATGAAGATTTATATGAAGATACAATAATGGGGTTTCATTTCGGGCACCAAATTGCTGATCATTATCGCTTACATGCATTAAATTTATTTTGATTTTAGTCTCTAAAATTTAAAATAATTGTCTTTGGTCTTTTAAATTTATTCCTTATTTTTAGAATGATTTGGACCTAGAGCCAACACCATTAATTGTTCTTATATATATGAATGCTTTCTAGGGGCGCAATTTGAGGTAGTAAAATAAGTTATAAACTTATATTTTAAAAAAAAAAAGTTATATAACCGTTTTAAAAAATTATTTTAGAATACTAAGAAATACCAGTGTTACGAGTTTAGATGATTTATTATATAGTGTATGTGTACACTGTTGTAATTAAGTAATACAGAAGTGAGTGGAGTATCGTTCCCATAAGGATTGATCACTAAATACCAAAATGAATCATTTTAATTCTATTTAGTCAATCGATTAATTGGTAATTGAGAGAATAAAATGATTAAATATGAGTGTAAATAATATGAAATCAAATATGAGAAAAGCCCTAGGGGTCATATTTCACTTAGCTAATTTCGGATTGAATCACTCATCTATTCTAGCCCAATTTATTTCACATGATTGATAGTCAAGTTTCCCTCATTTAATTACTAGTTTCTTTCAAGGTCAAACAATTATATAATTAATTACTAATCCAATATATTCCTATATGAATTTAAGCAATTAATTATGCATTAAGATTTATAGAATTCATTAAAACTACACAACTCATATGAATATATTCCTATTTCATATGCAAATTATGGTTTTAATTATAGGGTCTACACACATGTATCTCCTTCCGGTCTCAACATACATATTGAAATCATTCAAAAGATGGCCAATCAAATGAAAGCATTAAGATAATAATTAAAACTCAATCATGAAGGAGAAATTAAAACTAGATTTAATAAGTTAAGATTCAATCCGTTATTAGTAAGCTACGTTATCACCATAGGAAAATAGAAATTTAGCTCATGATGAAATTAAAAATAAAACCAAAATAAATTGAAAACTTCATAAATATTGCATAAAGCTTGAATGAAAACGTCAAAAATACTGTATAAAACTTGAATATTAAATTCTAAAATATAAATCTACAATCAAAAGATGTATGAAAAATGGAGAAATCTAGCCATCTATTTAGGAGGTAAAACCTTCTATGTAGGTGACAGGCAAAAAGTAATACAATCCTAAGCTTTCCACATAGGAGACATACAAAAAGTAATACAATTCTAAGCCTTCCATGTAGGAGGAATGCAAAAAGTAATACAATACATGAAATTAAATCTAGAAAATAACACAATATTTATAGAACTGCCAGAGAAAGACCTCTAATTGTCAGAGAATCAAACCTCTACATCTCTTTCCTCTCTTCTTCATTTATGCTTGGCATTGATCTCTATTTATAGGGAAAAAAACGCATTGCTACAGTGAAAACGCGTACTACAGTGATCCGCATCTGGAATAGTGATTTCAAATAGTGAAAAGCGCGTGTTGCTACAGTGCTTCCGTTGCTACAGTCGCTTCCATCATGAATAGTGATTTTCGTCATGAATAGTAACCTACAGTGAATAGTACCGATGCTACAGTATTGACCTTTTTCAATCCATCGGTCCAATTTTTTGTCTCCTTTCTCTTCTTATTATGTGGCCATCAAAAGAGAAAATAAGTAAATATTATAATAGTAGTAAAAATATTTATGCCAAAATCATCTTGTATTTATCAATTACACTTAAATTTATTACATTAATCTCAAATATCGTCCACAAAAATCATCATATAAGGGAAAATAAATATGCAAATATTTTACTTATCAAATTCCCCCACACTTAGCTCTTGGACGTCCTCAGACAAGGAGTGACTAATAAGTTCTTCCAACAAAATCAAAAGTGTCAAGTCATAAGCAAAAACACAATTGAAAAATAAAGAGAATATATTACTCATGAATCAACGAAAAAATATGTTAGATATGAATAGTTTTGATGATGTCAAATATAGATGTCAAATATTAAGAGCAAAAAGTTTGCATAATATACTTATCTTCTTCATTGGCTAACTACTATATTTAATATTATATATCATGTAGATTAATCATATACCCAATGGTGGGTTGATGTTATTTGCTTATAATGCCTCATAAATGGAGAATGATCATTAAGAAGAAAATCAAAGTTATGAAGAATGATCATCAATTCAAGAATATATCTAGTTGGGTTATAAAGAACGATCATCAACAGGAAAAATAAGAAGAAAGAGATTGAAGAAGGAAGAACTTGCAAGATCACATGAGAATATCAAGATCCAAACTATTATAAATGATACTGGAGCTTTCTATGATCATATGGAGGTCGGAATGGGTCAATTTGAAGCCAAGATAACTTATATGGAAGTTATGAAACCTCCCCAGATGTTCCCTTGAATTTTGGCTCTCTGCCATATTTTGGAAGACATTACTCGAGTGGTTACTCAAGTAATGGACATGATCACTCGAGTAACCACTTGAGTAATTTACATTTTTATTGTACTTTGTTTTTGTGTGGCAGGATAGAGGTTTGGTATTTTGGGCATATCTCTCTAACCACACATCAGATTGATTTAAAACTAGTGGCATATAAAACTAGACTCCCAACACGAACTATAGACACCAAGATCACATTAAAAAAGGTTCAGATGAGGGAGATATGATCTTTTGAAGTTTACACATGAATCATCGTCATATTCCCGGACAGCTTTAATATTTTGGACATAACTCTCAAACTACACATCGGATTGAGACGAAACTGATGTCATATGAAAGTAGACTCAGAGAAATTTCTATGGATAGGTAATTTTACATATTTGAAGTTATATCCTAAGAGCTATGCCTTCTGGAAGTTGTTGCTCATGATTTCAGAAATTGTCTAAGAATAGTAGATACTCTTTGAATCATAACTTTTTGTGTACAACAAGTTTGGAGCTGATTCTTGTTGCGTTGGAATGTAGATGATGAGAGCTTTCAGATGATATATAATTTTCTATGTTTCGAATCAAAATCAAGAATTCACTTGAGGGCTTACTCGAGTAATATGCAAAGTTATTTGAAAGTTTACTCGAGGGGTCACTCGAGTAATGTAGTTGGAAATGCTCTCGACCAAGCTTTGAATGACATTACTCGAGGGACCACTCGAGCAATCTGTAAAGTTATTTAAGAGCTTACTCAAGGGATCACTCGAGTAACTAGAGAAGAAATCATCCAGTAGCTCTCGATTAAGAAATGACAGACTTTACTCGAGGGACTACTCGAGTAACCAGATGTGAAAAGTTGTATTACTCGAGGGATCACTCGAGTAATCCGCAGAGTCATTTGAAATATTATTGGAGGGATTACTCAAGTAATTAGAGAAGAAAAGAAGCAGTTACTCTTGGCTAGATTTTGAACGGGATTACTCGAAGGCTCACTAGAGTAATGACCCAGGCTTACTCGAGTGACCACTCGAGTAATGCTTCCTAGGAGAACAGAACAACGTATTGAAGCTTTCAAAAATCATGAGATTAATTATGAAACTCATTCTTCTTGCTTCCAATCACTCTTACACTTCATTGTATTAGTGTTTAATGCATTTCTCCAAGAATATAATGAAGAAATGATGAGAAGAGACAAAAGTTGACTTCACGAAAGTGGAGCGTTCACCAACCACAACGGCTAGTTTTCAAAATCGAAGAACAGTCAAACGAAGCTACGCCACTCTAACGGACAGGTTGAAATGCTTCCAACGGCTATCACAACTCATCTATAAATATGGGAACATTCAAAGAAGAGCAACAACAATGAGAACACAACGACACAAACATGCTCATATCATAAGTTATCCATCTTGATCCAAACACTCTGTTCTTATCTGTTTTCTATATCATGTATATTTGAGAGAGAGATTATTTGTATTGTACTTCAATGTTCATTTTATTCACTTCTGAGAGAGAAGATTGATTGTAATCTTTCATCATCAAAGTTGTATCCTTACGGGGTATGTAAGGGAGAGTAACTCGGTCGTAACCTTACGGTGTGTAAGGGGAAGTAACTCAGTGAGAGATTTGTAAAAGGCTTTGCAAGTGCCCAGTTAAACTTGTGGGTTGTAAAAGCTTTTCTTATGCCTAGATTAAACAAGAAGATAGTAGATTTGAAAATCTCAGGAAGGGCCTGGGGATTGGATGTAGGTCATTGCAGATTGGACCGAATCAGGATAAATCACAGTTTGCATACTCTCTTCCTTAAACTCTTATATTTCCAGCATATATTAACTATTGATTTATGATTCATTACTTTCATATTTATTGCTTCCTCTAAGATACAAAAAGATTTTCAAAGTTCTTAAGATTTTTATCTTACACCCAATTCACCCCCTCTTGGGTGTCATCCGGTTCTAACAAAATAAACTGGTAACTTCAATTGAAAATGAATAAACTGAGTTCGTAAGTGTAACTCATTCTCTCAATCTCTCAATCTCTCAAGTGTTTAAGGGTAAGTGTTTCGCTCAAAGTCAACCAAAAAATTGCACTACCATAGGCTTGCTAAAAATCTCAATCTCAACTACCTAATTCACATGCATAATTCCAATCAAAAGGACTTATTAAGGGTTGTAATAGGGTTAAGGTAAAAGAAATGTAAAACATGATATGAAGGGCTATATTTAAGAAATTTAATAGAGCAATTGAAAAAAGGGCCACAACAACACAATTCAAATACTTAATATATATATTTTTTTCTTGTTCTTTTTTTTTCTTTTTCTTTTTTCATTTTTTTCATAATTCTGCAATTCTAAAGTTGATGATATATATACCCCACATTTGTCAAAAGCCCATTTTACAATAATTTCAAATACTCTGCTAAACTTCAAAATTAGGTAAAAGCATTTGATATATCATTAAAACACATGTTAATTGGTTGAGAACAAAGAAATAGTCAATTAGGCTCAACGGGGCTTAGCAACGATATAATTGTAAGGTTGGCTATTTGGCTCTGGCTGAAGAAAATGAATGTATTTATCATTTTTGAATGTGCATGTGAGATGTAATTTCAACCAGATCTGAAGCAAGTTCTAGAGTGACAACTTAATAGGTGAATATAACACACAAGATAAATAATCATTATGTTATCAAAAGCTCGCGGTTAAGGGTTTTTCAAACTCAGCTTATTCAATCTCAAAATTCATCACCAATTGTAACAATCAGTTGTTCATTCATGCTATAAAATCTTTAAATTCAATTGATCAATTCTTAAAACTTATATAACTTTTAAAATCATTACAAAACACTTGAACAGGATGATTTTTTTTTTTACTTTTACTCTTTTTTTAGAAAAGAACAAAAACATGTAACTAATAAAATGCATCTCAGGAGTGAAGAATAGCTTCTTACTCTGCCATTTTTTTCACACTCCATGCATCTAATAGTTTTAACTAACTAACTAACTAACTATTTTTTTTACAAATCCTCCCCCAACCTAAATCAGACATTATCCTCAATGTCTTCTTAGAACTTAGAGAAAGTTTTTTTTTTTAAAACACAAACACACAATAAACCAAAAGATTAAGGAGAGTTACAATTGAAGAGTGGTATCTGGATTCTGCTTCTGACTGCTTTCTGAAGATTGCCCATCTATTTGCTTGACTAATAAATCTGGGTGAGGTTCATAGGTTTGCAACTGATCGACAGTTGATACAGAAATTATAGAGTGATGAGTTGCTTGAGGTATGAATCCTGTTTCCACAGCATAATAAAAAAAGACAACATATCATCATAAAAACCATTAACATTTAACAATCCTAATGGCTTTTTGTGAAAGTTTAATTTAGTTTAATATGCAATGCTAGAAATGTCATTCAACGTTTCCAAACCACCAGGTAGAGCGATAAAAGCTTCAGCATGGTATAACATTCGTTCTATTTATTCAAGCAAGCTTGAAACCTGTTACTCTTGTCCTAAGAAAAAAGTGTGATCTTCCAACTCCTTCACCCTTACACTCAAACTCTTTCTTCCATTCATGGATGCAGAAATGACCACACTTCCCTTTAGGCCCTGGATACCTCCTCCGTATACAAAGTTGATCTTTCTGGCAGCTAATGCAATTCCAAATTCGTTTGCTGCAATTACAAACTCTCCATTCTTGCCCGAATCAATTTCACCAAAAATATAGATAGATGTAAATCTACATTTTTTAGTGATACTCTTTTTCTCTTTCTTTCTCTCGGACCATTTGTGCTCACAAGTAGAAGAATGCATATTTACAAGTGAAGAGTGCATATTTACAAGTGGAAGAGTATATATTTATACTAATAAAGCACCGACAACAAAATCACACAAATCAAGCATTTTTCAAAGAAGTTTGAAAATTTTTCTGACACAAATGACTAGTGGGCCATTGCATGAAGAAATTAAATAAAAAGAGGAAAGAGTCAAAAGTTACTGAAAAGGTAAAACAAATTAGACAAAAGCTATTGAAAAGATAAGATAAATTAGACAAAAAGCTATGAAAAAGATAAGACAGATTAAACAAAGCATGATTATATATAGTAGTTGTGATTTTGGCTTACATCTTCCTCTAGTTTTACGTCTAGTAATGGCTTGAACGCTTTCTATGAATCGAGGATTTGCTTCCCATTCAATTTTCTTACAAACTAGCAAACATGGTCTTTTAACGTCAGATTCCCAAGGGAATAGTGTTCTTTTTCTCTGGTGAATATGTCTGCTAAATCAAGAAAAATACGATAAACATCACCACTCAGATGCGTCTCAAGAGTTTGAATGATATCATCCAGTGACTCTTTACTCAGTCCATCCTTTATAAATTTAATTTTATCTTCTCGATTTATAGAAACTATATCTTTAGTCATACAGCACTAATCACAATTCCACCTTGCACATTTATAGCAGACATTCATTCTTTTAGCTCTTCTTTTTTTGGAGTAAGAACTTCTTCCCATTCTCGGTAAAGGTTTAACAAATGATTTATGAATCTCACATGCTAAACGTACCTTAGCTTTAATGATCCACCGTACGTCCACAGGAAGGCCTAAACGCTTGAATATCTTCATCCTTTCAAGTCAACTGTTATAGATCTTCCTGAGCACATCTTTGGGAAGAGTGTGGAACTTGTTCTTAAGCTCTACAAGAGATTTCTCCATGGTAACTTAAAATGAAACAGATGAAAACTAAAATTCTCAACATAGTGCAGTGTGTTTTGGTTAATAGGAAAGAAAAATGAGAGAGTAGGAAATAAGTTTTGAGTGGCTAGGAAAAAAGTTTTGGATTGCCTCCCAAATAGCGCCCTTTAATGTCTTTAGTTAAACAAAGACCAAACCAAATTTTTATATTTATTTTTAATTTTTTAAATTTTACGAGAAAGAGAACTTACTTGTTGGTTCCTCAAACATGATGACAGTTGTCAAAGTGTTGAGTAAACCATCATTAAACTCTTTTAAATGTTCTTGATTGTAACCAGCAAAATGAAAACATCATCAGGGACTACCAGAAGTCTTTCAAAATCACAACAAAACATCCAACCAAACCTTGGGTTGCCTCCCAAGTAGCGCTAAATTTATAGTCTTCAACCAGACTTTCCAAACACAAACTACTAATCAAAAGCATCAAACACCATGATTACTTTGTCTTCATTTCTTTTCAAACAACAATGTTTCAGACACAAAAAATGATTATTCAAAGTAATTAATTGTGCTTCTTCAATCATAGACAATTTTAGAGTACAATTATTAACTGAATTCAAATAAAGCACAACATGTATGTATTTGTAAATAGATTTAGGAGTTTCCAAAATTTTAGAGCATCCCACAAAATCCACTTGACTCTCATCAGTAAGAGTCAACACTTCAATAGGAGAGACATGAACAACAGCTTTTGAAACATCCACATTAGTTTCAACATCAAAATTACAGGAATTAAGTTCCACAACCAAATTCTCTTCTAGACTACACTCACTAATCTCTCCAAAAGTGATTTCAAGTTCCTTATCACATTCCACAAGAGCTAAAGTTTCATTCAATTCCATATCCTCAACTTTCTCACAAAATTCATCATCAACACAAGAAGTTGTCATCATGCTTGAAGAATTATCTTGCCTCATAGTTTCAAGTGACGAAATAATTTGATTTGCATATATTCCAATATTTTGGACACTTGACTCAACACTAGTGGCAAGTTTATTTTGCTCTCTACTAAATCTCTTTGTTGTTTCCGCAAACTCCTCACATATTCTTTCTAAATCAGACTTTTCCTGTGTTCTTCAATATATGGATAAAAGTAGAAAGAAGGATTAGGACAATACTTGATATATGGATCCAAATACTCTTATTGCTCCAAAATTCCACTAGGATAAAAGGAATTATCAAAACAAGTTTGGTTCATATTGAAATCATTTCTCACATAATGACTGGTATTGCTATATGGACAATGCTCATAAGAATGACACTCTCCACAAGAAGCACAAGAAAAACAATTATAAGGAGAAGATTTTTCAATCCAACCAGCATTTATACTTTCTTGTCTCATTCTATCCACATGCATTGCAGAAAAAGAACCAATATGTGATAATTTATCACTAATTAAACTAAATGAATGCTGTGAATAATCCATTTTTAAAATTTTTTTTTTGAAATTTTTACATGAAGACTAAATTAGTATTAAAATTACTTGGTATTGATATTAATGACAACAATCTCTGGCAACTATGCCAAAAACTTGTTACGAGTTTAGATGATATATTAAATAGTGCAAGTGCACACTATCGTAATCAAGTAATACAGAAGTGAATAGAGTATTATTCCCACAAGGATTGATTACTAAGTACCAAAATGAGTAATTTTAATTCTATTTAGTCGATCGATTAGTTGGTGATTGAGAGAACACAATGATTCAATATAAGTGCAAATAATATGAAATCAAATATGAGAAAAGCCTTAGAAGTCAGATTTCACTTAACAAATTTCGAATTGAATCACGTATCTATTCTAGCTCAATTTATTCCACATGATTGATAGTCGAGTTTCCCTCATTTAATTACTAGCCTCTTCCAAGATCAAACAAATCTATAATTAATTGCTAATCCAATATATTCCTATATGAATTTAAGCAATTAATTATGCATTAAAATTTATGAAACTCATTAAGACTACACAACTCATATGAATATATTCCTCTTTCATATACAAATTATGGTTTTAATTATAGAGTCTACACACATGTATCTCCATCTGGTCTCAATATACATATTGAAATCATTCAAAAGATGGCCAATCAAATGAAAGCATTAAGAACAATAATTAAAACTAAATCATGAAGGAGAAAATTAAAACTAGATTTAATAAGTTAATATTCAATCCGTCATTAGTAAGCTACATCATTACCGTAGGAAAATAGAAATTTAGCTCATGATGAAATTAAAAATAAAACCAAAATAAATTAAAAATTTCATAAATATTGCATAAAGCTTGAATGAAAACCTAAAAAATACTGCATAAAACTTGAATATTAAATTCTAAACTATAAATATACAACCAAAAGATGCATGAAAAATGGAGAAATCTAACCATCCATTTAGGAGGTAAAACCTTCCATGCAGGTGGCGTGCAAAAAGTAATACAATCCTAAGCCTTCCATGTAGGAGGCATGTAAAAAGTAATACAATTCTAAGTCTTCCATGTATGAGGAATGCAAAAAGTAATACAATACATGAAATTAAATCTAAAAAATAACACAATTTTTACAGAACTGTCAGAGAAGGACCTCTAATTGTCAGAGAATCAAGCCTCTACATCTCTTCCCTCTCTTCTTCATTTATGCTTGGCCTTGATATCTATTTATAGGGGAAAAAAACGCGTTGTGCAGTGAACCGCGTTGCTACAGTGCCCAAAAACGTGTTGCTATAGTGAAAAACGCGTACTACAGTGATCCGCGTCTGGAACAGTGATTTCAAACAGTAAACCGTGTTTGGAATAATGGAAAGAGCGTGTTGCTACAATGCTTCCGTTGCTACAGTCACTTCCGTCATGAATAGTGACCCCCAGTGAATAGTACCAATGCTACAGTAATTGATATTTTTCAATCCATCGGTCCAATTTTTGGTCTCCTTTCTCCTCTTATTGTGTGTCCATCAAAAGAGAAAACAAATCAATATTATAATAGTAATAAAAATATTATTCCAAAATCATTCTGTATTTATCAATTACACCTAAATTTATTATATTAATCTCAAATATCGTCCACAAAAAAAATCATATAAGGAAAAATAAATATGCAAATATTTTACTTATCAACCGAAAAAATATTTTAGAGTGTTGAATACACTAAAAATTAACTTAGTATGCTAACTGTTAGGAAGAGCACGGCGGATAATAAATCTTCCTAATAAAAAATAATCGTATGGAGTCAATTAAAGTAGAAGATAAAATGAGCAACAAAATAATAGATGGAGATACAAGACTTTAACGTGGAAAAATCTTCCCCTCAATGTGAGTGAGAGCAAACGACCACGGCCCAAAGCGAAAAGATTCTACTATCTTCTAAAGGAATATAATGTTCAATGCTCTAATACAAAGCTCAACTTTAGGATGATAACAAATTCACCTCATCCACAAAAATCACCAAAGGATTATATTAATAAAATAGAAGAGCAAATATAACAATAAAATATGTATCTCTTGGGTGAAGATACAATCTATGTTAGAAATCACCAAACGCAAAAGCTGCAGTCATAGAATGTATACAATGTTCACGCAGATTCTGGAGAAGGTAGGAAGCTCCAATCCATGAACCCACCGTTAGATTCAAGGTCTATATGTCTCGCATACCTCTACCAAATTTCAGTGCAATTAGACCAAAAATCATCATCTGATTGTGACTTAATCAAAGTCGCTCAGAAAAATCAGCAGCAGACGTGAACAGATGTTCATGAAAGTTCTGGGAAAATAGAAGGTTCCAATGGCTGATCTGACCATCCAAAATGAAGTTCCTTATGTTGAGAACCTCCATGAAAAATTTCAGATCAATCCTACAATAAATCGCCTTCGGATTATCAGCTAGAACAAAACTGCTCAGGCTAAAAAACTGCTAAAATATTTTTCTCTCACAAGAGTTATATATAAAATTCATTTTTTCTCCACCAGTCTTCCTCGGAGCCTTCTGGGTCATTCTTCATTGATGCTTTGGGGTTGCGAGTTCGAGACGTGGTATTTATATACTCCATTCTCTAAACCAAAATTCATTTTTTCTCCTCACACACAAACTTGAAGCCTACTCTTCTCTATTAGGATTCTCTCTTTTATTTCTTTCCTTGTCTTCTTTTTCTTTTTCATAAAATAGGAAATACATAAAATAGAAAATAAAATTGAACAATTAGAACTTGGGCTTCACATATAGGAGTGACATCCTATGACCCAACACTAAGTATCATTGGGAAAATATTTTTGCATGTGGAATGCTACTTAACCCATGTCTTTATAAATTTAGGCTGAAATGAGTCCTTGAAAAAGGAACAAATAGAAAAGAAGGTTGTCATTAGATATTACACTTGTTTTTGCAATCAAAATGGTTTGACAATAACAAAATAATGAATTCTTCCTTAATGTCTATGTTAAAAAGAAGAACAGAGTCAAAGATAATAGAATTTTCATTAACTAACAGATGACAATAAAGTAATAAACCGTCCGAGTAACCATACCCTTCCTTAAAGGATGACTAACAAATCCCAAAACTTTTTGTGTAATGAATCATGTACATATTATATTCATAAAGAATACGAACTCGCTCCCTCATACTTAAAAAATATTTAAAGAAGGAGCGTAGTGTTATTGGGCCATAAAAGTCCCCATTTCAACTCATCAAGAATAGAGTGTCCCAATTTAATTTTTAAAGATCATTGTGTTGACAGCAACAGCAGTCGAATGCAAATTGTTTTGAGTCGTGATTAATCTAGATGTGGCACTCCTTCGGATTATACGAATCCTTCCAGCATGTGCATAGGAAGATATAACAACAAAATATCAAACAACAAACTTAGCAAAGCAGAAAACTAGAGGAGGGAAGAAGATTGCTCAAAAGCTTAAATTGACATTCCTCAAAGTTGGGCATTAACAAATAATAGAAGATGAATAATGGATTGCCGAGACTTGAAAAAAATTTTGAATACAATAAATTTTTATTTCAAAAAAATATTTTTAGTAAAAAGCAAGGTTCATGAACTCAGACTGGGTACTGAATCGGTCGAGGTATTAAATTAAGGGTCAGTGGGTCAGATCGGAGTCAAACCGGGGCCAAATTAGTGAGAAATTAAAGATTTTAGGCTTATTAATATGAAATTTTAAAGAAAGTTAATTTTTTTTTTAAATAGAAACCCGGTCCGGATTTGCAAACATTGGTAAAAAGTGTGAAGCGTTGTGTTTGACTAGCATGTAGGGATCGTTGGGTTTTAACTACGTTTGCCTTTAATGAGCCAAAGTATGTTTCTCCTCTGGACTCATTTACGAGCTCAAAATCACATGTTTTATATATGCACGTGGATTTTCATAAACTCAAACAATGTTGGACCCTTTCTTTGACACACACAATAACCTTGACACATTGCTCGTCAATGATTAATTATTTTGGCAAAAATTATGCAGATCTCATAGAGTCACAAACATTTCCCTCACAAAACATTTTGATTGGAGAAAAGAAATTTTTTGGAGAACAAAAATAAGAAATGTCATATTTGGAGGACCAAATTTCAAAATAATAATTTTTTATAGAGTAAATTGATAAACATTATCTATATAGACCGAATTAAATAATTTATTTACTCAAAATCTTAAGCTTGGGTTTGGTTTTATTACTTAAAAACCCACAATTTATAATTTGTTCCTGAATTTTACATGATGACATTAATTCTTATAATCAAATAAAAATCAGGAATAAAATTCCAAAGTTTTATGTCAATCTAGAGTATTCTAGAAAATGAAGACGTTATCGATAGATTCTATACAATAAAGAAAAAAAATTAAAGCAGGAAAACAACATTGTTTATTATTTGTAAATTAATCACTTAATTAGTGTAATATGTTTCGCAATTGGCATACGGCTGGGGGCAGCCATATGTTCTTATAATATAGCTGTATCTAGAAAAGAATTATCGATGTATTGACTTAATCAATAAAAGCGTATTGTTTATTTGATTTGATGACTTTGAATAATTCTGTTTTTTTTTTGACAAATTGTCAAATTTAAATGTCTTATGCCAATTTATCTGAAGTTGCATTCTCCACCTTAAGGTATTGTTCTATTTTGTGAGCTGAAATAATTTTTAGTGCATCTAATACACTGGATCCAAATATACTTAGTGAATTTTTGAGCTCCTAAGCTCGTGAATAAGCTAAGCATGTAAATCGATCCGCTAACACACTAAAATATTTTTTTTATAGTATTTAATATTCTAAAGTAATTTTTGAATACAAAAAATATAAATTTAGATACTATAAAAAATACTTCTGGATGCCTCATGCACCTTATTACATTTAACCTATACCTTTCTTGAATTTTAAAATATATTCGGATATTTTTTAGTTTTAAATTGTGACGATGAATCTTTTTTAAGCTTTTAAATTTATGAATAATTTAGAAAATTGGCTGTAGTTAGTTATTTCAATTCTTTACTGCCAAAACCTTTTCTTTTCTTCAATGTTTCTCCTTCCTACTTTCTATTTTTACCATCTACTAAAAACCTGGTAAGATATAAAATATTTATTATCATTAGCTTATTATTCTTCTTTAATAAGATGATAGAACAATTAATAATAGAAAAACTTACTATAAAATTAAAAATATTTATATTACATGACTTACAATTTAGGGAAAATTCCAAAAAACTACATTGCAAAATAGAAAAGGACAATTTAATATAGTGAAATTGGAATTACCATATCAGTCTTGTGTCAGAGCAGACGAGGGATATGTGATATGATATCTTGTCACAATGACTTTAATGCGCTTAGTGACAGGGAAAAGGGAAAAAATCAGAAGAGGGAAGACCGATTAACTGTCAGATGAGAAACCTAAGGGGCAATGGAGAGATGACGGGAATGATGGTGTAGTGATGGTAGTTGGCGGCGATTTGGGGTCTCTTGGAAGGAGGTTAACAAAGAAAGGGCGAGCATAGGAGGTTAGCAGCGTGGTACAATTCTGCGACCTGCAGTCTGTCAAGGGGGTTGGAGCAATGTTCCTGCGAAGATGTTAATGACGGAAGCGGAGTCGTTAATAACGAATGTGGTGTTGTTAATAGTCCAGGAAGTGTTGTTTTCTTACATCCACATTATGACTTTCCATGTAGTTCCAGCGAAGATGTTAATCAAGGATGTGGAGTCATTAATAATGAATCTAATGTTGTTAATAGTCCAGAAGGTCTTCTTGTGAAGATGTTCATGAAGGAAGAAAAGTCGTTAATGAAGAATGTGATGTTGTTAATAGTCGAGGGGGTGTTGTTTTCGGACATCCACATTACGACTTCCCATGTAATTCCTGCGAAGATGTTAAACAAGGATGTAGAGTCGTTAATGAAGAATGTAGTTTTGTTAATAGTCCAAGAGGTGTTATTTTCGGACATCTACGTTACGACTTTCCATGTAGTTTCAATGAAGATGTTAATGAAGGAAGCGGAGTCATTAATGATGAATGTGGTGTTGTTAATAGTCAAGGAGGTGTTGTTTTCGGACATCCACATTACGACTTTCCATGTAGTTCTAGTGAAGATGTTAACCAAGGATGTGGAGTTGTTAATGTCAAATGTGGTGTTGTTAATAGTCTAGAAGGTCTTCTTGTGAAGATGTTAATGAAGAAAGAAGAGTCATTAATGAAGAATGTGGTGTTGTTAATAGTCTGGAGAATGTGGTGTTGTTAATAGTCTGGAGGGTGTTATTTTCAGACATCCACATTACGACTTTCCATATAGTTTCAGCGAAGATGTTAATCAAGGATGTGAAGTCGTTAATAACAAATGTGGTGTTGTTAATAGTTTAGGAGGTGTTGTTTTCAGACATCCACATTATGATTTTCCATGTAGTTCCAGAGAATATGTTAATCAAGGATGTGGAGTTGTCAATTATATCACATGTGTTGTTTTGAACCTAATAGCAATGGCAAACAAAGTTGCAACACGTAAAATATTAACAACACTACATTCGTTATTAACGACTCCACATCCTTGATTAACATCTTTGCAGGAATTACATGGAAAGTTATAATGTGGATGTCCAAAAACAACACCTTTTGGACTATTAACAACACCATATTCGTCATTAACGACTCCGCTTCCTTCATTAACATCTTCACTGAAACTATATGGAAAGTCATAATGTGGATGTCTGAAAACAACACCTCCTGGACTATTACAACACTACATTCTTCATTAACGACTCCACATCCTTGATCGACATCTTCACAGGAATTACATAGAAAGTCGTAATATGGATGTATGAAAACAACACCTCCTGGACTATTAACAACACTACATTCTTTATTAACGATTCTTCTTCCTTCATTAACATCTTCACAAGAAGACCTTCTGGACTATTAACAACACTAGATTCATCTTTAACGACTCCACATCCTTGATTAACATTTTCGCTGGAACTACATGGAAAATCGTAACGTGGGTATCCGAAAACAACACCTCCTGGATTATTAACAACACCACATTCGTCATTAACGACTCCACTTCCTTCATTACCATCTTTGCAGGAACAACACTTCAACCTCCCTCGACAGACATCAGGTCACAGAACAGTACCACACCGCTGACCTCCTATGTTCGTCCTTTCTCTATTAACCTCTTTCCAAGAGACCCTAGATCACTGCCGACCACCGTCACTACACCATCGTTCTCGTCATTTCTCCGTCGTCCCTTAGGTTTCTCATTTGACAGTTATTCGGCCTTCCCTCTTCTGATTTTTTCCCTTTTCCCTGTCACTAAGGGCATTAAAGTCATTATGACAATATATCATATCCTAGATTCCTCGTTTGCTCTGACACAACACTGATATGAGAATTCTGAATTTCGCTACACTAGATTGTCCTTTTCTATTTTGCAATGTAGTTTCTTGGAATTTTTCCTACAATTTATGATATTGCGTCCAATAAAAACAATTTACGAGCGTTATGATTTAGCTATTACTTATTAATAGTGCATATTTGGATTGATTTTCAAAGAGATTATGATTTACGAAATAAATTTATAAAAAAAAAATTTTATCTCGATTTATAAAAAAATTTTAAAACCACCAAACATACTTTTAGTCCACCACCATCAAGGAATGTAATGCCCGTCCGCGTAGGCGTGTAGCTATAGCCTATATGACGTGGTCTAGCTGATGTGAGCAGCCGCTCACTTTTTAGACCAATAAAAAAACGAGAAAATGGCCAACTCCCAAAAACAAATCTCAACCGTCCATTGGAAACAACAGAGCCCACTATGTCAACCGTCCAGATCTCTCCAGTATCACCGACTTAACATACACGGTACGGTTACGAGCTTAACCTGTTCACACGCAGATCGGGCAAGGGTTAATTCCATCAATCAGTAAGACTCGTCCAGCAAAATCTGCGTAATTGCTGAGATTATGTTCCCTTTTCTTCCTCCAGAGGAATTTCCCCTGTTGAGCGAACACGATGGGTTATCTTAATTATTAGTTTTTTCTTTTAGTTTCGAAGTGATTCCCGAATCAGGTACGTGATTGACTTCGTGGTCTTTTTTCTATTGTAATTGACTTATAAATTTTGGTTTGTTGGGTTGGGTTAATGACTTATTGTATCACTGGTTCTATTCGGACTTATCTTTTCGGTTCCAAGATGATTGCATCGTAAATTTCTGGGTTTTTGTGCTGTGAGTACCTCTGTTTAATTCTTATCTGTTTCTCAATTGCCCTTTATAATTTTATTTTATTTTTTTGACTATATCTGGGAAATTCATGTCTGAATTAGCTAAATTTCTATATGGAGTTTCTAGAGCTTTGCTTCAGCTCCAGTACTGTCTTTGGGTTGAAATGGTCTTACATTTGAACCTTTGGTTTTTGTTGCTATAAAAAAACTTATCCAGTGGAGAAAAGGAGGAAAAAAATTCAGAATTGTTTCCAGCTGTTGTTTTGGAAATGAAAAAGGACTGTGCTGGTAACTTACGATTGCTTCTTGTTTTTTTTTTTGGCCAACATACGCTTGCTTGTTACTTCATTGTGGTTAGTCTGATTTTATGTCTCCATTTTTGGTTATTTGTGGTCTTGAATGAAATAGTGTTGTATATTATTTGAGCTTATAATTCACGCATGTATTGCTTTTTTGATGTCTATAGTAAATTGCTTCAAGTAACTTACTGAAATTTTGTGTCTTCGTGTGCATACAGAGGCACTAACTAAAGACTGAATCTATATCAATGATCTCTGTGTTTTCATTGCTCTCTTAGCCTCTTTTCTATGCAGGACTTACTCAAAATCTTGTATAGGAGTTTTAGCATTCTCTTTACCTTGCTTTACTTTGCTCAAAGGCTTTTGATTATTGAGATGAGTTCATAAATCCAATTTGTCACCATGTTTTCTTTTCTTGTGGTGGTAAATGAGTTATGCTTATGATGTTTTTGAACAGAATTACCATGGAAGTTTGATATGAGTGATTTTGATTTCCTGTTGAAGCAGTTTTAATGGGGAGTATACTGAGTTTGAACAATTCCGCTTCCAAGAGGGAATGGAGTGATCTGCGTGATGTTTTGCAAGGAGAAGCTTGCAAGAGGCAGAGGTTGTCATCAAGCTTTAGTGAGGACAACTCAAGACTGATTCCGGCCCTTCCTGATGAGATATCACTACAGATTCTAGCCAGAGTTCCTCGCATCAGTTACTTAAATCTCAAGTTTGTTTCTCGTGCTTGGAAGGAGGCTCTTGTGAGTTCTGAACTATTTTCTTTGAGAAAAGAACTTGGTACGGCGGAGGAATGGCTCTACATATTAACAAAGGTCAATGATGATAAGCTTTTATGGTATGGCTTGGACCCTCTTTCAGGAAGGTGGCAGAGGTTGCCACCAATGCCAAATGTTGCCTTTGAAGACGAAATGAAGGGTTTGACTGCCCTAAAAATGTTGCGCAGGGTTGGGTCAAGTATGAGAATTGCTGATGTCATAATGAGCTGGCTTGGGAGGCGAAATGCCCTAGATCGAATGCCATTTTGTGGTTGCTCAATCGAAGCTGTTGATGGTTGCATCTATGCATTAGGAGGATTTTTTAAAGCCTCAGCGATGAAATCTGTTTGCCGATATGATCCTG
Organism: Inga oerstediana; assembly: GCA_963210345.1. NCBI lineage: Eukaryota > Viridiplantae > Streptophyta > Magnoliopsida > Fabales > Fabaceae > Inga > Inga oerstediana. The sequence continues at coordinate 77,624,630 of OY723400.1, forward strand.
TGAAAAATTCTTGGAGCGAGGCTAGTCCAATGTCTGTTGGCAGAGCCTACTGTAAAACAGGTATATTGAATGACAAGCTTTATGTTGTTGGAGGAGTTACTAGGGGTCCTGGTGGACTTAGCCCTCTTCCATCTGCAGAAGTATATGATCCTCATACTGGTGTGTGGTCTGAATTGCCAAGCATGCCTTTTGCAAAAGCTCAAGTGCTACCAACTGCGTTTCTGGCCGACCTGCTCAAGCCTATCGCCACAGGAATGACATCATACAAGGGAAAGTTATTTGTTCCTCAGAGTTTGTATTGCTGGCCATTTTTTGTCGACGTTGGGGGAGAAGCTTATGATCCAGATTTGAATTCATGGTTTGAAATGCCAAATGGTATGGGTGAAGGTTGGCCAGCAAGGCAAGCCGGTACAAAACTTAGCGTTACTGTCAATGGTGACTTATATGCACTGGATCCTTCAAATTCTCTCGACAGCGCAAAGATCAAGTTATATGACCATGAAGGTGATGCTTGGAAAATTGTTACTGGGGATATTCCAATTCATGATCTTGCCGATTCAGAATCTCCCTATCTTTTGGCTAGTTTACTTGGAAAACTCCTAGTGATAACTAAAGGTGCCAATCACAATATTGCAGTGTTGCAGGCTGACCTACTGAATGATTCATCCTCCTCCCAATCCTTATTGCCACCACCAGATGATTCACTCGGTGAACAAGCTGATCCGTCCGATGATTCCGACGGTCAGTTTTGGACAGTTCTTGCTACTAGGAGTGGTAGATCCACTGAACTAGTTAGCTGCCAATCCCTTAAAGTTTGATTGTGGATAATACTTGGATAAAATTTTTAGGTGTTTGTTATCAGATTCTCCAATCAAGATATAATACAATATATATATTTTTTTGGAAACTATACGTGGAGTTTTGAAAGGAGTTTACGCTTTATGTTTTTATTGGAGAAACAAATAGTGAACATCTTAAAATTGTAACTAGGTTTTGTCCTTTGATTATATGAGAGAATCCTTCAGTGTTGGCTGGTGTGATTTGCTGAAAAACCTGAAAGCTTTCTGTGGGTAATAAGTGATCATTATGATGGTGCCATTCTTGTTATTCTTGTACACATAAAAACCTTGAAATTGGAACAAAATAAGAACTGGGATAATTTGAAGATGAACTTCGTACATCCTACCTTACGTCAAGGATATTTTAGTCTAGCATGTCTTTTTAGTTTTTACACGTGTGAATGTTATATTGTCTTCAAAGAAGGAATGCTTGGTTATTTTATAAGATGTTATAACATCTCTTATTTTCTTGTATGATTTAAGAAGTGGAATTCAGATAGCAGCAACAAACTTCCCGAGAGTTTTTATTTGAATTAACTTTTGGAGAATAACTTTTATAATTTATGACGTGAGTTTGTAAGAGAAGTTGTCTCGACTTACGGAAGAGGACTTCTAAAACTGCGGTTTCAGTGTTACCCAAATATTCACTTAAGAGCCATTGTTGGTTACTTGATAAAAAAAAAAAAAGTTTAAGGCCTAGTTAGGGAATACTTCACACGGTTTTGCTTATATAGTCTAGCTTTAAGTATGAAATAAAAGTAAGAACAAAAGGAAAAGGAGCCTGGAATGGTCTGCTTCAAAATAAATAAATAAATAATTGATTACTGTAAATTACACTATTTCCCAACTTGTATTTGCCGTGTATACTCGCATGAAAAGATTAAAAAAACGTGTTTTCTAGTCTTTAAGACAAACTTAAATACTCCTTCTGATCCTAATTATAAGACAAAGTTAATTTTTTTAGAGAAATTAAAAAAGCGAATTAAATTACTTTAGAGTATTTATATTTTTATTTTTTCTTCAAATTAATTAGTTTGACTAATAAATTAATATATAATCTAAAGATGCATAACATATGATATGATTAAGTAACTTATTTAGCTTCCTTAATTTCTCCAAAAAAAATCAATTTTATCTTTTATTTAGGACCGAAGGTAGTAAGATCTATAGTTTTATTTTAAAACCTGACAATCGCTTGCTTTTCTTCAGCCTTCAGTTTTCAGTTTTGACTGAGGAGCAAAACCATCTAAGTGTGATCTCAGATATTCTTCTGCATAATGCTGAACAGAGGTAACATATTATTAATAAATACAGAAAATATAGTTCACACATTTTTCTTATTACTTATATGGTTGATCATGAAGCTGATAGAAGTAAGACATTAGTTAACACTAGCAACAGAAAAGGTATTTGAGTCGTTGTGAGGCCTCAATGATGGTCTCTCTGTGGCCAAAAGCACTAATTCTTATGAACTCTTCACCACCAGGACCAAAACCACTTCCTGGGACAGTGATTATGTGGGTCTTGTCAAGAATTTCAGCAAAAACATCCCAAGATTTTGAGCCAGGAAAATGGACCCAAATATAGGGAGCGTTTTCACCACCATAAACTGTCAAACCAAGTGAAGCCAAAGAATCTACCAGTATTCTTGCATTCTCCATATAGTAGAGGGTTCGGAGCTTCACAGCCTGAAATGTTTCAAAAGAATAATCACTAAAAAGCACACTGTGGGTTACTGTTTTGTTCTGTTCTGTCAAAGACCATTTCAATGCAAAAAACCATAAAGCCTATGACCAAAAAGAACTATTCACTAGGCTTCAACTTATGTGAACAAAGCACAGGATCACTCATGCTAAAATTTCATTTAGTTATGAAGAATGAGGATGGCTAGGATTGTTCTTTTGATCACTTCATAATAGATACTCAGATACCAAAGTTTGTTTCAACTCAAGAAGCTTAAATTACCAAACAAAATCCCATAAATAGTTTTTTTTTTTTATTATAATCTACAAAATGTAAAGTTCAAATATGTGCTCCTAAAGGATAGACAATCAGACTTCCTTCCTTATAGCGGGTGCTTCTTGGTTAACAAGCAACATTGGGTAACATACAAGAACTGAAAATCTGGGCACTCTCTTTTCAAAGATTCTGTAGGCCTCACAACTCAGAAGCTATTGTTATATTGCTAACAAAACCAATCCTTTATGAAAATGGCTCAGGTAAAATATACTTTGTGCGTAAAGACTCAAATGGAATCTGTTAGGATCACTCTTGGCAGCTTAGAAAAATACATGAAAAGGGAAAGATGCTTTTTGTGGTCAGAACTTTGACTTGGGAATTCCTACTATTTTGGAGAAATAAATAGATAAGTAGGCCACTATAGGGTCGATGTGGGGTCAAAGTCTTTAAGGAAAGGCTTATACAGTAATAGTCATCCTTTCCCCTTGTAATCTAGTTTGTTTATGCAGTAACAGCAAGTATTTCCCTCTCTCTTTGTTGTTTTCCGCTTTCTTTGTTGTTTAATTCTGGCTGTAGTCTCTTATTTAGGAGGGGGAGAGAGTCATATCAGAATCTTAAAGCTTCAATAAACTTGAGACAAATTTAACAGTATAATCAATCAATGGGGAAGCTTTTGGTCATATGCTGCAAAAAGTTCAATCAAAATGACACCTCAATAGCAGAACAGCATGCTAGATGCATTAAATAAGGAATATAAGCATGAAACTTGACATGCAAGTATCCCTTTGGGACTTTGAGCTAACCTTGAAGCCCTCCGGTGAGAGACATGCAAGTCCACCAGCCTGAGCAATGTTAGATGCGCCATTAAAACAAGTGCACATTATACGATCAAAATCATGTAAAACAGGAAATCCATTAGCGTATAACAGTTCTTTAGGGACTACTGTCCAACCAAGGCGGACACCTGTGAATCCAGCAAACTTGGAGAAGGATGAAACTTCAATTGCAACCTAAAATCCAGGAAGATAACAAGACTGAACAAGCTATTAAGGAAATTGTCATGTGATAAAAAAGCTAGTTTAAAATAGTGATGTGTACAAGCCTGAGTATCCCCTAAATAAAATTTGATCATTCTGTCTTCATAAGAAGACACAAGTAGATCTTATGAACTACTCCCTCTATTCTCCCTCAAAAGTATCCCTGTGAAGGAAATTAGTTAAGTCGGTTTTTTGTAACAAATGTGTATTGATTTTCCTAAATTACCCTTTTCAATCATGTGCATTGTAACTATCCCTTCATAGAAGCCCCCTACTATATGCAATTAACAGGGATATTTAGAGGGAAAATTATAAATTTGGGAGGCAGTGGATTGGGGTTTTATATTTAGGACCAAAGCAACCCCTTGTCTAGCTCTTATATTTAGGAGTGGAGGTCGTACCACTAAACCAAGTGATTGACTTATCTCTGACTTAATTAGCCCAATGTGATTCTTTTGGATTCTAGAAATAGGTGCACGTGTTGATTCTGAAAACAGCATTAGACAAAATAAAAACCCTGCTGGATAAATGAGCAAGATTACCTCTCTGGCACCAGGAATTTCATAGATTGATTTAGGACTATCATCAGTGATATAAGCTGAATATGCAGAGTCAAAGACAATGATTGATCCATTCACTTTGGCAAAATCCACAAGTTGCTCTAATTGCTTCCTTGTTGCTGCATGACCAGTGGGATTGTTAGGAGAACAAAAGAAAATAACTTCTGCCCTTGGAACCGTAGATAGATCTGGAAAGAAGTTTGTTTGGGGCCCGCATTTCATGTACTCTATGTTTTTGTACTGGCCAGCGTTAGCCAGAAATTCCCCAGTCTGACCAATTATGACACTTGAATCTATGTAGGCCTGTCCAGAAGAAATTGCATGGTTAAAACACTTCCAGTAAGGTGAGAAGATTAGTACACTCAGTTTGAGAAGCTATTTACTGTGACAAGATAGAGTACAGAAAAGAATTAGTCTAATTCAAATGCAATAACACAAATAGGACTATGAAATTCTCATAAAGTGCATTAGAAGAAAAGCATTAGGATATGCATCTGGGATATCTCTCATATCTTCCATAGTCTAACTTTCTTTGTTTCTTAGGAATGAAAAACCTTTTTTGTTTTAACGGAAAGCCCAGATTTGAGCTCCTACATTGTGATTACATTTAAATTTCAGAACCTGCAACAAGTGTTGACTAAGGAAAATATTGCCTGAGCTATGGTGGTCCCCAGTCATTTGTACACTAGTGGGCAAAACCAACTTTAAGGGAAAGGGAAAACAAGTGATAGTTGCTAACATGTAGTTAACACAGGTCATGATAAATTGAGTCATAAATCACTCAGAGTCAGAGATAACTGTACCGGAAAGGATGGGTCCTGTACAGCTCTCTTTAAATTTGAACCCAGAAGTAGCTGCAAGGAATGAAACAAATCACATTGCAGTTATCTGTGTTGAAGTGAGCAATACATGATAGAACTAACTTACAATGAGGGATTGGCATTCACATATGAATGCCTCCTTATTTTGTGACCAAAAACTAAAAAGTAACTGACATTTGAGAAGGAAATTGAAAACAACAAATTTATGTGATACAGAGTATTTCATCATCTTTTTCTGGTTCTGTAAAGTCCATTTTCTTGTAGGTTCAACTAATATGAAACAGTATTGATCAACTACCTGAAGACGAGTAATATCACACTGAGCCCCATCTGATACAAAAACCTCCACAGGCTTTATCCCCAGATCTCTATAGAATGTATCAGCAATTGCTTTCCTCAAGGCCTGCCATATATTTGTCAGAAAATATTACTTGCATGACATAACTGAGGTCCATATATGTGGGAAAAAGATAAACATTAGTGGGAAAAAAACTTGAGAATTTTGGAACCAAAATCATTCATAAGTCATAAAAAGAAAACAATTTTCTTCAAGTTTCTGAAACAAGCAATCAAATACCTTTTCACCTTGTTCAGGTCCATATCCTTTATAACCTTCCTTTGTTGAAAGGCCATGCACAAACTGCATCAAACCATATGAATTAACACATTTTTCTTGGACAATATGCAGAGAAAATTTACATTCTACATTAACCAAACTGGTGATTAGACTTTTCCAAGAATAATACGAATCTATTTATCTAGAAACAGCAGAAAAGAGGGACAAGACCAGAAGAGGATTTTTTCAAAAAATCTGCAGAAAAATTAATTCTCTCTCTTGTAAACCTCTTTCAGGGGCACAAAATTTCTTAAAGCCACTTTCCAGGTGCATATTCATTATACTGACCCAAGAGAAGGAAAATAGTCAATTTAATGACTTACATCGACCATGCTTGATGTAATAACTGTGGGCAGGGGCTCTGTGGTATCACCAATTCCTAGGTCTATTACTGTTTCATGTGGATACTTCTCTTTGTGCATAAGCTCATGTCTGTCAATCTGATGCAACCAAGATTATAATTAGAGAAAACATCATAAAATTCAATGACTTCTTATTAGAGAGAAAGCATTAAAAACTAGGGTGAGTCTCGGCACAATGGTAAGGTTGCTGCCATGTGACTTGGAGGTCACGTATTCAAATCCTAGGAATAGCCTTATCCCTCCCCAGACCCTACCTGACGGAAGTCTTGTGCACTGAGCCACCTTTATTTTTTCTTATTAGAGAAAGAGAGGAGATAAAAGGAAGGTGAGATAAACAATAATTTCTGAAAAACACCTCAGGAAACAAATAGCCATGTTGCAGTTTCTCCATGTTTACATTCCGGGGTACCTTGGTGCAGTTTCCTGCACATGACAAACATAATGAAAAGTTTAAGGATAAAAGAACACAATGAGAAAATAAATCAGTAGAAACTGGAAGGTTGAACTAAACGAGTTATATTATTACCAAGTCCCACTACTCCATTCGTCAAACTGCATGAGAGCCTGTAGATTATCACCAATGGATAAATATATTGAATAGTGTTCAATACCATGTAAGTGAGGATCACAATAATACAAAAGTCATCATCATCAAATTAGAATTTACCTTGGTGTGGCCATCCTGGATGGGAAAACATTTGTGCTAAGCATAATATTGCCAGTTGACATCTTGTAATTTTAGGACTGATTTTAAGTTCTTCAATAAGAAACTCATCTAAAAACTAAGAATCTGATTCTTATATACACTAACAGGTCAACCAACAAACTAAGGAAGTCTAGTGAAGTGTATGTAAATTTCTCCTTTCCACACCTTCACCTAATTTCCATCATTTTACTTTGTGTCTTTCCTTTAAATCTCTTCAAACTGCAAGCTAAGCATCTATCCATCAATTTTAGATTAAAGAAAGCATCTGTCAGAATATCTTATTTGGCAGCTTCTCCTTTCTTTGACCATACCAAACACTATTTTAGTGTTTCTTTTCAATATAATTTGCATACAACTTCCATCTAAATTTGTATTTATGAATTTGACAAAAGAAAAATGGCGCTAGAGGTATGATCATAAATCATACTTTGTATTTGTCAACTATCATCAGTGATATAGGCTCATCTTGTTTCAAAAGATGAGCTTGTGAAATCATATAATCATAAAGTGAAATTTCAAAGGAGCTTGTGCTAGACTAACAAACTATTTTGGAAAGAGGAAAAGATGTAAACATCCATGCATTAAAAAAGGCAAGCGATCTTCTTTCCAAGTGATTATTGACTTACATTTTTGCACACATCAGCGTAAGTGGAAAATCTTAACCCACTTTGACCATTCAATTCAACACAGAATCTTATACTGGATCATTAAAAAAACAAACTTAGGAAACTACACAGAATACAATCCAACATTATAAAGAGTTTACTACCAAATCGCAGCTGACCTTCAACCCAAGAAATGTGTGAACGAGAGAAGCTGAGAAGCCCGAAAATTCATTTACTAAAATCTTTATCTTCATTATGATTTTTTTTTTTAATTGAACTCAATCCTGGGATTGCTCCTCTTTTTTTTCCTTAGCATTTATAGTTGAGATCTATTATTTTAAATTCATGAATTACAATGGAAGAAAAGTAACATAACTCACTCCTCTTAACTTCATGTACCAAAACTATTTAAAAAATTACAATAAAATTATCTAGAAAATCATCGGTCAACTTAAATAACTCAGATAAAAACAAAATCAAGTTAAGTTTTTCCTATGGCTTCGATTTTTTCTTCATTTGATAGAAATGTTAAATAAAGTGATGGCATCATAATCACAGAACATCGTGAAAGTGAACCAAAATATTCATACATATCCTAGGGTAAAGGAGTCCAAAAAAAAAAAGCCTATTGGAATGGCTTAAGATAGCAAATCTATACCTTATTATGTTATGTATCTTTGTCCATTTTTTTTTTTTGGTTTTTTAGAGAGATAATTTACGAGAGGTCTAGTATGTCCAAGTAGAGAAGAATCGTCCCAAATGAATAAAAAATTTTAATTTTCTTTTTCAAAACATTTTTAATTTGCAGGGGACTATCTCTTCAACAGAACTCTTAAAGATGTTGATATAGTATGGCTGATCCTATGGACAATGTCTTTTATGGCAGAGCCGAATATGCCCAGCACCTCGTTGCAACAAATAGCAAGACATTTTGCTGATTATTTTGAGCCTTGCATGCCCTTAAACATTGATGTCGGTGAATTTCCTCATAAGCCTTCTATATCTACCCGCCATCTTTAGACTTCTTGGAAACCAAACCGAAACTCTCTGGAATTCAAATGCCGTACAAATTGCATACCACAAATAATTATAGTATACGAGTATTTATATCAGAAGTTCTCATGTGGAAAAGAATACACCATTTTATAATGGATGACAAGAAAAACAATTAACCATGCTTTCTATTTGTTATTACTTGACAAATCCCAATTTTATTATAAATTTTTATATTTTATTTAAGAATTTTGTTATACATATAGAGTTTAAAATATATTCTTTATGATTAAATTGGCATTGAGAGTAATACATTGAATTAAGATTAAAAAGGATAAAATTATCAAAAAAATTATAATTACTCTTAATCAATTTATTTTTAAGAAGATTTGATGTTGGGTTAATTATTTTCAACTGTAGCTACTTGAAAAATGAGATTAAAATTGAAAATGACAGTTTGGGATTCAAATTTGCAAACTGTCAGTCTAGTCCCATGAATTTTGAAAATATCAGTTTGGTCCATCAACAAAACACATCGTTTTGGCATCTTTAGGTTAGATGTTTAATCAGTTCAAATGGAAAAGTGCAGAACAGAGATCAGAGCCGCATCACAGAGACCGTGGGGGAGATTCATTCTTGTTCCTCTTCTTCTCTCCTCGCCGGCGACATTAGCTAAACCATCGCCATACATCTTCGTCGCCAGCGAGCTTCAGCGTTTGAGAAGACAAAGGGCAGCCACAAGTTTGGAGCTAAGAGGAGCTGAGGGTCGAGGAATTTTGAGAGGGAGCTGCCGCGGACTCTAGAACTCAGAGCACCACCTCCAGACCTTCAACTCTCCCATCATCAGCTCGATTTCTTCTTCCTATCATGCCGCGAGCTGGGAGACAGAACCAAAATCGAGAGAGAGAGCGGCGGCTGAGAGCTGAGGAGTGTGAATCCAGAGAGAGGCCGAAAAGCTTTAACGTACACCACTCTTGCCCCTCATCGCCGTGACTTGCAATCATTCTTCCAACCGAGAAGCAGAGCTGTCGCGACATTCAGCCTGTTTCTCAATTTTGAATCTCAGCAGTGACTTCCCCTGTATCTTTACTTTCAGCACCCAATTTAATTGGTTTAATGCTAATCGGTGATTTAATCTTCTGTGATTTAACGGCTGGGTGTTGGGTGTGGGTGGTCTTCAATGTCTGGAATCTTGAAGTTGTTTGATGAAGTTATTGTCATAGTGGTTAGGCAATTTTGTCAGGTTACTGATTCCGGATTGGTCGGTCCGGGCACCGGCGAACCGGTCCGGATTCATATTTAAAAAAAAAAAATTAAGTCTAAAATCTTTAATTTCTCATTAGTTTAGTTCTGGTTTAATTCCGGTTTGGTCCCGGTTTGACCACTGACCCTTAACCCAGTGCCTCGACCGGTTCAATGCCCGGTCCGAGTTTTAATACCTTGCAATTTTGACATATGTGCTTTAAATGGAAGTTTATTTTATCTATAGCTCATTATATTTATGATTTTTTAGATTTAGGAATTCATTTATATATTGAGACTATAATTTTAGTTATGTTTTATTATATGGATTGAGTTATTGTGATTTGGAATTTGTAATGAGGATTTTGTACTCATCAATATATATATATATATATATATATGGTTATACATATGTTTCTCTATTATTCTATTGATTTCTATCTATTTAACATGATATTGTTAGATGATTTGAATGAAATAGGATCATAGTTAAACCTAAATACATTGCTTATTCCATAGTCTATCTCTAAGGGGTTTTAATAATGCTTAAATGAATGAGTTCATGAGTTTAAGCATTAGATTCAATGGTAATTGAGGGTTGATAAATTAGGAAACTTAAAGAAACTCATTACACTAAGAGGGCTTATTAGCATTTCAAGAGTAGGTGTCCCTTTCTTGTGATGATAGACTCATTGGTTAATGAGGTTTGGTATATTAGAAGCTTAGTGTATTAACTCCCCAAATATCTTAATTGAACAAGGATAGCTATTGAAAACCATTTCCAAGAGCATCTTCATCATTTGCATTCTTAATCCATTTCCATTCCTCCTTATTTGAAAAATTCTAAAAATATTTATTTTAATTGCATTTAATTCATGGTTGGCAAAATAAAATTGGAAAACAAGTGTCCCCATATATATATATATATATATATATATATATATTGTATGTGCGAGTAATTTACCCGGGTTCATAAGTGAGTAACAAGTTTCTATATGTAATTTTTTTATATAAGTGAATTTACAAAGGTTTATAAGTGAGTTACAAGTGTACTCAAACATTTTAATAACTTACAATAAGAAAAAAACAAGTGTCCCTATTAAAAACTTTTGTATAAATGAATTTATACGTGTTTATAAGTGAGTTTACAGGTATATAGAAGCCTTTTAACAAGCTAAGTAACCATAGGAAAGTTACAAGTGTTCATATGAAATTTTTTTGTATAAGTGAATTTACAAGTGTTTGTATGGATATTTGTTATTTTTTTATGGTTAGTTATTAAAATACTTAAATATATATATATATATATATATATATATATATATATATATATATAAAAGTCAATTTAGAAGTGTTCATATGAACAATTATTATTTTCTTATGGTTAGTTGTTAAGTTCATAAGTGAATTTAAGAGTTTTCATATGACCCTTTATTTTTTTATTATTAATTATTAAAATAATTACCAGTAACCTTAGGAAAGTTACAAGTGTTCATATGAAATTTTTTTGTATAAGTGAATTTACAAGTGTTTGTATGGATATTTGTTATTTTCTTATGGTTAGTTATTAAAATACTTAAATATATATATATATATATATATATATATATATATATATAAAAGTCAATTTAGAAGTGTTCATATGAAAAATTATTATTTTCTTATGGTTAGTTGTTAATTTCATAAGTGAATTTAAGAGTTTTCATATGACCCTTTATTTTTTTTATTATTAATTATTAAAATAATTAATAAATTTACCATGAGTTTATATGGAAACATAGTTATCCAGAAATAACTAACCCTCCTTTGTATCCTCCCATAGTTCTAGGTTGTCAAAATTCCATTAATTTCTTGACCCTGGTGCTCAGAGCATATCTTTCACTAGAAATTATCCTTTTCACATGCAGAATATAAAGAAAGACTCTACTGCCCTGTTTGATACTTGTGAAGAGTTTTTATGGAATTGCAAGTGAAAGCAGGAATGGAAGTGAAGTGAAGGAGGAGGTGAGATTTAAAATGGGTTTTGTATGATAATGGAGGTGAGATATAAATTTTAATTGAAATATGTATAAAAATTACAAAGATACTAAAATACCCCTAATTGAGAAAACAAATCATCCTCTTCATCTTCATGGCGGTGATTCGTGCCTTAGGCCTTACATTAGAAATGACAATATTTTATAAATATCCTCTTCTCTGCTTAACTTAGGCAAAATAACAAAATTTCAAGGGCGTTGGTCTCCGCTCAGCTTTGCATGATCAACTTATTTTCATCAAATACCTCTACTAAGGAACCAGCCTCAGGCCTTACATTAGATAACCTTTTTGTCATTGGTGTCTGACTTTGTGATTTCTCTTCCATCACTCTCTACAGTTAGAAGCCACATCATTTAAATAAAGACAGGTAAAACCTTAAAAAAACGAACCATACATCCTTTACTATTGAAGAAATTAGTTATATGAAGTAATTAGTTATATGAAGCATTAAGCGAAAAAAAGAAATAGAGATGCTAAAAAAAGATGCATGTCATTATCATCAAATTTGACAATCAAAAAACTAAAAACGTCTACTGAAGTGTATGTAAATTTCCCCTTTATGCGCCTTCATCTAATTTCCATCATTTTGCTTTGTGTCTTTACTAAATCTGTTTAATTAAAAAAAGCATTTGTCAGAATATCTCATCATTTGACAACTTCTGATACTTTCTTTGAACAAACCAAACACCATGTTCGCCTCCTTTTTTTATGTTCCCATATAATTGCCTTACCCATTCGCTGCCATCTAAATTTGTATATATGAATTTGAAAGAAGAACAAGGGTGCTAATTAAGTTTTTAAGATGTCATCTAAAAAATTTCCAACGACAACTTCTGCTCCTGTTGTATACAGAAAAAAGAATCAAGAGTTTTAATTCGTTATATTACAAACTTTTAAGTGTGTGAAGTTAATTGGATTTCGTTCTCCATTATTATATTCACGACCCTATTAATAATTGAAAAACAAGATATTAATATAATATATATAGACCAAATATTTAACAGTGAGTTGATGGTGCTGTTGTCCTTTTTTGGAAGTCGATCAAGTAGGATATGAATCAAACTATAAATCATATAATCAAGCTTTCTACAGGACATAAAAAGTCAAACTTTTCTTAGGTCCCATCTTATTTTAAAAGAATATGAACCATAAAGTAAAATTTATAATTTGACCTATGAGTAGAATTTCAGAGGTGCTTGTGCTATAATAATTAGTACTTTGGAAAGATATACCAAAAAAAAAAAAAACTAGTACTTTGGAAAGAAGAAAAGATGTAAACATCCTGAATTAAAAAAAGCCAAGCGATCTTTTGCACACATCAGCATCAGTGGAAAATCTTAGGCCACTTTGACCGTTCAATACAAAGACAGAATCTTATTGGATCATTAAAAAACTTGGGAAACTCCACGGAAAATGACCCAACATTATAAAAAGTTTACCTCCAAATCGCAACCGACCTTCGACAGAAGAAAGGGGTGAACGAGGGAAGTGTAGATGCACCTGATCAAGAAATACAGCAGCTAAAATCTTTATTATGAATATTATTATTTTAATTTGAACTTGATCCTGATGAGCTCAAATAGACCCTTTTGCTACCATTTTTTTCCCCATTGAGATCTATTATTCTAAATTCATGAATTATACAAATGGAAGATGGAAGGAAAGTAATCAATCAATCGTAACTCGTCTTAAATTCTTCAATGATTTAAACAGCAATATTTATTAAAATAAAACTTGTGTCAGTCAACTAAAATAACTCAGACGAAAACAAAATCGAGCCAAGTGTTTTTCAATCTGTCTCCATTTTTTCTTCATTTGATAGCAATGTGAAATAAAGTGATGGCATCTTAATCAAAGAACATCTAGAGAGTGATCCAAAATATCCAGACATCAGACATATCCTAAAGGTGATGAAGTACTCCAGAACAGCCTATTCAAATTGACCAAGAAAGACAAACCCATTCTATGTGTGTGAGTGAATGAGTGTGTATGGTATTTTGGTTTTTAGCTTTAAACTTCAGTATCTCTGAAACATCCCAGATCACTTTTTTGTCTTTTAGATGTTATAAAAGACTTTTGTGGGTTTTGTTATTTCAAATGGTATTTAAATGATATTTTCCTTATAATATTTGGTACTTATATTTTATCTTCATTTTAATTTTAGTTCCTATAGTTTCAAATCATAAATTTTATTTTTCCTCAAGTTTTGTTTCGTTCAAAAACATTAGTCCTGTATTAAAAGTTTTAAATTAATTTTTCTTATCCTTTTTTTTTGCCGATTTTTTCTTACTCTTTAATCTTACCTTTTTTTGCTTTATTAATATTTTATAACCATACATTTCCATTTCTTTTATATTTTATGAGAAATCTCAATTAAATCCATTTGAAATACTAAAATCCAGAATCAGACCTACATTTTTAACAAATACCTAATAAGGCCTATAGGCCTGATTAGGAATTTATAAATTTGTTGATTTTGCCAATATGTCCTTTTGTTATTTTCTCTTTGTCTCATTCTTTTTTAAATTAAATCTCCATCTCAATCTCGTGGATTCTTCGCATCTCCTCTCTCCATCTTAAGATTTCTCTGGTTGATTCATCATTTGACATACTATTCAGGTCTTAATTTCTTTTTTAAGTCCCTCCCCAATAACACAGCCACGAAAATAGTTTTTTGATTGAAGATAATTTATAATCACTTTGAAATTTGGATTGAAGATCTTTTTTTTTTAATGAATCTATAGTTACAAAAACACACTATAGGTGTTTATTCTTTCAATCATCTCATATATATCCCATGTAAATTGTGTGACATTAACAAAATTGTGAGGACCTACCCTTCAATATTGTTGAGTTGACTAAAAGTTGAAATCTCGATGCTTAAGGGACAAGTAGATTCTGGGGTTCAGGTTAAAAGTTAATAGGAATTTGCAATTAAAAATCTTCAATTTTTTAATTATAAAGGGCATTATGGTTTTCTTAACAATATTCATAAATCCCTAATAAGGCTTGCATGCTTTATTTGGGATTTGTTAAAAGTACAAGTCTGATTTTGGATTTAGGTATTTTAAATGGATTTAAACGGGATTCTTCCTATATTTTAACTCATTAAATTTTTCTTCTCCCTCTCCCTCTCCTCTATACAATGGAAGCAAAAACTATAGGAATAAAATTATTAATTTTACCTTAAAAAATATATAAACAAGTAAAAAAAATTAAGATGAAGATTCTTCAATTATGGTGCGAACAAGGTATAGCTGCATGGCTGTTTCTGGGATGGTTCATTATAAATTCATAATATCACATGTATAAAATTATAATTGAAAAAGGACACTTAAAATATGAAAACTCAGGTCAAGACACACACTTGTAACAACTAACAAGTTGTAAGACACTAATTTGAAATTACGTACATGCTCTTCCACAACAACTCGATTCCCCTTCCTCTGCCATCACTCCAATTCTCTGGTTCTTTGCTCTGCCACTTTCATTCTCTTCTTCCATCGCATGGTTTCGACGCGTATGCATGTGGTATCGTCAGATTCTTCTGGACACAGAGATACTAATGAATGGCTCCATTTGAACAGATTCTGCTTGCAGGATCTTCGACTACAAATGTTTCAGGACTGATTTTGAGTTCTTCAATGAGAAACTCATCTAAAAACTAGAAATCTCTGGTTCTTATACATACTAACAGGTCAACCAACAAACTAAGGAAGTCTAGTGAAGAGTATGTAAATTTCCCCTTTCCACACCTTCACCTAATTTCCATCACTTACTTTGTGTTTTTCCTTTAAAACTCTTCAAACCACAAGCATCCATCCATCAATTTCAGATTAAAGCAAGATTCTGTCAGAATCTCTCATTTGGTAGCTTCTCCTTTCTTTCACTATACCAAACACTATTTTAGTCTTTTCTTTTTTGTTTTTCTTATAATTGGCTTACAGAGAAAAAAATCTACATATTTAGCATTAAACCAATGTTATATGAGAAAGATTATCAATAAGAATATGATATGAATTATATAATCAAACTTTTTAAAGGATACACACACTTTGACCATTCAATACAAAGACAGATTCTCATATTGGATCATTTAAAAAACTTAAAATACAGGAAACTACGCAGGACATTACAAAAGGTTTACTTCCAAATCGTTACTGACCTTTGACAGAAAAATGTGTGAACCAGAGAAGTTGAGAAACGCTTAGTTATTGAAATTCATTTTCTAACTCTTTTTTGTTCTTAACATTGGTGGTTGAGATGTATTATTTTAAATTCATGAATTATAATGGAAGAAAAGTAACACAACTTAGTCATCTTAACTTTACCTCATCAAAACTATTTAAAAAATTAAAATAAAATTATCTAGAAAATTATTAGTCAACTTAAATAACTCAGATAAAAACAAAATAAAGCTAGGCTTTTCCAATGGTCTCCATTTTTTCTCCGTTTGGTAGAAATGTGGAATAAAGTGATGGCATCATAATCACATAATGTCCTCAAAGTGACCCAAAATATCCACACATATCCTAAAAGTGAAATACTCTAAAAAAAAAAAGCATATTCAAATTGATGAAGATAGAAAAACCCATATTTTATTGGTTATGTATCCTAGTGCATTTGTTTTTTGGTTTTTTTTCTTTGGAAAGATAATTAAGGACAGGTTTTAGTGTAACCCCCTACCTTAATAGCCAAATTTATAGTTCGAAAGTGCGTCATTAAGTTGAAATAGAGACCAGCGGTTAATTTAAAACTTTTCCAGAACCTATTTAGTGTGGTCTCACGTTCACATTTTGAATATAATTGGCCTGAACAGTTCGGTTTCAATCATGCATATTAGAGTGCAACCAAAAATTCCCGACAACGCTCGGGTTTCGTTTACTTAATAAAGGGTTTACAGGGCACATTGCCCATTTACAGTTTCCCATACAGGGGATTACACAACACTATTCAATATATATAGCACATGCAACTAATCCCCAACAAAATATGACAACCAACTACCAAAATTAAAACTCCTAGCTAGGAGCTCTAACCGCCCTTCGTCACTTGCTTTTCCTTTGAACCACTTGCCCTTGCTGTAGGTTAGTCATTGGAAAGAATGAGATTTAAAAGAATCCCAGTAGTAACAATTCACTTATAACATGTACAATCACAAAGCATGTAAGCAAATCACAACAACAACTACACAACGGCATTTCTGCAATAGCTTTCGTTGCATTCACAACGGCATATTTCACAACAGCATGTTTCACAACAGCACAACAATGGCATTTCACAACGGCAATGTTACATCACGGCATATTCAATGAAATGACATACATGCAAGGCATCATACACAGAATAAGAGAAAGAGTCACTATCTTGTTCTTTCCGCTAGTGCACTGGCACTGGTTTATCACGTGCAGGGCAAATATCAAATCCTGTAATTAGAATTTCAACGACAGGTTATTACTTAATCCAATTCTTTAATTCAAACACTCAAGTTGGTTATCATTAGGGACATTTAATCAAATCAACTAAGGAGTTAAAGTGGTCAATTAACCTAAAAGACCAATTCCTAACCTCAAAGTTCAACAATACTACATTATGCCATTACATCTTCAATTTTCGCATAAGGGACCAAATCTGCCAGAATTTTCTCCAGACTTTGAAAAATCATAACTAATTATACAAAAATCAAAATGAGGTCATCTCAAGTCCTATGGAAAGCTATTGAAGTCCTCTTCATAGGAAAAATATGAATCATTACCGAAAATCACCACACAATTCCAGAATTACACAAAATCCCACACTACTCCAGAATTAAGTCCAGTTTCGACATCAAACTTTGGGCAACCAGAAATCCCAGCTCAAAAAACGAAATGACACATTATATGTCCATTTTGAAGCTTGGAATGTGAAATTTAAGACTGGAAAGTTTCATAATTTTTAGAGATCATTTGGTTATCCAAAAATACCACACAAGTAGAGTACCTCGCTGGAATTCTGTTCAGGCTGAAAACCCAAATTTACATTTTGAGTTTCAATGACCCAAAATTCACAACCTGGGGCTGTTCCCACATAATTTTTCGTGTAGAACACAAAGGTAACATCAAAATTAACAAATTCCCACTTGTTCTCCATGTCCTGTTTTGGAAGAAAATTCAAAATAAATTCCAACAATTACCAACTTCCAATTTCAGCATCAAATTTATGTCAAATGGTTTCCAATCATCATAAACCACTAATAACATAACCAAAACATCATGAATTACCCAAACCCTTGTTTGGCCAAAATCAGGGTAGATTTACACATACCAAAATACTCATTCAACCAACATAACCAATAGCTCAAATTGATGCTAATACTCACCTCTTGCTTCTCCTTAGCTTCTTTCTTTGGTTTTTCAGCTTTTGTTCTTGGATAATGGCTTAAAATACCTCCTATTGAAATTCTAAAACCATAGAAATGAAGCTATCAAAAAGAGGAACAAAGTTTGTGAAGGACACTTGAGCCATAGATGAGGTTAAGAAGGTGAAAATCCAAGATGAAACCCTTACCTTAAATTTGTTTCTTCACTTATTCTGTTCATGCTTCAGCTGGCCGACTTAGAGAATGAGAGGGAGAGTGAATAATAATCATTTTTTCCCTTCCCTTATCACTTAAAAAACCTGACCGAAAAGTTGGACAAAAAGGAGAGAAAGAATATGTGGTCCACATGTATTTGTTTTTTGGTGAAATCCAATGATAATATCCAATATGTTTGATTTGTTTTTTTTCTCTTTCCTACCTCTTCCTCACTTGGCCGACTTTACCTTAGATATTTGATGAAGAATTAATTGCTTCAATTCATTCACTCTTCTTGTTTCTTCTTAGCCGTAATTATTGACAAAGAGGAAGGGGTTTGTTTGACTTATATTTTCTTCTTCCTTTTGGTATGTCTTTGACCAAGTTCCTTCTTTCTTTGTGCCAACGTACCACATGAGCAAAAGGTGAGGGAGTATATTGATTAAATGCTTACTCTATCTCTCTTAGCATTTCCTTGACCGAAATGAAGAAGAGGAAGAGTGATAAAAGACTTAGCATGATATTTTTGACCAAGTCTTCATCTTCACTTGGTCATCAAATTGTTTTTCTTTATTGCCTCATGATATACGAAAATAGCTTCTTGGAAGAGGATAATGAGCTCTCAAAAATATCCTCTTACACCTCCTTAATTGATATTATTTCAATTGCCAATTTAACACATGTTTACTTTGACTTTTATGTCATCATTTTTCAGGGGTACTTCTGTCATTAATCCCACCATCTATTCTGTACATTTAGCCCTTAATCATATTTTGGGATATTATATTTAGTATGTCCAAGTAGGGGAGAATCCCTCCCAAATGAATATAAAATTTTATTTTTTTTCAAAAATTCGATTTGCCAATTGCCATATCTAAATGAGAATTTCTTTTTTTTTTTATGCAAAACAAAATGATGTTAAAATATGAGGTTAAGTTTACCTATTACAAACCGTAAGAGTATTAATATTTGAATTTGAAAGGCTATTTGAAACAAGGAAATAAATAGTCCCAATTCTAACCGAGGTAAAACAGGGATTAAAGCTAAAATTTCTTACTAGATAATGTTGGGTCTGGAGAGAATATTAGCAGGATTTTACGTTGAAAAGAATCTACCATTTTTAACTCATGACAAGGCAAAAAAATAGCATGTTATTAATTTGTCATGACTCTTGGCTCACCTAGAGGTCAATGAACAACAAGCCATCAAACTCAATTAGGGGCAAAAACTTAATAATAATAATAATAATAATAATAATAAGCTTCATAATTTACTTGGTTAGGTACTTATTTTGATAGGTGAGTTTATAGGTATTTGCAAGTAAATTTGCATGTGCAAATGAGATTTTAACAACTATCAATTGGAAAAAAAGTATCATTGCTATCGGATTCTTCACCCATTCCCTGAACAGCCAATTAGTAAACAAATGACTTATACCAAGGCGTTGTGCTTTTAAAAAAATTAAATCTATCAATAATAGAGGCCTTTGATAAACATCAGCCATTAGGCTTCAAGATTAATTTCATGATCCATAAGGTTCCTCCCATATCCAAACCATTTTCAAGGTGACTATCTTTATAGCAAAACTCTTGAACAAGTTTATGAAGTAGGCCTGATTGGATGGGGGATGGGCCATCAAACTCAATTAGGTGCAAAAACTTGTCTATATATAATAAACTCCCTAATTTACATGCTTAGGTGTGTTTTAATTGGAGAGTTTAGAAGTATTTATAAGTAAATTTACATGTTTGCAAATAAGCATTTTAACAACTACCAATTGAAGAACAACAAGTGTCCATTTTAACATCCTTTAATGCAACAAATTCTCAACAATTTGTGCATATCTAGATCGAGCTGCAAAGCCACTTCAAAAACTGTATTAGCATTATAAAGAATATTCACACATATATTCTTACACCAAGATGGTTATATAGCCACAAATTATGAAAATCATATTTATCTACCATAGATATATGATTAAACTTCTATACCACATAATGCTTCTTTCAAGCAACACAAAAAATCTATAATTCACAAAATTTGCTCTCAGTAGCAAATAGCAACGCCTCCACTTAATTAAATATTCAGAGCACACATATTGGCTTTATCAAATGAGGCTAGAAACATCAGCATCTTTAAAATTTATAAGGTATCCTCACTTATTAGGCACCCCCACACTTTCTAATATGTCAATTATATATATGGGGAAAGTATTTCCATGCCTCATCAATGATAATTCCAAATTTAATTAGAATCTCACTATATAAAATATTCACAACAAATTATAATCACATTATCACCGAAATCTAATTGCCATGACCAAAACTCAGCATTGGTCCCATACAAACAATTTATTAATTAAAATCAATGAAACATACTCATTAACCAAAGGCAATAAAGCCTCAAGACACCAACAGCAAAGATTAAATTCACCAACGGAATATTCATTGAATGAATTAAATCCCCCACTCATGCCACCTCTAGACACGTATAATTGCATAGGTGATTGGTGCAGTCATAGAAAATTGTCTTGATCCCAATGGCGGTTACCAAAATTATGAAGTATTAATTCATTTAAAAAAACAATGAAACCTCCAAAACCAAATTTACCAACCGTAACGTTTGCAACATTATGCTCCTCCCTTAATATATTCATAATGAATGCTTTCTATGTGACCACTTAGTAAAAATATTCATTCACATTTAAAATGCAAATAAACACCAGGAACATTTTCATAATGGAAGGGTACACCATTTTCCCAATCACTAATATTTAACTAGAACCTTTTTCCATTAACAGACATAAAATCACAGAAAATTGTAACTTCTGAGGGTTAATTATCAAATCTCAGCAGAAATAATAGTAAAAAAAAAATATTTCCCTGCAAGTAAATAAATCCTCATCCTGTAAAGTTTATTTCCCTCTTGAAAGAGTGAGCCAGAACTCAAGCAAGCCACTTTGCCTAAAGCAAGAACCAGAGATAAGGAAACACACTAGTATATATTAAAATTTAATCACAATAAGCATGTAGATGCCAATAAGATAGAATCAATATCATTCATATTATTCTTACTTCCCAATAGTCCATAGAACACAAGAAACACCATGCAGCCAAGAAAACACAAATTCATGTGTTTATTAGCTTACAAAAGAAATACCTGATTGGTACCATGCATAGCAGTGGCTTCACCTCGCTTGGAAAAACTGGTAGTGAAGTGCATGCCCTTTTTGTGATCTTTACAATCCCACGTAGTTCTCTTCAAGCACTTCCACTACTACCATCATGGACTGTTGTTATCTAAATGCAATGTGTATGAGGTCTCATGTGAGTTTGGTCAAAGAGGTAGATTTGGCACTCTCGGTGTT
Organism: Inga oerstediana; assembly: GCA_963210345.1. Classification (NCBI taxonomy): domain Eukaryota; kingdom Viridiplantae; phylum Streptophyta; class Magnoliopsida; order Fabales; family Fabaceae; genus Inga; species Inga oerstediana. Next base: position 77,646,327 of record OY723400.1, read on the forward strand.
CATAAATCATAACCACCATAGCCCACTTGAGAATATAACAATGCCTCATAACCTTGTTTCATAAACATCATCAGACCACTACATCAACACATGCTCTCATCGGGTGCACAATTCCCCATGCTAGATGGTTGTGCTTGGATACTCAGGTGAGTTAAAACTCAATTTTCATATCATCCCTGGTACCCAGAGGGTTGTGCTCATCACAATAAAACATCCTAAAGCAAACCATAAATAAAAAGTGAGACCCAACTCAATATTTTCAAACAAAAGGAAAATACAAAAAAAACTGCTAAAGTATGACAAAGGTTAAGGTCTCCTTATTCGATAACTCTACCACTGATGAGTGACAAAACAATATGCAGGATTAGCTCTTAAGATTGTTGGCGGTAACGCCTAGATTGTCATGCAATTCAGTAGACTTTCCAAGTCCTCTATAGCGACATGCAAATCCTATTAGTGGCATCACCTGCAAATAAGAGAGTTGATTCGAGTCGTGCCCGATGACACTGTCCTTAAGAGTTATTCCGCAACTACCGGTAGATAAAAAACGGCACTCCCCAGGATTAAACGAATCCTTCCTGCAAAACAGGATGAGCAGAACTACGGAAGATAATAGAACTCAGCAAGGTAGAAAACCAGAGGAGGAAACAGAAGTTACTCGAAATCTCAAGGCCGGGTTACTCAGACCTTCAGTCTCATACCCTTTTATGGGTTGCAGGTCACAAGAGAACATTGGGCACTTAAACACAATTAAACGTCGGTTACAAAAACATTAAAATGTCGGTTACAAAATCATTAACATGCTTAATGAATATTTATACGGCAGTTACTAGCCGTTAGGTCATTAAACACATTAATAGGTGTTTATGATCCATTATGATAGCAATAAATCATACAAATTAATATTGTATTTTCGTAGAAATGTTTCCGGTAAAAGTGCTCAGTACCGCATTTAACTCACACACAAGGGAGGGGGAAATCGCCGGATTTCAACTACATTTCCGGTGGCCCTTTTGTCATGCGAGTAAGCCTATATTCCTCCTCTTGATTTATTTACTAGCCCAAGATCACTTGTTATTACTTGGACCCCACAATCTCAAACAATGTGAAACTTGTTCCTTGTGACACACCCACTCATTATTTCCAACAATACCATGATATTTCATTCACATCCCAAACTTCTTCAAAGCCTCTGTCTCTCAAAGATCTTCGTATCCTGATGTGCTGCCTCTGAAGAAGCTCATGTTTCTGCTCCATTAATGGCTTCCTTCAAAACCAAGATCATAAAAACACATAAGAAGCTTACAAATTCAATCAGAAATTTGAGAGAAAGAAAAAGGGAAAACTCAGATATGGGTAAAAGGAACAAGAAAACCCCCAGAATCTAACCTTGTAGTTGTTGCAGATTCAGAAGCAGAAATTTGAAGATGCTGATGGGGGCTACACCTTTCTCGCCCAAGTCCAAGTTTGAAGATGTTAGGGCACGCTTTTCCGCCCCCGATTGGGATTTTGTTTTTGTGGTCAAGTGTTTTTTATTTTTAAAATTACAAGATTTATTTTTCTTAAAAAATTTAAAATTTTAATTGCTTCAAACCAATTAAAATAGATTAGTTGTATTTTAATGGGTCACAACTCACAATACATGTGATGGGCCACTTTAAATTTAAGTATTTTTTTAAAAAAAACAAAATATAGAGTATGTAAGTATTTTTCTTTTAAAATTTATACTTGTTTTGTCAGTATTGCATAGTTACCACTTTGACTTTGCTTAATCAGTATTTGCCATAAGTAACATTAACAATGTTAAGTTTTAAGGACTAAAAATGCACTTTTTAAATTTAAATAACTAAAATGAAACCTTATGTTAAACGTAAAGGATGAAAACTATACTTTATCCATAAATTTCATCTTCGACTACAACCGGTACACTTTGTCGGCAAGTTATCGATGGCCGTTCACAGTCGTAATCACACAATACCTAAGAAAGAACTATTGGGTTTAATTCAATCTGATGGAGCTTTTTTTTTTCAAAAGAAAAAAAAAAGATACGTAGTGGTTTAAAACGTTACGTGTCACTATTTAAAAAATAAAATAAAATGCCCACTGTCACAAGATTTAACAGAGTAAGAAAGCCTGGATGAGATTGCTCCAAATTTATTATATTAGGAGTCAAATTGCACCACTAAATATTTTAGGCTGCTAGGTGCATCTCCAAAAATATTTTAGGGTGTTACCCAAAGATAAAAGATCAATTTCATGCCTCCCTCATCCTTTTTTGACCATTTCTTTTCATTTTTTTTGGGAATAATAAAAAGCGAAACTAACACCTTACATACTACCCATTATCTATCCCGGAGTACGTTACAACCAAACTCAAGGGAAGTTTGGAGCTCATCCCAAACATTAAAAGCATGCTGGAAGCCTATCATACCATCTCTCTTCACGATCAATCACCAACTGACCCGCCATATTAGCTTCGTTCGAGCATTAGCGATACATGACAGAATGGAAGTGGCTTTAAATTTCAGACCTTCACTACTCATTAGTTTTTGTTCGAAAATTCTCTCATTCCGATGCTTCCAGATTAGCCAGCATAAGGTTGCAAACAAGTCGCTCCATTCAAACGAAGCCACGTATGCAAGTCTGCATTAAAGAAACGTTCTTGATATCCCATAACGTCTTTGTTTCAGAACAATCACGGAGAACATCCGTGAATAAAGCCCTCAACATGATTATTACACCATGTACAGGCAACCTCATTGCACAACCCACGATTGGATCTCTCCTCATTGGTTAAAAGATGGTTATGTAATGTAAGCGACATAAAAGTCTTACAACGCTGGCTTGTGTTTAACTTCCACATTGTGTGCCACAACAAATTATTACCTTCAGGCTCCTTGAGAAGGGCTCTGTAGGCAGATCGGATGGTGAAATCTCAAGTTTATTTCTCGGGCTTGGAAGGAGGCTCTTGTGAGTTCTGAACTATTTTCTTTGAGAAAAGAACTTGGGACGGCGGAGGAATGGCTCTACATATTAACAAAGGTCAATGATGATAAGCTTTTACGGTATGCCTTGGAAGTTCGACCCTCTTTCAGGAAGGTGGCAGAGGTTGCCACCAATGCCAAATGTTGCCTTTGAAGATGAAACAAAGGGTTTGACTGCCCTAAAAATGTTGCCCAGGGTTGGGTCAAGTATGAGAATTGCTGATGTTATAATGAGCTGGCTTGGTAGGCGAAATGCCCTAGATCGGATGCCATTTTGTGGTTGCTCAATCGAAACTGTTGATGGTTGCATCTATGCATTAGGAGGATTTTTTAAAGCCTCAGCGATGAAATCTGTTTGCCAATATGATCCTGTGAAAAATTCTTGGAGCAGGCTAGTCCAATGTCTGTTGGCAGAGCCCACTGTAAAACAGGTATATTGAATGACAAGTTTTATGTTGTTGGAGGAGTTACTAGGGGTCCTGGTGGACTTAGCCCTCTTCCATCTGCAGAAGCATATGATCCTCATACTGGTGTGTGGTCTGAATTGCCAAGCATGCCTTTTGCAAAAGCTCAAGTGCTACCAACCGCGTTTCTGGCCGACCTGCTCAAGCCTATTGCCACAGGAATGACATCATACAAGGGAAAGTTATTTGTTCCTCAGAGTTTGTATTGCTGGCTATTTTTTGTCGACGTTGGGGGAAAAGCTTATGATCCAGATATGAATTCATGGTTTGAAATGCCAATTGGTATGGGTGAAGGTTGGCCAGCAACAAGGCAAGCCGGTGCAAAACTTAGCGTTACTGTCAACGGTGACTTGTATGCACTGGATCCTTCAAATTCTCTTGACAACGCGAAGATCAAGTTATATGACCATGAAGATGATGCTTGGAAAATTGTTGCTGGGGATATTCCAATTCATGATCTTGCAGATTCAGAATCTCCCTATCTTTTGGCTAGTTTACTTGGAAAACTCCTAGTGATAACTAAAGATGCCAGTCACAATATTACAGTGTTGCAGGCTGACCTGCTGAATGATTCATCCTCCTCCCAATCTTTATTGCCACCACCAGATGATTCACTGGGTGAACAAGCTGATCCGTCTCATGAATCTGAGGGTGAGATTCGGAGAGTTCTTGCTACTAGGAGTGGTGGATCCACTGAACCAGTTAGCTGCCAATCCCTTAAAGTTTGATTGTGGATAATACTTGGATAAAATTTTTAGGTGTTTGTTATCAGATTCTCCAATCAAGATATAATACAATATATATATATTTTTGGAAACTATATGGTATAGAAACCAAACTCAAATGTGTTTATTCCAAATCTTGATGATTACAATGAAAAACAAACACCTATTTATACTAAAACCACAACCTTATAAATTCTTTAAATAATGAGAAAGTCAGATCCGGCAACCACACACCAACCCCCCTCCCTGTTCACAACGTCAGTGCTTACATCATATGCAATGTCAACGTTGGCTGCAATGTGTTCACATTCTCTCTTCTCTGTTTCATTGTTCTGTTTCATTCCCCCGGGGTTGGACAGGACTCGTCCTCGAGTCAGAATCAACATCATCAATATATGGAGATAGATCCGCAACGTTGAAAGTGGCAGAAACACCGTAAGCACCAGGCAATTCCACTTTGTAAGCATTATTATTAATTTTCTGTACGATCTTGAATGGTCCATCAGCTCGCGGAGATAACTTGGCGTTTGGTTGTTTAGGAAAACGTTCCTTCCTCAAATGTATCTAGACCAAATCCCCCACATTAAAGACTTGATGTTTTCGATGCTTGTCTCATTGTGCCTTGAGTTTCAAATTCTGCTTCTGAATATTATTACAGACCTGCTCATGTAATTTCTTAATTTCCTTGGCTCGCTGGTCTGCATTGACACTATATTGTTGCTTATCAGAAGATGGTGTCAAATCAAGTGGGCTAAGAGGACGGGTGCCATAAACAACTTCAAATGGACACCTTCCAGTTGCTTGATTGACTGAGTTGTTATAAGCAAATTCAACTTGAGCAAGAATAAGATCCCACTGCTTCAAGTTCTTTCCAACAAAACTTCGTAAAAGATTTTCAAGAATTCTGTTAACAGCTTCTGTTTGTCCATCAGTTTGTGGATGGCTAGCACTGCTAAACTGAAGTTTTGTTCCCATCTTTTTCCATAAAGTCCTCCAGAAATGGCTTACAAACTTGATGTCTCTATCAGAGGTGACGGTTTTTGGAATTCCATGGAGACGAACAATCTCCTTGAAATACAAATATCCTCCCAAGGTGCGTTGGGTACTGGCAATGGCATGTATAACCCAGTATTTTGGCTTTTGGATTTAGCCAGGTGGCATGTTCTGCATCTTTGGATATGCTTGTTGATATCCCGTTCAAGTCTTGGCCAATAGAAGTTCTCCTTTACTAAGGCTACAGTTTTATCTCTACCAAAATGACCAGCTAATCCTCCATTATGCGCTTCCCAAATTATAGCTTCTCGAAGTGAGCAATGAGGAATGCAAAGAGTTTTTCCTTTGAATAAAAATCCTCCTTCCCTGTAATACTGCTGAAATGGTTGAGATTCAGTGGCACTCCAGGCACCCTGGAAATTAGGATCATCTTGATACAACTCTTTTATAGTTTCAAAGCCCACTACTTTGGTTTGCATAGTCGTTATCAAAGCATGGCGACGACTAAGCGCATCAGCTACTAAATTTAGGATTCCAGCCTTATGTTTGAGTAAAAATGGATAGGTCTGCAACATTTCACTCCAAGCGGCATGCCTTCGATTGATCTTCTGTTGAGAATTCAAATGCTTGAGTGATTCGTGGTCAGAATAGAGAATAAACTCTTTATGCAACAGGTAGTGGCTCCAATGTTGTAAAGCTCGAACAACAGCATAGAACTCTTTATCATAGGTAGAGTATTTGAGCTTAGCATCATTAAGTTTCTCGCTGAAGAAAGCAATCGGGTGGCCTTCTTGACTCAAAACAGCACCAATCCCAGTGTTAGAGGCATCACAACTGACCTCAAACACTTGGTCAAAATTAGGAAGAGCTAGCACCGAAGTTTCTGTCAAGCGTTTCTTTAGTTCTTCAAAACTTATTTGAGCCTTTTCTGTCCATTGGAACTTATCTCCCTTGATGCAATCTGTAAGGGGTGCAGCAACGGAACTAAAATTTCGAATGAACCTCCTATAGAAGGAAGCTAATCCATGGAAGCTCCGAACTTCTTGGATAGATTGTGGAGTTGGCCAGCTGTTAATGGCTTCAATTTTGCTTGGATCCACTCGTACTCCTTCTGCAGTGATAATGTAACCCAGAAAAATGACTTCATTTGTCAAGAAGGTGCATTTCTTCAAGTTGGCATAAAGTTTTTGTTCACGAAGAGCTTGCAATACTTGACGTAAGTGCTCTAAATGATCTGCTATGCTCTTGCTGTAGATAAGAATGTCATCAAAATAGACAACAACAAACTTGCTAATGAAAGGACGAAGGACCTGGTTCATCAGGCGCATAAACGTGCTAGGAGCATTTGACAACCCAAATGGCATCACATTCCATTCGTACAACCCATCTCTGGTTTTGAAAGCGGTCTTCCATTCATCTCCAGGACGAATTCGGATTTGATGATATCCATTACGAAGGTCAATCTTAGAGAAGATGGTAGAGCCATATAACTGGTCGAGCATGTCATCAAGCCTGGGTATTGGAAACCGATACTTAATTGTGATCTTGTTGACTGCACGGCAATCTATGCACATTCTCCAGCTTCCATCCTTCTTGGGAACTAGGAGTACAGGTACGGGACAGGGGATGACACTTTCACGGATTAATCCTTTTTTAAGCAATTCTTCAATTTGGCCTTGAACTTCAGCATGTTCTTGAGGACTCATTCTGTAAGCTGGCCTGTTAGGAATTACTGCTCCTGGAATAAAATCCATAGCATGTTGAATGTCTCGCATGGGTGGTAATCCCGACGGAATTTCATCTGGAATTACATCAGGAAACTCCTCTAACAATGGCTGCACTTCAGGTGGAATGACAGTTCCGTTATTTGTCTCGAGTAATAGAAGAAAACCCATTACTTGGCTTTCTGTTTTGGTCACCTTCTCGACTAAAGACACTAATGGTTTGGATTCATTCTTGCCTTTATTGTGTTTATCAGGTGGCAAAGGAGCAAGTTGAATTTTCACGCCATCCTTCTGGAAGGAATACGTGTTTGCGTGACCGTCATACAGAATATGTCGATCATATTGCCAAGGTCTCCCCAAAAGAAGGTGACAAGCGTCCATTGGAACAACATCACACCAAACTTCATCATGATACCTTTTACCGATAGAAAAAGTAATAAGGCATCGTTTTGAAACTTTTACCTCGCTGTCCTGGTTAAGCCATTAAAGCTTGTAAGGGCTCGGATGATTATGAGTTGGTAGGTGCAATTTTTCTACCATGTAGTTGGAGACTACATTTTCACAGTTTCCGTTGTCAATAATGACGTCACAGACTTTACCCTGAGTTGTGCAGCGGGTATGAAAAATGTTGCGACGTAGCCAAGGTTCTTCTTTCACGGTGGCTGTATGCAGACTTCTCCTAATAACAAGTGATTCACCGTGATCTGCAGGAGTAATTTCCTCATCAAATATTGGCTCCGTTTCAGGCATAGGCTCCCTTTCTTCGTCAAATACTGTAGAAGCTTCTCCTTCCATAATAGTGACAACTCTACGGTTAGGACAGTTAGAAGCGATGTGACTGAATCCTTGACATTTGAAGCACTTAGGTGCTTTGGTGTTGAATTCCCTAGTAGCCTTTGGTGGAGGCGCATTTGAAGAGCTAGGATGATGTATTTGTGACTTACTCCCATCAAAAGGAATTCTAGTTGAGGAAGACGGTTGGTATGGAGGCCTTCTGGGCATTTGCTTTTCAATACGGATGGCTAAATGGATGACGTCATCCAGAGTCCAATATTGCTGGAGTTGTACTGGATGGGCGATGTTTGTATTTAACCCTCCGAGATAACGAACTATTGTTTGCTCCTCCCTTTCTTGTATATCACATTTCATCATAAGTTTCTCAAACTCCCTGGTATATTCCTCTACAGACATAGCCTTTTGGCGGAGATTATGTAACTGAAGGAAATTATCTTGATAATAATTTTCTAGAAGAAACTTACGTGAGAGCTCGCGTCGCATCTTGTCCCACATTCGTATCTTGCTCTTTCCCTCTCTTTCACGCCTTCTTTTGAGATTCTCCCACCATATGGAGGCATGTTTCTTCAATTTGATGGCAACAATTTTTACTTTCTGCTCATCTGGAATTTCTTTGTACTCAAAGACTCGTTCAACTGTTTGTAACCAGTCAATGAATTCGTCCGGTTGGAGTCTTCCTTCGAATTCAGGGACGTCTACCTTAATGTCATTGAAACGGAATGGTTGTTGGCGAGGATGATGACGGTAGTCAGAGGATGACGAACTGTGGCTATTCAAATAATCTTCTGAGTGATTTCTATGAGTTTCGAGCAAGGCTTGCTGTTCTGCTATAGTGGCTTCTAGTTCTTGAATCTGGCGTCTCATTTCCTCCATCTCAATTTCATGTCTATTTCTGCGTCTTGGAGGCATTTTGCAGTTTGTCTCACAGGTTATGACTTGGAGTACGCAGTTTATTAGGTACAAGGTAGAAGGGTAGGGGAAGGATTTGTGTATATAGAAAAGTCAGGGGTAAAATACGAAATTTGGGTAATTAGGGGCAACAATGTAATTATGGGCAAAATCTGGGGGTCAAAATGCAATTTCATAAAGTTTGGGGGGTCTGAAATGTAATTTTGGCAGAATCTGGGGGTTAAAATGTAATTTTATAAAGTTCAGGGGTCTGAAATGTAATTTTGGCAGAATCTGGGGGTCAAAATGTAATTTCATAAAGTTCAGGGGTCTGAAATGTAATTTTGGCAGAATCTGGGGGTCAAAATGTAATTTCAGATAGTTCAGGGGTGTAAATGTAAATATCGCAAAATTTAGGGCATAAAATGGTAATTTTAACAAAATTCGAGCTGACCGTATGCTGACGGGGCTATAGTGACACGTGGCAGTCCGTGATTGGTCCACGTTGCGTTGACCGATGACGTGGATGCTGACTGGACTGGGTGACGTGGCAAGGATGACGGTGCTGCTGGCGTGGCGATGTTGACACGTGGCGCAATATGATTGGACAGAGTGGCGCTGACTGGGTCAACAGTGATGACGTGGCAGCTGACTGGTCGTCTTCAACCTCTGGGCGCGTGGGCTCCGTTGACGGCGCGTGGGTCTCCGTCAGTGGCGCGTGGGGGCGCGTGGCGGCGTTGCACGGTGGTGGCAGACTCCTGTTCTGGGTTTTGGGACCTTCTGAACACAATGGTGTGATCAGATTTCCGAGAAAAGGTCGGCAGGATGGAATTCGCACACCCTGTTTTCCCAACGTTTTTCTCTCTCAATCCTCTTCCTCACTCTCTCGTTTTCTCTCCCTCTGGAACCTGGCTCTGATGCCAAAATGGTATAGAAACCAAACTCAAATGTGTTTATTCCAAATCTTGATGATTACAATGAAAAACAAACACCTATTTATACTAAAACCACAACCTTATAAATTCTTTAAATAATGAGAAAGTCAGATCCGGCAACCACACACTAACCCCCCTCCCTGTTTACAACGTCAGTGCTTACATCATATGCAATATCAACGTTGGCTGCAATGTGTTCACATTCTCTCTTCTCTGTTTCATTGTTCTGTTTCACTATACGTGGAGTTTTGAAAGGAGTTTATGATTTATGTTTTTATTGGAGAAACAAATAGTGAACATCTTAAAATTGTAACTAGGTTTTGTGCTTTGACTATATGAGAGAATCCTTCCGTGTGGGCTGGCGTGATTTGCTGATAAAGCTGAAAGCTTTCTGTGGTAATAAGTGATCATTATGATGGTCCAATTCTGGTTATTTTTGTACACATAAAAACCTTGAAATTGGAACAAAATAAGAACTGGGACAATTTAAAGTTGAACTTCTTACATCCCACCTTACGTCAAGGATATTTAGTCTAGCATGTCTTTTTTACACATGTGAATGATATATTGTCTTCAAAGAAGGGACGTTTGGTTATTTTATAAGATGTTATAACATCTCTTATTTTCTTGTATGATTTAAGCGGTAGAATTCACAAAGCAACAACAAACTTCGAGAGAGCTCTTAAGAGCCATTGTTGGTTACTTGATAAAAAAAAAGTTTAAGGCCTAGTTAGGGAATACTTCACACATTTTTGCTAGACTAGTTTTAATTATGAAATAAAAGTAAGAACAAAAAGAAAAGGAGCCTAGAATGGTCTGCCTCAAAATAAATAAATAATTGATTAATGTAAATTACACTATTTTCCAACTTGTATTTGCCGTGTATACTCGCATGAAAAGATTAAAAAACGTGTTTTCTAGTCTGTAAGACAAACTTAATAAGATCTATGGTTTTATTTTAAAACCTAGCAATCGCTTGCTTTTCTTCAGCCTTCAGTTTTCAGTTTTGACACAGGAGCAAACCATCTAAGTGTGATCTCAGATATTCTTCTGCATAATGCCGAACAGAGGCAACATATTATTAATAAGTACAGAAAATATAGTTCACACATTTTTCTTATTACTCATATGGTTCATCATGAAGGAGATAGAAGTAAGACATGAGTTAACACTTGTAACAGAAAAGGTATTTGAGTCGTTGTGAGGCCTCAATGATGGTCTCTCTGTGGCCAAAAGCACTAATTCTTATGAACTCTTCACCACCAGGACCAAAACCACTTCCTGGGACAGTGATTATGTGGGTCTTCTCAAGAATTTCAGCAAAAACATCCCAAGATTTTGAGCCAGGAAAATGGACCCAAATATAGGGAGCATTTTCACCACCATAAACTGTCAAACCAAGTGAAGCCAAAGAATCTACCAGTATTCTTGCATTCTCCATATAGTAGAGGGTTCGGAGCTTCACAGCCTCAAATGTTTCAAAAGAATAATCACTAAAAAGGACACGGTGGCTTACTGTTTTGTTCTGTTCTGTTCTGTCAAAGACCATTTCAATGCAAAAAAACATAAATCCTGTGACCAAAAAGAGCTAATCACTAGGCTTCAACTTATGTGAACAAAGCACAGGATTACTCATGCTAAAATTTCATTTACTTATGAAGAATGAGGATGGCTAGGATTGTTCTCTTGATCACTTGATAATAGATACTCAGATACCAAAGTTCGTTTCAACTCAAGAAGCTTAAATTACCAAACAAAATCCCATAAATGGTTTTTTTTTTATTATAATCTACAAAATGTAAAGTTCAAATATGTGCTCCTAAAGGATAGACAATCAGACTTCCTTCCTTATAGAGGGTGCTTCTTGGTTAACAAGCAACATTGGGTAACGTACAAGAACTGAAAATCTGGGCACTCTTTCTTTTCAAAGATTCTGTAGGCCTCAGAACTCAGAAACTATTGTTATATTGCCAACAAAACCCATCCTTTATGAAAATGGATCAGGTAAAATATACTTTGTGCGTGAAGACTCAAATGGAATCTGTTAGGAACACTTTTGGTAGCTTAGAAAGATACATGAAAAGGGAAAGATGCTTTTTGTGGTCAGAACTTTGACTTGGGAATTCCTACTATTTTGGAGAAAGAAATAGATATGTCGGACAGCTATAGGGTCGATGTGGGTCAAAGTCTTCAAGGAGAGGCTTAGAGTGTCACTTTCTGGGTCTTTAAATCTTCACTCTTGTTCAGGAGTGAGGTAGAGAAGAATTTTGAAGCGTGGCTTTGGCCCTTTGGGTTGAGAGTACCAATCTCTCGAAAACTTGGCAATTCTGTCATGTTTTTTAGTGTCTGTGTCTGTGTGTGTTGTTTTTTGTTTTTTTTTTTGTCAACTTGTAATCGTTGTTTTGAATGTAGTTTATGTATCCTGGTGTAACAGTCATCCTTTCCCCTTCTAATCTAGCTTGTTTATGCAGTGACAGCAAGTATTTCCTACTCTCTTTGTTGTTTTCCAGTTTCTTTGTTGTTCAATTCAGAATCTTAAAGCTTCAATAAACTTGAGACAAATTTAACAGTATAATCAATCAATGTGGAAGCTTTGGTGATATGCTTAAAATATTTCAATCAAAATGACACCTCAAAAGCAGAACAGCATGCTAGATGAATTGTGCATGCATTAAATAAGGAGTATAAGCATGAAACTTAACAAAAAAGCATGGATTCTTTGACATGCAAGTATCCCTTTGGGACTTTGAGCAAACCTTGAAGCCCTCCGATGAGAGACATGCTAGTCCACCGGCCTGAGCAATGTTGGATGCACCACAAAAACAAGTGCACATTATGCGATCAAAATCATGTAAAACAGGAAATCCATTAGCATATAACAGTTCTTCAGGGACTGCTGTCCAACCAAGGCGGACACCTGTGAATCCAGCAAACTTGGAGAATGATGAAACTTCAATTGCAACCTAAAGTCCAGGAAGATAACAAGATTGAACAAGCTATTAAGGAAATTGGCATGTGATGAAAAAAACAGTTTAAAATAGTGATGTGTACTAGATTGAGTATTTCCTAAATAAGATTTGATCATTTTGTCTTCATAAGAAGACACAAGTAGATCTTATGAACTACTTCATCTTTGATCCTTAACATAACAATTAGATAACTAATTTGCAGTACTGGCAAAAAACGAAAAAAAGACAACTAATTTGCGGATATTAAGGAAATTAGTTAAGTCCGTTATTTGCAACAAATGTGTGTTGGTTTTCCTAAAACACCCTTTTAAATAATGTGTGTTGTAACCACCTCTTGGTGAAAACCTCCTTACTATATGCAATCAATGGGGATACTTTTCTTGAAAAGGGGGGGGGGATTATAAATTTAGGAAGCAAAATGAATTGAGATCTTATATTTAGGGCCAAAGTAAACTCCTTATCTAGCTTTTATATTTTGGACTGGAGGTAGCACCACTCAGCCTGATAATTGACTTATCTCTGATTTAATTAGCCCAATGTGATTCTTTTGGATTCTAGAAATAGTTGCACATGTTGATTCTGAAAGCAGAATCAGATAAAATAAAACCCTGCTGGATGAATGAGCAAGATTACCTCTCTGGCACCAGGAATTTCATAGATTGATTTAGGACTATCATCAGTGATATAAGCTGAATATGCAGAATCAAAGACAATGATTGATCCATTCACTTTGGCAAAATCCACAAGTTGCTCTAATTGCTTCCTTGTTGCTGCATGACCAGTGGGATTGTTAGGAGAACAGAAGAAAATAATTTCTGCCCTTGGAACAACAGATAGATCTGGAAAGAAGTTTGTTTGGGGCCCGCATTTCATGTACTCTATGTTTTTGTACTGGCCAGCTTTAGCTAGAAATTCTCCAGTCTGACCAATTATGACACTTGAATCTATGTAGGCCTGTCCCAGAAGAAATTGCATGGTTAGAATAGAACACTTTTCAGTCTCGTGAGAAGATTAGTACACTCAGTTTGAGACGCTACTTATGGTGACAAGAGAGAGTAAAGACAACAATTGGTCCAATTCAAATGCAATAACACATATAGGACTATGAAATGCGTCTGGGATATCTCTTATATCTCCCATAGCCATAATTTCTAGTTTCTTTAAACTTTTCCCTCTTTTTCTTTACATATTAGTTTATTTCAACTTTCAAGGAATTTGAATCAAGAAAGAGAGCAGAGATTCTGTAAAGGACATTTTTAACAGCATTCTGCTATTATATCTAAAATCAAGGAATGAAAATCCTTTTTTATGGGATCCATAACTTTATAGATTATACAAAACTTCATGATGGTTGCTAACATGTAGATGATATAGGTCATGTTAAATTGAGTCATAAATCACTGAGAGGCAGAGATAACTATACCGGAAAGGATGGATCCTGTACAGCTCTCTTTACATTTGAACCCAGAAGCAACTGCAAGGAATGAAACAAATCACAATGCAGTTATATGTTGTTAAAGTGAACAAATACGTGATACAATTAACTTACAACGAGGGATTGGCATTCGCACATAAGTGCTTCATTGTTTTGCGACTATAAACTAGGAATTAACTGACATCTGAGAACGAAAAAGGAAGAAGAAAACTTGAAAACTACAAATTTATACGTGTATGTAAGGATCAACCAGGACCAATAGTGATGGGAGGGACTAATGAGGAAATGTTATTTTGTTTGTTATATGTGATGGGTCAACCAGGCCTAATGGTAATGGGAGGGACAAATGAGGAAATGTGAATAGCAAATAAGTTGTGTGGTGAAGAGGGAGTCTAGCTTCTGAAATGCTAGATGTTGGCTATGTTGTTTTGTATTCCCTTATTTCAGTCATATGGCAATACAGAGTATTTCATCATCATTTTCTGGTTGTGTTTAGTACAGTTTCTTGTAGGTTCAACTAATATGTAAAAGTACTGATCAAATACCTGAAGACGAGTAATGTCACACTGAGACCCATCTGATACAAAAATCTCCACAGGCTTTATCCCTAGATCTTTGTAGAATGTATCAGCAATTGCTTTCCTCAAGGACTGCCATATATTTGTCAGAAAATATCACTAGCAAGATATGATTGAGGTCCCCATAATTGGGAAAAAGATAAGCAGCAGGAAACTTAAGCTTGATAACCTGGACTTTAATGTAGAAGGACAAAAACTTGAGAATTTTGGAACCAAAATCATTCATAAGTCCAATACCTTTTCACCTTGCTCAGGTCCATATCCTTTATAACCTTCCTTTGTTGAAAGGCCATGCACAAACTGCATCAAACCATATGAATTAACACATTTTTCTTGGACAATATGTAGGGCAAAATTCACATTCTACATTAACCAAACTGGTGATTAGACTTTTCCAAGAATAAGCAAATCTATTTCTCTAGAAACAGCAGAAAAAGAGGGACAATACCGGAAGAGGAACTTTTCAAAATAAGCAATCTGCAGAAAAATAATTGTCTCTCTTGTAAACCTCGTTCATAATTCAAGTTGGCAGGGGCATAAAATTTCTTAAAGCCACTTTCCATGTGCATGTTCATTATACTAACCCAAGAGAAGGAAAATAGTCAATTTAATCACTTACATCGACCATGCTTGATGTAATAACTGTGGGCAGGGGCTCTGTGGTATCACCAATTCCTAGGTCTATCACTGTTTCATGTGGATACTTCTCTTTGTGCATAAGCTCATGTCTGTCAATCTGATGCAACCAGGATTATAATTAGGGAAAACATCATAAAATTCAATGACTCCCTATTAGAGAGAAAGCATCAAAAACTAGGGTGATTATCGGCTCAATGGTAAGATTGCTGTCATGTGACCTGAAAGTCATGTATTTAATCCTAAAAACAGCCTTATCCCTCCTCAGACTCCACCTGAAGGAAGTCTTGTGTACTGAGCCTCCTTTATTTCTCCTTATTAGAGAAAGAGAGGAGGTAAAAGGAAGGTAAAATAGGAAATCTTATAAATGATATTAAGGCGAGATAAACAATAATTTCTGTAAAACACCTCACAAAACAAATAGTCATGTTGCAGTTTCTCCATGTTTACATTCCGGGGTACCTTGGTGCAGTTTCCTGCACATGACAAACATAATGAAAAGTTTAAGGTTAAAAGAACACAATAAGAAAATAAATCAGTAGAAACTGGAAGGTTGATCTAAACGAGTTATATTATTACCAAGTCCCACTACTCCAATCTTCAAACTGCATGAGAGCCTGTAGATTATCATCAATGGGTAAATATATTGAATAGTGTTCAATGTCATGTAAGTGAAGATCACAATAATGCAAAAACCATTCTCATCAAATTAGATTTTACCTTGGTGTGGCCATCCTGGATGGGAAAATATTTGTGCTAAACATAATATTGCCAGTTGACATCTTGTAATTTTAGGACTGATTTTAAGTTCTTCAATAAGAAACTCATCTAACAACTAAGACTCTGATTCTTATATACACTAACAGGTCAACCAACGAACTAAGGAAGTCCAGTGAAGTGAATGTAAATTTCCCATTTCCACACCTTCACCTAATTTTTGTGTCTTTCCTTAATCTCTTCAAACGGCAAGCTAAGCATCTATCCATCAGTTTTAGATTAAAGAAAGCATCTGTCAGAATATCTTATTTGACAGCTTCTCCTTTCTTTGACCATACCAAACACTATTTTAGTCTTTTCTTTTCATATAATTTGCATGAATTTGACAAAAGAACAATGGCGCTAGAAGTATGATCATAAATCATAATTTGTACTTGTCAACTATCATCAGTGATATATGCTCATCTTGTTTCAAAAGATGAGCTTGTGAAATCATATAATCATAAAGTGAAATTTCAAAGGAGCTTGTGCTATACTAACAAACTATTTTGGAAAGAGGAAAAGATGTAAACATCCATGCATTAAAAAAGGCAAGCGATCTTCTTTCCAAGTGATTATTGACTTACATCTTTGCACACATCAGCGTAAGTGGAAAATCTTAACCCACTTTGACCATTCATTTCAACACAGAATCTTATATTGGATCATTAAAAAAACAAACTTAGGAAACTATACACAGAAAACAACCCAACATTATAAAAAGTTTACTTCGCAGCCGACCTTCAACCGAGGAAAGGTGTGAACCAGAGAAGTTGAGAAACCCGAAAATTCATATACTAAAATCTTTACCTTCATTATGAATTTTTTTTTTTATTTTAAATTGAACTCAATCCAGGGCATTGGTAATTGAGATCTATTATTTTAAATTGATGAATTATAATGGAAGAAAAGTAACATAACTCAGTCGTCTTAAATTAATGTAAACAAAACTATTTAAAAAAATTAAAAGAAAATTATCTAGAAAATCATGGGTCAACTTAAATAACTCAGATAAAAACAAAATAAAGCTAACTTTTTCCTGTGGCCTCCATTTTATTCGTTTGATAGAAATGTGAATAAACTGATGGCATCGTAATCACAGAACATCGTGAAAGTGACCCAAAATATTCACCCATATCCTAAGGGTAAAGGAGTCCAAAAAAAAAAGCCTATTGCAATGGATTAAGATAGAAAATCTATACCTTCATACCTTCTTATGTTATGTATCTTTCCCTACTATAAAAAGGGGTTTTAATGTCTCAATTTTAGCATTTTTAACGTCCAAACACGGGGGAGGTCTATGTGGGGGCGTAGTATGTTTTAAGAAAAGATATCCTAAAAAAATGGGATGTCTAAAGTCTCTCAAATGACAATTTGGGACATCTAAAGTCCTTAATTTGGGATTTTAGACGTTCCAATTCTTAATTTGGGACGTTAAAAGGTTTGATTTATTTTTTTAACGACTATTTACATTCTGCATTATCCAGCGAATTCAAACTGCAGAAACAAAATAGAAAATAGATACATAAATCACAATGTCCATTACAAAATGGTAAGGACATCCAGCACTACAATCTTTACTATATATACATACAATAACAACTCATACAACCTACTACTATATATATCAACAATAACAACCAGAAAGTGTCAAAACGCTGTCATAACACAACTACAAACTGATATAAATAAAAAGTTTACTGCTCTATATGTTGAAAAAGATGTCTAGCCAAAACGTCTCTGATCAAATCAAGGTCTTCACGTAGGTAAGCATCTTCATTATCAAAAGTCTGAAAATTAGAAAATAAGCTTTGATGAAATGAATCAATAAATTCTTCCACGCCTTTCTCATATTCTTCACTAGTTCTCAAAACATTCATCCAACTGTGATCCATTTTGTTACCACCTAAGCCATTCCCAATAACACTCATACATTTAGTACAATTGTCAACGATATATGATGGGATTTCTTTTTTTCACTTTTTTCAACAAAAATTTCGACAGCATTTCCCGTTAAAAGTAAGACATCCCAAAATTTCAAGAAACCCTATCTCTCCACTACACAAATAATAATCATACTACTTACTATATTATATTAAGGAAACTACATTAATAATCTTACTAATCTAATCTAAAAATAAATAAAATCAATCATATTAAAGAAACAAAAATTACTCTGTTTAATTGTTGTTAATTTTATCAAAATCATTCAAAAGCTCCATTAATTTATAATAATATATATACATATTTTTCCTCTCAATTCCCAACCTCCAAACATATAAAACAAACATTTCCAAGCTCCAAACATATCAAACAAACAATATATTAACGTGATACACTACTACAGAAGGGACTTTTAACGACCGTTTTTTTGTCCTTTAGACGACTGTTTTCAGGGGGACATCTATCTTAGTGTCGTTAAAAATTCGGGAAAAGATGACCGTTAAAAAACAATCATAGTATGGGAAATACAACGACTGTTTTAGGTAAAACAGTCGTTGTATCTTGTAGATACAACGACTGTTTTCCATAAAACAGTCGTTGTATCCATAAGCGCCAGGACCAAGTGCTCTACCACTGAGCTAGAAGCTTAAGCTTCTAGCTCAGTGGTAGAGCACTTGGTCCTGGCGCTTATGGTATCAAAGCTAGAGGTCCTGCGTTCGATCCCAAGGGTGTGTGAAAAATAAAGGGACGGGAGAGTAGTATGGGCTACTCTCTCGTGGGGGCACGTGCCACCCCTGCCTTACGGGACAACGGACTCTCGTTGGTATTGGTGCTCATGGGTTAAAGGTTAAGTTCCTCGCCTTGGCTACCAGCTTAAGCTTCTAGCTTAGTGGTAGAGCACTTGGTCCTGGCGCTTATGATCCTTAACCTGGAGTTTAATCTGCTAGAAAAGAAATTCAAGAAAAATTCTACAGATTTCTTGAAAAAATACAAGAAAATATTCCATTCTTTTATTGGTTTAATGCTTATTCAGAAGATCAAAACTTAGAATATCCTTTCTTACAAACCATCAATATGACAAAGAAACAATGGAAAACTTCTTAAGGTGAAACTATTTCTTCTGAGTTTCTTCCTCCAAAACCAGTGCAAATACCACAATTGGCTGATACAACTACTGTTTTATTGAAAACAGTGTTGTATCTGTTAGATACAATGACTGTTTTCCCCAAAACAGTCGTTGTATCCTTTTTTTTTATTTTAACGTTTTACTCCCTACACCATCCCCCTCTGCTCCTCCACCATATGTCTACAAGTCCCCACCTCCTCCATCCCCTTCACCACAGCATCCATACTACTACAAGTTCCCATTTGCTCCATCAATTTCACCATTGCCTCTATACTACTACAAGTCTCCCCTCCCACCGGCTCCATCTTCGCTGCCTCCATACTAGTAGATGAACCTATCCTAACAAGTTCTCTAACTTGTACATTGCTATCTTTGAAAGAAAAACCCAGATCCATGAACCATTCTCTCATGATTAACTCTCTAGCTTCCCCTATTACTCATGGAAGTGAAAATCACATGTTAATTTTTCTATCATGACATATAGCACATATATCATCATAACATCATTTCAATGTGCAAACTTCAACTTTCAATGTAAATCATGACATACATATGGCCAAAGAGATGATGACATGCTTTCATGAAATCCCTATTCTTCATCATCATTTTCCAAAGTGTTCTCTGTAAAGCATAATGCCTTAACAAATTCAAAGTACTCATAAATAAGAAACTAGGAAAAGTATTCGAATATGCAAATTTATATAGCACTGTACAAAACCACTGCACTATGTAAAAAAACCTCTACACATCATCACCCCTCTATGTGTTGTAAAAGATGTCCTGACAACAGGTATCGGATCAAATTAATGTCTTCGATTGTGTAGGGGTCCTGATTACCAAAAATCTGTGCGCAAAATGGAGAATATGTTAACATAAATAAATAAATTAAATGAAATAACTAACAATTCAATCACATGAAAAGAACTGAAATTCAATTGAGAATCAAGAAATGATCACCTGTTCAAAATTTGTAGTAAGGCTAGAGAAAATCATGTTATACATATATAGTATAACATAGAAGCCGCACTCAGTTTTCCCTGCTTGCCGAGGACACTATACATCAAAAGCAAACGGTAAAAAAGAATAAAGTCCTATGTAAAGCAATAGTCAATCGAAGAACTTGAATGTAAAGAACTTACGTTTGGCTGGAACCACTTTGTATGACCAGCTTTACCTTCACGCTTCCCACCCATTATATAATATGTCTTTAGTGCACTGTAATAATTAAAATGATAAACAGAAGACATTAAAACAATTGAGCAAAATCAAAAATCAATGACGGATAAATAAATTTACTTACGTGTTAAAAATGTTTTTGATATCTGCGTTTGGCTTGCGACCCAATGAGTCAAACCAAAAGATGACGTTGATCGAGGGACAAGGAACACAGAGACTCCAATGATAACTATAATCACATGCATATATAGATTAAAATGAGGTTAGATAACATGATACTGTTTAGCAAAGTGAACGTGTATAAACATATCAAATAAAGTTACTTGCCCTTCAACAATTGGTGCCAGGTAACAAGACAGCTGAGTCTCGCCTATTGTATAGCCTACATAGCTCATCCGATCTTCCAACTTCTGGCTATTACGCCGTGACATAGTGCCAGGACATAAGAAGCCATATGTAGTGCCGAGCCCTCGTTCGGCACACAGTTTGTGGAAGTAGCTACCACATAAATGAAATGAGAAATGACACAGTAAATGTAGAAACCTAAAACCCCTAAATATCATTCCATTAATTACAATTATAAATTATAACTAAACTCACATGATTGTAAATGTGACCCATCCTACGTCAATCTCCTCCAAAGATATGAACTCTCTAATATCTTTGTTATCAAGTCCATAATTATACAAGATTCTGCTACCTACAATCTCACAAGGCATCTGCATGTCGAACTTGTTTATGTCTTGATGAATATTTTGCAGTCATGCTAAAAAGGGAGATTTTGTCGCATCATCTTGTTCCTAGTAACACACAAAATAAAGATTTTAAGTAGAATGTCAAGGATCAAGTAACAGTAAGGTATTTCCTACCATTGGAGGGACTGGCACAGTCTGAACAAGATGTCTGGCCACAAGATGAAAGATCCTGTTACCTGACCTAGATTGGCAACCTCACTATCAGGGAATGAGACATCTACACCTTCCTCCCCCAGTCGAACACTTGTCACATTGACCTTGCGTTGATCGTCTCAGATTTGGTTATTATGGTGGGTGGTGGCATGGCTGTATACAACAGCATCAGCAACAGCACGCAGGTACGGGACTTCCAAATACAGAGTGCAGGGTTCTCCAGTCTCTAGTGAAGGACCAAGGTCGCTATGTCCAACCTCTAGTGGATTGTAATTTCCTTTGATGTTGGGAAAGGCCGGGGATTCCTGAGTAAGAGAAATGAAAGAATTAATTAAAATAACGTAAGGAAAAATCAATATAATGTTAAATAAAATAAGTTACAAACCTCATATCTAGATGCCACATTACACATCCCGCCTTGCATGTGAGACAACACCATCGTACTCATCTCACCATGTAGCTCACTCAACAACTCTTCTTTAAGCTAGTCTCGAAGTGAGTGACGTAGCTCTGCTCAGATTTCCTCTCGAACCCTGGCCACAAACTCCTGACTCATTTCACCTCATCCATAAGCTTGTAAACCTCATCCAAAGTATTTAGAGAGACCAACTCCCCTGGACTCCCCTCTAACTTGACCAAGGTGATCTAGATTACCAAGTGTTGTGGCTAAGATGTCCATCCTTCCAGTTTGAGTGAAGGAACCCTGGCTACTCTGCTCTTTAAGTTCATCCTGTGGCATATAATGGATAAATAAAAAGTAATTACATGCCACCAACGTTAGAAAAATGAAACACATTTAAATATACTTGTTATTAAATACTCACAATCCTTTTAGCGACATCAGCAACAACTGTATTTATATATTTCTCTCCCTTTATCCTCCATGCTTTCCATTTTTTGTGACGCGGGGGAAGAGGTGGCGCCTGCACGACTATACTAGGATCTGCTCGGGCTACTTCCTCCAATTTTTTCAATTCAGCCTGCTTCATCTTCTTTTCGAGCTTCCGATAACCCCCACGCGACATGTAATAAGGATAATTATTTTTCGCTCGCCTCTCTTGATTTGCTTGACTCAATTTCTATATAAACAAAGAATAATGATAACTGATTTAGTAATGTCAAGCAAGTTCAACTAAAATGTTTAACACTAAGATGAACACAATGTACCAGGAAATTGGGATCCTATCGCGATGCGACAAACAACCTCCAGTCATTTGGAGAAAGAAATGAATACTCTTTGCAAGGATCCAAATTACTCCTTGGCCCTCGGACGTACTTGGTTGTGAGCATGGACTTGAAATCTTTCCATCGCTCACAAACTTCCCCCATCCAATGCTTGTACATCTCCTTCGTATTGGGAACATCGTAGGTTTACTACAAAACAAAATATATAGTAGTCGTTATATATGAAGAAATAGAAATAAAAATATAGATACAAATACAACTTTACATACCAAAAGTTGTTCCCAAATCATAGCCTTCGTGTCCTTTGAAACTTCCCTCCAGGTAGGAATTAGAACGCTAACTTTGCTCTGACCCAAAAAGCCAAAGTAGCTAATAAACTTGTCTCCGTCTGGGCTGAGTGGCTTCAAATCATCATCAAATTCCACGTGAACCTTGCTTGCCTGTTGTTCCTCATGATGTGCCACCAACGACCGCAGCTTCATGCTTCCTCTAACCTTTTTCTTAACCGGTGAGCCAACAGAGTCGCCCGAATTTGAACTTGCCATGATCCTGCTAAGAAATAAATGTGACATGATAAGTAAAGTGAAATTACATGCACACTTTAAAAAATTCAAAATATTACTAAGAAATAAATGTGACATGATAAGTAAATTGAAATTACATGCACACTTTAAACAATTCAAAATCTTACTTTAAGTGTTTTCCCAAATTCCTTCACAATGATCAACTCTAGCTGCATATTCATCATCATCTACCAATTCCACTTCAGATGGCATAGGCAGTTTGTAGTGAAAGGCAGCGTGTCGTCAAGATTCAAACTCAGATCACCATCCTTCTATTTTTTACTCTGGAGTATAATAGACAATTTTTCATTTGCTGGATCAATGACATAAAACACTTGTTTTGCCTGACTTGATAGAATGAATGGCTCATCTTCATAACCGACTCTTTCAAGATCAACTAAGGTGAATCCAAATTGATCTATTTCAATAACATTATTGTTAACCTACTTGCATTTGAATAAAGGAACTCTCAACTTAGTGTAGCTTATCTCCCATATGTCTTCAATAACTCCATAATAGACCATGGATGCCAAAATGGGGTTTTTATCTTTTGAACTAGAAAAGTGCATTGATTCGGCTACCACCATTACCCCACTATTTTGCATAGTACTTCTGTTATCTTGGGCATTTGTGTAGAAAGAATACCCGTTTATATCGAAGCCACTCCAAGTTATGACCTCAAAAGAAGGCCCCTAAGCTAACTATTTGATTGTTTCAGACACATTGGTCTCGTGCGCTATCTTATCCTTGAACCACTCTATGAAAGTTTTTTTTGCTCATTAGCTATCTACATGTAATTTTTCCTTGGATAGATCTCCTTTAAACTCTTTATGTGTTCGGCTAAGTACGGCTAAACTTCTTCCATATTATTCAAGATATACAGGTGCGCTTGCAACACCTCTTCACGATGCATACTCTTCACTTTGAGCCCTCGTGTTCCCTTACTTGTACCGTTTTCATTACGAGATTGGGCCTTTGACCTTGATAGATATTCTTTGCAAAAGTTCATAGCGTCTTCAACGACATATCTTTCCACAATTGAGGCTTCAAGTCGATAAGGAGTTTTAGAATACCCTTTTAAGTTCTTCATGTATTGCTCGAAAGGGTACATCCACCTTAGATAAACTGGGCCACATAGTCTTACCTCCCTTACCATATGAACTATCAAATTCACCATTATATCAAAGAATGCGGGAGCAAAATGTATCTCTAGTTGGGATAGAATAGTATAACCCTCATTTTCTAATTTGTCTAACCTTGCAATGTCAACAACTTTGCTACAAATAGCATTGAAGAAACTACACAACCTTGTTATCGTGCTTTGCACATCATCTTTCATAATGCCTCTAACAGCTACTGGTAGTTGCATCAAGACATGACAATCATGAGACTTCATTCCAACTAACTTCAAATCTTCCATTGACACAAGCCGGCTCACATTAGAAGAATACCCTTATGGCACCTTAATGCCATGCAAACACCCACACAAACTTCTTCTCTCTGCTTTTGACAATGTATGCGCTGCTGGCTCTATATACGCTCTCTTACCATCATCTCTTAGTTGTGGATGCAGTCGTTCTCTTATTCCCATTTCAACCAAGTCTAGTCTTGCACTAATTCCATCTTTAGTTTTCCCTGGTATGTGCCAAAGTGTACCAACAAGGCTATCACATACATTTTTTTCCACATGCATCATATCAATACTATGTCTCACATCAAGACTACGCCAATATGGAAGATCAAAGAAAATTGACCTCTTCTTCCATATGTTTTTCTCACCCGTAGTCTTTTGATTATTACCAAAAGTGACATTGATTCTTTCCACCTGACTATAAACTTCGTCTCCAGTTAATGGCTTCGGAGCCATTTCATTCTCCAGCAAACTATTAAAAGCCTTCTTTAGCCTACAGTACGGGTGGAACCGAGGAAGAAATTGTCTATGACTAAGGTAGACCATTTTTCTACCGTGCTTGAGTTGATGGAATTGTGTGCTCGCTTCACATATCGAACATGCTTTATGACCCCTGACACTATAACCTGACAAGTTACCATATGCAGGGAAGTCGTTAATTGTGGTGAAAATCATTGCACGTAGCTTAAACGACTATTGCTTCTATGCATCAAACACATTTACACCATCCTCCCACAACTTCTTTAAGTCCTCTATCAAAGGTGACAAGTAGACATCGATATTGTTCCCTGGCTATTTTGGTCCCGAAATCAACATAGAAAGCATCATATACTTGCGTTTCATACACAACCAGGGAGGTAAGTTGTAAATTACCAGTAGAACGGGCCATGCACTATGTGTACTGCTAAAAGTACCATAAGGATTGATCCCGTCTATGTAAAGCCCAAGCCGAAGGTTTCTAGGTTCGCTGCCAAATCCGGGATACATTTCATCTACTTTCTTCCATTTTGGAGAGTTAGCCAGGTACTGAAGGAATTTTCCATCACAAACTCTGTCATCATAATGCCATCTCAACTTCTTTGCTTCTTTCGCATTAGCAAACATTTGTTTGAACTGCGGTATGATTGGAAGATACCACAAAACCTTTAAAGGTTGCTTTTTATTTGTCTCATCACTACACCTATTACCTTTCTTCACTTTGTATCTAGACGTTTTACATTTCGGACACTCACTTTAGCCTTCATACTCATTTCTATACAATATGCAGTCATTAGGGCAAGCATGTATCTTTTTATACTCCATACCCATCGTAGATAATATTTTCTTGGCCTCACACATACGATTTGGAAGTACATTATCCTCTGGAAACATATCACACAACAATTCTAGTAATAATGTGAAACTACTGTCGGTCCACCCACAAGTTGCCTTTAAGTTGACCAAGTGTAAAATGCCTGACAAGCGTGTATACTTAGTACACCCAGGGTACAAAGGTGTCTCTGCATCACTCCGTATGCTATCATATACAGGCGTTTGTGCAAAACATTCTACCTCAACATTGTGAATCATGTTCTCCATTCTATCGTCATCTCCAACCTCCAAAACTTCCTTTTCGTGTGACACACAAGCGGTTACTTCCTCACCATGCCATATCCACCTTGTGTACCGAAGATTTATTCCATCACAAAGTAAGTGATCCCTTATATCATCAACATCCCGTAGACTCTCATTTAAACAGTTGATACATGGACAAAAATACTTCCCATTTTTACTAGGCTCATTCATTTTAGCAAATTCAATAAACTTTTCCACCCCATTCTTATATTCTTTACTAATTCTCAAAGCATTCATCCAACGGTGATCCATTTTATTACCACCTAATCCATTTTCACAGACACTCAAGTTTAGAACAGCTATATGAAATACTCATGACACACTGTAAAAACTAACAGTTCAACTACCATTTTCAAAGTTTAGTAATTCAAATTTATCACGCTTACAACAAATAGTAGCACCATGATATCCTCAGGTTTCAAAAACTTTCATCAACAAGCAATAACATAACTTACCAGCTAATCTTTAGCTTCCAAGGACACTATGTTTGTGATTGAGGATTTGGAAGAAGATTCTACTGAGGCAAGGATGTAGTAGGCCAGCAACCCAAGGGAGAACGATGGCAGTAGTGATACCTGCAGGTTTATGAGAGAGTTATTACCCAAAACATTATAATATTACCCAAAACTACTACATCTTTTATGAACTCAAAGGCATTGTTGAACTGACCTTGTTGATTTTCTACAAATTAGAAAACGTACGCCATTAATCTTGCACTTTTTAATTCACACGTTTACCTGCAAATAACACTTATTAATTCACCCATCTCGCATCACTAAGAGAATACCACTTTAATTTCTATGTGATCACAACAATACCAATGTCATATTTTTGTCTTGTCAAAAACCTTTGTTTTATGTCTCAAACCATGGTATTGTGAATTTCGATTTCCTGAAAACACATTGGAAAGACCCATAAATTTAAATAAGATAATTATGTCAATAATAGGAAAATATTATACAAATGTGAATTTGTATTAGTCCTAAAAATAATAAAATATTTAAATATCAATATTTTACCTATTTGATGTAAATTAAAAATTAAGAACAATTGGTAGCCTGGTGGATCTAGATATGACTAAATATCTTTGGGGGTTTTGAGTTCAAATTTTACGCTATTAAAATTAATGTGAATTTTACACTAGAAATTCATCAGTTTCAATATACCAAGATCATTAGGTTCAATAGGGAGCTCAAAACAAGTAAGCTAGTGCATATTAATCTAGTTTTTAATAAGATAGCCCCACAACATGGCTTGTCAATCATCATTAGATATCATAGCCAGATTTTTTAGCTTCAAGATCTATCTATCGAAGGTGCTTCCAAATTTCTTTCATGCTTTCTCAATGTGGTATAAAAAAACTAAATTCACGTTACACACTCAAAAAGGGAACTTGGAAGAAATAATGAAATTGGAAATTAGAAAAGGGAACTAAATTCCTTCAAATACACGTGTGTGTATATATAAATGTAATTGGAAATTAATAACTTGGAAGAAATAATGAAATTTGAAGATTTATGAATGATTAGGACACTAAAAACTTAGATATTTTGAACTTGTTAAGAAAATAGAAAACCTGGGGGGCTAAGTGCAAAGTAAGAAATATATAAGAAGAAAAATGGTGGAAAGCTATGTGGAGTGCGCAGACAGAGACATGAGATATTTAACAAGCACAACCAATCTCAATGACATACTAATTAAGCCTAGATTCAGTCACAAACAAAGTGCAAAATGCCAAATTTTTTTCCAGAACAGCAGAAATTGACATCCAAATGAACAAATCAACTAGAAATAGAAAAGGGAAACTTACACACACACCGGAATAGACCAAGAACTACCAACGTTGTCTTCTTCACAACAGTATGCGAAGAGCCCAGTATGAACTACAGGAGCGAAAATAGAGGCTAAGAAGAGAAAACCAAAAGTAAATAAACCAGAGGAAGAAAACAGGGCTACCTACTTGCGTTGCTTGCTGCTCGGACTGAGAAGAGGAAAGCGAAGATCAGACCTGCGACTGAGAGGGAATGGAGGGTTTGCGAAGATGGAGGGTTTGCGAAGATCTTCCTTAAACTCCTCCTTCCCACATCTCTCCTTCGTTCTTTACCAATGCCGCCGGTTGACACAGGGGTACTGTGGATTGCATTCCCTCATTGCCGTTGCTTGCATCCCTGGGTTTGTTCCTCAAGCTCGAACTCTAGGTATTTATGAGATAAATTTGGCTTTTTCTGTTGCTTGTTTTGAGGCATTGTTCTCCCTTTTGAATTATCTTAACTTGTGAGCATTAATGTGAACCGTGTGAGCATTAACTTGTGAGCATTATTTATGAGATAATTTCTCTTAGAATATGTATGGCATCTGAGACATGCTAAAAAACATCATTAATTTTCTTAATTACAACCTTTTCCCCTATATGAGTATCAACTGCAGAACCTATGACACCATAACTTCCTTTTCCAATAACTTCTTGAACTTGATATCAACTTGCCTCTCCATACTCAATGAAGAACTTGTTTCTGATGTCTATAAAAACTCATTTACAAACATATGTAGCTAGGTGCAGATGAATCAGAATTAGGCTAAACCCATGCCTGTGGCCCATTACTGGTAAATAGCAACAAAGGATTATCTCTTTATATTTTTCACTTCTTTTGGCATAGATTATTTCGTGAAAGTAGTGAAACTGTTTTCTTAGTCACTTGAGACACTTTTGCAGCTAGGTGCAAGTAATTTATGATGACTTCAATGTAAATATGTGTAAAAATGTATACATTCATTTTCTTATTTTTCTATATAGAGATATATATGTGGCTATGAGTATATATATTATATATATTCTCCTGACTCTTATGGGATAGCATGAGGACCCCAATTAATTACTGTCCTTAAACTCTCACACCCTCTGCAAATTTTCCTTAAACCATCACTGTCCTTAAATACTATCCTTAAAGTGAGAATAATGAGGCATCCTAGTGAGGGTACTCCGGATCCAACTAGTGTTAATCAGAGTGAGCCAAGCAATGCTCTGAGCCAGGATTAAATTGAGCCACGTAACCAACCCATACTAAGAGGTAGAAGAGGCACCCAATTGAGAGACATTCCCCTCAATCGGAATACCGGGAAAAATATTCTGATTGAGTTTGATAGATATTGTAAACTAATTGGGCCTAATGCAAGCCGTATAGGAGTTTTGTCGGCCTCCTAGCACGCAACAAGCCTAGCATCTTGACAGAGGAGTGGAGAAATATGGATGAATGTGTGAAGCAACATATTTGGGAAACAATTCAGGTATAAAATGATTGCCCTCCCTAACTATCAAATTTTTATGATTGAATTATTAAATTTGTCACTAACTATCCAATATGCATTACAACTCACTTATGATGTTTCTCAGAGTGACATCTTGTATAAGAAGATAATGACATAATGTGATGAATGTTGGAGGAAATTTAAGACAACTCTAGCCAACAATTACATGCATATTGAGGTGAAAGAAGGTCAGCCTCGTCCTAATCCATGCGACCAGTATTCTTATATTGACGAACATCCTTGGCAAGAATTTAGACGGCTTCGAACTATTCTAGAAGCACTGGTGAGTTAACTTATTTTGCATTTAATTTACTTATGAATTGTCTTTATTGATTGTAACCTCAATTTTGATTTCTTATTCCCAAGAGAGTGGTAGAAAGAATGATTGCCCCCATACAATGTCTCGTGGGGGTTATGCGAAGGCTGAAAAAACACTTGTTGGCTGCCAAACGGAAGAGATTGGAAGAAGCAGCTCAATCTGATCCTTCTGTTCTTCTTTCTCCACCATCTCTGATATGTCGGGAAGAGAAGTGGTTGTTCGCTAACCAAAAGAGGAGCGGGTCTTATACGAGTGAACAATCTCGTATAGTTGGTGAAAATATTGTAAGTATTGTTGTTGTTATTAATTATTTAGGAAACATATTTCATTGCTAACATTTGTCATTTGTGTCTTATAAGAGGAGCTTCAAAATAAACAAGCCGAGGGATCGTTTAGGCCGGATGGGAGGAATGATATCCTGACCATTGTTATAGGAAAACATGAGCATCCCGGTCATGTTGGGGGGTTGGAGGAGGGGTAGGCATAAGGGATTACTTTGAAGAACCCCCCGCCATTCCTCAAGTACGATGACTAGGGAGGAGATGAAGCATATATTGGCCACTGTGAGGGCTGAAGTAAGGGCCGAGGCAGAAGTATCATTTGATGCACAATTTAAAGAAAGGTTAAGCAAGATGAAGGAGGAATGAATTATCATGGCAAGTACAAGACAAGATACCAGTGCTCCCCTAGCACATTCCCTAAACCCTAAACAGAGCACTAGAGGGAGTTGTATTGGTCAGTCATCAGAGGGTCTTGGAAAAGAAATTTGTGAGTCTTGTGACTTGTTTGTAGAGGATCTTCTGAGACGATTAGTTGCATGGGGGAGAGTGCATAACTTGGGATCAACTGTCCACCACCACTAAATAAAAGATGATTAAGTCTGAGAGGCAGTTAAAGAGGTGATCGTTGTAGATACACCTCTCCCTATCCCCACTGATGACTTCAAGATTATGAGTGATATCCTCAACTCTTGTGACCAAAGAACCTTGTTTCTGATCGAGTTGAGGAAGCCCCAATCACAGCCCCGCCACCTGCACCTCCCTCAACTCAATAAGTTTCATAGCCTCCATTGAATATCATGTAGTAAGTAATTCTGATGGCATATGATACATCCTTTCAAACAAGAGATTGGCCTACTGATTTAGCTGTTGGCAAGTCAGGGGTGTAATGCTATATTGAGAGGGATGATTTAATGTCCAAGTAAATATTTTACAAATTACGCCGTTATACTTTGATTTATGTGCTTGCATTATTGTAGATATATGAATCATAGGTTTGTTTCCTCTGGCAAAAGCGATAAATTTGGATTCCTATGCCCAGTTCAACTCCACGACAAAGGGACCACTGCTGCTATCAGACATACATACTTATCGGAGAGGCTTAGTGAAACCCCAATTGAGTATTTCTTGGCTCTATATATATATGGGTAAGAAACAAATATATATTTCATAATATATATAATGCTTTATATTTGCTTAATATATAGTCATCCTTTTTTTAGGGATCCTTATCAATTGGTTTTTCTATGCAAAAAGAGTTATACAGTCATCCTCTTGTGCTACCTCCACTTCAAACTAGGGAATGAACACTACTACAAAATATGGATCCAAAAACTTGTTCGCTACCGCAAGTGCATGGATCGCGTCAAGTAATAAAGTGATAAGTAAGATCGTTCCCTCGAGGATTTGAGTAACAAATTGGTCAAGTAATAGGTTTGGTGAATTCAATTAAGTTGAGCCAAAATATGTTGTTGTGTGGAAAAAGAAGTTTCAAAAGATATTTTTGTAAAACTAAGAATTACTGAACACAAATATGATTCATGTGACTTTAATCGATTATAATAAGCCTAGGATTGTTCATCCCCTTTGTAGTTCATAAACCTAATTCTTTTCCTCTCCAAGAGTACTTCAATGGGATATATATATATATATATATATGTCAGTTTAAGGTTCATAAGCATTTGGTTAAGCTCTCTCAAGTCATAACCAAACTAATACCCTCCATTAACATGCATAATCTCTTGCTACAGTTAAGAGAAAATAATCAATAGGCATCCACCTTAATTTGACAATGCTAGGTTAGTAACTATATCTCTATGTTACGAACAAACCATCCGTTTAGCTCCTAAACTTCAAGTCTAGCATAGTTTTACCAAATTTTTACAATTAAATTAACTCTCTCAAGCTTAATTTAATTGAACAAATTATCCACAGTGATGGCCAGTCATGAATATCAGCAAAAACAGGGTAAAATCAACATATATATGCCATTAGATACTTTAAGAGAGAAGGGATTAAGTTTAATCCATACAAAGGTTCAAGAACAATCCTAGAATGAAAATCTTAGCTATCCATATTCAAAAACAAATCACAGATATACACATTCATTATAGCTATATCGGAAATACAAAGGAGAAAGGGAATGGGTACAAAAAAAACGAAGAGAAATTGAGTTGGAATCTCTTTCAATCTTCAATCCCACTTGATTTTCCATGAGAAAACTCCACTCCTCCTCTTGTAAATGCTCCTTAGCCGCCTCCCAAAACCTCAGAATGTCCAGCTCCACTTTTTGTTTCAGCCTTTTGCCTTTTAAATGACCTAGAAACAAAACGCACAGTTGCTATTTTCGCGTTTTGGCTGCAGCCAGAAAATGCTGTCTTGCCTCTGTCTGTCGTCTGGCTGCAGCCCAAAACTTTCTGGAGGTCTTCTGGCTGCCGCCAGCCAATTTATTGGCTGCAGCCAAGCATTTGTCTTCAACTCTTTCAGCTTTTTCAATGATGCAATGATGTTATACTCTTCTTCCCAAATCCTTAGTCCATGATTTATGCTTCCAAGGACTCTTTGTGTGTCTCAATTGTGATCCTATTAACACAAGAAAGTCTATACAAGGCAAAGGGTGATGTATGACAGCAAAATATTCACATTTAATTAAAGGATTATATCCTTTTTAACCAAGCACTCATTAGGCACATTTCCTTCACACTTCAATCCTCATATACCGATTAATTAATCAAAAAGTGTGATAAATCAAGTGTAAATGTGCCTTTTTGATATGAATTTCACAATGCTAACAAGCGGCGTCAGTCTTATGGCACTTCTTCAAACAAGTGTCTGAGGAGACTTCTTATGTTTTTTAAAAAAAACATGTGACAGCTACGGTGCTTGAGTGGGAAAGCACCATAGTTACTTAATACATTGTATGGTGCTTGCCTGAGAAAGCACCATACAATGGGTTATTTTTTTAAAAAAAAATTTAATCCCTTTACTGCTGTTAAAAAAAATGTGTGGCAACTATGGAATAATAGAAATTCTGTAAATGTCAAAGTTCCATTACTATGATAAGATGCTTTCTTGAGAAAGTTTGTCTATACTAGGAAACAAAAATTAAATTTAAGAATCGGTTTATAAGTCAAAACTTAGAGATAAAGCTTCCATATTTAAAAATATTTTAAATTTTTTTTAAAAAAGTAGCCTTAAACGGCACTTCATAGTGAAGCACCGTCTAAGTTTAAGGCCTTGGACGGCGCTTCATTATGAAGCGCCATCCAAAAGGCGTTAAAATTGGCCTTGGACGGCGCTTCACTATGAAGCGCCATCCAAGGCGCAATTTCAAAAAGGCACCTGATGGTGCCTTGAATTTTCAAGGCACTATCAGGTGCCTTGAAGTCACCATGTGGTGCCTTGAATACCTATGGTTTGTGGATATTTTAAGGTCTTGGACGGTGCTTGGAAATCAAGTGTCATTTAAGGCTCAGTTTTAGATGGCACTTGATAATCAAGAGCTGTCTAAGACTATTTTTTCAAAAAAAAGTTGGCTATTGTAATATCCCAAAAAGTGATTAAGGGCTAATGATTTCAAAAGTAGAGGTAATTATTGTTGAATAAATCCTTTTGGAGAATGTGTGATGAGAATTTGGATATTTTAATGATTCCAATGGCTTCCTTGTGAAAATTCGTGTGGGGAGAGTGTTTATTGTGAAATTGGAACCATTGGGAACAATTGTGCAAAAGTTGAAAACTCTGTCCATTTATTCTCTGTACAGGGCAGCCGATTTGTGTGGACGTTTTAAATAGGCAAATGGCGTCTACAAATTATGAAACTTTCCAGTCTTAAAGTTCACATCCCAAGCTTCAAAATGGACATATAATTTGTACCATTTCGTTTTGGGAACTTGGAGATATGTCTGTCCAAAGTTTGGGATCAAAACTGGACGCTGTTTTGGAGCAGTGTTGAGTTTTGTGTAATTCTGTATTTGTGTGGTGATTTTTAATAATGGCCCATATTTTTCCTATGAAGAGAACTTAAATACATTTTATTAGGCTTTGGAATCACTCCAATTCGATTTTTCTAGAATTAGTTATGATTTATTAAAGTTCGGTCAGAAAATCTGCCAACAAATCCGAAAATGGGAAAATAAGGAATTATGACATCAACTCATTAAAAGATGATGTCAGCATGGATTATTAATCAAATTGCTCATCTTCTTCAGCCATTTCACGCCATTTTCAGCTGAAGCAAGAGGAAAAAACGTAAGAGAGAGCTTGGAGAAAAATAGAGAGAAGGAAGGAGAAATCTCACAAGGTAGGTCGATTTCTTCAGTGAATTCGTACCTAATGTGTATAATCCTCCTCCTAAGCTATTCCTCTATGTGAATTAAGGTTTTGAAGCAAGGAATTTCATTGTTCAAATAGGCTAGGGTTCAGCCATATTTGGGAAAAGCTTGTGGGAGCTTGAGGTAACTTCCAAACTTTCGTATATTGCTTATTCTGGCTGCTGTGGGCAATTTAATCGGTGAAATTTCGCCAGATTGCCATTGGTTTTAAAGTTTGGAAATGATGTGGCCTAGGGGTTATGCTGCCCAAATTGGGTCTTAATGTTAGTTGTAACCTAATGTAATGGTTAATAAAGTGGTTAGGAGTAGAAAGGAACGCGTTTACGGAGCCGAAATCATAAAACCCCGATTTTCCCCGGAGAACTCATAAATTTCGGCCAGCCCTAGAAATGGGTCTTAGAGTTGGATTTTCAATGATTTTATGGTTCCATTGAGTTCAGGGGCAAAAATTAGGTGGGGTTACAGTTGGTCACTTTTTCGGAAAAGGCCGAAAAAGCATAATTACGAAAACGCCCCTAAAACCCTTAAAGTGGGGCTGCCAAGGGTAAATTTGTAATTTTACATTGAATTTGATAATGCCGAGTCCGGAAATGGATTCCTTGCGCGAAAATATGTTAGGATAGCCCATATTAGAATTTTGGGAAAAGTGCAACCGAACCGGGTACGGCGGGCCCGGGCCGGGTCCCCGGGGGCATTTTTGTAAATTTTCATTATAGACTCATATAACCTCAAGAAACACTATGGAAGTGTCTAAATGGTGCATTTGGAATTGTAGGATTCGATATTTGCCCTGTTCGTGAACGACCCGTGCCAGAGCACGTTCGGAAAGAACCAGGTAGTGACTCCTCTCTTATACTTTGTGTGAAACATTGTATGTATGTTTGTCTTGCATTGAGAATACATTGTGACATTGTGACATTGTGATGCTTTGTGATCGCAGCGAAAGCTGACGCCTAGTGAATACTTTGTGAATACATTGAGATCGCAGCGAAAGCTGACGCTTAGAGTTTACAGCCATGAGTGCTGTTGTTTGTGGCGAAAGCCATGATACATTGTGATGCTGCTTAACATGATCATATATGCTATGTGTTTATACACTGTATGAGTGGTTTGTTACTACAGAGATTCTTTTGAATCTCATTCTTTCCATTGACTAACATTTCAGACAGGGCAAGTGGCTCCAAGGAGAAGCGAACCACCAGGAGCGGCTAGGATCTTGTAGAGTGTGTTGTTAGGCTGTTGGTTAACTATTTTGGACTTGGGATTACTGTTTATTTTTGAAAATGTAAATATTACTATTGATTTTGGTTATGTAATCCCCTAGTGGAGACTTTTAAACCCTCAGATTATATATGTATAGAACCCGGGAGTTGTCGGGGATTTGGTTATACACTCTGATGTGTGTGAATGTAAATTAACTGCACAGGTAATTATATTCGAATTTTGAAATTGAGACCAGGATAGAGAAGAGTTTTTGAAAGTTTTTGGTGAAAACCCTACTATAGTGTAGGAACTTGAAATGAGTTTAAGCTATCTGACGGTCTCTAAACCAATTTAATTATGTGATATCGAATTATAATTACGTGGTTAAAGGCAGGGGGTTACAGCTATCATTTTTCAAAAAGACTTCCTACGGAACTTCCCTGGAGAAGTTCCGTAGGAAGTCATAATTTTTTTTGTTAAATGAAAGACTTCCTACGGCGCTTCTCCAGGGAAGTGCCATAGGAAGTCATAATTTTTTTTGTTAAATAAAAGACTTCCTACCGCACTTCTCTAGGGAAGCGCTGTAGGAAGTCATTTTACTTCTTACGGTGCTTCCCTGGAGAAGTGCCATAGGAAGTGGTATTTTTTTTTAAAATAATAATCAAGCTATGGTGCTTCTATATATTCAAGCATCGCCGTAACTTATTTTAATGGCGCTCGAAGCTACGGCGCTTCCTAAGCGACATAGTATTCTTTAAATTAAGTGCCATAACTTGTGTTTTTTGTAGTAGTGGAATTAAAGAAGACCATAAACTCGTAAGTTTTCTTGCATTGCCTATTGTTGTCAATTCATGGAATTTGTGCAAAATAAGTAACCTTTGTGATTTTGATGATAGGGCTATGAGGACATTCCGACATGCTGGTTGTGGTAAGCATGTTCATGACATAAAAGACCCTGCATAGATCATGCCAAAGGTTAGTACATAGTGGTTTGTTTTAAGACTATTTTCAATAAGTCATGCTTTTGTACTTGTTTTAATGATATCATGTCATTTTTCAGAGCCATAGGCACCCACCGGGGTCCAACTTATATGGGTTGTATGTTTTGAGACACATATATAATGTTATCACCCTAGGCATGACAGAATTTACTCAAGAGGTAAATGTATATTTCAAAAATTTTGTATTACTTTTATTCTTTTTTAAGTTAGCAAGTTAATATTTTGTCTAGCTTTGGTATTATAGATGTTTGATCTTGCTGACCCCTTTCCAGAAGAAGATATTGATTTCATCTGCAATTGTTGTGCTGAATTAATTTATGAGCTTTTACAACAATAGTGAGTTTTTGTAAAACTGAGGAATGTTCTATATATACTGAGCAATTTTTCTTCCCTCGGCTTTTTTACAATACTTGTTGGTTGCATGAATTGACATGTTTGTTGTTTTTGTGATTATGTGACATCATGCATTTATCCGTGTGAACTTGGTCGAGACATCCATTAGTCTATGTTATGTTACAAGTTCCCAATGAGAAAGCTGAAGAAAAAGTCATTTTCAACCGGTCTTAAAAGTCATTTTTGTACTAGTAATATAGTATGCCTGATTCGATGGATAATGCCATTTATGATCGAGCTGAATATGGCAAACTTCATTACAACAACTACTTAGTGAGACATCTTGCTGATTATTTTGAGCCTTTCATACCCTTAAACATTGATGTTGTTGAATTTTCTCATAAGGCTTCTATATTTACCTATCATCTTTAAACTTCTTAGAAACTAAGCCGAAACTCTCTGGAATTCGAATGACATATAACTATACTAATTCAAACGGCATATAACTATGGCATAAGAATATTTATGTCAGAAGTTTTCACAAGAAAAATAATATACTATCATTTTATAATGGATGACAAGAAAAAATATTTGTCATCTATCGATTTGTCATTATTCTTGGCTTCAAAAGGTTCATGATCAATGAGCCATCAAAATCAATCATGTGCAGAATATTATACATGTAATAAACTTCCTAATTTACTTGCTTAGGTACCTGTTTTAATAGTGAGTTTACAAGTGTTAATAAGTAAATTTACATGTGCAAATGAGCATTTTAACAACTACTAATTGGAAAATAAGTGTCCACCTATAATGTTAGTCTTTTTTTCCATATAATTTGCTTACAACTTCCCTCTAAATTTGTATTTATGAATTTTGACAAAAGAACAATGGCGCTAGAAGTATGATCATAAATCATAATCAGAATTTGTCAACTATTATCAGTGATATATATATGCTAATCTTGTTTCAAAAGATGAGCTTGTGAAATCATATAATCATAAAGTGAAATTTTGAAGGACCTTGTGCTATACTAACTAACTATTTTGGACAGAGGAAAAGATGTAAACATCCATGCTTTAAAAGAGACAAGCCACCTTCTTTCCAAGTGTTTATTGACTTGCATTTTTGCACACATCAGCGTAAGTTGAAATCTTATGTAATATCCCAAAATTTAGTAAATGGGCTATTTCCGGAAAAAAAATTCAAAGAACAATAATTAGATAATAAGTCAAATTATGGAACCTATGAAATTTAAGGAATCTTAAATTACACAAAGGGAAAAATTAGGGTCTAGTGTGTGTAATTAGTAGGATTAAAAATATACCTATATATATATAACACACACACCACACTTGGCATTTTACAAGAGCACATCCATAGCCCCACATTGAATATATGTTGCTGCCATCATTAGAGAACTCATGCTCCATTCACAACACCTCACGTAGAAAAAAAAACTGAACACCTATCCTTCTCTCATTTGGCCACATAATCCCACACTTTATGAACTCTTTATTTAACCAAAAACCTAGCACCTTCAGCTCTTTAGTTCGACTAAGTAGCTGGAGAACAGAGAGCAAAAGAAACAGAAACACACAGGGAGAGAACAACATATAGAAAAGAGAGATGTTGGAGAAGAGGAAGAAGGAACCTCCAAATCACACATGGAACCCCATATTCTAGTATAGGCGAGTCTCCTACATATTTATCTTTGTTATCACATTGGATTTGAGTGGTTTTCTATGGTGGTTTTGGCTGGAGTTAAGAGAAAAGTCACAGGAAAAATTCTGTCAATAGAAAAGTTTTAAACCAGTGATTATGTGATGATTTTGGGGTTCCTTGGTTCTGAAATTTAATCATTAACCTCAAGACGTATGTATAGAAGAGTATGGAGTTAAAATTCGTGACGTTTAGAGTATGAATTCATGGTTGCATGATAGTTTTCTTCACCCTGTTTTGCTGGCTGAAAAACAGAGTATTTATCGGAAAGTTTTAGAAGCTTAAATAGAAGCTATAGATAGAGTTTTTGACTGGTTCTTTTTGTATAGAAAGTTTAGGATGTGTAGTTGATGATAAAATCAAGAAGAGCACAATTTGGAGTGAAAATGAATAAGTTCTTGATTTTTAAACTCAGACTGTCAAAACTGACATTTTTGAAAGACAGTAAGTTTTGTGTTACGTTTTGACAAGACAAACCTTATTCAATATTTATGAAATTTTACAAGAATATAATATATATTCATAGCTTTAAATGAGTCCAAGAATTCATCATTTGAATATCTGTAGAGAGAGTTATGATTTTTGAAGTTTAAATCAGAAACAGGGGAAATTGTGGACATCCAGGTTCTGGCAGTTTGTTTGTGTTATGTTTTTGAATAATATAATCTTGATCAATGGCCATGAAACTTTCCAAAACAAAAGTATACATGATAAGCTTTAATTTGATATATAATAGGTGTTATTTAGATCAGTATATTAAGAGATATGAATTTTTGAAGTTTAGTTGCTGCTAGATTATGTTTCTAGAAGTCAAATTGGTTGTGGCGAAATTTTGGAAAACTAAACCTTGACCAAAAATTATGAAACTTTCCTAATTTAAAGTAAGCATTTAGAGCTTTAATTTGATGGGTAGAATATAATTTTTGGACTAGTAGATTATAAGATATGGATTTTTAAAATTGAGCTCTGTTTCTAGAATGCAATCTAGAACAATAGAAGGTTGGCGAATTTCTGGGAACAATGTAGTTAAACTTGGAAGACTTAAGTATTTTTTTCTGTAAAAATACACTTAAAGAGCTTCGCTTAGGCTTTAGAACCAGTCAATTTGGAATTTTCTAGAATTAGTTATTAATTTTCAAAGTTGACTGAAAATCTGTCAGTTTCTAGA
Organism: Inga oerstediana; assembly: GCA_963210345.1. Classification (NCBI taxonomy): domain Eukaryota; kingdom Viridiplantae; phylum Streptophyta; class Magnoliopsida; order Fabales; family Fabaceae; genus Inga; species Inga oerstediana. Next base: position 77,685,800 of record OY723400.1, read on the forward strand.
AAATTGTGAAACTGCACTGTGCAGAATTGTACTGTATAGAAATTGCTGGAACTGTGATAGATAACTAGCAGAATTTGATTTAAAGGCAATAATAGTACAAGTAATAATTAGTTACTTGTAACTCTAATTTTTATAGAAATTGGAAATAGCCCAGGCTGAAACAAGAGTATAGGATGGATATTGGAACTGAAAAAAATCTCAGGCAGTAACTCTATCTTTTCATACATTATGTGAATGTTTATATGCTTTGTTTAAGCCATCTTATGTGATATGTATGATGAATACTGTTTTGCCGAGTAGGGAAATTGTGTGAGGAGGCACATTTACCTGGTTGTGACGATAACCTAAACAAGGTTTGCAGATAGTGAGGAAGTAGCCTCGACTCATGTGCACATGCCATATAGTTTGTATTATTTTTATATTGCATTACATGATGCATATCATATTTATCTGTCGTATTTTATATAACTGATTGTATATTACTACTGAGATTCTCTCGAATCTCACCCTTTTTCAACGTTTAAAAATATTCCAGCAGAAAGTAGCGGCTCTAAGGGCAAAATTGTAATTACCAGCAACTGAGGGTCCAATTCAAGCAGGAGTGCAGTTGATTATACTTAGTTGTAATTTATGCCTTTTAGACTTTGTGTATATTTTTCAAACTCTATAAGGATTTCTTGTAATATAGACCAATATTAATTATCAGTATATTTCCACTATTTTTGTATGTCCTCTCAACTATGTATTTATTACTCCGCAAAAATCAAAATGTTAAGGGGTTTGACATTTTTGATATCAGAGCATGCGGTTCTGACAATATCAAAATAGTATACTAATATATAACTTTGTGAAATTTACCTTTTTCTCATTTCAATATAGTAAAACATAAAGATGGCAGGGTTAAGAGGTGGACAAGAGGTAGAGGCAGAGCTGAGGGTTAACATGGAAACAATGATGAGGAACCGGGTGCTAGACCTGACCCAATACAATAATAGATTATGGGTATGTTGACACAGCAGCAAGCCACAATGAATAAGATCTGGGAAGAGCTGCGAGAAGTGCAGTAGAGGCAGGATTGCTTGGAGGAGCTGGTGAGGGGAGACGGAGAAGATAATCTGCTTGAGGGACCTCAACCAGAAGATCTTTTGCCTGATGTAACCCCCTCACCATAATTATATCCGGATTATGAAATTTAAGTGAAATAGAGACCAATAAGGCAAAAACAACATTTAAAATCCTTTATCCTCAAGGTAGGGTGTCCAGAAAACAGTTCTAAAACATAATTCTTCTGGTCTCACATTCCCTTTTGAATATAATTACCTGTGCAGTTAAGTCACATTCAATAATATCAGAGTGCGTAACTAAAATCCCGACAACCCCGCGTTACTTGTATATATATACAATGGGTTTAAAGTTTCCCAATATGGGGATTACATATCCAAAAATATTATATACACCTCATATACATACAATAACCCCAACCAAAACAGATAACCAACATAGCCCAATTCAAATGTCCTTACAAGTCCTAACCGCTCCTGGTTGTTCGCTTTTTCTTAGAGCCACTCGCCCTGTCTGAAATGTTAGTCAATTGAAAGAATGAGATTCAAAGGAATCCAAGTTATAGCAAATCATTCATACCACACGTAATCACATAGCATGTAAGCAAATCACTACATAACATCAGCAACACAAATCACACTCCACAACAAGGTCCATGGTCATACTTTCCCATTTCCATTCCAGAATCTCAGGACTTTGCAACAAACCAGGTGGTCTCTGGTGGTTGATCTTTACCTTCTGGCATGTGTGACACCTCACCACATATTTTGTCACATCACTCTTCATCCTTGGCCACCAATACACAGATTTCAGATTATGATACATCTTGGTCATATCAGGATGAAGAGTGTATCGGCTCTTATACGCCTCATCTAAGATTTTCTGTCTCAGCTTGATAAATCCCAAATTTATTATATTTTATCCCACCTTATTCATTTATTTTGGGGATTATTTTAGGCTAATTTGGATTTATTAGATAATATTTGGATAATTAGCCGATTTTGGGAAATAATATAAATCAGAATTAATTATGATATTATTGAGCTTAATTCATTATTATTTTGATTGATATCTTGTGAGTGGAAAATATTTCCAATTATATGATAAATCACAATTTTATTTGATTCTTGCAGAGTAAGGAAAAGCAGATTAGAAGATCCTACGGTGCAGAACTTTTCTGAGAAACTCAAAATGAATCCAATGGTGAAATTTTATTGGGCTTTTGGAATTTTAATAGGCCCAAATTAGTATCCAAAACTCTCCCCTCCCTCCTTAAAAAATACCTAGCCGCAGAAGGCCGACACAGACGCGAGGGGGACGACGCTGAGAGGAGGCTGAGACGGATATACGCAGAGACGCTGAAAATCACAGACACGGACAGACGCGAGAGGCTGAGACGTACGTAGACTCTGGAATTACTGGAGGTTATTATCTATTCACCATCAATTCCATTGCCTTTTTTCCATTCGCACAGACACCGCACCAGGAGAGCTCTGATTCATTCAATTGTTATTGCTTCTCCACGCGGGTCTCACGGCATTGATCAATCATAAATTAATATTTCACAAAGCATTTTGATGGCCGTGTAATGCTGTTCGAAGATTGGAGGGAAAACTAATTTCATGGAAGCTTAATTCTCTTGGGAGGCAACTTGGGAGGAGCATGGAGGAAGCTAGAGCCTAGGAGCTTACACTTGAAGACCATAAGGGAGTGTCTTTCTTTTATCTTTTTGATTCAAGACTTGAGATTGTTTAGTTTTAAATAATTTTGGGGTGTGTTAATTGAGAACAATCTAGTTTTAGATTGTAGACTTATTTTTCATTTGGATTGAATTGATAATTTGGATTTGATTTATTCTTAATTGATTATTGGGATTTTTGTTTGCAAACCTTTGATTGTCAATTAGATTATTAATCGAGTTTTCATTATTAATTTAATTGTCAATTTGGGTTTAATCTCTTGATTGTTTAATTAAGGTGATTAATTGTCGAATTGTTTAATTAGGCAATTGTAAACATCATTTCCAAAATATCTTAAGCAATTGTGATTGGTTTTTAATGGATTTAATTAACCACCGCTTTTTCCATTATGAGTTTTCTAGTGGATTAGGTGTTATTGAGCATGAGGGTTTCCCATGTCTTGATTAGGTGATTAAATTTATTAATCCCAACTTTTGATGAATCTCCCTTTGGTCTGATAAATTGAATGGCTAAGAAAGCTAAATCCATGTGAATCCTAAGTTGTCCCCTTCATCATCATAACTGAACTAAATCCTTGTTGATTGTCATACTTTTGATTCTCTTCTTTGCTTAGCATTTTAATTCATTTTTCACAAAAAAAAACCCCCAAAGATTGCATTCCAATTCATTTAGGTTATTTTCATTCTCATATAGATTTTAGAGTTATTTGCATTTAGGTAGTAGAATCTTGCACTTTAGTTTAGGTCCATTCTATTGCATCTTTTTTTACTTAAAAATCAATCCTAAAGAAAACCCATAGCTTGCTCCTTGGGAGAATGACATAGGTTGACCCTAAAATACATAATTAATTAGGACCTAGTTTAATTGATTGCTTTAGCGACAAAAGCACGCATCACAACTCAGCCTTAAGCGGAACACAGATTCTCTTTTGGTAACGAACCAGTCCACTAGGTGACACATCATAGCCCTAAGTTTCTCCCCGTTCAATCCTAGCCCGATTACACTGTATCCAGCCATCTTGCCTCTGAGCCTCTTTAATCTCAGCTCTCAAATCACTTTCCCCTTGGGAAACAGTATAGTTGGCACAGATGATATGATTCGACAGATTTAAATCACGAAAATCTTCTATCAGTTTCCCCTCTTGTATCATCAAAGCTGCCACAAGCACTGTTTTTCGACTAAGAGCATCAGCGACTACATTCGCCTTACCCGGATGGTATTTGATTTCCAGGTTGTAGTCCTTAAGCAACTCCATCCAACGACGTTGTCTCATATTCAATTCTTTTTTGTCATACAAATACTTGAGACTCTTGTGGTCGCAGTACAGTTCAACCGTCACACCATACAAATAATGCCACCAAATCTTCAAAGCAAACACAATGGCCGTAAGCTCTAGATCATGAGTGGGATAGTTCATTTCATGAGGTTTGAGCTGTCGAGAGGTGTAGGCCACCACATGTCCCTACTGCATAAGGACACACCCTAATCCCTGCCCACTGGCATTACTATACACAACATATGTCAAACTGGGATCAGGTATAATTAACACAGGTGCCGTAGTCAACCTCTATTTCAGCTCCACAAAGCAATTTTCACAATGTTCATCCCATACAAATGGCTGATCTTTTCTCATGAGCTTGGTCATCGGCAAGGCAATACGAGAGAAATTCTGGATGAATCTCTGATAATAACCAGCAAGACCCAAAAAACTGCGTACCTCTGCAACAGTTTATGGCCTCTTTCAGTCCAATACTTCTTCTACTTTACTAGGATCCACAGAGACCCCTTCTTACGAGATAACATGGCCTAAGAATTTTACTTATGATATCCAGAACTCACATTTACTCAATTTGGCATAGAGCTGCTTCTCTCACAATATATTCAACACAATTCTCAAATGATGCTCATGCTCTTCTCTACAAGTCTAAATAGATGCTTAAAGGGATTGGAAATACTAGACCAAAGACCATCTTACAAAATCACAAAGTGCTGAAACTAGGGTAAGCCACGACCAAGAGATGGTCAGAAAGCTTTGGGCCACAGCCAAGAATATGACAGAAACATTTGTGCTGCGGCCAAGAACAAGTTAGAGATTTTGGGCCGCGGCCAAGAACTGGCCTAATCCTTGGCTGATTTCAACTGACTATAACTCTTGGCACACAACTCCAAATGACACAAACTTTATACCATTTTAAAGCTTGCAATGTCTACTACAAAATTGAAAAGTTTCACAAATTTTTGACACCATTTACTATTTCAAAACATTGTGCAAAGTAGGTTCATTGCACAGAATTTTCCATTGCTAAATTTTCAGTTTTGTAATCTAAGTCTCTAATGGTTCCAAAATTCACATCCAAACCTGTTCCCACACAGATTTTCACATAGAAGCCAATGGAGACATCAAAATAACCAAATTCTCATTCTTTTCTCAAGTTATGTTTTAAGGCAACAATTCAATACAAAGCCCTGAAACTCCAAACTTCACATTCAAGGTTCCCATTAATTCTATTTATCCAAAACTCAATACAAAACACCATTTCTATACCCAAAACATTCTAAACTCCCTAAGACCCTAATCCAACAAAAATTGGACAAAAATTTTAGAAATTAAAGCCTCAATCAATGGCCACAATATACATGTTAAAAGGTTGCTCTTACTAACCTTTATCACTTTCTCTAACTTGTTCCTTACTTCACCAACCTCTAGTTTTCTTGGGTTTTCAAATCACCGCCTCTTGAAAATCTAACACCACACAATTGAAGCTCTCAACAAGAGGAATAAGATTAAAGAAGAGGATTTTGACAATAGCAACCATTTTCAAGGTCAAATCTCAAGAAGAAAGACTTGATTTACCTTAAGCTTCTTTCTCTTTCTTCATCACCTTGCCTACATGACTTGGGAGCTTGAGAGAGAGAGAGAGAGAAACTGGTGAAATGATCATATTTCCAACTCCCCCATGCCTTGACAACCAAAAATGAGAGGAGAAAGGGAGGGAAAATGGATTCAAAAAAATTGCATTTTACTTTTCAACATATCTCCCTTCATCTAAATCTTGCCAAGTGTCAACTTCTTGTGGTTTCTTATAAAGCATGTAACCCTATGGTTATTCTAACTAATTCAATTAGCCATTTAGTTACACTTCACATTTCTTTTAGTTATTAGTCAATTTCTTCTTCATTTGCAAACTAATTAGCCAGTAGATTTTATTCTTCCTGTTTTGCCCCTGACTATGGCAAATTCACTTGAATTTCCACTTGACACATGATTTAACTTCTTTTTCTCCTTCCATATGCCATTCTCTTTCTATTTTAGTCCAATAATACCTTTGCCACATAATTAAACTAAAATATAGGGTTTGGGCATTTTCTACTGCTAATTCGTCTTAACCCATACTTTATTTTCCCAAAAGCATTCATCAAACATTCTTTACAGTCTCATATAAGGTCATTAGCCCTTAAATAAAATTTGGGGCATTACAATTCTCCCCCACATAATAAATTTCATCCCCAAAATTTGTTACACATCATGGGGCATAAACTCCGAGAACCGCTTTTTCATGTCCGCTTCCGCTTCCTAGGTTGCTTCCCTCTGAGGCATTCCCTTCCATACTACTTTCAAAGATAGTAAGCTCCAGTGTCTAAGTCACCGCTCTTCATGATCGATGATTCGTTATGGCTCTACCGTATAGGTAAAGATATCCTACAAGTTGACATCTTTATACTCAATGATATGCTTAGGGTCTGGTTGGTACTTCTTTATTTAGGAAACATGGAACACATCATGAAGCCTGCTCAAGTTTGGGGGTAGGGCTATCTGATATGCCACAGGTCTAATTCTTGTAAGAATTTTGAATGGACCAATATACCGCGAGCTCAGCTTCTTCCGCTTGATTGCTATCCCAATGCTTGTAACCAGAGACACTCTTAGGAATACATGATCTCCCACCTCAAAATCTAGATGTATTCTCCTCATATCAACATAGCTCTTTTATCAACTCTGTATTGTAAGGAGCCTCTTTCTGATGATTCTAATTTGCTCTGTAGTTTGATCAATAAGATCTGGTCCATACAACCATCTTTCAAACAGTTTTAACCAGCATAAAGGTGATTGGCACTTTCTCCCGTATAGTGCTTCATACGGAGCCATTTGAATGCTCTCATGATAGCTATTATTGTATGCAAACTTGGTAAGTGGAAGAAAGCGATCACAATTCCCTTTAAAGTCCAGGACACACACTCTTAATATATCCTTTAGCATTTGAATGGTTCTCTCAGACTGTCCATCTGTTTGAGGGTGGTAGGCTGTACTAAACCTCAACTTCATACCCAGAGCTTCATGTAGCGCTCTCCAGAATCTCAAAGTAAAACGAGGATCTCTGTTGGAGATAATGTTCTTCGGTGTACCATGTTTCAGCTAGTTTATTGGGAAAGTACCTGGCATTGATCGATGGGAAATATGCTGACTTCGTGAGTCAATCCACAATCACCTAAATCACATCATAGTTTCTGATTTTGGGTAATCCTACCATAAGATCCATGGTCACACTTTCCCACTTCCATTATGGAATTTTCAGACTTTGAAGCAATCCTGGCCGTCTCTGGTGTTCAATCTTCACCTTCTGACAAGTAAGACACAATGCCACATACTTAGTCACATCACTCTTCACTCTGGCCACCAGTACATATACTTTAAATCGTAGTACATTTTGGTCATTCCTGGGTGAAGAGTATGCTGACTCTTGTGTGCCTTATCCAGGATTTCTACCTCAAGTCAGCTTATAGTAGAACATAGATTCTCTGCTTGTAACGCATCAATCCACTAGGCGATAAGTCATAGTCTTGCATTTCTCCTCATTCGATCATAGCTCATATGGATTGTACCCGATCATCTTGCTTCTGAGCTTCTTCAATTTCATCTCTCAGATCACTTTCCCCTTGGGAAATATTATAATTAGCATAGATGATCTGGTTTAACAAATTTAAGTCCTGAAACTCTTCTATCAACTTTCTCTTTTGTATCATCATTACTATAACTAGCACCCTTTTTTGACTAAGAGCATCCGCGACAATATTAGCTTTACCTAGATGATATTGATGTGTAGATTATAATCTTTCAGCAACTCCATCCACCGGAACTGTCTCATATTCAGTTCTTTCTAGTCATACAAATACTTGAGACTCTTGTAGTCACAGTACAGTTCTACCATCACACCATATAGGTAATGACGCCATATCTTCAATGCAAACATAATTGCCACAAGCTCCAGATCATATATAGGATAATTTATTTTATGAGGCTTCAACTGTCAGGAGGCGTAGGCTACCACTCATCCCTGCTTCATAAGGACACACCCCAACCCCTGCTTACTCACATTACTATACATAACATAAGTCAAGCTGGAATCGGGTATAATCAATACCGTTGTCGTGGTCAACCACTCCTTCAGCTCAGTGAAAATATTTTCACAACATTCATCCCACTTAAATGGTTGATCCTTCTGTGTGAGCTTAGTCATTGGCAAAGCAATCTGGGAGAAATTCTGAATGAATTTCCAGTAGTAACCAACAAGACCCAGAAAACTGTGTATCTTAGTAACAGTTTCTAGCCTCTTCCAGTCGAGTACTGCTACCACTTTACTGGGATCTACCCGACCCCTTCTTGCGAGATAACATGGCCTAGAAATTTTACTTCCGTAAGCTAAAACTAATACTTGCTTAGTTTGGCATATAGTTACTTCTCTCGAAAGATTTTTAACAATATTCTCAAATGCTGCTCATGCTCTTCACTACTTTTGTAGTATATCAGAATGTCATTGATGAATACTACCACAAACTAATCAAGGTACTATCAGAATATGAGATTCATATAATCCATGAATACATTCGGTGCATTAGTCAATCCGAAGAGCATTACAAGAAACTCATAGTGCCCATACCTTGTCCTGAAAGCAGTCTTCGACACATCTTCTGCTTTCACATGCAATTGATGATATCTCGATTATAGATCAATCTTTGAAAGTACACATGAGCCAGACTATTGATCTAAAAGGTCATCAATTCTCGGAAGTGGATACTTGTTCTTGAAAGTTATCTTGTTAAGTTCTCTGTAATCTACACAAAGCCTTAAACTTCCATCTTTCTTTTTAACGAACAACACTGAAGCTCCCCACAGTGAAATACTAGGTCGAATGAACCCTTTTTCAAAAAAATCTTCAATCTGTTTCTTTAACTCTACCATCTCATTTGGGGCCATTCTGTATGGGGCCTTTGATATAGAACCAGCTCCAGGCATGATTTCAATTGGGAAATCTACTTCCCTTTCTAGAGGTAATCTGCTAAGATCATCTGGAAACACCTCAGGGAACTATTTTACTACTGGTATACTGTCCAGAGCTTCATCTGTCTCTTCCTATATGGAAAAGAATACCATATACCCCTGGTACCCCTTTTTCAGGCATTCATTGGCTTTAGCTATCGAGAGGAAATTCAAAATATCATTCACATTCTCATCCCTCTATGGAGCAAGATAGACTATTTTTTTATTCCTACAATCCAGTAGCACATTATTCGCCATCAACCAATCAATACCCAGAATTATGTCTAATTGATGGAAGGGCAAACATATCAAATCAATTGTAAACTCGAGCCCCTCAATGATTATCACACAATTTAAACAAGCCTCAATAGTCATAGTCTTGACACCTATCGGTGTCGATACAACCAAATCAAATGGTAGTTTATGAATATGTAATCCTAAGCGTTTCACATATTCATAGGTTATGAAAGAATGACTAGCACCGGAATCAAATAAAGATTATAGCAAACTATTATTTAGAAGAATTTTACCTTGAATTAGGTCAGGAGATTTCCATGCTTCTTCATGAGTCATAGCAAACACCCTACCCTAATTCTTGAGTCTTGGCTCTGTTGGTTGCCACTTGCAGTCACTGGCAAAATGTCCTGGTTATTTGCACTTGTAACATACTACTTGCCCCGAACATGTTCTACTAGGATGCAGTTTTCCATAAAGGGAACATGTTACCGGCACTGGGGGTTTTTTATTCTCGCAATCCCCAGGCTGATATAACTTCTTACTGCCGTCCTTGAATGAAAATCCTTAACTCTTGTATTTCTGAAAGGAGTTTCCCTTGCTGGGTTCACTATGGCTGCTAGTACCCTTATTTGGATACATTTCCTTCATATTGTTCTCTGTTATCTGGCATTCCTCCACCACTTTATTAAATTTAGTAAATTACTAGGAAGCTAATCTCTTCTTTAGTTCATGTCTCAAACCTCGAATCAGCATATTGGAGCTCTATTCCTCATCATCTTTATGGCGAAGATAAGAGCGAGCCAATCAGATAAATCTGGATAGATAATCATCAAAGGTCTCCATACTGCCTTGCCACAAGTTTAAGAATTCAGATTCTTTCTTGAGCTTGACTGACTTAGGAAAGTACTTATGGTTGAATTTCTCTTGGAACATCTCCTAGGTCACTGGTACATTTCAATTTCACATAGTCATAGCAATGTTCCGATACTACCGTTCAGTATCCCCGTTCAACTTATAAACGTCTAATCGTGCTTTTACCTCAGTTGGACAGTCTAGTACTTCAAAGATCTTATCCAGAAGTTTCAACTAGTCTTTCATTGCTTAGGGATCAAACCTTCCCCTGAACACTGGAGGTAAATGTTTGCAGAACTTAGAGACCAAGAATTATAGATCTCTCTTATTTTGGACTGGCACCCCATGTGATCCTTGGTTCGGTTCAGTATGGGGAGGTGACTCTGGAGGTCGAATCGACCCTTCATCTGTTTCTTCTTGGGTTGTCTCTTATCAAGTAGACTAGACTCGGTCTTCATTATGTTTTACCTTTTCCTCCTTAAGCTCTTCCCTTAATTAGCTCATTAATCATATCACATTGCTCCATAAGCATGGCCATTATCACTTGCATGGGATCAAGTGGGTTGTCATGTATTTCCTCCACCTCTGGTTCTACTCGTCGAACCGTTGGGCGAACCATTGTTTCTTTTTACTCTATAAATGATTCACCATGTCAATATCACAATAAATGTATACACATATTCCTTAAACTCATATACCAACAAATAGCAGAAGCATATATGTGTATGCACAACAAATAACCATAGGTTAACAACTGTCACAAAGACATAGAACTATGGCCACTATCCTAGCAAAATCTACCCTTGTAAGGAGCTACTACTCTGATACCAATAAATGAAACCCCTATCCAGAAAAGGCTGTAAATATGGTTCAAAAACATTTCTTAATTAAATAAGTGACCGAGAACAATTTTAAACTTTTTAAACTTTTTCTCAAAACCTATACAATACAGTCTCAATTTACTTTTAAATCCATTTGGCCTGTTCGGTTCTGTTTCATACGTCAATATCAGCGTGCTTAGAAAAATTCCCGACATTCACCCGGGATATATTCATTAACTAACAAGGTTTACAAGGCATCATTGCCCATTATAGTTTCCCTTATTAGGGATTACATACACATAACATTCTAAGGTAAATATGTGCATCTATCCAAAAAGAATATTGTTCGATAACCAACAACCAAAACTAAAGTCTTCTACCGGCAATCCTAGTCGCCCTAATGGACTTGCTTGTCCCTTAATCCGCTTGCCCTAGCTAAAAATTTAATCATTGGAAAGAGTGAGATTCAAAAGAATCTCAATAATAACATTTCACTCATATAATATATAAGTCAATAAAGCATGTAAGCAATTATCACAACACAACATTCAGTTATATCTCTCTCATCACAATGTGACAAGTATGACAATCATCTCAGCATTCATAGTAGCATTCAATCATATCTCTCTCATCATAATGTGACAAGTATGACAATTATTACAGCATTCACAATAGCATTCAGCCATATCTCTCTCACCACAATAAGAGAAGTGTGACAATCATAACAACATTTACAGCAGCATTCACTCATTACATTCAATGACAAGTACAAATATACAATATATTATACATGATATAGTCACTACCTTATTCTTTTCATTCGAATTCAGACACAGGCTTCCTACATTCAGGGTAAATATCCAATCCTATAATCATAATTAAGGACGACAAGTTATTAGCTATTCCAATTCCCAAATAACTTCAAAACACTTCGGGTTAGTTACCAGTCAAGTCCCTTAAGTGGTTACTAGAAGTCCAAACAGATGCTTAAAGGCGTTGGAAACACTGGACCAAAGACCATCTTTCAAAATCACAAAGTGCTGAAAACAGGGCTTAGCCATGGCTAAGCCATCCACTAGCCACAGCTAAAAGATGGTCAGAAAGTTTTAGGCCATGGTCAAGAGCAAGTTAGATACTTTTGGGCTGCGGCCAACATCTTTGGGCTGCAGCCAAGAATAGGCCATAAACATTTGGGCCGCGACCAAGAATAGGTCAGAAGGTTTTCGGCCGCAGCTAAGAAGTAGCCTGATCCTTGGCTAATTCAACTGACCATAACTCTTGGCACACAACTCCAAATGACACAAGATTTATACCATTTTAAAGCTTGCAATATCTACTATAAAATTGGAAAGTTTCACAACTTTTTGACATCATTTACTAGTTCAAAACATTGTGCAAAGTAGGTTCCCTACACATAATTTTCTATTGCTAAATTTTCAGTTTTGCAATCTAAGTCTCTAATGGTTCCAAAATTCACATCAAAACCTGTCCCCGTACAAATTTTCACATAGAAGCCAATGTAGACATCAAAATAACCAAATTCTCATTCTTTTCTCAAGTTATGTTTTAAGGCAACAATTCAATACAAAGCCCCAAAACTCCAAACTTCACATTCAAGGTTTCCTATCAATTCTATTTATCCCAAACTCAATACAAAACACCATTTCTATACTCAAAACATCCCAAACTCCCTAAGACCCTAATCCAACAAAAATAGGACAAAAATTTTAGAAATTAAAGCCTCAATCAATGGCCACAATATACATATTAAAAGGTTTCTCTTACTGACCTTTATTACTTTCTCTAACTTGTTCCTTGCTTCACCAACCTCTAGTTTTCTTGGATTTTCAAATCACCACATCTTGAAAATCTAACACCATACAATTGAAGCTCTCAACAAGAGGAACAAGATTAAAGAAGAGGATTTTGACAATAGCAACCATTTTTAAGGTCAAATCTCAAGAAGAAAGACTTGATTTACCTTAAGCTTCTTTCTCTTTCTTCTTCACCTTGCCTACACGACTTGGGAGCATGAGAGAGAGAGAGAGAGCAAAAAATGGCAAAATGATCATATTTCCAACTCCCCCATGCCTTGACAGCCAAAAATGAGAGGAGAAAGGGAGGGAAAATGGATTAAAATAAATTGCATTTGACTTTTCAACATCTCTCCCTTCATCCAAATCTTGCCAAGTGTCAACTTCTTGTGGTTTCTCATAAAGCATGTAACCCTATGGTTATTCTAACTAATTCAATTAGCCATTTAGTTGCACTTCACATTTCATTTAGCTATTAGTCAATTTCTTCTTCAATTGTTGAATAATTGGTCGGTAGATTTTATTCTTCCTGTTTTGCCCCTAACTATGGTAAATTCACTTGAATTGCCCCTTGACACATGATTTAACTTCTTTTTCTCCTTCCATGAGCCATTCCCCTTCTATTTTAGTCCAAAAATAACTTTGCCACATAATTAAACTAAAATACAGGGTTTAGGCATTTTCTATTGCTAATTCTTCTTAACCCATACTTTATTTTCCCAAAAGCATTCATCAAACATTCTTTACAGTCTCATATGAGGTCATTAACCCTTAAACAGAATTTGGGGCATTACACAATCGTTGGGGCATACATCAATTTTTTGATAGTTCAAGACCAATCTGTTAATAATCTTCTTGGCCTTGTAGAACGTTGTGGGAATCTCCGCCTCAGGGAATGCATCTTGTAATAATTTCAGCAATATTGACATTCCCTTATATGTGATTCCATACAAGCACTTGATATAATACAACTTGATCAAGAGAGATAATTTAGAGTATTTTCAACAACCTTGATATAAAGGATGATCTGCTTCATCCATCAAGTTGAAAAAATCCCGAGCTGCTTCATTCCTCACGACACACCAGCTCTGAATGCTGCACTTCTTCGTTGAAGTTGTCGTCTTGAAATCTAAATGCATCACACATAACATCATTAATTGGATCATCTTCATCTAGTTGAACTCCTACTTATAAACTTTGAGGAAGAGCATAATCATATCTTATACTGGCCTTCTCGCTATAAGCTCCCCAAAATGTATAGTCTTTCGGGAAAGGCTTCACAAGCAAATATTCCTTAACAACTTATTGTGCATGCCACTTCTTGAACTTGTGTCTACGACAGAGACATACAATCTTACCATTACAGCTGGCGTGAAAGTATGATAAATCCAAGAAATTGTTTAATTTGTACAGATATTTTGGAGAATTGTGTTGCAACCTGATCCATGACTTATCTATAGCTAGTGAGAAAGTTTAGTAAAGAAGATGAGTGAATAGATAATTACGGGTTGCTGGAAGCTTATATTCAACTTTTCCAACATTTAACATTTTGTAGCGGTTATAACACCGCTACCATAACTGCTATAGAGTTAGTTTGTAGCGATTATACAAACAAAACCACTACAAATTTCTGGCGGGATTAAAATTCAAATTTCAAATGATTAACAATTTGTAGCGGTTATTGCTTTAAGACTGCTACAAACTTTCATGACCATTGGCTAGCAAATTCGTAATCATTTTATTTTCTTTTTGTAGCAGTTAGTTTTAAAAAATGCTACAAATATCTGGCATGATTGAAATTCAAATTTCAAATGTTTTACAATTTATAGCGGTTATTGCATTAAAACCACTACAAACTTTCATGACCGTTGGCCATTTATTAAATGTTTTTCACTTTGTAGCGGTTTGTAAGTGAAACCACAACAAATATCAAGACCGTTGGTAGGATTGAAATTCAAATTTCAAATGTTGAATCTTTGTAGCGGTTATGGCTTTAACTGCTACAAAAAATCTTTTCAATTGTAGCGAATTTTAGAATAAAACCGCTACAAAAAATTTAATTTATTTTTTTAAAAAAACTAGTTTTAAAAATATAAATACAATTGTTGTAAACAACAGAAGAATTTAACAAGGCTCTGTAAATATAAATATACAAGTTTATTTATAGATGTTTGAAAAAAAAATATAACTCTCCTAAACTAACTACCAGGAGGATGATCATCAGGTCCTCCCTCAGGAGGGCTCCCTCAGGTGCGGTTGTATCAGGGCGCTGATCAGAGTTAACAGCACCATTATCATCAGCAAGAGGAGCCGTTTGGATGATGAACTGAGGGATAGGGGGAACCTGTGGATGCTCCTCGTCAGGGAACAAGCGACTCTATGACCGCTCCAGCATGTAGTTCGTGATATCACGCCACTACGTATGCTGAGCATAATAGTAATCGGACTGCTGCTACATCTAATAGGCTACTACAGCTTGTGTCCTAGCAACCTCAGAATAGAGCGATCCTCAATAGACTCATCCCTCAGATGTCTAACCCCATACGTTCGTGCTCAAGAGTTGCCAGCCTCAGAGGCGTCGCTCCTACTGTAGAGCATACTAGGTATGGCACTTATCCCTATCCCCCTCACTCATCTAGGGTGCTCAACTGGACCCAAACCCTCTTTCAATGGCACAGTGGGGTCCACAGACCCCTGTGACTCCTGGGTCTGGGTCTCTCACAGCTCAGCTTATGACTGCTACATCTGCTCCTGTCATTTTATGAAACAATTAATTATTTTTATTATTATTATTATTATTATTATTATTCACAATAACATTGTTTTATAAACAATATGAAAATAAATTAACTTGCAATGGCCTCCTCTGCCTGCTGAGAGGTCGCAGTCCTATCACGGTCTTTATGGGTGATAGCGAATAACTCCTCGTAGTTCGTCTGACGGTTCTCCTGCTGTGCCTTCTTCTACTAAAACAATTACAAAATTAAATTAGTATTATGAACAAAAAAAATACTAAATTTATAATATAAAATAATGAGCTAAAAGTAATTAACATTGTGAAAAGTTACCAGCTCGTTGTAAGTAACAGCATAGGTCTTCGATCCTGTCGTGTGGTGGATCGTCTGCTACCCTCGACACCTTGTATTCCACTGTGAAAGAGCCTACAAGAAAAAACAATATTAAAAGTATTTAAACAGTATAAAACAATTATAATTATTAAAAACATACAATTTATGAAATTTAAATTTAAATTTAAATTATAAATAAATTACCTACCCCTCTATGCTCCTCCTGAACTAGACAAAACTGGCCCAGTCATTTGGTGGGATGCCATTTAGGACGTTCTCGATTAGCTACTGTAGAGGAATTGTCCCATCCTTATTCATACTGTGGAAGAGACAATTCCTCCTGTTCTTCCAATCGTCACCCATCTTTATCAGGGTGCACCTCTTCTAATTGTCACGGACGGCAAACCTAAGTTGTAACACAATTGAATAACAAATAATTAAACATGACTAATTACAAATAAGACAATTACTACATATTAATTAAATACTATTAATTACAAAATATGTAATATAATTAAATACCATTAATTACTTTCACCACCTAGTCCTATGCCAGGTCCTTCGACCCTTTTGGAACGTTCCTCCACGTCCTGAAGTAAAGGGGGATCGCATCTAATTTGAGCCCAGCTCATTTAGAAAGCAGTTGAATAGGTGACCCCCATTGTCGATGGGTTGGTCTGTGGCCTCATTCCATGGAACTACAACTCGTAGTGTCCGGTCCAAGCTATTCAGACCAGCTATATCCAACCTCCTTGTGGACATGTTCCCCTACTTATCTGCACAATTTACCACATACGTTAGATAAATTGAAATTCACATTTAACAGGTCAAATTTAAATATGTAATTTATTAAATAAAAAAATATATTTACCTTGGACCTATACCTCAAACACAGTCGATCGGGAAGATGACAGTCATGGATTGTTCTGGTCCCATGCATCCTCCTCATCCAGAAACTGCTCCATGTCTCTGAGCGGAATTGGGATCTTGAACTCCTTGTTCTCCTCATAGTCACTGACACTGAGCTCAACTCCCTCTCCCAGAACAGCCTCAAGCACCTGTGGTTCAGTCACCTCCTATGGGGCCGCCTGTTGTGGCTATGGTAGGGCCGACTCCTATAGCTGAGGTGGGGCCATATCTTATAGCACGGTCGCCCTCACTCTGTGCTGCGCCCTCCCACTACCCCCTCCTCTGCTACTGCTACCCCATAGAATCGGTCTAGGGAGCTCGAACTCCTTCCCCTTGTCCCTCCTTGAAGCCATATCATTTGCAAAAATTTTTTTAAAAAAAGTCACATTTATATATAAAATATAATAATAATAATAATAATAAGTTGAAAGAAAATATGTAATTTTCGTACCTCAGGTGAGAAAAATGTGAAATGCTATAGCAAAACTCTCAGAGAGATGTCAGAACGCTCAGATCTAAAGGAAAACTCTCAGAGAAACGTCAGAAAACAAAATGGCTAAACAAAACAAATAAAGGGGTGCTGGGTATTTATAGGACTAAATTTTGTAGTGGTTATTGATAAAACCGCTACACCAATCGCTACAAAACACCTCGGGATATGGAAAACTTTGTAGCGGTTATTACTAACTACTATAAATATGAGACTCTAGAAGTTCTGTAGCGGTTCTAAACTTCAAACCGCTATAAAGAGGCAACCATTTGCATTCCGTAGTGGTTTATGTCAACCGAACCACTACAAAACAACCGCCACAATTGTCATGGCTGGTTCGCGCCAACTGACGCCAAGCTGGCACTAGATTTGTAGCAGTTCATATGATGTAACTGCTACAACATAGGCGTTACAACTTATGGGGGGAAATGGCTCCAATTTTGTAGCAGTTATTATTTAAAAACCGCTACAAATAATGCTCGGTTACTATCGCGCCACTTGGCGCGAAGCTTACTGCTACAAATTTGTAGTAGGTTATGTACAAACCGCTACAAATTTGTAGCGGTTTGAGATAACATTTGTAGCGGTTAAAAGGAACCGCTACAAAGTCACTACTACAAAATGTCATTTTTTATGTAGTAAGTGGAAGGTTGGCGAATTTCTAGGTAAAATGTAGTTAAACTGGGAAGACTTGAGTATTTTTCTGTAAAAATACACTTAAAGAGCTTCATTAGGCTTTAGAACCAGTCAATTTGGAATTCTCTGGAATTAGTTATGAATTTTCAAAGTTGACTGAAAATCTGTTTGTTTTTGGAAAACTGTGAAACTGCACTGTGCAGAAATTGCTAGAACTGTGATAGATAACCAACAAAATTTGATTTAAATGCAATAATAGTACAAGTAATAATTAGTTGCTTGTAACTCTAATTTTTATAGGAATTGGAAATAGTCCGAATCGAAACAAGAAAATAGGACGGATATTGGAACTGAAAAATGACTCAATCTTTTATACATTATGTGAATGTTTATATGCTTTGTTTAAGCTATCTTACGTGATATGTATGATGAACACTGTTTTGCCGAGTAGGGCAATTGTGCAAGGAGGCACATTTACCTGGTTGTGAGAAATAACTCAGCCAAGGTTTACAGATAATGGGGAAGTAGCCCTGACTCATGTGCACATGCCGTATAGTTTGTGTTATTATTATATTGCATTGCATGGTGTATAGTATATTTATTTGTCGCATTTTATATAACTGATTGCATGTTACTACTAAGATTTGCTCGAATCTCACCCTTTTTCAACATTTAAAAATATTTCAACAGAAAGTAGTGGCTCTAAGGGCAAAATCATAATTACTGGCAACTGAGGGTCCGGTTCAAGTGAAAATGCAGTTGATTATCCTTAGTTGTAATTTTATTTCTTTTGGACTTTGCATAAATTTTTCAAATTCTATAAGGATTTCCTGTAATGTAAACTAGTACTAATTATCAGTATATTTCCATTATTTCTGTATGCCCTCCGAACCATGCATTTATTACTCTGCAAAAATCAAAATGTTAAGGGGTTTGACATCTTAACCCACTTTAAAAATTCAATTCAACACAAAATCTTATATTGGATCATTAAAAAAACAAAATTAGGAAACTACACAGAAAACAACCCAACATTATAAAAAGTTTACTTTGCAGCCGACCTTCAACCGAAGAAAGGTGTGAACAAGAGAAGTTGAGAAGCCCGAAAATTCATATACTAAAATATTTACCTTAATTATGAATTTTTTTATTTTAAATTGAACTCAATCCTGCGCATTGGTAGTTGAGATCTATTATTTTAAATTCATGAATTATAATGTAAGAAAAGTAGCATAACTCAGTCGTCTTAATTTAATGTAAACAAAACTATTTAAAAAAATTAAAAGAAAATTATCTAGAAAATCATGGGTCAACTTAAATAACTCAGATAAAAACAAAATCAAGCTAACTTTGTCCTAAGGCCTCCATTTTTTATTCGTTTGATAGAAATGTGAAATAAAGTGATGGCATCGTAATCACAGAACATCATGAAAGTGACCCAAAATGTTCACTCATATCCTAAGGGTAAAGGAGTCCAAAAAAAAGCCTGTTGGAATGGATTAAGATAGAAAATATACCTTGTTGTGTAATGTATCTTTGTCCATTTGTTTTTCTTTTGTTTTTGGTTTTTCTTTGAGAGATAATTTAGGAGAGGTCTAGTACGTATGTCCAAGAAGTAGAGGAGAGTCCTCCTAAATGAATAACTTTTTTTTTTTTCAAAACATTTTTAATTTGCAGGGGACTATCTTTTCAACAGAACTCTTAAAGATGTTGATATAGTTTGCCTGATCCGATGGACAATGACATTTATGACAGCTGAATATGGCCAACCTTATTGCAAACACTACTTAGCGAGACATCTTACTGATTATTTTGAGCCTTTCATACCCTTAAACATTGATGTTGTTGAATTTTCTCATAAGGCTTCTGTATTTACCTGTCATCTTTAAACTTCTTAGTAACTAAGCCGAAACTTTCTGGAATTCAAATGACATATAACTATACTAGTTCGAACGACATATAACTATGGTATAAGAATATTTATAGCAGAAGTTTTGACAAGAAAAATAATATACAACAATTTATAACGGATGACAAGAAAAAATATTATTCATCTATTAATTTGTCATTACTCTTGGCTTCAAAAGATTCATGATCAATGAGCCATCAAAATCAATCAGGTGCCAAATCTTATACATGTAATAAACTTCCTAATTTATGTGCTTAGGTACCTGTTTTAATAGTGAGTTTACAACTGTTTATAAGTAAATTTACATGTGCAAATGAGCATTTTAACAACTACTAATTGGAAAACAAGTGTCCACCTATAATTTTAGTCCTTTTTTTCTATATAATTTTCTTACCAATGCCCTGTAAATTTGTATTTATGAATTTGACAAAAGAACAATGGCGCTAGAAGTATGATCATAAATCATAATCAGAGTTTGTCAACCATCATCAGTGATATATGCTCATCTTGTTTCAAACGATGAGCTTGTGAAATCATATAATCATAAAGTGAAATTTCAAAGGACCTTGTGCTATACTAACTAACTACTACTCCCTCCGGTCCTAAATATAGGACATATTTTGTAGTGTAATTTACACTATAAACTATATCCTATATTTAGGACCGGAGGTGGTATTTTGGAAAGAGGAAAAGATGTAAACATCCATGCATTAAAAAAGACAAGCGATCTTCTTTCCAAGTGATTGTCGACTTCATTTTTGCACACATTAGCGTAAGTGGAAAATCTTAACCCACTTTGACCATTCAATTCAACACAGAATCTTATATTGGGCTTCCTCCTCTTTTTTTTTTTCCCCCCCCTTTGCATTGGTAGTTGAGATCTATTATTTTAAATTCATGAATTACAATGGAAGAAAAGTAACTTAACTCAGTTGTCTTAACTTCATGTAAACAAAACTATTTAAAAAAATTATCTAGAAAATCATGGGTCAACTTAAATAATTCAGATAAAAACAAAAAAAAAAAGATAACTTTTTCCTATGAAGTCCATATTTTTTCTTCGTTTGATATAAATATGAAAAAAAGTGATGGCATCGTAATCACATAACATCGTGAGAGTGACCCAAAATATTCACACATATCCTAAGGGTACAGGTGTCCCAAAAAAAGCCTATTGGAATTGATTAAGATAGAGAATCTATACAGTATTACCTTATCTATGTTCGTCCATCTGATTTGTAATCACATAACATCGTGAGAGTGACCCAAAATATTCACACATATCCTAAGGGTACAGGTGTCCAAAAAAAAGCCTATTGGAATTGATTAAGATAGAGAATCTATACAGTATTACCTTATCTATGTTCGTCCATCTGATTTCTTGTGTTCCGTTTTTTTTTTTTTTTGGATAGATAATTTAGGAGAGGTCTAGTATGTCCAAGTAGGGAGAATCCTTCCAAATGAATAAAAAAAATTATTTTATTTTTCCAAAACATTTTTAATTTTCAGGGGACTATCTTTTCAGCAGAGGTTTTGAAAATGTTGATGTCATATGCCTGATCCGATGGACAATGCCGTTTATGACAGAGCTGAATATGGCCAGCCTCGTTGCAACCGCTACTTAACGAGACATCTTGCTGATTATTTTGAGCCTTTCGTACCCTTAAACACTGATGTTGTTGAATTTTCTCATAAGGCTTCTATATCTACCCGTCATCTTCAAATTTTTTAGTGCCTGTTTGGTTTATGGAATTGGAGATAATGTAATGGAATATAATTTAATGGAATGGAATAATAATTACATGAATTTGTTTGGTTCACCATTAAGGAAAGATGATGTATATGCATAAAAACGTTTGGTTGGATTAAATAAAATGAGAATACATGGGAATAATATTGCAAGAGGCAAAATTATCACTTTCTACACATATATGTATAATGTCTATGTTGGGTTTAAAGTAATTTTCTTTCAATTTGTACAGTATATGCGTTGGGTTCATAATAATATTTAATAGTGAAAATATTATGAAGGGATTCGTGATAATTTTTTTAATATTTAATTGTGGGAATATTATTTAATGAGATATTTTAATATTTTTAATGGTGGAATGTAATTTTTTAATTTTCTAGTGGGAAATATTTTTTTATATTTTTATATAATTAATAATTTTTAAAAATATTTAATGGTGGTAATTATTTAATATTTAACATCATTTATGGGTGGGCACTTTAGTCAAATTAAAAAAAATTACAATGGCAATAGTGTCTTTTTCACTTGATTACAGGATATTTGCATCTTCGTTCATCAGTCTTCATAGTGTAATCCTGATTACATCAAATGATGTAATCAGGATTATAAAATATAATAATCTTTACATTACAAAAGACCAACCAAATATTGTAATCGGTCTATTGCATTAGAATTACATGTAATCTTCTCCTATGGAATCGAACCAAACGGGCTATTAGAAACTAAACTGAAACTCTCTGGAATTTGAATGCAAGCCGAAACTCTCTGGAATTCGAATGACATATAACTACACGAGTTCAAACGACATATAACTATGGTATAAGAATATTTATATGAGAGGTTGTCACGAGAAAAAGAATATACTACCATTTTATAATGGATGACAAGAAAAATTATTAGTTGTGCTATCGATTTGTCATTACTTTTGGCTCCAAAAGGTCCATGAGCCATCAAAATCAATCAGGTGCAAAATCTTATATATGTAATAAACCTCATAATTTACGTGCTTTGGTACCTATTTTAATAGTGAGTTTACAAGTGTTTATAAGCAAATTTATCTGTGCAAATCAGCATTTTAACCACTACTAATTGAAAACAACAAGTGTCCACCTATATATATATATATATATATATATTTTCTTTTGTGTATGTGAATAATTTACCCAGGTTCATAAGTGGGTAACAAGTGTCTATATGTAAATTTTCTATGTAAGTGAATTTACAAAGGTTTATAAGTGAGTTACAAGTGCAAATAAACATTTTAAACACTTCCAATAAGAAAACAACACGTGTCCATATAAAAAACTTTTGTATAAATGAATTTACAAGTGTTTATAAGTGAGTTTACAGGTATATAAAAGCATTTTAACAACTAAACATGGGAAAGTTACAAGTGTTCAGATGAAAATTTTTGTAGCAGTGAATTTACAAGTGTTCTATGGATACTTGTTATTTTTTTATTGTTAGTTACTAAAATACTTTTATGTATATGTGTGTGTGTGTCAATTTACAAGTGTTTCATAAGTCAATTTATAATTGTTCATATGAACACTGATTATTTTTTTAAGGTTAGTTGTTACGTTCATAAGTAAATTTAAGAGCGTTAATATGAACATTTATTATTTTTTTATTATTAATTGTTAAAATAATAAATAAATTTACTATAAGTTTATATGGACACATAGTTATCTAGAAATAACTAACTCTCCCTTGTCCTCCCATAGTTCAGGTTTTAGGTTGTGAAAATTCTACTAATTTATTCACCTTAGTGCTCAGAGCATATGTTTCACCAAAAATTTGAGCCTTTTCTCTCATGCTGAATATAAACAAAGATTCTAATATTTTAAAAATATGCTCATCTCTGCTTAACTTAGGAAAAATAACAAAAATTTCAAGGGCATTGGTCTCCACTCAGGTTTGCATGATCGACTTATTTTCAACAAGTACCTTTACTAAGGAACAAGCCTCAGGCCTTACATTAGATGATCTTTCTGTCATTGGTGTCTGACTTTGTGGTTTCTCTTCTGTCACTCTCTACAGTTAGAACCCGCATCATTTAAATAAAGAACAGTAAAAACTAAAAAAATGAACCATACAACCGTTACTATTCTAAAAATCAGTTATATGAAGTATTAAGCGAAAGAAAAAGATAGAGATGATAAAGAAACATGTATGTCATTATCATCAAATTGGATTTTACCTCAACAAACAAACTAAAAAGTCTACTAAAGTGTATGTAAATTTCTTCTTTATGCACCTTCATCTAATTTCCATCATTTTACTTTGTGTCTTTATTTTAAATCTGTTCAATTTTAGATTAAAGAAAATATTTATCAGAATATCTCATCATTTGACAGCTTTTGATACTTTCTTTGAACAAATCAGACACCATTTTAGCTTTTTTTCACCCCATATATAATTGGCTTATCGATACGCTGCCATCTAAATTTGTATGTATGAATTTAAAAGAAAAGCAAGGGTGCTAATTAAGTTTTTAACATATCATCTGAGAAATTTCGAATGACAACTTAGGGCCCGTTTGGTTCGATCCCA
Source organism: Inga oerstediana (assembly GCA_963210345.1). Classification (NCBI taxonomy): domain Eukaryota; kingdom Viridiplantae; phylum Streptophyta; class Magnoliopsida; order Fabales; family Fabaceae; genus Inga; species Inga oerstediana. Next base: position 77,709,917 of record OY723400.1, read on the forward strand.
TTACACCCTGCAGTGTAGTGCAATGTGGTGCAATAGTAATGCGATGCAATATTAATTATAGGAGTAGTGTTTGGTTTGATTTTTAAGCAAGGTGCAATGAGTTAAGATTTTAATAATTATTTCAACTTAATATATTGCACAAAGTCTATTTTACCCTTAATATAATATTTGTAAAAAAAAGTTAAGAGTTGGCGGTGGCAAAGATGGAGGTGGAAGAGGTAGGAGGAGGTAGTGGTGGTGGTGGTGGGCCTGTGACGGAGGCGGCAAAGGAGGTGGCGGTGGGTGGGCAACGGCGGCAGTGATGGCAGAGGAGGAGGTGGTGGTGGAGGAGGAGGAGGTGGCGGCAGCGGAGGAGGAGGTGGCGGCGGTGGTGGTGGCCGTGGTGGCAGAGGAGGAGGTCGTGGTGGCGGCGGTGGGCGTGTGACGATGGCAGTGGTGGCGGCGGCGGTGGAGGAGGAGGAGGAGGTAGTGGCGATGGCAGTTGTAACTCAAAGGTAAATTGGACTTTTTAAACTATGCAATAAGATGGTAATGAGGATTTATAGGGGGAGGTATGAATGAGGATTACCAATTTTTTGGTAATCATAATTACCATGGTAAACCCTAGCTATTACCATGCTAAAGAGCAACCAAACACTCTTATCTTGGTAATGCAATCATGATTACCATTGCAGACATGCAATGGGGTTGAACCAAATAGGCTCTTATGCTCCGGTTGTAGACAGCAAAAAGAACCAACTTCTTGCAGTGAAAAAAAAAGACAGAAACTAAAAAATAGGTAATAGTCTACTTCACAATTTACCAACTATGCCTGACTAGTACTGCAGTGAATTCAAGAGTTTTGATTCGTTATATTACAAACTTTTAAGTCCATGAAGTTAATTGGATTTCATTCCTACTTATTATATTCACAACCCTACTAATTGAACAACAAGATATTAATATAATCTGGATCAAGGATTTGACAGCGAGTTGAGGGTCGAAACTATAGCTGTTGTCTTTTCTTTTTGGAAGACGATCAAGAAGGAGCTTGTGCTATACTAACTATTTTGGAAAGAAAAGATGTAAACATCCCTGAATTAAAAAAAGCCAAGCGATCTTTTGCCCACATCAGCATCAGTGGAAAATCTTAAGCCACTTTAACCATTCAATACAAAGACAATCTTATATTGGATCATTAAATGACCTAGGAAACTACACAGAAAATGACCTAACAGTATAAAAAGTTTACTTCTAAATCGCAACTGACCTTCGACAGAAGAAATGTGTGAACAAGGGAAGTTTAAAATCTTTCTTATTAATATTATTATTTTAATTTGAACTTGATCTTGATGAGCTCATATAGACCCTTTTGCTACTATTTCTTTTTTCTTAGTATTGGTTGTTGATATCTATTATTCTTAATTCATGAATTATATAAATGGAAGATGGGAGTAAACTAATCATAAGTCGTCTTAACTTCTTCAATGATTTAAATTGAAATATTTATTAAAATAAAACTTGTGTCAGTCAACTAAAATAACTCAGATAAAAACAAAATCAAACTAAGTTTTTCTAATCCTCTCCACTTTTTCTTCATTTGATAGCAATGTGAAATAACGTGATGGCATCTTAATTAATTAAAGAACATCCTGAGAGTGATGCAAAATATTCAGACATCAGACATATCCTAAAGGTCAAGTACTCCAGGACAGCCTACTCCAATTGACTAAGAAAGACAAGCCCATTCGTTATGTGTCCAAGTTTTCATCGATATGAACCAAAAAAATAAACATGTTAACATAATATTTGACACTTATATTTATTTTGGTTTTAGTCTTTATAATTTCAAATTATAAATTTTTAGTCCATCAAGTTTCGTTGTGTTTAAAGCATTAGTCATGTATTAAAAGCTTTTAATTAATTTTTCTTGCTTTTTAATCTTATCTTATTTTCTTTATTAAAATTTCATAACCCCACATTTTCAATTCTTTTAAATTTTAACTCATCAAATTTTTTTCCCCTTTCCCTCTCCTCCCTACAATGGAAGCAAAAACTATAGGAATAAAATCATCAATTTTACCTTAAAAAGTTTCGAATATAAACCAGTGAAAAATTACGATTAAAGATTCTACAGTTATGGTGAAACAATGCATAGCTGCATAGCTGTTTCAGGGATGGTTTATCATAAATTTATAATAAGGAAAATAACAGGAAAAAAAATTTTAAATTGCAAAATCCCAAATCAGGTTTATTACCAAGATTTATAAAGCAACGATGAGATTTGATAAGCAACTTATGATTCATTTTATGTGAAATACCTTACTTATAATTTTGCCATTTTAAAGTTCTTTTTCAGTCATTTTCCCCTCATAATATCACATGTATAAAATTATAATTGAAAAACAAAACATAAATTATGAAAACTCAAGTCAAGATCAGGGTTGTGGAACCCAGACCGGACCAGCCGGTCCGGCCCGGAAACAGGCGAACCTGCCGGTAGACCAGTCCGGTTCCCAGTCCGGTCCAGGTTCCAATTTTAAAAAAAAAATTTTATATTTTTCCTTTAGAATTTCATACTATAAACCTAAAATCTTCAATTTCTCACCGGTTTGGTCCCGGTTTAGCTCTAGTTTAGCCCTGATCTAACGCACTGACCCTTAACCCAGTACCCGACCGCCCGGTCCGGGTTTTAATACCTTGGTCAAGACACACACAACAATTAACAAGTTGTAAGATACTAATTTGAAATTACGTCCATGCCCTTCCACACACAACTCAATTCCCCTTCCTCTGCCATCACTCCAATTCTCTGGTTCTTTGCTCCGCCACTTTCATTCTCTTCTTCCATCGCCTTCTCGCTCTTTCTCTCTCACAACAACCTCGCTGGTTCTATATCTCTAATCCACCTCATTTAACCGTTCGTTTTCTAAGAAACATCACAAAAAGGATCTTCAGGAATCGGCGAAACAAATCCTGGGTACGTAATCTTTTTCCCTTTGAAGAAACAGTATTTGCATATGCTGGCTTACGGTGACTCGCACCATCAGTGATTAGGGTATGGCAGAGCCGGAGAGTTGTCCGGCCATGGTTTGCATGTGGTGTCGTCATATTCTTCGGGACACAGATACTAAATAATGGCTTCAAGGAATTAGCGTTTTTCCTGTGATGTCACCCTTTTGACATGTTTCATCTCCTCGTTTGTCTCCTTTTTCATCTTCTTCGGCCCCTATTATGGGCTCTGCCTCTGCTTGATGGATCGGTCAGAAAAGATGCAATTAAGAAACTTTGAATATCGCTACCACTGATGCAACAGCGGCGGCTACCGTGGCTTCACCGGTGATCCAATGGGTGAAATTGGTTTGTATCATTTTGGTCCTATCTATAAATCTAGTTTGGGGAAAAAATTTTGTCTTTGACCGTAAGTCCATTTTAGAGTAATAAATGAGAGTGTTTGAATTTTACCCCATTAAAGATAGAGAGAAGAAAGATGTGTAAAATACTCATTCATAAATGAAGGCAGAATTAAAAACATTTATCAATTTAATCAATATTCATTAAATTAATTAACTTTCTTTAAAACGTGAGAATTAAGTAATTTGGACATAAATAAAATCAAAGTGGCACAAAGAAAAAAGGAAGAGGAGGAGAAGGATGAGGTACATAGGGTTGAGGCCGAGGCCGTGGGTTAGGTGGGTGGGGGAGATTCGCGATCCCCATTAGGCGGCAAGGTGGATCGGCACCTTCGACACTGCAGAGGCAGCCTCGCATTCTAGTGGCAGGAGCTTCGTTGTCAAGGCTTCTTCTATAAGTGCTCTCTCTTTCCCCATAACAGATTACTCTTGGCTAATTAATTGTGAAATTTGCACTATTGGCTTGGAACATCAAACACTTTGTTATTGTTTTTTTCTCATCCAACACATGGTTGTTTGAAATAGTGCTACATTGTGTGATAAGATAAAAGCTAAATAAATTACTTAATTATAGCATCCATGATATAATATCTCTAACTTAGGTGCATTGTTAAATTATATATCATTTCATAAATCACACAAATTAGTTTAGAAAAAAATGATAAATATAATAGATAAAATATAAAAAAATATTATAGGACCAAAATTCACCTCTAAAGTAGGTTTTATACTCAGGACGTGAGGTAGTATTCTCTGTTGCCTCATTGCAGTATAATTGCAAAGTAAAGCATTCGTTTTTTTCCCCTCTAGTTTCAACATGTTCAAATTTACTGATAAAATTCAGATCTTGTTCCGTTGAAATACTAATTAGGCATGAGTCATGACAATAAGGAATTTTGATGTTCTGGATTCCAAACGTAAATGTGTGAATGGATCATTTTCCTCTCTTTCTACCCACTTGGTTGTGTTCTCTTTTCTTCTCTCAAGCTCTTTTTTATTCAAAAGTTTTTAACTTTAAACGTCTAAATCTAGCAAATTTGTTTCATGCGCTGGAGAATCAACTTCAAACATTGTCTTTTTTATGTGTTGCATCAGTGTCTGCATTCTATTAAGGAATTAGGTGTGAAGCTCATATGTGTGGCGAACTTCTTTCAAATCTTCATATTTTGCAGTTTTTATTTTAAAGAGACTAGCTATCTGCGTGTTTGAGCATAAATTTTTATAATAACTTCATCTCTTGCAGAAATCAATGTGCATGGATCTTCAAAAGTCAAAGATCACTGAACTCGAGGGCGAAAAAGCCTTAAAGGAAGAAGAAACAGGCAATGAAGTTTATAAAAATATGGATGATATGGTAAGAAAGGCCATGCATTGAAAGGAAACTCTCAAACACCTATAGTTTGACTCACAATCAAAATCTCTTCTTCCTTTATATAAAGGAAGAAAATTAAAGATAAATTCTCCTCATTTCACGGTACATTACTGATGTATCTCTATACTTCGATAGCCTCCTATGTTTATCTTAACCTTGTAAGCACTTGAATTACCCCAAAGCATGCTACTTAGGTCCATTTGTGTCAAAGGGTAATTGTGGAAATTAATTGACTAATTGATATGTTTAATTACATTTTATCTTTGTGATTTTATGTTATTAAACTTCGTTTATGTTTTATAGCCGGTCCTAGGCCAGGTAAAGGAAGAGAGTTGTGTTAGACCCTTGACAACTAACATATAACTCGGTCGAATTTATTATAAACATGGATCAATGAAGAAATTGTTGTTTGCTGTTTTGATTATATGATAATCCTTCTAATCCTAAATATAAGGTATGGTTCACTCTTTTTGAAGAGATCAAAGAAGCTAAATAAGTCACATAATCATATCATATGTTGTGTATCGCTAGATTATATATTAATTTATATATTAGACAAAATAGTTTGGAGAGAAAATGATAAATATAAACAGTTTAAAGTAATTTAATTAGCTTCTTTAATCTCTTTAAAAAAAGTCAACTCTATCTTATATTTAGGATAGGAGGAAGCATCACATTTGGTATAGTTTATTTTGTTAGTGAATTTCACACATTGAGTGATACAGCTTCTGGAGAAAGTAGCGCTGAGGAAGAAGATACAGGCGTGCTTGAAGAAGACAGGGGCTCATCTGAAAATGGAAATCACATTTGGAAGATGACACATCAAGAGATGAAGAATCTGTTGGGAGAGATTATACAAGTGTATCAGAGTCACTCAGTGTTATACTAATATAAGGATATACATATATCCTTTGAAAAGTCAAATTCAAACTTTTTTGAGGACCCATCTTGTTTCAAAAGAACATGAATCATAAAGTAAAATTTATAATCTGGCTTATAAGTGGAATTTCAGAGGAGCTAGTGTAAACATACCTGCATTAAAATTTACTTACTTTGACCCTTCAATAAAAGAATGACTCTTTTATTGGATCATTAAAAAAACTTTGGACAAAGGAAACTGCACAGAAAACGACCCAACATTACAAAAAGTTTGCTACCAAATCGCAACAGACATTTGCCAAGCCAAGTGTATGTATAGACATTTGTTATTTTCTTTTTGCTAGTTGAGCATCCCAAAATTGTACTCCCTGCACTCTTATTTATAAGCTTTAATTATTTGAATGAATCCCAAAATGGGTACGGTTTTCATTGTTTACAACAATTCTATAAAGTCAATTATTCTCCATCTAAAATGACTTTAAATATGATAAAGTGAGGTACACTCATGATCAGCAAAACAGCTTTTGGGGTTGACCTAGTTAGGAATAGATGGAATACCATGACAGAAATCACAACCATTCTATCAAGTCAATTCTGCTCCACCTAAAACTTAAAAATATAAATTATTTGCTAAATAAAATCAAAACAAGTTATCTTTTTGCCTTTCCCATTCTGATTCTCAATCAAACCTCCTTCTTAACGACCTCAATAGGAATAATGTGGTTTCACCTTTTCAACGACTTTCTTACCCTAGAAAAAGAATATAAACCAACTCTATGTGAAACGATTAGCCGTGGAGATGGGTGAAATGACAAAGAGGAATTATGATGGGGAAGGAAATTTGGTAAAGACGGAAAACTAGATAAGGAGATAGTAGAGAAAGAGAGGTTCAAGAGACCATGCCCAACATTTGATAAAGTTCAACGTTACAAAACCTAGGTTAAGGTAATAGTTAGTGAATATATAAGAGTTTTCTTTCGACTAGCACAACTCAAAAAAAGCAACTTTTTTTTTTTAAATTTTAGGATGTTATCAATTTGTCAAAGAATTCAAGGATTATGATGGTATATTAATTTAAACGTTTTACATAATTCAAGGCAGTTACAAAATTTTAATTCAAAATATATAAAATATATTTTAATTATGATATTTTCATTTAAGTCAATATATTTATATATACACATGATATATAAAAATCAAAGACCATGACTAAATTTGTTCCTCAAGGTCTGCCATATATTTGTCAGAAAATATTACTTGCATGACACACAACATAATAATAAAAAACTAAATTAGAAATTGAAGTCCAAATAATACGGAAAAAGATACTCCCTCCGGTCCTAATTATAGGACATATTTACCTAACTTTGGAGAAATTAAGGATAGTAGTTAAATTAGTTAAATTTATTTATTTTTCAAAAATGCCCTTATTTAATAGGGGTGATTTAGGAATATTATATGAGTTTACCATGAGACAATCCAACCATTATCTAAATCAGTATTCTTTCTCCACCTCTCTGTGTTTACTTTCATGATATTTTATCTGGTGTATATTTGATATTTCATGGTACCGCACGTCAGACGAGGTAATCCAACCATTATCTAAAGCAATGGGGGTATTTTGGGAAAAAATTAAAATTCTGTCCTATAATTAGGACCAAGATCAACTTCCAAATGTTGTCCTATAATTAGGACCGGAGGGAGTAATTGAGAATTTTGGAACCAAAGTCATTCATAACAAGAAAACAATTTTGTTCAAATTGCTGAAACAAGCAACCAGATACCTTTTCACCTTGCTCAGGTCCATATCCTTTATAACCATCCGTTTTTGAAAGGCCTTGCACAAGCTGCATCAAACCATATGAGTTTAACATTTTGCTTGGGACAAATATGTAGAGCAAAATTCACATTCTACATTAACCGAACTGCTGAAAAGACCTTTCCAAGGATTGGATGAATCTATTTCCCTAGAAACGGCAGAAAAAGAGGGACAAGAAAATGAGAGGTCTTAAATTTTAATATCTTGTCAAGTTTTGAACCAATGGTTGTTCCCAACAAGCTGCTTATAATTAACTTTTTGCCAACAAAACCAGAAGAGGAATTTTTGAAAATAATCACTTACATCGAACATGCTTAATGTAATAACTGTTGGTAGGGGCTCTGTGGTATCACCAATTCTTAGGTCTATTACTTTTGCAAGTGGATACTTTTGTGCATAAGTTCATGTCTGTCAACCTGATGTGACCAAGATTTTAATTAGAGAAAACATCATAACATTCTATGGCTTCTTATTAGAGAGACAGGAAAAAAATGAGAGCCATCTCTGTCTAGTAGACATAATTTAAACTTCCAGACTTAAGAGATTAAAGATTTCAGAGTGTCAAAGTTATTTGTTCAGACAAGATTATGACCCTTGACCTTTGCATCATATCAAATTAAGTTCAGGAAAGAAACAGAGTAGTCAAATGAGCTTTTAACTGATGCCTAGAATCTTAGATGTTAATAGAAGTAATAACCATGGTTAAAGAGAGGTTTATCTGTTCAAATGGGAAGGTAAAAGGAAATTTGATAAGCAATATTAAGATGAGACAAACAATAATTAAGAGATCAAGAAATATGAATAATTTTGCAAAACACCTCTGCAAACAAATAGTCATGTTGAAGTTTCTCCATGTTTACACTCCCGGGTACCTTGGTACAATTTCCTACATATGACCATCATAATGAACTGAACAATGAGAGAAAAATAAATCTGCAGAAACTAAAAGGCTGAACTGAACAAGTATGAGTTATATGATTACCAAGTCCCACTACTTGATTCTTCAAACTGCATTAGAGCCTGCAAATTATCATTAGATAAACATATTGAATATTGTTCAATACCAGGTAAGTGAAGATCACAATAATAGAAAAGTCATTATCATCAAAATTTGATTTTACCTTGGTGTGGCCATCCTGGATGGGAAAACATTTGTACTAAACATAATACTGTTAGTTGACATCTTGAATGTTTCAGGACTGATTTTGAGTTCTTCAATAAGAAATTCATCTAAAAACTAAAAATCTCTGGTTCTTATATATGCTAACAGGTCAAACAACAAACAAAGGAAGTCTAGTGAAGTGTATGTAAATTTCCCCTTTCCACACCGTCACCTAATTTCCATCACTTTTCTTTGTGTTTTTATTTTAAATCTCTTCAAACCACAAGCATCCATCCATCAATTTCAGATTAAAGAAAGATTCTGTCAGAATATCTCATTTGGTCGCTTCTCCTCTCTTTCACAATGCCAAACACTATTTTAGTTTTTTTTCCCCTCTTATAATTGGCTTACAGAGAAAAAAATCTACATGTTTAGCATTAGACCAATGCTATATGAGAAAGACTATCAAGAAGAATATGATGTAAATTATACAATCAAACTTTCTAAAGGATATATATATACGTACTTTGACCATTCAATACAGATTCTCATATTGGATCATTTGAGAAACTCAAAATACAGGAAACTACGCAGAACATTACAAAAGGTTTACTACCAAATCGCTACTGACCTTTGACAGAAAAAATGTGTGAACCAGAGGAGTTGAGAAACGCTTACTTATTATGAAATTCATTTTCTAACTCTTTTTTGTGGTTAACATTGGTGGTTGAGATGTACTATTTTAAATTCATGAATTATAATGGAAGAAAAGTAACATAACTCAGTCGTCGTAACTTTATCTAAACAAAACTATTTAAAAAATTAAAATAAAATTATCTAGAAAATTATCAGTCAACTTAAATAACTCGGATGAAAACAAAATCAAGCTAGGTTTTTCGAATCGTCTCCATTTTTTCTTCGTTTGCTAGAAATGTGATATAAAGTGATGGCATCATAATCATATACTGTCCTGAAAGTGACCCAAAATATCCACACTTATCCTAAAAGTGAAGTACTCCCAAAAAATAGCCTATTCGAATTGACCAAGATAGAAAACCCCATACATTTATTGCGTTATGTATCCTAGTGCATTTGTTTTTTGGTTTTTGGTTTTTCTTTAGAAAGATAATTAAGGACAGGTTTAGCATGTCCAAGTAGGGGAGAATCCCTCCCAAATGAATATAAAATTTTATTTTCTTAAAAAAATTTTCAATCTGCCAATTGCCATATCTAAATGAGAATTTCTTCTTCTTCTTTTCCTTATGCAAAACAAAATGATGTTAAAATATGAGGTTAAGTTTACCTATTACAAACCGTAAGAGTATTTATGTTTGAATTAGAAAGGCTAATGAAACAAGGAAATAAATAGTCCTAATTCTAATCGAGGTAAAACAGGCATTAAAAATAAAATATCTTACTATATAATGTTGGGGTCTGGGGAGAATATTAGCAGGATTTTACATTGGAAAGAATCTAACATTTTAACTCATGACAAGGAAAAAAAAAATAGCCGTGTTATTAATTTGTCATGGTTTTTGTCTCACCTAGAGGTCAATGGTCAACAAGTGTAACACCCCAAATTTTATTACCCAACATGTCTTCTAATTATTTGTGGCATTTAATAACATGGAAGGGCGAATTTTGGAGAATGCGATTATGTTGCTAGTGAAGATTCCTTGTGAGGCAGTGAGTTTGTCAAGTGGTTTTAGATGACCAAATGATGACAAAAAATTATGAAATTTTACAAAGAAAAAGTAGACATTCTAAGCTTTAATTGGATAGGTAATGAGTAATTTTTGGAGCTGTATGTAAAAAGTTATGAATTTTTGAATTTAATCTAGAAAAACTATCTATTTTCTAGAACAACATCCAAAGACTTAAATTATGGGAATTTTGTGCTTCCAATTGGCTAAAGGCTATATTTTTTTCTTAAAACTAGACTCAATAAGGGTTTCATAACCTTTAGAATCACTCCAATTTGATGTCTACAAATAAAGTTATGATTTTTTAAAGTTTGGGCAGAAAATCTGCCAAAATTGCCAATTAATCCAAAAATGAAAAAAAAATGTGATGGCAATCTTGTAATTATGAGATAAATGCAACAAATATATATATATATATATATATATATATATAAGCATTTTCTCTTCCTCTTCCTTACCAAAACCGTTAGCCTTGGGCTCAAACAAGAGAGAGAGAGAGAGAGCTTGTGTGAAATCTAGATAGAAGGAGGAGCAAATTTGCAAGGTAAACTTGATTCCTTCGATGATTTAGCTCCTAATAACTTATGTAATCTTTCCTCTAAGTTACTCCTTTACATGATTCAAGGTATTTGAGAAGCTAAACTTTAGGGTTTGTGGTGGTCTAAGTTTTGGCCAAGTGAAAGGAAGAAGAAGAAAGCAAAGGTAACTCCATAAACTTCAATATTCGGTTGTTATTGTTGTTGTGGCTAGATTAATCAGTGGTTTTCTGGTTGATTTGTGTGATTTGTAAAATTTCGGAAAATGGAAACCCTAGTTGTTATGCTACCCAAATTTGGTCTAAATCATGGTTAGGATGCAATTAAAAAGTTAATCAAGTGGTTAGAAGTAAAAAGGAGCAAGTCTGTGGAGTCAGAATTCAAAAATCACAATATTTTCCGGAGAATCTCTAAGTTTCAGCCAGGTCAAGACCAGGGGGTTAGGGCTGGATTTTTGATAATCTGATGGTTCCATTGTGTTCAAGAGGAAAAATTAGGTGGGGTTATAGTTGATCACTTTTCTAGAAAAGCCCTAGAAAGCGAAATGATCAAAATGCCCCTGAAACCCTAAATTAGGGGCTACCAAGGGCATTTTTGCCTTTTCGCAGTGAATTTGGTAATTCCGAGGTAGGAAATGGATTTCTTGGATAAAAATATGTCAATATAGCCTGGGTCAAAAGTTCAAGAAAAGTACAATCGGACTAGGTATGGCGGGGCCGGGTCCGGTCCCTAGGGGTATTTTAGTAATTTTTCACTATAGACTCATATAATCACTAGAAACACTCTGTAAGTTCCTAAACAGTACATAAATGGGTTTTAACCTAATTCTTGTACATTTGATATTTTAGGACCCAATTGAGAGTTGAGAGTTGAGAGTTGAGAGTTGAGAGTTGAGAGTTGAGTTGTTGGCACGCATACCGAGGAACGCTTATCGAGTTGGAAAAAGGTTTAAGGTAGTGACATTATCCTTCATACATTATGCTATAGATCATATGATTATGTATGCCATTGTTTGTATTTTAATTAATCAACATGGTTTGCCGAGAAGGGGCAGTTAGTTCGAGAAGTGTACTTTCACCAGGTTGTTGGGTAACATTCCAACCAAGGTGTACGAGTAGTTGGGATGGAGCCCTACTCATGTATACATGCCATTTTATTGTTCATTAATTTTATGTATACATAGTGCATAATATATTTACTTTTTACATTTTATATGAATGATAGTTTATTACTGCTGGGATTCCTTGGAATCTCATCTTTTTTTATAAATGATAAATGTGCCAGCGGGAACCAACGGATCCAAAGGCAAGGTGGTAGACAAGGGACAATGATGGTGCGGATCCCGAGATAGGAATAGTGGTTAAGTGTAGTCTATATTTTCAAATATTTTGGACCAATTTGTAAATATTATCAAACTCTGTGGGGATGATTCCTGTATGTAAACAATTATTATTATAAATATATTTGTACTTTTTTCTGTATACATGTGAAACTATACCTTCAATACTTTGCACATATCGAAATATAAGTGGGTGTTGACAACAAGCCATCAAACTCAATTAGGGGCAAAAAATTTTATATAATAATAATAATAATAAACAACTTCATAATTTACTTAGGTACATATTTTAATAAGTGAGTTTATAGGTATTTATAAGTAAATTTACAAGTGCAAATGAGATTTTAACAACTATCAATGGGAAAAAAAGTATCATTGCTATCAGATTCTTCACTCTTTCCCTGAAGAGCCAATTAGTAAACAAATGACTTATACCAAGACGTCGCACTTTCAAAAAAATTAAATCTATCTATTATAGAGGCTTTTAGTTAAACATCGGCCATTAGGCTTCAAGATTAATCTCATGATCCATAAGGTTCCTCCCATATCGAATACTGTAACATCCAAACCATTTCAAGATTCTCAAGGTCACTATCTTTTTAGCAAAACTCTTGAACAAGTTTATGAAAGAGGTCTGATTGGATGGGCCATCAAATTCAATCAGGTGCAAAAACTTATGTATCTATAATAAACTTCCTAATTTACATGCTTAGGTATGTTTTAATTGGAGAGTTTAGAAGTATTTATAAGTAAATTTACATGTGTGCAAAAGAGGATTTTCACAACTACCAATTGAAAAACAACAAGTGTCCATGAGTAAACTTTTTTTGTCAGTGAACAATTTACTTTAATGCACATAAACATTTTAATAACTAACTAAAAAATAACAAGTGTCTGTATCTAAATTTTTTATATAAGTGAATTTAAAAAGATTTACAAATGAGTTTACAAGTGCACTCAAACATTTTAACAACTGACCATAAAAAAACAAGTGTTCATATGAAACATTTTTTGTATAAATGAATTTTGCAACAGTTTATAAGTGAGTTTACAAGTACATAGAAGCATTTCAACAACTAACCATAGGGAAGTTACGAGTGTTCATATGAAATTTTTTTGTATAAGTGAAATTACACGTGTTCACATGGACAATTGTTATTTTCTTATTGTTAGTTGTCAAATTACTTATATATAAGTGAATTTATAAGTGTAAACACTTATTATTTTCCTATTCTTAATTGTTATGTTCATAACTAAATTTAAGAGTGTTCATATCGACCTTTATTATTTTTCTATTATTAATTATTAAAATAATAAATAAATTTAGCCTGAGTTTATATGGACACAGATATCTAGAAATAACTAACTCGCTCTTGTCCTCCCATAGTTCAAGTTTTGAGTTATCAAAATTCTTCTAATTTCTTAGCCTGAGAACCTTTCTTTAATCAGAAATTATGAGTCTTCTCTCCCACATAGAATATAAACATAATACTTTAAAAATATCCTATTCTTTGTTTAACTTAGGTACAATAACAAAATTCCTAGTACGTTAAGCTCTACTATCAGGTTTGCATGATTGACTTATTTTCATCAAATTATTCTTCTAATAACGAACAAGCCACAGGCTCTGCATTAGATGCTCCCGTACAAGTAACAACGTTTGAGCATAAATATGTTCTCTTTCTGTCATTGGTTTCTCACCCTGTGGTTTTCTTTTATTACAATGTGTGTTTGGATAACATCAAAAAAGCACTTCTTAAGCCTTAAACTATGGTTTTGCCAAAAGGCATTCAAACATCCTAAATTTTTGCTGAAGCACTTTTTTACCTGAAACTATGGTTTGGGTAGTTGAAACCATGGTTTTTGCGAAGCCATATTTTTTTTTTTTCCCTTTTCAGAAGCTATTCTTTAAAATCTATTCTCCAAAATCCTTTTTTTTTTTTCACTTTTTCTCTCGAAGTTATTCTTTAAAAGCTAATTTAAACCTACTCTACCTTCTGTAGTACAAAACTCACACTATTTAAATAAAGAACTGTAAAAACAAAACAAAAGAAGAAGAAGAAGAAGAAGAACTATAAATCCTTTAGTATTTAAGATATCAATTCGATGAAATATTAAGAAAATGAAAGAGAGACAATAAAGGAAGATGTATGTCATTATCAACAAATTTGATTTTACCTCAACCAAGTATAGTGAAGGGCATGTAGTGTGGGTTTGGTTTCATTTTTGAAACCATGGTTTTGGCCTAAACCATAGTTTTAAAAGTGAAGTTACCAAATACTCATAGAAATCCAAAATGACTTTTAACCCTTAAAATCATAGTTTGGGATAAACTACCCAAACGCTTTTAAATTCTACAAAACTATGATTTTGACTAAAACCATAGTTTGGGATTTAAAACCATGGCTTTTCAGAATCTATTTTTCTTTAAAATCTTTTTAGAAGTTATTCTCCAAAACATATTCTCTTAAATAACCTTTTTCACTTTTCTTCCAAAAGCTAATCCAAATACACTCTAAATTTCCCCTTTGCACATCTTTACCTAGGGTGTGTCAAACAAATTTTTTTCCCTCTGAAGAAACAGTATTTACATATGCTGTCTTAGGGTTTCTCGCGCCATCAGTGATTAGGCGAGCTCACGAGGGAAATATGGTAGGATTTAACGAAGTTGAAGAGGTGGCAGTAACAAAGACAAAGGCAGAATCGGTGGAGCGTGTGATGTCAGGGTATGGCAGAGCTGGAGAGTTGTCGGCCATGGTTTCGGAGCTTATGCAGGTGGTGTCGTCAGATTCTTCTTGACACACAGATACTAATGAATGGCTCCAAGGAATTAGCGGTTTTCATATGATGTCACCTTTTTGCCATGTTTCATCTCCTTGTTTGTCTCCTTCTTTGCCTCTATTATGGGCTCTGCCTCTGCTTCATGGGTCGGTCAGAAAAGAGGCAATCAAGAAACTTTGAATATAACTACCACTGATGCAACAACGGCTGCTACCGTGGCTTCACCGGTGACCCCATGAAATTGGTTTGTACCATTATGGTGCTGTTTATAAATCTAGTCTGGGAAAAAAAATTTGTCCTTCGCATAATTTCATTTTTAAAATAATAAATGAGTGTTATAATTTTGCCCCCAATTAAAGATAGAAAGAAGAAAAAGGTGAAAAATACTCATTCATAAATAAGGAAGAATTGAAAAAATTTATCAATTTAATCAATATTTATTGAGCTAATTAACATTCTTTAGTATGTGAGAATTAAGTAATTTTGACATAAATAGAACTGATGTGGTATGTGTAACATCCCAAATTTTATTCACCAAAGTTCCTTGTATATTTGTGACATGATATTGAATAAGAATGGTGAATTTTGGTGCACTTGTAATGAAAAAACATTGCAATTAGTGGTTACATACAACTTGGCTAAGTTAAAGACACAAACAAAAGGGCAATTTTTGTTTCCTTAAAGATAGAGAGGGTATATGCTTTTTTTTTTTAAAAAAAAAAGTAATAGAATCTCCATCAAACCTGATTACATGGGAAACTCAACTATTTTACTTTTTTGTTCACGGTTGGTATTTAATAAATAAAGTGAAAATTTGGAGAATAATTCCATTCAAAATTTTATTGGTGTTCATATCTCACTATTACAAGACATAAATTTTACTTTTCCAAAAAACGTCCGTTTTTCAAAAAGGAAAGTAAAAAAATAAAAGAGGTGACATTTTTGTAATTCTATGCGAGAATTTTGGCATATTGATAGTGCGTTTAACAAAAAATGACCCCAAAAGTCAACTTTTGGCGTCCCTTTTCAAATTGGGCTATCATTTACATGCGATTGCATATAGTATTCTACCGCAACATCATGAATCATTTTCTCCATTCTATCTTCATCTATGACATTCACAACTTCCTTCTTGTGGGACGGACAAATAGTTACTTCCTCACTATGTCATATCCATCTTGCATATCGAAGATTTATTCCATCACAAAGTAGGTGATACCTTCTATCATTAATATCCCATCAACTTTCATTTAAACAATTGATATAAGGATAAAAATACATCCCATATTTTGTAGGCGCGTTCCTTCTAGAAAATTCATTAAATTCTTCCACCCCATTCTCATATTCTTTACTAATTCTTAAAGTATTCATTCAACTATGATTCATTTTATTATCACCTAAGTCATTTCCAACAACACTCAAGTTTAGAACAATTGTCAACAAAGGGATTGCCTTTTACTCATTTTTTTAAAAAAATTTCAGCATCATTTCCCCTTAAAAGTAAGACATCCCAAAATTTCAATAATAAATCACTTCAGCTTAATTCAAACAAAACTAACTGATCATGAGGCAATTCAGGATAATATCAGCAATTTAATCCAGCAATACAAAATATAAAAAATATAACTAAGTTGTCTAAGTCATAAACTATAAATCATGGACTTTTAAGCATCAACATTCGTACAAGTTACAAATTTTAACTAATTTAATGCACATCAACAAAAAACAACAATATTTAACTATAATTACCTCAACTTTAAATTTGGATGCTTGAAATTTCTTTTCTCTACCTAATCACAACAACAACAAAGAGAACATTAAAATTAGTCCCAACATATACAAAGCATTGTATTTAGAAAAAAAAAACCCAAACCTGCAATGTTCTGCTACTAAGAAGGGAGGAGCAACGATGTAGAGGGAGAGGGAGGAGCGACGGTGTTCTGCCACTGAGGAGGGAGGAGCGATAGTGTAGAGGGAGGGAGGAGGGATGAGCGACAATGGGAGACAGACAAACAAGGGTGCCATGATGGTGGGAGGGAGGAGCGAAGATCGACGGTGTGAGAGAGGAGGGAGGACGGAGGAGCGACGGTGGAGAGGGAGAGAGTAGGCATGAGCGACGATGGTGGGAGACTGAGAAAGGAGTGAGAAAGACGAACTGTTTGATAAAGGAGGCACAAAGGACGAAAGCTAGCTTTCTATACACCTCCAGCATCCCTTTTTCTAAGTAGGGACACCAAAAGTGCCACTCTTGAAGCGAAAAGCCACGCATTTGGCATCCCTTTCCAAAAGTTGACCTTTGGCATCTTTTTTTTTTTTTAAAGGGACGCCCAATATGCCAAAATTCTTTTATAAAATTATAAAAGTGTCACCGTCTTTATTTTTTACTTTCATTTTTTAAAAAGGGATGTTTTTTTGGGAAATAAAATCTATGTCTTGTAAGAGTGATTGGTCCACAGAATCTGGTTAGCCGCAATTTTTTACAAGAAGATTAATGATTCGGATATGTTGGGATTGAATGGTGGGATTACAAAAATAGCAAGGCATTAAAATCAACGATGATTCGCAGGAAAGAAATCAAGAAATGGCCAAAAAAAAAAGGATAAAAAAGATACTTCTATGGAAGCTGGTGTCTCCAAGGGCTGGGTTTTTGGGAAAGAATTAGAAAGTAATACACAAGCTTGGGTTGTGGTGGGCTCTAAAAGGAAAACTGAGGTGAAGCCCATTATTGGCGGACTAAAATAAAGAGGAAGGGCCTAGTGGCTCCATCAGATAAGCCCATCTCAGTGTGGAATGCTTTTTTAGCGCTTCAGAGTAATCTGCATGAGAACTCGATTGTGGGGTCTGAGGTGAGAAAAGAATGTGGTTCTGGGCTTGTGACTAGGGAAATCAAGCCTACCAGGAGTAACGAATGTAGTTTGGATGGTAGGGATCAATCACATATGGATGTCGAGCTTATGGGTTTAGTTGGATAGCAGGGAGGGCTTGCATTAGATGTACAGCAGACAAAAAACACACAACGGCCAACGAACATGGATGTCCAGATGAGGGATAATAAACTCCCATCACCCACTCCTCTAGTTTTCCCATGTATTTTATGATATGGAATTCAAGGAGTACAGCCTACAGGCGCGAAGTAATTTCCAAGCCTGGTTATTCAAATTAAAAACCAATATAGTCTGGACTTTAATGCTATTTTGGAGACTCGCTCGAGTGGACAAAATGCAGAAAGAAGAATCTCTCGTCTCGGGTTTCAAGAGTGTTTGTGTATTGATGTAGAAGGATATAGTGGGGGTATTTGGTGTTTATGGAGCTCAAGTATTCATAAAGAATAAGTTCTAGAAAAGCAGAGACAATATGTTCATATTGCCATTGAAAACAGTTATAGAACAAGATCGTTTATGACCGTTGTTTATGCAAAGTGGTTATGAGGCGGAGTTTGTGGTCTGAGCTTTATCGAATGAATGAGTCCAAGAATGACCCTTGGATGCTAGGGGTGATTTTAATGCTACTTTATTTGAAGAAGAAAGATGTTCCATTACGTAGTTTTAAGTATCAGTGGACAAAGAGTTTTTTCGGTGGCTTGAGGAAGTTTACTTGGTAGACATTGGTTTTGTTGGTCCACGGTTTTGAGGGAAACGTGGCACCACCGAGGCTAGGTTGGATCGTATATTTGCAAATAAAGAATAATGGTGCCAAATATTTCCCAATGCAAGTGTCTATCAGAAAGGGTTTAGCCGAAAAATGAATATAAAAGGGTGGCAGTAATGAATGCACAACCCTCATTCCTTTATATAGCTATCAGAGGATACATGTGGTCCTTAACCTAATAGTATATTCTAGGGAATATTACATAATGTACAATCATAGAGCTACACATTTTATAGCTGAGGACCATAGAAGAGAATTACAGAAAGAATGATTCATAATCAATAATAAATCATAAAGCAATATTATCTAACATCCCCCCTCAAATGAGAGGGTGTAATTAATAGCTCGAGTTTGCTCCTGAAATAAGAGAATTTATGATATGACAGAGCCTTAGTGAGACATTCGGCAACCTGATGAGAAGATGGATATAGCAAATATCAAGAAATCCAGATAGCACAAGGTCACGAATAAAATATATGTCTATCTCAATATGCTTGCTTCGTGCATGTTCCATTGGATTAGTTGCAAGTGCTTTTGCACTGATTTTGTCACACTAGATAATTGAAGGTTCCTTTATCATGAGTCCGATACTACAAAAAAAAAATACTTTCGGCGGCGACTTTTGTCGCCGCTGAAAGTCTTTCAGCGGCGACAAAAAGTCACCGCCTATGCGACTGTCGCTGAAAGTATTAGCGGCGACAATTTTTGTCGCAGCTAAAAGTATACTTTCAGCGGTGACTTTTGTCGCCGCTGAAGGTGACTTTCAGCAGCGACTTTTGTGTCGCCGCTGAAGTTATAGTTTCAGCGGCGACAAAAGTCGCCGCTGAAGGTGACTTTCAGCGGCGACTTTTGTCGCCGTTGAAAGTGTTAATTTTTTTTAAAAAAAAATCAAAAAATTAAATTTTTTATTAAAAAAATTCGAATTTTTTTAAAAATTTTAATTTACAATTGCCACGTGTCTCCTCCCCGTCCTACCACGTGTCGCCTCCCCGTGCTGTCATGTGTCACCTCCTCGTGTTGCCACGTGTCGCCTCCTCATAATTCCTCAAAGTGATTCTCCTCCAGTTCGAACCCATGACCTCAAGGAGCCGATACCTTCGCGTGCGAGTCTCTGCCAGTTGCGCCGAAATGAACCTATGTCATATTATTACATATTATTATATATATAATATTATCATATATATAAACATACATACATATAATTAATTAATTATATACACATAATTAATTATTAATTAAATATAATATTATTAAAAATAATTAAAAATTAAATAATAACGAAAAAAAATATTTATATATTTAAATTAAAAATTTTTTAAATTAAAATTACTTAATAAATAATAATTTAATATCATAAATATTATTTTTAATATAAAATTATAAATATAATTTTAATAATTAAGGTTAAATAGAATTATTTAATAATTAATAGTTAAATTTTATAAATATTATTTTTGAAAAATATTAATAAAAAAAATATGAAATTGACTTTCAGCGGCGACTATTAAAAGTCGCCGCTGAAACTCACTTTCAGCGGCGACTTTTAATAGTCGCCGCTGAAAGTGTTTTAAATTTCAAATAAGACTTTCAGCGGCGACACTAAAGTCGCCGCTGAAAGTGTTTTAAAATTTTTTTTTTTAAATTTCAAATAAGACTTTCAGCGGCGACTTTTAATAGTCGCTGCTGAAAGTGTTTTAAAATTTTTTTTTTTAAATTTCAAATAAGACTTTCAGCGGCGACACTAAAGTTACCGCTGAAACTCACTTTCAGCGGCGACATTTAATAGTCGCCGCTGAAAGTGTTTTAATTTTTTTTAAAAAAAAAAATTTCAAACAACACTTTCAGCGGCGACACTAAAGTCGTCGCTGAAACTCACTTTCGGCGGCGACTTTTAATAGTCGCCGCTGAAAGTGTTTTTAAAAATTTTTTTTTTAATTTCAAACAACACTTTTAGCGGCGACACTAAAGTCGCCGCTGAAACACACTAAAGTCTGACTTTCAGCGGCGACAAAAGTGTCACCGCTGAAAGTGATACCTTTAGCGGCGACATTAAAAGTCGCTGCCAAATGTCGCCGCTGAAAGTGATTTTTTTTGCAGTGAATTTCAAACATCAAGGAGTATAACCATTTGAGTTCTGCTGCTTCATCTCATAAGGCTATATATTCCGATTCAGTATTTGACCTTGACACTACCTTTTGTTTCGTGGAAGCCCAAGAGATTAGGGTATTTCCAAGGAAAATACAACAGCCTGCCACTAATTGTCTATCATCCAAGTCCACAGCCCAATCAGCATCAGTAAAAGCAGTCAATTGTAATGTGTGAAACGGACTCACAAGTAATCCATAATGATAAGTCCCTTTAAGATATTAGAGTATTCTTTGTACTCCTTGAAAATGAATATCAGTTGGATTAGATAGGAATTGACTTAACTTATTTACAAAATAAGTAATATCTAGACAAGTTGTTATTAAATATTGTAATGAACCAATGGCTCTTCGAAAACAATAAGGATCTGTCATCGGTTTTCCATCCTGAACAGAAAAATGATGATATGCTACCATGGGAGTGGGAACTGGAGCACAGTCTAACATATTAGACTTCCTCAAAAGATCTACAATATTCTTGCCTTGATTCAAATAAAAGCCTGATTTATCACAATAAATCTCTAATCTAAGGAAGTAATAAACCAAACCCAGATCATTTAATGAGAATAAAGAATTCAATCACTGAATATATTTGTGCAAGTATCTAGAGCAATTTGGACTTAGGCAGTGTTTTAGAACCAATACCATGAATTTTAGCTCTTTCACTAGTACAAGTAGACAAGAACGACTTACTAACCGGAGTCACTTGATCCAGATGATTTGATCGAGGAGAAACATGATAGTTAGTTCCGCTATCCATGTACCAAGAGGGATCAACTACTGTTTCAGGACTAGCATACATAGCTTAAGCATTGTAGTTGTCATAATCTCGACTAGGTCTAGAGGAAGGAGGCTTGAAGCTATGATCAAACTGGAGAAAACAGTTCTTAACAATATGACCAAATTTTTCACAAAGATCACAGTATGGTCGTCCATTATTATTTCCACTATTATAGTATCCTCGACGTCCTATACCTCTTCTACCATGATAACCACCTCTTGATCCTTGCCGTGAACCACGATATGACTCAGAGTTGCGAGAATTAGAGAAATCTCGCTGCACCAGGTTTGCATATGGCTGAATACTAAGAGACGAGAAATTATTAAGTTGCACCAACCTGCTTTCAAAAGATAAGAGTGAAGTGTAACCCCCTGCCTTAAATAGCGTAATTATAATTCGATATTACGTAATTAAATTGGTTTAGAGACCGTTGAATAGTTCAAAACTCATTTAGAACTCCCTGTGAAGTAGGGACTTTATAAAATTTTCAAAACTTCTTTCCTATTCCGGTCTCAAGTTCAATTATCGAATATAATCACCTGTGCAGTTAATTCACATTCATTCATATCAGAATATCTAATAGCAATCCCGGCAACCCCCGGGTTCCATTCATACACAAAAAGGGTTTACAACCTCCATATAGGGGACTACACAACTACGTTCAACTATTCTTTACAACCAACATAATATACAGACACCCTGTCCAACAAGTTTAACCAACATAACCAAAATAAATGTCCCTACAGGATTCTAACCGCTCCGGGTCGTACGCTTCTCCTTAGAGCCACTCGCCCTGTCTGAAGGGTTAGTTAAAGGAAAGAATGAGATTCAAGAGAATCCCAGTAGTAACAAAACATTTATACCACACATAAGCACACAGCATGTAAGCAAATCATCATACAGCAGCAGCACCACAAATCACACTCCACCCTCATCCCCTTTCTCCGCCGGGAAGGCACACCGCCTAACCCGAACCGTTGTTAGCTACTCAGAGACTATTGGCGTGGCAGTGCATACATATAGCCTTATAGCCCATACAGCTATTCGGCTTTCACAAATGGCCCGTCGGCCTCCACAAATAGCCTTTCGGCTCACATAATCACATATATCACACCTCATCCTCATCCCCTTTCTCCGCCGGGAAGGCACACCGCCCTAACCCGAACCGTTGTTAGCTACTCAGGGACTATTAGAATGACAGTGCTAACACAAATCCACAGATGTCGCAGCATACGAATTCATTACAAATCAACGATATAACACACATACAATGCATCATATATGGTACAAAAGAAAAGTCACTACCTCGTTCCTTTCTGACGTTCGCTGGCGTAGTTGGCTCACGAGGGCGGCAAATGTCGAATCCTACAATTCCAAATGCACTATTTAGACACTTCCATAGTGTTACTTAGGGTTATATGAGTCTATAATGAAAATTTACAAAAATACCCCCGGGGACCCGACCTGGGCCTGCCATACCCGGACCGGTTGCACTTTTCTCGAAATTCTAATCTGGGCTATCCTAACATATTTCCGCCCAAGGAATCCATTTCCATACTCAGAATTATCAAATTCAATGTCAAATTACGAAATTGCCCTTGGCAGCCCTACTTTTAGGGTTTTAGGGGTGTTTCCGTAATTATGCTTTCTCGGCCTTTTTTTGAAAAAGTGCCCAAATGTAACCCCACCTATTTTCGCCCACTGAATCCAATGGAATCATCAAATCATTGAAAATCCAACTCTAAGACCCATTTACAGCCTTGGCCGAAATATACATGTTCTCCGGGAAAAATTGGGGTTTTACGATTTCGGCTCCGTAAACGCGTTCCTTTCTACTCCTAACCACTTTATTAACCATTACATTAGGTTACAACTAACATTAAGACCCAATTTGGGCAGCATAACCCCTAGGCCACATCATTTCCAAACTTTAAAACCAATGGCAATCCGGCGAAATTTCACCGATTAAATTGCCCACAGCAGCCAGAATAAGCAATATACGAAAGTTTGGAAGTTACCTCAAGCTCCCACTAGCTTTTCCCAAATTTGGCTGAACCCTAGCCTCTTTAAAACACCAAGTTTTGAGCTTCACAACCTTAAAGAATAAAGAGGAGTGGCTTAGAGTCGAAGTTATACGCGTTAGGAGCTAGATCGTCGGAGAAATCAGCTTACCTTGCGAGATTTCTTCCTCTTTTTCTCTCTTTTCTCCAAGCTCTCTCCACGTTTTTTTTCTTGCTTCAGCTGCTGTTTGCGACAGAAATGAGCTGAGGAAGATGATAACATATGTAATTCCATGCTGACATCATCTTTTAATGAGATGATGTCATAATTCCCATTTTCGGATTTTCTGGCAGATTTTCTGCCCAAACTTTCAAAAATCATAACTAATTCTAGAAAAATTGAAATGCGGTGATTCCAAAGCCAAATGAAAGGTATTTAAGTCCTCTTTATAGGAAAAATATGGACCATTACTAAAAATCACCACACAATTCCAGAATTACATAAAACTCATCACTGCCCCAAAACAGAGTTCAGTTTCCATCCCAAACTTTGGACAGTTATATCTCCTAGTTCACAAAACAAAATGGAACAAATTATATGTTCATTTTGAAGCTTGAGATGTGAACTATAAGACTGGAAAATTGCAGAATTTTTAGATACCATTTGTTCATTAAAAACGTTCACACAAACGGACTGCCCAGAATAGAATTTCACTGGACAGAATTTTAGATTTTGCATCTTTGCTTCCATTGGTTCCATTTTCATACCAAACATCATTCCCACATAAATTTTCACAAGGAATCCATTGGAATCATTAAAATATCCAAATTCCCATCACACATTCTTCAAAAGTGTTTATTCAACAATAATTACATCCACTTTTGAAGTCATTAGCCCTTAATCACTTTTTGGGATATTACATGAAGCATGTGCTTCAATCCAAGAGAGGTTTGGTTGATCAATAAGCTTGATGACTATGGCATTATAGGCTGCATCAAGTCCATTCAAAGTGTGCATTATCAATTCTTTAGTGGTGATCACGGCCCCTGCAAGTGCAAGTTGATCAAACAGAGTTTTCATTTTCCTGATTCTCATGCTATTTTTCCTAGTATTATGAAGATATGACTTATAGACCATAATACGTGATTTGTTGGATGTAGATGTTAGATCTATGGCTCCAATCTAGAGTTCCTTTGCACTCTTACAATACAAAAGTTGTGCACCTACCTCCTGCGACATGGTATTTCGAAGCCATCCAACCAGCATTTTGTCTATTGAGTTCCACTCCATAAACTCAGGATTAACAGTTCCTGCTCCTCCAAGAAGAACAAGAGATGGTGTGATTCCTGTGCCATCAATATGAGACTCAAGACAGTTGCCTTCAATCAAGGGGAGAACAACAGACTCCCATACAAGAAAATTTCCATGATCAAGCTTAATATTAGTAGTCTGGCTTGATGAGTTGAACAAGCCATAAGCTTTGGCAATAGGTGACAATAGCGCAGATGAAGCAAAGGAAGATGACGAAGACATTCTTTTCTGGCCGCTTTGATACCAAGAAAGGGTTTAGCCAAAAAATGAATATAAAAGGGAGGTAATAATAAATACATAACCCTCATTCCTTTATACATCTATTAGAGAATACATGTGGTCCTTACCTTAATAGTATATTCTAGGGAATATTACATAATGTACAATCATAGAGCTACACATGTTATAGTTGAGGACTATAGCACAGAATTACAAAAAGAATTCTTCTTAATCAATAATAAATCATAAAGCAATATTATCTAACACTTTCACTTGCCATTTTTCAAGTCTGGTCATCGCCCACTCTTACTTCATCTTGATGCTTGTAGAGAACAATCGAGAGGGCATAGGCCTTTTTGATTCATAGCACTATGGATCCTTCATGAAGAGTTTGAGAATCTTGTTAAATCTAAATGGGATGATATTATTGCCTGGACTGAGAATGTCACAAACTTTACTGAATGTAGTGCTTGGAATAAAAATACTTTTGGCTATATAAAAGGAAGGAAAAGGCGTTTAATGAGGCGTATGCAAGGGCTAAATGACGCTATCTCTAAGGGCAATAATGTGGCATTTTATGAGGAACTCCAGGTAGAGCTATGGAAGGAATTTGAGTCAGTTTTGATTTAATAAGCCCTCTTGTGGACATAGAAGGCTTGACTCGAATGGAATTTGTATGTGGATAGGAATACACATATGTTTCATTCCCAAGCTAATAGCAAGAAGAAATGTAATAGAGTTGATGCAATCTGCTTAGAGGATGGTAGTTGGTCCTTTGATAACTTTGAGATTCAGGTTTATGCTATACGTTATTTCTCTTGTCTGTTAAGTGAAGAGTGCAAGACAAGGGATGAGTGGTGTTGTGACATTAATTTTCCCTTGATTGAAGATATTCATTTGCGGTGCTATGGACGCGAGGTGAGTGAAGAAGAGATTAAATCAGCCCTTTTTAGTATGGGAGCATTAAAGGCTCCGTTATTGGATTGTTTCAAGCTTTGTTCTATCAGAACCAGTGGCATATTATCGGTGCTTCTATTGTGAGGTTTGTTAAAGGGATATTTGTAAAATGAGCATATATTAAATTGGTTAATGACACACTTATTGTTCTTATTTTAAAGAAAGAGCCCCCTGAAATGTTCAAGGATTTACAACCAATTAGTCTATGAAAGTGATGTATAAAATTGTCACAAAAATCTTGGCAAACAGGATGAAGCAGTTTATGCCTCATATTATCTCTCTTAACTAGTACGGCTTTGTGCTAGGGCATTATAGTTCTGATAATATTATTATCGCATAGGAGTTGATCCATTCCATGAGAAATATGAGAGAAAAGCATGGTTTCATGGCTATCAAAATAGATTTGGAGAAGGCTTATGATAGGTCAATTGGAAGTTCATGATGCAGTGCCTTTATGATTTACATCTTCCCTCTGGCTTCATTGATCTTGTGTCTAATTGTGTGACCTCTTCACGTCTTCAACTTCTTTAGAATGGTAGTAAAACTGATTCCTTTTGATCTTTTAGAGGCGTTCGGCAAGGTGACCCTATTTCCCCTTATCTTTTTGTGATTTGTATGGAAATATTTGCTCATCTTATATAAGAAAAGTTGCCAGAAGGAGGGTGGCAACCTATTCGTCTAACTCTTCAAGGTCCACCATTATTGTAGGCAAAATCTGCAAAGAAATAAGAAAATATTTGATTCGAGTCACGTCCGAGAGGATACTATCCTTAAGAGATATTCCGCAGCACCCTCAGTAAATAGGAAGCAGTATCTCCTCAGGATTAAACGAACCCTTCCTGTAAGGATACAGGGCGAGCGGAAGATAAAGTAACTCAGCGAGAGATTACCAAGGCTTCTATTTCTCTTCTCTAAATGGTGTCACAATTGAAGTATTTATAGACACTGAATTGATACCTTGAAGTGGTGCCTCTTGAAAACTACACCTCTTCAATTAAAAGGTCATAACTATCTGTTAATTTTATGAACCATGTTAATTCATGAAACAACACAAATCCCTTAATTTATAAGACCATGACTTCTCAAAACGCATCTCTTTATTTAAACATATTCCATAATATTAGAAACACTCTTTCTTTGACACACCCATATGCAGTATTTACAACAATCCCCCATATGTGTCAAAGAAACCACACCATTAGCTAAGTTAACCCTATGAATATAACCATTATATCTAATGGTCCTTTGGACTATGAACTAGACCAAGACTAATAACACATGATACGCAGAGATGTCAGTGGTCCTATGGACTATGAACTCACATCTCTTGGTGTGTGTCAGAGTCATTAAGAGTCAGATTATATCCTAACATTTTTGCTGTTAATGACGGTTTTGCCTATTATGTCGGCCATGCTCATGCCTGGTTTATAATGAATTCTCTAGAGATTTTGCCAAGATCTCATAGGAGCGGCCACACTCCACATTCATAGAGGTGATTTCATTTAAGTTTGTGCCTACACTATGCAAACTGCCTCGTTCTAAACAATGGGTTTCATGGAAAAGAAGAGAGATTAGAGAGGAAGCTTATGCAAGTTTGGAAACCAATATTAAGAAACATCAGAGCTTACCTTGATTTTCTTCTTCCTCCTTCTCTCTAAACCTTAAGCTTTCTTAAGCTCACACTCTCTCTCTCTTCTCTTCTCTTGGGATGAAATGAAGGCAAGAAAGATTAAACTTTGCTTCATAAAATATCCTACTAATTTTCCCTTATTTAATAAATGGTAGTTTAATGAGTTATGACATCACCTTTGTACTTTGGCCTTATCCCTCCATGACTTGTGTCATACACTCCTATTGAAATTGAATCAATCCCTTCATCTCTTTAAGCCCAACAACAAGCCACTTTTGGTCAAAAGTAGACCAATTGGGTTTTTCTTTAATTATCTCAACTACTTGGTCAACATATAATAGTTTATTGAATTTCCACATATGCTCACTTTTCACAAATTCATATTTAATTGTTTGGCTTAAGATGATGCCACTTGGCATGTTTATGAGCCAAATAATTATTTCTCCCTCCTATTTCTTTATTTCACAATTTATACAATCACCATTACATCTTTCTTTTTCAAATTTACAACAATTAGCAATTTTGGCAGATTTTCTGACCAAACTTTGAAAAATCATAACTAAATTTGTAGACATTGTTTCAAAGCAATTCCAAAGGCTATAGAACCCTTATTGAGTTTAGTTTCAAGGAAAAATATATCCTTTTACTAGCTGGAAGCATATCATTCCTATATTTTAAATCTTTGCATGCTGTTCCAGAAAATAGTCAATTTCGCTGAGCAAACTTCAAAAATTCATAACTCTTTGTATATAGCTTCAATTAATTCATATGACCTATCAAATTAAAGCTTACTTTCACCCTGTAAAATTTCATAATTGTTGCTCATCATTTAGTCTTTCAAAACCTCATGACAAGGTCACTACCTTGCAGAAAATTTCACTGGAAGCATAATCACTTTCTTTAAAATTCACTATTTTATTTACTTTAATGCCCCAAAGATATAAGGAATATTAGAGAATAGATTTGGGACATCTACTAAATCGGAGCTTAGCAGTCCACTTAATTCAAGCTTATTCTCTAGCCTCCGATCCCAACATTCAGGATATTACAGTACATACGTTTAATCCTTTTTACCTTGATAATATTATGCTAAGTTGCATAATGGCTTAACATTTTCTATTTTCAAATTGCATATTTGGGATTTGATTGTAGGCTGAAACTGAGAGGGATGCAGGAGGGAACAAAGTTGCATAATTTCTTAATGTTCTTGATATATCGCTTGTAGATCTCCCGACATAACAAAGGCTCCTGTTGGTGACCAGCCTTCTGATATTGAAGCCCAAATTAGAACAATGATCATGCCGTGTATCAAAGCTCCTACCTGTGTCATTCTGGCTATCACGCCAGCAAATTTGGATTTGGCTAATTCAGATGCTCTTCAGATGGCTAGAGTTGCTATACTGATGGTGGGTTTTAGCATCCATATGGTTAAAACTAAACTAATTTAATTTCACAACCCCATGATATATCCTTACTGATGGTGGGTTTTAGCATTCATATGGTTAGAACAATAGGTGTAATCACAAACGTGCAGCATACTATTCCAACATTCACTGTTACAAATGTTTTTTCAAATTTTGTTATACTCTTGTTGTGTTTTGACAAAGTTTGGAGCATATTCTATGGAATGTAGTTGGATATTTGATGTAAAACACTCACTCATTAACTAATTTTCTATAAAACAGAGATGATTTATGAGAGAGAATATAGAAATAGAGAGAGGAGAGGGGAAAGATATGCACAAACAGGGAAGAAGTGGAGGGGGAATGACAGAGTTGAGGGGGAAATAGAATAGAATAGAACTTGAGGTACTGATGCCCAGAATTTGTTGCTTGGAAAAGTTATTCCTTTCGAACTTGGTTATATGGGTGTTGTTAACCATAGTTAGGAGGTAATAATGTTATCCTAATATAACAAAGGCGGTGTTTGAGTAAATTTTATATTTCATATGAGTACACACAATAAAGGACATATCATATGCAAACATTTATACCTGTGATTATCTTATTATCATGCGGTCAACTATCTGGCCAAAACAATGTTTGTCAACTTGAAATGCTGAAATTTGATTTATGTTATTTCATTTAATTAGGGTACTCTTATGAATAGGAGTACAAGAGATGCTCTTGTTGCTGAAGAGGAATTCTTCCGTAATCATCCTGTAACAGAGTATCATTGCTTAGTTGTTTTCAAGTAAAGCCAATTCATATGCTTAATTTTTTAACATATGTGTTAGGTGTACAATAGCATAGCAGATCGTTGTGGTATTAATCAGCTAGCAAGAAGTTAAACAAGGTAGGATCTTTGACACCAAAAGCTCAAATTATAGCATGTGCTTCCTTATTCAGAAGAAACAATTCTCTTATTTCCTTTCTTTCATGCTCTATTAGGATCTTCAAATGTACATATGGATGAAAATTTATTTCCTTGGTATTGTTTAGTAATTTCCTTTCATTGCAAAGAGTTTCCTTGATCTCGAAATCCTACTTTAACAAGTCTTCTTTAATGGCTAGGCTTTGGAACTTGTTTTTATGATTTCTATCATTCTTGGAAAAAAGGGGAAATGCAAATACAAATTAGGGTGCAAGTGAATACCTTTGTAACTAGTTTGACTACTTGATGACAAGATACTTTAGGTCATCCGGATTGGGTTCAAAACGTTTGGAGAGATTATGGCCAATTTCTGAAATCTAGATTTTCTTGCACTTTCTAGCTCTAGCTTTATCACCTGCTCATTTATTTGCAGATTGTTGCACAACATATTAAGGCAGTTCTTCCAGGGATGAGAGCACATATAAGCAATGCATTGGTGGCTTTTGCAAAGGAGCTTGTGAACTATGGAGAAATCACTGAGTCTAAGGCATGTATTAGTATTTGGATGTGTTGTTACGAGTATAGATGTTCAATTAAATAGTGCAAGTGTACACTGTCTTAATCAAGTAATATAGAAGTGAGTAGAGTATCGTTCCCTCGAGGATTGATCACTAAGTACCAAAATGAGTAATTTTAACTCTATTCAGTCGATCGATTAGTTGGTGATTAAGAGTACAAAATAAAAGATGATTAAATATGAATGCAAATGATATGAAACAACTATGAGAAATAGTCCTTGAGGTTAGATTTCACTTAACAAATTCTGGATTGAATCATTTATCTATTATAGCCTAATTTATTCCATATAGTTGACAGTCTAGTTTCCCTAATTTAATTACTAGTCTCTTCCAAGGTCAACCAATTCTATAATTAATTGTTAATCCAATATATTCCTATATGAAT
The DNA here is from genome assembly GCA_963210345.1 of Inga oerstediana. Lineage (NCBI taxonomy): Eukaryota > Viridiplantae > Streptophyta > Magnoliopsida > Fabales > Fabaceae > Inga > Inga oerstediana. Next base: position 77,740,807 of record OY723400.1, read on the forward strand.
TTAAGCAATCAATTATGCATTAAGATTTATGGAACTCAGTAAGACTACACAACTCATATGAATATGTTCCTATTTCATATGCAAGTCATGGTTTTAATTATAGGATCTATACACATGCATCTCCTTCCGGTCTCAACATGCATATTAAAATCATTCAAAAGATGGCCAGTCAATCAAAAGCATTTAGAATAATAATTAAAACTCAATCATGAAGGAGAAATTCAAACTAGATTTAACAAGTTAAAATTCAATCCGTTATTAGTAAGTTATGTCATCACCCTAGCAAAATGGAAATTTAGCTCATGATGAAATTAAAAAAAATTGCAAACTTCATAAACATTGCATAAAACTTGAATATTAAATTCTAAAACATAAATATACAACCCAAAGATGCATGAAAATAGAGAAAATCTAGCTGTCCCTTTAGGAGGTAAAACCTTCCATGTAGGTGGCAACCTATACCATCCATAAAGGAGGACTACCTAAGCCTTCCATGTAGGAGGCATGCAGTAATTAAATACAATACATAAACTATAAGATGGTGTATGTAGAGAGGAGATGAGAGTAATGGATAGGAAATTGTTGTTTGTAATGTGAAGGAGAGGATGGCTATATATAGGGAAGAATGGAGTAGGGTAGATGAAGTGGTAGATGAAGTAGTAGGTGAAAAGGAAAATGAGGTGGTAGATGAAATATTGTAGATGAAGTAGTAGATGAAAAGGAAGATGAAGTGGTAGATGGAATGGTTGGTGGAATGGTAGATGATTCTCGCTCTCAATTTCCAAACAAAATTCAAAACCCTTGGAGATAGAACTGGGTTTTGGTCTCAACATAAAAGTTGTAGAGCGCTTTCTTAGCTTTTTAACCATATAAAGAATGGCCCAATCCGACATCTAGAGCTCTAGATATTGCCTGAAAACTGAAAGAGGGTCTAATTTATTATGTTTTTAAGAAATTCTATTTCATGCCAAAATCATTATTTATTTATTAGTTACACCTTAATTCATCAAATTGAGCTCAAATATCATCCATAAAATCATCATATAAGGGAACATAAATATGCAAATATTTTACTTATCATTTGTCTTTTTGACTTGTATTTTCTTTACTATATAAAAATATTTCTTACAGTGGATGACATATACATTGTTGTCTACTTTTGCTGGCTATTTCACCTTATTCTATTTTATAGTTTTCTTTGGTTTTTCCTCCAATACGCTGGTCAAGGTGTTCTCCTTCTGACCATTCTTTCAAAATACTGTGAAGGTGCCTAACTATTCCTACCTTCTGGATTCTTAGCTCCTTGACAACTTTTATGTTTATGATATCCTATATTCCCACTAATACTCCCCTTCCTTTATAGTTTTTAACTGATATTTGACATATAATTGAATTTACAACTTTGGTAATAGTATTTCAAACTTTTTGCTGGTGAAACTACATTCTCCTCCGTGATAGAGGGAAAAAACGAGGACATGCCTACGATTGAGCTTTTAGGAGGAGCATGAATTCACTATATTTTTCAATCAATATTCGTGAAGTGCCTAGAGGTATATATATACATTTGTATTTACATCAGAAATTATCATATTTATATTGATTCTATGCCAAAATCTATGTGTATATAACTGAATTAATCCTTTATTGATTATGGTTTACTTTGTATGTGTTGACAACATGATAGTAAAGAAATCTTCTGATTTAAATCTATAGATGGTCACCAAATTTGAAAGCTGGGTATAGGGTATTGGAACTTATAGTTCTTTTTGCTGTGTTGCACATATACACTGAATTTAGAGATCTAATCTTGCATTAAAACGTTTCTAAAATAATTGAATCTCTAGTTTGTGGCTTCCCTGCTATGCAATTTTACATATCAAAACCAGCATCAACTCCCCTCTCCTAGCCAAGTTGCTAATGTCTGAATCTGTGTTCACGTGTTTGTTGAATTTGCAGATTGGAAAATAGACACCACATAGTAATATATATTTTTTGTTTAAAGAATGTTTTGAAAATCATCCTGAATTCTTTAGCCATGGTATCAACAAATAAAATGGGAGCAGTCTGATCGAAATTTTTAGTGAAGAAAGAAAAGAAAATGGTTAAATGAACTAATGCAATTGTTTATTTCATTCATGTGATTTAAGCATCGGTGACCTAATCTATTTAGGATCATAATAAATATTACTGACATCATTAGATGATTTGACATGCTTAATAGGTTAACAGTTGGAGTTTTCACTTTCTTATTCCTTGGTATTTGCCTTATTTTGATCTCAAGAATGTTTTTTTTTTCATTTTATGTGGAATGATGATCAGTTGAGTTTTTTGGTAACCCCATGATTTAGTAGTATGGATATTTTCGCTTTAGTGCTATGGCCATTCTTAAGTGTATTATGTATGAATGTCACACATAGGGTTGCATTCCCCAAGGGTCAATAAAAGTAAAAAGTAACGGCAATAAAAGGTAGAATACATCGCAGATGCTGTAACACAGCAAAGGCATTAAATGCTTATTTGGAATTTTATGTCGTGCTTGTTGAATGTTTAACATAATATTGCTCTATTCTCGAAACATCCATTCTTCTCGTTCAAGAGATATTCTTTCTTTTTTAATAAATTCTTTTCTTCAAAATCTGTCATATATAACATGCAAACATACATGTAGGACATGCTTGAAACCATTGAATTTTTCTATTTTTAAGCTTTAGGAATATGTTTACTTTTATTATACAACCCTTTTATAGAGCTATATAAACCTTTAACAATTAAAATGTTTTTTACTTATCAGATTTAATTAATTTATACTCTAAATTATGACAAAATTTTGAAGCTTAAGAGATTCTTGAAAAATTTCTCTATCTTTTACTGCATTGAATTTGAGCAAATCCCATATTAGCTATTTCTTATTCAATGGAAAAAGCACATGAGCTAAATAAACTTGGGATATGCTGTTACAAGTCAACACTCTCATCCCTTAGTTATTGCATGGAAATTGGATGTGATAAAATAGAATTAAAGCTTTTACTATTAGTCAAAACACATAATGCTGGTTTCTTTAAGCTTGATGTAAATGGACCTTACAAAAAATTGATCAATGTGAGGATTTGACGGATGGTGATATTCGAATTGCCATACAAAACACAACTGGACCTAGATTTTGTCATATTTCTGTTTTTTCCCTTTGCTATTTCCTTAACATTTTTTTAATAAAACCTTTTGTGCTTAAATTATTCTCAATTTGTATATCAATTAGATGCCTTATGTCCTTCTTGAGCATTTTTTTAATCTGTTTCCATGCAATTAGGTGCCATTTGAAGTTCTTGTAAGAAGACAAGTAGCTCGGCTATTGGATCCAAGCCTTCAATGTGCTAGGTTTATATACAATGAATTAATAAAGGAAAGGATTAATGGCTTGTCATTTCTTCTATCCTTTACTTCACCATCCTATTAACATACTTGTATATATGTATTGTTTCTTCAGATCAGCCATTGCTGTATAGTGAATGAGCTGTAGCGGTTTCCTTTCTTAAGAAAGTGCATCGATGAAGTCATAAGGAACTTTCTACTAGAAGGTCTTGAACCCTTAGAGAATATGATTGAGCACATTATAGAAATAGAGGAATGTGGGATTCCAAATTCTTTTAAAGAGAGAAGGGAATATCTATATATGCTTCATTGGTTTCACCTTCTCTATCTACTGCTATAATCATGTCATTAGTGGCCAATCAATGATAGATATTCAAACTGCGGTAAATTTTCAATGACCATGCTTGCTTCTGCTATACAAACCCTTTCCAACAAAGTGATTTATGCCATAAATTATGCCCTAAATGAAAACCACTGACATGCTGCTAGGCAACTGATTAGTGTTGATTTTTATGATAAGCCTATCATTGCCAAACATTTAACTTCCTTTTACTAATTTAATTTTTAATTACACAAATTTGCAGATGGACCACATGAAGATATTTGAAGACTAAATTCATACACATACTCATATGCCAATTACATATTTATACAGAATTAGGTATGAATTAGGTCCTGACAAGTTATTGTATAATTAAAGAAAAAATTAAGCCTAATTGTTCTAATCACCACCTGTAATATCGGATCTGAAAATTGCTCCCTTTTTCTCTAACTTTTCTCCTTAAGCTTCAGGATTCTACACTCCCCCTCAAGTTGGACCGTAGATATCAATCAAGTTTAACTTGCCAATCAGATACTTGAACCTGTCTTTGGGCAATCCCTTAGTGAGGATATCTGCTATCTATTCTTTAGATGGTATGTGTCATACCCCACCGCCGTCTCACCCCATCGGGCCACAACGGTTGGTGCCCTCTCCCACCAACCGGGTGCGGAGAGGCTGGGTACACTACGTCGACCCAGGACTCACAAGAGTCCCTCGCTCCCCAAGCGAGATTTTTCGCCTCCGTGGGAATCGAAGCCACTACCTGGGGGTAATCTCGCTTGGGGAGCGAGGGACTCTTGTGAGTCCTGGGTCGACGTAGTGTACCCAGCCTCTCCGCACCCGGTTGGTGGGAGAGGGCACCAACCGTTGTGGCCCGATGGGGTGAGACGGCGGTGGGGTGTGACAGTATGTACCTTAGATCAACAATACCCTCATCAACTTTTTCCCTTTTAAAATGTCTGTCTATCTTGACATGTTTAGTTCTATCATGTTGAACTAGATTTTGAGCAATGTTGATTGCAGCTATGTTATCACAATAGACCTTTTGATTAGTAGATTTATGGACTTCCTCAAGTCTTCAAGAACATATTTTATCCATATGCCTTCACAGATTCCAAGTGCTACAGCCCTATATTCAGCTTTAGCACTGCTTCTCGCAACTACACTTTGCTTTTTACTTCTCCATGTGACCAAATTACCCCACATATATGTATAATATCCAGATGTGGATTTCCTGTCATCTCTATCACCTGCCCAATCAGCATCAGTATATAACTGTACAATCTGTTTGTTAGTTTTCTTAAACACCAAGCCACGTCCTGGAGATCCCTTCAAGTAACGAAGGATCCTGTAGACTTCATTCAAATATTTCTGTTTAGGATCATGAGAATGCCAACTGGCCACGCTTACTACAAAGGCAATATCTGGTCTAGTATGAGACAAATATATTAGTTTTCCTACCATCCGTTAATAGTTCCCTAAGTCCACTGCCATACCGAGATCTGCATCTTTATCTATTTTATCAATTCGTATAGGTGTGTCGCTGGGTCTGCAACTTGTCATCCCTGTTTCCTTTATAAGGTCGAGTACATACTTCCTTTAGGAGATATAAATTCCATTCTTGGATCGGGCAACTTCCATCCCAAGAAAGTACTTCATTTCTCCAAGATCTTTAAGTTGGAATTCTCGTGCCAGGGCTATCTTGATTTGATTGATTTTCACCCCATCATCTCCTGTAAGGATTACATCATCAACATATATAGCCAGAAACAACCATCTTACCCTTATAATATTTAACAAATAAAGTGTGGTCACTCTGCCCTTGAGTATACCCATGTCTCTTCAAAACCCGGGTGAATCTGTCAAACCAAGCAGGCGGAGATTGCTTTAACTCATATAATGACCTCTTTAACTTATAGACTTGGTCAGCCTTTTTTCCTGAGAACCCTGGAGGTAACTTCATATACACCTCTTCCTTGAGTTCTCCATTAAGGAATGCATTTTTTACATCGATTTTGTGCAAATTCCAATCTAAATTCACTGCAATGTATAATAGAATTCTGATGGTATTTAACTTGGCTACCGGAGCAAAAGTTTCAGTTAATCTTCTCCATATTTTTTTGTGAAACCTTGTGCAACCAGTCTAGCTTTGTATTTCTTGAGTGTTTCATCTGCTCTATACTTAGGAGTGAATACCCATTTGCATCCAACTACCTTTTTTCTTTGAGGTAGATTTACTACATCCCATGACTTATTTTACTTGAGAGCCTCCATCTCTTCTAAGATAGCTTGTCTCTACTTAGGTATAGCCATAGCCTCATCAATCATGTTCGGTATCCTGATTCTATCAAGATGAGAGATAAATGCATTGTACTTAGAAGATGAAAGAGCTTTATAAGAGACAAATTTCTCTATGGGATATCTAATGCTTGATCTAGGTTGTCTAAGTTGTTTTTGCACAGCAATGGGAAGATTAAGATCAGAACCTTCTATTTCTCCTGGACTTGCCTTTGGTACCGACTCTTCGGGAGTGCTAATAGCATATGGTTCATTACCTCTTTCGTGTCGTCGTATGTGAAAGAGGCAAGCATCACCCAAGAGGGGGGGTGAATTAGGTGATGTGATAGATTTTTCGGTTAATGCAGTGATATAACAATAGCTGTAGATAGAGTAGAGTTGAGAAGATAAGCACATAGAGAGTTATATTGGTTCGGCCCAAAATCCAGGCCTACGTCCAGTCCTCAGAGATCAAGACCTACTGAGATTTTCACTATTCTTCCAAGATTCAGTGGGCTCTCTAAACTCCACAAAACAACAATCGTCCTTGAATGGACTATGAGAAGAAATATTCTAACACTAGAAATTTCTCTCCCCCTTATGACAAGTCTTACGTGCAAAAAAACAAACCTATGACCTTTCTCTCTCACTTAGGTATACAAGTTTTATGAGTAGCAACGTTCTCTCCTGCTTACACCATTGTAAGTCTTACGAGCAGCAACATTCTCTACTGCTTGTACCTTGTAAGTCTTATGATCAGAAAGTTCTACTAGGAATTCTCTCAACTGCTTCTCTCATAAGGAAATCTACCCTCTCAAGGCCCCAATACCTTGAGATCAAATAGAAAATAGAATATGAAGTGTATACAGACTCTCTTATAGAGCAAATATGATAAACACTGAGGAATGATATGAATACAGAGAAAACATAAATAACAGAGACTCGTGAATTTGCTTATGTGAATTCTTGTTCTTGGTTCTATTCGATGGTCTCTGAAGCTCTGCATTTATAGCTAGTTGTTTTTGCCAGTTGAATGATAATCATTGTGGAGCGGAGCATTTTACTGTGGAACTGCATGCGTGCATTTGAAATCTTTAAACAAAATATCATGGTAGGTACGTGCTTAGTTGGTTGTAATGATTATGTCCGCTGTTGTTTGACTTCCTTCGCCTTTCTAATTCAAATGATCAAACTCCTGTATCACACTTGTAATATATGTTAAATAATTTTAAATAATAATAAGTGGAAATAGAATGATTAAATCATATTAAATCATATTCAGATTGAACGCTGTGAGTCAGTGACATTTTGGCTTTTGACAGAGAATCACTCGAGTTCAAGGAGGCTCACTCGAGTGCAATACCATATTTTCTCTTTTTGATTCAGCTTATACTTGCACTTCCATGCGATTTTGAGAGAGTGCATTTTCACACTTGCGAGTGATGTGGGTCCTCACTCGAGTGCCTTTGTATTTTACACTATGAGCCACGTCTCTGGACAACACTCGCATCTCATTTTATCAAGAGTGTGATTTTGCACTTGCAGGTGATGTGGGGCCTCACTCGAGCATACTTACTATCACTCTAGTGTATAGAATATTCGTCTATAAGATACTCTTTTGCCTCAGCACTTGCATCATAATGGAGAGAGTTGGATTCCACACTCGCAGGTACTGAGGTATCACTCGGGTACAGTATCCTTCACTCAAGCACACTTTCTCTTCCATGCACTTGGTGACTCTCGGGCAAACACTTGCTGTCCCTCACTTGCTTGGACTCGAGTGCAGTTTATATTTTGAGTTTACCTTGCTCTCGGGTAAACACTCGCTCTGCCACACTTGCAAGAACTCGGGTGCACTTAAGACTATCACTCGAGTGGAGGTTCTGTGCTTGAGTGAGATGATGATATCCTGTCTCTGTGATTGCTCTCTGTTGAACACTTGCACGAGTGACCCTTCATGCTCGAGTAAAAATCTCATCATCACTCGAGTTGTCCTTGTATTTTCAGCTAGAGTTTGCTTCTGTGAAACACTTTCTGCTCATCACTGTCATATGCTCGAGTGCAAAGTTGTTTCATGCTCGAGTGCTGGCTCCATCACTTGAGTGTATCAGTTAAAACATCAGCAATGACCTTTGAACTTTGTGATATGTATTTAGTGAGTTTGTAACCATTGTCTAAACATAATTTTCACACAATAACCTTTTGTTATCATCAAAATGTGGAATCTAACATTCTCCCCCTTTTTGATGATGACAAAACCTTTGTGATGAGTTTTAAAAACTTGATTGGAGTAAAAATTTTGAAAACATTTTCAACATTTCTAAATGCACATTCACCAAAGTTTATACTCATTTTTAGATTTTTGCACTTAATCTCATATGTTTCCTGCAATTCTTCCAATGAACACTTAAAGCCAAGATAAGTCATAATACCATTATATTTGTACAGAAACCAATAAAATCTGAACAGAAAACTGTAAACTTGAAAAAGTTCATTAATGAACTTGTAAAGTACAATTCATGTTTGAATCAGCATCTCCCTATGAGACCCCATATACAACCATGTCAGCACAAATGAACCAAAAAAGCTTAAATAACAATAGTCCTACCACCATACATAAAACTACCTAAAATCTCCCAAATATCAGACCACCAGACAATTAGACCATATCAGCTCAAAAACTCAGAAAACTATCACATATCCTTCTCCCCCATTTTGTTAGTATCAAAAGGGGGCTGAGGGAAAGTGAGATCACATGGTGGAGTAAAGAGCACCATGGTAGTGGAAGGATCAATTGGCTCAGGCTCAAAAAGTGGAGATGAAGGCTGAGGAACAGAAGCAGTAAGTGGTGGTGAAGGTGATCGGTCATAAGTGACATCAATATGGGAATCAGGGTCTGTGAAGAGAACATGAGTCTGTGTCTAAGGAGGTAAGGCTGTGGTATGAGTAGACTCAGGATGCACCTCAGGAGAAGTAGGCAGAAGATGAGTGCACAAGATCTCCATATCAGTGATTCTTCTCAACATCTCTTCTTGAGTCTTGAACATCAAGTCAAAGTTAGTATTTGCCTTGTCCACTAACTTTGAAACTTGTATCTCTATTGTGTTTATCAATTTCTTATATTCACTAATCAATTCCTTTTTCAGGCTAGTCATTGCTTGATTTACAACTTCGGCCAGATAGGTTGACAGTGATGCATTCAGGAAGGATGGAGGTGGAGTAGGACCTTGTGCAGATGACTGAGCTTCATCACCTCTAGAAGGAGAAGCTTCTCTCTAAGATGTGGCTTTGGATTGACAGACTGGAAGAGAGATCCCCATATGTGTCAACTGTGTTTTGCCAAACCTTTGGATGTTTAACCTTTCAGTCCTTGCCAAATACCAAATATTGTTATGTTTTAGGATGAGAGACACAAGTTGAGGATATGGTATTGTGGCGGATTCGAATGAAGAAAATCGAAATCTTCTCATCTCACCAAAAATAAGCTCCCCCACATTTCTTCGTTGACCGGCTAGAAAGGAGGCCAATAAATAGTAATCTCTATAAGTAAAATGGGTATAATTTTTGGATTTGTTGACAATGCTACGAGATTGTATATAATGAAGGGCACGAATGGAGTCAGACATGTCAACTGGCTTAAAATTAAGAGGTCCAATAGAGTCTTTTGGCCTTAAGTACTGGAATGCTTCATTAGCAGTAAGTGTGGGTGGTTCAGAAGGTGGTGCTACATAGCCAAGAAAGTCATTTATGATAGAAGCAGATATAATAACATGTTTGCCTCTAACAGTGGTAGAAATTCCTTCCTCTATCAATTCTCCAATTCTAGTCTTTATGTTATGGACTTTCATATTGCAGTAAAAGATTTTAACCACAGTAGGGGAATATGGAAGATGTGAATTCAACGAGGAGTTATAGAATCCAAGAAATGGTTAAAAATCCAAACTACAATTTTTTTTAAGATAGTCCAAATCCACATAAACGACAGGACAGAAAGATCTATGAGCAAACTCAGAATCATATACCTTCTGATTGAATGGCTTTAATTCCTGAACATTGTAGCCTTCTGGGGGAGTTGTGATTTGTTCTTCCTCCGGAGCCAATAAAGCAGAAGGAACTTCTGACTGTGAAGCAGCTTGACTAGTCTGTCCAATTGGATGAGAACTTGAGGCACCAGCTTGGGAGGCAATCTTGCCAACCAAGGCAACAAGCTTGGATTTTTCTATTGCTTCTTTGAGATGCATGTTAAATGAGTCATCGGAGGAAGAAGATTGTTGTGGTTGCTCTGTGTCCTTCTTCTTTCCTCTTCCTTTGACTTCTTTCATTTGAGACTGAGGAACCACCGGTTCCTTGAAAACCACTCCCTTCTGCTTCTTTTACGGAGGTTGATCCTTCTTAGCCATTTTAGGCTTAGGATGAGGTTTCTTGGTTGGAGTTCTTTTCTTGGTGGTTTTGGGTTTAATAGGAGGTGTAGGTGTAGAAGATAGAGAAGGTGTTGGAGATGAAGATGTTGCCACTAGAGTACTAGCGACAGACTGAGTAGGTGAAGGTGAATGGGATGTTTGGGTAATAATAGGCATCTTAGTTCTAGCCATTTAAAAACGAAATGAGAATCAAAGAGATGATAAAGGCTTGAAGAAAGATTTTTGGAAAATCTCTTCAGTTAGGGCCAGAAATGAGAAGCTAAAAAATGATAAATCTTACCTTATGAAGATGATTGAAGAGTTGTAACAGAGATTTGAAGCAATCTGAGGCATTTAATTGATGGGTAATGGTCGGAGATGAGGAGATACGTCTTTCGAGTGAGAAGAGGAAGTGTGACTGTCTGAGCTATTGCGTAACTGATATAAGTGCCAACACTCAAGTGACAACCCAAGTGTTCGAGTGTTGTTCATACAGTGCTCGAGTGACACAATTTTGTGCTCGAGTAACACTTACAGAAATCTGATAAAGCGTGTAAAAGCGTACCTGATTTAAGTCTATCTTCTAATATTTTTCATCTTTGTACTCAAATCCTCCAAGATCATTTGAGTAACCATACTTTGAATTAGTATTTGCATATTTCTTTCTCTTCTGCTCGAGTGTTCTTGCTTCACTTCAGGTATGTTCATACCCTACTTGAGTAACCAGAACCTTCACTCGAGTGAAAGCCATCCTACCCATTGTATTTGAGTAACCTCTTGGCACTTTTATCTCCTCTATTAACCCCTGCTTTGCAAGCATAAAAGTAGAGTATATGCTATAGTTCTTTACTCGAGCATTGATCTTTGACTCGAGTGATAATGTACTTGGCACTCGAGTGAAACTCCAGTGCTCGAGTGACAAGCCTACAAAAACAATTTCTACATACTCAGATGCCTAAGTCAGTATGGTTATCATCAAAACTTACATTAAACATAATAATTAACAAGGAAAACTTATAACTCATTGGGATTAACCATTCCTAATTCTCTTCGAATATATAAGAATTGATCTTTAGCTATCGACTTTGTGAATATGTCAGCGAGTTGAAGATGTGTCGGTATGAATTCTACTTTGACATCCTTCTTTTACAATGAAATGATGTCGAATATCTATATGCTTGGTCCTTGAATGTTGCACAGGATTCTTGGCCAAGCTAATGGTGCTAGTGTTGTCACAGTAAATTGGTATCTCCTTTAAGTATATCCCCAAATCCTAAAGTTGTTGCTTCACCCACAGTACTTGAGAATAACAGCTTGCTGCAGTTATATATTCAGCTTCAGTGGAAGATAATGACACTGTGTTCTGCTTCTTGCTGAACCATGATACAAGAGAAGCTCCAAGGAATTAACATTGACCACTGGTACTTTTTCTATCAGTTTTATATCCTCCATTATCTGAATCTGAATAGGCCATCAAATATTCATTTCCTCTTTTTGGATACCATAGGCCAAGTTCTGAAGTGTCTCCTAGATATTTGAAGATTCTTTTCACAGTCTCTGCATGTGATACCTTAGGAGCAGATTGATACCTTGCGCACATTCCAACACTGAATTGTATATCCAGCCTGCTTGCTATTAGATAGAGTAATAACCAATCATTTCTCTATATTTAGTGATGTTGTAGTTAGGGCCTTTTACGTCAGCATCCAACAATGTTGTAGAGCTCATTGGAGTATCAGCTCCATTAGCATTGTCCTATCCATACTTCTTCAACAACTCTTTCAAATATTTTGTTTAAGACATAAATATCCCATTCTTCCTTTGCTTGATTTGAAGTCCAAGAAAGAAGTTTAAATCTCCCAACATAGATATCTCAAACTCTCCCTGCATAATCTTGGAAAATTCTTGACAAAGAGATTCGTTAGTAGCACCGAAAATAATATCATCAACATAAATTTGAACAATTAGAAGATCATTTTTGTCATGTTTGATGAAAAGAGTTGTATCCATTTTTCCTCTGTCAAAGTTTTGATCAAGAAGAAATTTGCTTAGCCTTTCATACCAAGCTTTAGGTACTTGTTTCAAACCATATAAAGCTTTCTTAAGTTTGTAAACATGATTGGGATTTGTTTTATCTTCAAAATTAGGAGGTTGTTCAAAATGTGCTTCCTCCATAATATAACCATTTAGAAAAGCATTTTTTACATCTATTTGATAAAATTTAAAACCTTTAATGCAAGCAAAGGCTAAGAGTACTTGTATTGCTTCCAATCTTACCACTGGAGCATATGTTTCCTCATAATCAATACATTCTTCTTGGTTATAGCCTTTGACTACTAATCTTGCTTTGTTTCTCACAATGATTGATGATTCATCAAGTTTATTTTTGAAAGCCAATTTAGTTCCTATAACCGAGTGATCTTTAGGTCGAGGTACCAAACCCCAAACTTGATTTCTTCAGAATTGATTTAATTCTTCTTGCATAGCAATAACCAATCATTGTCAGATAAAGCTTCTTCCATATTAAAAGGTTCAATCTCAGAAATAAAAGCAGAAAAAGTTACCTCATTAAGAATTCTATTTCTGGTCTTGACACCTTCATGAATATCTCCAATTACTTGATCAATTGGATGATCTTTAATATGTCTCCATGCTTTTGTTTGAGCATGATCATTGACATCTTCTTTGTTTTGAAAATCATTTGTTTCAAAATCATTTTGATTTGAAATAGTTTTGTTTTTCTCTATCAAGTCCATTTCTTCTTCATCAAAATGCTTTGTCTGAGAATCAAGTTCATCAAACACAACATGAATGGATTCTTCAACAGTACATGTTCTTTTATTAAATACTCTATATGCTTTACTTCTATTAGAATATCCTAAAAATAAACCTTCATTAGATTTTGAATAAAATTTACCCAAGTTTTCTTTACCGTTGTTGTGAATAAAGCACTTGCATCCGAATATATGTAGATGAGCAAGATTTGGCTTTCTTCCCTTGTAGAGTTCATATGGTGTCTTTCCAAGTGACTTGTGAATATATGCTCGATTTGAAATATAGCATGCGGTACTCATTGCATTTGCCCAGAATACTTGTGACATTTCTTTTTCATGAAGTATTGCCCTTACCATTTATGTGAAGACTCTATTCTTCCTTTCTACTACTCCATTCTACTGAGGCATTCTAGGTGCAGAGAAGTTGTGATCTATTCCTTTATTGTTGCAGAAATCTTCAAAGAGTTGATTATCAAATTCTCCTCCATGGTCTATCCTGATAGAAACAATAGAAATACCTTTCTCATTTTGGACCTTCTTAGCAAACATAATAAATTCGACAAAGGTTTCATCTTTTGAAGAAATAAATATAGTCCATGTAAATCTTGTAAAATCATCGATAATTACTAAAGTATATAGATTTCCTCCAAAACTTTTTACTCTCGCTGGACCAACCAAATCCATATGAAGTAATTGTAAAGGCTTGGAAGTAGAAATCTCATACTTTGTTTTGAATGAAGATTTATTTTGTTTGCCTTTTTGACATGCCTAACAAATCATGTCATGTTTAAATTTAAGTTTAGGAAGACCAACAACTAAATCTTTTCTAATCAGTTTCTCGAGTTGATTCGTATTAAAATGAGCCAGACGCTTATGCCATAACCAACTCTCCTCTGATTTGCTAAGATAACAGTTTTCAGAAGAATTTGAATTTAAATCAATAGTATAACAATTACCATCCCTTTGAGCTCGAATCTTTGCCTTGATGGATTCTTTGTTAAGCAATAAATCCTTCTTGTTTACTATCAAGCATTCTTCTGAATCAAAGATCACCCAATTATCTCTGTCAATGCTTTGACTCATGCTTAGAAGGTTGTGGCATAATCCTTCAACGTAATATACATCATTGATTTGAACACCATTGGATTTTCCCACTTCACCAATTCCAGCAATATGTCCAGATTGGTTACCTCCAAAAGTTACCTTTCCTCCTTCTCTGGTTTCTAGCATGGTGAACTTATTTTTGTCACCAGTCATGTGTCTTGAGCATCCACTATCAATGTACCACTTGTTTGCTCGTGATGCTTTAAGACATACCTAGAGTAAGGTGATCAAGTTTTAGGTACCCATACTTTCTTGGGTCCTTTGTGGTTAGTATGCATTACTTTAGGTACATGTGTTCCTTTCGGAACCCATTTATACGTGCCGATGACTTGTCATTTTCTAAAATAACATGATGAAGTATAATGTCCTTTCCTATTACAATAACTACATGATGCAAATGGATTTGATGTATGCACAGAATTCTTAAAATATTTGAGATAAGTTCTACTGCTATTTTTCTTATTTCCTCTATTTTTATCCTGATCAGATTTATATCCAATTCCAGATTTATCAAAGGAAACTCTCTGAGATTTTAGAATAACTTTAAGAGTTTCACTTCCTTTAGTAAAACTTTCTACAGTTTTTGTTAAATTACTTATTTTCTTATCTTTTTCTTCACATAATCCACATGATGATATGGCAGTATTTTCTAATTCTTTTACTTTCTTCTTATAACTAACCATTTCTTTAGCTACCTTGATGAATTCACTATGCGATGCATTATATTCAGATAATAACTCATCATAAGTAGGTTCAAAGTCACTTACCTCGGAATCCGATTCTTCTCCTTTGGCTACCAAGCATAGATTTGCAACTTCGTCATTGTCGCTTTCTTCATTCGGTGATCTATCACCCCAGATAGATTATATGTATGCTTTCTTCTTTTGCTTCTTCTTGTCTTTGTTTCTGAAGCATTCAGATTTGATGTGTCCAGGCTTCCCACATTCATAGCATACTATCTGTTGCTCCTTGTTTTCTTTTTTGTTTGGTCCAACTTGATAATTTTTGAAGTTCTTTTGGCCTCTTCTATAGAACTTCTTGAATTTTCTCACGATCATTCCCATATCATCATCATCAGGAACATCTTTTTTTTCGGAAGACTCTTCTTCCTTAATAGCTTTTAGTGCAACTCATCTTTTCTTTTTATCATCGAACTCTTCTAGTTCCTTCTTGAATCTCAACTTCCCTTCATCGAACTCTTCTAGTTCCTTCTTCTACCAAAGAGAGTAGCTACGGATCTCATTGACTTTCCTTTAGCTTCTTCGATAGCTGTCACCTTTGCTTCCCATTCTTTCGTAAGAATTTTAAGAATTTTTCTTACTTAGGAATTTTGGTCAAATGATTTCCTAAGTGCAGATAGTTGATTAACAAGATGAGTGTATCTGAGTTCAAATTCTGATATGCTTTCTCCAGGTTTCATACGAAATAGATCATAATCTGTAATTAGAGTATTGACTCTATTTTCTTTGATTCTGGATGTGCCTTCGTGAGTGATTTCAAGAGCATCCCACATATCTTTGACTGTTGGTAGAGTGCAGATTTGGAAATATTCCTTTTGACTAAGGGTACTTTGTATTATTAAAATAGCTTTACTATTTAAAGTTACTAACCTCTTGCACTACTACAGAAGGGACTTTTAATGACCGTTTTTTTGCCTTTTAGAAGACTGTTTTCAGGGGGACGTCTATCTTAGTGTCGTTGAAAATTCGGGAAAAGACGACTGTTAAAAAATAGTCGTAGTATAGGAAATACAATGACTGTTTTGGGGAAAACAGTCGTTGTATCCTTTTTTATTTTTTTATTTTAACGTTTTACTCCCTACACCATCCCCCTCTGCTCCTTCACCATATGTCTACAAGACCCCACCTCCTCCATCCCCTTCACCACAGCATCCAACTACTACAAGTTCCTATTTGCTCCATCAATTTCACCAATGCCTCCATACTACCACAAGTCTCCCCTCCCACCGGCTTCATCTTCGCTACCTCTGGAATACCCCAACTTTTGAGATTTGAGCTTAGAGAATAAGCCTGAGATTAGTTGATTGCTAAGCCCCGGTTTATCAAGATCTCAAATTGTGATTAAGGGTTAATGACTCCAAAAGTGGATGTGGTTAGTGATAAATAACCCTTTCGGAGAATATGATGTGACTTGGCACTCGAATGTGATTCGTGTGTGTTGTGAGCAACGCCGAAACCCTGTATTTAAGTTCAATTGTGGATTAACATCCAAATTGACTTAGAATAGAGGAAAGAATTAAATGGGGTATTGTGTTGGAAATGGTGTCATAGTGTGTTTTGATGTCATTGAAATTGGTTTGGAACTTTGGAATGGAAAAGTTGCAATGTTAGGGTTTGAAATGTGAATTGTGTTGACATGTTGAGATTGTTGTGAAAGCATGTCAATGAGATGTGAATTTGATTGATTTGGTGTTTTCAATAGATTCCTTGTGAAAATTTATGTGGGAATGATGTTTGGTATGAAAATGGAACCATTGGAAGCAAAGATGCAAAATCTGAAATTCTGTCCAGTGAAACTCTATTCTGAGCAGTCAGTTTGTGTGAACTTTTTGAATAAACAAATTTTGTCTAAAAATTATGAAACTTTCCAGTCTTAAAGTTCACATTCCAAGCTTCAAAATGGACATATAATTTGTACCATTTAGTTTTGGGAACTGGGAGATATGTCTGTCCAAAATTTGGGATCAAAACTGGACTCTGTTTTGGAGCAGTGTTGAGTTTTGTGTAATTATGTATTTTTGTGGTGATTTATAGTAATGTTCCATATTTTTCCTATAAATAGGACTTAAATATATTTCATTTGGCTTTGGGATCACCTCATTTTGATTTTTCTAGAATTAGTTATGATTTTTCAAAATTTGGGCAGAAAATCTGCCAGAAAATCCGAAAATGAGAATTATGACATCATCAAAATAAAAGATGACATCAGCATGGAATTAAAAGCAATTCCTCCATCTTCATCAGCCATTTTCCCGACGCCATTTCAGAAAAAAAAATGTGAGAGAGAGCTTGGAGAAAATAGGGAGAAGGAAGGAGAAATCTCGCGAGGCAGGTCGATTTCTTCAGTGAATTTGTACCTAACGCGTATAATCCTTCTCCTAAGCTTCTCTTCTATATTATGTAAGGTATTTGAAGCACAAATCTTGGTGTTTTTAAGTTAGGGTTTTCAGCCACAAGAAGGAAAAGCCAGAAGGAAGAAGAGGTAACTTCCTAAACTTTGTATATTGACTATTCTAGCTACTGTGGACAATTTAATTGGTGAAATTTCACCAGATTGTCTTTGTTTGTAAAATTTGGAAATGTTGTGTTAGTAGTGTTATGCTGCCAAAATTTGTACTAAATGGTAGTTGTAACCTAATCGAATAGTCAATAAAGTGGTTAGGAGTAGAAAGGAACGCATTTACTGAACCGAAACAAAAAAACCCCAATTTTTCCCGGGGAATTGAGAATTTTGGCCAAAGCTAGTTTGGAGAAGTTAGAGATGGATTTTCAATGATTTGATGATTCCATTGAGTTTAGGAGCGAAAATTAAGTGGGGTTACAGTTGGTCACTTTTTCAGAAATGGCCAAAAAAGCATAATTACGAAAACGCCCCTGAAACCCTTAAAGTGGGGCTGCCAAGGGTAAATTTGTAAATTGAAATTGAATTTGATAATTCCGAGTTCGAAAATGGATTCTTTGGGAGAAAATATGTCAGAATAGCCCATGTCAAAATTTCAAGAAAAGTACAGCCGGACCGGGCCGGGTCCCCAGGGGTATTTTAGTAAATTTTCAATATAGCCTCATATAACCCCCAGAAACACTATGGAAGTGTCTAAATAGTACATTTGACATTGTAGGATCGAATGTGAAGCCCCGAGTTGCTGGCATGCAAATCGAGGAGAAAAGACTTGAGGTAGGGGACTTACCTTACTTGCATGTATTTGATATCCTTACTTGTGTAGTGATGTATGTGATTGCTTTACTTGATTGTGTAGAGCATATTTGTATAAATGAAGCTCTGTTTCTGTTTTGCTATGGCCATAGTTTTGTTACATGAAACATTGAGCATGCAGAAATGTCATTATGGGGCATGCATCTAGATAAAGCTAACATGTCATACACATAGCATCTATCATGCATGCATTATGGTATCTGTTTCCTACTGAGATTCTCTCGAATCTCACCCTCCCCTACCAACAATTTAGACAGGGCAAGTGGCTCGTGGAGGGAGTGGCTAGGAATCCTTCGAGATGAGAGTTGGTAGTTGGTTACAATGAGTTGTGAAGACTGTATATGATTCGGTTGAATATAGGGTTAAGAATTTAAGATGAGATTGTGTAATCCCCATTTGAAGAACTGTAATGGGCAATTATGCCCTGTATATCTTTAGTGAAGGTATGTACCCTGGATTGCCGGGATGATTATGTTGTGCACTCTGATATTTATATGAATGTGATTTATCTTCGTGTTGTAATTGTATTCGAAATGTGAATATGGGACCAAGTTTATAAAAAATTTCGAAAGATATTTGTGAAAACCCCATCATGTGATAGGTTAGTAAATGTTATTTGATTATTATTGGTCTCTATTTCATTTTAATCGCGTATTTCGGATATAATTACGAAGGGGGTTACAGCCTCCATACTAGTAGATGAACCTATCTTAACGAGTTCTCTAACCTGTACATTGCTATCTTTGAAAGAAAAAACCAGATCCATGAACCATTCTCTCATAATTAACTCTCTAGCTTCCCCTAATACTCATGGAAGTGAAAATCACATGTTAATTTTTCTATCATGACATATAGTGCATATATCATCATAACATCATTTCAATGTGCAAACTTCAACTTTCAATGTAAATCATGACATGCATATGGCCAAATAGATGATGACATGCTTCCATGAAAATCCCTATTCTTCATCATCATTTTCCAAAGTGTTCTCTGTAAAGCATAATGCCTTGACAAATTCAAAGTACTCATAAATAAGAAACGAGGAAAAGTATTTGAATATGCAAACTTATATAGCACTGTACAAAACCACTGCACTATGTAAAAAAACCTCTACACATCAACACCCCTCTATGTGTTGTAGAAAATGTCCTGACAACAAGTCTCGGATCAAATTAATGTCTTCGATTGTGTAGGGGTCCTAATCACCAAAAATCTGTGCGCAAAATGGAAAATATGTTAACATAAATAAATATATTGAATGAAATAACTAACAATTCAATCACATAAAAAGAACTGAAATTCAATTGAGAATCAAGAAATGATCACCTGTTCAAAATTTGTAGTAAGGCCAGAGAAAATGATGTTATACATATATAGTATAACATAAAAGCCACACTCAGTTTTCCCCGCTTGCAGAGGACACTATACATTAAAAGCAAACGGTAAAAAAGAATAAAGGCCTATGTAAAGCAATAGTCAATCAAAGAACTTGAATGTAAAGAACTTACGTTTGGCCAGAACCACTTTGTATGACCAGCTTTACCTTCACGCTTCCCACCCATTATATAATATGTCTTCAGTACACAGTAATAATTAAAATGATAAACAGAAGACATTAAAACAATTGAGTAAATTCAAAAATCAATGACGGACAAATAAATTTACTTACGTGTTAAAAATGTTTTTGATATCTGTGTCTGGCTTGCGACCCAATGAGTCAAACCAAAAGATGACGTTGATCGAGGGACAAGGAACACAAAGACTCCAATGATAACTATAATCACATGCATATATAGATTAAAATGAGGTTAGATAACATGATACTGTTTAGCAAAGTGAACGCGTATAAAATGAGGTTAGATAACATGATAGTGCCAGGACATAAGAAGCCATATGTAGTGCCAAGCCCTCATTCGGCACACAATTTGTGGAAGCAGCTACCACATAAATGAAATAAGAAATGACACAGTAAATGTAGAAACCTAAAACCCCTAAATATCAATGCATTAATTACAATTAAAAATTATAACTAAACTTACATGATTGCAAATGTGACCCATCCTACGTCAATCTCCTCCAAAGATAAGACCTCTCTAATATCTTTGTTATCAAGTCCATAATTATATTAGATTCTGCGACCCACAATCTCACAAGGCATCTGCAAGTCGACCTTGTTTATGTCTTGATGAATATTTTGCAATCATGCTAAAAAGGGAAATTTTGTTGCATCATCTTGTTCCTAGTAACATACAAAATAAAGATTATAAGTAGAATGTCAAGGATCAAGTAATAGTAAGGTGTTTCCTACCATTGGAGGGACTGGCACAGTCTGAACAAGATGTCTAGGCCACAAGATGAAAGATCCTGTTCCCTAGCCTAGATTGGCAACCTCACCATCGGGGAATGAGACATCTACACCTTCCTCCCCCAGTCGAACACTTGTCATATTAACCTTACGTTGATCGTCCCGGATTTGGTTATTATGGTGGGTGGTGGCATGGCTGTATACAACAGCATCAGCAACAGCACGTAGGTATGGGACTTCCAAATATAGAGTGCAGGGTTCTACAGGCTTTAGTGCTGGGAAAGGCCGGGGATTCCTGAGTAAGAGAAATGAAAGAATTAATTAAAATAACATAAGGAAAAACTCAATATAATGTTAAATGAAATTAGTTACAAACCTCAGATCTAGACGCCACATTACACATCCCTCCTTGCATGTGAGACAATACCATCGTACTCATCTCACCACGTAGCTCACTCAACAACTCTTCTTTAAGCTCGTCTCGAAGTGAGTGACGTAGCTCTGCTCGGATTTCCTCTTGAACCCTGGCCACAAACTCCTAACTCATTCACCTCATCCATAAGCTTGTGAACCTCGTCCAAAGTATTTAGAGAGACCAACTCCCCTTGACTCCCCTTTAACTTGACTAAGGTGATCTAGATTACCAAGCGCCGTAGCTAAGATGTCCATCCTTCCAGTTTGAGTGAAGGAACCCTGGCTGCTCTGCTCTTCAAGTTTATCCTGTGGCATACAATGGATAAATAGAAAGTAATTACATGCCACCAACGTTAGAAAAATGAAACACATTTAAATATACTTGTTATTAAATACTCACAATCCTTTTAGCGACATCAGCAATGACTGGATTTATATATTTCTCTCCCTTTATCCTCCCTGCTTTCCATTTTTTGTGACGCGGGGGAGGAGGTAGCGCCTGCACGACTATACTAGGATCTACTTGGGCTGCTTCCTCCAATTTTTGCAATTCAGCCTACATCATCTTCTTTTCGAGCTTCCGATAACCCCCTCGTGACATGTAATGAGGATAATTGTTTTTCGCTCGCCTCTCTTGATTTGCTTGACTCAATTTCTATATAAACAAAGAATAATGATAACTGAGTTAGCGATGTCAAGTAAGTTCAACTAAAATGTTTAACACTAAGATGAACACAATGTACCAGGAAATTGGGATCTTGCCGCAATGCGATAAACAACCTCCAGTCATTTAGAGAAAGAAACGAATACTCTTTACAAGGATCCTCATGACTCCTTGGCCCTCAAACGTACTTGCTTGTGAGCGTGGACTTGAAATCTTTCCACCGCTCACGAACTTCCCCCATTCAATGCTTGTACATCTCCTTCGTATTGGGAACATCGTAGGTTTGCTACAAAATAAAATATATAGTAGTCGTTATATATGAACAAATAGAAATAAAAATATAGATACAAATACAACTTTACATACCAAAATTTGTTCCCAAATCATACGCTTCGTGTCCTTTGAAACTTCCCACCAGGTAGGAATTAGAAAGCTAACTTTTCTCCGACCCAAAAAACCGAGGTAGCTAATGAATGTGTCTCCGTCTGGGCCGAGTGGCTTCAAGTTAGCATCAAATTCCACGTGAACCCTGCTCGCCTGTTGTTCCTAATGACTTGCCACCGACGACCGCAACTTCGTGCTTCCTCTAACATTTTTCTTAACCGGTGAGCCAACAGAGTCGCCCGAATTTGAACTTGCCATGATCCTGCTAAGAAATAAATGTGACATGATAAGTAAAGTAAAATTACATGTACACTTTAAACAATTCAAAATCTTACTAAGAAATAAATGTGACATATGATAAGTAAATTGAAATTACATGCACACTTTAAATAATTCAAAATCTTACCTTAAGTGTTTTCCCAAATTCCTTTATAATGATCAACTCTAGCTGCATATTCATCATCATCTACCAATTCCACTTCAGATGGCATAGGTGGATTTGTAGTGAAAGGCGGCATGTTGTCAAGATTCAAACTCGGATCACCAACCTTCTGTTTTTTACTTTGGAGTACAATAGACAATTTTTCATTTACTGGATCAATGACATAAAACACTTGTTTTGCCTGACTTGCTAGAATGAATGGCTCATCTTTATAACCGACTCTTTCAAGATCAACTGAGGTGAATCCAAATTGATCTATTTCAACAGCATTATTGTTAACCCACTTGCATTTGAATAAAGGAACTCTCAACTTAGTGTAGCTTATCTCCCATATGTCTTCAATAACTCCAAAATAAACCATGGATGCCAAAATGGGGTTTTTGTCTTTTGAACTAGAAAAGTGCATTGATTCGGCTACCACCATCACCCCACTGTTTTGCATAGTACTTCTGTTATCCTGGCCATTTGTATAGAAAGAATACCCGTTTATATCATAGCCACTCCAAGTTATGACCTCAAAAGAAGGCCCCCAAGCTAACCATTTGATTGTCTCAGACACATTGGTCTCGTGCGCTATCTTATCCTTGAACCACTCTATGAAAGTCTTGTTTTGCTCATTAGCTATCTGCATGTCATTTTTCCTTGGATAGATCTCCTTTAAACTCTTTCTGTGTTCGCCTAAGTACGGCTAAACTTCTTCCGTATTATTCAAGATATACAGGTGTGCTTGCAACACCTCTTCATGACGCATACTCTTCACTTTGAGCCCTCGTGTTCCCTTACTTGTACCCTTTTCATGACGAGATTGGGCCTTTGACCTTGATAGATATTCTTTACAAAAGTCCATAGCCTTTTCAATGACATATCTTTCCACAATTGAGGCTTCAGGTCGATAAGGATTTTTAGAATACCCTTTTAAGTTCTTCATGTATCGCTCGAAAGGGTACATCCACCTTAGATAAACTGGGCCACATAGTCTTACCTCCCTTACCAGATGAACGATTAAATGCACCATTATATAAAAGAATGCGGGAGCAAAATGCATCTCTAGTTGGGATAGAATAGTATAACCCTCATTTTCTAATTCATCTAACCTTACAATGTCAACAACTTTGCTACAAATAGCATTGAAGAAACTGCACAACCTTGTTATCGTCCTTTACACATCATCTTTCATTATGCCTTAAACAGCTACTGGTAATAGTTGTTGCATCAAGACATGACAATCATGAGACTTCATTCCAACTAACTTCAAATCTTCCATTGACACAAGTCGGCTCACATTAGAATAATACCCTTGTGGCACCTTAATGCCGTGCAAACACCCACACAAACTTCTTCTCTCGGCTTTTGACAATGTATGCGCTGCTGGCTCCATATACGCTCTCTTATCATCATCTCTTAGTTGTGGATGTAGTCGTTCTCTTATTCCCATTTCAACCAAGTCTAATCTTGCACTAATTCCATCTTTTGTTTTCCCTGGTATGTGTAAAAGCGTACTAACAAGGCTATCACATACATTTTTTTCCACATACATCACACCAAGACTACGCCAATATGGAAGATCCAAGAAAATTGACCTCTTCTTCCATATGTTCTTCTCACCCGTAGTCTTTTGATTTTTACCAAAAGTGACATTGTTTCTTTCCACCCGACTATAAACCTCATCTCTAGTTAATGGCTTCAGAGTCATTTCATTCTCTGGAAAACTGTTAAAAGCCTTCTTTAGCCTATGGTACGGGTGGAACCGAGGAAGAAATTGTCTATGACCAAGGTAGACTATTTTTCTACCGTGCTTGAGTTGATAGAACTGTGTGCTCGCTTCACATATCGGACATGCTTTATGACCCCTGACACTATAACCTGACAAGTTACCGTATGTAGGGAAGTCATTAATTATGGTGAAAATCATTGCACGTAGCTTAAACGACTATTGCTTATATGCATCAAACACATCTACACCATCCTCCCACAACTTCTTTAAGTCCTCTATCAAAGGTGCCAAGTAGACATCGATATCATTCCCTGGCTGTTTTAGTCCCGAAATCATCATATACTTGCGTTTCATACACAACCATGGAGGTAAGTTGTAAATTACCAGCAGAACGGGCCATGCACTATGTGTACTGCTAAAAGTACTATAGGGATTGATCCTATCTGTGCAAAGCCTAAGCTGAAGGTTTCTAGGCTCGCTGCCAAATCCGGGATACATTTCATCTACTTTCTTCTATTATGGAGAGTCAGCCGGGTGCCGAAGGAATTTTCCATCACAAACTCTATCATCATAATGCCATCTCAACTTCTTTGCTTCTTTCACATTAGCAAACATTCGTTTGAACCGCGGTATGATTGGAAGATACCCAAAACCTTTAAAGGTTGCTTTTTATTTGTCTTATCACCACACCTATTACCTTTCTTCACTTTGTATCTAGAAGTTTTACATTTCGGACACTCACTTAAGCCTTCATACTTATTTCTGTACAATACGCAGTCATTAGGGCAAGCATGTATCTTTTTATACTCCATACCCATCGTAGATAATATTTTCTTGGCCTCATACATACGATTTGGAAGTACATTATCCTCTAGAAACATATCACACAACAATTCTAGTAACAATGTGAAACTACTGTCGGTCCACCCACAAGTTGCCTTTAAGTTGACCAAGTGCAAAATGCCTGACAAGCGTGTATACTTAGTACACCCAGGGTGTCTCTGCATCACTCCGTATGCTATCATATACAGGCGTTTGTGCAAAACATTCTACCTCAACATCGTGAATCATGTTCTCTATTCTATTGTCATCTCCAACCTCCAAAACTTCCTTCTCGTGTGACGCACAAGCGGTTACTTCCTCACCATACCATATCCACCTTGTCTACTGAAGATTTATTCCATCATAAAGTAAGTGATCCCTTATATCATCAACATCCTATAGACTCTCATTTAAACAGTTGATACACGGATAAAAATACTTCCCATTTTTACTAGGCGCATTCATTTTAGCAAATTCAATAAAATTTTCCACCTCATTCTCATATTCTTCACTAATTCTCAAAGCATTCATCCAACGGTGATCCATTTTATTACCACCTAATCCATTTTCACAGACACTCAAGGTTAGAACAGCTATATGAAACACTCATGACACACTGTAAAAACTAACAGTTCAATTACCATTTTCAAAGTTTAGTAATTCAAATTTATCATGCTTACAACAAATAGTAACACCATGATATCCTTATGTTTCAAAAACTTTCATCAACAAGCAATAACATAACTTACCAGCTAATCTTTAGCTTCCAAGGACACTATGTTTGTGATTGAGGATTTGGAAGAAGATTCTACTGAGGCAAGGATGTAATAGGCTGGCAACCCAAGGGAGAACGATGGCAGCAGTGATACTTGCAGGTTTATGAGAGAGTTATTACCCAAAACATTATAATATTACCCAAAACTACTACATCTTTTATGAACTCAAAGGCATTGTTGATATGACCTTGTTGATTGTCTGCAAATTAGAAAACGCACGCCACTAATCTTGCACTTTTTAATTCACACGTTTACCAGCAAATAACACTTATTAATTCACCCATCTCGCATCACTAAGAGAATACCACTTTAATTTCTATGTGATCACCTTGGTTTTACGTCTCAAACCTTGGTTTTACGTCTCAAACCATGGTATTGTGAATTTTGATTTCCTGAAAACACATTGGAAAGACCCATAAATTTAAATAAGATAATTATGTCAATAATAGGAAAATATGATACAAATGTGAATTTGTATTAGTCCTAAAAATAATAAAATATTTAAATATCAATATTTTATCTATTTGATGTAAATTAAAAATTAAGAACAATTGGTACCCTAGTGGATCTAGATATAACTAAATATCTTTGGGGGTTTTGAGTTTGAATTTTACACTATTAAAATTAATGTGAATTTTACACTAGAAATTCATCAGTTTCAATATACCAAGATCATTAGGTTCAATAGGAAGTTCAAAACAAGTAAGCTAGTGCATATTAATCTAGTTTTTAATTTGATAGCCCCACAACATGGCTTGTCAATCATCATTAGATATCATAGCCAGGTTTATTAGCTTCAAGATCTATCTATCGAAGGTGCTTCCAAGTTTCTTTCAAGATTTCTCAATGTGGTATAAAAAAAATAAATTCACATTACACACTCAAAAAGGGAACTTGGAAGAAATAATGAAATTGGAAATTAGAAAAAGGGAACTAAATTCCTTCAAATACACATGTGTATATATAAATGTAATTGGAAATTAATAACTTGGAAGAAATAATGAAATTTGAAGATTTATGAATGATTAGGACACTAAAAACTCAGATATTTTGGACTTATTAAGAAAATAGAAAACCTAGGGGGCTAAGTGCAAAGTAAGAAATATATAAGAAGAAAAATGGTGGAAAGCTATGTAGAGTGCGCAGACAGAGACATGAGATATTTAACAAGCACAACCAATCTCAATGACATACTAATTAAGCCTAGATTCAGTCACAAACGAAGTGCAAAATGCCAAATTTTTTTCCAGAACAATAGAAATTGACATCCAAATGAACAAATCAACTAGAAACAGAAAAGGGAAACTTACACACACACCAGAATAGACCAAGAATGACCAACGTTGTCTTCTTCACAACAGTATGTAAAGAGCCCAGAATGAACTACAGGAGCGAAAATAGAGGCTAAGAAGGGAAAACCAAAAGTAAATAAACCAGAGGAAGAAAACAGGGCTACCTACTTGCGTTGCTTGCTGCTCGGACTGAGAAGAGGGAAAGCGAAGATCAGACCTGTGACCGAGAGGGAATGGAGGGACTGCGAAGACGGTAAACGTCGGAGAGGGATAGAGGACATAATGCAGGAGAAAGAGTTAGGCCAAGAAATTTGCCCTATAGAGCTCGTGGGAGACACGAAATTCAGGGTTCAATTAGTGCGGGGAAGACAATGATAGAAACACGCGTTGATTTGGGGGAAATATAACCAGTTTCAACTACTGGTTTTTAAAGTTGAAACCATAGGTTTCAACGACTCGTTTAAAAACTAGTCGTTGAAAATATAGGTTTCAACGACTAGTTTTTAAACCAGTCATTGAAAACAAGGTTTCAACGACTATTTTCCTTGAAAATAGTCGTTGAAACTTCAGTTCAGTGCTATCCGTTCACAGCGCTTGCTTTTTTACTACTGGTTTCTAAAAAAGGTCGTTGTTTGGTGTCGTGGAATCATGTTCATGTAGTAGTGCTGTCATATTCATCAAACTCCTCTAGACTCTTTATAATGACTCTATCTTCGATTTTATTCATTGGAACATAGTCACCGTCTTGTATCACATTCCATAGACCATATTCGTTAGCCATCACGAACACTCTGAACTCAGCTTTCCAAAATGAAAAATGTTCTCCAGCAAAACTAGGAGGTCTTGTAATCGAGGCTCCATCTGGAAGGATGGTTTCACCCATTGTTGCCATTTACCAGATCCTTTTCAAGTTGTTACGCTCTTCGAAGAAGACCTTGCTTTGATACTAAATGAAAGAGGCAAGCTTCACCCAAGAGGGGGGTGAATTGGGTGATGTGATAGATTTTTCGGTTGATGCGGTGATATAGCAATAACTATAGATAGAGTAGAGTTGAGAAGATAAGCACACAGAGAGTTATACTGGTTCGACCCAAAACCTAGGCCTATGTCCAGTCCTCAGAAATCAAGACCTACTGAGATTTTCACTATTCTTCCAAGATTCAGTAGGCTCTCAGAACGCCGCAAAACAACAATCATCCTTGAATGGACTACGAGCAGAAATATTCTAATACTAGAAATTTCTCTCCCCCTTACGACACGTCTTAGGTACAGAAAAACAAACCTATGACCTTTCTCTCTCGCTTAGGTATAAAAGTCTTATGAGTAGCAACATTCTCTCCTGCTTACCCCACTATAAGTCTTACGAGCAGCAACGTTCTCTACTGCTTGTACCTTGTAAGTCTTATAATTAGAAAGTTCTACTAGGAATTCTCTCAACTGCTTCTCTTGTAAGGAAATCTACCCTCTCAAGGTCCCAATACCTTGAGATCAAATATAAAATAGAATATGAAGTGTATACAGACTCTCTTACAGAGAAAATATGATAAACATTGAAGAACGATATGAATACAGAGAAAATATCAATAACAGAGACTCATGAATTTGCTTGTGTGAATTTTTGTTTTTGGTTCTATTCGATAGTCTCTAAAGCTCTGCATTTATAGCCAGTTGTTTGTGCCCGTTGAATGATAATCATTGTGGAGTGGAGCATTTTACTGTGGAACTGCATGCGTGCGTTTGAAATCTTTAAACAAAATATCGTGGTAGGTACGTGCTTAGTTGGTTGTAATGATTATGTCCGCTGTTGTTTGACTTCCTTCGCCTTTCTAATTCAAACGATCAAACTCCTGTATCACACTTGTAATATATGTTAAATAATAATAAGTGGAAATAGAATGATTAAATAATATTAAATCATATTCGGATTGAACGCTGTGAGTCAGTGACATTTTGGCTTCTGACAAAGGATCACTCAAGTTCAAGGAGGCTCACTCGAGTGTAATACCATATTTTCTCTTTTTTCTTCAGCTTTATACTTGCACTTCCATGTGATTTTGAGAGAGTGCATTTTCACACTTGCAAGAACTCAGGTGCACTTGAGACTATATCACTCGAGTGGAGGTTCTGTGCTTGAGTGAGATGATGATATCCTGTCTCTGTGATTGCTATCTATCAAACACTTGCACGAGTGACCCTTCATGCTCGAGTACAAATCTCATCATCACTCGAGTGTTGTTTACTTCACTCAAGTTGTCCTGGTATTTTCAACTAGAGTTTGCTTCTGTGAAACACTTTCTGCTCATCACTCTCATATGCTCGAGTGCAAAGTTGCTTCATGCTCGAGTGCTGGCTCCATCACTCGAGTGTATCAATTAAAACATCAGCAATGACCTCTGAACTTTATGATATGCATTTAGTGAGTTTGTAACCATTGTCTAAACATAATTTTGACGTAATAACCTTTTGTTATCATCAAAACTTGGAATCTAACAATATATAGGTATTACCACACATATTTGTGTCTCCCCCTGGATTTGGCACATTATCAGAAGTATCAAGGTTATCAAGATTATCAGGGATATCAATGTTGATATCAGGAGTATCAGAGGTATCAAGAGTAGTTTCTGTGTGGGTAGGTATATAAATTGTGGTTGTGCGGTCATCTTTTAGTGTTTCTTTTATCTGAAATTCACCATCTCTCCTCCCTGAATTGCAGACAAGCCATAATAGGGTGTATTTTCAAGAAAGGTGACATCACAGGTGCCAAATAAACATTTAGAGACCAAATCATAACACTTATATCTTTTTTGGTAATAAGGTAACCAAGGAAGATACACCTATGGGTGTTAGGGTCAAGTTTGTTAGTGTGATGGAGGTGAACGCATGATGTACAACCAAATACCTGGAGTGGTAGGGTGTTTTTTAGGTATGGGAGGGTATAGTATTTGTGGAGGTGGTGAAGTGGTGTTTTGTAAGATTGTGGTCGGCTTAACATTCGGTTAATTAGAAATATGGCAGCAAGGATATCATCATCCCAATGATATTTAGGAACATTACTGCTAAACATAATAGCTTTAGCAGTCTCAAGAATATGACGATTCTTTCGTTCAGCAATACCATTCTGTTGAGGTGTATTGGGACAAGTACTTTTGTGAAAGATGCCATTTTTGGTCAGGAAGGTAGAAAGGACTTGATTGAAGTATTCAATCTCATTATTGGTGTGCAGGATCTAGATTTGGGTTTGGAATTGGGTTTGGATCATATTATGGAAGTTAAGGAATGTTTGATATACCTCTGTTTTATCCTTAAACAAGAACACCTAATTGACATGTGTATGGTCATCAATGAATGTGATGAACCATTTAGTTTTTGATCGGTTTGGTGTACAGGATGGTCCCTATAAGTCACTATGAATTATGGAAAAAGGTTTTGAAGCTTGGTATGGGATTTTTGGAAATGAAGTACAATGATGCTTAGCCTTTTCACATGAATCACAATGAAAATCAGAGGTGATTTTATGAGGAATTAGGGATGGAAACATTTGAGACATGTAATTTAAGTTTGGATGACCTAAACATTTGTGCCATAACTCTAAGTCACCAGTGCTAGGGAGAGACATTTTATTGCAAGATTTAATCTGACAACTATCACTTTCATCAAGGTAATAGAGACCATCAAGCTCTTTTGCACTCCCAATCTTCGTCCCTATCAGCAGATCCTAAAAATTACAGTGAGTAGCAAAGAAGTTAACTTGACAATGTTTATCATTAGCTAATTTACTCACAGATAGTAAATTACACTTCAACTTTGGAACATGTAATACAGGGTAAAGAGTTAGTATAGCTGAGATTTTTATGGAACCTATTTTAGTAACAACAGACTCAGAATCATCAGTAATTCGTACAGTCACTCCTTTGGTGATAGGAGTATAGGATAAGAAGAGAGCCTTATTGTCAGTTATATAATCCGAGGCACCTGAGTCAACAATCTAACAATTTCCTATACATATTTCTTTTATCACAGCCAATGCTTGAAAAGAATTACCTTTATTGACTACTGTGGTAGGAAGCTTTGTCGTAGTCTATAGTGTGGCTACCATTTCCATGATTTTGTGCAGTTGATCACTTTGGGATGATTTCGTGGATCGAATAGTAGAGATATCATTGGAACCAGATCGAGACACAAAGGAAGAGGCATATGAAATTGTAGACCTAATGACTGGAAAAAAATGATGGAATGCTTTTTCAAATTTCGGAAATATCGTTTGGTCCTTCAAATTTTCCAAATGACAGTTTGATCTTTAGCTCAATTAAATAATTAGACAGTGGTCTTTAAATGTGAATCTGAGATAGCAATCCAAATCAAGTTCCAAGGTTGCTATATAATCACTACTACAGAATATATATTTTACGTCTCTAAAGGACGTCCCTTTTTAAAAAAGGGAGGTAAAAAATAAAGGTGATGGCATTTTTGTAATTATGGATAAGAACTGAATAGTTTTAGACGTCCCCAATTTAAATAGGGACGACTAAAATGTGACTTTACAAATTTTAGACGTCCCTATTTGAATTAGGGACGCCTAAAGTAAAAAAAAAAAAATTTCTTTTACTTTAGACGTCCCCAATTCAGATTAGAGACGTCTTAAGTGTGACTTTAGACGTCCCCATATATATTGGGGACGTCTAAAGTTTTTTAATTTTTTTTTGAATGAGGGACGCCCTTTGGCGTCCCTCATATATATAGGGACGCCAAAGGGCGTCCCTGATGTATCATCAGGGACGCCATTTTGGCGTCCCTGATAATAGTATCAGGGACGCCAAAATGGCGTCCCTATATATATGAGGGATGCCCTTCATTCAAAAAAAAAATTTTAAAAACTTTAGACGTCCCCAATGTATATGGGGACGTCTAAAGTATGACTTTAGACGTCCCTAATCTGAATTGGGATCGTCTAAAGTAAAAAAAAATTTTAAAAAAACACTGAATAACTTTAGGCGTCCCTAAATTAAATTGGGGACGTAAAAAGCAATTCAAATTTTTACTGACAGTCTTTATTTGTCAGTCTTATACTACTTTTATATTCATTTTTCTTTTCCCATCGCCGCAAACATAAGAAAAGCCATTACCACCACGCGTTTTAACTCTTGTTTCTTCTTCTTTATATGCTCATTTTACTCTTGCTTCTTCCTTTCTCTCTTTTTTTTTCACCTCCAGATCTGTTATGCTTTCTTACTATTGTTTATTATTTTATCCTCTTTCTCTTTTTTCTTTGGGTTTTCCTTCTATTTTATTTTCTAACTCATGTTGTCATGGTTTGTAGATCAGGACTTTGAAACATGCTTCATGGCTACGTCCCTGTCACTCTTCTCTATTCATTATTATGAGAAAATGAATTTCAATAATAGAAGGAGATAAGTTTTTTTCAACTGATTCCTCTTATTGTTTTCATTTTCTCCCTATGAGATTTCAGCTTTGGAGTTATTATTGTGTAGATTTGGATTTCAGACACTAGATCTGTAATTTTATTGACGATGATCTGTAATTTCTGGTTTTAAATACTGTTTAGTTCAGATATGTAATATAAACGATTTTTTTAAAAAAAAAAACACTTTAGATGTCCCCATTTTAAATTGGGGACTTCTAAAGTCCCGTTTTAGAAGTCCCCAATTTAAATTGGGGACATCTAAAGTCACACTTTAGACGTCTAAAGTGTCACTGTAGACATGCCCATTTTAAAATAGGGACGTCTAAAGTGTCACTGTAGCACTTTAGACGTCCCTTCTTAAAATGGGGACGTCTAAAGTCCAGACTTTAGACGTCCTTTTATCTACGGATGTTATTGCCATTTTTTACTACGTCGCTTACATAGACGTCCCCTTATTTTCAGACGTTAAAAGGCCTAAAAAGGGACATTAAAAATGTTTTTTGTAGTAGTGTATGACTCTCAGACTATAATGTTCTGAAGGCGAAGTTGATATGAAGGCAGCGGAGTGTTTACTAGTCTCCGGTAATGACTTAGAGTGGCGAGATCTGTGGGAGACCGTCGGGGGAACGATCAGACCCTGACCGGTGGTGAGTTCAAACTGAAGAAGAGGACGGACAAGATCAAGCGAGTGATACACAAGATAACGGGCAGAGCGAGAGATCGAGTGAGCAACGGAGATATCGATGATGGACAATCAGAAGAGGCTTTTGTTTGGCTTTCTCGCGTCTAAAAAAAACTGACAGGCTTGCTTTTGGAATGAAGAAGGTAACCAAAAAAATTTCAGAAGACGACTATCGATCACCGGAAAAGTCACAGTTGGATGTTGATGATGCAATTTCTCTAATCTCTTTGCTTCTCCGATTATTTCAAACGTGAGAGACAAGGCTGTGGATTAGAGCGACAATCCTAAGGATGGGCTCTTCTTGTTGGCTAGAGACAAACACATGGATTCTGGTTTTTTTACGGATTGGGACACTGAGACAAGCATAGACAACTCATAACACAATGGTGAGTGTATTTGATTCAATCTTGATTATTCTCTTCGCTAAAGCTCTGATACCATGAAGAGAAATTGAAGACTGAATTCATACTAATATTCATGTCAATTACATTTTTATACAAAATCGGGTATGAATTAGGTTCCGACAAGTTACTGTATAATTAAAGAAAAAATTAAGCCTAATTGTTCTAATCACCGCCTGTAATATTGGATCTGAAAATTGCTCCCTCTTTCTTTGACTTTTCTCCTTAAGCTTATGGATTATACACTACATAAATACTTCTCACCCAAATTTTATTGGTGGAAGTAAGGCATTAGAGATTGCAATGCGACAGATGCAGTCTTCTAGGATTCCTCCCTCAATTTTAAGGCAAAGGGTATCCATGATTATATATATCATCAAGTTTCATCCATATATGTCTATGTAGAGGATTATAATTTACTCTGACACCTTAACTTGTCTCTCCACCCTTGCTGATAGGATGGCATGGAAACTGATAGGGGATCAGCCTCTGATAGGTCTCCAGGTATTTTTTGAAGGCAAGCTAATGAATTTATGGCCAATCAAGTATGCAATTGTTTGATTATTTGTGTGTTATCAATTAGAGTAGATAATTTCCATCCATAAACAGTTTAGTTCTTTAATCTGTAGTCTGAAGGGTTCAAGATATTTAGCAGAGCATAAACTATATTTTACACTCTTGTGAATTGCCTAAAAATAAATGGATGAATATGGAAGCTTTGAAAATTCATTCCTGAAATGCGTGAACTCACACAATTAAGATGAAAGTGTCCACCTTTTTCTTGAGCCTGCTTTTTCTATCTGATTCTATTCTGAGCAAGTTTCCAGAGAGTCTGTGCGTACGTACGCATGGCATTTTATTTTAAAATCAAATAAAGAAAAGAAATAAAGAAGATGGGAGTTGAAAAAGAAGCAAAGTGGGGGAAGAGAGTCAATATGGAAGGTGAGAAGAAAAGCCAAGAGTGAAAGTGACCTTAGGATCTGGGGTTATGGGGGCTTCTTGTTCAGAACTTTACGTTGGACCCTTGCGATTGCTCTCTCATTGCTATACATGTAGTGTGCACACATTCACAAATTAGTAGTTGGTTTTCATTAAAGAACATGTTAAATATTTATAGCTTAATTAATTGACTTCAGCTCAGAAACTCAGGTTTGAAGTGAGCATATTAAAAAACTTGGACTGTTAATACAAGTCCAATATATACATACCTTGACCATTTTGGAATTGGGTGGTTTAGGGGCTAAGACGGCTTCATTTCATGGGTTGGCCAAATCCATTGAGGGCCCTGACGGACCTTTAGGACCACTGGCTTGAGGAGGAACTACTTCCATGCTAGCCTAAATAAACCCATCAAGTAATCACATAATCAAACTAATAGATGAAGGATATAAAGTAAAACGAGACTGATGTGATTATTATTGTACCTTGGTTGAGGGCGCGTGTGTATGAATGGGTTGGGAAGGGAATATGTTGAGAGTGGGAGGCTTCATTTTCTACGATGATGAGTTCTCTGCTGTGAGAAGCATGCACAAAATTCTGCGTCAATTATGTTTTTAAACCCACTACCTCCAATCAGAGAGGGAGTAAGAATATATGGAAAGAAAGCGTCTATTTTTCAAGGGATACAAATAATTGATTATATATTATGGTCTGTAGCTCTGTGTGTAGCCATCCAAAGGGAAAGTAAAAGTACAGAGAGGTACACCCATACTCTTTGTGGTCTCATTGCCTCTAAGCAACAAAATACAATAAAATAACAAATACACATAGGCAGAGATGGTTTTACCCTAACCCCTAATATTCTAGCTTAAGTAGACCTAATTCGCTAATATTCGACTCAAGTTATATCAGAGCTACTGAGGCAACTTAGTGATAACACATTGAATGGTACATTATAAACCATAGGTGTTCAGTTTGTTTTGTATCAAATCATGGATTAAATTGTAATTTTCCCTTTCACTTAATTAGCATCTAGTAGTTATTAATTAAATTCTTACGAAACTAATTCTTGATAGGGGGTTTATCCTGTGGTCATCCTATATTGGACATTGGAAGGTTTGCATCCTCTGGTAATCCTTTTTTACCATTTAAAGTTTAAATATTATGTGGACTGGTGCTATGTGTTCATTCATGCCTGTTATTTTTTGGGTATTCAAAAAATAAACTAATAATTTTTACCATTTAAACTAATTCTGTTGATGCTCTTTTTCTTTATCAGGAACCTCTGGTAAATCAAGTTGGCTTATTTCATCCATTTTGGTGGTGATAGCCGTCTATCTCTAAGAGAGAGTACATCAAGTAGAAGACATAGTGAAACAGTTCACAATATGGAACAATCCTCTACAATCCATTTAAGAGAGGTATATATATTAATTTGTTAATTGAATTAAATGTTTCTTGCATGTAACTTTGCCTGATGTGCTTGGGTCCATGTAGCCCCCTCCTATCATAAGGTCATTTAAGAGCAATTCAAAGACAAAAGTTATTGAGATTATATTGTAGTCATGAAGTTGCTTTTGAGATCATATTATGACGTCATTAGAAGGAATGTTGAGGACTTCATACCAAAAACATTTAAGCACTTCTTGGTATTTCGTATCCTTCTGCTAAGCTTTGCAAATTACGTGTTTATAAACTTAGATACTGTTATGATAATGTAGATTGGTTGGTTGGTTGGATTCATATGATAGGGTGGTAAGGATCAAAGTAAGTAGCTAGTAATAACATGTAATAAATCTGATCGATATCATCTTATAAATGTAGTGTGAAAAATGGTAGCTATATGGTAAACAACATTCGAAAACTATTTGGTGCTTCTTTTGTCTTATTATCATAGCTGCTAGGTGGCATTCTTTCTGTGTGCTTAAAAATAAATGACTCCAAGCAATATTTTAGGCCATAACAGATTTAGTTTGGATATGTTGTTTTTTTAAACCTTTTAAATATTGACTATATTCTCTATGTTCATTCTGTTGAAACTATTAAGCACTTGTGTTCCTGAATTTTCAAAGCTATTCAAATCTGACAACATTGAGCCTTATGTAGGTAAACAATACCAAATGAAACATGCACAAATTTTTTATTTAAAAGCTTTACAGGTGATCTCATGAGGTCTTGCATGTTTTTTTCAATGATTATCTGAAGCTGGGTCTTGCTGACTGTGTTCTATATGTTTCCATTAAGAGAGAGACTATTTGAAGAGATGCTGCAAGAACCTCATGTGGTAGCTGGGAAATTAGTCACTGTCGAGAAATGGTCCAAATTCATCAATAGGGCTTTAATGTGGGTAATAAATAGTCTTATTATTTTTAACCAAAAACAAAATCTAATTGTATTTCAATTCTATTATATGCCAAGCCAGGTTCTCCTCTAATTGAGATTGTTTTTTGATGTTCTTTTGATAATCATGATACATGGTGCCTCTTGTTTTCTTGATTGAGTAGTCTTAATCGTATTTCCATTATGTCTTTGTTATTTGTGTAAGAATTTTTGGCATACCTGGAATCTGATTGACTTGTTGAAGTACCTATACAAAACCGGAGCACCAATGCGGACCCCAATCACGTTACATAGCAAATACACTAAAGCGAGGAAGAGAAGAGAACATTCTTATGAAAGAATCTTTTAGAGGGAGAATATTAATATTCGGTGTGTTATATCTTCATCAACCTTCTCCCTTAATCCCATACCCTATATATAGTGTACATACAGTCACATAGGAATAGATGCAACCTTTAAACGTACGATTATATGGCAATAGATATAACCTTTAAAACCATAAAGGATATCTATTTTTATAAGCCGTGTCTCTTCATGATAGCCCATCTTGAATCGGGCTTAGACCCTAATCCACCAAGGGTGGACTAATTAAATTCCAACATCTCCCACTCACACTTGGTGGATTAGATGTTATGGGTTAAGTTTCTTTCTCTTACTTCTTTCATACTAGGTGTTTTGCCGTGATCGCGTAGGCATGACGTCTTCATTTGGGTGCTTTGTACTAGAAATCCTTTTTTTATAGAGACCAGCACAAGACAACCCTGTAGTACAGCTCGATATTGATATAATGCCCGAATGTCCTAGATTTACCAATATATACTTTACTCATGCCCAATCTAATTCATCTTGAGTTAGTATAAAACTCAGATTGCCTTTCTCATATATATAGTGTCTATACTTATGAAATCAGAAAATAATATCATAAGGGACCGGTCTCAGACACCAGCATAAGTGTGTATATTTCAGGTAATAATCTTTCTTTCGCCCATATATCACTTTGATATGTATCAACCACTTTCCTAACATAATGCTTTTAGATCGTATCAATCATGATCATAGGACAAAATGCTAAAGTAGCAGACATTAAAACATATTTCTATGATAATGTCAAAGTCAAAGGACATCAATGAAGGGTTAACCTTTCTGGGACTTACACAGCAATGAAGCAGGGATCTATTCACTTGCTTCCTATTTGCAATTCTTTAGCACATGTGGTATGAATCATATGCTATGGTGTTAC
Source organism: Inga oerstediana (assembly GCA_963210345.1). Classification (NCBI taxonomy): domain Eukaryota; kingdom Viridiplantae; phylum Streptophyta; class Magnoliopsida; order Fabales; family Fabaceae; genus Inga; species Inga oerstediana. Next base: position 77,778,850 of record OY723400.1, read on the forward strand.
TCTTATACTTTAAGAGTGTATGTCGTTTGATTTTATCTTTAACATCGTACAGACTTAAGTCTGGACACTCCCAGTATCTAAACCTAAATTCCTCAACTCCACTCATATTACATGACGTCAAGTATGAAGAATTTGTTGTCTGGCAATAGGTATCATGGACGTGGGTTTCCATGATTTGATCCATATTTTTACAATCAAGGATCTCATCTTGACTTACTGCACTTTAAGTAAAGGCGACATAGTTTGTGTTTCTTCTCTACCATATTAGGCTATTAGCACTCTTGCTACTTTACTGGTGAACACAATTATCTCATCTTTGCACACTCCTCCTAAATGTCAAAGGCGGTCGCTTGTGTGAGAAAGGCAACCTCACCAACTTGTACAACATTCTAGACATTGTATACTTACACGCACATTAAAAGACAAAATGAAGTATCATTACTCCATATTATATGTATGCCAAAGAACTTAACATGTTTCTCATACATGTCCTTGGTCATTAGGTTTAATTAGGGGACTTTGCATATGAATACATTGCTCAACAACAACTTTATGTGCTATAGCATTTCTAATGTACCTATATATTTGCATTTAGTCTATCTATTATGCTTAGGGTCTTTTGTTTAGGCAATGGCTATGTGCATTCACAATACTTTGACACTAGATTTGAATTCTCTTTTTCAAAATCTCTCATGTTCTATAAACATCACCAGCCATATAGCCTCTTGTACTACCACAACACATACTTTGAACATGCATAATCAAGATACTCTACAAGTATCTTAGGACCCTTCTGTAAAACCATCTAATGTCTCTCACAATGGTTAGACTAGTACCGAATTACAAGTCTTACCATGAGTATATATCTGATCTTATATATCATTGCATACATTACACTGCTAAAAGTATCTATATAGACATTCTTTTCCATTATCTTCTTGGTTGGTTCAGTCAAGGAAATTTATCAAGACTCAAGCTCACTTCTATAGTCACTGGGGTATCCATGGGATTGCATTTACTTATTTTGAACCAATTAAGAATCTTCTTAATGTAATTCTCTTGTAAAAGAGAGAAGTCTTCTTAAGCTATTTCTTTGGACCTCAAATCCAACAGCTTTACCCATGAACTTCTTTTTCAAAATTTACTAGCACTATTCTTTAATAGGTAATACCAAATTCAAACTATATATGGCCAATAAGATATCATCACAAAGCATTTACCAATGGTTCTCTTTAACCATTTGAAAAATACATTGGGTTACCTCTCTTTCAAAGCACTAAACATCACTATCTGGACGATTGTATCAATCCATAAAAGGACTTCTGCAAAAACACATGAATCACCGCTTTGTGAAACTTCAAATACTACTTTTAGTGAAATTTAATAGTCACTGCATATAGATTTCTTCATCTAGATCATCACTCAAAGTGTATGTTTTACATCCACATGATGTAAATTTAAATTCAAATAGTTAACTATTGCCATATTAAAACTAATTTAAATGCATAACAACTGAGAAAAATGCCTTCCTGTTATGCATACCCCTCTGTAACAAGTATTGTGCGTGTCAATTGATTTACCCACTTTTCTCCTAAACCTATAGAACTCACTAGTTCTCAATAGTCCTTTTGACTTGGCAGTAGATCAACTGATTCTCATTTTGAGTCTTTCTCAAAGAATTCACTTCCCTTTCCATTGCTTTCTTTCATTCTCCCTTAATATAGCCTCTTGTACAGAATGTGACTCATCCTCCTCCTTTAGAATAACCATGAACATTTTTCTTAGTTATCCCTTTTCTCATGAATTTTTTACATTTCATATTTATTTTGTTTGGTTTCTTTATTGACCATTCTAAGCTCCCACTCTTAAAAACAATTAAGGATTATTGGCATGTTTTGTATTGCCTTGTCCTTGCGTCTTGCAAAAAGATGTAATGTGATTAGTTTCACCCTTAATTGAAAACTAATTCACAACAAATGTGGTACCTTTCAATTCTTTTTGGTCATAATTCTATCATCATTTCACTCTTAAAAATGTAACACTTATGAGGGTACAACATTTATTTAGTCTAACATTTAACTTTTATTTAGTCCAACATTTATAGGGTATGGTAGTGACTACTTTAGAGGGTACATGGTTAAACCCAAGTCCACATAACTTGATGAAACCAAGGATGTGTGCATGTGTACAAATCCACCAAAAGTGGACTAAATAATTCTCCCCCACTCATATTTTGATGGGTTAGCATGAGCCATAATATGCTTAATCATGTCTAATAGCATTCCATTATGCCTTTATAAATTCCTTCTTGGTGATGCAATTACTCAGATAGTTATCTATTTATTTATCCCTTTATTTCCACAGAGCTAACTAAAACTTGTCAAATAGATGTTCACTCCTTTGATCAGTTCGTGGGACCTTTAAAATTCCTATCCAATTAATTCTCGAACTTCATTCACATATTATCTAAAGTAACAATCTTCAGACTTGTGTGAAATTAAGTAATAACCTAATAATTCATCAACAAAGGTAATAATTTACCCAGCTCTGTGTCTTACCCTCAAACTTATAGAACCACATGCAACGAGATAGAATAATTGCAATGTAAACTCAGTTCTAGTATCTTACTGAAAACTTTTCATTATGCTATTTCTAAAACCAAATTCTATGTCATTGACTAGTTAGACACGTATTTAAGTCAATACTTAAATTAGAAGAAATGGCAATGCAATTATACACAAAGAATTTACCAACCAAAAATATTTATTGAAAGAAAGATTGAATCACAACTATACAATTTTATAGGGCAATTCATACTATTTTGTTTCCCTTGTCAAGCCATATAGGTCTCCTAACCTTTTCTTTACTAAGCTGACATCTCAACTTCAGTATTACCATGACTATTTGTCAATGGCTTGACAAGGAATTATTTTTATAAATACTAGATATTTTGATTGTCCCTATTAAGTTTATAAATTGTGTTCTTGGTAGCCTCTCTTGGCTTAACCACTCAAAGTATCCTACATACAGGATTATTCATAATTTATTTAATCCAAGAATTTATCAATAATATAACACATTGAAGTATACAACATCATGTACTTGTATTATTCTTGACTAGAAAAATAACAATGTCATTGGGTCTATGATCAGGAGAATACGTTTGTACCTCCCATCACACAGACTCCAATTATGTCAGTATCATCTATCAAGAAATTCATACAAGTACCTTAAATAAGATGCTCAATTATTACTCTTAAAAGACTCATTTTCTAAGAGCTCCCACTTAGATAGAGTGAATGACACTCTTGAAAGACTTATTTTCCAAGAGCTCCCACTCATAAAGAGTATTTTAACTTTTACTTCTTCATGCTTTCATCACATTATATTCATAATGTCTTATTAACCTCTTGTCTGGGAGTTGGGAAAACTTAATAGTTTTTCTAAGTTCTATATGCATTTCATTTATGCACATTTTAATTTCCAACCAAAAATACTTCTTCTAAAGGGTTAAGTCTCCATGCTTCTCAAACCTAGTTTGACAGGTGCTCAACAACTATTATTTTTCTAAAGTTGCAAGAATTTTGTGTCCCTTATCTTATTATTTACCCTCGACCATTTTATAATTTCAAGTATTAGGGTTTGAATTGGCTTTAAGATTTTGTTCTTCTCTGACATGGGCTTTCACTCTACTTGAGGAGCAATATTTCCTTGAATTCCACAATGATCTAGAGTTTGGATATTAAAAAATCTCTCCATTTGATATTTTCTTTCACTTTCGATTACACAGTGCTTCCTCAGTACTTGATCTTTCACTTTTACCTCCTTGAGGTTTCTCTAGATTTGAATCTTAAATTAAATTTCTTAAGATTATGGAGATTCAAGTTCCTCTTAGGAATTATCTTCTCATTTCTCTTCCAAATGCTCCTCTTATTCCATTTTACGATCAATTTACTTTAGATTATTTTCCTCTTGATCCTTCTCAGGATTTTTTTTTTTCTTCTAGATTGTCGATCAAGGGCTCATACTCAAAATAGAAAGATTGAATAACACATAGAATATTACTCTTCTCCTTGTAAATTATTTATATTTGGATCATTGCTTAGAGGCTTTAACCAAAAAACTTTTCTAAAGCCATCAAGGTCATGTTTAGGAACAAGTTTTTCAACAAAAAAAACATTGTTCAAAAGACAAAAAATATTTTGATTCAGTGCTTCTAAAACTGTTTTAAATCATATCTATCTAAAATAAAAATAAGATAAACCTTTGAAAATATTTTAAAGATAAAAAATTAATATAAAAGCACAAAAAATGTCCAAACAATATTTTAGAAACAAATCGTGTATCAATCGAAGCTGAATTGAGCCCTCATGCATCCCAAACAAAAGAAGAAGAATCAGAAACAGCGTGACGTTTTAAAAACAAACAGCGTGCCATCACTGGAGGAATGAAATCGACATGTCATTCGTGTCTCCTTCAACCTACAGACAGGTCACCACTGACCCGACTGGAGTATGGGTCAGGTCCTTCGGGTCCGACTCTTCTCTCCTCCCTAACCAGTGTTTTCGACGTCGGTTTTTCATGTTCTTGGTGCCTATCTTTTCATTTTTCTGAGATCTTCTCAATGAAACTCATTTCATGGCCTAAAAACACTTTTTACATGTGACCCAATCAAAAACTTATATTCTCAATTTCGGTTTCACCTATGGTTGTTCTTATGTCACTGTTCTTTCATCCTAAAGTCCTATGATCCTCATTTCTTGTCTTTAAAACATATATAAAAAATTTAAAACATAGATTATGGTAGATCGTAGAATACACCATAAACCAGAAAAAAAAATAACAGAGAAGCATCTATCACGTTGTCTTAACAGGTCACAAATAATAGATAAATCATCTATGGAATATGCATATGAAATATCATGGTGATAACTTCATATGTTATATCTTTATTCTCAATAGATAAAATAAGAAGATAATAATAATAATAATAGTAATAATAAAGACAACAAAAACTAGAACAGAGACATCGACATATCTTCAATCAAATGCATAAAAGGAAACATATATATATACACATACACTGATACACATAGTATCAAAGTTTCAGAAACGTGCAGCGGAAGAGATATATTGGACTTGCACTTCAAAATTCCACAGATTTGTGCATTTAAGCATGATAGTAGAGATATATTATGTCATATTTCATAATGAAAGAACTTCAGGACCATATTCCATGTACTAAACCATAGAAATTTATATGTTACTCAGCGGAAGAAAGAATAAAGAAATATTAATCTCATAACATTCCTGAAGTGATTACATATAAGAATTTGTAGATATCTTGAAAATAAATAATATCTTGACAAAAACACAAGTGTAAGTACGGTGTAGAGAGGCAAGAAAGACGCCATAAACATGTTCAAATAATAAAGGCCTCAAGAAAAACATTTTCTCTAAGAAAAATAATATCATAAGGCCTAAAAAAATATCTTCAGAGAACAAGAATATGGAGAAATTATACAGGTTATAGAATAACCTAGCTCTGATATCATGTAAGAATTTTGGGTGCACCTGGAATCCGATTGACTCATTGAAGTACCCATATGAAACCGGAGCACCGATGCGGACCCCGATCACGTTACACAACAAATACACCAAAGAGAGGAAGAGAAGAGAACATTCTTATGAGAGAATCTTTTAGAGGGAGAATAGTAATATTCAGTGTGCATCAACCTTCTCCCTTAATCCCACACTCTATATATAGTGTACATACAGTCACATAGGAATAGATGCAACCCTAAACATACGGTTATATAGCAACAGATATAACCTTTAAAACCACAAAGCATATCTCATTTTATAAGCTGTGTCTCTCCATGATAGCCCATCTTGAATCAGACTTAGGCCCTAATCCACTAAGGGTGGACTAATTAAATTCCAACAATTTGCATATTTTTAAGTCCACTAGCTTTCAACACAACAAAATTTGGAGTAATGAAATATGGCTGGTGCCTGATGTCTATATTTTCTCTTGGTAGGAGTTGAATGAACTGCCTCTTGAAGCTGAAATAGTTGAAAGGGGTTACGGTCTCTGTGAACCAAATTGTCGGCCTAATACTTGTCAAATGCCAACATCATCAGCGGATTCTGCTAGCAGTCCTAGAAGGTCTTCTCACTCTGGGAAGCTTCAACCGCCACTCCATGTTAATTCAGATTCTAATGGAAGTGTGATGCCGTCTAGTTACTAATCCATGGTTGATTTATGAGCTAGTTGAGCATGGTTGTTGAACCAAGTATTCTACTGAAGGAATTCTTTCTTGAGCTGGCCAATAGGAAGAAGTTGTTATTCTTTTTTCTACTTTAGTGTTAGAAGTTGCTTGCTACTTTTTCTTACGAAGGGTTCTCTCTTGTCCCACTCATATAGCATTGATATTAATTTGCAAGGCTTGAAAAAGAATAAGGGGACCATATTTTATCCCATTGATAGGAAACTAGTTTTCAATAAATAATATGGCATATATATTTCCGAACATTCTTCTGATGTGCTCTGATATTATTCATAGCATTTTTCCGAGGTTGAGTTCAGTGTTTAGCTGCTGTGATTACCTTAAGGAGACGACAGCAAACAACATTGTCATTATTATAGCAGTAGTAATTTTTTGGTGGGGTTTTATCCTCAAAATCTTGGTAATTTACTTGTAGTGTTTTAATTGTTCAGGGGTGAATGAGACAATTCAATATCCTTGATTTGTTAAAGGACCAAGAGTTCAGGAACTAAATCTTTTCGTGGCATCATATCTTTTAATTGACCTCCCTTGACAGAGGAAACATTTTGTTGGCGCCCTCAATTCATCTTTTAGGCCAACATTGACAATCACTTGCACTTAGAAGCAGTTTATCAAACTTTTACCAACCACATGCTTGTACTGCTCTGATTTGGTGGGATATTTTCTCATTATTATGTGTTCTCAAAGACCTATGTTACTGTTGTTCCTTCCTCATAGTTTTGTAGTTTTTTACTTAATGTTTTTATCAGATAAAAGGTTAGTAGATTTTTCAAGGAATGTACACAGAAATCAATATTTATTAGCTTAAACATACAAAACCATTATGAACTTTAGGTCAGTTTTGAAGTTTTTTTAGGTAATACAACGGGGACCTTTGACGTTTTAATTTTAACCTTTTTAATATTTTAATCTTTAACATTAAACACATAAAGTTAACCTTTTTAATGTTTTAATCTTTAACATTAAACACACAAAGTTAATGTTAGAATTAAAATGTTAAAAATGTTAGATTTAAACTTTAAAACACTACGTTAGGCAAAGAAAACTTAAAAATTTAACACCATCGAGTTATATGCATATGATCCAAAATTATGAGATTTCTCAGCATTTCAGCATTTTTTTATATGTTTTTCCATATCTATTTTATACCAATGTTTTAAAAGCCGAATCAGAGCGGGTCATGATTCAAATGGTTGGAACGGTCCAACTGTTTGGTCGAACTAGTGATACAATAATTAAATGAAAATAATATTATATACATGTAATGATAATATAAATATAAAAAATAAATACCTAAATATAATACATACAGATATGCTAGGTATACAATATTAATTAATAAAGACAAGATTAAAAAATGCAAATCAATGAGATGAAATACTAATTTTTTAAATAAAAATTATGATCTTGGACAAATATTTTATAAATTAAAAATTCAAAATAAAAAACAATAATCAAACATGCATTTATAATTTATTATTATATAAAAATACGTATCCACCCTCAGTTTAAAATCTCTTTATTGCTTAAGCATAATTTCCCCGTATCATGCAATCCAAAGCAAATTTTTCAAATTTGTATCGCTATCCAAAGCAAAATTTTCAAATGTATCTCTGGTGGTGTAAGTCTTTTTGGTGCTTAGCCTTAATGATATACATTCTCCGAAGCACTTGTTTCTCCCATTTCCCCTACTTTTCATCTATGGGTCTGGACTTGTCACCGTCAGTTTCAAAACTCAAATAAAAGTACTTATTTTCTTCTCTTCAAACTTCATCATTCATCTCCTTGTCTTTCACTCCATCTACCAATCTGTGACTGCCCTGTAGAAAACTTAGAGTTCATCATCTCTGTCATCTAAGCCTTCCCTTTCCCTCACTCCAGAGAAAAGAAGTTTTCGGCCAATAAAAATCTAGTTCTAAAGATGAAGTTTTCGACAAATAAAAATCTAGATTTGAAGTTGATGAGTTGATCTTTGTAGGTTCTCCTCTTTCTATTTTTTTTTCCTTTCATCTTCGGTCGTCTATGCTCTTTTACATGTAGTTGTCTCTGATTTTTTCCTTCAACTCAAGAGCCAGCTAGTTTTCCCGGCTTCCGGCTTTCAAATGATTTTCGGCTTAAAAACCAGCTTGTGGTGGTTGAGCCTGGCTCAACTGCTAAGGCTATGCAAAGTAAAAAAAACACGCTGCTCGTACCTTTGGTTGATGATTGGATCGACTTGACCATCCAGTCCAGATCAAAAAACATTGTTTTATGCACTTACCTACTTGAGACCTTTACTTAAGCACATTATAAGGGGTATTAGGACTTTAAAAAAGAAGCATATAGGCCTAATCCATATACACCAGTAATATCTATACAAGTTGCAATTCTCTATTTTGCTGCCCAATCTAAAAGTACTCCTCTAGTTCAAAATGTAAGACAAAGTTTGAGGGTGGATTTTGTTCTTAAATGTAAAACTTTTATTCATTTTATCTCTTGTATTTATTATTTCTTTCTCAAGGATTTGCCTAACTTATAATCTCATATTTATAATATAGTATTATACAAAAATATTTTATAAAGATCATGTTATATATGTTATAATTAAATATTTTATTTAGTTTCCTTAATTTGCTTAAATTAGATAAATAAGTTTTACATCAATGATCTGGGTAGTATTTTTTTTTAAAAAATATAGCTGTCAGTTTGTATAACATAAAGCCAAAGACACTAAATAAATAAAAAGTAAATAACAAAATATTTAGCATATTTTGGTCCTCCAGATCATAGACCTACATCTACTATGGCCTCAAACAATTTATTATTGTTATTTTTTAATGACTTTAAAAAAAAATGGAAACCAATCCTCATTTCACATAATAACTTTTTTCCCCCAACAAATAACTATGTAAGAGCTTAACATGACTCAAATTATAGCTATATTAATAATTAATGGGGGCATAGATGCTGAAAAAGAAGCAGATGATGACGATGAAGCGTCGTTTTTCTGACTTGAAAGGCTTCATCATAATGTTGAGAAGAAGTGAGAAAGATTACGATTCCTTTGATTTAATTTGATGAAAGCAACCGAAGTTTTGTGCTGATGATATGAGAGATGCTTCGACATTTGGTGAATAATGGAAGACGGCTTTACCGGCATTCTCTCTCCCTCATTTTGCTTTTTTTCTTTTTAATTTTTTCACTTAGACACATAAGGTAGAAAAATCACAGTCACCTTGCCCAGTCATGAAGCCCCATCAGCATAATGGATGGTGTTAGTGCCACATCATCATATTTAACATCATTAAAGTCTTTTTTAAACTACAGGGACTAACTTTTTAGACGAAAAGAAACTCAATGGACGAAAACTTATGGTTTGAAATTATAGGAACCAAAACCAAAATGAGGGTAAACTATGGGGACTAAATATTATATTAACTATAATTAATAATTGTATGAGCGCCATGACTTCTTTTCTTCAATCCAAAAATATGAATCGATTTTTTCAATTTTTGAAAATAAAGGAAAATGTCCATTAAAATGAAAAAGGCAAATGAGCCGTTTCATTTTACAACAGGACAGGATAGAAATGTAAAAATAGTGAAATCAGTATATAAACTTATGAGTTTAATTAAGTTTACAATTGACTTAAGTTTATGAGTGATTCAACTCGATTTTGTAAGGTAAAAATATAAAAATGGTAAACTTGGAGAATCAGCTTACGAATTTGACAACAATGCATATGTGCTAGTGCCTAATATGAAATCTGGAAATTTAATATTTCTAAAGTATTTCTAACGATTTGTCTTTTTGATATTTCTAAAGTATTTTTTTATCATTCTCCCTTACATTTTTGGTGCCACATATTATGAGATTATGAAATTTACGATATAAAGATTGAGAATATGAACTTAAGTTTTGTCAACTAAGCAATTCTTGTTATAACTACTTTATTCTATTTCATTATAATAAATTTCTGACTATATTTTTTAAAATTTATTGGTCAATTATATTAACCAGGCTTTTTTTAGTGAATATTAACTGGGTTTCTTTTTCTTTAAATGAAACAAATCCATTTACAATATCCCTTTTAAAATTCACAACAATATATATCATATCATATTTATAACCATCTATATATTTCAAATTTACAAACAAAAGAATCATTCCATAAACTTAATTCCTATCAATAAGACAATGCCATTTCTAACTGCTCTATTAGAATTTACAACTTTATTATAATAAATTCAATATTTTTCTAGTTTATCTCAAGTGACCTGCGCTTCTACCCTCCAACTAAGGCCCCAGAGTATTTTCTTAAGTCAAGTTTGATTTGAAAATGAATAAATATTTTCTTTTTTATTTCATTTTTTGTTTTAGCTAATTACATTATATATTGAAGTCCATATCAATTTTATATATTTAGTTTTGGATAAACTTTCTCACAAGTTATAAGTAGGTGATGCGAAGTTTCTAACACCTTCTCTATGCATAACTAGCTCCCAAATTCTGTTATCTTTTTGTGGACCATGTTTTACCAGATGGTTTTCTAAAACTCTCCTTTTAAAATTCTTTTAGCGAATTTTTTATCATTTTATTTTCCATATTTAAAAATTCAAAATTTTGGCACCACACTCCTACTTGATTTTATTATTTATTTTTATTTTAAAGTATAAATATGTTAAAGAATAATGTGTGTGTGTGTGTTTTATCAGTGTTTAATCATCACTTAAAATTGTTGAATTAGCATTTTTCACTAAATGAGATAAACAGTGATGACATTATGGTACTACAAATTGCATTTTATACATTTAAGATACTAAATTGAAGTGCGATGTAAATTTAAAGGACCAAACGTATACTTTAACTTTTAAATAATAAGCTACTAAGAATATTCCAGTGATATTTGTGTATTTTGTAAAATTGATAATGAATGAGCAGGTCGTCTATTTTTTAGCTGTGAGATTATATAGATATGATGGCCGGTTCCCATTTAATGATCAATGTTAAGATATAAGGTTATGGTGCAAATTTACCTATAAACTTTTACTAAATGTGCACCCAACACTACAAACTTTTCTTAATTCAAAAATACCCATAAACATTCAAAATCAAAATCAGAGCTAGACATAATTGTTATAAAATAAAGGGAAATATGAGAAGAGTAGAAAGCAAGAAAGAAAAATTCTCATTCACTATTCAATGTTATATGAAATACATAACATATGCCTTCTATTTATAGGCACAACTTTCTATTATAAAATTAATGTGATTCCATAATCATAGAAAATAATGGGGGAGAATAGGAAACAATGGGAGAATAGGAAATAATGGGAGATATAAACATCTACAAATATTATATTCATAACACTCCCCTTTGGTTGTCGATGACTAAACATGTGCCACATTCAAAAACTTCAACTAAGAAAAGTACAGTGGGACAAAAACTTAGTAAAGAAAAAGAGTACACTTGGCAAAGCTGCCTCATTAAAAACATTGTTAAGAAAACCCAGTAGGAAAAACTATAGACAAGGGAAAAAGAGTACAACGTGTATCAACTCCCTCTCTTGACAACATCAGTTGATATCTCTGAGCCTGCAAAGTCTAATGTCATGAATGAGCTTTTCAAAGATTGTACCTGAAAGTGACTTGGTAAATAAATATGCTAGATTTTTACTGAAATAGATTTTTTGGATATCAATTTCACCACCCTTTTGAAAGTCATGGGTGAAGAAGAATGTTGGCAAAATATTCTTCATTCTACCACCCTTAATGTACCCTTCCTTTAGTTGGGCAATACATACAATATTATCCTCACATAGGATTGTTGGGGTCATTTTACTAGGAGATAAACCACAAGTGGTTCTTATGTGATGTATTGTTGATCTTAACCATACACATTCTTGACTTGCTTCTTGCATTGTTAGAATTTCTACAAGATAAAATGATATGGCTAGTATAATTTGTTTCATATATCTCCATGAAATAGTTGTGCCACCGATTGTGAATTAATACCCTATTTGTGATTTACCATCATGTGGATCAGACAAAAATCTAGCATCTGCATAACCAATTAGTTCATGCTTGGATACATTTAAGTAGAATAAACCCATGTTCATAGTGCCTCTGAGGTAATGAAGAATATGCTTCACTCTATTCCACTGTCTTCGTATTGGTAAAGAACTATACCTTGCTAAAAAATTAATAGTAAATGATATATTAGGACATGTCTAGTTAGCAAGATGCATTAGTGCTCCAATAGAACTAAGGTATGGTACTTCTGAACTAAGTAGTTCTTTACTAATTACTTGAGGTCTGAATGGGTCTTTATCCACATGCAAAGACCGTACAACCATTGGGGTACATAGTAGATGTGACTTATATATCCATGTAAAAATGCTCTAGAATCTTCCTTGTATAAGCTTTTTGATATTCAAAGATCCCATTTTTCAAGTACTCAATCTATAATCCAAGGCAAAATTTTGTTCTTCTTAAGTCCTTCATTTCAGATTCTTTCTTTAAGCAATTAAGTGCCTTTTGAAGCTCTTATGGAGTTTCAATAATGTTAATATCATCAACCTAAACAACAATTACAGTGAACTCACTTCCATATCTGTTTATAAAGATGCATGAGCAAATTGAATCATTTTTGTGTCCTTTTTTCAACAAAAATTCATTGAGTTAGTTATACCACATGTGCTTTGATTGCTTCAAGCCATACAGGGACTCATTTAACTTAATTGAGTATTATTTTCAAGAACTTGTAGTTGATGATTTTGGCATCTTGAGTCCTTCAGGGACTTGTGCTTCTGTCACATTGAGTCCTTCAGGGAGTTTTGCTTCTGGCATATGGAGTTCTTCAGGGACTTAAGCTTCTGGCACCTTTTCATTTCTCTTTTGTACAAAGACTCATTTGTATCTAACTTGACCTTCTGGTGTGTTTTAGATTCATTTACAATAGATTATCTTTTAGGGACATCAATTCTGATAGGAAAATAGCGGCTGGGACATGTGACTTTGTCACTTACTTTGGGTCAGTAAATGGTTCTGCCATTTGATTAGCTAAATTTTGTAAATAAATTATCTTTGATACTTCCAGTTCACATCATCTTGTACGAGGATCAAAATGAGCCAATGATAATTTATTCTAGCTAATATCTTTGCCCAATAGCTTATTTTCTCCCTCTAATATTGGGAAAAGTGATTCATCAAAATGAAAATCGGCAAACCATGTTGTAAATAAATCTCATATAGAAGGTTCTAAATATTTTATGAATGAAGAAGATTCATACTAGCATATATTCCCAACCTTCTTTGAAGACCTATTTTGGTGCATTGTAGTGATGCTACTGGCACATATACTACACATCCAGAAATTCTTAAATAGGAAATATTTGGTTTCTGATAAAAAACCGTTTGTAAGAGGGAAACTTTTAAGTAACTTGTTGGCCTAACGTATATTAACATTGCTGCATGCAAAATGGCATGGCCTAAAGTAGAAATTGGGAGATTATATCTCATAAGTAAAGGTCTTGCAATTAATTGCAACCATTTAACTAAAGATTCTGTAAGTCCATTTTGTGTATGAACATGAGCTACAGGATGTTCAATATCAATTCCAAAAGACATACAATATTCATTAAAAAGTTTTGAAAATTCACCAGTATTATCAAGATGTATTTTCTTAATGGGATATTCAGGGTAATGTGCTCTTAATCTAATCAATTGAGCAAACAATCTCACAAACTCCGAGTTGTAAGAAGTTAATAAGAAAATATACGATCATGTAGTTGATACATCAATTAAAACCATATGGTAAGTAAATGGTATGCATGGTGGGTGCATTAGCCCACAAATATCTCCCTATATCCGTCCTAGAAAAGTGAGAGAATCATTGTCTATTTTGCTTAGTGAGGGTTGAATAATTAAATTTCCCTTGGAGCATATAGCACATGAGAAATCATGGGATTACGGTATTTGTTTACACTTCAAGGTATGCCCATATGAATTCTCAATTATTTCTTTTTGGCATCATGATTGACCCAAGATGGTCTAACCAGTCATGCTAAACATTAAATTCATTGGCAAACTTCTAGTTTGTATTATTATTTGTAAACTTGTGGTTTATATTAGCAAACTTCTTCTTTGCATTGGCAAACTTCTGGTTTGTATTAATATTTGTAAACCTCTGGTTTACAATAGCATGTGTTTTAATTGTGCTTATGAAATGTATAGTACAAGCCTGAAGAAAAAGTAGGAAAACTTTGTAATATGTATTTTCAACCAGAAACTAAATTTGTGATATCAAGTATAACACCCCAAATTTAATATTCACCAAATATATTGTAATTATTTAGTAAATTCAATAAAATGGTGCATATTCATGAATTTAGAATTTATGAATTTTATAAATGTTCATATTCATGAGGAAATGGGCAAAATAATTATGGAATTAATTTGGGTAATTTAAAAAACCCAATATTAAGGTCCAAAAATGGAGAAATAACAGAGAAAATATTTGGTCCAAAAATAGATGGGAATTGGTCAACAATAGCATGTGTTTTAATTGTGCTTATGAATGTATAGTACAAGCCTGAAGAAAAAGTAGGAAAACTTTGTAATATGTATTTTCAACCAGAAACTAAATTTGTGATATCAAGTATAACACCCCAAATTTAATATTCACCAAATATATTGTAATTATTAGTAAATTCAATAAAATGGTGCATATTCATGAATTTAGAATTTATGAATTTTATAAATGTTCATATTCATGAGGAAATGGGCAAAATAATTATGGAATTAATTTGGGTAATTTAAAAAACCCAATATTAAGGTCCAAAAATGGAGAAATAATAGAGAAAATATTTGGTCCAAAAATAGATGGGAATTGGTCAAATTAATTCAAGAAAAGAAATTAGATTACAAAGGTAATGACGAAATCGTAATTTTGCCAATTTAGCACAAGATTAATTATTTTCCAATTAATTGCAGTTAATTTCAATTAATTAAGGAAAATAAAGGAGAATATATATTTGGAATATTCTTGGTGAAATAAATCAAGGTTTGTAAAGTTGGAAGGAACTTTGGCATAAATCAATTAAAGGAATTATGGAAAACGATGGACCAATTTCTATTTTTCTCTTCCTTGTTAATTTCTCCTAGCATAAGGGAAATGGGAGGGGAAAAAATAATTATTGGGATTATGATATGCCAGGCGTCCTTAAACCAAGCCATGAGGAATAAACAATAATTGTTGAATATGAGCACATGGGTTATTATCTAAAGATATTGTTATTTAGTACATGAAACTTAAACAAGTTGAATGAAAGCCCATTTGGTTTCTTAAGGACCAAAATGGCGTCATGCATGGGCCAAGAAAAGATAAATAGAATGGTTCAATCTCAACTAGATCTTATGACACAAATTTGAAAAGGATAAGGCCAAGTACAAAGATGAGGTCATAAACCAATTTTACCACCATTTATTAAATAAGGGGAAAATAGGTGAGATTTTTATGAAGCTTTCTTCATCTTTCTTGCCTTTATTTCGTCCTAAGCCAAGAAAGGAGAGAGAAAGAGAAAAGCTTAAGGAAAACTCAAGCTTTAGAAAGAAGGAGAAAGAGAAAGATCAAGGTAAGCTTGTGATTTCTTAAGATTGGCTCTCAAACTTGCATAAGCTTCTTCTCTATGAAATCCATTGCTTAGCAAGCTCATCTTAAGCTCAAGGAGAGAGAGAGAGAGAGGAGGACGTAAGAACTCAAGAGGTAACTTCACAAATTTTAGATCTATGCTAGTATATTGTTGTTGATGTTTGCGGTTGGATTTGGTGATTTTTAGTTAAGTTTGTAAATTTGGAAAGTACTAAGGGGTTATGCTGCCTAAATTTCTTTAAATCATGGTTAGTATGTATCTAAATGGTTTAATAAGGGATTAGAAGTGGAAAGGAGTAAGCTTTAGAGGTTAAAACACAAAGTTGCAATTTTCCCTTTTCCTTGGTAGTGGTTCAGCCAGTACTGTTCTAGGGAAAGAAGTTGTATTTTTAATGATTTGGTGGTTCCATTGAGTTCAAGAGGGAAAATTTGGTGGGGTTACAGTTGGTTGCTTTTTCAGAAAAGCCCAAAAAAGCATCATTACGAAACGCCCCTAAAATCCTAAAAGTAGGGCTATCAAGGGCAATTTTATAATTTGACATTGTATTTGATAATTCTGAGCCTGGATATGGATTGCTTGGGTGAAAATATGTCAGGATAGCCTTAGTCAAAATTTCAGGAAAAGTACAGTCGGTCCGGAGTCCTGGGGGCATTTTGGTAATTTTCACCATAGGCTAATATAACCACAATAAACACTATGGTAGTGCCTAAAATGATAATGAATGGGTTTTAACATAATTCTTATACATTTAACATTTTAGGACCGAGTCAGGAGCCAAAAGTCGACATGTTTTACGAGACATGTGATAAAAGGGTGATAGAGCTTTGAGGTAGGAATATTATTATTCATGCATCATGCCATAGTTCATATGATTGTGTGGATGCCATTGTTAGTGCTATATGAATCAACATGATTTGCCTAAAAGAGGGGGTTAGTGTCGGAGGTGCACTTACACTGGAAGTTGGGTAAGAATCTAATCGGTGTACTATTAGTGGGGCTGGGTCCTACTCATGTATACATAACAATGATGTGTTTATATTGTTCATTAATTGGTGCATACATGGCACATATCATATTTACTTTTTGCATTTTAGATGTACGATAGCATGTTTCTGCTGAGATTCCTTGGAATCTCACCCCTTTTTCTAAACCAAACATCTAAGCGAGTGCCAGTAGATCAAAAGACAAAGACGTAGACAAAGGGAATTGATAAGTACATGTCTCCAGGCGAAGATAAAGATCATGATTATAGATAGTCTATGTTTAAAATACTTTTGGATATTTTATAATAGTTATAAACATTGTTGCATTTGTATGGTTGACTCTAGACTGTAAACAATTACTTTTATCATTTTATATATACTTTTCTGTATGCCTATGGAACTTAGTCCCTATTACTCTGTGTATATCGAAATGGAAACGGGTGTTGACATCAAGACATTCCTGATTATTTTTAGTTGTTGTTTCTATACGATATCTATTTCTGTGGAAATCCTTAAAACTTAACAAGTTTGTTTTAGACTTGGTAGAATAAAGTGCATTATCAATATATAATTTTGTTCCTTCAGGTAACAAAATATTAGCTCTTCTAGAGTCTTCATTCATATTTATACCTTCGGATATAGTCTGAACATTAGCTTCCCGCATTACCAATAAAGAAAAATACTTAGCATTTTTTAGTATGGTATGGGTTGTTGCACTATCAATGAGACAAATCTTCAGGATTGCTGTCAACAAGATTCATTCTTCTTTTAAAGAAATAAGAAAATGAAGGAAAATATAATTAAAAAGGAAAATACACATGATATTAGCAACTTTAAACACACTAAAGCATAGCAATTAAAATAGACAAAGATAATTTATGCTAAGAAATTAGCAACATATAATTGGGTAGTATCCATGTCACCATACACAGAATTATCAACTTTATCAACATAATTTATTTCAATCTTTCCCCACTTCGAGTGGGAATTTGAACAACCATGATTATGACCACCACTACCCTTACGACTGTAGCCATGTCACATCCACATCCATGGCTACCATTAGATTCATTTATCACTACATTCGCTTCGGGGAATGTAGTCAAGCCTAGTGGACGAGATTCATGATTTTTCAACAAAAGCTCATTGTTTTGTTTGGCTACATGGATACAAGATGTAACACTCCAAATTTTATTCACCAAAATGTATTGTAATTATTCGAAATAGTCAATGAAATAAAATGGTGAATTTAGGAGAATGTAATTATGCTGCCAGTCAAAATTTCTTGTGAGGCTTTGAGTTTGTCATATAGTTTTGAATAACCAAATGATTACCAAAAATTATGAAAATTTATAGGATGAAAGTAGACATCCTAAGATTTAATTTGATAGCTAATGAGTAATTTTTGGAGCTGTATGTAAAGAGATATGAATTTTTGAATTTAGCCCAGAAAAATTGTCTATTTTCTGGAACAGTGTCCAAAAACTTAAATTCTAGGAAGTTACAGCTCTCAGTTGGGTAAAGGTTATATTTTTCTTTGAAACTAGACTCAATAAGGGTTTCATATCCTTTAGAATCACTCCAAGTCGATGTCTACAAAAAAAGTTATGAGTTTTCAAATTTTTGGTCAGAAAATATGCCAGAATTGCCAATTAATCCAAAAATGGAAAAAATGATGGCAAATGTGGTAATTATTGGATAAATTAACATCAGCCTATTTTGCTCTTGTAATTGACCCTAGACATGAACTTGGACTAACCAAAAAGGGAAGAGAATTGATTCAAGTTTAATGAGATCATATAACACAAATTGGGTCAAGATAAGCTCAAGTACCTTGAGTCATAAAAAGTCAAAATTTTGGAATTTTGGCAATTAAGTTAATTAGAGTAAAAATGAGATATTTTAAAAAGCTTTCCCTTCATCTTTCCTCCTTATTTCTGTCAGTCCAAGCGAAGATATGAGAGAGAGAGAGAGCTCAAGGCTTTTAGAGAGAACAAAGAGAGAAATCATAAAGTAACCTTTAATTTCCTTTGTGTTTTGGCTTTTAATTGGTGTAACCCTTTCCGTAAGTACCTCTTTTCCATGAATCCATGTGTTTAGCAAGCAAAAATTTAAGGTTTGAGAAGGGTGAAGTTTCGGCTAGAGAGAGAAAGAAGGAGGAAACCAAAGGTAACTTCATAAACATTAAATCCTTGTTGTTATGAATCTGGGTTGGATTGCTGGTTTATTTCTTGGATTTGTAGATATGGGAAGTGATAACCTTAACAGGTTATGCTGACCAAATTTCCTCAAATCTTGGGTATTAGGTATTTAAATGGTTAATCAAGTGATTAGGAGTGAAAAAGAGCAAACTTTTGGTTTTAGAATTCAAAAATTCAATTTTTCCCTTTTTCTTTGAAAGTTTTGGCCAAGATAGAATTAGGGGGGAAGGAGTTGGATTTTCAATAATTTGATGATGCCATTGTGTTCAAGAGGAAAAATTCGGTGGGTTAGTGTTGAACACCTTTTTAGAAAAGCCTTAGAAAGTGGAATGACTAAAATATAAAATCCTAAAACGGGGCTGTCAAGGGAAAACTATCATTTGGCAATGATTTTATGAAAACCAAGGTAAAAAAATGGATTATTTGGGCGAAAATATGTAAAAATAGCCCAATTCAAAAATTTCTGGAAAAGTACAGTCAGATCGGGTACAGTGGCGCCGGGACCGGATCCCAGGGGTATTTTTGGAAATTTTTAGTTTAGACTAAAATAGCCAACAAAAACACTTTGGAAGTGTCTAAAGTGGTACATGAATGGGTTTAAACCTAATTCTTGTACATTTGGAATTTTAGGACCATATTGGTAGCCCGAGCTATGACACAAACTTCGAGGAAGCTTTACAAGTCAAAAAGGGTTTAAGATAGTAACTTTATTTCTCATACATTATGTGAACATGAATATGTTGAATGTTGCTATGTTTTGTGATATGAACACGTGCCTGGGGCACATTACCTAGCTGCGGTTAGGGACCCAGCAGAGGTACATAGATAAGTAGGGGATCCAAATAGTCATTTGGCCATGAGCATTGTGTACACATACTTTATGCAATGAATTTTCATTTTACATTATATGGTGCATTGTATATTTAATTTTTGTATTTTATGTGATTGATTGTGTGTTACTACTAAGATTCATTTGAATCTCACCCTTTTTCAAATAAATAAATATTCAAGCGGGAACCAGTGGCTCTAAGGGCAAAGTGGTAAATACGGGCAATTGAAGGGTACAGATCCTTAGGTCGGAGCTGGTTGGTTATATGCAGTCTATTTTTGAATAATTTGGATATTTTGGGACAAATTGTATATATACTTCCAAACCCTGTAGGGAGACTCCTGTATGTGAGCATGTACTTAATATCAGTATATTTGTGATATATCTGTATGCCTGTGGAACTGTGCTTTTATCTCTCTACAAATATTGAAATGTTAAGGGGTTTGACAAAAGAAATTAATTCAACATATTTATTAAACTTCGTTATGTTATTGCTACTGTAGGAGCAAATTAGATGCATTCATTCATAATGAACTTTAGAAGGATAACCATCTTTTGGTGGTAATACCTTTCTTTTAAATTGTTACAAGGAACAAGTGGGACTTTTATGGTCACATATGGAGTTTTGAGACCTTCATGCAAATGGTGGAGTAGAAAAATCATGGATCAAGAAAGATAAATAGTTCTTTCTGATAATAACAAGAGCCAAATTTTCATATTGTGTAAGATTTAACATGATTCAGACTAATGCAATGAAAGGAAATATGGATTCTTTCATTATACCTATGCTTCCTTTTGTTTATGAAAACGTCTTTCGAAAACTTAGCTGACTTTGGCATTTTCTTAATCAACTCAAGTAAAGGCAAATTCACTTCAACTTTACTAAGCATTTCTAACATTTATTTATGAAACTTATCATCAACAACCTTTCTGGTAGCTAAATAGAAATTAGCAAAAGGTAGGGCATGAATGTTTACCTCATTACCTTAAGTGAAAGCTCATGGTTGGATGACTTCTTAGTACTTTCATCTTCGCGTGCAATCACCACTCCCTTTTGCTTTTGATATTGCTTCTGGGAAGTCTTGTCATGGAGTTTCTTTTCTTGTTTGCTCTTAGAATAAGGAGCTTGCTCTTTAGAAATGGAAGAAGATGAACCAGTTTCTTGCAATTGAGAGGGTTGAAGAACCATATCATTACTTGGAGGAGTATCCACTATAATCCCCTCATCCACTTCAATATCATCATCGTCCTTGAACCCAACTATTTTCCCAATTCTTAAGGTCAAAGCATTGAGATACTTAGGATTGCGAGCCATATTAGAAGGCATAGCACTACTAAACTTAGCTTGCTTGTCATTAATGCTATCCGAAAGTTGAGTGACAAAAGAATTCAAGTAGCTATCTTAGTCTCCTATTCCTCCATCTTACATTCCAAACTCGCAAACCTTTCTTCAATTCTAGCATCTTTCATGTCCATATCATCATGCATGGATTGGAAACTCTTGATAAGTTGTGAGATACGATCATCATCATTTGGAACATAGTTGTGAGGTTGTAAAGCTTGAGAAGTGGAAGCCTTATATTGAGTAGTTTCATCATTACGCCACTGGAAGTTTTGATGAGCTTTCCATCCTCTATTATAGGTGTTGGAATAAGGATCCTACTTAGAATTTGGTCCTCCTTGATACATAGCATTAACTTCCTCATGGTAGTTAGCACATAAACTTGTAATATGCATCACCCAACCATAACTAGGTGCAACAAGAGCTTGTGAATGAGGAGGAAAAGTCATTTGTTAGACACTTACATTCCAGAGCTTAAATGTGATGAAGGAAGGTTGTGAAGTAACTGTGTCCATCTTAGACTCAAGTGAGTCTATCCTCTTGTTGGAACCAATATCATAGACTTCTCTTAGCTCTCTCTCACATTATATTCTTGAGTGTTTCTAGCTTTTGTTTGAATTTTAGCCCATACCTCTTCAACAATACAATCTTCTAAAGAACCTCCAACTGTGGCATCTAGAATACCCTTCTCATTAGGTAGAAGACCATCATGAAAATACTTAATCAACTGCTCATCACTGATTTCGTGGTGCGGGCACTTATCTAGAAGCTCTTGAAACCTGCTCCAATATTCATAAAATGATTCTAAGGGATCTTGTTTAATAGAATAGATCTTCTTTTTAATTTCTGCAATCCTGACATCAAGAAAGTATTTTTCTAAGAAAGCTTTCTTAAAATTAGCCCATGAATGAAGAGAATTATTAACATGCCTTGGTACTATTGGGTACTACTCTTTAGCCTTCCCCTGCAAAGTGAAATAAAGCATCTTTAATAGCACATCATCTAGATGAGCACCAATAGGATTCATATTTGAGCAAACCAAGTGCAAAGCATTGAGATGGTTATAAGGGTCTTCCTTTTCAAGTCCATGGAAATGAGGTAGTGAAGTAAGTAAAGTTCCTTTAAGCTCAAAATTGACCTTAAAGTTAGGGCATGCAACATTGAAAGGATCATGAGCCACATCGGATCTTGTGACATCCCTTATGGTTCTTCTCCTTTGTTGACTATTACCATCACCGTCCATAGTTGTACCTTGAAAAGCACAATCACTTATATCAATGAAAAAATCAAAGGTAGTGCAACGATCAAATGTCCTATCAAAATGATCGGACATACAAAAGCTATCAAGCAATCAATGTAACAATGGAGTGCCAAAATTGTCTGGCACACAAATTCAAGTAGAATATATGAAATGGAATGAGTGTAAGGTGTGTATATGTATAATGTGTATAAACAAGAAGAAATGAAGGAATCAAGAAAATTGGCCAATGTATTGTCAAAATGCTCACTATTCACATAGAAAACTATATCATCAATATTGTAACTTAGAAATTGGAATCATGCACCGAAATAGCATCAAAAGAAAGTTATCCACAAGTAATTCAAATGCAATGACACCACTTTACATCAACCAAGAACAAGACACTCAAAATACAAGTGAAAGAAATGCAAGAATGCAAATGCAAAGTCAAAAGAAAATCTAGATATTTGTTGGTATTTCCCTAAATTTTTCTATGCAAAGATGCAACATGCTATGAAAAACATTCAAAACTATCTAAACTACCTAAAATACAACCTGAAGGCTAAAGCCACGAATCAATCAAAGATTGACACTTAGTTATTAGGGAACCAATTACTTAACTCCCCGGTAACAGCACCACTTGAAGAGGCATGTGCTTTATGCCTCGGTAACCTCTTCAAAATTTAACTAAGGATTGCAATAAAGAGTGCAATCCCTGATAATCTCTTTAGAAACTTTTTATTAATTACCTAGGAACTAAGTGCAATGATTGACATGAAATAATAAAAAGGGAAAATTTGATCTTTTAAAACTACTTTTTGTAATTCAAAATTAACTTGTTCTAAATTAAGTCTTTTTGGGATTTTCCTTTACAATGTGAAATAAAATGATGATGAAACTAATGAAATGAGAGAAACAAAAAGATTAAGGGTTAAGGAGCAGATTTGCCAATAAAATTTTAAGGAAGGAGCGCTTGACACAATCATATTTTAAAGGGGGCATAAATACACATAAGGAATTAAAAGTGGAGCATCCAGTATAAAACCGTTAAATTTGACCTAACGGCGTTAAATTATAAGAGAAGAAAACCTCTAACGGCGTTAGGTCAAATTTAACAATTTTGTTCTGGATGCTCCACTTTTAATTCCTTATGTGTATTTTTAGCCTATTTAAAACATAATTGCGCCAGACACTCCTTCCTTAAAACTTTGTTGGTAAATCTGCTTCTTAACCCAAAGATTAATAATGGAATGAGAAATCCTTTATAGCAATGGCACAAGCAATCCTCACTTAAAAAAATTATGGCAGATTGGTCATGCTTGCTTCAAAAGACTCTAAGGGCCACCCCTTAGAGTCTTTTAATTCAATAACCGAGACACCTCGCATTACCACTTGATTTTCTCATTATCTTAATTTAACAATGACTACCTATATGAAAAATCAAGATTAATGTTGATAAGCCCATTGCTAAATATAATTAATAAATTCATATTCAATTAACCAATATAAACATAAGACACCATTAATCTACTAACTAAGCCACCTTGAAATTAGCACAAAATGTTCACAAAAGCATCAATTCAATGGCTAA
This sequence comes from Inga oerstediana, assembly GCA_963210345.1. Lineage (NCBI taxonomy): Eukaryota > Viridiplantae > Streptophyta > Magnoliopsida > Fabales > Fabaceae > Inga > Inga oerstediana. The sequence continues at coordinate 77,802,958 of OY723400.1, forward strand.
CCAGTACAAAGAAATGAAAATTATGCTAATTAGACATAATGCCAAGTATCTAACAAAGATTCAAGCTACATCCAACCTCTAAATACAGCAAAATAAATCAATCCAACATTATAAAATTCATCTTAAGACCTAGGAATCACAAATATAATGTAGAAATAGAGAAATGGATGAGCAAAAACTCCTTTATTGAATATCCAAGTTCATGCTATTTGTAAGGCCCTTCTCTTACTTTCACTTTTTTCAGAGTGCTTGCTCGCAGGTCTGTGAGTGTAAGGCCCCACCTTACATACCACTTATCATTGATATTAATCAGAGTACCCTTTACGCAGTTCAATGAGTAACACAGGGCTAGCATAAATATACTGATATATTGATACATTAGGCTCGATTATATTACAGAAATTCCTAACAGGGGTGTGTGAATAGCAATTACAGATCTTGAAATATTAAAAGGTCTTTAGATGACTAACGTCTTCACTCAATATTGACCGGAACCTTCAATTACTAGTAAATACCATTTTATCCAAAGAGCCATTTTCTGCTATTGCATACTTTACACATTTATAGAAAGGGAGATATTCGAGAGAATCTCAGTAGTAACAACCTATCAATTATATAAAATGCGAAAATTAAATATGTCATACTCCATGTTATGCAACACATTAATAACAATACCACGACATGTATACTTGAGTTAAGGGCTCAATCCCCCACTATCCATAAAACCTCAGTTGGGTTCTTGCTCAACAACTAGGTAAGTGTGCCTCTATATACACAAATTGCCTTCCTTGGCAAAAACTACATTTATTAATTATATCATAATAGATGGCATACACAAACGTATAAATATTGGCATAGTGTATAAAGGATAGAGTTACTACCTGAAAGAGCCCTTTCTTGCTTAACCATCTAACTGTTTTGTTCCGGTTTGGCCATAACTTTCTAGTCCTAAAATTCCAAGTTTATAAGAATTAGGTTAATGCCCATTCATGTATCACTTTAGACTCTCCCAAATTACTTTTGTTAGTTATATTAGTTTAAAACTTCAAAATTACCAAAATGCCCCTAAGGACCCAGTCTAAGTCCCCTTTTACCTGGTCCAGCTGTACTTTACCAGAAATTTTGACCCCGGCCATTCCTATACAGTTTTAAGTGTAGAATCCATCTTTGACCTTGGTTTTTGTAAAACCACTGCCAAATGACAGTTTTGCCCTTGACAGCCCCTACTTAGGGTTTTAGGGGTATTTTCTTAATTTCACTTTCTAGAGCTTTTCTCACAAAGTGATCATCATCAGCCCTACACAATTTTCCCTCCTGAACACCATGGAACCATCAAATTAGTGAAATTCCAACTCCTTCCCTTAGTCTGAGGTCTTGCCAAAACTTTAGAGGAAATAGGGAAATTATGGTTTTTCTTGATTCAACCCTTAAAGATTCCTCCTTTTCACTCCTAATCACTTGTTAAACCATGTAAACACATACTAAACAAGATTTAAGGAAATTTAGGCAACATAATCCCTTAGGTTTCCACTTTCCAAATTTACAAAATTAATAAACAATCCACAAACTAAGCCAAAAACAACAACAACAATATACAAAAAGATTTGATGTTCTTGAGGTTACCTTGGATTTTTTAACTAAAATCATCTTCCCTCTCTCTCTCTCTAAAACCGTCTTCCCTCTCTCTCAACCTTGAGATTTTGATCGCTACACAATGCCATACCCTTATCTTGTTTTTACCATTTTCAGAGTGCTTGCGTGAAGTTCAGTGAGTAGTACAGGAATAGCATAAATATACTGATATATTGACATAAGGTACTTGTTTACAACATAGGTTTTCCCCGCAGGGTTTGATGGTATTTACAAAATTATACAAAATGCTCAAAATAAGACTACATATATAACCATAATCTTTGCCTCAGGATCTGCGCCAGTCAGTTTCTCGTATCTACAACCGTGCCTTTAAAGCCGCTAGACCCTGCTAAGACATTTTTGTCTATAAAAAAGGGTGAGATTCTAAGGAATCTCAGTAGTAACAGAATATCAATCATATAAAAAGCGAGAATTAAATATGCAATACACCATTTAGTGTAAAATGAAAAGTCACATCAAACTATATGTGTACACAAAGCTCAGGGCCAACTATTCGGTTGAAACCCCTACATATACCTTAGCTGAGTCCATGACTACAACTAGGTAATACCAGTGTACCTCAGTTAGGTCCCTGACTACAGCTAGGTAATGTGCCCCAGGAATATGTTCATATAACAGAATATAGTAACACATAACATCAATAGTCACATAGTGCATGAGAGATAATAGTTACTACCTTAACCCTTTCTTGCTTCGAAACATGCGCCTCATAAAACGTGCCACCAACTAGCTCTCAACTCGGTCATGAAATGTCAAATGTATAAGAATTAGGTTAAAACCCATTCATGTCTATTTAAGGCACTTCTATAGTGTTTCTAGTGGTTATATGAGCTTATTGTGATTTACCAAAATGACTCCGGGAACCCGGCTCGGCCCTACCATACCCGGTCTGACCATACTTTTCTTGAAATTTTGAACTGGCCTATTTTGACTTATTTTCACCCAAGGAATCAATTTACTAACTTACAATTTCCAAATTCACTTCCAAAAGACCAGAATGGCCTTGGCAGCCCCTACTTTAGGGTCTTAGGGGTGTTTTGGTAATTATGCTTTTTCGGGCATTTCTGAAAAAGTGATCAACTGTAACCCCACCTAATTTTGCCTCCTAAACACAATGGAATCTTCAAATCATCAAAAATCCAAAATCTAACCCCTTAAACTAGCCTTGACCAAAAATCAAGATTCCACGGGAAAAGTTGGGGTTTTCGAGTTTCAACTCCGCAAACCTGCTCCTTTCTACTCCTAACCATTTTATTAACAATTTAATTATGTTATAACTCCATTTAGACTCAATTTTGATAGCATAACGCCTAGGGTTCACCCTTTCCTAAATTTTACAATCGGAGCAATTACAATAGAAATCCACCGATTAAATTACTCACAGTAGCCAGAACAACCAATATTTGAAGCTTAGGAAGTTACCTCTTCTTCCTTCGACTATTCCTCTTATGGATGAAACCCTTGCCCCCTCAACTTCAAATTTGTGCTTTGAACACCTTAGACCATGTGGCAAAAAATCTTAGAGAAAGGATTACGCAGGTTAGAAGCTAATTCACCAAAGAAATCAAGCTTACCGTGCAAATTTCTTCCTCCTTCTCTCTCTAAAATTTTCTAAACTTCCTCTCTCTCTCTCTTAATGGCTGCATGCGTCAGTTTTAGGGGAGGAAGAAGATGAAATGTGTTTTCATAATATGCTACTTTATCCCTTTAATTATTTATTTAAACAAAATTCCAAAATTTGACTTTTAAGGCATAAATTCCTAGCTTCATGTAACTTGATGTCTTGAACCTAATCAATATGCAACTAATATTTCCCTCTCTTATTACATGTAATACCATCCCAACGGTCCCTCCTTTAGGTCCCAAGTTGGCTTCATAACTTGTTCAAGTCGTAGGTACACCGTAAGTCACATTTTGGTCAAATTTGCAAATATACTCCAATTTTCCATAAATTCATATTTATTTGACCAATATAGTTCAAATATATTTTTTCCCTTTATTTTCCTTAATTAATTAAAATTAACTTCAATTAATTGGAAAATAATTAATTTGGTACTTATTTGGCATAATTACAAGTTTTCCATTACATTTTTCTTCATTTTCGGATTTTTGATAGATTTTCTACCCAAATTTTGAAACATTATAACTAAATTTGTAGACATCGAATTGGGGTGATTCCAAAGGCAATAGAACCCTTATTGAGTCTAGTTGCAAGAAAAATTATAGAATTTTACCAATTGAAAGTAGAAAATTCCCATAATTAAATTATTTGGATGCTACTCCAGAAAATAAACAGTTTTTCTGAGCTAATTTCAAAAAATCCTAACTCTTTGTATTAGATCTAATTGATTCATATGACCTATAAAATTAAAGCTTAGGATGTTTACTTTCATTTTGAAAATTTTCATAATTTCTTGTCACCATTTGTTCATCCAAAACCACATGATAAACTCACTGCCTCGCAGGCGATTTCACTGGAAGCATTATTCACCTTTCTATTTCCAATATTTAATTCTCATGGCTATGAATATTCACCATTTTATTGAATATCTTAAATAATTACAATACATTCTTTATGAATAAAATTTGGGGTGTTACAGTTCTCCCCCACTTAAATAAATTTCATCCCCGAAATTTGCTACACATTCAAAACCATACACTCTAAGTCAGAAATATCAGACGGCAGCAACATAAGGTACCTCACTAACTTATTCAATGCCCGACCTTTCAACTAAGGACCAGTGATGTACACAGGCACCCATACACATGGTCACCTATATTATTCTCTAGAGGTTTCTGCCTCTTAACAATGTAACCCCTTTTTATCTTCTTTAAGCAGCTAATAGTCTCTGCTTACTTAATTTCTACTCATGTATCCCTAGGGCCACATCCTGCCCTCCTCTGGGAGATAATCCCTTCCAAAAAAATTTTATGAACGGGATACTCTTGTATCTAAGCTATTCCTTTTCCTCCTACCAATAAATGACTCGTTCAGATATGACTTCATACGTCAAACAATACCATATATCGACATCCTTGTATTTAGTTACATGTTCCTGATAGATTGTTCTAATCTATCCTTGATCCAAACTTTTTCAATTGTTGCTTAAAGATCCCTAAATGTCTCACTGACATTATTGCCACTGATCAAAATCTGCTCCAACATCCTCGATCAGTTTCTGCTCACAAATCATCATGGCTGCCACCTGCATAGATTTACAGTTCAATGCATCAACAACGACATTAGCCTCTCCGGTATGATACTTTATCCCCAGGTTTAAATCTTTAAGCAGCTCCATCCATCTATGATTTCTCATATTCAGTTCTTTTTTCTTTGTCATATAAACATTTCAAACCCTGGTAGACACGGTACGGCTCTACGATTTTGCCATAAAGGGAACTTTTCCCGATTCAGTACAAACACTATTATCATCAACTCATGATTATAGGTAGAATAGTTCAATTCCCAAAGCTTCAGTTGATAAGATGCACATGCCCTACTCGGCTCGAATTAAAACACATCCCCACATCTAGTTCACATGTGTTACTACAAACCACAATGGTTGTGTGACTGTTGATATACAAGTCATTACATTGTACATTACACAGGGTGCACAACTGTACATCACATATATTGTAATACTGTTGACCATCAAGGCCATATTATGTTTTAGGATGTTCAACACTAGTGCTATAATAAATTGCCATCTTAGCTCTACGAAGCTCTTCTCACAATCATCATCCCATGCATAATGTTGAGTTTTTTGGGGAAAAGTTACATACCCCTCATAATAATCAACAAGACTCAGAATACTTCGTATCACAACTACAATCTCTGGCCTTTCCAGTCTAGTACTGCTTCAACCTTGCAAGGATCTATCGTGATTCCTTGCTGTGTGACTATATGGCCCAAAAGTCTAACTTTTAAAAGCCTAAACTCACATTTGCTCAGCTTGGCATGGAGTTAATTAGATTCTAGTATGTTTAATATAATTTTCAAATGTTGCTCGTGTTCTACACTACTCCGTGAGTATAACATATATCACCAATAAAGACTATTACGGATTGGTTTGGATACGGATGAAAAATTTGATTCCTGTTGTCCATGAACATGGCAGGTGATTGGTCAGCCCAAATGGCCATTCCGTAATGTTATATCTGGTCCTGAAAGTAAATTTTGATACATCCTCTGCTTTTACCTCAAGCTGGTGATACCCAAACTCAACTCAGTTTGGGAGACACACAGGAATCAAACAACTGATCAAGCAATTCATCTATTCCTGGAAGTAGGTGCTTGATCTCAACAGTCACCCTATTCAACTTCCTATAATCAACACAGAGTCGTAGACTTCCGCTGCACACTTTGAGATTTATCTCCTCACATGAGCTTTTATTATGTCAAGGTGATTTAGTAGGAGTTCCATAGGAACTTCCTTTAACACCTGACAACACTAGACATATATGTTTCTCTGTGCCAATTCCTGTCCCATTTCAACTCAAATCTTTCTGGGCCATTTTAAATTATTGTGGAATCAAAACTTAACAATTGATTCCTAGGTTACGGATTGCTTGGTAACCCTTCTACTCATACCTTTCATCACCTCAATCGCCATCCACCAATCGACTCCTAGTACAAACTCAAGTCAGTGGAATATCATGCAAATCAATCTCTTCTCTCATTTCAATAGAGAGCTAATTCCTCAATCAATCCTCTAAGGGAATATTTTATTATCATGATCTTTCCCTATGCTAGACTTAGCAGCTAGCAAATTTTCAAAATTCCTTTTTGTAAGGAATCGTATCCGTAAGAATCTTGTTCCTCAATTCGATGGATCTTGACTAGCCCAACACAATACTGAATACCTTTGTCAGCGTAAGGACATACTGCTCTCCTAGGTCTTAGGGCCTCTGGACATACAGATCTACTATAACATATCAAGTGCATAATATCATACAACCTAGGGTCTCTAACCCAACTATTAGGTTCCTCATGAAATCTAGAATGTCAACATTATATAGATTGGAATCATTTTCCTCAATTACATCTAATAGGTTCGCTAATAATCAAGATCAATAGCGCATATTCTAACCTTCACGGTACTCGATTAATAACCTTAAACATTACTAAAGGTTCAATACTATCCACAAGGTTTGCAAGGTTCAAACTTTTATCATGGAATAGAACTATAGTGCAACCTAATTCATATTTCGACCTAAGCACTATTTCAACTTAGATCTGGTTCAAGCCTATTCCCAACCTTTAGTGTTGTTAGTTTGGATCCTCTAGGATCGACATACGGCATAATCACTACTCATCATGTATCATCGTATATCATTCCTGCATACCTTTAACATCACGGTGTTACTAAGGATTATTACTTAGCATGGAGAAACCTTAAAACATTTGATTTACCTCAAGTTTCCATAACCTCATTAAGTGAACTTTTCTAAGCAGTAATTACTGCAACAAAAACTGTTCGAATTAAGATTAATACTTATATCGTCACCATCTCCATGCTTCTAAGCATCCTTTGAATTATCTAACTAAGACAAACATTAGTCATGGAGAAACTTCAAGACAATTACTATTCCTTAAGTCTCCATAACCCTATCAACTCAACTTCCTAAGGGGTCACCTATACTAAGATTTCCCTGGGTTAAGCATGTTTAACTTTCGCGTGTCCATGCCATAACGCAGATACCAGCTGTATCTACTTCTAACCACCGGTATCCCATGACTGCCCTTATCTCAAGAATCATGCCAACTATCTCCTGCGGTCAAGATACTATGTATAAACTACACATTGGCCGTGACCGTACCCACCTTCCCGGGTTTCACAACATCCTTGGTCCAGTATTACCCTACTTGCTGCCCTTTGGATATTTACTAATCTCTTAGGGTTAGCTCACAGATTGGGAAGATACACTCCTTTGGTACCCTCATCCATACATATTTTCTATCACTGTGTAATCAAGGCCATATTAGTATACTATCATGTTGCCAGAACCGCTACTCTACCAGAACTACTTGGGGCCCTTCCAGAACTGCTTGGGCTCTGATACCAAAATGTCATACCATTATCTTATTTTTACCATTTTCAGAGTGCTTTAGCGCAGTTCAGTGAGCAATACAGGAATAACATAAATATACTGATATATTGACATAAGGTACTTGATTACAACATAGGTTTTCCCCACAAGGTTTGATCATATTTACAAATTCATACAAACTACTCAAAATAAGACTATATATATAACCACAATCTTTACATCGGAATCTACACCCATTAGTTTCTTATATCTACAACCCTGTCATTAGAGCCGCTGGTTCCCACTGAGAAATTTTTGTCTATAAAAATGGGTGAGATTCCTTGGAATCTCAGTAGTAACAGACTATCAATCATATAACATGCGAGAATTAAATATGCAATACACCATATAGTGTAAAATGAAAATCCACATCAAATGATGTGAGTACACAAAGCTCAGGGCCAACTATCTAGTTGAAACCCTATGTGTACCTCAAATAAGTCCATGACTACAGTTAGGTAATACCAGTATATATCAGCTAGGTCCCTGACCATAGTTTGGTAATATGCCCTAAGCATGTGTTCAAATCACAAAATATAGTAACACAAAACATATCAATAGTCACATAGTATATAAGAGATAATAGTTACTACCTTAACCTTTTCTTGCTTTGAAACGTGCACCTCATAAAACCTGCCACCAATTGGCTCTCAACTCGATCCTGAAATGTCAAATGTATAAGAATTAGGTTAAAACCCATCCATGTACTATTCAAGGCACTTCTATAGTGTTTCTAGTGGTTATATGAGCCTATTTTGATTTACCAAAATGCCCCCGGGAACCCGGATCAGCCCTGTCATACTCGATCTATCATACTTTTCCTGAAACTTTGACCTAGCCATTTTGACTTATTTTCACCCAAGGAATCCATTTCCGGACTCACAATTTCCAAATTTACTGCCAAAAGACCAGAATGGCCTTGGCTGCCCCTACTTTAGGGTCTCAAGTGCATTTTGGTAATTATAATTTTATAGGCTTCTCTGAAAAAGCGATCAACTATAACCCCACCTAATTTTCCCTCTTGAACACAGTGGAATCTTCATATCATCAAAAATCCAACTCTAACCCCCTGAACTAGCCTTGACCAAAAATCAAGATTCCACAGGAAAAGTTGGGGCTTTCAAGTTTTGACTTCTCAGACTTGCTCCTTTATACTCCTAACTACTATATTAACTATTTAGTTACGTTATAACTACAATTTAGACTCAATTTTGATAGCATAACGCCAAAGGCACACCCTTTCCTAAATTTTACAATCAGAGCAATTACAATAAAAATCCATTGATTAAATTACTCACAATAGCCAGAACAAGCAATATTTGAAGTTTAGGAAGTTACCTCTGCTTCCTTCTGGCTATTCCTCTTATGGCTGAAACCCTAGCCCCCTCAACTTCAAATTTGTGCTTCAAACACCTTAAACCATATAGAAGAGAAGCTTAGAGGAAGGGCTATACAGGTTAGAAGGTTGATGCGCTCCGTAAGTATATGGGTCATGCCAAGTAATAAAGCAATAAGTATCGTCTTAAGAGGAATCAATCAATTAATTTTTAGGTATTAAAATCTCAATTTCTTTTAAGTTAAATAAATCTAGTTATGAGTAAATTCAAAAGAAATTAGTTAACGAAAACTATCAATGTCAAACACAACCTAGAGTCACTAACCCCTCACTAGCTCTCCAAATCTTAAATCCATTTAATTAGTTAATCTCAAATGTTAATTTTTGTTAATCTTGATTATAAATAGTTATAAGTGCCTGCCGATTCACTCACAACCCTCTCTTAAGTGTAATTGTTATGTCTAACCTAATTACTCAAGAGGCAAGATAACTCAAACACACTCTTTAACAATTATATGGGGATATTAGATATATGTCTATCCTAATCGCAAATTAAATCATAATTTAATCCCATATTACTTAATCTCAGAGCCTAATTAAAATTCCCTTTGTCAAGGTAAATCCAAAATTAGCATAAATCATAACTAATAAATCATGGAAATAAAATATAGTTCACTAGTGAGTTCGTAGTTTCTCTAGGTCTAAAAGAAAATTAGCCACACATGGTTAAAATCAAATCCATAATGAAACAAATAAATTCAAATTCAAAGAATAAAAAGAAAGAAGAAAACAAGCTAGACTACCAAAAACTCCCTCTATTCCTCGCTGTTGTCACAGGTGGAAGGAGGCCAAGAAGTTGCTTGTCACTACTTCTAATTCTCCGTTCTTTTTTCTCTTGATCTCCGCTTGATCTCCCTCCTATATATAACCTTGTGTGGCTTGAGTTGTCCCTCTCTTTATCCAATTCTTTTTCTAAATATCTTTCTTTTAATTCAAAGAGATATCAAGCGTAATCTGAAATCTCCTCCATAGATCACAATAATTGATGGGGTCCACACCTTTTTCCCTTTCATTAAATTATTGCTGCCAACTCCCTTTGATTATTTTTTTTGGTCATTTGATTTCTCTTTATCTTTTTCTTCATATAATATCCTCAGCACAATAAAATAGGATATGAATAGATTTTATGACAAAATTTCTTTTTATCCTGAACTTAATTAAAAGATAGAAAATATATAAAAGATAATTAAATAGGTATAAAATATTAATAAATTTAATCAATTATGTCCTAAAATCTATACCTATTTAATTATAATATATACATTTATCAAATTTCCCCATACTTAAACATTTGCTTGTCCTCAAGCAAAAGAAAGAAAAATTATTATTTGAACAAAAAGCACATTACTTATCAAAATTCCTAAACAGAGAGCATCTCACACCCATACGTAGATCATGTTATCAAATTTTATTCAATTTAATGTCTTATAGGAACGAGTCATTAAGCCAGTAGCCTTAAACAATTGTAATCATCTCTTAATGTCCCATGATCAAAGGATTGATAAGTAATAAGTGCAACAATAAGATTAGTAAAAGAATATTACACTACTAAACTTCTCCATAAAAATTCAAATGGCCCCACTTAACCAAGTTTTTCATTTAATTTACTAAGGATCCTTAGGTAGCAAATTTTTCATTTCTTTTCTTTTCTTTTTACATCTTGAGCTGTTGTTGGTCCCCTTTTGACGTGACCCTGCACATAGGTGATGCAGCACCGGTTACTTAGTTACTCTAATAGATACCTCAAGAGGCTTTAGCCTAACTCATAGCCCTCTTTGACTTAACCATTTGACGCGAGTGCCAACATTGGTGATGAAGTGCCCCCTGGTTACTAAGTTAGGTCTAGAGAAGCCATTAGAATTGTGTTTCTTATTCTCTCTTCTTTTTTTTTGCCTTTTTGATTTTATATTTTTTCCCCCAACCTGAGTCATGTCCCTAAACAAAATCTTACTTAGCCAGCAAAGGTCATAATCTAATTTCCTAAAGAAATCATGTAGCAAAATATTCATAAACTAATAGTTTGTTCATCATATTACAAACTACTCCCAATTTTCACAGTCCATCTCAAGATTTATACAAAAAAATCAAGGCTTAGAGACTTACTTGAAACATTCTTTTTTATTTTATTTTATTTTTCAATAACACTCTAAGATGGGGAAGGTTCAAAGTTAAGGTTAATCCTAAGCAATGCAAAAATTTCAAATTTTAAAAATCTTCAAAAAAAATCTTTCAAATTTTCAATTACATAAGGACAAGCACAAGAAAAAGAAAAATCATATCCCTCCCCCACACTTAAACCAAACATTGTCCTCAATGTTAGAAAAATCAATAAAGAGGGAAAGGAACTAGTACTCCCCTGGTTTAGGTCTCTGATTATGATGTAGAGTTCTTCGTCTAATACCTTCCTTGATGTTTCAACTTCTTGAGGGCGGAAAGAATGCACAAGCAAGAATTTACAGCCACAAGAGAAGCAATCATCTTTAAACCTGAATAAAAATGAGAGGAAAAAAAAGAAAAATAATAAATGAAAACCAAATCATTGGGTTGCCTCCCAACAAGCATTTGTTTTATAGTCTTCAGCCTGACTATGTCAGAAGGTCATGGAGGTTGAAACAAGGAGTGCCTATGTAATGCAGAGATAGATGCAGAGGTGTTCAAAACTTGCTCAATTTGCCTATAAGCATGCTCCACAATATTTTTTTCAACGATCGCTATTTTAAGGGGCTCTTTAGTGGCAAATGAATCCAATCCAGCTGGATTGAGGTCATCCATAACAACAACCCTTGCACATTGTTTAAAGTTATTTTGATACTCTGTTGCTTTGTCCCTCTTAAACTTGACTTACTCATTACCAAGTCATAAGATTATCTCTCCGTATTTGACCTCTCCCTGTTTAACATCTACCAATGATCTTGTAGTAGCCAAGAATGGTCTTCCAACAATTAGTGGAATCTCTTGATCCTCTTCTATGTCAAGAACAATGAAGTCCATATGATAGATAAAATAGCCAACTTTTACCAGTACATCATTAATGATACCATGTGGATATGAGAAACTTTGATTAGCTAGCTTGAGTGTAACAGTTGTAGGATTGGCCACCCCCAACTGAAGCTTCTTAAAAAGAGATAGAGGCATAAGATTCATAGTAGACCCCAAATCACACAGTGCACGACCTTCAAATTTGTCACCAATCACGCATGGAAAAGTCAAAGAACTAGGATCTTTACACTTTAAAGGAAAATTAGGTTTAATGACACTAGTGATGTCCTTGGTTAGTGCTACAGTTGCAAATTCAATAAAATGCTTTTTCTTACTTAACATCTCTTTTAGATACTTAGCATACTTAGGCATTTGCTTTAAAGCTTCTATCAATAGGATGTTAATGTGTAATTGCTTGAAGATATCCAAAAACTTCTTGTGTTGATCATCAACTGCCTTCTTTTGAAATCTTTGAGGAAATGGTAGAGGTGGTCTCCGTTTAGGAGTTCGAGTAGTTGTCGCCTTTTTCTTTGCCTCCTTCATTTGGGAGTCCCTATCCTCATCTAATCCCTTAACCTTTTGTGTTGACCCTTCATCATTTTCTACAAGAACTTCATAAGTTTCTTTGCCATTAGAACTTGAAGACTTCATTGTTGGCTGCTACACTTCAAGCAATTCTTTACCAGTTCTAAGGGTAATGGCTTTACATTCTGCTTTTCCATCTCTATGAGAATTAGGCACAGTATTACTTGGAAATTCTCTTTGTTGTAATGCATTCATAGTAGATGCAAGTTGTCCCATTTGTATCTCAAGATTCTTGATGGACGATTCTAATCTTGCATTAGTAGCAGCTTGATCCTGAGCACTCTTTAGTTGAAAATTCATAAGCTGAGATACCGTTGCATCTAGATTAGTTTTGGTCTCTTGAATAGGAATATATTCCTTTTCCAATTGATAGAAGCCAGGAGGTAAAACTTGCCTTGTATTAGAAGTTGATGCTTCATTAAGAGTTGCACAATTTTTCCAAGAGAAGTTAGGATTTTTACGCCACCCAGAATTGTAGTTATTTGAGTATGGATCACCTTGATGATTGCCACGGTAATTTCCTGCATAGTTTACTGGTTTTATCTGTTGAGATATAAGGCATTGTCCATTAGCATGGCTATCTCCACAATAATCACAAGGTGCATAAATAGCGTTCACTCTCATGTGGCTATCATTGGATCGATTTACTTGAGCTTCTAGGTGGTCAAACCTCTTGTTGATAGTATGTAACATTGCCATTAACTGTGAAGAAGGGTCCTCAACAAATTTCTTCACTAATCTTCTTTTATTGTTGTTCTGGATAAAGTCAGCTGATAAGTCATCTAAACATTTCCAGACATGATTTACTGGTTGCTTTGTAATTCCTCCATTAGTGACGATGTCCAATTTAGATTTAGATTCATGAGTCAAACGAGTATAAAAGATTTGAAGCAATACCCATTTTTCTAGATTATGACTTGGACTTTTCTTGACAAGAAACTTAAATCTCTCCCAAGCTTTACACAAATGTTCACCGAACTGTTGACAGAAGTTAGTAAGAGTTGCTCTTATGTCCACCATCTTGTTATGTGGAAAGAATCTTGTTCTGAACTTTTCCCCAATATCTCCCAAGAGGTTATGCTACCCTTTTCTAAACCATTAAGCCATTCTTTGGCTATTCCTTGTAGAGAGTATGGAAAGAACCAAAGACGGATCACATTACTAGGAACTCCATTATGCTTGAAATAGTCACAAACATCAAGAAATTGTATGAGATGCCAATTTAGATCTTCTGTATTATTTCCTGCATACTGACCCTGTAGTTCAAGTATCTTAAGCATAGTCTGCTTGATTTCAAAATTGTTGGTTTGAAACGTAGGTACTTTGATTCTGGACTGATAACCTCAAGATTGCCTTACTAGAAAATCATTAACACCCAATGTATCATTGTCATCCTCAACCATCTCTTTGCGTATGGTTTCTTCTTCCTCGTGATCTGAATGCTGAGGTATTGTTGTCTCTAAAAGTTCTCTAACCTTCTTTGTCTTTGTAGATATTTTCTTTGCTCCACCAGACATAAAATGTAAAGCCTAGGAAAGACAAAGAGACAAAGATCAAATGTCAAACTGAAAAAAGAAATTGCCTAAGCTTAAAATACTAAAGGTCCTCTAATACTAAAAATTAGTTGTCTTGATTCCCCGGCAATGGCGCCAAAAACTTGATGCGCTCCGCAAGTATACGTGACGTGCCAAGTAATAAAGCGATAAGTAGAGTATCATCCTACGATGAATCAATCAATTAATTTTTAGGTATTAAAATCTCAATTTCTTTTAAGTTAAATGAATCTAGTTATGAGTAAATTTAAAGGAAATTAATTAACGAAAACTATCAATGTCAAACACAACCTAGAGTCACTAATCCCTCACTAGCTCTCCAAATCTTAAATCCATTTAATTAGTTAATCTCAAATTTTAATTTTTGTTAATCTCGAATATAAATAGTTATAAGTGCCTGTCGGTTCACTTACAACCCTCTCTTAAGTATAAATGTTATGTCTAACCTAATTACTCAAGACGCAAGATAATTGAAACACACTCTTTAACAATTATATGGGGCTATTAGATATATGTCTATCCTAATAGCAAATTAAATCGTAGTTTAATCCCATATTACTTAATCTCAGAGCCTAATTAAAATTCCCTTTGTCAAGGTAAATCCTAATGCTTAAATTCACAATTAATGGTGGCCAATCATTAAACGGACATAACAAAGCAAGATTAAGTAATCAAAATTAACATAAATGATAACTAATAAATCATGGAAATAAAATATAGTTTACTAGTGAGTTTATAGTTTCTCTAGGTCTAAAAGAAAATTAGCCACACATGGCTAAAATAAAATCCATAATGAAACAAAGAAATTCAAATTCAAAGAATAAAAAGAAAGAAGAAAACAAGCAAGACTGCCAAAAACTCCCTCTATTCCTCGTTGTTGTCACAGGTGCAAGGAGGCCAAGAAGTTGCCTGTAACGACTTCTAATTCTCTGTTCTTTTTTCTCTTGATCTCTGCTCGATCTCCCTCATATATATAACCTTGCGTGGCTGGAGTTGTCCCTCTCTTTGTCCAATTCTTTATCTAAATATCATTCTTTTAATTCAAAGAGATATCAAGCGCAATCCGGAATCTCCTCCATAGATCACAATAATTGATAGGGTCCACACCTTTTTCCCTTTCATTGCATTATTGCTACCAGCTCCCTTTGATTTTTTTTTTTTTTTTGTCATTTGATTTCTTTTTATCTTTTTCTTCATATAATATCTTCTGCACAATAAAATAGGATATGAATAGATTTTATGTCAAAATTTCTTTTTACCCTGAACTTAATTAAAAGATAGAAAATATATAAAAGATAATTAAATAGGTATAAAATATTAATAAATTTAATCAATTATATCCTAAAATCAATACCTATTTAATTACAAAATATACATTTATCAAAGGTAATTCACCGAAGAAATCAAGTTTACCTGGCGAATTTCTTTCTCTTTCTCTCTCTAAAAGTTTTTCACTTCCTATCTCTCTTAATGGCTGTATACGCCAGTTTTGGGGGAGGAAGAAGATGAAATGTGTTTTTATAATATGCTACTTTATGCCTTTAATTATTTATTTAAACAAAATTCCAAAATTTGATTTTGAAGGCATAAATTCCTAGCTTCATGTAACTTGATGTCTTGAGCCCAATCGACATGCAACTAATATTTCCCTCTCTTGCTACATGTAATAGCATCCTAAGGGTCCCTCCTTTAGGTCCCAAGTTAGCTAGATAACTTGCTTAAGTCACAGGTACAGCTTAAGTCACATATTGGTCAAATTTGCATAGATACTCCAATTTTCCATAAATTCATATCTATTTGACCAAAATCTTCAAATATATTTTCATCTTTATTTTCCTTAATTAATTGAGATTAACTTCAAATAATTGGAAAATAATTAATTTGGTACTTGTTTGAAAAATTTACAAGTTTTCCATTACATTTCTCTTCATTTTCGGATTTCTGGCAAATTTTCTGCCTAAATTTTCAAAATTCATAACTAAATTTGTAGACATTGAACTGTAGTGATTCCAAAGGCTATAGAATCTTTATTGAGTCTAGTTTTAAGAAAAAATATATAATTTTGCCAAATGAAAGTACAAAATTCTCAGAATTAAATTATTGGGACGCTGCTCTAGAAAATAAACTGTTGCTCTGAGCTAACTTCAAAAATTCCTAACTCTTACTATATAGCTCTAATTGATTCATATGACCTATAAAATTAAAGCTTAGGATGTCTACTTTCATTCTGGAACATTTCAAAATTTTTTGTTACCATTTGGTCATCAAAAACCACATGACTAACTCACTACCTCGCAGACAATTTCACTGGAAGCATTATTCAGCTTCCTGTTTCCAATATTTAATTCCCATGGCCATGAATATTCACCATTTGATTGAATATATTAAATAATTACAATACATTCTTGGTGAATAAAATTTGGGGTGTTACACACAATGTTTTCCATGAAGATCAAGAGGTTAAAGAAGAGATTACACAAGTTAGGAAGCCTTAACACTTGAAATCACAAAGCCTTATCTTAGATTTTCCTCCTTGAGCTCCTCATTCTCTCTATTTTCTTAAGCTTCTCTCTCTTTCTCTTTGTGAAACTTGGACGGAAATGAGAAAGAGAAAGAAGAACCAAGTGTTTTAAAATATCTCTCTCATTTTCCTTAATTAATTTTATTAATAAATCCAATTTATGACGACACTTGTGTTTTGGGCTTATCTTCTACTAAGTGTGTCATAATCCCTTCCATTACAGTTGAACCAAATTTCCTTCCTTTCCTTGGCCCGTAAATGATGTCCCAAGGGTCCCTTAATACACCCAATTTAGTTTCCTCCAATTATCCCAACTATTTGCACAAATATAATATTTTATGGAAATTCCACCATGTGCCTAATTTACCTGGCCAAAAATTTTCCTTCTTGAATTAATTCTAGCCAAGTAAAGTATTTTCTTTGCTTGCTCCCTACTTCACCAAAAATTTATCCCAATTAAAGGGTAAAATAAATGGCTGCTTGTTTTATTGATCAAATGACCATTTTCCCCTTACATTTATTTCCATTTTCTCACTTACTGGAAAACTGTGCAGAATTTCTATCAAACTTTGAA
Source organism: Inga oerstediana (assembly GCA_963210345.1). Taxonomy (NCBI): domain Eukaryota; kingdom Viridiplantae; phylum Streptophyta; class Magnoliopsida; order Fabales; family Fabaceae; genus Inga; species Inga oerstediana. The sequence goes on from OY723400.1 coordinate 77,820,309, forward strand.
AATTCATATCTTTATTTGTAGAAATTCAATTAGAGTGATCTCCAAGGCCATAAACCCCTTATTGAGTCTAGTTTTAAGGAAAAATATAATCTTTAGTCAACTAGAAGATCAAAATTCCCAAAAATCCCATATTTGGATGCTGCCATAGAAACTTTCCAATTTCACTAGGTAAACTTTAAAAATCCATAACTCTTAGTATACATGTCCAAATAATTCTCATGACCTATCAAATTAAAGCTTGGAATGTCTACTTTCATTCTAGAAAATTTCTCAATATTTGGACATCATTTGATCATTCAAAATTACATGACAACCTCATTGCCTCACAGGAAATTTCACTGGTTGCAATCCAATTTTTAGTGTTTAATTCCTATGATCAAGAATTTATAGCCAGAGGCTATTCAAAGTATATCAACATTCACTATTTTATTCCCTTTAATACCCAAAAGATATAAGAAACATTAGGGAATAGATTTGGGACACTTGCTAAATCGAGGCTTAGCAGTCCACTTAAGTTAGTCTTATTCTCAAGCCTCCAATCCCAAAGTTTGGGATATTACATTTCTCCCCCTGCTCAATAAATTTTGTCCTCAAAATTTGAACATCTACAACTTGGGGATAAATCCTTATCATTCAACCCATCCCTTTATGTTACAAGTATAAATGGTCTATTAGAAATTGCAAGTGTACACTGTCATAAACAAGTAATATAGAAGTGAGTAAAGTATCGTTCCCTCGAGGATTGATCACTAAGTACTAAAATGAGTCATTTTGCAACACCCTTACTTAATGGGTATAACTTTATGAATAAACACCTATGTTTATTCAGTTCCAAACTTAGTGTCTATTATTCTCATCAATAGAATGTATACAAATAATTATAGAGATAATAAACCACATGATTAATTTCATTGCATACCTCTTCTATATGAATGAAGATCTAACCCCTATCTGAGGGATGTGTAACACAAACACATTTGGTTTCAATTCCTTAGCCAAAGGATTAGCTAGCATGTCCTTTGTATTGATATGATCAATCAAAATTTGGCTATATGCAACTCTCTCTTTTAACCTTCAGAATTTCAGTTTGACCCATCAACTTTGAATTCCACTCCATTTGTTATTTGTAATGGCCACTACGGCTATGTTATCACAATACATCCTAATTGGCCTAGAGATTGAATCCATAATCTTAAGCCTAGCAATGAAATTCTTTATCTAGATTGCTTGTGAACTTGCCTCAAAATAAGCTATGTACTCAGCATTACAAGTAGAGGGAGCTGTAAGTGTTTGTTTTGTACTTTTCCATGATATAGGTCCATCTACTAGTAGGAAGATGTAATCTATAGTAGACTTGTTTGTGTTTAAACACCCTCCTAAGTCAAAGTCTAAGTAACTAACTACTTCTACATTTTCTATTCCTCTGTATGTGAGCATGTAGTGCTTAGTACCTTATAGGTATCTAAACACTTTCTTTGCAACTATCCAATGTGCTTTCCTTGGATCACTTTGATACATTCCTAACATGCCAATAGTGAAAGCTATGTCTGTTCTTGTGCAAATCTATGCATACATCAAGCTTCCCATTACTGATGCATATAGGACCCTTTCTATTTACTTTCATTCAAGCTTATTTTGAGACATTAACCTAGACTAAACTTGTCCCCTTTTTCAAGAGGAGCTACGTTAGTTAAGCAGTTCTGCATCATGAATCATTCAAGAACCTTGTTGATATAGGTTTGTTGAGACAAGCCTAAAATGCCTTAGGCTCTATTCCTATGAATCTTGATGCCAACGACATAGGATGGCTCACTCATATCTTTCATATCAAAGTTCTTGCATAAGGACTGTTTCACTTCACGTAATAGTACTAGATCATTAGTTGCAAGTAATATGTCATCGACATACAAAACTAGAAATATTATCTTACTCCTACTAACCTTATGGTATATGCATTCATCCATGATGTTCTTATCGAAACCAAATGATATGATTACTTCATGGAACTTTAAGTACCACTGTCATGAGGCTTGCTTCTGTTAGATTCCAAGTTTTGATGATAACAAAAGATCATTATGTGTTGTGGTAAGAAACTTATGTTTTGCAATGGTTGAAAATGTTACCAAATGCATCTCACAAAGTTCAGAGGTCATTACTGTGATTTTAACTGATGCACTCGAGTGATGGAGCTAGCACTCGAGTGATAAGCACTTTTGCACTCGAGCACAAGCGAGTGTTGAACTGAAAGTGTTTGAGAGAAGTAGACTCTAGCTGAAAATACCAGGACAACTCGAGTAATGGACACTGCACTCGAGTGATTATGTGATTTACACTCTATCATTAAGACACACTCGTGCAAGTGTCTGACAGAGAGTAATGTTAGAGATAGGATATCATCACTGTACTTAAGCACAGACTCAATACTCGAGTGATAGTCTCAAGTTCACTTGAATCCTACCAAGTATGGTACAGGAAGTATTTACCCGAGAGCAAGATAAACTCAAAGTGTAAAATGCACTCGAGTCCAAGCGAGTGAAGCATAGAAAGTGTTTGCCCAAGAGTTAGCTAGAGCATGGAAGAGCAAGTGCACCCGAGTGGATAGAACTTGCACTCGAGTACTAGCTCTGTACCCGCGAGTGAGAAATCTAACTCTCTCCATTCCAAATGCAAGTGCTAAAATGAAAGAGTATCTTATACAAGAATATACTATTCACTCGAGTGAGGATCAGTGTACTCGAGTAAGGCCCGACATCACCTGCAAGTGCAAAATCACACTCTTGAAAAAATAGGATGAGAGTGTTATCCAAAGATGAAAGTTTATAGTACAAGATACATGTGTACTCGAGTGAGACTAGATGCACTCAAGTAAGGATCCACATCACTCGCAAGTATGAAAATGCACTCTCTTAAAATCACGTGGAACTGCAACACAAAAGTAAAAGCAGAAGAGGAAATATAAAGATGCACTCGAGTGATGCCTCAGTATATCGAGTGATACTTTGTCAAAAGCAAAATCACAACAGACTTACAGCGGTCAATCCCAACATGGTTTAATGTTATTTATTCATTCTATTTTCACTTGTTATTATTATTTAATATCATTTAACATATATTTCAAGTGTGAAACAAGAGTTTTATCGTTTGAATTAGAAAGGCATATAGGAAGTCAAACATCGGCGGACAGAATCATTACGACCAACTAAGCACGTACCTACCACGATTCTTATTCAAATATTTCAAACGTACGCATGTTGTTCCGCAATGAAACGCTCGGCTTCACAATGACTATTATTCAATGGACAAAATCATTTGACTATAAATGAAGGGCTTCAGAGATCATCAAAAACAAGAACTTAGAATGAGAATATACACAAGCAAATTCAAGAGTCTTTGTTATTCATATTTTCTCTGTCTTAATATTGTACTTCAGTGTTTGTTATATTTGCTCTGTGAGAGTCTATATACACTTCAAATTCCATTATAATTCGACCTCAAGGTTCAGGTGACCTTGAGAGGGTAGATATCCTTACGAGAGAAGCAGCTGAGAAACTTCCTGGTAGGACTTTTTGCTCATAATACTTACAAGGTACAAGCAGTAGAGAACATTGTTGCACGTAAGACTTACAGGGATGTAAGCAGGAGAGGATTTTGCTACTCATAAGACTTGTATACGTAAGCAAGAGAGAAAGGTCATAGGTTTGTTTCTGCACATAAGACTTGTCGTAAGGGGGAGAGAAATTTCTAGGTGTTAGAATATTTCTGCTCGTAGTCCATTCAAGGACAACTGTTGTTTTACGGAGTTCCAAGCGCCCACTACATCTTGGAAGAATAGTGAAAATCTCAGTAGGTCTTGATCTCTGAGGACTGGACATAGGCCTGGGTTTTAGGCCGAACTAGTATAACTCTCTGTGTTCTAATCTTCTCAACTCTACTCTATCTACTCAAGCTATAAATTTTTTTCTTTAACTTCCATACCAGATGTTCCTTATCCTTTATAATGAATCCTTCAGGCTACTTCATGTAGACTTCTTCCCCAAGAACCCCATTGAGGAATGCAACGTTAACATATATTTGCTGTAACTCTAGATCAAAATGCGTAATCAAAGCCATGATTATGTGGAAAGAATCTTTTGTTGATACAGGAGAAAAGGTTTCCTTATAGTCAACCCCTTTCACTTACTTAAAGCCCTTGGCAACCAACCTAGCCTTGTATCGATCAATGTTACCTTGTAAGTCTCTTTTGGTTTTGTAAACCCATTTACAGCTAATGGCTTTAGACCCACTTGGTAACTCCTCAAGATCCTATACACCATTGTTTGCCATAGAATTCATTTCATTAGTCATAGCATCATGCTACAATTTAGAGTTTTTACTCTTCATAGCCTGGGAAAACGTTAATGGATCATTTGCAATGCTAATGTCATAGTCAGTCTCAGTAGAGTATACCACATAGTCGTTAGGTAACACTGGGTTTCTTTCTCTACTTGATCTTCTTAATTCAACTTCTTGAGTTAGTTCAAGTTATTGATCCGGGACATCCTCCACCAGAACTTGTCTTCATTCTTCATATTTAGGAGGTGGATATATCTGAACAAATCTTTCATAATATAAATCAGGTGTTACTTCCATATGATCATCCCTTGTTTAATCACTCCCATTAATCACATCATTCTTAAGAAAAATAGCATTCCTAGATTCTACAAAATATGCAGAAGGAGGAGGACAATATAACCTAAAACCTTTTGTCATATCTGAATAGCCTATAAAGTAATCTCTAATAGTTTTAGGATCTAATTTCTTTTCTTGTGGATTATATACTCTTACTTCTACAGGACATCCTCATACCCTAAGGTGTCTTAAACTAGGTTTCCATCATTTCCATATTTCAAAGGGTGTGTTTTTGGCACTACCTTTGTTGGAACCTTATTTAGTATGTATACATCTTTCTTGAGTACCTTCTTCCACAAGGATGTTGGAAGTTTGGAGCAGATCTTCATGCTGCTAACCATCTTCAGTAAGGTCCTATTTCTTCTTTCTAATACACCATTCATGTCAGGTGAGCCAGGCATAGTATATTGGGCAACTATACCATGCTCTCAAGGAAAATCTATAAAAGGACCTGGCGCTTGTCCTTCACTAATATACCTACTATAATACTCACCACCTCTACTAGATCTCATAGTTTTAATTGGTTTTCCAACCTATTTTTCTACTTCAGCTTTATACTCCTTAAAGGCATCTAGTACCTCGCTTTTATTATCAAGCAAGTTGATATATATGTATCACAAGTAATAGCCAATAAAAGTGATAAAATATTTTTCACTGTGTGTGGATAAATCAAGAAAACAAATATCAATATGTATAATTTCAAGTAAGTCAGAACTACTTTTAGCTGACTTTTGTGACTTAATGGTCTTCTTTCCCCTTATGCAGTCCACACTAGTATCAATTTCTAAATGCTCTAAATATAAAAGGATCTCATCTTTAGTTAACCTTTTGATCATGTCTATGGAGATATGTCCTAATCTCCTATGCCACAAGCTAATAGAATTCTCATCAATGATACTTTGCCTAATACCATGCGTAATAGAAAAAACTTGGGGTGGTTTAGGGATTATTTTAAATAAATCATCAATCATAATAACCTTTGTAATTGGAATATAGTGTTTACTGAAATACATCAAATCCTTCTACAAATAAGTACCATAGTTCAAAGGAATAAGTTTTGACATAGAAATCAAATTTCTCCTATAACTAGGAATGAAAAAATAATTGCAGAGACCCAGTATGGTTTTATTTGAGAAAACGATTCTAAATGTTCTAATTGCTTTAATCGTATCTCCTTTCTCACTTCCTAAAAGGACTCGAGCTTCATTGGGAAGTGGAGGCCTGGTGTTTAGAAACTCCTGTATGGTAGTAGAAATGTGGATTATTGCACCCGTATTAATCCACTAAGTATCATTACTAATGATAATATGATGAGATTATAAAGCTAAACCTGAAAAATACATACCTTCACGCTTCAACCATGCCTTCCTCTTGAGGCAATCATCCTTCATGTGCCCCTTCTTCTTGTAGAAGAAGCAAATAGCTTCAGCTTTCTTGATGAATGGCATACCAGAGATCTTTCTCTTCTTTTTCTGGTTGTCCTTCTTGACCCTAGCATTGGTCCTATTAGAACTTTCAGCTAAATGATCTGCCCTAGGTGTGTCTCTACCACTCATTGAAGCCCGGTTTCCTCCTAAACACACATGGAAACACACATGGACAATAATTTATCAGTTGTCCAATTCTCCCTATATGTGTTATAGGAGACTTTGAAGGCATTATACTGAGAAGAAAGTGGATAATATGATAAAATGAATCTTGGTGATGAAGAAAGTGGCAATCCTTGCTAAACAAATCATAGGAGTTCAAATTTCATTAAGTCTCAAGAACAACCTCAAGATAACACTTGAGTCTAATATTCCCAATTAATAGTAGCTCTTACAAACATAGCTAACTACTACCTCTTGAGATATTGTTTAAAACCACTTAATGTGCAATTAACATTAGAGTGATGCAAATTGTTCTTCTCAGTTAGAATGTTCTAACGAACCATTCAAGAGCTAAAATCAACTATGATTACCAATCAATAACATGATAGCAAGCACAATTTCATCAAGCACATCAAAGATATGTATCAAAATGAACATCAAAATACATCATCCAATTAAAACTACAATGATCAATCCACATGGATACATAACAGCAATCCAAGTCTTAAAACCACACAATGATTAACCTAAACAAGGAAATCAAATATATAGTCTAAGCATAAGATTAAATCAAAGAACTCCCCTATGTAAGCACAATTGCTCAAGCCACAATTCCTCAACACCAAGAAGCAAAAAGATCAGCCTCTCATGGCTTCAAAAATCACTTGAATAAATTGCAGCACTGAAATCTAGTCTCCCTACTGCCTCCAGTTCTGAGCTCCCGATTCTGTTTCTTCTCAACTTAAGCTCCCTGTTCTGTCGGAAGTCGCAAACACACCGGAGGAAGATGAAGATGATGGTGATGCTATGGTTGTGAGCGTTCGGAGTTAGTGAAGGAGATGGGTGGTGATCAATGATGCCAAGATCAATTGTTGGTGAAGAAGCTTGCAGTACCACCCACTCCGTTAGCAACACTAAGCTCTGGTAGTCTCTGCTCTGGTTTGGAACTCTCCGGCGGTGGAATGTGATGGTGCTTGAGGGAGGGTCGCAGGCGATAATAAGGGAAGTAGGGGTCGCCGGTGACCAGGAGGAATGGTGATAAGAAGACGAGCTCAAGCTTTTTTGTGCGCCGCCCTCGTGTCTCACAGATCGCGTCTCGAATCCCCCTAATATCAGGTCCTATCTATTTTTTTTATCTTCATTTACGATCAGATCTTCCTCAACTTCTTGGGCCAGCATCTGTGTTTCTTTTTTTTTCCAGCTGATATCCATTCTGGGCTTCAGCTCATTGGGCCTGTTCTCTTTTTTTCCTTTCAGTAGCCCAAATAGCAGCCCAAGTCACTATTTTTTTCTTCAGCCCTCTTTCCACCTGGCAATCTAAATCATTTCTTTATTATTTTCCAAAATACAAAAAAAAATTAGGAATAGTTTTATTTTCATAAATTTTAATTTCTAGAAAAACCAATTTCAGAAATCCCTTTTCTAACCATGTTTATAACACTTAGATTTTCCTAGGGTAGTCAAAATAAATGGCTCCTTGATAAGAGAACGATCCCGAGTTGTTTGCATTATATTGTATTTAATTCATGGTAATTTGTGATTTGACCTTGAGGCAGCTAAGGTTGTGTCAAATCAATGGCGCCGATACTGGGGAGTCAATTTTGACTCCTTTGGTTGACTAAGTGTCAATTGGTTTTAATTGACCGGGGTTTGCTTTTGAGCCTATTAGATTTTCTTTCATATTTTTCATAGGTTTTTAACACTTTTTCATAGTTTTTCTAGGTTTGTAGAGTGTCTTGCATTAAAATTTTTGAGAAAACCAACCAAATATCTTGATTTTCTTTGCTATTGCATTTGCATTTTTGCATTTCTCACTTGAATTCACTTACTTTGTGCTTGGTTGCTGCATATTGGTTTCATTGCATTCGGATTGCTTGTTGATACCTTGCTTTTGATGTCATTTGGTGCATGATTCCAATCTCCAAGTCACAATTTTGATGATATACCTTTTCCATTTGGGTTGTGAGCATTCATACTTGTCCATACATATCATACACACTCACATACACTTGCACTCTTCCCACTTCATACCTTTTTGCTTGAGCTTGTGTACAAGATAATTTTGACATTTCATGGATCCATTGCTTGCTTGCTAGCTTTGTATGTCCGACCAACTTGAGAGAGCATTTAATCATTCTTCTAATTTTGAATTTGTCATTAACTTAAGTGATTGTGTTTCTCAAGGTACAACTATGGCAGGAAATGGTCCAAATCCACCTCCAAGGAGAACTATAAGGGATGTGACAAGATCAGATGTCACTTATGATCCTTTCAACATTGCATGCCCTAACCATGAGGTTAATTTTGAGCTTAAGGGTCCTTTCCTTACTGCATTACCTCATTTTCATGGACTTGATAAGGAAGACCCTTACAATCATCTCAATGCACTATACTTGGCTTGCTTGAACATGAAGCCTATTGGTGCTCGCCTTGAAGATGTGCAATTGAAAGTGTTCTATTTCACTTTAGAAGGAAAGGCGAAAGAGTGGTACATGATGCTTCCTACGCATGCTTGTCATGCCCTTCATTCATGGGCTAACTTGAAGAAAGCATTCTTGGACAAATACTTTCCCGATGCTAGGATTGCTGAGCTTAAGAAGGAGATCTACTCTATCAAGCAAGACCATTGGAATCCTTTTATGAGTATTGGATTCGCTTTCAAGAGCTTTTGGCCAAGTGTCCACATCATCAAATTAGTGATGAACAATTGATCCAGTACTTTTATGATGGTCTTCTACCTAATGAGAAGGGCATTCTTGATGCTTCAGCTGGGGGTTCTTTAGAAGATTGTACTACTAAGGAAGCGTGGGCTCAAATTAAAAGAAGAGCTCGAAATACTCAACAATACAATGTGAGAGTGATTAGAGGAGTATGTGATATAGGATCTAACCAAAGAATGCTTTCACTTGAGTCAAAGATGGATACAGTTACCTCATAACTTTCTCTCCTTACATCTGAGCTTCATCATTTGAGTATCCACCAAGCACCTTCCTTTCTTACTTCAAAAGCTCTTGTTGTACCTAGTTGTGAATCTTGTGGTTCAGTTATGTACATTTCAAGTGTATGCCCTAATCTTCATGAGGAAGTCAATGCTATGTACTAAGGAAGGCCTAATCAACAAAGATGGGACTCTAACACTACCACCTATAATGAACAAAGAAGACCTAACCCTACTTTTGGTTAGAGGAATCAAGAAGGATCATCTCATCAAGTCCAACCATATGGGTCAAACCGTGGGCAAATGGTGTCACTTCAAGAGTCTAAAGGTGATGAGAATAATCAATTGTTGAAGAGCATAGCAGCTCGACTTACTAGTATTGACAACCGAATGATGGAAGAAAAAGCTTTGAATGAGAGTCAATTCTCTTCTATTGGCTCAACTCTACAAAAGCTCAAAAGTGATAGAGCAAGTGATAGAACTCAATTGTCTCATGTATTCAATAAGTTAGAAGAGTTGGAGTTGAAGAATGACACTATGCAATCCCACTTAACTCAACTCTCAAATTCCTTGAGTGATGTGCATGCTAAGACTAGTGGTTCCATTCCTTCAAACACGGTCATCAATCCCAAGTCCTTTAATGCTATTGAGTTGAGGAGTGGCAAGAAGGTGCACTTCCCTGAAGAGATTGACAATGAGGTGGATGAGGAGATAGAAGTTGAAAGTCCACCCTTGAGCTCAATAAAGCTTCCTGATTCTGAGAGCTATAAAGAGAAGGCTATTCTTGACAAGAAGAAGGACAAAGTGGTTGAGTAACCTCAAGTGGAACAACAACCACTTCTGAGAGAGGTTGGCTCCAAGGAAAGAATCACTTTTGAGGAAGGCGAGTCAAGCAAGCATGCTAATGGTAAGGAGGTAAAAATTTCTCAACTCCATTTCCCTAAAGCTTACTTTCAAGGCAAGAAAATGCATGAGGAACAAACTGAAAAAAGAAATGTATGATTTGCTTAGTAAGTTGCATATCAATGTTTCTTTCTTCCAATTGGTTAAGTCTATGCCTAGCTATTGCAAATTCTTGAAAGAGCTTTGTACTAACAAGAGGAAGTTTAGGCCTAATGAGAGAGTTCAAGTTAGCTCTAATGTGTCTGCCCTATTCAAACCCCAAATCCCTGTTAAGTGCAAGGATCCCGGCTCATTCACTATACCTTGTACCATAGGTAATGTGCATATAGCTCAAGCCTTGTTAGACTTAGGTGCAGCCATTAATGTCTTGCCTAGTGCCATTTTTAAGTCTCTTAGTGTCAAGGAGCTTAAGAGGACTAGTGTGGTTCTCCAACTAGCTTATAGGACCACTAGGGAACCATAAGGTGTCATTGAGGATTTACTTGTCAAGGTTAAGGATTTGGTTTTCCCCGCTGACTCCTATGTGTTAGACATGTCTCAAGAGTCTAGTGAATCCACCCTTATCTTAGGGAGACCCTTCATGAGAACCGCTAGTACCTTGATAGACATAAGAGATAGGTCAATCACTATGAAAGTGGGTAACCATAAGCTTAGTTTCAACATGTATGAAGCCATGAAGCACCCTTTTGAAGATTACTCTTTATTAGGTATGAATTCAATTGACTTAGTACTTGATGATGTGGTTAATGAATATGAGCTTGACTTGCACACTGATGATTATGATCTTAACTGTGGTATTGCATTGTCTTCATTTGATGAACAATTCTCTTCTATTTCTGTTGATGATTTTGATTCATGTGGGACTGAGATTTCCAACCTTGACTTATCGATGGTTGATTGTTGGTTATCCTCCCTCAGTGAATTTTCACTTACTTCTCTTAGTTCATTGGAGGTTAATTCTTCCACTAACACATGCTTGAGTGATGATGTTTGTGAGGAAGGTGCTTTTGTTAATGTTTCAGGTCACAAACTAGTGGAGGAAGCTGAGTTCGAGGTTGGTAGCCAAGACTTGGATGATTTGATCTCTAAGGGGATGGCCCTCACACCGACCAAGACATCCTTTTATGTGACTCACTTTGGGCCTCACCATGTGGTTAAAGGGCCACTTCCTAACTCATCACTTAATCCTAGAACTAAGATTACTCCTCATACTTTACAATTTTTGAATGAGCTAATCACTCCTTATGAAGTATGTATGAAGGAAGCTACTTTTCCTAAGTCTGTTGTTGCTGTAGACCAACCAAATGTTGGTTCAATACTTGGGAAGACCAATGCACAAGTGGTGGAATTAAAGGAGCTTAGCACAAGTCATGCATTGCCTTCGTCTACAAAGGGGAGTATCTCTACTACCTTTGATCTTCCTAGACTAATTCCCTCTATTGTTCAACCTCCTAATTTAGTGCTTAAACCTCTCCCCTCTCATTTGAAATATGCTTTTCTTGCTTCTGATGAGAAATTGCCTGTGATTATCTCAAATTCTTTGTCTATGCGTGAGGAGGAGAGGTTGCTTGATGTTTTGTCTTGGAATAGGAAAGCTCTAGGTTGGACTTTGGCTGACATTCCTGGGATTAGTCTGGCTATTTGTACCCATAGGATCCTCTTGCATGAGGATTCCAAACCCCTGAGGCTACCCCAAAGGAGACTCAACCCCTTAATTCTAGATGTGGTTAAGAAATAAGTTACTAAGCTACTGAGTGCGGGTATTATTTACCCAATATTTGATAGTGAGTAGGTTAGTCCAGTGCAAGTAGTGCCTAAGAAGAGTGGGATCACTGTGGTAAAGAATGAAAACAATGAGTTGATACCTACTAGGGTGCAAATTGCTTGGTGAGTGTGCATAGATTATAGGAAATTGAATAAAGCCTCTAGGAAAGATCACTTCCCCTTACCTTTCATTGATCAGATGCTTGAGTGGTTGGTAGGTAAGAGTCACTATTGTTTCCTAGATGGTTATTCAGGATATTTCCAAATCCCTTTAGCTCCCGAAGATCAGGAAAAGACTACTTTTACTTGTCCATATGGTACCTATGCCTATAAGAGAATGCCGTTTGAATTGTGCCATGCACCTAGCACTTTCTAACATTGCATGATGTCACTGTTCTGTGATTTTCTTGAATATTACATTGAGGTTTTTATGGATGATTTCACAGTGTATGGCAATTTGTTTCTTGTTTAGCTAGTTTGGATAATGTTCTTGCTAGATACATTGAGAAAACTTGATTTTGAATTATGAGAAGTGCCATTTCATGGTTGATCATGGAATAGTACTTGGTCATTTGATATCTAGCAAGGGCATTGAAGTTGATAGAGCTAAGATTGAGGTGATTTCCTCCTTGCCTTACCCTATTAGTGTTAAAGCACTTTGTTCTTTCTTAGGGCATGTGGGTTTTTACCGACGATTCATAAAACATTTTAGTAAAATAGCTCTACCATTATCCAAACTATTGCAAAAGGATGTTGATTTTGTCTTTGATAATCCTTGTAAACAAGCATTTGATGAATTGAAAGCACACTTGATTTCTCCTCCTATCCTGAGTGTACCAAAATTGGACCTTACCTTTTGAATTAGCATGTGATGCCTCTAATTCTGATGTGGGGGTCATACTAGGACAAAAGCATAATAAGTTATCCCATATGATTGCCTATACATCCAAAACCTTGCATAGTGCACAAAGGAATTACACAACCATTGAAAAAGAACTGTTTACTGTGATATTTGCATTAGATAGGTTCAGACAATACTTGATCAATTCCAAAGTGGTTGTGTATACAGATCATGCAGCGGTGAAGTTTCTCTTCACCAAGCCTCAATCGAAACCAAGGCTCATTAGATGGATGTTGTTGCTACAAGAGTTCGATATTAGCATTAAGGATAGGCCTGGAACTGTGAACCTTATAGCGGATCACTTGAGTAGACTACCAGATAGAACAAGGGGAGTACTTGATTCTGACTTTGTTTGTGATGACTTTCCTGATTCATCTCTTATGTCTATCTCTGTCTATGTTCCTTGGTTTGCTAATCTTGTTAACTATATTCTGACCGGTCTAATCCCTGAGCATATGTCTTCCTTTCAGGCTCAGAAACTTAAACAAGAAGCTGAACACTACATTTGGGATGAGCCATATTTGTGGAGACTATGCAATGATCAAGTGATCAGGAGGTGCATTCCAGAGACTGAGTCCAAGGACATACTCTCTGCTTTCCATTCAATAGTTTGTGGCGAACATTTCAATGCTCATAAAACATCTAGGAAAGTGTTAGAAGTTGGGTTTTACTGGACTACCATGTTTAAAGATGCATACTTGTATTGTAAGGCATGTGATAAATGCCAACGGTTTGGGGGGTTAGGTAAACGGCATGAGATGCCACAACAACCCATGCTCTTTTGTGAGGTATTTAATGTTTAGGGTATAGACTTCATGGGTCCTTTTCCACCATCATCCGGCTTTACCTACATCTTGCTAGCCGTAGATTACCTTTCTAGGTGGGTAGAAGCCATTCCTACTAGGAAAGATGATGCCCAAACGGTTTCTAAATTTCTCAAGTCTAACATCTTTTGTAGATTTGGAGTACCGAGGGCTATAGTAAGTGATAGATGTTAGATCTCATGTTTTGATGATAACAAAAGAATGGTTTGAAAAGGAAATGTTTAAATATCAGGCTTGAACTAAGTAATGACAGGAATAAGGTTTACTTGAGGAAAGCATGGAAGTAGTGAAGATTGGCCAAGAGAAAATGCTAAGGAACTTAAGTTGAAGTGCATTTTCTAAGGCATTACTCGAGGCGCTACTCGAGTAATGACCCAAAACTTGAAGTAAATAGGCAAAACTTCCAGTGACCTGCCACCATTACTCGAGGCGCTACTCGAGTAACCAGGTAAAACTTCAAGGTTGCTCTCGGCCTGCCAATGTTACTCGAGGCGCTACTCGAGTAACCATGTGAAAACTTTCAGTAACCTTCAAGTGAGCAGAATGTTACTCGAGGAGCTACTCGAGTAACCATATGTACCTCTCGGCAGTTTGTACCACTGCTAATGTTACTCGAGGAGCTACTCGAGTAACCAGGTCAGAAACTTCCAGTCAGCCTTCAAGTTTTCCATGATACTCGAGGAGCTACTCGAGTAACCGTGTATTTGAAAATGTGTAACTCTCGGCACTTTGTACCACTGCCAATGTTACTCGAGGAGGTACCCGAGTAACAGCCTGAGTGGATTCCTCGAGTATGTACCCCAGTAAGCACAAATATTTTCAAAGGAAACTTCCAGTCATGACCAGGGTAAGTTATGTACAAATGTCTCAGTTACTCGAGGTGCTACCCGAGTAACTTATGCAAGATTGAGTGCTTTACTCGAGGAGCTACTCGAGTAATGAGGTAAGTGCTCTCGGCATTTTGATCCTGCCAACATTATTGGAGTAGAGCATCGAGTAATCAAAAGTTTTTCAAAGAATTACTCGAGGTGTTACCCGAGTAACTCATAAAGTTGTGAGTGCATTACTCGAGTAGCTACCCGAGTAAATAACTATTCCAAAGGTTTGAAATTTAGTTTACTCCATGCACTACCCGAGTAATCTTATACTTGTTCATTAACTTGCAGTTGGTAAATGATTTCCCGATGTTACTCGAGGAGCTACTCGAGTAAACTTCAAGGGTTACTCGAGGAGCTACTCGAGTAAGCATACCCAGAAATTTAGAAATCATTCAAACGTTCATTGATTTGTTTCCTATATGATTAACCTTTCATTGTATTAGTATTCTTAGTCTATTTACAGATAAACAATGAAGGAATCACTTCAAGAGATGAAAGTCAAATCAAACGTTCAAATGCCAACCACCGCCAACGGATATTTTTCAAAAAAACTTGAAAAGTCAACAGTGGCTGCGCACTCACCAACGGACGAAAGGAAAACGTTCCAACGGTCATCACCATCATATCTATATATATGGGAACCTTCAAACAGAGAAGAACAACCAAGCATCCACACAAACGATTCATTAAGTTCATTGCCCTGTTTTCACGTTGAAATTGTATTCATATGCTTCAGTGATTATCATTTACTCTTTGTGAGAGATATTTCATTCAAACTCAATATTTGTTATTGAGATAACTTAAGGTTGTGGAACCTTGAGTTGGGATTGGATTACAACCTGTAAGGGGGAGCGAGTGTCCAGGTGTGAAGGAACTTGCTTGTACTGTGGTGCCAAGAACCCACTGAATCTTGGAAGTTAGTGAAACTCTCAGAGAAGCTCTGAGGACTGGACGTAGGTCAAAGTGGTTGTGACCGAACCAGTATAACTCCCGGTGTACACTTCGGTGATATTTCTCCTTACTCATTACTGTTTTAATTCTTTTGTTAAAGTTTTATATTTCCGAAAGAAATTTCAGTATCACCCAATTCACCCCCCCCCCTCTTGGGTGAAACGCTTGATCTTACATTTGGTATCAGAGCATAGGTCTTCTTGTTAAGGTATAACAACCTAAGAAGGATCCAATGGCAAGCATGGGTGAAGGAATTCTTCCCGACGGAGCATCCATCACTAGACCTCCCGGTTTTAATGGAGAACACTTTTCTTTCTGGAAAGCTAAATTCAGAGTGTTCGTGATGGCTACTGAATATGGGCTATGGGATGTAATCGAGAGTGGAAACTATCAACCTACAAAAACTGTAGATTCTCAGAAAATTCCAAAGACGCCAGCGGAATATGATGAGAATGACAAGAAACTTATCACTCTCAATAGCAAGGCAATTCTGATGTTACAAAGCTCCTTGAGTCAAAATGAATACTTCAGAATCTGCACACTCCCAACAGCAAAGGAAATGTGGGAAGCTCTGGAAATAGCTCATGAAGGAACTTCGGGAATAAAGGAGAATCGAATCAACACCTTGATCACAGAATTCGACCTACTTCGAATGAAATCAGGTGAGTCAATTTCTGAATTCGAACTTAGGTATACTCATCTTGTTAATCAACTTGCAGCACTTGGAAAAGTATATGATCAGAATATCCAAGTACGAAAGATTTTGAATATTCTTTCTAAAGAGTGGGAGGCCAAAGTCACTGCGATAGAAGAGGCAAAAGGAGAATCAATGAGATCAGTTGCTTCTCTATTTGGAAGCCTTTCTGAATATGAAAGCAAGTTAAAGTTCAAACGGGAACTAGACGACATCAGTGACAAAAGAAAGAAAGGTCTAGCTCTAAAAGCAAAAGAAGAAAATCAAGATGAAGTTGAGGAGTTTGATGATGATGAAATGGGCTTAATCATAAAACGATTCAGAAAGTTCTACAAGAAAGGTCAAGGCTACAAACACTTTCAAAAAGGAGGAACTAGCAACAAAGACCATATCATTTGTTATGAATGTGGTAAACCAGGACATATCAAATCAGAATGTCCAGAGCTCAATCAAAAGAGCAAAGAAAAGAGAAAAGGCAAATTCTTTAACAAAAAGAAGGCCTTTGTATCTGCTATATGGGGAGATAGTTCCTCAGACGAAGAAAGTGATGAGGAAGAAGTAGCCAACATATGTCTTGTCGCTCAAGAAGAGACAGAAGAAGAGGTAAATGATCCTGACCCTACCTATGATGAATTATTATCTGAATATAATGCTTTACATTCTGAATTCATCAAAGTAGTTAAAGAACTAATTGTTTTCAAAAAGAAAAACAAAGCTCTTGAAATTGAACTTAAAGAAAGTTCAGAAAAGAATTGTGAAAATTGTTCTTCTTTGAAAGAGAAAAACAATGATCTCACAAAAACTCTTGAAAAGTTTACCAAAGGAAGTGAGATGCTAAGTGTGATTTTAAAAGAACAACGATTTGTAAATGACCGATCTGGTATTGGATATGATCCAAAATCAGATAAAAGGAAAGGTAGAAAGAAAGCAGGAGGTAAGTCATATTTGAATTATTTCCAGCATTCTGTACATATATCAAATCCTTTTGCTTTTTGTAATTACTGTAATAGAAAAGGTCATTATACCTCCTCATGCATTCATAAAAAGAAAGGAAACATAGGAACCTACAAATGGGTACCTAAAGGCACATATATTCAGAAAATCATTTATACTAACCCAAAAGGACCCAAAAAGAAGTGGGTACCTAAAACTTAGTCATTTGATTGCAGGTATGTCTTAAAGCATCCAAAAATAACAAATGGTTCATAGACAGTGGATGCTCTAGACATATGACCGGAGATTTCGAAAGTTTTACCACATTACAACCCAAGGAAGGTGGAAAGGTAAAATTTGGAGGAAATCAATCCGGAAAAATAGCAGGAATTGGTGAAATCAAGAATGACAAAGGCATACAAATCAAAGATGTATATTACGTTGAAGGCTTGTGTCATAATTTGCTGAGCGTAAGTCAAAGTGCAGATAAAGACAACTGGATAATATTTGATTCAGAGGAATGTCTAATTATCAACAAGAATGACTTACAGCTTGATAAGAAAAATATCAAGGCTAAGCTCAGAGCAAAAAGGGAAGGTAACTGCTATACTCTAGATATTAGTAGAAATGAATCTGAAAATTGTTTTCTGAGTAATACCGATGAAAGTTGGTTATGGCATAAGAGATTGGCTCATGTCAATATGCATCAACTAGGTAAACTACTCAAAAAGGATTTAGTTCTTGGATTACCCAAAGTAAATTTCAAAAACGATTTGATTTGTGACGCATGTCAAAAGGGTAAACAAACTAAATCATCCTTCAAATTGAAAAATGAGATTTCAACAAATAGACCATTACAATTATTGCATATGGATTTGGTTGGTCCAGCAAGAGTAAAGAGTCTTGGTGGCAACTTGTATTCATTGGTCATTGTTGATGATTTTTCTAGATTTACATGGGTTATTTTTCTATCATCAAAAGATGAAACCTTTGAAGAATTTATTGTTTTTGCCAAGAAAGTGCAAAATGAGAAAGGTATGTCTATTGCAGGTATTAGGACTGATCATGGTGGAGAATTTGAGAATCAAGCCTTTGAAGAATATTGTGATACTAATGGCATTGATCACAACTTCTCTGCTCCAAGGACGCCTCAACAAAATGGAGTTGTGGAACGCAAGAATAGAGTACTTACTGAAATGGCTAGAACAATGTTAAATGAAAAGAACATGTCTCAAGTTTTCTGGGCTGATGCTATGAGTACAGCATGCTATATTTCAAATAGAGCCTATATCAGAACGAAACTTGGAAAGACACCATATGAGCTATACAAAGGAAGGAAGCCAAACATTGGTCATCTACACATCTTCGGTTGTAAGTGTTTCATTCATAATAATGGTAAAGATAACTTAGGAAAATTTGATTCTAAAACTGATGAAGGAATTTTCTTAGGATATTCTAACCGAAGTAAAGCATATAGAATTTTCAATAAAAGAACTTGTGTTGTTGAAGAATCAATTCATGTTGTATTTGATGAATTTGAAACCTCTGACAAAACCATTGATGAAGAACAGGAAGTTGTTTTAAATCAAGAAAATGGTCAATCTATCTCTAAGTCTCTTATTCCAGAGGTTGATGAAACTAAGGATGAAGAGCAATCCCTAGGTCAACCTAAAGCCTGGAAATACAATAGAAGTCATCCCTTAGATCAAGTCATAGGAGATGTGAATGAAGGGATCAAAACCAGAAATAGAGTTTTCAATGAAGTAAGTTTTTCTGCATTTATTTCTGAGATTGAACCTTCTAACATTGATGAAGCCCTATCAGACAATGATTGGGTCATAGCAATGCAAGAAGAATTAAATCAATTTGAAAGGAATCAAGTCTGGGATTTGGTGCCCCGACCCAAAGATCATACGATCATTGGTACTAAATGGGTATTCAAAAACAAACTTGATGAATCTGCAATTATTGTCAGAAACAAGGCAAGATTGGTGGCCAAAGGCTATAATCAGGAAGAAGGAATTGATTATGAAGAAACGTATGCTCCAGTGGCTAGATTGGAAGCTATACGTGTACTCTTAGCCTTTGCATGCATCAAAGGATTCAAACTCTATCAAATGGATGTTAAGAGTGCCTTTCTAAATGGTTACATCATGGAAGAAGTGTATGTGGAACAACCTCCTGGTTTTGAAGATGTCACTAAACCGGACCATGTTTTCAAACTTAAAAAGGCTTTGTATGGTTTAAAACAAGCTCCTAGAGCCTGGTATGAAAGGCTTAGTAAGTTTCTCATCGATCAAGGTTTTGTACGAGGAAAAGTTGATACAACATTATTTATAAATCGAAAACGTGATGATATTTTAATTGTACAAATATATGTTGATGATATTGTTTTCGGT
This sequence comes from Inga oerstediana, assembly GCA_963210345.1. NCBI lineage: Eukaryota > Viridiplantae > Streptophyta > Magnoliopsida > Fabales > Fabaceae > Inga > Inga oerstediana. The sequence goes on from OY723400.1 coordinate 77,839,751, forward strand.
GCTACTAATGAATCTCTGTGTAAGGAATTTTCTGAGATTATGCAGGGAGAGTTTGAGATGTCAATGATGGGAGAATTGAATTTCTTTCTTGGTTTGCAAATCAAACAAAGAAAGAATGGGATCTTCATATCTCAAACAAAGTATTTAAAAGAGCTATTGAAGAAGTATGGAATGGATGAAGCAAATGGCTCAGATACGCCTATGAGCTCAACAACGTTGCTTGATGCTGATGTCAAAGGGAAAGACTACAATATCACAAAATATAGAGGAATGATTGGATCATTACTCTATCTCACAGCAAGTAGACCAGACATCCAATTTAGTGTTGGCATATGTGCAAGATATCAATCGGCACCAAAGGAATCACATGCTGAAACTGTCAAACGAATCTTTAGATACCTTGCTGACACACCAGAATTGGGTCTGTGGTATCCCAAAGGAAGAAGTGAGTATCTAATTGCATATTCGGACTCTGATCATGGAGGATATAAAACAGACAGAAAGAGCACCAGTGGACAAGGACAATTCCTTGGAGGATCTCTTGTCTCGTGGTTCAGCAAGAAACAAAATACAGTGTCTCTTTCGTCAACGGAAGCCGAATATGTTGCAGTCTCAAGTTGTTGTGCACAAGTGATATGGTTAAAACAACAACTACAAGATCTTGGTATTTATCTCAAAGAGATACCAATCTATTGTGACAACACTAGTACGATAAGCTTGGCAAAGAATCCAGTTCAACACTCTAGAACCAAGCATATCGATGTCAGACATCACTTCATCAGAGATCATGTCCAAAAGAAAGATGTGAAAGTGATATTCATTCCTACTCATCTTCAATTAGCCGATATCTTCACAAAACCCCTTGCAAAAGATCAATTTCTATACATTAGAAGAGAATTGGGAATGGTAAATCCCAATGAGTTATAAGTAATTTCAGCATTTCATAATATTAGATGAAGTCATTTAATAATGTTTTGATAATTACTAACTTAAGCATCGGAGTATATAGAAACTTGTTTTGCAGGAAGAAAGAAACTCTGTTTTGAGAAACAAAAACAGAGGTGATCAGAGGACACCATTACTGGAGTACCAACTTGAAGTAATGGGTGACAGAAAAGATTTACCCGAGGAGTAACTTGAGGTAATGTAGCAGTGTACTCGAGTATGTACTCGAGTAATGGCCCCCCAAAACTGGAAGTAATGGATCGAGTAACTTGAAATTTAAATCTAACGGTTCAGTTTTGAGGAAATGAAAAGTCAGAAGTTCAAAAGACAGATTACCCGAGGCAAGCCTCGAGTAAACTTGAAGATTACTCGAGTAAGGCCTCGAGTAAAGACGGAGTCCAGATTCTCAAATTGATAAAGAATGATGCAAATCTGATCAACATGAGTTATAATTGATCGAGGGAACATCTATGGATAATTACTATATTATTCATACAAGGTACGCAATTTAAATGAATTATTTTGAATTTTTCCTGTATGAACACCCGAGGAAGGCCTCGAGTAATGATGAATATTACTCGAGTAAGGCCTCGAGTAAAGTCGGGATTTAGGTCTTTATCTTGCGTAAACTTGGTCATTTCCACAAAATCTCCTCGAGTAAATCACTATACACCCTTTCAAAAATTTTTCCCAATCGATTCCTTGCCCTATTTCCGTCAAAACCCAACTAGTTTCAAAATCAAAAACTTCCTATTTTGTTCAAAATCCCTCTGCCCTATTCTCGCGACAGTAACTCTTTTTCTGAGATTTCTGATTCTCTTTGATTCAAAATGGTTAGAACCAAGAATCTCAGCTTCACTGATTCTGATTCTGAGCAAAATCCTGATCTTCTTTCTCCTCCTCCAACAAAGAGAAGAAAGTTGATTCCTAGATCAAAAGCCAAAACCCCTCTTCAACCTAAATCTCCACCTAAAGCCAAAGGTGTGGTGATCAAAGAGCCTATGGTGACTAGGGCTCAGTCCAAAAAGAGCACATCCACTGGAAGAAGCAAAGGTGTCAAAACTCCCTCACCTTCACACTCAGACTCATCCACACCCTCTTTTACTCCAAAAATTCCCAAGAAGCCAAAATATGACAAAAATGTGGCTAAGGCAATGGCTGGGATCATTGACCAATTGGAGAAGGGTCAATCATCAAAGAAATCCAAGATTCCAGAGGCAGAGATCACTACCCCTCCCAAAGGATTCAATGTGGGGAAACTGGTGGAGTCTCCCAAGTATCTGACACAGTTCTCCAGAAGGAAAGTGTGTAAAACACACTACGTTGATCTGAAGCTTCTACAAGAGGTAGTGAAGTTTGACCTTTGTCCTTATCTTACTCCATTTATGCCTTGGTTATCTGTGAGATTGCCTTTTTGCACAAAGGTAATCACCCATTTTTACTGCAACCTTGAGATCATAGATGAGCCTGACCGAACCTCAGTTGAGGAAGAAATGACTACCACAGTGAGAGGACAGAAAATCCTTATATCTCCCTCTAGGATCAATTTATGGTTAGGAATTGAGAATCCCCCGGATGATATCTATTCTGAACTTGAGCCTAACCAGATATTCACTATCCTTAAGCCCGGAGAGTTAGTTGGCCCCCTCAATTTCAAACCGAGTGATATGTGTGATCATCACAGGGTCCTATGGTACATCTACTCTAGGTCCCTAGTGAACAAAGCCAACAACTATACCCATTTTTCAGACAGGGACTATAGGTGGTTTGCTTCACTACTATTGAAAGAAGAAAAGGATCTGGGAGAATACATATTCTCAGAAATGAAGAGATACAAGGTGGATGGAAAGGGAACCACTCCAATGCCATATCCTCAAATTGTGTCTCTTATCCTAAAAGAGAACAAAATTTGGTATTTGGATAGTAAAGAGCCTATTGAAAGAGTGACCCCAGTGGGGAGGAACCAAATTGGCAAGCTAAACATAGACATTCCTCTCAAAGGCCCACTGGAGTCTGGGTCTAAGAAGAAGAGAAAAGCTACTGAGGCAGAAACCAGTAGAATGGATGACACTCAGTCATCGGCTCCAGCTGCAACCACATCCTCACCATCTTTCCTAAATGCCACTCTCCAGCACTTTATGGAGAATATGCTGAGAGGTTTTCATGTGGATATAGCCAACACCAATGCTGAACTCATTACCCACATGAACACCAAGATGGGTGAGTTGGTTGAAAGAATGGATCGAAGACATGAGGAGTTGCTAGCAGAGCAACGGGCTCAGGGAGAGACCCTAAGATTGATTTTAGCACGGTTGGATTCATTGGGTCCTGGGCCTTCTTCCGGTCCTTCTTCATCTGCACCACCACCACCTTCAGTAGACCCTCCTTCAGATATTCCTATTTCTACTCCTACTCCCGAGGCTGAACCATCTATCCCTTTGGTTTCTGATCCACATGAGCCCCAAGGAAAAGACATCTTATTCACAGTGGATGATCCTGAAACCCTTGAGTCTACACATATCACCATTGGTGATTCACCTCAAAAGCCACAATCTGAGACCACACCCAAACCTATCCCCTCTCCTACCCAAACAGAGGTAGTGTCATCTTCCTCTTCTGAGCATCTCATTCCAGCATTTGATTCAACTCCAGAAGCTCAGACCACTATGGTTGTCTTTCAACCTTCTCCTTTCCTGCCTAGAGATGACATCCATATCCCACCTCTTAATCTTCCTGAACCAGAATCATCCAGTTCCTTTGATTCATCTAGTTCAGATGGTGGTGGGTTGGTCCTTCCAGTAAAACCTATCTCTATGGTGAAGCCTTCTAACCCTCAACTTGATTGATGAAGCCAAAAAGGGGGAGAAGAGCTTGAGAGTGATTTTGTGGATTTGTCCTTGTCTTTCATGGGTATATGGGTGTACATGGGACTTTAGGGAGATTTTTTTTTGAATTCAGTATGAACTTAACTTGTAATTTGAATTTATTAAAATTTAATGCAAGTGTGTTTAAATTATAACTTCATTTGATTTCATTTATGTTTTGGATTATGATACATGTTTGAACTAATGAAGTTGTTATGTATGCAAGGTTGATCAATTTAAAGAAATAATTAATTAAGAAATCAATTTGAAAAACCATGTTCAAAATCACACCAAGTTTTGTCATCATCAAAAAGGGGGAGAATGTTAGATCTCATGTTTTGATGATAACAAAAGAATGGTTTGAAAAGGAAATGTTTAAATATCAGGCTTGAACTAAGTAATGACAGGAATAAGGTTTACTTGAGGAAAGCATGGAAGTAGTGAAGATTGGCCAAGAGAAAATGCTAAGGAACTTAAGTTGAAGTGCATTTTCTAAGGCATTACTCGAGGCGCTACTCGAGTAATGACCCAAAACTTGAAGTAAATAGGCAAAACTTCCAGTGACCTGCCACCATTACTCGAGGCGCTACTCGAGTAACCAGGTAAAACTTCAAGGTTGCTCTCGGCCTGCCAATGTTACTCGAGGCGCTACTCGAGTAACCATGTGAAAACTTTCAGTAACCTTCAAGTGAGCAGAATGTTACTCGAGGAGCTACTCGAGTAACCATATGTACCTCTCGGCAGTTTGTACCACTGCTAATGTTACTCGAGGAGCTACTCGAGTAACCAGGTCAGAAACTTCCAGTCAGCCTTCAAGTTTTCCATGATACTCGAGGAGCTACTCGAGTAACCGTGTATTTGAAAATGTGTAACTCTCGGCACTTTGTACCACTGCCAATGTTACTCGAGGAGGTACCCGAGTAACAGCCTGAGTGGATTCCTCGAGTATGTACCCCAGTAAGCACAAATATTTTCAAAGGAAACTTCCAGTCATGACCAGGGTAAGTTATGTACAAATGTCTCAGTTACTCGAGGTGCTACCCGAGTAACTTATGCAAGATTGAGTGCTTTACTCGAGGAGCTACTCGAGTAATGAGGTAAGTGCTCTCGGCATTTTGATCCTGCCAACATTATTGGAGTAGAGCATCGAGTAATCAAAAGTTTTTCAAAGAATTACTCGAGGTGTTACCCGAGTAACTCATAAAGTTGTGAGTGCATTACTCGAGTAGCTACCCGAGTAAATAACTATTCCAAAGGTTTGAAATTTAGTTTACTCCATGCACTACCCGAGTAATCTTATACTTGTTCATTAACTTGCAGTTGGTAAATGATTTCCCGATGTTACTCGAGGAGCTACTCGAGTAAACTTCAAGGGTTACTCGAGGAGCTACTCGAGTAAGCATACCCAGAAATTTAGAAATCATTCAAACGTTCATTGATTTGTTTCCTATATGATTAACCTTTCATTGTATTAGTATTCTTAGTCTATTTACAGATAAACAATGAAGGAATCACTTCAAGAGATGAAAGTCAAATCAAACGTTCAAATGCCAACCACCGCCAACGGATATTTTTCAAAAAAACTTGAAAAGTCAACAGTGGCTGCGCACTCACCAACGGACGAAAGGAAAACGTTCCAACGGTCATCACCATCATATCTATATATATGGGAACCTTCAAACAGAGAAGAACAACCAAGCATCCACACAAACGATTCATTAAGTTCATTGCCCTGTTTTCACGTTGAAATTGTATTCATATGCTTCAGTGATTATCATTTACTCTTTGTGAGAGATATTTCATTCAAACTCAATATTTGTTATTGAGATAACTTAAGGTTGTGGAACCTTGAGTTGGGATTGGATTACAACCTGTAAGGGGGAGCGAGTGTCCAGGTGTGAAGGAACTTGCTTGTACTGTGGTGCCAAGAACCCACTGAATCTTGGAAGTTAGTGAAACTCTCAGAGAAGCTCTGAGGACTGGACGTAGGTCAAAGTGGTTGTGACCGAACCAGTATAACTCCCGGTGTACACTTCGGTGATATTTCTCCTTACTCATTACTGTTTTAATTCTTTTGTTAAAGTTTTATATTTCCGAAAGAAATTTCAGTATCACCCAATTCACCCCCCCCCCCCTCTTGGGTGAAACGCTTGATCTTACAATAGAGGTTCCCACTTTTGCAATAGGGTTATCAATAACCTATTTGCTAAGCTTGGAGTAACCCATAAAATGTCTATTCCTTATCATCCACAAACAAATGGCCGAGCAGAAGTTTCCAACCGAGAGATCAAACATATTTTGGAAAAGATAGTCAAGCCTTCAATGAAGGATTGGAGCTCAAGGTTGAAGGAAGCACTATGGGCCAATAGAACCTCTTTTAATACATCGATAGGGATGTCTCCTTACAGGCTTATCTATGGAAAAGCATGTCATATTCCAGTGGAACTAGAGCATAAAACCTATTGAGCAGTGAAATTATGCAATATGGATGTGCAAGAAGCATGTTTGGAAAGGAAGCTGCAACTACAAGAACTTGAGGAAATGCGATTGGATGCTTATGAGAGCTCTCGCATTTACAAAGAAAAGACCAAGCTACTTCATGATACGAAGATCTTGAAAAAGGACTTCAAGTTGGGTGATCGTGTACTGTTGTATAGGGCTCGATTCAAGTTGTTGAATTGGAAGCTTAAAGATAAATGGTATGGGCCTTTCACCATCACCAAAGTACATTCATTTGGCATGGTAGAGTTGCTTGATGAGACTATTGGAAAGGAGTTCCAAGTCAATGGACACCTCCTCAAGCTCTACGTTATCCATCATCAAAGCCCCTTTGAGTCCAGGTTGCTTCTTCTCCTTTCACAATCTTTTACTTTCAGTATTCCTGGATTGGTGGTTATATATACTTGACTGATTGTTTGAGATAAGTATGGGGGAAGGGCATTCTAGTAGGAAAAGTAGAAGTAGCATAGCTTAGTAATTAGAATAAGAACTCCCTTTGTATACTTGCATTTGTGGCCACTACCCTACTTAATCATCATTGTGCCTTTTCATCTCGATTTCCTCTGTTATTGTGACTTGTTTCTCCTTCTCCCTATTTATGTGATGTTGATGTGTTGTGCTCCAATTGCAATTGGACTTCACAACTTTCCACTTCACTCAGGAACAAGTTAGACTAATAGAGTTGTTTTACACATTGAGGACAATGTGTTGATTAAGTGTGGGGGAAGGGAATACATTTTGAATCCCATTAATTGGTTGTTTTTAAATGAGAAATCCCTTAAACTAGAAAATTTTTCAAAAATTTCTCAAGAATAACTCACTTTGATGCATGTCCTAAGTGGTAAAGGGTCGCATTTGTCACTTTGGAAATGTGATTTGTGAGAAATTCTTTGAGCTTTCATGTGATCTAGTGTTTTGGCAACTTTTTGAAACCATGATTTGCTTTTCAAGAGAATGGGAAAAGAAATGAACCCACAATTAGATTTTTGCTTACTTCTTGTTTTGAGAAATGAAATCTTTCATATCATTAATGATTTTAAGAGTTGAGCATTCTTATAATTAATTGCAATGTTTTGATTAATTATGTTTGTAAGGTTAGCATTTGAATTAGTTAAGTGAGTGCATTGTGGTTAGTTTGCTATGAAATTGATTGTTTTAGAGTGAGCATTAGAGAGAAACCTTATTGGAAGGTTAATTGAGCTTTGAATTCTTTCTATGTGTGCATGTTCACTTAGTCTTTCATCTTCTAGAGCTTGTTTCAACTCGTTTTCAAAACAGCATTGCATTAGTGTAATGGAAATGAAAGAGGCATTCGATTTTAAACCCTTTTAACCTAAACACAAACCCTCATTCATAACCATTTGCTTACCCCTTTGAACTATTTTTATGTTGTATGCATGTCATGTCATTTAATCAGAGTGTTCATAATACTCTAAAATCAAAGTGATTTGCGAATAGAAAGTGAACAATATATATATATATATATATATATATTGAAATGCTATGTATATAGGAAAGGAAAAAAAAAAAGTAAGTAAGTAAAAAAAAGAATGTATGTAGTTTGAAAAAAAAAGAGAAGAAAAGAGAAGTAGAAGAGAATTGAAAAAAAAAAGAAAAGAAAAGAAAAAGAAAGAGAAAGTATTGAAAAAAAAGTAATAAAAAAGTGATGTGAATAAAGAAAGAAAAGAAAAAGAAATACAAAGAAAGCATTGGTTCTTGAACTTGAAAAAAAAATTGGCAAGAGGTTGTTAAGTTATTTAGTTGCTGTGAACCCATTCATTAACTTTAACTTGCATATCAACTATTTCTTTTCTCTAATTAATTCATTCCATTTAGCCTTCATCCATCATTACAAGCCTTTAAAGTCCTCTTGATTCATTGTATTAAGTGCTATTGGTTGTGGAGATATTAGAGTTGTTACAAGCCTATGGTAAGGTGTTAACTAAGTGAGCTAGAGTGAAAGTATCCTAATAAGGTGAGATGAGTTAAACACTAATACCTTGAGAGTCTCTTGTGCTTCATTCTAATATTTTGGATTGTGTAGTTAGCTAGTTTCTTTGCATTGATTGACTATGACTAGTGTTGACTTGAAGGATTTGATTAATTGATCTATTGCTTTCTAATTATGAAATTGCTCATCTTTCAATTTCATTAATGATTGGAATTTAGAAAATTGTGTTTAATTGCCTTTGTTCAGGAGTACAAAGGTCTAAGTGTAGAGGTCTAGGTTTCTCCATAACAAAGCGCATGTGCAACATATCAATCTTCAAAGTTATGTCCTCCCTCTATTCAAGGTAATTGGTACCATCCAGCACAATCTTGTCACTATTGTCAACAAATAGGTTAGGGAAAGTAGTAGGTGCTGTAATTTAGAGAGTTAAGTTAGCTCACGAGATAAAATTTTGAGACAATCACGAATTTTGTGCCTTGAATGCATGTTATGCACCAATAAAAACGTGTGAAATGTAGAAATGAGTATCACTAAATTCTACATGTGGGTAAAGAACTTAGCATTGCATGCATTTATCTCAAATTGGTGGGCCTAAAATGTATTATTTACATTTTCTACGTCCTAATACATGTGGGCAACTTAGAAAATATAAGACCAAACTATCCCACCCTAACTAAATATATAATTATAACTGTCAACCTGTTGGAAAAGATCAATTATAATTCTATATTTAATTACAATATGATATTTTATAAGTTCCATATGTGATTTTGTTGCATGCAAAATAAAAGGATGATGTGGCTACTCCTTGGAAAAAGTAGCACGCCAATCACAAATATCATATAACCGCATTTAACGAAAATATGCATGTCTTAATGGAGAGATTAATTAATAAACTCAATAAATAAATAATTAAAGCCCTCCCATTATTTTATGTATTCAATAATTCTTTACAAAGTTAATTTTAGCATTTTTCAACTCAAAATTAGATTTCAGAAAATGTTGTATTGTTAAATAATTGTCTAAAGTCAATTTTCTAAATATTTAGACAATTAAATAACTCATGAAAATAATTTCACGAATTCACTAGTATGTGAAAATTGTCAAAATTAATACTTTTCATTAATTTAAAAATTTTGATGTGATTACCAAAGAACATGGATAAAATAATAGTTAATTTAAACAAACAATGAAGGAAAACATTTAATTAGCCCAATAGTTGTTTTTGGAATATTGAAAATCCATATCTATTCGCCGTTTAGCTTACCGCAAGCACACGGGTTGTAAGTAATAGTATAATGCTGAGAAGAGTATTGTCCTATAAGGACTATGACAAAAGCGAGCTAACTAATGTAACCATGTTCTTAATTAGGTTGCATAGAATCATTTGAATTTGATCAAGTTGAATAAAAACTTTTGATGAAAATAACAAAGCAAAATAGTGGAAACTGAGAAATTGAGTTTAACTTCAAGAGATAAAAACTTAGGATTACTTTTCTTCCATTGTATTTCATGAAACTATGCAATTAAATCGCTTATGCTAGTTAAATGAGTCTATATGCTAGTCAAAGATCCTAAAAATCATCAACCAAACTCTCAAGATTGATTTTTAATCTTCATTAAAAATACTCAATCTCTTGTTTATAATTAATGAAAACTATCTTTCCAAAATAATTCTTCAATAGACTATGTTAAGTTGTTAGATATATCTCTATTCTAACAACAAACCATCCATTTAATCATTTAATTTCAAGTCTAACATGATTTTTCTCAAGTTCTACAATCAAAATAGCTGTCTTAAGCTTCTTCCAATTGAACTACTCTAATCATGTGGTGATCAAGAACAAGATAGCATTAAGCTCAAAGAAAAATCAACATATATACTTATTAACCAACAAAAGCAAGATAATCTAGTAGTTTCAATCCATACAACGGGCAAAAGTAATCTTAATTGAGAGTTCTAGCTACTCATGATCAATACAAACCAATAACTAAACTTAAAACTCATATCCATATCAGCAAAATGGGAAGAAAATATGGAAAAATGAGAAAAAGCAAGGAGAACTCTTGAATTCCTCCTTAAATCTCCTCTAAGAATCCCTAAAATCTCTAAGAGCTCTCTCCCAAGTAGCCTCATTGTGTTCTCAGTCTTCCCTCTATGCAGAACACTTTTGTTTCGGCGCCCCTCTTAGGTTAAAAGGCTCCCAAGTTTGTCACTTTTTCAAAACACACATGTCATGCCCTTATCTTATTTTCCATATTCTCATAGTGCTTATGCATAGTTCAATGAGCAACACAGGAATAATGTAAATACACTGATATATTAATACCTAGTACTTGCCTACATCTCAGGTTTTCCCCGCAGGGTTTGCAAATATGTACATATTTTTCCAAAATATTCAAAAATAACCACATATATATAACCATGATCTTTATTTTAGGAAACATACCCATCAGTTCCCTATATCTACGTCTTTGGCTTTAGAGCCGCTGATTCCCGCTGAGTCATTTTTGTTTATAAAAGGGGTGAGATTCCAAGGAATCTCAATAGCAACATACCATCAAACATATAAAAATGCGAGAATTAAATATACAATGCACTATATAGTGTAACACAAAAATCATATCATAACGTGTGTGTACACAAAGCTCAAGGCCAACTATCCTATTGAAATCCCTATGTGTACCTTAGCTGAGTCCCCGACTGCAGCTAGGAAATACCAATGTACTTCAACTAGGTCCCAAACATAGCTAGGTAATGTGCCCCGAGCATGTGTTCAAATCACAGAATAGAATAACACACAACATATCAATAGTCACAAAGTGTATGAGAGATAATAGTTACTACCTTAACCCTTTTTAGCCACGAACTCATGTCTCGTAAAGCGGGCCAATGTCTAGGCTCTCAACTGTTCCTAAAATGTTAAATGTACAAGAATTAGGTTCAAACTTATTTATGTACTATTTTAGGCACTTCCATAGTATTTTTAGTGGTTATATTAGCCTACTGTAAAAATTTGCCAAATTGCCCCAGGGGACTAGGCCCGGCCCTGCGTACCCGGTTCGACCGTACTTTTCCTGAAATTTTGACTGGGGCTATTCTGACATATTTTCACTCAAGGAATCCATTTCTGGACTTAGAATTTCCAAATTCACTGCTAAAAGACCAAAATATCCTTGGCAGCCCCACTTTCCAGGTCTCAAGGGCGTTTTCGTAATTATGCCTTTTCGGGCTTTTCTGAAAAAGTGATCAACTATAACCCCCACCTAATTTTTTCTTCTGAACTTAATGGAATCATCATAACATAAAAAATCCAAATCTAACCCTTCCAAACAGTACTGGCCGAAATCCTAGGATTCTCTACGAAAAGTTGAGGTTTTTCGATTCTGACCTCAAATTCTTGCTCCTTTATACTCTTAATAACTTTATTAACTATTTAATTACGTTATAACTACCATTTGGACCCAATTTTGGCAGCAAAACATTTAGGTCACATTATTTCCTAAATTTTACAATCAAGCGAATGCAATAGAAATTCTCCGATTAAATCACTCAAAGTAGCCAGAACAATCAATATTTGAAGTTTATGAAGTTACCTCTTCTTCCTTCTGGCTTTTCCTTCATGTGTTTGAACCCCAACTCTTCCAACAATGAGATTTTAGCTTCTCAAACGCCTTGATTTATGTAGAAGAACAACTTAGGAGAAGGATTACGTAAGATAGGAGCTAAGTCACCAAAGAAATCAAGCTTACCTGGCGAATTTTCTCCTCTTTATCTCTATCTTTCTCTCTCAGTGCAACACAACTTTCTCTCTCTATTTTTAGCCCAAAACTTATGTCTATGGCTGAAGAAAGAAGGGATATGATTTATAATATAATGCTTATGTCATTCTTGATCTTGTTTATGTCATAATTTCTAATTTCCAAAAATCAAAATGTTAACTTTATGAACATATAAATGTAAGCCATAAGCCCAATTGAATTCCACTAAGTCCTTCCCTCTCGTCCATCCACATTTCAAGTCTAGAGCCCAAATTATTGCCAAAATGGGATGATACCAATTATCTCATAATTTTAACATTGCCATCACATTTTTTATTCAATTTTCGAATTTATACAAATTCTGGCAAATGTTATGCCCTAAATTTGAAAAATCATAACTAAATTTGTAGACATCAAATTGGAGTGATTCCAACGGATATAGAACCCTTATTGAGTGTAGTTTCAAGAAAAATATAGACTTTTGCCAATTGTAAGCACAAAAGTCCCAGAATTAATTTCTTTAAACGTTGTTCAGAAACTTTCCAGTTTTTCTGGGCTAACTTCAAAAATTCATAACTTTTTGTATATAGCTTCAAATGATTCATATGACCTATCAATTTAATCACGCCTAGCCCATTCGCATAAATGAAACGCTCGTTTCACTAAGCCAGGCGATGACATCATTACAACGTGAGGGAGGGAGCCTTTCCTAGTAACAAGAAATGGAAACGTTTTGACCAAGTCAAAATGACATTGTTTTAGTCATCTCCCTTACCCGGTTCTGGAACACTACCCGACCAGCCAACTCGAGAACAACTTGATAACAACTGCTGCGACCCACAATCTCAGGTGGTCCTTTCAAGTGATCGGAGAGCTCAAAAACAACAATTTTCATGGCGGCATGAATGAGGACATAATCAAAACAGAATATGGGCCATAAATCATCGATTAACTACAAATATTTGAATCAAAGAATTTTGGGTTAAATCCAAAATCGAATGTTCCGATGATACTGATTACGATAAAGCAAAACGAAGTAAGGCCTGAAACGTACACAACAATTAATCGCAAGATTTGTGTATGCATTTTGCATAAAATTAAAAATCATAATTCAAAATGTTAAAGCCGAATCAAAAAAACAAAAGGTTTCTCGGTTTTCATCAAACTCTTGATGAAATACAGGCGGTGTTCATCGAAGAACTAAGGTTCTTCTCTCTCAATTTGCCGAACAAACCCAGGTATATATGAATCAAGAAACGAAATCACAAATCGAAGAGGAAAATAAACTTTAAATCAAAAAGAGATTTCAAAATTGAATGAAATTGATTAATATAAATCGAATAAAATTGATTAATATGGGTCTAGCTCTTGAAAACCATCAGGGAATATATATGAACCGATTGAAATCAAGAATCCCAAAATAAAAGGCATGTTCGAATAATTGTAGAAGAAAAACATAATTGTGTCATTCAAAAAACACAATGAATATCCTCACATCTCATAATCCGAAAGCAAGGTAATTTAATATAACAATTAATAAATTGCAAGTAGTCAATAAATTCGCATCTCTAATCTAAGAGATGGAACCCTTGTAAAATTACTATGGTGAACTTAATTAAATTCCATACTTAGATCATTCTATATCAAAGAGTAGAAGGCAGAGGATCAGAGAGCGTAACTCTTGTACCATGTTGGAATAAATCGTGCTATACAATAAATTACAATCCAAATAGAGCACAAATTATTCTACAATAATAGCAAAAGACTTCAAGGGATACCTCTTACCATTGCTAATCTTTGATCTTCGGAAAGAATTCACGAACTCTAAAAAGGAACACTGTAAAATAGAAGACGTCAGAAGATGGTTTGTCAAGTCACTCTTCTGACTGACTGTAAGGCACAGCATGACAACTGGTTTGAAAGTTGTTGCTAGTCAGAAAACTTCAGGGAGTAGTCTAGATTTTCTAACACTCATATTTTGTCAGCTATAAAACTAAATTGTGTTATTCTACTATCAAAAATATCACATAAATAGTCAGTCAGCATATTACCCTAATCCTAAAGTTGGGTGTGGATCTGACTTACGGACTGCACACAAGATATTTTAATTAATCACCTAGTTAATAATAACTAATAAATATATTACAAATTAAAATATCTCACACTATTCCCCTGTTTACAACTTTAGAAGGGTGAAGGAAGATATTTCTTCTTTATTTCTGCTATTTACTTTTCATCCACACACAAGAATTTGATGGCACCCACCTGATGAGAAGGGAAAGAAGAGAGATGGAAATAAGTTCGCTTTCTGCTACCCACAGACAACACTTATAGATACCTTATGAAGCTTCGAGGGAGTTTTATTTTATTTTTCCCTTGCTATTCACTTGTTCGTCAAGCTTGAATAAGAAATAAGAATGTGCTTGGAAAAGACAAAAAAGCCCATATGCAAGAAATGAAGTAAGAAGGGTATTTTAGTAATTAGATAAATATTAAAGAATGAAAATTCATTTATACTAGCATGTTACGTTACATTGAAGCTCAAACTAAAAATTTGATGGAAGGCATTAGATGCATACTTTGGAGAATCCTCATCTTCTTATTTGATACATGCCAATTTTAAATGTAGAGATCAAATAAACATCGTTATAATAATTGCTATATAGCTATTTGTATACCAAAAATGCTACAATGTTGAATCCAAAACTGCAATAGTAACGTTGGCTATTTTTTTTAAAAAAAATTGCAATAGGAACGTTCTGTTTTTCATCAAAGATATTGCTAGAATCAAAGATTCTACTTCGAATATCATTACCTACTTTGCTTGTATTTTTTCCTTTCTTTTATGGGTTTCTTGTTTTATGTCATATAAAAATAGGACAATTATTAATGTCGAGTTCTTTATGTCTATTTCATCAAGTTCTCTAATCACATACAACAATATATCCTATTTTTGAATTATAATCATTTAGCTATAAATCCATATAAAAAAAATAGGATATATAATCATATGTGTGATTAGATAACTTGATGTAATAGATATAACGAACTTGACGTAAGTATGGTCCAAAAAATAATAACCAACGTTACAGGAGGAAAATAAAAAGAACGTTGAAATAAATGAAAATTAAGAAGAGGCATCTTCACTGAGGTTTAGAATTCATAAATAAAAGCAAGTCTATATCCATTTTCTTAACATCATAGCTATTATTAGCCTTTTTTATTATGTTATGTAATTTTAGAGTTTATTTATGAGCCTAAAGCATGTTGAGATGTTTTTCCATCAATTTATTCAATGTGCCGACTGCTCATAGAATAAGATTTAATAATGACTTATTGAATGATGTTCCATTAGATAGGCCTTTAGCTTCTTATGAATCAAGAAGCTAAGGCCTGTAACCCCCTTTCACCATAGGCCGAGATTAAGTTTATAAGCATGTGATTAAGTGAAATTAGAGACCTTAGATGATTTGGGACTTAAACAAAATCAAACTTCCCAAAATCAGGGTCTATAAAAACTTTTCTAAAACCTGTTCACAAAGGTATCATATTCACGTTACAAATACACAATTGGCCTATACAGGTTGATTCCATTTACAAATATCAGAGTACCGCATAAATTCCCAACACATTCGGGTTCCATTAATTAATAAAAGGGTTCATACAAGGCATAATGCCCATAATTTCTTTCCCTTTTACTTGGGGATTACACAAACTATACCACAAATATATATACAATCATTTCCCAAGAGTATATCCAAAAATTACAAACATGATAACCATATATTCCCAAAATGAAACTCTAAACTGGAGCTCTACCCGCTCTTCGTCACCCGCTTCCCTTTTGATCCTTCGTCCCTGTCTAAAATTATTTTGTGTGAGAGTGAGATTCTAAGGAATCCCCGTAGTGTCAACTCACTTATAGTATGCACAACAATAAGGCATGAAAGCAAATCATCACACACACCTTGCAACTACAATTGCAGTTACAGCGGCAAAGGCAGGTATGACTCATGTCACCCTTACGCTTGCTCACATTGAATTGCTCACGCTGCATTGCACAACAACACATTTCACACAATATATTTCACCATAGCTGGGATTCATATAAAGCATTTTATACGCAAGCCATGCAGGCAAGATATACAACACACAGCCCATGGCTGGATTCACAAACGCCGCGCCACGGGTCGGATTCACAAAGATCTATGTCAATTACAACGGCAGTTCAACGGCCGAACTAGAGATGACCAACGTCAATCCCTAAACGGCTCACGCTAAAGTGCTCACACTGTAATAGACCATGGCACAAACAATTCACAAAGCTCAATAACAAGTCATGCATACCAAAACATCATACACAACATGAGAGAAGAGTCACTACCTTAGTCCTTCCATGCGTACTCTATCGCCAGTCTCTCCTGAGTAGGGAAGATATCGTATCCTATATTTTACAATAAGTAGCAAAGAATCAATTCTCTATTCCAATTCTCAATGACTTCTTAACACTTAATTTGGTTATCATTATTACTCTTTTATTACCCATAAGCACCTCTAACACAAGCCCTAAAGGGTTGGAAGAACTATCCTAAAGATCCCTTTTTGGAAGCATAAGACTGATATTTTCCATTGAGACACTCGAGTGAAGATGGCCTCACTCGAGTGATATTGTACGAATACTCGAGTGAAGAAGACCTCACTCGAGTGATGGTATGGTATACAATCGGATACTAGAGAATGAAGGACAGCGAGTATACACCCGAGAGTACAAGAACTTTTAGAAGGCTACAACACTCAAGTCCAGAAAGCCACACTCGAGTAATAGCCAAATGCTCACTTGATTACCAGGAAGTGAAACATAGAAAGTGAGGACCCAAGAGCACAAGAGTTTTCCATGAAGCGGAGCACACTAGTGAAACACACAGCACTCGAGTGACGGCTTAACACTCACAAGTGTTAAGGTACACTCTTGCCTTTAACCATGGAACTGCATCAGAAACAAAGAGCAGAAAGGAAAATTGTGTTAGTGCAAGCGTTTCACCCAAGAGAGGGGTGAATTAGGTGATACCAGAAATTTCGTTGCGTATAAGAAAATTGACAGAATATTTAACGTAGATGTGAGTAAAGAGAAATATCACCGAAGTATACACCGGGAGTTATAATGGTTAGGCCACAACCACTTTGACCTATGTCCAGTCCTCAGAGCATCTCTGAGAGTTTCACTATATTCTCCAAGATTCAGTAGGTTCTTGGCACCCCAGTACACAGCAAGTTCCTTCACCTGGATACTCGGTCCCCTTTACATGTTGTAATCAAATCCCCAACTCAAGGTTCCACAACCTTAAGTTGTCTCAATAACAAATATTGAGTTTGTAATGAAAAACTATCTCACAGAGCAAATATATAATCATTGAAGTACAATAAATAAGTATATGAAAATAAAGCACTAAGAGTGTGTTGATTAATGTGTGTGTGTTCTTAGTTCTTGTTTTCTGTTCATTGAATGTTCCATATATATAGATGATTTGTAGTATCCGTTAGAAGCAATTCAAACATGTCCGTTAGAGTCGCGCAGCAACGGTTGACTATTCTTCGAATTTGAAAACTCTCCGTTTGCGGTAGGTTGCGGTAGGTGAACGTTTGGACTTTTATTTTGACTTTTCACTCTTGGCATGATCTCTTCATTGTTTCTCTACAAATATACTTAGAATACTGGTGCAATGAAGAGTTAATCATATATAAAATAATTCAATAAACATTGGATCGAAGATTTATTTTCTGGACATCATTACTCGAGTGGCTACTCGAGTGATCATGCTTATTACTCGAGTAGTCCCTCGAGTAATCCTATTAAAAATATGGCAGTGGCTTATTCAACAATTCATACGATATTACTTGGGTAAGACATGGAGTGAGAGATGTTACAAACCTTGGAAATACCTGATTACTCGAGTGGCCATGTCTTTTCCTTACAAGTTACTCGGGTGCTGACTCTGGTAATCTGATTACTCGAGTGACCCCTCGAGTGGCCATCTATTTTCTTCAGAAGTTACTCGAGTGATCCCTCGAGTGGATTTCAAATAAGTTTGCAGATTATTCGATTCATCCCTTGAGTAATGTCATTCAAATCTTGGTCGAGAGTTTGCTTACCTGGTTACTCGAGTGATCCCTCGAGTAATGGATCAAATAACTCCGTAGATTACTGGAGTACTCCCTCGAATAGTGCCTTTTTCTCATATGGTTACTCGAGTGGCTACTCGAGTAAATTATTGCATTTCTTGGCCGAGAGCTATTGGAAGATTTTTGCCTTGGTTACTCGAGTGGCTACTCGAGTGATGGCTTTTCTCATGTATTACTTGAGTGACTACTTGAGTAATGTCTCATAAAACTTTATAGATTACTCGAGTAGTCCCTCGAGTAATGTCTTCCAAATTTTGGCAGTACTTCTCTGGATGAAATTCTCTATGATTACTCGAGTGGCTACTCGAGTAACAGTATCCCTTACTCGAGTAGTCCCTCTAGTAATGCATCACAAAATTTGCTCATTACTCTAGTACTTGCTTCAAGTAATGCTTTACCACTTTGTTCAAATTCATTTATTAGTTATCAAATCCTTTTATATCATTGATCCAATCCTTGTTATCATCAAAACATATGAGATCTAACATTCTTCCTCTTTTTGATGATGACAAAACTTGGTGATTTTGAACAAAGTTTTTGAAATTGGTTTTTCAAACATATGCTTCTTAAATACTTTTCATTTGAAATCTTTTGTTCAATTTAACCTTGAAAACTCTTTTAAAATAGCTTATTAAAGATCTTTTCAAAGTTTTTGTTCTTAGTTGCTTGTTCACCTTGCATACACAATCAATAACTCATTAGTCCCACAATGCAATATAATTTCAATGAAAAGTTAACTTTAATAGCATAAAGAAACAAATTGCATAAAGAGAAGTTCATTACATAATCAAAACTTAGAATTCAAATATAAAAACTTAAAAACACCCTAAAGCCCCATACACCCAAATCTCAATACAATAACTCAGTCATTCACCACAAAATCACTCAGCTCTTCTCCCCCTTTTTGTCTTCATCACAAAGGTGGAATCAATCATGAGGAGGAGTAGGTGGCTTGGCTGCTGAGATAGGAGTGACCAGAAATGCCAATGATTCATATGAACCATCTGAACTTGAAGGATCTGAAGATGATGGTTCGGTGTCAGGAAGATTCACTGGGGGTGTCTGAAGATCCTCTGGAGGATTCACCGGAGATTATGGGTAAGGAACCAGAGAAGTAATTTCTACTTCCTCTATAGTAAGCGGCGAAGATATCAGCACTTCCTCAGTGTGTGTAGGTGAGGCAATGGGAGTAGATATGGGCTCAGGCTGAATAGGTATAGGTGGATCACCAGTGGTGATGTGGATTGGCTCAGATGTGTCAGGGTCAGGCATAGAGAACAAGATATTGCTGGGTCCACCCTCTCGGTAGGTATAGAGGGTTCAGGTTCATAGACAAGTATGGGCTCAGGAATACCAGAAGGACCAGGAATAGAAGAGCCAGGTACCATAGCATCAAGTCTGGCAATAATGGATCTCAGACCCTGGGCACGTTGTTCAGCTAGCAACTCTTCGTGCCTCTTATCCATCCTCTCCACAAGTTGTCCCATCTTCTCATTCATATGAGTTACCAACTCCGCATTGGTATTCGCAATGTCGATATGAAAACTCCTCAGAATGTTCTCCATGAATGTTTGCATTACGACATCTAAGAAGGATGGAGAAGATGTGTTGGCTGGGGGCAGAAGACTGAGTGTCATCAATTCGACTAGTTGCTATTTCAGTCTTCTTCTTCTTCTTAGGACTTGCTTCGAGAGGAGTCTTTAGAGGAATCTTAATGTTTAATTTTCCAATTTGATTCCTCCCAACTGGTGCTATCCTCTCAATTGGCTCCATACTCTCCAAGTACCATATCTTATTCTTCTTGATGAACAAGGAAATAAGTTGAGGATAAGGCATTGGAGTAGTAGGTTTTCCTTCATATCTATACCTCTTGATCTCATTGAAGATATACTCTCCTAAGTCCTTTTGCTCTTTGAGAATTATTGAGGCAAATTTCTTGAAGTCGCTCTCAATGAAATGAGTGAAGTTATTGGATTTGTTCACCATGGCTCTAGAATATATATATCATAGTACTCGATGAAAATCACTCATATCACTCAGATTGAAATTGAGGGGTCCCACCATCTTACCAGGTTTTAGGATAAAAAATATCTGGTTTGAGTCAAGGTTAGGGTAATCATCATTAGGAGGATTCTCTATTCCTAACCAAGTATTGATTCTGGAATGTGAGATTAGAATTCTCTGTCCTCTAACCTTAGAAGTCATTTCTTCTTCCACAGACTTCCTAACGGGATCATTTATCGGTTCAAGGTTACAATAAAAATGCCTCACAATTTTGGTACAAAATGGGAGTTTAACAGATAGCCAGGGCATATAGGAATCAAGGTACGGACTTAGGTCAAATTTTAATACCTCTTAAAGAACCTTGAAGTCAATGTAATGCATCTTGCACACATTTCTTATTGCAAAATGACTCTGGTACTTCTGAGATTCCTCAAGCTTGCTTATATTGAATCCCTTTGGAGGAAATGTGATTTCTTCATCCTTCTCTTCTGGTTGCTTAGAAGATTGCCCTTTCTTTGCTTCCTTAGACTGAAAGGCTTCTTCAATCATGCCTATCATGACTTTGGTAAGCTTCTCATTAACCTTAGGATTTTTCAAAGGTTTAGGAGAAAATGTAGGTGTGTTGGATGAATCAAAAGAAGGAGGAGATGGCTCTTTTGTTGCTTTGCCTTTTCCAGAAGGTGAGCTCTTCTTGGATTGAGCTCTTGTGCCAATGGGCTCCTTAATCACAATCCCTTTCACCTTTGGCTTGGTTTGCGATTTGGTTTTGGCTTTAGGTTTATGAGAGATTTTTCTTTTCTTGGTAGGAGGAGAGGAAAGTGAATCAGAGGGTTGATATGGTTCAGAGGACTCAGAGGGTGTACTAAGATTGGGAGATTTTGTCCTCACCATTGTGATTTGAAAGAATCAATGATTTCTGGAAAAACATATATGAGTGTCGTGAGAGTAGGGCAGATGATTCAGTGCAATCTGAGAGGTTTTTGAAAGCAATGATCAATGGGTTTTGACGGTTATGGGAAGAGAAAATGAATATGAAAAGTTTTTATGAGAGCACTAGGAGAATCTATCGAGGAAATTTTGAAAGAAATGACCGAGTAACGACTGAAATTAACCTAGGGCCCGACATCACTCGAGGGCTTACTCGATTGATCATCAGCCTTTCTCGAGTAGCGACTCGAGTGATCATACCAGAAATTTTTAAATACAGTGAATTTGAGTGCGTACCTGGCATGAATAATATTGTAATTACCCATGAATATTCCCTCGATCATTTTATGGCTCTTTAGGATAGATTTGAGCTGAAATTCAGCAAATTTGTGATCTGTACCCAGGTTCACTCGAGGTCTTACTCGAGTAACGTTGAAGTTCACTCGAGGCCTCCCTCGGGTAATCTGTCTCTTCACCTTCTGACTGTTCATTTCCAACCGTTGTACCGTTTCATTTGAAATTAATGGTTCACTAGCACATTTTCAAGTTCATTACTCGAGTAACTCATTCATTACTTCAAGTTATCACTCTAGTAATGCTATTTACTTGAAGTTGTCACTCCAGTAATGCTCTTTACTTAAAGTTGTCACTCCATTAATGTTATCCTTGTTAACCTTTGCTATTCATACTCCAAAACTGAATATCATGATCCTATAAAACAAATTGTTAAACACTCCGATGCTTAAGTTAGTAATCCTTAAAACATCAATGAAAAACATCATCTAACATTTTGTAAACACTAAATAACTTACAATTCATTAGGATTTACCATTCCCAATTCTCTTCTAATATACAAAAATTGATCTTTTGCGAGAGGTTTTGTGAAGATATTAGCTAGTTAAAGATGAGTTGGAATGAATATCATATTGACATCTTTCTTTTGGGCATGATCTATGATAAAGTGATGTCTAACATCAATATGCTTGGTTCTGGAATGTTGAACAGGATTCTTTGCCAAGCTTATAGTGCTAGTGTTGTCATAGTATATTGGTGTCTCTTTCAAATAGATGCCAAGATCCTGGAGTTGTTGCTTTAGCCATATTACTTGTGCACAACAACTTGATACTGCAACATACTCAGCTTCCATTGACGAAAGGGACACTGTAGTTTGTTTCTTGCTAAACAATGACACAAGTGAGCCTCCAAGAAACTGGCCTTGTCCACTTGTACTCTTTATGTCCGTCTTGTATCCACTATGATCAGAGTCTGAGTATGCAACTAGATATTTACTTCTTCCTTTAGGATACCAGAGACCCAATTCTAGCGTGTCAGCAACATATCGGAAGATACGTTTGACGGTTTCAACATGAGACTCTTTTGGTGCTGATTGATATCTTGCACGTATGCCCACACTAAATTGAATATCAGGCCTACTTGCAGTAAGATAGAGTAATGATCCAATCTTTCCTCTGTATTTTGTGATGTTGTAATATTTTCCCTTAACATCCGCATCAAGCAATATGGTTGAGCTCATGAGTGTGTCCGTTCCATTTGCTTCATCCAATCCATACTTCTTCAATAGCTCTTTTAGATACTTCGTTTGATATATGAAAATTCCATTCTTTCTTTGTTTGATTTGCAAAATGAGAAAGAAATTCAATTCTCCCATCATTGACATCTCAAACTCCCCCTACATTATCTCAGAAAATTCTTTACACATAGTTTCGTTAGTAGTATCGAAAACTATATCATCAATATATATTTGCACAATTAATATATCATCATGTTTTCATTTAATAAGAAATTTACTGTGCCTTTCGTACCATACTTTAGGAGCTTGTTTTAAACCATATAAAGCTTTTTTGAGTTTGAAAACATGGTCAGATTTGGTTATATCTTCAAAACCTGGAGGTTGTTCTACATATACTTCTTCCATGATGTAGCCATTTAGGAATGCATTCTTTACATCCATTTGATAGAGTTTGAATCCTTTGATGCATGCAAAGGCTAAGAGTACTCGTATAGCTTCCAATCTAGCCACTGGAGCATACGTTTCCTCATAATCAATTCTTTCTTCCTAATTATAGCCTTTGGCCACCAATCTTGCCTTGTTTCTGAAAATAATTGCGGATTCATCAAGTTTATTTTTTAATACCCATTTAGTGCCAATGATTGGATGATCCTTAGGTCGGGGTACCAAATCCCAAACTTGATTTCTTTCAAATTGGTTTAATTCTTCTTGCATTGCTATAACCCAATCATTGTCTGATAGGGCTTCGTCAATGTTAGAAGGTTCAATCTCAGAAATGAATGCAAAAAAACTAACTTCATTGAAAATTCTATTTCTAGTTTTGATTCCTTCATTCACATCTCCTATGACTTGATCTAGAGGATGACTCCTATTGTATTTCCAGGCTTTAGGTTGTCCTAGTGACTGATCTTCTTCCTTAGTTTGATTAACTTCTGGAATAAGAGATTTAGAAATAGATTGACCATTTTCTTGATTTAAAACAACTTCCTGCTCATCATCAATGGTTTTGTCAGAGGATTCAAATTCATCAAATACAACGTGAATTGATTCTTTAACAACACGTTCGTTTATTGAAAATTCTATATGCTTTACTTCGATTAGAATAGCCTAGGAAAATTCCTTCATCTATTCTAGAATCAAATTTTCCTAAGTTATCTTTACCATTATTATGAATGAAACACTTACAACCGAAGATGTGTAAATAAGCAATGTTTGGCTTCCTTCCTTTGTATAGCTCATATGGTGTCTTTCTAAGTTTTGTTCTAATGTAGGCTCTATTTAAAATATAGCATGATATGCTCATTGCATTGGCCCAGAAAACTTGAGACACGTTCTTTTCATTCAGCATTGCTCTAGCCATCTCAATGAGCACTCTATTCTTACGTTCCACAACTCCGTTTTGTTGTGGTGTCCTTGGAGCAGAGAAATTGTGATCAATGCCATTAGTATCACAATATTCTTCAAAGGCTTGATTTTCAAATTCTCCACCGTGATCTGTCCTGATACCTGCAATGGACATACCTTTCTCATTTTGCACTTTCTTGGCAAAAACAATGAATTCTGCAAAGGTTTCATCCTTTGATGATAGAAAAATAGTCCATGTAAATCTAGAGAAATCATCAACAATGACCAATGAATATAAGTTACCACCAAGACTTTTAACTCTTGCTAGACCAACTAAATCCATATGTATCAATTGAAGTGGTCGACTTGTTATAACTTTATTTTTCAATTTAAAAGATAATTTAGTTTGTTTACCCTTTTGACATGTGTCACAAATCAAATCGTTTTTAAAATTTGCTTTGGGTAATCCAAGAACTAAATCCTTTTTGAGTAGTTTTCCTAGTTGGTGCATATTGACATGAGCTAGTCTTTTATGCCATAGCCAACTTTCATCGGCATTACTCAAAAAACAATTTTTAGAATTATTTATATTGATATTAAGTGTATAGCAGTTACCTTTCCTTTTTGCTCTGAGCTTTGCCTTGATATTTTTCCTATCAATTTGTAAGTCTTTCTTGTTGACAATTAGACATTCGTCTGAATCAAATATTATCCAGTTGTCTTTATCTGTACTTTAACTCACGCTCAGCAAATTATGACACAAGCCTTCAACATAATATACATCTTTGACTTGTATTCCTTTGTCTTTTTTTATTTCACCAATTCCTACTATCTTTCCGGATTGATTTCCTCCAAATTTTACCTTTCCACCTTCCTTAGGTTGCAATGTGGTAAAACTTTCGAAATCTCCAGTCATATGTCTAGAGTATCCACTATCTATGTACCATTTGTTGTTTTTGGATACTTTAAGATATATCTGCAATCAAATATGATTAAGTTTTAGGTACCCACATCGTTTTGGGTCCTTTTGGGTTAGTACAAAAGATTTTAGAAACATATGAATTTTTAGATACCCATTTGTAGGTTCCTATCTTTCCTTTCTTCTTATGATTGCATGATGATGTATAATGACCTTTTCTATTACAATAATTACAATATGCAAAAGGATTTGATGTATGCACAAAATGCTGAAAATAATTCAAATATGACTTACCTCCTGCTTTCTTTCTTCCTTTTCTTCTATCTGATTTTGGATCATATCCAATACCAGATTGATCATTTACAAAACGTTTAGCTTTTAAATTATATTTAGCATCTCACTTCCTTTAGTGAATTTTTCAAGAGTTTTCGTAAGATCAACGTTTTTCTTTTTCAAAGAAGAACAGTTTTCACAATCTTTCTCCAAATTTTCTCTTAGTTCTATTTCAAGAGCTTTATTTTTCTTTTTGAAAACAACTAATTCTTTAACTACTTTGATGAATTCAGAATATAAAGCATTATATTCGGAAAGTAATTCATCATAGGTAGGATCAGAATCAGTTACCTCTTCTTCTATTTCCTCTTGAGCAATTAGATAGATATTGGCTACTTCCTCATCATCGCTTTCTTCATCCGAAGAACTATCTCTCCATATGGCATATACAAATGCTTTCTTCTTCTTGTAGAATTTGCCTATTCTCTTTTCTTTATTCTTCTGAATCAGTTCTTGACATTCTGATTTAAAATGTCTTGGATTTCAACATTCATAGCAGATGATGTGTTCTTTATTGCTTGTTCCTCCTTTCTGAAAGTTTTTGAATCCTTGGCCTTTCTTGTAAAACTTTCTGAATCATTTTATGATTAGGCCTATTTCGTCATCGTCAAGTTCTTCATCTTCATCTTGTTCTTCTTCTTTTGCTTTCAGTGCTGGACCTCTTTTCTTCTTGTCACCAATATCATCTAGTTCTCGTTTGAACTTTAACTTACTTTCATATTCAGAAAGGTTTTCGAATAGAGAAGCAACCGATCGCATTGATTCACCTTTTGCTTCCTCAATTGCAGTGACTTTTGCCTCCCAGTCTTTAGAAAGAATATTCAAAATCTTTCATACTTGGGTATGTTGATCATAGACTTTTCCAAGTGCTACAAGTTGATTAACAATGTGAGTATATCTAAGTTCAAATTCAGCTATCGACTCACCTAATTTCATTCGAAGTAAATCAAACTCAGTAACCAGAGTATTAATCCGGTTTTCTTTTATTCCCAAAGTTCCTTCATGAGCTATTTCCAAGGCTTCCCACATTTCTTTAGCTGTTGGAAGTGTGCAGATTCTAAAGTACTCATTTTGACTTAAGACATTTTGAATCATTAAAATTGCCTTACTATTGAGTGTGATGAGTTTCTTGTCATTCTCATCATATTCTGCTGGTGTCTTAGGAACTCTCTGTGAATCTACAATCATTTCAGGTTTGTAGTTTCCACTCTCAATCACATCACATAGCCTATATTCACTAGCCATTACGTAGACTCTAAATTTTCCTTTCCAGAATGAGAAGTGTTCGCCATTGAAACCCGGAGGTCTCGTGATAGAAGCTCCGTCGGGAAGAATGCCTTCACCCATGCTTGCCATTGGATCCTTCTTAGGCTGTTAAACCTTAACAAGAAGACCTACGCTCTGATACTGAATGTTAGTGCAAGCTTTTCACCCAAGAGGGGGTGAATTGGGTGATACCAGAAATTTTGTTGCGTATAAGAAAATTGACAGAATATTTAACGCATATGTGAGCAAAGAGAAATATCACCGAAGTATACACCGGGAGTTATACTTGTTCGGCCACAACCACTTTGACCTACATCCAGTCCTCAGAGCGTCTCTGAGAGTTTCACTATATTCTCCAAGATTCAGTGGGTTCTTGGCACCTCAGTACACAACAAGTTCCTTCACCTGGACACTCACTCCCCTTACACATTGTAATCCAATCCCCAATTCAAGGTTCCATAACCTTAAGTTGTCTCAATAACAAATATTGAGTTTGTAATGAAAAACTCTCTCACAGAGCAAATATATAATCACTGAAGTACAATGAATGAGTATATGAAAACAAAGCACTAAGAGTGTGTTGATCAATGTATGTGTGTTCTCAGTTCTTGTTTTCTGTTCATTGAATGTTCCATATATATAGATGATTTGTAGTGTCCGTTGGAAGCAATTCAAACATGTCCGTTAGAGTCGCATAGCAACGGTTGACTATTCTTCGAATTTGAAAACTATCTGTTTGCGGTAGGTTGTGGTAGGTGAACGTTTGGACTTTTATTTTGACTTTTCACTCTTGGCATGATCTCTTCATTGTTTCTCTACAAATATACTTAGAATACTGGTGCAATGAAGAGTTAATCATATAGAAAATAATTCAATAAACATTGGATCGAAGATTGGTTTTCTGGACATCATTACTCGAGTGATCATACTCATTACTCGAGTAGTCCCTCGAGTAATCCTATAAAAAATATGGCAGTGGCTTATTCAAAAATTTCATACGATATTACTCAAGTAAGACATGGAGTGAGAGATGTCACAAACCTTGGAAATACCTTATTACTCGAGTAGCTACTCGAGAAGCCATATCTTTTCCTCACAAGTTACTCGGGTGTTGACTTTGGTAATCTGATTACTCGAGTGGTTACTCGAGTGGCCATCTGTTTTCTTCAGAAGTTACTCGAGTAATCCCTCGAGTGGATTTCAAATAAGTTTGCAAATTACTCGATTCATCCCTCGAGTAATGTCATTCAAATCTTGGCCGAGAGTTTGCTTACCTGGTTAGTCGAGTGATCCCTCGAGTAATGGATCAAATAACTCCGCAGATTACTGGAGTACTCCCTCGAGTAGTGCCTTTTTCTCACATGGTTACTCGAGTGGCTACTCGAGTAAATTATTGCATTTCTTGGCCGAGAGCTACTGGAAGATTTTTGCCTTGGTTACTCGAGTGGCTACTCGAGTGATGGCTTTTCTCATGTGTTACTTGAGTGACTACTCGAGTAATATCTCATAAAACTTTGCAGATTACTTGAGTGGTCCCTCGAGTAATGTCTTCCAAATTTTGGCAGTGCTTCTCTGGATGAAATTCTCTATGATTACTCGAGTGGCTACTCGAGTAACAGCATCCCTTACTCGAGTAGTCCCTCTAGTAATGCATCACAAAATTTGCTCATTACTCCAGTGCTTACTTCAAGTAATGCTTTGCCACTTTGTTCAAATTCATTTGTTTGCTATCAAATTCTTTTATATCATTGATCCAATCATTGTTATCATCAAAACATATGATATCTAAGAAATTGCACTACCGCACTTGAGCAGAACCCATCACCACTCGAGTGATATTCATCCCACACTCAAGTGAACCCTAGATCACTCGAGTGAATTTATCAGAAACCAGAAAATGCAGCAAAATAGACCACTCATCCCAACAATTGCCCAATTGATTCTAATGGTCCCAAACTCTTACTCAAGGCTACTTCCACACAAAAACACCTAAGGAATCACATAGAACCATCAGAATTACCAAAATCCTATTCCATTATCATGCTTTGGTTTTGGGCAACATTAATCACCAAATCCCAAAATCATCTAAACAAGACATTTCAATCCCAAATCAATCTATCTATCCCAAGCTCACCACAAAATACCATTTCTATGCCAATAACATACCAAATACCCCATAACTACATATTTTCGAATTCAAGGCCATAAATACCAAAAATTCCAAACTTCATCCAATGGCATGAAACATAGATAGAAAGATTGGGTTCACTTACCTCTTCAACTTTCTCAAAGACACTTCTTGATTCTCCAACCTCTAGATTTTCTTGATGCCACAAATCAACACCAAAGGACAATCTATAACCATCAAAATGAAGCTCTTAACTCAAGGAGCAACATTAAAGAAAAGAATTTGAGCAAATGAGGCCATTTGCTTACCCAAATCACATGCTTTGCTTCTTCACTTTTCCTTCAATAATGGCATAAGAGAGAGAAAGAAGAGAGAGAGATGAAGAGAGTGAAGAAGATGAAAAATGATGATGATACTCCCTCCATACCTCCACCAGCGAAAAAATGAAGGAAGAGAGGATAGAGAGAAAAATATTTGATCCCATTTGACTTTTCCATTCTCTCTCTCTCTCTCCACATGAGAGCTTGCCAAGTGTCAATTCTTCATTGGCTCCCATAAAGCAAACACCCAATTAGTCACTTAATCCCTCCATTAGCCACTTTGTTATATATCTCATTTTCTCTTAGCTAGTAATTAATTTCTTCCTTAATCACTAACTTATGGCCAATATTTCCATTCTTTCAATTTTCCTGATTATGGCACATTTACCGAAATTTCCACAAACATACAATAATTCCAATTTAAATTCACAATTATCCATAATAATTGTCATTAGCCCTTAATCAAAATTTGGGGCATTACAAGGCCTGTCTCTCACGACACACAGAATGGAAGAAGAAGGAGAAGAGAATCTAATGATTATGGTGTCCATAGCCAGAGGTTCACACACACACAACGTCAATGGACAGAGACGTTTTCCATAACATTAAAAATAAAATTATTTTCTTATAAAAAAAGTTATAAAATTATTTTATTTTTATTTCAAAACGTAAAATCACAAAGGGCATACTTATAAAATATGTGCTCACTTTTCTTGATTATCAAATTAATATTTATTTCTTGAAATTAAATTGCATCCGCAACCTAGGGTTATGGCTTACCAATATCTATTTTTATTCCCTCCTTCAAATATAAATATTTATCCAATATTTTATGATTTACAAGTGATAAACAATCCGGGCCTTAAGTTTTATATTTCTTATAATACACAGCATCTGGTGCTCTCCCACATACATTTCTTCCGGAGGATCCTTCTTTGTTTTACTTTTGGCATATAGTGACTTTTCATTACGGATGCTTGATCATTTTGCCTTGTGATGTATCACTTCAGATTTAGATCTGTCTCTATGGTGGGGACCACCAAACTAAATCGTCATGTTTCAAGTTCTGCCTGCATTCCTCATCACACGCGCATGCGCATGCGCATATATGTATATATATATTCCTTCTATTCTTAATATAAAACATAATTATTTAATTTGATTATGTCAAGAAAGTTAATTAAGTTACTTAATATGACATATATATTCTAAATCACCCTAATCATCTTTCTTAATTCCTTCATTTCATCTCCTACTTGATTATGGCCGAAGGAGCATTAATAAAGGTAAATTAAGAAAAAATTGATAAATGTAAAAACAATATTTGATATTTAGGACCAATATCAACTCCTTAAATATGTCTTATATTAAATATATGAGGGAGTATAAATTAAGACTGCTTGTCGACTTTGAAAATATGGATAAATTAAAAGGGATTAATAACTTTTTTCCTAAATCACTAGTTCACTGATAACTAATTAACCATATTTTGATAAGCTATTTCATGGAATATTTGGGGATTTTACAACTATTTTTGAACTTATATTGCATTAATTATGATTAATTGTGATTAAAGTTGTTTGTGTGAAAATAAGGTTAAAAAGGGGGCAAAAATGTTATATATTTCATGATTTATCTTAATTGATTGATTTTTGGAAAATAAGGTATTACATTTTGGATTTATTTTCTTTGCAGATAGTTTGGAAAAATTACATAAAATGATTTAGAATTTCTTGAAATTACAAATCAATGAAGAAAAGGACCATAGAAAATCACATAAGGGGCCAGATTTTTTGAAAATTACATTTTAACCCCACAAATGTTTCAAAATTTTTCTTTAGTCCCTACCCAAATGTTTGAAAAGTTCAATTGAGTCCCTGGGAAATTGGATCAGATTTGATCTCCTCCTTCGACAATTCATCTCAGACTCGACAGTGCCGCGGATCTTCATTGAAGGAGAGCTAACCATCGGACCTTCACTCTCTCACCGTTCCTCCTCCATTCTTCCTCCTCTCCTCCACTACACCATTCAACCTCCATCATTCCTCCTACTTGCTTCACCGCTGCCAAAATCTGGGTTGGAGAGAAGAGCTCGGTGTGGTGCCGCGACAGCATCGACCTAGAGATCAGAAGCAGGAGCAGCGTGGGAGGAGAGAAATCAAACCAAAGCTTAGAGAAACTGATGGTCATCCTTTCTTCACCTTCACTCTCTCTTTCCTGCAACTCTCCAGCTCTCACCATTGAAAACCACCATCACTGCCGGCCTCCTTTGTTCTTTATTGTTCCTCTTCCATTCGCCAAAAACCACAGTCACCTGAGAACCTTTGCCACCAGCTTCATCTTCTCCACTTCCATTCATTATCATTGCTTCTTCCCATATGCTTCTCATGACTACCGTTCCTTTCCAAACCTAACAGACCCACTTTCACTCTTGTATCAGATTTGATTCTTCATTTTCCAATTTCAATGGATTTTTAGTGTTTTGAAGATGCTATGGTTGCAATTAAGGTCATGAATGGTTGATTTTGCTGAATCCGGCTTCTCTCCCTTGCTCTTCCCTTCCAGTCACTTGTCTGTCCCTTACCCAAAATATTGCCGTTTTGGGTCCTCTGTTTTTTTTAAATATTTAGAATCCTGAAGTATTTTTTTAGCAGTATCATAAAATAATGTTTTTTAGCATTCACACTAGTACAAAAAAGGTGATTTAGACCGGCACATTTAAACCGGTTGTAGTAAATAAGGTTTAAAAGAAATGCGCGGTGGCATTTACGTAATTATAAAGAACTTGGGAGACCGGTTATTCAGTTTAACCGGTCTAAAAAATACAATTTAGACCGGTTTCAAGAGAACCGGTCTTAAATGAAGATTTTTAAGACCGGTTGTCCCACAACCGGTCTTAAAAATGAGCTTTTTAAGACCGGTTGTCCAACAACCGGTCTTAAAAATCAGCTTTTTAAGACCGGTTATTGGAGAACCGGTCTTAAATGAAGCTTTTTAAGACCGGTTCTCGAACAACCGGTCTTAAAGGGTGATTTTAAGACCGGTTGTTAGACAACCGGTCTTAAAAAGCTCATTTTTAAGACCGGTTAGTCCACTTAACCGGTCTTAAAAAGTTCCCCAAATATTTCCCCCCAACCCGTGCCGCGCGCCATCTCCAATCTGAAATTTTTCATCCCAATCGGTGCTCAACTCCTGCCGCAGTGCTCAACTCCACCCCTTACCTGATCTAATCGGAACGATCGAATCCCCAAATATTTCCCCCCAACCCCTGTCTCGCGCCCACTCCAATCTAAAATTTTTCATCCCAATCGGTGCTCAACTCCTGCCGCGCGCCCTCTCTTCTCAGTGCTCAACTCCCCCCTTACCTGATCTAATCGGAACGATCGAATCCGGCGGGTCTCTGCTAATTGTTGTCGCTGTTGGGTCGCCGTCCTCGTTTGGTCCTGGTTTTCGAGCTCCGTCCGTCATTCACTGCTGCGACTGAAGGAGGTCTTCGTCTTCATCGCTTGTTTGAGGTATGCTTCCCCTCAAAAATACTTTCCACTGTTGTTTATTTTTATAATTTTTCAACTCTCAAGAAATATCACATTATAATGGAATTGCAATTATCTCTTGTGCGTGACTCTGTGGTTAGATAGACTGAGCTTGGGTTTATAGTTTGTATTATAGTTTGTTAATTAACCGGGTTGTTCTGGGTACACATATTATGCACAGTAAAGAATTTTGTGATGTGGGGTATTCAATATGTGTGAACGGTGAATTAGAAAGCGCATCATTTTTATAGAACACAGGATTTGTGATTTGGGTTTTAGCTTGTACTTATTGATTGATTTAAATATGAAGTTTGTGGGGTTATATGTTGTGATTGAGAAGAATCAAATAAAGACATTAAGATAGGACACGTAAGTAATAAGTTGTGACAGAGTAGCTGGATTGTAGTGGCGGAAGCAAACCATCAAACATGTATGTGGTTTTGAACTTTTGAATTTTGATGATCGTGCACTAATTCCATTGATTTGCAATTAGTAATAATTAATTAATTACCTCATTGGTTCAACTCCATCCGTTTATTTTTATCTGTCATTTAAGGTGTTTTCAAATTAATAGATGGTTTTTTAATATTCTCTAATATAGTAAGCCTTTAACTTAGATCTTCATCTATGTTGAAATAGAGTCTATAGGAATGTAGTCATTTATTCATATTGCTTAGAAGCAATTAACTTGATTTTGTGAGGGTGTGGGTGTGACCATCCCGGATATTTATCCATATAAGGGCTGGAATATTATTCGTTAGAGTTCGAGAGGACCTTTGTACTGCCGATTAGCCAACTAAGAGGGATGGAAGGAGATTGCATTTTAAATTATTCCATGATGATACCATCTCCATCTTCATTAAAAAATGAAGGCCCCGAGATCACTTCAGTCTCTGTAAGCAGCTGCCATTTTTCATGCATATCTGGGATCTCATTTTGAAGTAGGTCGATAACCTCGTAGGAGTCGCACCTAATCAACACTTCTCTGAACCCCCCATCCCAAACTCTTTTCATGCCCATAAGGCAACCCCAAATTTCAGTACTCAGAGCATCACCAGTACTGAGCCTCAACATAAATCCCTCTACTTATAGTTCCTTTTCCACCTCCATTTATCATTCCCTCACTCCTTCTCCATTCCACTTTCCCTCATTCCATTTTTTCCTCACACGCTACTCTAAATCAAGATATTCTTTGTTTACTTCTAGTTACACTATGTACTTGGGTGTAATGATTGCATGCTCTCATCATTCTCCTACCTTTTCCAGGGAAAAGGTACCAAAAAAAAAGGTGTTAGAATATATGGATCGTAGTTGGATACAAGCTAAACGGACGAGTGTTGAATATGATGTTGGGGTCAAGGGTTTTTTAGACTTTGCAAAAATAAATGCCGATGATGATAGTGGGATGTTTTATTGCCCTTGTGTAAAATGTTTGAATGAGAAGCGATTAAGTGCTGCAGATATATATACACATTTAATTTGTGAAGGGTTTTGTAAGACGTATGTAGTATGGGTATGGCATGGTGAACAATTAGAAATGCCAAGTGCATCTCGACAGGGGGAAGTGACTTGTGATGATAATGACACGGATATGGAGGATCGGATAGAGGACATTATTCGTGATGTAGGAGAAGAGGCTTTTGAACAATCACATGCATATGGTAATATGTGCAGTGATGCTGAGAAGCCGTTGTACCCGGGGTGTAAAAAATACCAATTGCTGAATGCTGTATTGAAATTGGTAAGCTTGAAAGCACGGCATGGATGGAGCGACAAGAGTTTTTCAGAAACGCTTGAGGCCTTTAAAGATATGCTTCCTGATGATAATGTGTTGCCTTGACGATACTATGATGCTAAGAAAATACTGTGTCCACTAGGGATGCAGTATAAAAAGATCCATGCTTGCCCTAATGATTGCATATTGTATAGAAAAGATCATGAAGAGAAGGAGCAATGTCCGATATGTGAAACTCCGAGGTATAAATCAAATAAGGGCCCTGCAAAAGTGTTGTGGTATCTTCCAATCATTCCAAGGTTCAAACGCCTGTTTGCTAATGAAATTGATGCCAAAAATTTGAGATGGCACGCAGATGAGCGGATTTCTGATGGAAAGCTTCGGCATCCAGCTGATTCTTCTCAATGGCAGAAAATCGATCAATTATTTCCTAGCTTCGGTGAAGAACCTAGGAATCTCAGGCTTGGGCTTAGCACAGATGGTATGAATCCTTATGGTAGCCTAAGCAGTATACATAGTTCATGACCTGTTCTGTTGGTAATTTACAACTTATCTCCTTTGTTATGTATGAAACGAAAGTACATAATGTTGTCTATGTTGATTTCGGGACCAAAGCAACCCGGAAATGACATAGATGTTTACCTACAACCCTTGATCGAAGACTTGAAAGAGTTGTGGGATAAAGGTGTCGATGTTTTTGATGCGAACAAGAAGGAGACTTTTAATATGAGAGCAATGATCTTTTGTACTATAAATGACTTCCCTGCATATGGGAACTTGTCAGGATATAGCGTTAAAGGCCACAAAGCTTGTCCGATATGTGAAGAAGGCACATGCTACCATCAACTTCAACATGGAAGAAAGACGGTTTACCTTGGGCATAGGCGATTTCTAAGACGAAGCCACCCTTATCGTAGATTAAAAAAAGCTTTTTTCGGTGGCCAAGAGTTTGAAGATGCTCCAGAGGCATTGACTGGGGAGCAAATTTATGAAAAGGTGAAAAATATCAATACTATGTTTGGTAAGTCATCAAAGAGTAGAAATGAGAAAAATATATGGAAAAAAAGGTCCGTCTTCTTTGATCTTCCATATTGGCGCAATCTTGACGTCAGACACTGTATTGATTTCATGCATGTGGAGAAGAACGTATGTGATAGTATCGTTGGGACACTGCTCAACATACAGGGAAGTTCTAAGGATGGCGTGAAGGCAAGATTAGACTTGCAAGAAATGGGAATACGAGAAGATTTACATCCAAGGCCATACGGTAATAGAACATTTTGTCCTCCAGCTGCTCATACTTTGTCTAAGGTTGAGAAAAGAAGCTTTTGTGAGTGTTTACATGGCGCTAAAGTTCCCTCAGGGTATTGTTCAAATTTTAAAAAGCTTGTATCGATGAAAGACTTGAAGTTAATAGGGCTAAAGTCTCATGATTGTCATGTCTTAATGCAACAACTACTCCCAGTAGCTATTCGAGGCATTGCCGAATATGATCTTCAACACATATTGACTAGACTTTGTTTCTTCTTCAATGCCATTTGTTGTAAAGTCATTGACACGGAAAGATTGGAGGAATTGGAAAATGAAGGATACATTATCTTATGCCAGCTTGAGAAGCTTTTTCTTCCATCCTTTTTTGATATCATGGCACACTTGGTTGTTCATCTAGTGAGGGAGATAAAGTTGTGTGGCCCTATCTATTTCCGGTGGATGTACCCGATCGAAAGAACTATGAAAATACTAAAAGGGTATGTGAAGAACCCCAATCGGCCTGAAGCATCTATTGTTCAAAAATATGTTTCTGAAGAAGCTATGGAATTTTGTCAACAGTATTTGTCAAATGTACGACATATTGGCCTTCCTAAGCATCATGATCAAGAAGGGGGTAGACGCGGGGCAACAGTAAAGAGCATAGATGCTGATGAATTGCAACAAGTCCACCTGTACATCTTGAACAATGTTGATGAAGTTCAATATTACATGAATGCCCATTAAGAAATTGTACGGAAACAAAATAGTCGAATGAGCGAACAAAGGTTAATCAGGGAGCATAACAGAACTTTCGCACATTGGTTCAAACAAAAGGTTGACGGAGAAGAATGTGTTTCTGATACAATAAATTGGTTAGCACGTGGTCCTGAAGTTGATGTCATAAGTTGGACTTCATTTGTGATCAATGGTTATACCTTTTACACGAAGTCCCTAGATGATAAGAGCACCGTCCAGAACAGTGGTGTTGTATTAGTGGCTGAATCTATGCACTTCTCTAGTTCGAAAGATAAGAACCCTACGTTGGCTGCCATACCTTATTATGGGGTGATTGAAGAGATTTGGGTGGTTGACTATGTTAAAATTAGATTTTCCATTTTCAAATGCAAGTGGGTTGATGTCAATAATGGTGTGAAGATCGATAGGTTAGGATTGACATTAGTAGATCTGAATAGTAGAAGTTTTGGAGATGAACCTTTCATTATGGCAGATCAGGCGCAACAAGTGTTCTATATCACTGATCAGGCAAATAAAATGTGGTCTGTAGCTCTCCAAGGAAAAAGGGTCGTTGATATTGACGAGAAAAGTCACTCAAATTATGATCTTCTTGAGACTCCTTCTTTTTCCAGGGGTCTACCAGAACTGAACGAAGAAGATGAAGCAGATAATGCGCACGGCACAAGAAATGATCATCACGAGGGAATATGGGAGGATATCTCTTTATGATACTACTTTGACCTTAACTAACTAAAGTAATTATGATTATGATTATTATCTGAAGAATATGTTTAGTTATTTTATCGATATAGTCTTCACATGTCATAGCTTAGGATTTATCTTTCTTTGTTGTCGTTACAGGAAAATGACGGATCCCCAGCGTCCTAGTGCAGAGGATCAGCCACCTCCTCCACCTCTGGGTCAGTCACCTAGTGCTCAGCAGAGTCAGCCAGATAGTGTTAACCAGGGCGAGCCTAGCAATGCTCCGAGCCAGGGTCGTAGTGAGCGCAATAGCCAGTCTGTACGGAGGGGTAGACGTGCCACACGGTTGACAGATGTTTCCCTCAGTCGGAGTGCAGGCCAAAAGATACCGATTGAGTTTGATAGACATTGGAAACCAATCGGGCCTAATGCACAACGATATAGGAGTTTCGTCGGCCTCCTTGCACGTAACAAGCCGAGCATCTTGATAGAGGAGTGGGGAAATGTCGATGCAAAGGTGAAGCAGCATATTTGGGACACTATTCAGGTATACAATTCTCGTCTGTATGTAATTAATCATTATCAAATGTCACTTCATTTGTCACTTACTCCTTCAATGCATGCATTTCAGCTTACCTACGACGTTCCTCAGAGTGAGATCTTGTACAACAAGACGATGACGTATTGTTATGAGCGCTGGAGCAAGTTTAAGACAAGTCTGACCAACAATTACATTCATATTGAGGTGCAAGATGGTCAGCCTCGTCCTAATCCGTGCAGCACGTATACATTTCTTGATCAAGCGACTTGGGAAGCATTTGTTAGGCTTCGGACTACTCCTGAATCTTTGGTTAGTTGACTTATTTTTTATTTTATTTACTTAACAATTATCTTAATTGATTATAACACTTTCCTTTTATATCATTTCTTATTCGCAGGCAAAAAGGCAAAAAGCACAAGAGAGTGGTAGAAAGAATGATTGCCCTCATACAATGTCTCGTGGGGGTTATGCAAAGGCTGAAAGAGACTTGTTGGCGGCCAAACGGAAGAGATTGGAAGAAGCATCTCAATCCGATCCTTCTGTTCTTCTTTCTCCGCCATCTCCGATTCGTCGAGAAGAAAAATGGCAATTTGCCCACCAAAAGAGGAGTGGGACTTATACGAGTGAACAATCTCGTATAGTTGGTGAAAGAATTGTAAGTATATAACGTTATTGTAATTAATTACATAAGAAACGTACATTATTACTTACGTTTGTTATTTTGTATTATGTTACAGGATGAACTTAGAAAACAACAAGCTGAGGGATCTTTTAAGTCGGAGGGCAGGAATGACATCCTCATAGTTGCTATTGGCAAACACGAGCATCCAGGCCGTGTCAGGGGAGTTGGAGGAGGGGTAGGGATACGGGATTACTTTGGAGCCCCCGTACAGTACTATTCCTCAAACGTCGTGACTAGGGAGGAATTGGAGACTATGTTGGCCATTGCAAGAGCAGAAGCAAAGGCCGAGGCTGAAGCATCTTTTGATGCACTTTTAGAGACCCGGTTGAGCAAGATGAAAGAGGAAATGATAGTGTTTATGAGCTCAAGACAAGATACCAGTGCTGCCCAGCCACAATCGATTGATCCTAATAAGCAGAGCACTAAAGGTAGTTGTTGCAACATCGGGCAGTCATCAGAGGGTCCTAACCCGTAAATTACTGGGCTTTGTGATCTTTTTGTCGAGGATCCTCTGAGACGGTTAGTTGCACGGGGTAGTGTGCATAACCTGGGATCAACTGTCCACCACCTACAAATGGAAGGTGATCAAGTCCGGGTGTCAGTTGACGAGGTGATTATTGCGGATGCACCTGTCCCTATCCCTTCTGATGAATTCAAGGTCGTTAGCGATGTCTTGGGCACATTCATCTTGTGGCCAACGAACCTTGTTTCTGGTCGAGCCGAGGATAGTCCGATCAAAGGCCCACCACCAAGTCCGATCAAAGCCCCACCAAGTCCAGCTCCCTTCACTCAGCAAGAAGTTTCACAGCCTCCATTGAATATCATGCAGCAAGTGATTCTGATGGCATATGATACATCCTTCAAAACAAGAGAGTGGCCTACGGATTCAGTTGTTGGACAGTCAGGAGTGACATGCTATCTTGAGAGGGATGATTTGATGTCCCTGGTAGCTCCTGGACAAAATCTTACGATTGGGATTGTCCAATTGTTCTTAATGTAAGTAGCTTCTGCAATTCAAAGTAAATATTTTAAAAGTTTCACCGTTTACCTTTTATTTATGTGCTTGCGTTATTGTAGGTACATGCATCGTAGGTTGGTCTCCTCTGGCAAAAGTGAAAAATTTGGATTCTTATGCCCCCATCACATCCAAGAGAAAGGGACCACTGCTGCTACTAGACATACATACTTGTCACAGAGGCTTAGTGAAACTGGAACCGAGTGTTTCTTGGCTCCATATGTTCATAGGTAAGAAACATATTGATATTTTATAATTTATATAATGTTTTATGTTTGCTTATTAATATTCTTCTGTTTTTTTCAGTGATCATTGGCAGTTGCTTCTTCTATGCAAGAGTAGTTACACTGTCATCCTCTTATATTCCCTCCACTTCAAACCAGGGAATGATTTGAAAAAGACCATTAATTAGTTAGTTTTCTTGCATTATTACCTTTTCTATGTAATGTTTATGGAATTTGTGTAAAACCAATAACATTTGTCATTGTGATGATCATAGGGCTATGCGGACATTCCTACACAGTGCTTGTGGTAAGCATGTTCGTGACTTAAAGGACCCTACATGGATCATGCCAAAGGTTAGTACATATGGATTTGTTTAAAGAATGTAATAAGACATGCCTTTATATTTGTTTTAATGATATCATATTTTTTCTCAGAGCCGTCGGCAACCAAAGGGGTCCAACTTATGTGGTTTTTATGTTTTGAGACACATTTACAATATTATCACTCTAGGCACGACTGATTTTACTCAAGAGGTAAATTTATATTTCAGAACTTTTGTTTTACTTTATTGTTTTTAAGTTACTAAGTCAATGTTTCGTCTGGTTTTGGTGTTACAGATGTTTGATCTTGCTGATCCCTTTCCTGAAGAAGATATTGATTTCATTCGCACATCTTGTGCTGAATTCATCCATGAGCTATTACAAAATTAGTGAGTTTTTGAATCCAAAGTTCATTGTAAAAATGTACCCATATTAGGTTAGATTATTATGTCCTTTGTGAAGCTTGAAGACCTTTATGAGATGTTTTATCTCTAATTATGAATATGAATGTAGATATTTAATGACAGATGTTTCTAGCTGTATTTGGCATTTGTTAGTTTGTCCCTTTTTTGTTTACAAGATGGATGTCAATGGATCAAATCGCATATAAGCACTATTTCAATTACCTTGAGTTTCTGTGGGACGACCTTGATTAACTATTATACTGTATTTTCACGGCTCCCACACTTATGGTGCTCACTTAAAATTTAGTAACATCACAGCTCAAGTATTGCATATGAATGGAGGCACCAGAGAAACAAGTTATGCTAACAATTTATTATTACATGTATGTAGATACACACACACATATATACTAATATATATATATACATACATGAAATGATATTGTTGGATTAATAAGTCTGAGCATCTGTAACTGTCTTGCTGTTATTGGAATTAGAAAATTGTTGCAGGATTGTGAAGATTTTGATGCTGCCTTGAACTGTTGTTGCTGCCATACTGAACTTTGAATGTGCCGAATTAATGGTTGCATTTGGACTGTGTGTTGGAAAGGGATTTGGCAATTAGAAAGGTGAAATAGTGGCTCTTGTGAACTGCTGAACCTGTGAAATTAATTGCTTCTGTTTTGCCAATTTTAAATTTTTGGAAGACTTCAGATTGTTGGCTGGTGTTGGAAATTGCTGCTGTAATTTGCATTCAGCTTTGAAAAAATAGAGATTGAAAATTTGAAATTGTTAGCAAATTGGATTCATTTTTTGCTGCTGAAAACTGAGATTGAGTTACACATAATTCCTGTTAATTTTGTGCGTTCTCGCTAGCACTTGCGTCTTATCTTAGAAACATTGAATTGTGGGTTGTGATCTTGGGGTTTATTGCTGTTAATTGGATTTTGTCTGTAATAGGCGTGAAAGCTTAGTCATTAGCTGCTGAAAGGTAAAATTGGATTGTGTGAAGTTGTTGGTGGATTTGGATTGGTCTCTTGTTGCTAAATTTTGAATTGCTATGAACATTGGGGAACTAAAAATTGACTAAGGAACAGTTTGATCTCCTTTTAGCGTTGTTAATTGGAGCTATACTAAATAACTTCTAGTGTTGTTTTCATATTGGGATTTTGAAGTACTTGCTCTGAAGTTGCCCTGCATCTAAAATTGCATTTTGTTGTCATTTTGCGCTGTTACGTATTTGGAAATTATTGAACTTGGATTGCTATCATTTGAGAAAACTTTTGCTGTCCTAATATTAATTTCTGTCATAAAATTGGTTTTCCAAGTGCATGAGAGTTCATTGCATTCAGAGTTTCATCTTGCTCCTGGAAATTGTGTGATACTTGCTACATTGTTAATTGTTGATTTTCTTTTTTGATATAATGACTATTCATGTGAATAATAGCTTGGGAAATTTGATTGCTTGACATTCATTGTAATTTTGAATATATTGTTGCTGAGCTTGGACATCTGTGTTGTCATTGATTGAAGGTTAATTATTAAGCTTTTAAAATTTAGTAAAAGATCATGTTGATATTTCCATCATTAGACTTTATCTAATTTTTGCTGTAGCAGCTTGCTTTAGAATTGTAAGAAAATTGCTATTTGCTATTTGGTTTGAAAGAGTGAATTCATGACATATGGAGATTGACCCTGATGTATATAATAACACCTTGTTGCTGCATCCTTGACTTTGTTAGTTGAATATACGTGAATTCTATTGCAATTTAACAATTTTTGGTCCAGAAGCTCGAAACTGAAATTTATCTGCTGAGACATGTTAAACTTCTGCAAAATTACCTATTGTCACTTGCTGTCACAAACTCTGAATCTGCCGTCAATAAATTGCTTTTTCCACTCATTGGGATTTTTTCCCACTACTGTCATTGAGAAT
Organism: Inga oerstediana; assembly: GCA_963210345.1. Taxonomy (NCBI): domain Eukaryota; kingdom Viridiplantae; phylum Streptophyta; class Magnoliopsida; order Fabales; family Fabaceae; genus Inga; species Inga oerstediana. The sequence continues at coordinate 77,881,803 of OY723400.1, forward strand.
TTACTTTTGAGAAGTTGCACATGCATGTATTTCATAAGTATCTCCAAGTAAGCTTTAAATGTTATAAACAGGGAAGCATGTTCTTGAGGCTTAAGTAATTCTAGAGCTAGTGAGGGGGTTGAAGGTATTGTACGTATATGCCTCCAATTTCTGTGTCTTCCTATAGAAGAGGCAATTAGAGGGACTTTTACATTATTCCTATTGGGTTTCAGTTTTCTGGGACTTTTACTGCTGTCATTTGGTCATCCTTACTGCTGTTTGGTGATATATGACTGTACTGCCTGGTGATTTTGAATTTTGAAATTGAAATGAGTGATTGTTATGTACTGCTGTTTAAAATTGGAGCATTTTCTGTGCGTGTACATATAATAAAAGGGTGTTTTTTAAAAAAAAAATTAAGCTTTAAGACCGGTTGTAGTCACAGCCGGTCTTAAAAAGTACTTTAAGACCGGTTGTGGCACAACCGGTCTTAAATGTCTAAGCCTTTAAGACCGGTTGTACCCACAACCGGTCTAAAAACTCCACCTTTAAGACCGGTTGTGCCACAACCGGTCTTAAAGGTGGAGTTTTTAGACCGGTTGTGGGTACAACCGGTCTTAAAGGCTTAGACATTTAAGACCGGTTGTGCCACAACCGGTCTTAAATGTGGAGTTTTTAGACCGGTTGTGGGTACAACCGGTCTTAAAAGCTTAGACATTTAAGACCGGTTCTAACAACCGGTCTAAAAAATAACAGACTTTTTAGACCGGCTGTATCAAGACCTAATACAGAACCGGTCTAAAAAGTCATTTTTAACCGGTCTTAAATGTCATTTTTCTACTAGTGTCAGCATGATAAAATATTTTTTTTAATTTCAATGAATAGTCTAAACTTAAAATATTAAGTGGTGATAAAAAAAATATTTTAGGGGATTAGATACAAAAAAAATATTAGGATACTAGGTATTATTAAAAAAATTATTTAAGGTGCTAAATGAGTTAAAAATTAATTTATGATACTAGATGTTACTAAAAAAATACTTTAGAATGCAGTTTGCTAGACAGTAGTTACTGCTGAAAAATTATTTAAGGTGTTGAGTGAGTTAAAAATTAATTTATAATGATGAGTGTTATTGAAACAATATTTTAGAGTGTAGTTTGTTAGACAATAGTTACTACTAAAAAAATTTTTGAGGGTGATCAGTGTATCAAAGATTATTTTAAGATATTATGTGCCACTTAAAAAATACTTCAGAGTGTTATATGTATTTTTTTTTTTTTAAAAAAAAAAAAGGACCCAACCCCCTCCCCCTTTTGATCCAAAATGGCGGTGTTTGGGGTAAGGGAGAGGCAAGGGACGGGAAGAGCAAGGGAGAGAAGATGGATTAGATTTTGCTTGAGTTTTGGTGGTAGAGAAAGTGGCTAGAGCTTTAATGTGCTACAAATGGGAGTTTATTAGTTTTTCATTTGCTTATTTCATTTATTATGTTCTGTTTGGTTTGATTTTGTAATTGGTATATGTTTGTGAGACTTAGATGAATGATTATTTGTCTATTATGGATTGATCTTATGTTGAAATTTGTTGTTGATGCATTTGGATTTCATATTGAATATATTTTCCTTTGAATTAATCAAGTTATACATTCTATGTTACTAGTTTGTGATGGATTTATTTCAAATTGAATTTCGCGATTGTGCTCTCATCAAAGAGGAAGCAAGTGCATTGAAATAATTTTCAAACACACATTAAATGGTTTTTAACAATTTATCAAATAGATGGCTATAAATGCGATTATAGGAGTAATCATTAATTAGGAAGATTAGACCTAATGCGATTACTAAGGGTTTTAAATTTGACTTGATGCAAAATTTACTCCCACAATATTTCAAAAAGCTAGGACAAAAGCCACAAACTTTGCTACCAAGATCCATTTTATCATATCATCCTTTTTAATCCAAAGCATTTGTTCATTGTTTTCAAAAAATACCAAAAAGATTAGAAATAGCTTTAATTTCATGCATTTTAATTAAGAGAAAACCATTTTTAAAACCCTCTTTCTAACAATATTTTAAGCACTTAGTTTAATCTAGGAAATTCAAAATAAAAGACTCCTTGATAAGAGAACGATCCCAAGTTGTTTGTAATATATTGTATTTTAATTCATGATAAAAATTAGTGATTTAACCATAAGACAACTAAGGTTGTGTCCAACCAATCACCTATATATATAATGATGTTTCTTTTTTTCCCCTATAAGAATAATGAAGTTTATTATGCTATTTTCATTTTGAACATGTGGTTATTGTCAAAAAAATTAAATATTATATTGCAATATTTACGTCGAGAGATAATCGTCCAACTCTCACATATCAATAAAATGACTTAAAATGTTCACCAAAAAGAAATTAAATGACTTAAAATCAACAACAGTAATTATTGATTTTTTGCTAAAGCGTGCGCGAGGTAACTTGATTTACAGGAAGGTGGATCTAGTTAAGAAACATTATTGGATAGGATAACCTGAGAGGTGGGCCCAGGAGGAGCACTGAAGGCACTGGGCTTGCGACAAATGTTTCCTTCCATATCCATGGCTGAAGAGGCCGAAGCTAGGGACCCAGAAACAAATCCTAGAGACAACATCATAAGAGGTGTTACCAACAAGGGTTGGGTTTTGTGGAAGGCTCCCATCTATCACACTGCGGCAAACCAAGGTACAACTGGAAAAGGTGACCACATTTAGTGTTTTGAACTGGATTATCTCCAATAAGATGATACATAAACCTAGCTAAAAAAAATGAAATGTGCCTTATATAATTGATCGTACACATGCACAATTCTTGAATGAATGAAGAGAAGCTCAACAGAATACAACTTTCGAAATCCAATCCAATAATTAGGACTTTATAGCATGGTTCAAAGGTTTGTTCTTTTTTTGTTTGGCTAATTTGTTTAATCTTTTTTTTGTTTTTGTTTTTTGCCTTCAATTTGTTTAAACTAATTTATCTGACCTATAAACTAATATATAATCAATGTTATAGATAAGTACTTCGGAGAGATAATGTAATATATATTATAATTAAATAATTTATTTAGCTTTTTTAATCTCCTCAAATTAGTTATCTAGGTCTTATATTAAAAATCAGAGGTAGTATTGTTTTTTAAATGAATTAAATATGAGTCTTAAAATCTTCTGAGGAATGTTTTGATACTTGACTAGCTAATTTTTATATTGATTATTTTATATTTTAGATTATTCATGAAAAAATAGATAATCTCTAAAATTAAATTTCATTCAGGTTTTGCTTTAAAAATAATAATGAAAATTCCATTACATAAAATAATGCAACCTATATTCGTATAAAATAAACTAACCTTAATTTCATTAGGATGTGGTATCCTTTAATATAATTTTCCATAATGCTTTAAATTTAAAAATTGCAAATAATGGTCTCTTCAACTCTTCGGCTTGAAAGGTGGATCATTAGACTGACTGATGTGGCTTATGAAATATGCATACAAAAATACTTACCCTTTTTTACACATACAATATATAAAATCTGTTAAAAAAATGATACTCCCCCATTCTTTATGTAAAACGTACTTACCTAAGTTAATTAAATTAAAGAAGTTAGTTAAGGTAATTAATAAGACGTGTGATTTCTAAAATACCTAATAATCTTCCTTAATTCCATCCATTTCTCTTTTACTTGATTATAATTGAAGGAATATCAATAAGGGAAAATTGAGAAAAGATAGAAAAATATGGAAAACAGGTCATACATTTAGGCTAAAATTAACTCCATAATTAGGTCATACATTAAGGACGGAAGGGAATATTACCAAAATATGTGTATATGCATATATATATATATATATATATAGAGAGAGAGAGAGAGAGAGAGAGAGAAGCTGTGTCGTGTGCAATAGAGTGTGACTTTGAGGTCTACTCCCAAGTCAAGCATTCCATCTATCAATCACTAACGTGCTTTGTGGGTTCTTGTGATAATGATACTCCTTTTTTGTTGCATCAACTTCTTTTATATTCAGCTTCAACCAAAATTAATTAGACGAACGTTGAAGCCTTTTTAATTTGCCTATTTTATTTAGATGTGTCAATTTTTATTTAAAGTGACAAAAGTCCATATTCTTGAACTTTATGTTTTTCTTTATCCACTGTTTCTATTTGCTAAAGAGGACTTCTCACTTTTTTAAAGAGAAAACCCACACCCACTCAATTAAATGAAATAATTAATGAAGGGATTGAAGAAGTTAAAGACCACACTTTTTTTTTTGGATCACTAAGTTGGTGATTCCCTTTTTTGTGCACTATGTTGGAGTGGATTGATTATTCAAAAACGGTTAATTAGTAGAAGACATAGAAGAGCATAACATTAAGCACAAAAGAATGTGCGAATATTTTATTTTAAACATTGAGATATAGATCAAATTATAAGAATTCATATATAAAAGCAAATCGGCATCCACTTTGTTAACCCTTTAAGTTTTTTCGAGTTTATTTATGAGTCCAAAATACGTTGAGATGATTCTTTCGTCCCTTTATTCTATGTGCTGATTGACTCATTCTTCATTCCCATTAAAATATACTCTGCTTTTTGGAATCGAAAAAAGGAACTAAACAATGACATAATCGTATTATTTTATAAGTTTTTCCCGGGTACTCTCTAGAAGTTAACAAATTGATTATAAGTGTGCTCATTATGACCAGATATATCTCACAACTCTAAGAATATTCACAAAAGTATTTAAAACTTAACCGCTAAAATGATTTTCATATACACAATAAAATCCAAACCTCACACATTCCTATAATAACATTACAAATATGAAATATTCATAAGGATATATAAATACACAAACATATATTTATGTATGAGCTGTGCCGTGTGAAATGGAGCATGATCTTGATCTACTCACAAGTCAAGCACTACATGTTCCAACAAATTAAGGAGACTTTATTATTTAGTGTTTGTCAATTTGATTGTGACTCTTTAATAACGTTCTTGTGGGGATATACGGTGCTAGGCCAACCAGACTTGACCAAAAATGAAGTAATGTAATGATAACAAAAAAAAGAAAAAGAAAAAAAAAAGTAGAGACTGCACAAATTTCTTGCTCTTTTCACGCATCAGCTTCTTCTAGAGGATAACTTTAATCATTATATATATTTTTCATTACTAATTGTTCATTTTTTTATTTTATTTTATTTTATAGGTCAGACCATGTTCTTATCACGAGTTAAAATGTATATACTTTTTCACCTTTTTATTTTTGAGTAAATTAAAGACGATTTTATCTCTATTTGTTAATAATAATATTGTATATATGGTAAAAAAATCTATATTAGCACTTTTATTTTATAGTGATTTTCTCAAATTCTCCGATTTATAGCACCTACTAGTGGAGCACATTTAACAATCCAAATTTATTTTAAAGTTGTTTTTCTCCCACTTGATTGTGATGACAACCTATTATAAGTCAATATGTTGGAATTGTAATAGTAATGTTGATGCCATAGTAGTACTGTCAAAACCGGATTTTCTTTAGCTAGTCAGATTAAGTGTATGTTTGGATTAATTTTTTAGAATAGCTTTTACGATTTATGAGATAAGTGTATGAGAGGAGTTTTGTCTCGGGTTGCGCAAACCTAGGTTTGGGATCTTCCCAAACACTCACTAAATTGGGCTAAGCATATTGAGTTTAGGCACTCTTCATTTTCTTTAATTTTAATTATTTTCAGGCTCTGTTGTCATTCAAAAATGAAGGAACACTCATTTGTCATTTGTAATATGTTCGTCATTTGTGTCCTTATTTTCTTTTTCTTTTTAATTTACGTCTCTCTTTTATGGTATCCATTTGGACTTGGAGGGAATACTTCAATTTTAATTTTCTAGGGACTTAGATTATATATATATATATATATGTATATGTATATATTCTTTTCATTATTTCGACTCAACATATTCATGCCATCAAATCAAATAACGTAATGTCGAATTTATGGTCATCTACTGAACTTCTCATAATTTTTATATTGATTTTTTCATATTTTATATTATTCAGGAAAAAATAGATAATCTCTAAAATTCCATTCAGGTTTTGATTTAAAAATAATAATGAAAATTCCATTACATAAAAAATTGCAACCTATATTCGTATAAACTAAACTAACCTTAATTTCATTAGGATGTGTTGTCCTTCAATATAATTTTCCATAATGCTTTATATTTAGAAAATGCACATAATGGTCTCTTCAAGTCTCTGGCGTGAAAGGGGATTATTAGACAGAGTTTTGTGGCTTCTGAAATATCTGAAATATACATACGAAAATACTTGCCCTTTTTTCCGCGTACAATATATAAAATCTGTAGAAAAAAATAAAAGCTGCACTCTTTACATGGTACTTCTTGATTGTTAATGTAAGACATATTTATCTATTTTAATTAGATTAAGGATTTTTTTTTTTTTTTGCCCAGATAATTATATTAAGGAATTGAAGTTTGTTAAGGTGGTTAATATGATGTTTTTTTTCTAAAACACCCTAATTATCTTCCTTAACTCTCTCCATTTCTCTTTTACTTGATTATGGTTCAAGGAGCATCGATAAAGATAAATTAGGAAAAGATTGATAAATATAGAAAATAGATCTTACGTTTAGGGCAAAGTTAACTTCATAATTAGGTTCTACATTAAGGACGGGAGCGAGCATTACCAAAATAAAATATACATAATGATGTGTGTGTGTGTGTGTGTGTTGGGTCGTGTGAAATGGAGTGAGACTTTGAGATCTACTCCCAAGTCAAGCACTCCATCTATCTACAAACATTTAGGTGGTTGATATAATATAAGGCTTTTGATATAATATATATGGCCTACCAGACTTATCATAAATGAAATAAAGCAATGAAAATGAAATTTTCGTCCAAATAAAATTATGCATTGTATAAACTCTAAAATTGATAATCTCTAAAATTTCATTCAGGTTTTGATTTAAAAATAATAATGAAAATTCCATTACATAAAAAAATGCCACCTATATTCGTATAAACTAAACTAACCTTAATTTCATTAGGATGTGTTATCCATCAATATATAATTTTCCATAATGCTTTAAATTTTAAAAATGCACATAATGGCCTCTTCAAGTCTTTGGCGTCAAAGGTGGACTATTAGACTAAGTGTTGTGGCTTCTGAAGTATTTGAAATGTACATACAAAAATACTTACCCTTTTTTCCGCATACAATATATAAAATCTGTAGAAAAAAAATGAAAGATGCACTGTTTACATGGTACTCCCGGTTGTCATGTAAAACATACTTACCTAATTTAATAGATTAAGGAATTAAAGTTAGTTAAGGTGGTTAATATGATGTTTCCCCCCCTAAAATACCCTAATCATCTTCCTTAACTCCCTTAATTTCTCTTTTACTTGATTACGATTTAAGGAGCATCAATGGAGGTAAATTAGGAAGAGATTGATAAATATAAAAATTAAGCCTTACATTTAAAGCCAAAGTCAACTCCACAATTAGGTCCTACATGAAGGACTGGAAGGAGTATTACCAAAATAAAATATACATAATGATATATATCTCTATGTATGTATGTATGTGTATACATATCTGTATACATGCATATGTGTGTGTGTGTGTGTGCCGTGTCGTGTGAAATGGAGTGAAACTTTGAGATCTACTCCCAAGTCAAGCACTCCATCTATCTACAAATATTTGGGTGGTTGATATAATATATCAAATCATTTAAAGTCTGTCGACTTTTGATATAATATATATGGCCTACTAGACTGACATAAATGAAATAATGCAATGAAAATTAAATTTTGGTCGAATTAAAATTATGCTTCGTTCATATAGGGACCAATTTCATCTCATCGATTACTAACGTGCTTTACGGGTTGACTCTATGGCTATATTGAAAATGTGGTCCTTCATGTGATAATGATACTTCTTTCTTTGTTGCATCAACTTCTTTTTATATTCAGCTTTAACCAAAATTAATTAGATATGTCAAAATAATAAACATTAAAGCCTTTTAAATTTGCCTATTTTAATTAGATGTGTCCATTTTTATTTAAAGTAACAGAAGTCCATATTCTTTAAAGAGGACATCTCACTTTTTTAAAGAGAAAAACTCACCCCACTCATTTCACAAATCAAGCCTGTCATTCTTAAGATATAAATTGGTAATTCCCTTTTTGTGTACTTTGTAAATTTGATCTACCATTCTTAAGGCTTTTAGTTATCATCAAGAAAAATGTTTACAAATTTAATCCTATGTGTACATCATCCTACCTAATAGTTGTATTAAACATTGTTTATTTAGTTGAGATTATGTGGGCTCTTTATGACCAGAATATATCTCACAACTCAAAGAATATTCACAAAAATATTTAAAAATTAACCATTAAAATGATTTTCATATCGAAAATAAAATCCAAACCTCACATTCCTATAATAATACTACAAAAGTAAAATATGCATAAGGATATATACATACACACATATATGCATATATGTATGTATTAGCTGTGCCATGTGAAATGGAGGATGACTTTGAGGTCCACTTACAAGTCAAGCACTGCATGTCCCTATGAATTAAAGAGACTTTCTTATTAAGTGTTTTTTAATTTGATTGTCACTTTTTAATAACGTTCTTGTGGGGACATAGAGTCTTTGGCCGACCAGACTTGACCAAAAATGAAATAATGTAATGATAAACAAAACAAAACAAAATGTAAAGATCGCACAAATTTCTTACTCTTTTAACGCATCAACTTCTTTTAGAGGGTAACTTTTATCGTAATATATTTTTTTCATTATTAATTGTTCATTTTGTTATCTTATTTTATTTTATAGGTCAGACTATGTTCTCATCACGAATTAAAATGTATATCTTTTTTTCACTTTGTTATCTTAATTGAAGACGATTTTATCTCTATTTGTTTCACTTCCATACTTCGCCTTGAAGGTTATGCCACGATATCTTAAGCCTATATGCGATGGATGGACTTCCTTAACCATGATATATTTGCTTAGTTGATTTGATTTGAATAGAATTTCAGTTCTGTCTAAAAGAAATGGAATAATTAATTCCAAAAAAAAATATTGCATATATGGTCAAAAAATCTATATTATCTCATTTATTTTATTTTGATTTTCTCAAATTCTCCAATATATAGCACCTACTAGTGGAGCACATCTAACAATTCAAATCCATTTTAAAGTTGTTTCTTGCCAACTTTATTTTGATGACAACTTATTATATCTTGGAATTGTAATAGTAGCGTCAAAATCGGATTTTCTTAAGCTAGTCAGACTAAATTGGGCTAAGCATATTGAGCTTAGGCACTCTTTATTTTCTTTAATTTCAATTATTTTTAGGCTCTGTTGTTATTCAACAAATGAAGGAACACTCATTAGTCATTAGTAGCATGTTCGTCATTTGTGTCCTAATTTTTTTCTTTTCAATTTACGTCTCTCTTTTATCATATTCATTTGCACTTGGAGGGCATACTACAATTTTTCATTTTAAATCTTTCTCAAGGCATCAGCTACATACTAAATTAATTTTTCTCAAATAATAATATTGAACAATCCAGTCCTAATTACATTAATTTGAGCTAACTCATTAATTTCTCTGGACAAGTTTAATTAAATTAGATGAGACATTTTTTCAAGAATGAAAATATGAAAATATCTAGTCTTCACAGCAATTTCACTTTGCAACTTTGTCAAGCACGCAATTGAATGGATTGTATTTGGCTTTATCAGCGTTCCTTCGATCCCACTCCAAAGCTCCATACTTGACTCTCCATTGGTCCTTGCTTTCTTTCTGATTGTGCGCTCCATATTCCTTGTGGCAATTGAAGCAAACTACCATTTTTTATAATATAAACAAATTTCTATGTAATGATCCATGTTTTATGTTAGAGACAATACGATTACTTATAGGCAACTTTAAGAGGAAAAAAACAGTGTAAAAAGCATCAATCAGTAAGCCTCAATTCGGATTAATCACTTGCTCGAATACTTGGTAATAGGATCCAAAAAAAGCAATGAACACCGGGTGGTCCAAAGAGTTATCACGAAAAGTGCATATTCTTAACTTCTTTTCCTTTTAGTAAATGTTTAAATTATAGATTGATTATATGGTGAATGTATCATATGACATTAATATTGTGCAACACTTCCGCTTTTAGACATAAAAGGTATGCACAGCATTGGTTTTTAATTCTTTTTCATGTTAAGTTTTCGATACAATTATTTTCATGTTAATTATGTGATATGTTTTACTTCCTTTTAAAATTATTTTATATACATTTTTTCTTTCTAGCTAGAGACTATATCGATTCCCATAATCAAAAGTAGATTTACGTTTATAGCTATACCACCACTTTGATAATTTTTATGTACCACTTTCTCTATATATATATATATATATATATAGAAAGTGGTATATTTGCGTGTATTTTTAGCGTCAACTACGTGGCATTTTTCATTGAACTAAGATGATATCACCAAAACAAAATATTCATATAAGAGGAGATATTTCACAGCGTGCAATTTCTATCTTATGAAATGGACTTTGAATTTGAGGTCTACTCACAAGTCAAACACGCCGTGTACCTCCAAATTATAAGTGGGAGATAGAAAGATATAATATATACATCCCAACAAATTAAGACTAAAGGCTTTTGAGATATAAGTTTGTGAAGGGACAATGAATCCACACAGGCTTCTTCTCAATAACGTTATTTTGGGTTATTAGATTAATGCAATGCAAATGAAAATGTGGTCCTAGAAGTGAATAAACTATACTTTATAAAGAGCCAGTTATCTAACCCGGACCGGAAACTGGCAACCCGGCCTCTAAACCGGTCCGGTCCGGGTCAATTTTTTTTTATTTTTTTTTAAATCCTTTTCTTTTATTTTTATTTTAGAATTTTATACTATAAGCCTAAAATATTCTATTTCTCACCGATTTGATCTTGATTTAGCTCCGGTTTGACTCCGGTCTGACCCACTAACCCTTGACCCAATACCCCGACCGGTTCACTGACCGGTCTGGGTTTAAGTACCTTGATAAAGAGACACAGCTTCTTTTCTCATCACTAACGTAATTTTCTTTCTCTTTCAATTAGCTGCATCAACTTGTTTTGAGGGCCACTTAATGTTTGAGAATTCCACCATACCATGTGCCCGCGCTTTTTGAGGTGAATGGATTAGTCCTTTTTACTAGATAAAAAAAAATAACTTCGTAATTAAAATTAGACATGTGGACTTAATATTCCCAATTAAATAATACAGTGATCGTATTGTCCTCAAACTCAAAGTGGTAGCTGAACTCTCCGGTCAGCTCCACTCTACGGCATTTTACTCAATGCTTCAGTCAACCTTTCGTTGTTCAGCTCCTCCGGTCAGAATCCTCCACAGGTAGCCCTCTTTGATTGGTACGTTGTCTATTAATGAAAACACCATTGTAATGGGCACAAGTCCTTGGGAGAACTATACCCCAAAAACTAGATGTTAGAGTTGAGGAACCCAAAACCTTATAAAGTCCCTCTTTCAAGAAAACTCACCTAATGTAGGACTCGTTACAATCCATTAAAGAAGAAAAGAATAACTGTCTCACCCAAAATAAAAGAAAATAAAATCAAAAAGGAAATGCATAATAGAAAGAGCACTGTATCCAGGCAAGCTTCATTTAAAAAATGTTCTTGAACTGTTTACTGCCTACTAGACTCGCCCATAAATGAAATAATATACACTACGAAAAGGTGGTCCCAGAAGTGAAATTGTTCAACACGTAATCAAATCAAGGGACGAAGCTTCTTCTCATTAACCACCAGACTTGACCATAAATAAAATAATGCAGCAAAAAAAAAATCTTCAAATATATGTTGAAACAAATTTAATACGCCTGACATGCTAATTAATTTTTGTTAGTACGACTTGACTTCATTTGGAACCGGAGAAGTATAAAACAACGTGTGTGTTGATTGCTCGATGCACAAGACTTGAAATTCCGATAAGTCTGTTATGCTCCTCATGGGAAAGCCTTCTTCTTTTGTTTTCCTGCTCTTACTTCATTGCTTCATGGGCCCCTTTGTTTGGACTGATACAAACATCAGTACTGATAAATCTGCACTTCTTGCCCTTAAATCTTATATCACTTTTGATCCATATGATTTCTTAGCTAATTGGTCTGTCTCTTCTTCTCCATGCAATTGGATTGGTGTCACATGCAATACTCGTCATGGAAGGGTCCATTCCTTAAATCTTGGTGGCATGGAACTTAAGGGCACCATATCTCCACAACTAGGAAATCTATCATTCCTTGTTGAACTTGATCTTCGTGACAACAATTTTTATGGTCAAATACCAAAAGAGTTAGTTCAATTGCGTAGATTGAAACTATTCAACTTGAGCTACAATGACTTTCATGGGCAAATTTCGGCAAGGATAGGAGATTTATCTTCACTTGAGCAACTAAATCTTCGAAATAATAGTTTTAATGGATTTATTCCACTATCTTTATTCAATCTGTCAAGGTTGGAGACTTTAGATTTGAATCATAATTTCATTGAAGGGACCATTCCCCATGGGGTGGGAAAACTTGAGCACTTGAAGATTTTACGACTTGGGGGTAACAAACTTTCAGGAATTATTCCCCAAACAATTGCCAACTTATCTTCGCTCAAATTATTGAGTTTGGCTTATAACAGTTTGTCAGGTATGTTTTGGATTATTTTCAACATTTACATTAGTTACATTAGTCTTCTAAACTAGTGTACTTGGTTAGCATGATCTTATTCTCAAGGAATAAGAGTTTGTCTCAATTTTTATTTATTTATTTTTGACACTTTTATGAATATTTTTTCTATATTTTTCTCATAAAGTTTCCACTCATCAAAGGGAAAAAACATTCATTATCAAAAATTTGAAACAAACTATATAGTCATACCATGGGGAAAAAATTACTGTTTTAATATTAATTAGTCCAAGTAGATGTAAAGGCTCACCATCAGTCTTTGAAAATAAATGTATATTATTCTGTCATTAAAAACTTTTTGAAGGGTTTTTTCATAGGAAAAAAACTTAGCTCAAATTCATTATATCCATTATGTCAAGTTCTCTAATCACACACGGACGTGTGTCTAATTTATTTCATGTGGATTTATAATTAAACAATAATATTTAAAAAATATGAAACATGGTCATATATGATTGTAGGACTTGACCTAATATAAGAACCCTGTATTGTCCTTTCTCATATTGAATAAGCCTTACAGTGAACATGTCCAATACGTTTAATTTTGATTTGGACAATCTACATTATATTTTAATTTCATAATTTATTAGTAATTATTATTTTTAAAATTTTTGGAGAGTCAACAAAAAGATTGTTTCTAGGAGTCTCCCAAGAATATGTGTTTGATAGGAACGATGAAAAGGAAGGGCCAATTGGAGTTCGATTTGTCTCGTAGATTTAGTCATCTTGAATCCATTAAAATTTCTCAACCAAACACAACCAGTTGATTTAATCCATGGTTATTAGCCCACCCGAATTAAAAGGGCTATATCTTTTATTGCGTTTTATCATTTACTAATATATATGTCATTTCTTAAAAAATGTGCAAGTCTTACGTGTTTCCATAGAATATTAATTTATCTCATGTACCTAATAACTTACGACACGTAACAAATTGTTACTGACACTATTTTCTTTTCCACCCCCTTAATATTTGAAGGAGCCATCCCAAATAAAATTGGTGATCTTTCACAACTAAAGATATTGTATCTTGGAGAAAATCAACTCACTGGTTCGATACCATCTTCATTATTTAACAATTCAATGCTACAAGATATTCAGCTTGGAACAAATCAATTATCTGGTAGTCTCCCAAAAAATATGAGTTTTGGGCTTCCAAAACTTGAATTATTTTTTGTGCACAGAAATGAATTGTCTGGCGAAATACCCTCTATTTGGCATCAATGCAAAGAATTAGTAATGTTACAATTGGGTGATAACAACTTCAACAGAGGAAACATACCCAATGACATTGGAAATTTGACTAAACTCCAGGTGCTATATCTTGCGAGAAGCAACTTGCAAGGTAAAAGTTGTAATTATATATATCATTGCCTTAACTTCTATTCCATTATTTCATAAGACATTTCTGAATAATGATTTTGCTAGATTACTTTTAAAGACATAGAACGAAATGATTTCTTTTAATTCCAAAGTGAATATGAATAAAATGATAATATTCCAAAAGTGAAGGAACATAACCCCAGAAAAAGACACCATGCAACACTGCTTAGGGTTAGATTGGATTAAAAGGATGGAGTATGACTTTTACCATTGATATCTCTATTTTAGTGATCATTTGTATTTAGCTATTTATATTTAGGGATATGATATTCTTAAATCTGAATAATCTTTTTATTCGCATATTTATTTTAGCTTCCCAAAGTTTAGAAAAAAACTTCAAATATTGAAAACAAATATAAAATACCAAACACTCGAATTAATCTTTATTTGAAATTTTTTAATGTAATCACTAGAGATGTCATTGTTCAATTTGGTATGATTTTGCATGCCTTTGACTTTAGTTTGGTACTGGAGAAATATAAAATGACGTGTTTGTTTGTAAACAAAATGAGATTTTGTTTTTCGCCATTTCATTCATTCATAAGAAATTAATGAACAATGATTTTGCTAGTTTAATCCCAAAATGAATATGAATAAAATGGTATACTTTTCAGAATCTATGAGTCCGATGTGGCATACTAATTTTATAGATGAAAACATCTACATGTGTGTGGATGGGTGGGTCTGTTGAGGCTGTGCTTTTTTTTCTTTTTCTTTTTTGTTTCTTTTTTACCTTATGAAATAGATATAAATTTGAAATGAGATTTTGCTTCCCATGATTTAGTTGGAATTTTTATATAAATATAATTTTCACACATGTGACCATAATTCGCTTGAAAATTCTTCCAAAAAAATGAAATAAAATATTTAATCATTAAAAAACATGGGAGCCGATTGGAAAATAAACAACCTGATAAGTATGATCATGAAAAGGGACTAGTTGGGATTTCAATGTTTCTTTCTGCCCTTTTATTTTTCGTCTTTTCCTCTGTTTTCTTTTCAATGGCAAGTTTTTTTATTTTTTAAATTATCGACAATCTCACATGCAACCTAAAAAAAAATTCCTTGCTTGGAAAATAATTTATATATATCATTTAAGGGCAGTGGCTTTTTTGAAATATTTTAAGGCGATGATTTAATGCTCTGAAATGATCCAGGATTAATAATCTTAGCAGCATTATTCAATTTGGAGTTGAGTTTGAACGCTCGAGTTTGATTTGGAATTGGACAACACTTGCAAATTTTAATCTTCATTTCTTGGAAACGGATCTAAAGACTCATTATCAATCCTTAAAATAAATGTTTATTATTATTTCTACGTTGTTAAAAAAAATTGAAGGATTTTTTTCCAAAACTATTAAGACATACAAACATGTTTGGAACATTTAATTTTAATTTGGTTATTTATTAATAATTTATATTTTTATTAAGATTGTAGTTAACAAAACTTATTTTTCTGGAAGTCTTCCAACAAATATGTGCTTTACCATGAATAGGGTATTTCTTTTTGAAAACAAGTGCAGTTGTATTTTATCATTTATAATATATTTGTGTTATTATTTCTAAAAACTGTGCAGGTTGTGCCATATATGTTTTCAAAAATACAAATTTGTTTGATTAAAAAAATTCAAATTTCTCTCATGTACATAAAAATTTATTATGCATAAAAATTGTTACTGACATTACTATCTTTTTTCCACCTATTTGAAAGGGATATTTCAAAAGAGATTGGCAATCGTTTACAACTAAGAACATTGTATCTTGAAAATAATCAACTTGTCCTTCATATACCTTTTTCGTTATTTAGCAGTTTAATCTACAATAAATTGATGTTGGAATAAATAATTCATTCAGTAGTGTCCCAACAAATGTGTGTTTTGAGTAACGTTATAACTGTTTGGTGTGGCAATTTTTGTATACTACACTTTATATATAATTTTGCTAGTTCCTTCTAACCTCTTATTTTTCTTTTTTACCTGTATTCTATCTACAATACAACTCCTTTACAAATATTTCATTTATTATTTATGCTTATTTGATATTTTTTACAAATTTTTTAACTGAAAATGCTTTAAAACTCTACGTTAGGAAAAGTTACACTGCGACACCGCCTTACAAGGATTTTTTGTTGTTATAAAAGCTAAAAATTTAGTTCTTTGGCCAATGATGAATTCATCATATTGTTTTTGAAGTTAGAGCCTTGTAAATATTTAATTAATTTAATGCAAAATAAAAATAATTTGATTGTTCAAAATTAATTCCATAATCGAAATTCAGCATTTCTTTTTTAAAATTGAATTTTAATGCATGTCGAATTGGTAATTGATTTAATCTATAACAATTGGCCCACCCGAATGAGATTGGCAATCTTTCACAACTAAAGATTTTCTATACTGTCTTCGTTATTTAACAATTCAGTATTGTAAGAGATTGATCTTGGAATAAATCATTATTATCTTCAACTCTATATTTTTTCTCTTCCTTTCCCTGATTAGTTTTTCAATATTTTTAATCATTTCTTTCTTATTTCAGAAATTTAGAAAATCCTATTAAATAATTATTCAACAATTATCTCATTAGCTATATAACTATAAAAATTTAGGCAACTTGATGGTTTGAATATATTTGATTTCTCCCTTTCTAATATTTATGCATGGATTAATCAGCATAAAACAAATATTCAAGTTTTTTTATATAGTATATATATGTAAACTATATGCAAATGATATCACCTATTTAAGTGTATGATGAATTCATAGCCAGATTTCAAAGTTAGAGCCTTGTGAATAATAAATAGCTTTAATCCAAAAAAAAAAACAAATAACTTGGTTGTTCATTTTATATTGGTGAAATTAATTCCATATTCTCTCTTTATCATATCTTTTTTAAAAGAGTTTTAATGTCCTATGGGTAATTGATATTATATTGGAAGAGTCCCTTTTAAATTAATTTCCAACAAAATTTAAATAATATTCTATTAATTTTAAGCCCCTAATTAACGAAATTACATGTATTACTTATACAGTTGTGTGTGAATTAAGGAAATTTCTAGACTTACTATACCAACAAATAAATATTCTGTATTTTTTTCATAGGTGGAATTCCTTCATTCCTTTGGAAGATGCCCTCTTTGAGCCATATTAGCGTTGGTAGCAATCATTTAAAAGGAAATTTGCCAGAAGAACTATGCCATCAACTCCCTTTACTTGAAATCTTTGACGTTAATGATAATCAATTGGAGGGAAGCATTCCAAAATCAATAAGTAACTGCACATCTTTGAAACAATTATATCTAGGTGGTAACTCATTTACAGGTATGTAATTTACTTGTGTGTTTTCTTTTCTTTTTAAATATTTTTCTCCAGAATTAAATTATCATTTTTTTTCATTTCATTTATGTGAAACAAAAAATAAAGTGAAGATCAAGAACCAATGAAACCTTATGATATTTTGTAATATAGATAAGTGAAATTCTTATATACTATTCGATGACATCAAAACCATAAACCATACAGAATGGCCATGTGTTATGCCAATACTTTTTTTTTAAAGATATTATCTATCTCTTAATAACTTTAATTTTATATTTTTCCATCCCCCTAATATTAAAATAATTATAATAATATTAAAATACAGACAAGTTTGGAGTTGTTTTTTCTTATTTATTATATGTATAATTTGTAACAATTCTATGTTGGTTAACTGAAAATTTAAATTATACGTAGTATTTTCTTAAAAAATTAAAACAAGGGAATTAACAATTAACAAATGTACAATAAACAAAAAAACAATTATTTAGATCTATGTGAAAAATCAAGGGAAAATGAAATACCCAAAATTAAATCCAGACCTGCACTTTTAACAATTTTTTGATGAGGACTTTTTTGAATATTGTTAAAAGACCATAATGCCCCTCTATAATTAAAAAGGACAATTAAAGGTAGATGTAAGCCTTATTTTAGTTTTAATTGTTTCAGTTAAATTTAATTTATATTTTCCTTTGTTTGTAGTTTATTTATTTGTTTGTTATTTGATTGTGAGTGATTCTAAAAAGTAATTAGAAGACAAGTAAAGATGAAAAAAAACAAATCTAAATTATTATTGTAAATAAACAAAAACAAACAACAAATATGTTTATGCGAAGGGTGTTTTTAGGAGATTCACTGACATTATGCATTGAGAGTGTCACACCTCATTCTAGTGTTACTTATCAAAATTGTTTAGCCATTTAAGAACCAACATGTGACTCAATTAGTTTCCTTATAAGGACAAACTATTTAAAACTTTTCTAAAAATTTGGGTATGTGATATTATAAATTTTTCTGAAACTTCAAAAATTCATAAATAAATCATTTAATATCCAAAAATAGTGGCAACCAATGCAGAATAACATGAAAGGAAAAAGGTTACTACCTCTTGTGCTTTCTTCCATTTTACCTTCTCCTTATTTCTTTCTTTGTTGATTCCTTAGAGGGTTTGGGCAAATATCAAGACCTAACATTTATGTGTATAAGGGTAGGTTAACACTTGTATTATTCACAACTTTTACTAACTCTTCTTAAACCATAGCTTTACCCTTTTTATAAAAGAGATTGGTCATCTTGGACAAAAGTATATGTGTGTCTACATATACGTGTGTGTGTGGGCTTTATATATATTAATGGCAAAAGCAATCTTTAATTTCTCAAAGACCCCAAAATTTAAATTTTTAACTTAGCTCTTTTGCTTTACTCTTGTCTCTTAACTTTAACTTAATCACACGCCATTATCCTTTATAGTTTATTGGAGTCATATTAAAAAGAACACAAATAAACTCCTTCCTTTGATAATACATATTTTCAAAACAAGGCAAGGCACTAAAACAATGAGTGCCCTTTTTTTTCTTTGACCACAAACTTTCGAACTTAATAAACTTCCTTCTTCATTTTCTAATTTTGAAATTATAAAATTCTAGCCCTTATCTCAAAATGTTTCCCTTGGCTAAGACATAGCAAATAGATGCATAAATCTCTACTTTAGAGAATAATGTTTCTAAACTTATATTCTTAGCATTTCCCTATACAAGTTTCCATTCCAAGTTCATAGGAGGGCTCAAATTGAGCAAAAATTAACTATCACAAGGTCAAAAGGATGCTGACCAAATAGGGGAGAGAAGGGAAAAATTATGAATTAATTTCATTTCTTCAATTCTTAATGTCAACACCTGTTTACATTTCGATATTCGTAGAGTAATAATGGCATAGTTCCATAGGCATACAGAAATAGCACAAACATACTGATATTAAGTGCAAGCTTACATACATGAGTCTTCCCCGCAGGGTTTGATAATATGTACAAATTTTATCCAAAATATCCAACATATTAAAATTAAACTAATATAACCAAATAACTCTAATCTTAGGACCTGCACATCTCAATTGCCCGTATCTTCCACTTTGCCTTTGGAGCCACTGGTTCCCGTTGGAACATTTATTATTTATGACAAAGGGAGAGATTCGAAGGAATCTCAGTAGTAACACATGATTCATCATATAAAATGCGAAAATTAAATATGTAATGCACCATATAATGTAAATGAAAATTCATACTATAACATGTGTGTACACAATACTCAGGGCCAAATGACTGTTTGGATCCCCTACATGTCCGTGTACCTCAGCTGAGTCCCATACCACAGCTAGGTAATGTGCCCCAGGCACGTGTTCATATCACAGAATATAGCAACATATAGCATACCAACATTCACATAGTATATAAAAGATAGAGTTACTACCTTATGTCCCTTTTTGCTACTCAAGAATAGTTCCTCGAACTACATGCCAATGGCTCAAGCGATTAATTCGGTCCTAAAATTCCAAATATATAAGAATTAGGTTAAAACCCATTCATGTACTTCTTCAGAGACTCCCATAATATTTTTGGTAGTTATATTAGTCTATACTGAAAATTTACCAAAATGCCCTTGGGACCCGGTCCCGGCCCCACCGTACCCAGTCCAACTATACGTTTTTTCAGAAATTTTGACTCAAGCTATTCTAGCATATTTTTACCCAATGAATCCATTTTTAACCTCGGTTTTTACAAAATCACTACCAAACGACAGTTTCACAATTTTCCAGAAACTAACATATTTTCAGTCAACTTTGAAAATTCATAACTAATTCTAGAAAATTCCAAAATTGACTGATTCCAAAGCCTAAATGAAGCTCTTTAAATGTAATTTCATGAAAAAATATCCAAAGATAATTTCTGATTACACATTTTGCCCAGAAATTCGGCCAACTACTACTGTTCCAGATTGCAATTCAGAAACAGAGCTCAACTTCCAAAAATCATAACTAATTCTACAAAATTCTAAATAGAGTGTTCTAAAATTCTATGGAAAGCTATTTAAGTGTAGTTTCATGGAAAAATACCCAAAACTACTAGATATTATCCAATTTGTCCCAGAATTATCGAAAATCATAACTGCTAAACTTGAACGTCCAGAATGTTCTCTGTTACTAACTTAACTTTCAAAAATCATACCTCTCTATACAGATATCAAAATAATGCGTTCGTGGACTCATTGGAAAGCTATGAATGTCTACTATATTCCTGTAAAATTTCGTAATTTTTCACTAAGGTTTGTCTTGTCAAAGCGCAACATGATACTGACTGACTCCAAAAAACGTCAGTTTTGACAGTTTAACTTCAAAAATCAAGAACTCATCCATTTTCACTCCAAATTGTACTTTCCCTAATTCTATCATCAACTACACATCCTAAAATATCTATACAAAAAGGACCCATTTGAAAATTCCATCTATAGCCTCTATTTAAGATTTTACAAGTTCCAGGTATGGACTCTGTTTTTCAGACAGCAAAACAGAATTGAGAAAACTAACATGTATACATGAATTTGTACTCTAAACCTCACGAATTTTAACTCTATACTCTCCTACACATATGTACTGAGGTTAATGATCAAATTTCAGAACCAAAGAACCCCAAAATTCACCCCCAAAATGGTTACACAATCACTGGTTTAACAACTTTTCGGTGACAGAATTTTCCCGGCGAATTCTCAATTCCAGCAACTAAACAACCCAGAAAACAACCTCAAATCTAATGGAAAAACGAAGATAAATGTGCAGGAGACTCACCTATACAAAAATATGTGATTGCTTGTGACAATCCAGCCTTCCTCCTTCCTTATTTTGGATGAGAAATTCAGCTCTCACTCACCTCTGTCTCCCTTCACTCAACTCTCTCTCTCTCTCTCTCTCTCTCTCTCTCTCTCTCTCTCTCTCTCTCTCTCTCTCACTCACTCACTCTTTCTATTTCTTTCTTTTGTTTTCACCGAATTGATTAAATGAGGGAGTAAGAGAATGCTTTAATTAATATGTGTGTGATTGAGAGTGAATTGAGGTGTCGGCCGATTCAAACCAAAAGGAGTGTGGACAATTGATTGCAAATGTGTGTTATATTTGCACTATGCACATGTGAAGCTAAAGATAAGTGTGTTGGGCATATGAAATTGGAAATATGTGAAGTGTGTGTGTGTGTATTGTCGTGTGTTTGAGAGAGTGGGAGGGTATTGTGGGGTCCATATGTCTAAAAGGAAAGAAGAATGAATGATTAATATTAGTGTGTGAATATGTCATGCGGTAGGTGTGTCGGCAAGAGTATGTGTTGATATATATAGGTATAATGTTATCCTATTAGATACATACGCTAGGCTCTAATTTTTCCAAAAATCTAACTTAAGATTCCTTAAATTTCGTAAGTTCCATAATTTGACTTATTATCAAATTCCCAATTAAATTTTCTTTTTAGAAAATTTTAACCTTCATTAAATTTAGGATATTACACTTAACGTAGAAGCCTTTACACGTGTAAGATATGGATTACAGGTTGAGATATTTGCTTCATATTAAAACACCCTACACAGTGAGAGTTTCCTAAAAACTCTTCCTCTGAAAATTCAATCTACAGGGGAACAACACAACAACATCACTCAAATCATAACATTATACTCATATAGGTACTTCATGACATAGAATAGCCTCTCCATTTTAAGTCTGGAAATTTTCCAGTTTTAAAAACATTAGCTTAATTTAATCATCATTCAAGCCCTTAAAACACAAATTTTTAACCATTTAAAACAGTTGTTGTCACTTAAAGTAGCAAACAGCAAGTCTTCACTAAGATTTCAGCTTCAAAAGTTCAACCCAATAAACATTACTCTTCATTTAATTAAATCACTTATATATCATTTAATTTCCTTGGCCTAGAATTTCTCTAGCCTTCTAAAAAACACTCGGGACAACATCACTTATCAATCTGAAATTGCAGATTCAAAATATGCTCCAAGAAAATTCAAACTTCAGCAATCGCATTTAACCACAATCCACACCATATATCATCCACACAAACCTTAATATGTGCTAGGGCTATGATTTTCTACTTGTCCCTTAACTTTCTCTCACTAGAACCAATTTTTCTTTCATCATAATATTGCAAACTAGCCCTCAAATCAAGAAAATAAAGATATAATGTGATTCTAGACACTTACCTTGGTCTAGAATGTCACTTGCCTGTTGGATAAACCTCCTCCTCCTTTCACTTCTTCTTCTTCGTCCCCTTTTTGGTTTCTCTCCAGTGTCTCCCTCTATCTTCCATTGAAGATATATTAAAAAAATGAATGAGAAGGCTGAGAAACAGAGGTTTTTAGTGAGGGTAAATTTATTTTATTCCTTGGTCCCACACATATGAAGCTTATCTCATAAGCTTTGATCTTGAAACATTTTATTGGACCAAGCCATTCAAAACTGAATCTCATCCCCTTGACCTGATTTGCCACGGTTTAGGCCTCATACTTTGGGCTTCATCTTGGCCCAGATTTATTTTTTGGGTTTGGGGTAATGAATTTACCATTTTAACCCTTCTTTATTGGTACTTAATTACCAAATAAATTCCAAAAACTAATCTAGGGTACTTTGTAAAACGTTTTGGCCTCCATTAGCTTCTTTATAGTATAAAATATCATATCTGAAATTTACAGCATAAAAAACTACCTCTAACTAATTTTTCTTGAATTTTCGGGATGATTAGCCTTTAATTCCCAAAAATTATATTAAGAATTATTTAGGACACTTTTGGGGAACTAAACCTCTTCATAATTCTTCTAACTCCACAAAATAATATTTTATAATGCTTCCTCAACCTCTTTAGGAAATTAAATAATTTTAATACTTTTTCCCCATTCCTTTCCATAAAACTTCACCTGAAAATAGGCTTTTGGCCAATAATTCATTTTTGAGGTGTTATGATTATAAATAATATCTCTATACCTCTCAATTATGCCCCATAAATTCTTTTCTATTTGTTCATATTTTTCTCTAATTTTTTGGCATCTATCCATAATTATACTTTTTGGCTAATTTAACTAATTTAACCGGTGGTCAAAATTCAGGATGTGACATTTTAGCTTTTAAATATCTTGAGTAGCATCTGAAATTTTTCTTTCAATAATGACCAACTTGATATGAACATTAGCACCATCATTTTGCATCTTTAATTTCTCATATGCTAAACGACTTAATGTTATATTCTAGAAATTTTCCAGATTTAAAACATAGACTAAATTGACATTTAAATACCTCTAACTAATCCTTAACCCCTAGAATAATTGTTTAGTATCTAGAGGCATTAAGCAATAGCCTTTCAATCAGCTTTTTTCCCTCCAAAATTGAACAATGACAGCCACAATAACTCATGTGAATACATACATGCATGCATGCATACATACATACATACATACATACATACATACATACATACATACATACATACATACATACATACATACATACATACATACATACATACATAGAGAGAGAGGGTACAAGTCAGTCATACATACATACATACATACATACATACATACATACATAGAGAGAGAGGGTACAAGTCTTAACTTGTATTTACTTAAGTTTATCATACCTAATGAAATTTCCAGCATGTAAAGTAATAAATACCACAGTAAGAACAATAAGATTTTTGTCTTCCTTAACTTCATTACCTCACGTATAAGCACACCCTCTTAATCAGGAAAATGTTCCAGTTTTCTTGAAAATCCTTAAAGTTGGACAGCACTTGTTCTTAATCAGAAAAATACAGCAACTAACACGCAACTAACATATATATCGACCTTAATCATCTCTTTGGGATCCTTAACCAAGCTTTGATGCTTTGAGGACACACAGAAACCTTAAGACAGTAACTCATAATTCAATTTCAAGCTTCAACAATTCAGTTCATCAAGCATCAATTCAACCATCATTTAAATGACTTTAACCATGGTTTATATATAGCTAAGACAGTTAATTATTACAATCAGGAAAACTAGGAAACTTTAACAAGTAATCTGCCACACAAACAAGCAACAACAAACGAATTTATGGGACCTGGATGATAAAATTTTGAGAAACATACCTTTGAATTCGCCAATTTTTGGCCAATTACTATCAATAGATCAAAAAAGGCACACTGCATAACATAAACGTTGTTTCAGCCAATTGGGGAAGTCAATAAAAAAATAAGGATATGTTGCAAACATTGGAATCTCTTGGGAGAAAAGGAACAATTGAGAAAAATACAATATTAAAATACTATACCAATCAATTCAAAAT
The DNA here is from genome assembly GCA_963210345.1 of Inga oerstediana. Lineage (NCBI taxonomy): Eukaryota > Viridiplantae > Streptophyta > Magnoliopsida > Fabales > Fabaceae > Inga > Inga oerstediana. Next base: position 77,906,649 of record OY723400.1, read on the forward strand.
GAAAGGATCAAGAACAACAATTGGTTAAAAGTTTCTCGAACATTCGAGGAAGGATTTAAGCAGCATTAGCTCTCAAGCCTGGCAAAGGCAAAGCTCCAAGGTAGCCACTGCGAATGCTTAGAGAAACAAGCATTTGGATTTATCATCATTGAAAATTCAATTTAGATGAATAAACTATAACTTCAAAATTAATCAAAGCTTCTCATAAGAGAAGCATCAAAGAGGAATTTAAGACACTATCAGAAGAATGACCAAAAAAGTACTTTAAAAACATCTAGTAGTAACTTGCTAACAAGTTCACTTGTAAATATTCCATCCTATAATGGCAAGCAATTTAAAAAATCAACAATAGAAGCTGACAAAGTGATTCGGATGGATAAATATCTGGGATGTGTTCATCCCTAAAGCACTCGTGACTGCTAAAGGGCCAGACAAAGTACCAAAGGGCAATACAATGCATAGGGGAACAAGACCCCTGAGTAAAAATCAGAAACAAAATGCATAGGGAAACAACACCTTTGAACCCATTAACAAGAACCAAATATAATAGAAGATTATAAGGGTCATTAGATAGGAGCGAAGCACTTAAAATGAAATAATCACAAACATATCATCTGAACTATGCTTCTGTTCATCACATGACATACTATCTCTTCCTCCTCCGTTGCAACCACCAGCACCAATCTCAAATTTTTTTAGAACCCAAGATAAATCATAGGAGACTATATACATTTTTCAATTATCCAAAGCAATAAAAGACTTCTCCAATAAAGTATCTAAATAAAATAGAACGCAATATCTCAAACCTAGGGTTTGGGCAACGCCAATCACTAACTCTACCACCTCCTTGTCCACCGCGGTCACCTCTCCTTGATAAAATGTTATTATAATATTAAATAATAAAAATATAAATAAATAAATTTAAATTATTAAAATTATTTGTAAAATTTTCCTTCATTACTTTTGGCCTTCATATATTTAATAACAATTCCTTTCTTAATTTTTTAGAATTTTCTTAGCTAAAAATAAGTTTATTTTCTTGAGGTCTTAATTAATTCCTTCAAACCTCCTCAACAACAACAACAACAAACAATAAAGTCTTTATCCCACTAGGTGGGGTCGGCTACATGGATCGCACGACGCCATTGTGCTCTATCGAAAACCATATCTTTAGGTATATTATTAATCAAAAGGTCTCTCTCTATAACCTCATTGAGCGTTCGCTTCGGCCTTCCGCAATCTCGTTTTATTGGACTCCATACTGCTTGATCAATCCTTCTCACCGGTGCATTCAATTGCCTTCGTTGAACATGTCCAAACCACCTTAAACTACTTTCTACCATTTTTCCTTCAATAGCGGCCACTCCAACTCGTTCACATATATGATTATTATGAATCTTATATTTTCTTGTATGACCACACACCATTTCAACATCCTCATCTCAGCCACCCCCATTTGATGTTCATGTTGTCCATTCAAAGCCCAATACTCACTACCATATAGCATTGCTGGTCTTATAGTAGTGCGGTAGAACTTCCCTTTTACCTTGTTAGGTACTTTTTGATCACAAATAACTCCAGTGGCTTTTCTCCATTTATACCATCCAGCTTGAATTCTATGATTGACATCTCCATCAATTTCACCATCTTATTGTATAATTGATCCCAAATACCTAAATTTTGTCACTTGTGGAATGACTTGCCCCCCCCCCCCAATTTAACTTCCACTTCGCTTCGACACTGTCTCTTATCATACTTGCAATGCATATATTCAGTTTTGCTCATACTCAGACAAAAATCGTTCACTTTCTGAAGTCTGTCTCCATATCTCAAGTTTAGAAGTAATTTCCTCCCTGGATTCAGCAAATAGAACTATATCATCCACAAAAAGCATGCATTTAGGGATCTCCTCTTTTATAGGCTCAGTTAGAACATCGACCATTAGGTTAAACAAATAAGGGATCAAAGCTTATCCCTGATGTAAGCCAATCCTTATATGAAAGTCCTTTGATATACCTCCAGGTGTTCTAACATTGGTTATAACCCCCTCATACATGTCTTGAATGACTTTGATATATGCAAACTGCACCCTCTTCTTTTCCAAGGCTTTCCAGAGTACCTCTCTTAGCGCATGGTCATATGCTTTTTTCAAATCAATGAAAACCATATGCAAATCTCTTCCTTTACTTCTATATTTTTCCATTAGCCCTCTTAATAAATAAATCGCTTCTGTTGTAAACCTTCCTGACATGAATCCAAATTGGTTTTCAGCAAAATCAGTCTCCAACCTCAACCTGTGTTTAATCACCTTTTCCCACAATTTCATTTATGACTCATAAGCTTGATTTCTCTATAGTTTGCACAATTTTGAATATCCTCTTTATTCTTGTAGATAGGAATCAAAGCACTTTTCCTCCACTCATCTGGCATTTTCTTGAATCATAAAATCTCATTAAATAATTTTGTAACCCACAACACACTCTCTTTACCCAAACATTTCCAAACTTCAATCGGAATACCATCAGGTCCAATAACTTTACCATTTTCCATTTTCTTAAGAGCTTCCCTAACCTCGCTAACTTGAATCCTGCGGTAAAATGACAAATTAAGATCATCTTCTCGAGTTGTCAAATCTTCCCAATCACAAAGGCGGCCCTCCCCCTCCATCATTGAACAACTTATAAAAGTAGGCTTCCTACCTATTCTTCGTCCTTTATACACCTCACTTGGTCCAAGTCTCTTGATTTTCTCTCCTTGTTCTTTGTGATATTGTAGATCTTACATTCTCCCTCCTTTGTCCCTAACTCCTTATAAAACTCCTCATATGCTTTACTATGAGCTTCACTCACTGCCTTCTTAGTCTCCTTTTTAGCCAAACGATACCTTTCCCAATTTTCAACAGTATTACACAAGTGTATTGATTTAAAACAATCTTTCTTATACTTGACCTTCTCTTGAATAGTCTCATCCCACCACCAAGTCTCCTTATCTTACTGACCAAAACCTTTTGATTCTCCCAAAATTGTTTTAGCAACCTTTTGGACCTTTTTAGACATATTCTCCCATATGATATTAGTACTTCCTTGTAACTCCTACTCCCCATCCTCGAAAAGAGTTCTCTAAAAATTCTCCCACTTACCCTTAAATTACCACCACCTGACCCTTGGATTTAAAACTTGTCGGTGCTTTTGTTTTACACACTTAATATTCACATCAAGGACTAAAACCCGATGTTGTGTTATCACGCCATCCCCAAGGATCACTTTACAATTAGTACAAAGTCTTCTATCAGAATTCCTTACCAAAAAGAAGTCAATCTGTGTCTTGGCAACTCCGCTCTTATATGTTATTAAATGCTCCTCCCTCTTCTTAAAGCAAGTGTTGACAATCTTGAGGTTATATGCGAGTGAGAAATCAATAATAGATTGACCTTCGTTATTGAGCACCCCAAATCCAAAACCCCCATGAGCCCTTACATGAGGTTCTACCTCCTTACCAACTTGTCCATTAAGATCTCCTCCAATAAAAATATTTTCGGTCAGTGAAATACTCTGAATTAGCCCCTCCATATCTTCCTAGAACTAACTTTTCCTTAAGATGTGCTTCTTCCCCTACTTGAGGTGCATATGTACTGATGATATTTATAATATCCTTCCCAACAATCATTTTTAAGGAAATGATTATGTCCTCAACCCTCTTAACTTCCACCACATTCTTGAGGTGCATACGCACTGATAATGTTTATAATATCCTTCCCAACAATCATTTTTAAGGAAATGATTCTGTCCTCAAGCCTCCTCAACACTCTAAATTATTAATTCAAAACTTAAAAGTTCAGATGTTAGAGAGAAGAAGAAGAGAATTGGAAAGAAAAATTGTGAATGTTCACTGACACAACGATAAGTGTTTCCACCACATAACTTACCTAGGACTCTTGAAATTAGCCACAATTTGATTCTGAAAAGTAATTGGCAAATAAAACAAAACAAAAAGTAACATAAACTAGAGGTGATAATATGGTCCGGCCCGGTGGGTTCGGGCTAACCCGCCACGGGTTGGGGCCATATGGGTTTGGGCCCAAAAGGACTGCATCAATATGGGTTGGCAAAACCCATAACCGCTGGGCTTGCAGGTTAGGGGGGCCAACCTATATTTTTTTTCAATTTTTTTTAACAATATACTAAGATTGTTTTTTCTACACACCTAAACATAACAAAATTAAAAATACATTGCAAATTAAAGAGAGTTGAGACTAACTTCTAATTTCTGGGACTGAGAGCGTGAGCTGTGAGAGAGACAATGAGTGAGAGACTGTTTCAAGCAAAAACAAAAGAGAGTTGATCAAGCTGAGGAGTAAGGACTAAGGAGTGGGAGTATTGGGCTGGACTCTAGAGTGACGGTCTTGGATTGTTGGGGGTTAGGCCTTAGCTAATGGCTCTTCCCTCTTGGTTTTAAGGAAAAAAAAGAAAAAATATGGGCCAACCCGCCAATCCGGTGGTCCAACCTGTTACGAGTTTGGGCCCAAAAGGACTGCATCAATATGGTCCCAGTTTTGTAAAACCCAAACTGCCCATTTTGTCGGGTAGGGCGGGCTCAGCCCATGGTCCCAACCCATATTACCACCTCTAACGTAAACATAAAACAAACGAATAAACAAATTAAAAAAAGAAAGAATTCTACTTAAATATAGCTAAAATAATCAAAACCAAAATCAAGTCTACCAAATCTCATTCCCTATCTAGTTAGTAGAGCTGGGAATTAGGGCCGAACTAGCCCTACAGGGCGCGCCCTTGACGGGCCAGGGCCTAAAAGGGTCAGCCCTTTTAGACCCGAGGTAAGAAAAATTACTATTTTCCAAAGCTCGGCCTGAAAGCATAAGGCCCAGGGGGGCCCACTGTGCTGGCCCGCAGGGCCTGAAGATATTTTCATAAGATTGGACAAATTTTTTTTAGTTTTTTTTTTAAATTATAACAATGGAATTTCTAATTTAACACATAAATATTGTCAAAATTAGAGTGTAAATGGTATGCATCATGCAATAAACAAACACGGTCATTAAGTCATAATCAAAGGTAAACTATTGTTTACATACTACAATTACAAATAATTAATGAGAAGACTTAACAAAATTAAAAATACTTCTTCTAAATATGTCTTGAAAAGTGTAAGTAGTCAATAAAATAAACAACACAAGATATAAATAAAACAATCACAAGAAAATAAGTCAAAAAATACAAAATTGGTAAAAATACTTATGAAATAAGAAATATTTTTTATAAGTTTTTAATTTTTAGGATTATTAATACAAGATATTCTTATGAAAATTAATTCTAAAAAATGTAATATAAACTAAATATTTGCAACATCATTAAAAAAATATAAAAAATCAATAATAATATTATCGTATAAATAATTTTAAAAAATATATATATATATACAGGGCCTAAAGGGCCGGCCCATGGCCCTACAAGGTCGGCCCTTTTAGGCCCTCGGCTCTATAAGGCTGGCCCTTTTAGACCCGCTTTCATTTTTGAGGCAAAAATCTGAGGCCCGACCCTTATAAATTCAAGACCTAAATGGGTCGGCCCGACGGGCTTGACCCGTTTTCCCAGCTCTACTAGTTAGGCCTCTTAACTTTATTAGAAACTTATTAAAACAATTACAAAATATATTATAAAAATTAAAACAAAAATTTAAATGCAACTAAAACCACTTGTTCAACTAAATTTCAGCTCAAATAATGAATGAGAATACAAGATATTTTCAATAGTCAGTCAAATAATTAAAGTGCATCATTTTAATTTTTTTGGGTTCAAAGAGAAGCTGTTCTATGTTCAGTTCTATATGAAATTAAATAAAGCTTTTATAATTAATATTTTTTCATAGGGAATTAATCAACAAGAAAGAGAAAGTCTGCATTGGACTCGATCGTTATAATCTGTTGTGAAAAATACACCACCAATGTAATATATATATATATATATATATATATATATATATATATATATAATTTCTCACTTCAACCGTACATAAAGAACCCAAAGTTTATATACTCAAACTATACAGACTCAATTGCAATTACTTGGAGGTAAGCCATTTGATGGTTAGAAAAAATTTGCTTTCCCATTTGATGGTGTGTGTGTGTGTGTGTGTGTGTGTGTGTGTGTGTGTGTGTGTGTGTGTATCAAATAATATGATCTGCTTTATGTTTCTTCTTATAAGTTATGTTCACTTTTTACAAACACTTGATGCTAATCAAGTATATTTGGATGCAAACCTCTTTACAAGCATGAGTTTATTATATCTTTTTTATTCTTTTTTGTTGTTTTTTAATTATTTTTCTCTAATAGGAAATGAATTTAAAATAAGATTTTTTTTTTTCATCATTTCATTAATCATAGTTTTTAAATATAGATACTAATTTACAATCCCAAAATATCGAAAGATATCATGAGTTGTTGGAAAAACTATAATGACAGAAAGATAAGATCACACATGATATTTAAATCTTGGAAAACAATTTTTTAAGTACTCTGTACCACATCAATTATGTAATGTGCCCACTTGTTACACACACATTTGGATGTTCTATCAAGTTAAACTCTTTTCTTTTATCCGCCATTTTTTCCTGTTTAATTTTCTTTTATCAATTTTTGTCTGTTGTTCCTAGCTTTTCTGGATTACAAATGTATTAGTTTCCTATTAAATAGTTATTCAAAAATTACAACATATAAAACTTTATATTTTCAATAACCATGGCATCTCACGGGTAGTTTATGATTTCTCTAACATTTTTGCTTTAAAAATTTTACAAAGACATCAAAAAATAATAGAAATAAGTTTGTTTGTATATATTCTTTGTATATGAAAGTCATGGCTTCCATCAACTTTTTTTTTTCTGTCCAGGTTTTGTACCCAAAGGCATAGGCAAACTTGATAAACTTAATGTCTTAGACTTGACAGGCAATCATTTGAAAGGACCTATTCCTTCCAACATATTCAACATTTCAACATTGACAACCTTGAGCCTTAGTAATAATTCCCTCTCTGGCGTTCTCCCATCATATTTAGGAATTGGCCTTCCCAAATTGAAGATATTACGGCTGGAGGAAAATGGAGTAACTGGAGAGATTCCAAATAGCATATCAAATGCTTCTAATCTCATTGATTTAAGTTTGTCATCGAATAAATTTAATGGAGCTATACCCAATGAGCTTGGAAATTTAACAAATTTGATGGAATTAGATTTGGATGAGAATCATTTGAGTGGGTTGATTCCTAATACAATTAACAAATTACATAGTCTTCAACGCTTAAGCCTTAGCGACAATAGATTGCAAGGGTTCATTATAAATGAACTTTGCCAACTTAAACGTCTAAGTAAGTTGTATCTTGCTAACAACATGTTTTCAGGAGTCATTCCAAAATGTCTCGGGAATACTTCTTTGCGAGAGTTGAATTTTAGGTCAAACAAATTGGTTTCTCATATACCTTCTTCTCTATGGAGTCTCCAAGATATCTTGGTTTTAGACATGTCCTCCAATGCCCTAAGTGGAATAATTTCACCAGAGGTATCAAACTTGAGAGCAATTCTACTATTAAACTTGTCAAGAAATCAAATTTCAGGAAGCATCCCTACAACTATAGGTGGCTTGCAAACTTTGCAAACCCTATCTTTGGCTGAAAACAAATTACAATGGCCTATTCCTGAATCGCTTAGTGGCATGATAAGCATGGAGACCCTGGATCTTTCCCATAATTATTTGTCAGGCGTGATTCCAAAGTCCTTAGAGTCATTAATCTATCTTAAATACATCAACCTTTCCTACAATTTATTGCATGGAGAAATTCCAAATGGTGGCCCTTTCCAAAATTTTACTGCTCAATCTTTTATGATGAATAAAGATCTTTGTGGGAAATCCCAACTACGAGTCCAACCATGTAGGAAAGGAAACAAGCACATATCAAATAAAGTGATGCTAATAATAAAAAGCTCATTGCCTATCATAGTTGCCATTTTGATTGTTTCAGTCATTGTCTTTCTGAAGAATAAGAGGGATGATGATAATAATAATTCAACAAAGAGGGATTTAATAAATTTGGATACACCAATCAGGATATCCTATTATGAGCTTCTACAAGGAACAAATGGATTTGATGAGAGCAATCTTGTTGGTACCGGAAGTTTTGGATTTTCTATTAATTAGTTTCCTAATTAATAGTTATTAAAAAACTACAACATAAAAAACTTTACATTTTCAAACAAATCTTCAATAACCATGGCATCTCCCGTGTAGTTTATGACTTGTCTAACTTTTTTGCTTTAAAAATTTTACAATTATTTAAAAAATAGCATAAATAAGTTTATTTGTATATATTCTTTTCTGTATGAAAGTCATGGTTTCCATCAACTCTATTTTATTTTTTTTGTCCAGGTTTTATACCCAAAGGGATAGGCAATCTTGATAAACTTTATATCTTAAGCTTGCCCAGCAATCATTTGAGAGGACCTATTCCTTCCAACATATTCAACATTTCAACACTGACAACTTTGAGCCTTGGAGGTAATTCCCTCTCTGGCTGTCTCCCATCTTATTTAGGGATTGGCCTTCCCAACTTACAGACGTTGGGGCTTGAGGAAAGTGGACTAACTGGGCAAATTCCAAACAGCATATCAAATGCTTCTAAGCTCATTCGTTTACATTTGTCATTGAATAAATTCAATGGAGCTATCCCCAATGTGCTTGGAAATTTAACAAACTTGATGGAATTAAATTTGGATGAGAATCATTTGAGTGGGTTGATTCCTGATACAGTTAAAAAATTACATGGCCTTCAATTTTTAGGTCTTAACAATAACAGATTGCAAGGGTTCATTATAAAGGAAATTTGCCAACTTAAACGTCTAAGTCATTTGTATCTTGCTAAGAACATGTTGTCGGGAGTGGTTCCAGAATGTCTATGGAATACTTCTCTGCAGGTGTTAGATTTTAGCTCTAACAAATTGATTTCACATATACCCTCTTCTCTTTGGAGTCTCAAAGATATCTTAATTTTAGACATATCCTCCAATGGACTAAGTGGAATAATTTCACCAGAGGTATCAAACTTGAGAGCAATTACACTGTTGAACTTGTCAAGAAATCAAATTTCAGGAAGCATCCCTACAAACATGGGTGGCTTGCAAACTTTGCAAACCCTATCTTTGGCTGAAAACAAATTACAAGGGCCTATTCCTGAATCGCTTAGTGGCATGATAAGCATGGAGTCCCTGGATCTTTCCCATAATTATTTGTCTGGTGTGATTCCAAAGTCCTTAGAGTCATTACTCTATCTTAAATACATCAATCTTTCCTACAATTTATTGCATGGAGAAATTCCAAATGGTGGCCCTTTTCAAAATTTTACTGCTCAATCTTTTATGATGAATAAAGATCTTTGTGGGAAATCCCAACTACAAGTCCAACCATGTAGGAAAGGAAACACGCACATATCAAATAAAGTGATGCTGATAATAAAATGCTCATTGCCTATCATAGTTGCCATTTTGATTGTTTCAATCATTGTCTTTCTGAAGAATAAGAGAGATGATGATAATAATTCAACAAAGAGGGATTTAATAAATTTGGATACACCAACTAGGATATCCTATTATGAGCTTCTACGAGGAACAAATGGATTTGATGAGAGCAATCTTGTTGGTACCGGAAGTTTTGGATCAGTATACAAAGCAGTTCTTCCAAATGAAAAGATAGTTGCTGTCAAAGTGTTTAACTTAGACATGGAACAATCATCAAGAAGTTTTGATGTTGAATGTTCTTCCATGTGCCATTTACGCCATCGCAATCTCATTAAGATCATCAGTAGTTGCTCAAATGATCATTTCAAATCTCTAATAATGGAATTTATGGAAAACGGGAGTCTTGACAAATGGTTGTACTCTCATAACAATTATTTAGATGTCTTGCAAAGGTTGAACATAATGATTGATGTGGCAGCTGCTTTGGAGTATCTTCATCATGGTTCTTCTACACTAGTTGTTCATTGTGATGTGAAACCAAGCAATGTTTTGTTGGACAAAGATATGGTGGCTCATCTTAGTGATTTTGGTATTTCTAAATTGTTTGGTGAAAAGCAATTGGAAATTTATACCAATACTTTGGCTACAATTGGCTATATGGCACCAGGTAATGGTTTAATAATGATATTTTGAATTTATTTTTATATTCAGTTTCTAACCAATATGTGACATCTTCATGTGCAAAGATTTAAATAAATGATTCAAAAGAAAGCTTAACCACAAACCTTACATTATTGACATAATGGCTTCTATACTAATTATTCAATATGACATATAGAGTTTGGATCGGAAGGAGTTGTTTCTGCCAAAGGAGATGTGTATAGTTATGGGATTTTGCTAATGGAAATGTTTACAAGGAAGAAACCAACAGATGAGATGTTTGTTCAAGGATTAAGTTTGAAAGATTGGGTGAGCAACTCCACACCACATTCCATCATGAATATTATAGATGCCAATTTGCTACACAGAGAAAATCAAAACATTGATAATATACTACCTTATATGTCATCAGTTTTTGAGTTAGCATTAAATTGCTCCATTGATTTACCAGAGGCACGACTTACTATGATTGATGTTTTAGTATCATTGAAAAAAATCAAGACTTTGATTATGAAAAATGCTTGAGACACCACTAGTTGAATAATTGTTAAATCAAATTTTAGCTACTGTTCCTTTAATTTTGTGACTTTTTTTACTAAATAATCTTGTAAATTTGAGTGACTTCTATATACGTTGTAATAATATATAAAGTATTTGAAATTTTCTGAGTCAATTATATTGGTTTTAAATTTCTTCATCTTTTTTTTCTTTTTAGAAAAATATATCTATAAGTCCTCATAGCTTTCATCAATTTTGAATGAGATTCAAGCATGTTGACTGTGGCCATAGTCATGGTGACTGTGGAGTTTGTTCCCTTCTACAAATTATGTGGTTCCCTCTGTGAATTATGTTTCATGTTCTTATTTCCTTAGCTCTATAGCTTCTCTTTTATCCTATGTTAAGAGATTCAAGCATGTTTGTATTGAGAATTATCATTAAGTATGATTCTTTTTATTTTTCTTCTCTTTTTTTTTTGGTCAACAAGTGTGGTTCAGTTTTACTGCAATGAGTTATTTCCTGAAATTAAGTTTTTAAGATCATAACATTTAACTTTTAACTAAATTTTAACAAAGCTTTCAAAAATAATATCTCTTATTTTAATTTAATGACATCATAGAGTGAAATCTATTAGCTCATAGAGCGCAAATTTTGATGATCTATTCAGAATGAAGATTACAATATATATAGAAAAAGAAAACACAGAGTGAGAGAGGCGTGGAGAGATTGGCGGTGAAACAGCCGCACAAATAGAAAACAGAGCATGGAGTCAAAACAATTACATGCAAACTACAATCGATTAGAGGAAATTAAAAGATCTATTTGCTTACTTTTAACACTACCCCTCAAGCTGGAAAGTATATATCAATCATTCCCAGCTTGCATCTAAATCCTTCAAATTTAGTTCTACTTAGTGGTTTTGTCATAATATTTGCAATTTGATCATTAGATCGTATGTGGGATAAATTCATGATGCCTATTTCAACTTTCTCTATAATAAAGTGTATGTCTATCTCAACATATTTTGTTCTATCATGATAGACTGGGTTCTTGACCATTTCAATGCTGGCCTTGTTGTCACACCAAAGATGTATTAGTACCTCATGTGGAATTCCCAACTCCTTCAATGATCTGATGACCCAAATTCCTTCACATACTCCATTGTTAACAGCTCTTAGTTAAGCTTCCGCACTACTTGTTGACATCATAGTCTGTTTATTGCTTCTCCATGTAACCAGATTTCCCCACACATGTGCATGGTTTGTATCGATGTATATTTCGATATTTCTGGTAGTGCCTTTCTTAAAGAAGATTCCTCTTCCAGGGTTAAGTTTTAGATAGCTTATAATTCTATATACAGCCTCCATATACTCTGCCTGTAGTTGATGCATAAATTGACTTACTATTCCAACTGTATAGCTAATATCAGGACATGTGTGGGTTAAGTATATCAGTTTTTCCACAAGTCTTCTATATCTTTCTAAGTTAACTGGCACACATTGTGGCTTGATCTCTAAGTGACACCATTCTTCCATTAGTGTCCCCTCTGGTTGGACACCTAACATTCCTATCTCATGTAACAGGTCTGGGTATACTTTAGCTGAGATACGTTGATGCCCTTTTTAGTTTTTGCCACTTCCATTCCTAGGCAATACCTTATTTGTTCAAGATCTTTTACTTGGAATTTAGTTGACAAGTCTTGTTTTTGTTGACCAATAGATTCTTCATCATTTCCTTTAATGACTATGTCATCAACATAGACAATCAAGATGGTGACTTTGTCATTAACATGTCTGATGAACAATGTGTCATCTGCTTGTCCTTGAGTATACCCAAGTTCTTTCATTGTTTTGGTGAATCTACCAAACCATGCCCTAGAAGACTGCATAAGTCTGTACAATGACTTGTTGAGTTTACACACAGAATTGTTAGGAGCTAGAATTCCATCTGCAATCTCCATGTAAACTTCTTCTTCCAAGTTTCCATTCAAGAAGGCATTCTTCACGTCTAGTTGGTGCAACGACCAATCCAAGTTGGCTACAATTGATAGTAGCACTTGGACGATATTAAGCTTGGCTATTGGTGTAAATGTCTCCTGATAATCAATTCTATATGTCTGGGTATATCCTTTTACAACAAGTCTTACCTTGTATATGTTGATACTACCATCAGGATTGAATTTTGGGGTGAAGATCCACCTGCATCCTACTGGTTTCTTTCCTTTAGGAAGAGTTGTAATCTCCCATATTTTATTTTCCTTGAGTGCCCTCTACTCTTTTTATGTAGCTTGTTTCCAATTCGAATCCTCCATAGCTTGTTGAAATGTGTTTGGGATTTTTATCTGGACACTGTTTACAACAAAGCTTTGCATTTTTGTAGACAAGTTACCATATGAGACAAAACGTTGAATTAAATGCTGAGTACAAGATCTTACCCTTTTATCAATGCAATAGGACAACCCAGTTCTTTAGGATTTAATCCCAGTTTAGAGTCATAGTCGTTCCATTGAATGAGAGATATAGTTCTACCAGTGTTTGATTCATCTAGACCTTGTAGTCTGAAGTCTTCCTCTTGTTGTGGTTCGGTATCCATCACTGAATTGATCTCAACATTTGTTTCCAGTTTATTAGGTGTGAGTTCAGGTTGAGGTGGAATATGTTCAGATTCATGATCAAATTGGGTAGGACTAGGTTGGCTTGTGAGAGCAAATGAGTCAATGGTGGCTATAAGGTTAAGTTGTGGTAGTGACAGTGATAATGTGTGTGGTAAGTCGTTGGAGTTAGATTCTCCCAGGATTAGCCATTCGTTGTCGTTATACTCCCCTTGAATGGGTAATTTGGGATAATATGCTTTTTCTTATGAGAAGATGGTATCCCTGGAGATTATAAGTTTCTTGGAAGTAGGACAATAGCATTTGTACCCTTTTTTAGTAGAGAAGTTGTAACACCCCAAATTTTATATTCACCAAATATATTGTAATTATTTGGGAAATTCAATAAAATGGTGAATATTCATGAATTTGGAATTTATGAATTTCATAAATGTTCAATTTCATGGGAAATTGGGCAAAAATAATTATGGAATTAATTTGGGTAATTTAAAAATCCCAATATTAAGGTCCAAAAATGAAGGAATATTAGAGAAAATATTTGGTCCAAAAATAGATGGACCTTGGCCAAAGAAAAATAAGAAAAGGAATTGGATTAGAAAGGTAATGGCAAAATTACAATTTTGCCAAAATAGCACAAAATAAATTATTTTTCAATTAATTGAAGTTAATTTCAATTAATTAAGGAAAATAAAGGTTAAAAATATATTTAGAATATTTTGGTCAATTTAATATAAATTTAGGAAAAATCTGAGCAAAAAATGCAATTTTGACCAAAATTGAGACTTTACGTGTATACGTAACCTAGACAAGTTGTGAAGCTAATTGAGACCATAGAGAGGGACCCCTAGGTGTCTCCTACATGCAGCATAAATAAGGAAATATTAGTTCAGCTTAATGAGCATGGTTACATGTACAAAAGGATTTATGTACATAAGTTAAGTTTTGAAATTTTGGAAATTGGTAAATGGATAAAATAAGATATAATATTAGGATATATTATTATCTCCTTCTACCTTCAGCTCATTTCACGCAAGAACAGGTCTGAAATAGAGAGTGAGACGTTGAGGTTTGGAGAGAGAGAGAGAGACAAGAAGAAATCTCATAAGGTAAGCCGATTTCTCCGACGATTTAGCTCCTAACGCGTATAACCCCGCTCCTAAACTATTCTTCTATGTTCTTCAAGGTTTGTAGAGCTCAAATTTGGGTGTTGAAGGACCTAGGGTTTCAGCCATAGTTGGGAAAAACTTGTGGGGGCTTGAGGTAACTTCCAAACCTTCGTATATTAACTATTCTAGCTACTGTAGACAATTTAATCGGTGAAATTTCGCCGGATTGTCTTTATTTGTAAATTTTGGAAATGTGATATTAGAAGGGTTGTGCTGCCCAATTTTAGTTCAAATGGTTGTTATAACTCAATTAGATGGTTAATAAAGTGGTTAGGAGTAGAAAGGAACGCGTTTACGGAGCCGAAATCGCAAAACCCTGATTTTTCCTTAAGGATCCCATAATTTCGGTCAGCCCTAGATCTAGGGGTAGGAGTTGGATTTTCAATTATTTTATGGTTCCATTGGGTTCAGGAGGGAAAATTAGGTAGGGTTACAGTTGGGCACTTTTTCAGAAAAGGCCGAGAAAGCATAATTACGGAAACGCCCCTAAAACCCTAAAAGTAGGGCTGCCAAGGGCAATTTCGTAATTTTACATTGAATTTGGTAATTTTGAGTCCGGAAATGGATTCCTTGGATGAAAATACGTCTGGATAGCCCTAGTCAAAATTTTGGAAAAACGTGCCATCGGGCCGGGTACGGCGGGGCCGGGGTCCCGAGGGCATTTTGGTAAATTTTCACCATAGGCTAATATAACCACAAGAAACACTATGGAAGTGTCTAAAATGATACTTGGATAGGTTATAACCTATTTCTTGTACATTTGATGTTTTAGGACCGAGTTGGATGCCTTTAGTTGACATGTTTTACGAGGCGGACCCTTTGAGACAAGAAAGAGGTTAAGGTAGGGACTACTATCTCTCATATACTATGTGACTATTTTTATGATGCGTGTTATTGTATTTTGTGATCTGAACACGTGCTGGAGGCACATTACCTAGCTGTGGTCTTAGACCTAGCTGAGGTACACTAGTCTTACCTAGCTGTAGTCAAGGACTCAGCTGAGTTACACGTAAGGGTTTCAACGAGTTAGTTGGCCCTGAATTTTGTGTACACACACGGATGATATGAGTTTTCATTTTACTTGATACAGTGCATTGCATATTTAATTTTCACATTTTATGTGTTGATCGTATGTTTCTATTGAGATTCCTTGGAATCTCACCCCTTTTTCTAATCTAAATGTCTCAGCGGGTGCCAGTGGCTCGAAAGCCAAGGATGCAGAGAAGGGAAACTGATGGGCACGTTTCCCAAGATGAATACAGTGGTTGTATACAGTCTGTGTGTGAAATAGTTTTGGAACATTCTATACATATTTGTCATTATTATCGATTTCTGCTCTGTTAATGACTGTCTGTAAACAAATACTTATTATCAGTATAACTGTACTTTTCTGGTTGCCTATGGAACTTGTTCATTATTGCCCTGCGCATATCAAAATGGAAACGGGTGTTGACAGGAGTAGCCAAGAAATATACATTTGTTAGCTCGAGCAGCAAATTTCTTGCCATCATTTTTATGAATAAAGACACACAACCAAACACTTTTGGAGGTAATGAATTGATTAGTAGGCAATTTGGAAAGTGTTTAAAGAGTTCTTGGATAGGAGTGTCGTAATTGAGAACTTTAGATAGCATGCGGTGAATGAGATAAGCTGCAGTGAGAATGGCATCACCCCACCAGATAGTAGGAACATTTTGGTCTATTAGTAAGGTTTGAGTTACTTCCAACAGGCCACGGTTCTTTCATTCGACCACTCCATTTTGTTGAGGGATGTAAGGACAGGAAGTTTGGTGATGAATTCCTTGCTGATCAAGAAATTCTTTAAAGGTGTTGCTCATGTATTCCTTGGCATTATTACTTCGTAGTACCTTAATCGAAGCGTTGAATTGGGTTCACATAAAGGTATAGAAGTTTTGAAATACTTTGGCTACTTCGGATTTGTCTTTCATTAAATAAACCCATATGGTTCTAGTGTGATCGTCTATAAAAGTAACGAACCATCTAGCATTGGTTAGAGTTTTTATTCGTGCAGGACCCCAAATGTCACTATGGATTAGTGTGAATGGTGAGGAAGGTATACAGGGCTATTTGGGATATGAAGATCTAGTTTGCTTTGCAAGTTGTCAAGTTTCACAATGAAAGGAATGGAATTTTTGTGAAATAATTTGGAAACAAATGCTTCATATAATCAAAACTAAAATTACCTGAGTGATAGTGCCACAAGTGTATATCATGATTTTGAGAGTTGGAACTAACTAATGCCTTCCTTGCATTTTTAGTTGTTAAGTTGGATCCTTCAAAGTAAAACAGTCCATCACATTCTCTAGAAGTCCTAATCATCCTCCTCGATTTTAAATTCTAAAAAACATAAAGATCATCCTCAAAAATTACTTGGCATATTCGACCTCTAGTTAACTTGCTCACATATATTAGATTACAGGTGAGTAGCACAAATAGAACATTGTGAAGTTCCAAGTGATTAGATAAAGTGACAGTGCCAATCCCCTCAACCCTTGTGAAAACATTATTAGCCACTTTTACTTTAAGATGTTCATGACAAAATTTAAGGTTGTGGAATAAATTTTTGTTACCGGTCATGTGATCTGTAGCTCCAGAGTCAACAATCCAAGTATCTTCACTAGTCATCACAGCGATGAGGGCTATAACAGAATTACTTGATTGTATTAGATTCATGCTAGGAACTGAGTTTGACATATTTTGCTCATCAAGTATATGGCGAAGCATCTATAATTCTGCCTGACTATCAAAGAATTCTAGTGCCACCACTGTGCTACTGTGCTACTGGTAGTAGAAGAGTTTGAGGAAGATGAATTTTGAGGTTCAATATTTCTACCGGACATGAGTGCCGTTGGAGTGATCCTGGTTTTGATTGAACTTCCAGGGATATAGCCAAACTTCTAGGGATACTTGTTAGATCTGAAGAAAACTTGGAGCCATACAAGGGGGACTTGTTCCTCTATAGGGATGCCAAATCCCATATATAATGATGAAGTTTACTTCTCTTTAGACGATTGTTGAGATGATCTACAAGTATGCCATTCCCACACCAAAGAATGATTGTAACAAACCTCTGTAATTTGGTATTAGTTTTGCAGGAGGATATGTGACTGGTGTATTTTGGGCTGTTGTATCTTATCCTGCTGACAACCTTGTCTCCTTGAACAATGCCAAGAGAGCTATAGTTGGTGATGTCATGAAGAAGCTGGGAATATATGATGTTTTTGTTGGGCTGCCAACTACTAGTGGTGCTGTCCCTATGGCCGCTCCATAAAGAAAAATTTGGCTTGAACCCATGTCTAGAAAGCTTTCAGTAGGATACTCTACTTGCTGAAGCCAAAAATAGAAGTTGAGGGTTATGGAGTAAAGCTAAGAAAGGATGCAGAAAATGTAGAACTTCCTACTATGCTACATACCCCTTTTGGAAGGAAAAACTGTCCCTGGCATGTGGAGTTTATGAGCCCTTAAATAGGAAATGTCGCCAGCATGTAGAGTTCACGCGCCCCTAAAGCAGAGGTGTTGCCGGCATATGATCTCCGATTGATGCCCAATTTTGGGAAACGACAGGTCGACAGTCTCTGGTTCTTCCTGTAGGGGCGGTGACATACCACTATCTCTCCTACAGAGGTTCTAGGTCACACCCTCTCTCCCTCTCCTTCTCTTTTCTTACACGTCACGCAGCATGCTCTCTGGGTTCAAATTGAACCCAGTCTTCTCTGATACCATATTAGCTCATAGAGCTCATATTTCATTGATATATTCAAAATGAAGAAGATTACAATATATATAGAAAAAGAAAAAACAGAGTAAGAGAGGCGTGGAAAGATTGGCGGTGAAACAACCGCACAAATAGAAAACAAAGCATGGAGTCAAAACAATTACTTGCAAACAACAATCAATTAGAGGAAATTAAGAGATCTATTTGCTGACTTTTAACAAAATCTAAGCAAGGCGTGTTAACAAAATCTAAGCAAGGCGTGTTAGCTTTAGTTATAACTCTATTCTTTTGTTCATTTTAACAAACAATTGATCAGCATTTTGTAATATATTCATTGTAGAAGCTCCCAAGCCTATAATTCATTTCCAAAACAACATATATTCATGCATTCAAATTCTACCAATCACTTAGAGTAACAAAACTACAAGCTACATGAAATCCGTAAATTCCCAATCCATCAAAACTTGATAAAAGTGGAAAGCATTGATGTCCATTAAACATGTAGTTGTAGATAAAATAAATAAAAGATAGATGTGGAAAATACTAATAAGTGTTGGCGTCAACACCTTACACCAGATAAATTGTTGGCGGCAGCACCTGCAAAAACACAATTGCAAAAACACAATTGTAGAAACACAATAATCGTATAGTTTGAATCATGCCAGAGGACACTCTCCTTAAGAGCTATTCCACATCTACCAGCAAAAGAAGTTGCAGCACTCCCCAGGATTAAATGACTCTTCCTGTAAAAGTAGGGTGAATAGCACTCAGTAGGTATAAGAATAAGCCAGAGGAGGAAGAGAGGTACTTGAGAGTTTAAGAGCAAAAGTATGAGGACCTCTTGCAGACATCTCCTTATATAGGAGAAAGAATGAGAGATGTGGGTGGCTAAATAAAACATGTAAATGCTAATTATACCTTCATAAAACCATTTCACAGCCATTATAAAAATGTTTCAAAACATTGGGATGCAGTAATGTTTTTCAAACAGTGCCTGATGATATAAACGTGTTTCAAAACCGTTAACCTATAATAATGAAGTGCCAATGAATCAATTTCCAAAAACATAAAGGTTTGTAGCGTCCAGATTTCTCAAAAAACAAGCACTGAATGGTATCAAAAAAAATAAAAGCTGCAAAGTAGTTAATGTGCATATTTCATAAGAAAAATGTTAGTAAAAAACATTTTATTAGTACACCATGTATTTTAAAAATAAGGTCTATCATAAAAACACCTAGTCCACTTTACACACACACACACACACATAGGAGAAATTGTCAGATTTCTATGTGGCCCGTCATTGTGCAAATTAACTCCTTTTGGCTTGTTTAATAGTCCAAAATCATTTATTACTTGGACCCCCTCAATCCCAAACAATGAGGGACTTATTCCTTGTAACACATCTACTTATTATTTCCAACAACAAGAAGTTCCAATTCCCTCCAATTTTTCAGTCATATCCCACAACACTATTCCCCTGTTCACAAGTTTAGGATGGAAAAAGAAAAGAGAGAAATATTAAGATTGATGCCCATTCAGTGGTATTATTAGTAAAAGAGATTTATTGAGTAACTAGAGATTTGAAGAAAAAACATTAACAAAGGAAATTTGCTTCTTTTACTAGCAGCACTTACTGGTGCAGCAACAATCCACACACAAGAATTTGATGACCCCATGTAATACCTTATTCTAGAAACATCTAATAGCAATGTTTTACCATCATGAAGGTGCTTAGCTAATTCTAAACCACCAATGACCCATTCAGTAACTTGAAAAGTTGAACTTTTAAAAACTTTTCTTAAAACTCTAGTATCATTCTTATAAAGAATAAGTTTTTCTTAAAAACCTTAAAATCCTTAACCAACTTTTAACAAGTCCAAACTTAGTGGTTTAAATTCCTAGTAAACCTTTTAGTAACCAAATAAGCCCCAGGTTCTCTTCTATTTAACTTAACCCTTCACAAGCATATTTTAATACTCCCTCCAGTCCTATTTATATGCAACTTTCTCTCTCATAAAGCTGGTCCATTTTATAAGCAACTTTCACTTTTTGTCTGAAAATGTAAGATTCTCTTTCCTATTTTACCCTTATTAAATACTCATTCTCTTTCATATCTTATACTCATTATCTCTCATATTTTTTATCTATTCTCGCTCCTATACTCTTTTCATAAATAGGGGCATATGTGAAAACAACATGACATTTTTTACACACTTATTGTTTTTAACTACCTGTTCGTTTTACGTAATCAAGGAGAAACTTGCTTATAAATAGGACCAGAGGAAGTAACTTTATAGCTATTTCACAAAAAACATGACACCATTCATCTTTATGAGATCATATAACCTATAAGTTTGGCATGTAAATATCCTAGGGCACAATTCATGTATTTGCCCGATCTTTTAAACATATTAGCTACTATTCAAGCATATGTTAACCTCTACTATCAACTATGTATAAATATGCTTAGATCATAGCCTTAGATCTCCTCCATATGGAAGGTATTTACATGCCAAAACATATATATACATGCATATAACTGATATTAAAAGGAATCATAGCTAAACAAATAGCCAACACTTAAATTAGATATTTATTTTAAACTCTTTTAGCTTAAACCTTCTTTACGCTTCACCAACTATAACACCCTAGCCCTTAGAAGTACCAGCCTTTGTTGTATGTCATGGAAGAAATGGGTGAGATTTGGGGAGTTCTCAGTAGCAACTACTTTTCATCATGTAAATCATAAAGGTTAATAACTATGCATGTAAAAACAAGCCATAGAGAACAAGACATTATGAGTAACTGAGCTAAAAAGCTAACTGGTACACATATATCTTACTGATAACTGATCTGAATAACTAACTGGTGCACAATCTCTTACAAATAGATAAACTGTATAAATAACAGGTGAACATTCATTTTACAACTAGATAAAATGAATAAATAACTAGTGCACATACTAGGCAGATAACTACTCTGCCGATCTATCTGCTGTACATGGCTACAGCAAACAACTATGCAAGGATAATTTACATGCTCTCATGCTTAATTACAACAAAATGGCACAAACAAACATGCGGAAACCAATGCACAATAACATGAGAGGAAAAGAGTTACTACATGTTCCTCTTTCTGTCGTATTACCTTTTCCTTGTTTCTTTCTTTAATAACTTCTTGGTGGGCTGGGCCAAATGTCAAAACCTATCATTTAGGCATAGGTATAAGGGTAGGTTAACACTTATTCTATCTATAATTTATAACTTGACTGTTTGTTCTTAAATCCTAAATTTAAACAACTCTACGCTTATTTAAAAGTGGTTGGCCATCTTGAAAAACTTGCATTCATATTTTGTTTAGGGACATTTGGAATGCCCTACCACTCCTTAATTTCCACAACTTAATACTTATACACATACACACATAGTTATACATATGCATATATAAATATTCCCTACAAAGCCCCAATTCACACTTATTAACATTCAACTTCATTTATCTTCATCTTTTACTCCAATCCTATATAACCTATTTCTATTTGCTTCCAAGGTGCTTAAGAAAATTCTGACTGCATCACACTTAATATCCTGAAAATTTCTAGTTTCTACAATAATGTTTAGCAAGTGGAAGCCTCAAACAACATCTAAGAATTAGTTTCCAGCCTTAAAAATAAAACTTAGCCCCCAATTTCACATGGATCAATATATATTATATTGCACAACTCTAACTTGTATTTAGTTATGCTTATTACAATTGAATGTAATCCCCTATATTCAAATTAATCTATCACCACAAATAATAATAAAATTTCAGCTACAATATTCAAATCATTGAGTCATATATTTACACACTCAAATATGAACTTTACCTATTAATTAATGCTTGAATTATTTTGTTGTCAATATCAAGAATTGACACTTAACACCATGAAGCTTCAGTGTTTACAGAACACATGAGACAGCAAAATAAGCATATAAACAACTCATCTGACTGATTTAACATATTATCAACACTCCTTTGTAACATTATCTTAAAACCTTAAAGCTAGTTCAGATAGCTAGGCAATGAATTATTCTAGGGAGGCATTTGAATAGCAAACTTAAATCAATAATTACAAACTTGGGTCATTATTCTCTTCTTCTTTCAGTTGTAACTGATATCATTTAAACCCAAACAGCAAAGTAAAACTTCAAAAATCATCTTTTATCAACCATATAAAGAATGTGGCCGAAGGTGTGTATATTATTTCCTCTGTATCTATCACTGTGTCTTCCTTAAGTCTAGAAAATTCCAGCTCCAAAACCATCCTTTAAATCATCATGCTAAAGTCTCTATACTTAATTGAGTCATCTAAAATAATTGTTCCTTATTTGAAAACATGAAACAATAAGTGTCCTATAATTTTTCAGCCTTGGTTATTCAATTTCAACGCATTCAGCAATAAGAAACATCACTTAATCCTTTAAACCATTCCATTAGTATCTCTACAGAAACTCTAAAAATTCAAGCTTCAATCATAAGGTTCAAAACTTCATTGCAAAGTCCCTAGACATGATTTAAACTTCTACAACTACAATTCATCACTTGGAAATATAAATCAGCTAGTTCAAATCAGTTTTTAGCTTCATAAATTTGAACCCAAAGTTTAGAAGCATCATACATGTATATATATCCTATATAGACTATCTATTTCATCATTTCAATGTTTTTGTAAGACTTTCATCAAAGGAAACGATCATGCGGCCTCTGTACAAGATGGGCAGATTCGAAAATCACAAACCAAGGCCAAGAAAACACATGCAACACTAATTATAATTATTACAATCTTTAATCCTCCTTTATCCACCGCCAGAACCCTTAATCGGCCATTTTTCCCATTTCATAACCAGATTCGACCACTTCTCTCACTCCCAAACTAACCCAACTGAAAAATCTGAAGATGGGAAGAGGCTTAAGGGGCTTACATTAGATTAAAGATTGGTTTGCATGTGGATTTTGACCTCTCCTCCTCCCTTTCTCCAACAAGATCTTTGGTTCCTCTTCTCCTGGCATAATCGCTCACTCTACCCTCACCCTCTCTTGTTTCTGATCGGAGCTAATGAACGGAAGAGGTGAACTGATGGGTTAAATATGCCCATTGGACAATTTTGCCCTCCTTCTATTTTGTTTTTTGTTTTGGATGAAAATTGTATAACATTATAAACTCATAATAGAGTTATATGCTATAAAATACAATTAAAAACCTAAAAAACAAGAAACTTCATAAATCTATAACATCTCATCAATCACCTTCTTATTTAGTGGGGAGATGATAATTGATCAAGGATATAATAGTTTCCTATCAAATTATAAGCCAATTTGGCCAATCGATCCACTATACTTATAGATTCCCTAAGCACATGGTAGATTACAACAATCTAATTTTTTGAACAAGGGATTGAGCCTTATCAATGATATCCTTATAAGGGTGGTCGGGTAAGCATCCTCTAATGATTAGATTAATTGCTTTAATGCAATCCGAAGCCACTTTGATCTATTTGTGCCCATGAGCCCAGCACAGGTGTAAGCCATATATGATTCCTAGTAGCTCCACTATGGCTGCCGGCACAGACAAAAGTTTATAGATAAAGCCACCCAACCACTCCTCTTGATTTCCTTTGATTGCTCCTCCATAACCGCTGCTTCCTGAGGTGAGGACTAAAGCATCTATTTCAAGTTTAACAAAGCATGTTGTATCAGTAGTATCGACATGCTCATCCTATTTATGGGTGTAGAAGGAGCATTTGGATAAGAGATCATGATCCTAACACTCTCAGAAAAGAGTCGAATGAGCATTACTATATTCTTAATCTTGATCTTCACCAAACAACTAGTTGCATCGAGAGACCCATATGTCCCAACATATATAACCAAATAGTACGGCCCATCTGATTTTCCTTGTGATTTTATTTCCTACTTCCTGATTCAAGTTCCATTAATTCATTTCTTCCCACTCAAGTTGATAAAGGTATCCTAATGTGATGGGTGGATCACCGATCTCCATCTTTCCTTTGTGTTTCTGCAATCTCTTAGCAAGTGCATGACATCTTCTTGGTTGCAATTAAACGAACATTTTGCATCTTAACTAATAACCTTCCTTGCTCGCAATTGCGCCGTGTGGACTATAACCCCCTCCGTAATTATATACAAAATACGCAATTAAAATGAAATAGAGACCAATAATAATCAAATAACATTTACTAACCCATCACATGGCGAGGTTTCACAAATACCTTTCGAAATCATTTATAAACTTGGTCTCATATTCACATTTCGAATACAATTACTATGCGAAGATAAATCACATTCATATAAATATCAGAGTGCACAACATAATCATCCCAGCAATCCCGGGTACATACCTTCGCTAAAGATACACAGGGCACAATTGCCCATTACAATTCTTCAAATGGGGATTACACAATCTCATCTCAAATTCATAACCCTATATTCAACTGAATCATATATAATCTTCACAACGCATTGATAACCAACTACCAACTCTCATCTTGAAGGAGTCCTAGCTGCTCCCTCCACGAGCCACTTGCCCTGTCTAAATTATTGGTAGGGGAGGGTGAGATTCGAGAGAATCTCAGTAGGAAACAGATACCATAATGCATGCATGATAGATGCTATGTGTATGACATGTTAGCTTTATCTAGATGCATGCCCCATAATGACATTTCTGCATGCTCAATGTTTCATGTAACAAAACTATGGCCAGAGCAAAACAGAAACAGAGCTTCATTTATACAAATATGCTCTACACAATCAAGTAAAGCAATCACATACATCACTGCACAAGCAAAGATATCAAATACATGCAAGTAAGGTAAGTCCCCTACCTCCAGTCTTTTCTCCTCGATTTGCGTGCCAGCAACTCGGGGCTTCACATTCGATCCTACAATGTCAAATGTACTATTTAGACACTTCCATAGTGTTTCTGGGGGTTATATGAGGCTATATTGAAAATTTACTAAAATACCCCCGGGGACCGACCCGGCCCCACCGTACCCAGTCCGGCTATACTTTTCCCGAAATTCTATCCTGGGCTATCCTGACATATTTTCTCCCAAGGAATCCATTTTCGGACTCGGAATTATCAAATTCAATGTCAAATTACAACATTACCCTTGGCAGCCCCACTTTAAGGGTTTCAGGGGCGTTTTCGTAATTATACTTTTTCGGCCTTTTCCGAAAAAGTGACCAACTGTAACCCCACCTAATTTTCGATCCTGAACTCAATGGAATCATCAAATCATTTAAAATCCATCTCTAACCCCTCCAAACTAGCCTTGGCCAAAATTCTCAATTCCCTAGGAAAAATTGGGGTTTTTCGGTTTCGGCTCTACAGACGTGTTTCTTTCTACTCCTAACTACTTTATTAACCATTACATTGGGTTAGAACTACCATTTAGTGTTAATTTGGGCAGCATAACACCTAGGCCAACCCACTTTCCAAATTTACAAACAAAGACAATCCGTGAAATTTCACCGATTAAATCAACCACAGCAGCCAGAAAATCAAAGATTGAAGTTTCGGAGGTTACCTTAAGCTCCTTCTGGCTTATCCTTCTTATGGCTGAACCCTAGCCTCTTTAAACAATGAAATTCCTTGCTTCAAGACCTTAATTCACATAGAGGAATAACTTAGGAGAAGGATTATACACGTTAGGTACAAATTCACCGAAGAAATCGACCTACCTTGTGAGATTTCTCCTTCCTTCTCCCTATTTTCTCCAAGCTCTCTCTCACATTTTTGTTTCTAAAATGGCGTCAGGAAATGGCTGATGAAGATGGAGGAATTGCTTTTAATTCCATGCTGATGTCATATTTTATTTTGATGATGTCATAATTCCCATTTTTGGATTTTCTGGCAGATTTTTGGCCCAAACTTTGAAAACTCTTAACTAATTCTAGAAATATCGAAATGAGGTGATTCTAAGGCCAAATGAAAGGTATTTAAGTCCTCTTTATAGGAAAAATATGGACCATTATTAAAAATTACCACAAAAATACAGAATTACACAAAACTCAACACTGCTCCAAAACAGAGTCCAGTTTTGATCCCAAACTTTGGACAGACATATCTTCCAGTTCCCAAAATGAAATGGTACAAATTATATGTCCATTTTGAAGCTTGGGATGTGAAATTTAAGACTGAAAAGTTTCATAATTTTTAGACACCATTTGATTATTCAAAACATTCACACAAACTGACTGCCCAGAATAGAGTTTCACTGGACAGAATTTCAGATTTTGCATCTTTACTTCCAATGGTTCCATTTTCATACCAAACATCATTCCCACATAAATTTTCACAAGGAATCCATTGGAAACACCAAATCAATCAAATTCACATCTCATTGACATGTTTTCACAACAATCTCAACATGTCAACACAATTCACATTTCAATACCTAACATTGCAACTTTTCCATTCCAAAGTTCCAAACCAATTTCAATTACATCAAAACACACTATGACACCATTTCCAACACAATACCCCATTCAATTCTTCCCTCTATTCTAAGTCAATTTGGATGTTAATCTACAATTGAACTCAAATACAGGGTTTCGGCGCTGCTCACAACACACACGAATCACATTCGAGTGCCAAATCACATCATATTCTCCAAAAGGGTTATTTATCACTAACCACATCCACTTTTGAAGTCATTAACCCTTAATCATAATTTGGGATCTTGCTAAACCGGGGCTTAGCAATCCACTAATCTTAGGCTTATTTTCTAGCCTCGAGTCTCAAAATTCGGGGCATTACATGGACTCTGTCATGGGAAACAAGACACATAAAGGACTTCATTTTTTCTGATATCTTCCACTTCCATAGTTTCTTCCAGAATTTATCCTCCTGTTGATCAGTACTACAAGAACAAAATTATAGGTATATCTAATAGAAAAACAACCGTCAATTGAGGGTAACCAAATAAATTTATCCTCTCCCCTCTCCTCTTTGGGTAGGTGGCATTCACGATATGAGCAGCAATGTCAGGTTGGAACTAGAACTCCAATTTTGCTCTAACCCAATCGCTCTCCTGGTCCACATAGTCAGAGACCTTTTCCATGTCCACTAAATGTTCGTAACCTTTGTTTAGAATTTCATCCTTCAAGACATTAAATAATTCCTAAAAATTAATCCTTAATACTTTGTAAGGGTTTTCTCCTTAACTAACTTTCTTAAAATTCTTTCCTGATAATAAGTTTTTGACCAAATAATTTACTTTTAAGGATATTTAAGCTTTTCTCAAATTTTGGAATATTACACTGCCAACTAAAAATTAAGAAGGAAAAGAGGAGTTTAATTTCTACTATGCATGAATCACAAGATTAGAAAGCTTTGAGAGATGTTCTATTTTTCTTCTCAGTCCTCTCATGTCCATCAAGCGTCTGATTAAAAAACATGTCCACCAATGATGGAACAGCGTGTAAGGAGAAGTCAAAAAGCGCAGATGCAAGAAATTAATTATTAGGGGTATTTTAGTATTTAGAGATAGATTAAATTTTTTGTCAGAGTTAAGTTTCAATTGAGTTATGTACAAATGTTAATAGTTTAATGGAATTTTGATTTTGATCTCTATAATTTCAAATTATAGTCTTTGTTCTTTATAGTCTCATAAAGACTCGGTCTAAGTTTTGGTTTTGTTTCAAGATCTTTATATTTAATGATGTTAACTAAAAGTTAACATTCTCCTTGTGAACCTACAACTATCAAAAACTATAATTTAAAGTTGTTGAGGCTAAAATTAAAATTCGATGAAATTGTAATGGCCAATAATAGTATTACTCAATGTTATATGAGCTTACTTTGTAGTTTTGGATTAGTTGTGTAAAATCCCAAATATGTATGTGATTACTAGAAAAACCTTGTTGAGAAGAGAGAAGAAAAAAAGATTACGTGTTAAACCTTGTGTAGACCATCCAAACTTCTCATAAAAAAAAGAAAAAAATGTAAATATTAAAATTAAGCAATTTCTTGTACATTGTTTTTAAATAATAATAATAATTTGGTTTCTTTTTTTTGCCGGAAATAATTTGGTTACTTACAATTTATGTTTGAAAAAATATAGCAATTTATCCAATATTAATTTTAAAGATATAGTGCATTCAATAGACTCTCCCTTTGTATATATGATTTTTAAAAGATATATGAAAATACTAATGGAAGATATTAGGTCTAGGAAGAGAATCTCTTTACTTCTCTTACTATTTTTTTTTTGTTCGAAGGGTGTATTAATTATCAACCAATAAAATTCCTAAAGTACATACTAACATCCAGACATGAAGCAAAGTAAAAAAGACGAAAGCAAAAGTACAAAGCTGAAAGATGAAAAATAACAATCCAACACCCATTCTATGACTAGGAGACAAAGCATCCACAAATTCCTCACTTGTCTCTGGAGCATCAGAAGAAGTCAGAATAGTGGTTAAAGAGAGTACGGCTGAGACCCACCTTAACAATCATTTGCCAAACAATCAGCTGTAGCATTCCGAGTCTTGGGGAGAAACTAAGAGAGAACCCAACTTTTGATGCTAACTTGTTGATGATATCATGCATCATTGCCCATTTTAATGCCAAAGCTTCAGTGATAAAGGCAGAGACAGACTTGATTTTGTCCACAAAGCCCCAAATGAAACCTCCAAGATGATCCCTGCATATAATACCAACCGAAGCTGGGCCCTGGAATGGTGAGAAAGCTCCATCACAATTGATCTTGAGGGTATCAGGTGGTAGTGGAAACCAAGCAATCCGTGGTTTCGTAGTTTTATCAGGTCCATATAAAATGCTAAACTCGAGGAATGATGGGGAGCTTCCAAATAAATTTCCAATCTGCTGATGACATAATTCTTGTATACTTCTCCCCTTCTTATATCCACTATTAAATTATCTTTGGACAGTTAAAATTTAATATCTTAAAAAAATATTATTTTTATATCAAATAACAATATATATTAATATACAACAACAACAATAAAGTCTTTATCCCATTAAGTGGGATTGGCTACATAGATCACACGACACCATTGTGCTCTATCAAAAATAATATTTAGGCATACTATTAATCAAAAGATATTTCTCTATCACCTTATTGAGCATTCACTTCGACCTTCCTCAACCTCATTTTATAGGACTCCATACTGCTTAACCAACCCTCCTCACTGAAGCATTCAATAGCCTTCGTTGAACATGTCCAAACCACCTCAAACGATTTTCTACCATTTTTCCTTCAATAGAGGCCACTCCAACTCGTTCACGTATATGAGTATTACAAATCTTATCTTTTCTTGTATGACCATATATCCATCTCAACATCATTATCTTCATGTTCATGTTGTCCCTTTAAAGCCCAACACTCACTATCATATAACATTCCTGGTCTTATAGCAATGCGATAGAACTTTCCTTTTACCTTATTAGATACTTTCCAATCACAAATAACTCTAGTAGCTTTTTTCCATTTATAGTTTTATGCCATTCAGCTTGAATTCTATTATTGACATCTTCATTAATTTCACAATCTTGTTGAATAATTGACAGCTTAAAGTATATATTAACATAATTTTTTAAAATTTAAGCTCAATATATTACAACTGTATACTTTTATTAGAATATTGTAATTTTTAAAAAAAAAGTTGAACTTCAACCTTTCTAAATTAATCTAATGGTAGGGATAAAAAAAAGGGAGAGGAGGCAAAAGCTAATGGAAGTGAAAATCAACCAAGACAAGAATATCATGTGATTGTAAGCAAATAATGTTATCTTTGATGCTTTTGCTGTAATGTCCGATGGATGAGGCATGCTTGCAATGTCTTTCAATACAAGATTTAACCAATGAGCAGCACAAGGAGACCAATAAACATTTCTATATTTCTCCTTGATCAACCTTCCACATGCCATATAGTTGGCAGCATTGTCAATGACCACATGAACTATATTCTTGGAACCAACCCACTCAATCACTTCAAAAAACAATGTGAACAAAGTTTTAGCATCTTTTACTAAATCTGATGAGTCAATAGACTTAACAAACACCATTCCGTGCGTGGAATAAACTATGAAGTTTATCAAAGTCCATTGTCTCACATCAGTCCATCCATCCGCTATAAGTGTGCCGCCATTATTCTTCCATTTTACTCTATGACCATCAATGAGTAACTGGCATTCCCTTTTCCATTCTCCCAACAAGTTGGTTTTAAAATCATAAGCACTAGGGGCTTTAAACCTAGGCCCTATAGAACACATTCCATCTACAGCTCTTTGAAATAAAGGACACTCCAATGCTTTAAATGGAATGCAGTTGACTATAGCCTATTCAACTATAAGCATCTTCACATTATGTTGTGCTTCTTTCGATGCTAAGGCACTCTTGATGGTTGGTTGAGCTCCAAGAGTTGTACTAGGAGCGAAATATTTATCCATTGTCCCAGAAGGTTTTCTCTTCTTAGCTCCACTATCAACCTCCTCTTCTTCAACTTCCTCTTCTCTTATATCTTCAACTTCAATTAACTTTTTGTTTGAACTTTCTTTCAAATACTCCCCAATCCTATAACGCACATTAGAAGTAACCTTTCTGCAATAAGCAATTTGACCAACCACACCAGCAAGATGTTGCTTTATCCTATTTATGCCTCCTCCTCTATAGCTATTACCACAAAACAGATAGGTGTATACATTCTATATCCCTTCTTGTTTATAGGCAACATGTGCTCATGCTGGATCAGTTTTACCACGAATTGTGCTATTGGGAGTAGGAGTAGGATTCATGTTGGAATTGGAAGTGTGGGGTTCGGTACTAGAAGTGTGAGGTTCAGTATTAGGACTAGGAGTGACATTCTCATTTCCTGAACTCGAAATATCCATCCTATTATCGAATTCATGACAGATATTAACAACAATGCTATTATTCATGGAATGCATGACAAATATTAACAATATTAGTTATAAGTAAAGAACTTATTAGTTATAAACATTGGTTATAAACAATGTAAACAATAAGATTTTCCCTATAATTTCCAATGCAAATGTGCAATCAATTAAATGAAGTCAACATCCATAATTAATCAACAGAACTAATCTATGCAAGTAATCAATCTGAGTTTCAGTCTAAGATAAACAATAATCTATGATTGGCAGATTGCAACAACAGTTATCATCAAGCCAAAATTAATAATCAGAAATTCTCAAATTCAGAAAGCTAGCCAGTAATCTACAAACAACTCGACCACTTCAAAATTATTACTGGGAAAGAGTACAATTTCATAACTCAAGTAATGAATCATTCAATCCAGAAGTAGCCACGAGTACAATTTCATAAACCAAATGGCCAAATCTCCAATGGATTCAAGAAAATCAATCACTAATCAAAAATTCAGAAAGCTAGCCATGGGTCAATCTCATCAACAATTCAACACAGCACAATAAAAAGAAAAACCAATCTAATCAAAAAATGAAAAATTGAAAATAGTCAAAAAAAAACCTTCAAGCCTTCAAGCAATCGCTGACTCGCCGTAGCTCACCGTCGCTGACGCTCACAATCACCGCTCGCCATCTTCGCCGTCATCACTTGTCTTTAAAGCAACCACTACCGTTCTCCATTCGCCATTCGACGATCGCCGTTCCACCAGGGGCTAGGGCACAGGATCAGTCGTTCAAGCAACCACTGCCATTCACCGTTCGCCGTTCAACCAAGGGCTAGGGCACAGGGTTAGGGTTTGCAAGGGAGGGAGTTCTGAATCTCTGAAATTCAGATTTCTGATTGCCTTTCGCTTTGCATCTCACACGATCTATTCCATTGAGAATTTTTTTTATGTCCCAAAACGTCGCCATTTTGGGACAAAACTTAATTTTTTTTAGTGACTCAGCCAAACCGCCTGACTCGACGGTTTAGCCGAGTCACAACTAAACCAGCCGGGTCAACTTGGTCAAGACCGAGTCGACCCTCATCCCCTCACAGATAGCTGACAGGACCGAACCTAGGACCGGTTCACTGATTTTTTGGTCAGACTGGCCGGTCCGGTTCGGTTTTTCACTCCATGCTAATCATCAAACGGACATAATAAAGCAAGATTATGCAACCAAAATTAACATAAATCATAACTAATAAATCATGGAAATAAAATATAGTTCACTAGTGAGTTTATAGTTTCTCTAGGTCTAAAAAGAAGATTAGCCACTCATGGCTAAAATAAAATCCATAATGAAACAAAGAAATTCATATTCAAAGAATAAAGAGGAAGATAGGGGAAAAATCAAATCTGTTGAATTTTACTACTGCCTCCTTTGCTTCTTCGACTTTCTTTCTCCGTCGTGGCATCTCCTTGATTTGCTACTCTCTCCCCCCTTTTTATAGATCTTTGGATAGGTTGCGTGCAAGTGCCAAATCTTATCTCTCTTTTTTTATATATAGATTAATAGATACATCCTATCCTTTTGCCACTGTGTGAATCTTTGGCAACAATTGTTTTGATCCTTTTCCTTTCATGGACCCCACGTTTTTATTCATTCACAACAATATCCTTATATTAGATCATGGTGAAACGTTGCTTCTCCTTCAATTGTCATGGCCCCCATGGATTGCTTATGGCTTGTGTTCTTTTGTTGCAACCATTTTTTTTCTTTAATTTGATTTTATCATTTTCTTCATATAATATCTCCTACACCATAAAATAGGATATGAATAGATTTTATATCATTTTTTTAATCCTAAACTTAATTAAAAGATAGGAAATATATAAAAGATAATAAATAGGTATAAAATATTAATAAATTTAATCAATTATGTCCTAAAATATATACCTATTTAATTAAAATATATATATTTTTATCAAATTCCCCCACACTTGAATATTTACTTGTCCTCAAGCAAAAGAAAGAAAATTCATTATTTTGAACAAAAAAAGAACATTGCTTATGAAATTCCTAAACAAAGAGCAGCACTACCATATTTAGATCATGTTATTAAATTTTATTCAAGTTAATGTCTTATAAGAATGGGTCACTAAGCCAATAGCCTTAAGCAATTGTAAGCGTCTCTTAATGTCCCATGATCAAAGGATTGGCAAGTAATAAGTGCAGCAATGAGATTAGTAAAGGAATATTACACTACTAAACTCCTCCAGAAAAATTCAAATGCCCCCACTTAACCAAGCTTTTCATATAATTTACTAAGGATCATCAGGTAGAAAATTGATTCATTTGTTTTTCTTTTGCTTCCTTCTTTTTTTTCTCCATCTTGTGCTGTTATAGGTCCCCTTTTTATGTGATCCTGCACATGGGTGCTGCAGCACCGGTTACTTAGTTACTCCAACAGATACCTCAAGAGGCTTTTAGCCCAACTCATAACCCTCTTTGACTTTACTGTTTGACGTGAGTGCCAACATTGGTGATGAATTGTCCCTGGTTACTAAGTTATGTCTAGAGAAGTCATTGGAGTTGTGTTTCATATTCTTTTCTCTCTTTTTTTGGCTTTTTTTTCCAATAAGTCATTTCCCTAAATAGAAGCTTTGCTTGGCCAATAAGAGTCATCATAAAATTTCTAAAGAAATTAAGTGGCAAAATATTCATAAACTAATAATCTGTTGGTCACATTACAAACTAACCCTATTCTCATAGTCCATCTCAAGATTTATACAAAAATTAAGGCTTAAAGGCTTAACTGAAACATTCTTTTCTATTTTAATTTTTCTTTTCAATAACACTCACTAAGATGGGGAAGGTTCAAAGTTAAGATCAATCTTAAGCAATTCAAAAATTTTATCTTTTGCCAAAAAAAATCCTTTCAATTGCATAAGGACAAGCCGAACCAAAAAAATCATATCTCTCTCCCACATTTAAATCAAACATTGTCCTCAATGTTGCAAAAATCAATAAAGAGGGAAAGAAACTAGTACTCCCTTAGTTTAGGTCTCTGATTCTGATATGGAGTTCTTCATCTAATACCATCCATAATGTTTCAGATTTTGAGAGAGGAAAGAGTGCACAAGTAAGAATTTGTAGCCACTAAAGGAGCGATCATCTTTAAACCTAAATAAAAATGAAAGAAAGAAGAAAAAAATGTAAACATATTAAATGGAAACCAAACCATTGGGTTGTCTCCCAACAAGCGCTTGTTTTATAGTCCTCAGCTTGACTATATCCTCCATCTACAGGGATGATGACCAGTGATGAATCATTTTCTGTCGGTTCACTGCCCCACTATGGTAATGCTTCAATCTTTGCTTATTCACTTTAAAACAGTCTCTTGTTTGCTCATCTTTAACTTCGACTGTGTCTTTTGATGATATAGAAACCACCCTAAAAGGACTAAACCACCCTGACTTAAGTTTTCCTAGAAATAACTGAAGTCTTAAGTTGAAGAGAAGCACCAAGTACCCTGGCTCGAAAGAGCGCTTCAAAATGTGGTTGTCATGCCATTTATTTGTCATTTCTTTATATAATTTTGCACTCTCATATGCTTGAAGTCTTAATTCTTCCAACTCATTCAATTGAAGCAATCTTTTGCTCTAGCTTGCTTGTGATCCATATTCAACTTCTTGGTTGCCCACCATGCTTTATATTCTAATTCAAGTGGTATATGACATGCTTTTCCAAAAACCAAACAATAAGGTGACATGCCAATTGGAGTGCGAAAAGCTGTCCTATAAGCCCATAAAGCATCATCAAGCTTATCAAACCAATCTTTTCTAGTTGTACCCATAGTTTTCTCCATAATCCTTTTAATCTCCCTGTTAGTCAACTCATATAGGCCATTAGTTTGTGGATGGCATGCCAATGACATCCAGTGGTATACTCCATATTTTGTCAAGAGAGACTTGAAGTTCTTGTTGTTGAAGTGGGTACCTTCATCAATAATTATGGCTCTGGGCGTACCAAATCTTGTGAAGATATACTTTTTCAAGAAACAAATCACTGTGTTAGCATCATTAGTTTGGAAAGCAATAGCTTCAGCCTATTTGCTTACATATTCCGCAGCAACAAGAATGTACTTGTTTCCTCTTGAAGAAGGGAAAAGACCCTTGAAATCCATCCCTTAGACATCAAATAACTCTACCTCAAGTATTCTAGATTGGGGCATTTCATGTCT
Organism: Inga oerstediana; assembly: GCA_963210345.1. Classification (NCBI taxonomy): domain Eukaryota; kingdom Viridiplantae; phylum Streptophyta; class Magnoliopsida; order Fabales; family Fabaceae; genus Inga; species Inga oerstediana. Next base: position 77,941,981 of record OY723400.1, read on the forward strand.
CCTATAAATATTACCTGTTCTTTGACATCTATCTCACTTGGAAACAAATTGATGAGCATCTTTAAACAAAGAAGGCTAATAGAAACCAAATTCAAGCACTTTAGATGCAATCCTTTGCCCTGCATAATGTCCCCAATATATAGATGCATGACATGCATTCAAAATGGTCTCTTGTTCAACCTCAAACACACATTTTATAATAATCGAATAAACACATCTCTTAAAAAGAAATGGCTCTTCCCAAAATAAGCAACATCATGCAAAAACTTCTTTTTTTGGTAGAAATTCAAATCAGGGGGTAAAACTTCACACACAAGATAATTCACTATATTAGCATACCATGGTAAACCATAACTACTAACAGCAAACAATTGTTCATTAGGGAAACTTTCTTTAATTAACAAATCATTCACACAATCAGAAGTGTTCACAATCCTAGATAAATGATCAGCAACTTGATTTTCAGTTCCTTTCCTATCAACTATATGCACATCAAATTCCTGCAGCAATAAAACCCATCTAATCAATCTAGGTTTAAACACTTTCTTCCCTAACAAATATTTAATAGCAGTATGATCAATGTGAACTATAATCTTAGCACCCATCAAATATACTCTAAATTTTTCAAAAGCAAACACTATAGCAAGTATTTCTTTTTCAGTAGTTGAGTAATTTACCTAAGCTGCTACTAGGGTTCTACTTGCATAATAGATAGGATGGAAGATCTTGTCACGCTTTTGTCCCAACATAGCTCCAATAGCATAGTCACTCGCATCACACATTACTTTAAAAGAGAGTGACCAATCAAAAACTATAATGATAGGGGCTGAAATCAATCTTCTTTTTAGTTCATCTAAAGCCTTCACACACTTTTCAATGAAGTGGAAAGGAGTATCTTTCTCAAGTAATTGTGAAAGTGGCTTTAAAATCTTAGAAAAATCTTTAATGAATCGACGATAGAACCCAACGTGACCCAGGAAAATTCTCATAGCTTTGATAGTAGAAGGAGGAGAAAGTTGTTCAATCACAGAAGTCTTGGCTCTATCAACCTCTAAGCCATTTTTAGAAACAATATGTCCCAGAACTATTCCTTCAATCACCATAAAATGACACTTCCTCAATTAAGAACTAAATTTGTCTCCTCACATCTTTTTAACACTTTATCTAGATTCATCAAGCATTCTTCATATGAGTTACCAAATACCAAGAAGTCATCCATAAAAACTTCCATTATTTCTTCTATCATATCAGAGAATATGCTCATCATGCATCTCTTAAAGGTAGCGGGGGTATTGTACAAACCAAAAGGCATTCTTCTAAAGGAAAAAGTGTCATATGGACAAGTGAATGTTATTTTCTCTTGATCTCCAGTTGCAACAGCTATTTGATTATATCCTGAATACCCATCTAAGAAGCAGAAGAATTCTTTACCTACCAATCAGTCAAACATCTGGTCAATAAAAGGAAGTGGGAAATGATCTTTCCTTGCAGCATCATTCAGCTTTCTATAATCCATGCAAACATACCAACCAGTAACTATGCGAGTAGGGATGATCTCATCTTGCTCATTAGCAATCATTGTCATTCCTCCTTTCTTAGGAACACATTGCACCTGGCTAACCTCTATTCTCAATCTTGTTTGCTTCTTAAAGATGTTCTTGTAGTGCCCTCTGACACTAAGAGTCTTGTGAGTATGAATAGGTTGGTTGTAGAAAATCAAGTTGATGTTATATTTACTAATGATGGCTATGTTGTAAATGATCAAAAGATAGGAAAGCTACTTATATAGGGGACACTAAGGTGAGGTCTGTATCTGATGGCAGTAACTCAAGACAGCTTCAACCTCATGTTGATCAATCTTTCACCTCTACAAGTGACATTGATTTTCTTAGAATGCATTATATGTTAGGACATCCTAGTAATAAAATCTTGAAGCAAGTGATGAATAAATGTCACTTAAATTTTCCTATCAATAATCATTATGTATGTAAAGCTTGTCAGTATGACAAATCAAAATTGCTTCCTTTTCCTTCTTCAAGTTCACATGCCTCTCGTCCTCTTGAACTTATTCACAGTTATTTATGGGGACCTCCCCCAACACAATCATTAGGTGATTATTGGTACTATATTCATTTTTTAAATGGCTATAGCCATTATACTTAGCTGTATCCATTAAAACATAAAGGAGAGGCTATTAATGCATTCAAACATTTTCTTGCCTTAGTTGAGAATTAATTAAAGACCAGAATCAAAGCCATACAATGTGATAATGGTTATGAATATAAACTTACTCCCATCTGTCATGAAGCTGGTATTAATCTCATATTTATATGCCCATACACTTCAGCTCAAAATGGACAAGCCGAAAGAAAGCATCCCTACATTGTTGAGATGGGCCTTACACTGTTAGCTCAAGCTTATATGCCTCTATTTTATTGGGTAGAAGCATTCAACATGGTTGCTTATATAATAAATCAATCTCCAACTCAAGTTCTTCAAGGAACAACACTCCTATTTCGTTTCATTAAAAAAACCTGATTATGTATCCCTCTAACCTTTTGGATGTGCTTGTTATCCGTGATTAAAACCATACAATGAGCGCAAACTTTGGATCATAGTTAGCTATGTGTATTTCTGGGTGTTGCATCATATCAAAAGGGATATAGGTGCTTGAGTTTCTCTAGGAAAGTTTTTGTCTCTCGCTATGTTGTGTTTAACTCTTCTAAGTTTCCTTTTGCCACGGGATTCTTACATCAACATCAAAATGTTGAAGAGTTTTGTCCAGCAATTCCTCTTATTATTCAGAAGATTCCATCATCGAGCTCCTTGACTCATTTACAAAATTTTGTCTTTGCCCAAGTAGAAAGTTCGCATACGGAATTACAAGACACTCCATAAGATCACTCCAATAATGAAAATGGGCTAGTTATGTTGTCACCTGTAGTTAGTAGCCCACCATCAACATCTTCAAGCCTATCTTCAATGTCTTCAAGTAATCCACCTTCTCAAGACCGACCCACTAATATTCAAACGATGGTAATATATGCAAAAGATGGTATCTCTAAACCTAAATACACATTTGTTGGGTTGCTCCATAGTAAAGATCTAAAGTCACTAGGTCATGTCTCAGAACCACTTTTCGTGAAAGAGGCCCTTCAATCCGATCACTGGTGCCCAGCTATGGAGGACAAATTCAATGCTCTTCACTACAATCGGACATAGGCATTATCACCAAATGTTGGGCAAAAAGTGGTTGATTGAAAGTGGATATTCAAAATGAAAACAAAGTAGATGGCACAATTCTTAAGCACAAAGCTCAGCTAGTTCTGAAAGGGTTTCAACAAACCCTAGGAGTTGATTATAGCAAGATATTCATCCTAGTAGTTAAACCAACTACAATCAATGTGGTTCTAACTATAGCAGTGACATGCAAGTGGGAAATCAAGCAATTAGATATTAATAATGCATTCTTGAATAAGTTTCTACATGAAGTTGTCTATATGTACTAGCCTAAATGATTTAAGGATCAAAGATGCCCCAATCATGTATGTAAGTTAATTAAAGCTCTCTATGGTTTGAAACAAGCTCCCCAAGCTTAGTTTGATAGATTACGATATACTTTACTATAGTAGGGTTTTTGAAATTTGAAGAGTGATATACCCTTGTTCAAGCTTCAAACGCACAAGGTTATTGTGTTTATTCTAATATATGTAGACAATATTTTGATCACTGGGAACAATACGAGTGTCATAGAGAAGTTTGTTGATAGGTTAAACAAATTAATCTCTTTGAAAGATCTAAGGCCATTATACTATTTTTTAGTTCTTGAAATATATAGAGACAAGTCTAGGATTTATTTAAATCAAGCAAAATACACTCTTGATTTACTGAAGAAGTTCAATATGCTTGAATGTGCCCCTGTGCCTACACCCATGGTAACTGGAAGACAAATTTCATTGATTGATGGTGAACCTTTAGCCGATCCTACTCTATATCGACAAGCTATAAGTTCCCTTCAATATCTTACCACTACACATCCAGATATTGCATACTCTATTAACAAGCTAAGCCAGTATCTATCTGACCCTAGAACAATTCATTTTTAAGCAGTTAAACGAATCATGAAATATCTTGAGGGGGCTTATAGTTATGGTCTTTGTTGAAACCTTTTTGTTCCCTGTAGTTATTTGCTTTTACTGATGCAGATTGGGCTACAGACACTAATTATAGAAAATCTATAGCTGGGATATGTGCCTTTCTTGGAGGAATGTTGGTTTCATGGTCCTCCCGAAAGAAGAAGGTTATGTCCAGTTCAAGTGCAGAATCAGAATACCAGTCTCTTGCAGATGGAGCTACTAAAATTAAATGGGTTAATTCCCTATTAACTGAAGTTGGCTTATTCCTACGACAACCTTCTATAATCTAGTGTAATAATTTGAGTGCTAGAGCCTTGGCAACAAATCCATTGCAACATGCAAGGAGTAAACACATTGAGATTGACATTCATTTCATATGAGATTAGGTCCTAACTGGATGTATTGATATAAGATACATCCTATCTTCTCTCCAAGTTGTTGATTATTTAACAAAGGCATTGACACACTCTTGTTTCCAAAAGCTAAGAAACAAACTCAGGATGTTAATTACACTCTCTTGTTTGAGGGGAAATGTTAGGACATAACAGTAATTAGCATTGTATAACAACTGTAGATTTGGTAAATTTTTAAATCTTATACATATTGTAATACCCCAAATTTTGGGACTAGGAACTAGAGAATAAGCATGAATAAAGTAGACTGCTAAGCCTATTTTAGTAAGAGTTCTGGGAATAAATAAGAAATAGAATGACTATTAGAAACAACACTCAGAATAGAATGTGAATTTCGGTGCGAATTGGTCAAAAGAAAGGACCCGATTCCTTTAGGGTATGTCAAAATGACATTGAACCGGACTCGGATCCAAATGAAAAGGGAAGAAGCATCTAGAAAGAATTAAGAAAGAGAAGTGAAAGAACTAATGGCACAAGAATTAATATTACCATAATCAAGGGTAAAAAAGACAATTACCACTTGATCTTGATGTCAAAAATGGAAGACAAAATTAACTGGAAGACAAAATTAAGGCCTAGGATTTGCTCTTGAAAAGCAAGAGTAATTATGAAGGTTAAAAAGAAAACCAACTCTCTCCTCACACATGGTTAAAAACGTCCAAGAAAGAATGAATGAAAAGATTAGTCAAAGTTTCAAAGCACTTTTGTAGAAAACTTTGGTCAACATGAGTCCATATACCAATAGTCTTGTGGTCAACATTCTTTTCTACCTTTTTATTGAAGAAATTCAGTTAAGCAAGAAGCAAGAAGGGAAAAGAGAATTTCCAATTGGCCAAGTCAAAAAGAAAAGAAAAGAAGGAAGGAAGAAAGTCAAAAATTGTTGCTAGGCATAAAAGAAAAGAAAGAGAGATAATTGGTCGATCTTTTTCATCCTTTTTGAAGAGGACATTGGTCAATAAAGTTGCCCATTTGCAAGAGCAAAATGGACGTCCAAGTTGAAAGAGTAAAGGAAAGAGGGAATTCAACTTAACTAAACCACTTTTAGTCAATTAACTCGAGCACTTTTCAAGACACCATGAAATTGTGACACATGGATTTTTCTTACTCTCTTAGGCAAATATTGGCCACGCAAATTGCAAGAAGCAAGAGTTGGTATTTAATTATACACACTCTCCCTCATTTGCATAAAAGTCGGCCAAACACAAAAAATAAGAGGGAAAAAGCTTGGAAAAGAAAAAGGGTAGAGGAAGAGTACTCTTCAAGTTCAAGAACAAAGGTAAGACTTCTACCTTGATTTTCACCATTATAATCACCTTTCTAGTTCAAAGTCTCTTCATAAATATTGTTCCCCTTGATGAGAGCTTCATTTTTATGATTTAGAATTTCAAGGGGAGGTGTTTTGAGTCTTCTAGCAAGAGCCAAATTTGGAGAATCAAAGAAAGAGCTCAAGAAAAAGCAAAAAGTGAGCAAGAGCATCATTTTGACATATATGGTGTCTTGTTTGGTTGAGTTTTTGTGGGCTGTTTGTGCTACCCTAATTTTGGCCAAATAGTGTTTGCTCATATACATGTGGTTATATGAGGTTCGAGAAGCATATGAACCTAGTATATTGAATAAATTGTGAATTGGTGATTTGTTGTCTTGTGACCTAATTTTTGGTCAGAGCAAGGTAGTAGAAGGAGAATGATATTGCTATTTTTGAGGTCTCCAATGGATTCGTTAGGCAAATTTGTGTAAGAATAGGTTGTTGATATGATTTTAGAAAGAATGGATTTGAAATCCAAAAAGTTGAACTTGCTACTAATTAGGGTTTCCTGTGTGGCAGTCAGAATATATTGTGTTTTTGGATATATAATAGAAGGTTGTCCAATAGCCATGAAACTTTCTAGAATAAAAGTAGATTTATCAAGCTTTAATTTTTTATTTTGAGCAATTATCAAGCTTTAATTTGATATATCATTTGTGCCATTTGGATTAGTACCTTATGAATTATGAATTTTTGAAGTTAGGCATTGAATCTGGAATAAATTCTGAGGGAGTGAGGCTTTAGTTGTAAGTCTAGAATTCTGTGGCTGGAATTGGCTCTGAGTAATATTTTTCTTATAAAATGACTCAAATATCTTTGCATAGGAATTTGAACCACCCCAATTGGAGTTCTATAGAATTAGTCATGAATTTTCAAAGTTCGGTTAAAATGCTGGTAGCTTTTGCTTACCATGCGAATTTAAGAAAGAATGGGCCAAATGTAATTTTTATAAACTCTAAGGGTGAAAGTAAGCTCATGTGGATAATGTAGCCCATTGAGAATTCACTTTTCATGGCACTAATAATGTGCTATTTATCTAGAGCCATGAGAAGCTAAGAAAGAAGAGGAATGGAAGAATTTCCAAGAAGCTTCAAGGGTTGGAAAAAAAGGGATCAAGAAGAAAGACACAAGTCCAAAAGGTAGTAAACTTACTTACTTGCACGTATCTTATGTGTTTGCTGTGTATTAATTTGCAGTATTGTTCTGTTTGATTATGTGAAGCATGTATGAATGAATAAAGCTCTGCTTTTATTTTTACTGTGGCCATAAGTATATAGCACAAAACATTGAGTATGTATAATGTCATTATGTGAACATGAGTCTATGTAAGGCAAACATATCATGCATTAGTATTCATCTTACATGCATTATCTGTATGTTTGCTACTGAGATTCCCCCGAATCTCACCCCCACCATATAGGTACGGGAATACTACAGAGAAGAATACTTGAAGAAGAATCGGAAGGAAAGAAGATGAAGAATTGAAGTCTTCAAGTGTACTTATGTTTACTGTTTATAAAGTATTTACACTTGACAAATACGTATGAATAAAAAAATATGAAAACGCGTATTAGAATTGAATTGTAATTGGGAACTAAGAAAAAGAATTAACTCTATTATTCGGTAGGAATAACGGCTAAATAGTCGTGAATAAGTAATTACCCCTAAGCGAATTAATAATGAACGCTTCCGTGTACATAATAAAGGGGTATGTAAGATAGGTCTTACATGTATCATGATATCATAGGATCTGTTATTATATTGTACAGATTGTAATATTTATCCTGTAGTGAGGAAAGTCTCAATAAATACAACAAACCTGAGCACCTCATTATTGTGCTTCGGGATATTAATCATAAACCCTATTTCTGTATATTTTCTATCTAAGAACCAAAGCATGCTTGAAATCTGCATAGCATGACAAATTGACATAGGTAAAAAGAAATATTTTGAAGATATAAAATATGAAGTAAATACGCCGAAGTTTTCATTTTCCCCCTTCAAATCTCAAAATATTTGTTATAGATGTTTAGGATCATGCTGCAGGAACAAAAAAAACTTGCAGCTCCGAGAATCAGGAAGACAAATTCGAAATTCAGAAGTTTAGGCATCGTCGGACATCTAAATCTAAAATACAGAAGATTGACTGGAAATGGCCCTTGTAAAGGACCCTTGGAACATATCCTAACTAGTTTTTTAAATAAATTTCAAGTGATTCTTTAAAGATCAGGACACACCTTTTATAGCCTCCTCATAACGTAGTTGTGTTCTCTAGCAGTTCCCCGTCTCAGATATGCCTTCACATTCTGCATAGAAATAACAACGCACTAATCTTAACAATATTGAGATGCAATGTAAATATTTGTAGATGGCAGATTTGGCTGCAGTGTACGAACAATTAATTCAGTTCCTATGGTTTAAGACAGATCACCTTCAAATATCATGGTATCACCAGAACTTTGATTTTTTTCCCCTTGTAGAACTAGTTTTTCTGGCGAAGTTGGCAATAGAACTTTACATATTGTAATATTCATCGGATGTTAGGAAGATTCTATCTTGCAATTGATGCCTATTGGAATTGAAAACTTATAATTTCATAATAGTTACTGTCACGTGCCCATCTTCGTGCCTTCTTGTCATATAATATAGGTTTATTGTAGCCTTTTTTTGCTTCCTGAGCAGCGGCCCAGATGGGGCGGGCTGAAAAGACATCAGCCCAAGCCTTCCTGCTCGCTCACCTATATGCTTTTAATTAAGAAAGCTAAAAATAGGGGGAAGAATGTTGGCCTTAGTATATCTTTTTTTTAGCAACGAAAGGGGGGGATCAAAATAATTTATTGTGAAAATTATTTATTAAGGAGTCACAATATATATATATATATATATATATATTAGAAACTGATGTTAGCGAAGATGTGTCATTATGTTTAATTTTAGTATTTTACACATAAACACACTCTTCAATTTTTACATTCTTTGCGTTAAGCCTTCTGATGCTTTATTTATATTTTAGGTCATATGGTTTATCATTTGTAAAGAGAATTTTAAAAAAACAAACAAACAAACAAATAGGTTAGGTTGGCCAATATAATCGGCCAGCCCACAACAACCCACAGGCCAGGGAGCGGGTTGACATTTAGCCAGCCTGAGCCTGCCACTTTTGGGAGGGCTGGTGTGGGCTGGCTGGTCGAGTCTGTTTTACTGCTCTAACGGCAAATCCGACCATGGAAGTACATATCACAAAGAGAAAAGAACATAAAAGATGGAATTGCAAATTGACAAATGGTAAAAACTCCATACCATCCTAACTTTAAATAAGCAGCTGCTTGATTCGAATAGTAAGTTGCGCTCATCTCATTCAGCTTGATTGCCTCAGTATAGTAATTAACTGCCTTATTCCAGCCTTCCCTTAAATGCTGCATTTCCCTGAATGGGATTCTTTTTTTAGAAACCATGTGATGCCGAACTCTACAAACCAACCGCTATTGCAGCAGCTTATATGTTCGACAATAGAATCTTCTTAAATACTTGAGATACAATTCACCCTACAGCTATAAAAGCTTCTATCAAAAGGCTCTAAAGAAATTGCATATGATTGGAACTCATTGTTATTTAGTAATAGGGATAAATGTCGGGGTAGTTTGGGGATATGCGTATTAAGTTTATAAATAGGGGTTTTTATGGTTGTAATCGGTGTCCAGTGAATTAGTATATTCTTGTTTTCACTCTCTTCTTCCCTTCTAATTGATAAAAATACTCATACAACTGATTATGTGCACAAACAAATGGGCTAATCTTATTACACAAGTTAATTAGCATTGCATTTAAACATTATACTTCTAAAATACCATTTTTCATTGTCTAAGCTAAAACCTTATTTAGCAACTCATATGATATATACTTAAATATCGTCCCCTTTTCACTAAAGTAATTAACTATTTCTGGACTTTTTTTCTAGCCTGAATTATTTCCGATCCTCAAATGGTAAAGAATTTAAGTTAATGTTTGGGGCAATTAGGTTTACATTAGCTAAATCAAAGAAACATAAAAAATGTGATATGATATTTACATAATTGACTCCAAAATTTTCAAATCTGAAACTTCAAAACTGCCCATGGTGTAACACCAATGTTTTGAAAGCATATAAATGATTAGATGGCATAAGTGTAGTAATATCTTTAAAAAGGAGACCAGTAATCTTTTGTAAACAGCGAAAGTCCCAACTTCAAGCAGAGTGTGGAGCTGCACTTGAATGGGTTTTCAAAAATCTTTTCAAAAATCATTTTCAGATTGGGTCTCATATTATTTTATTATTTATTTTAAGCCATCCGTTTTAAGTTCATTTCTTCATATCAGAGTGTTTACTAATAAGTTCTTTGCTGAAACCCAAGCTACTATGTTTAATTAACGTCCCTAGGTGGACGGTTGTCCACTACTGGTACGAATGTCGTTGCGCGTTCGCTTATATACAGGCGCTTACATACATGTCAGTACGAGACTGACCACACTTAAATACAAATTACATACAATCTTCAAAATAAATAACTAACAGAAAATTAAATTCTAAGTCCTTTGCTTCATTCACCCGTGTTTACCTTCTTGCCTAAGGAACTACTTGCCCGAGCTGAAAATTTGTTTTGGAAAAATAGGGTGATATTCAATGAATCTCAGTAGTAACAGATATCACTCATATAAAATACACATATATCATGCCATGTCAACCAAAGTTACAGTACAATCAACATATTCAACATTCAGAAATAAATTCACAATATGCAGAAAGCATAAAGTTACCAATTCAAGGACAACCGTCCCTTGCCATAGCACTGGGAAATTCTACTGGGCCTTAGCCCTTCTCATCTGAATGTTTTAAATTCACAATGGTACAAACATGCATATAACATATCACATAATATGTGAGGGATAAGTTACTACCTGACAATTTTTCCAAATCTTGATCTTGATTGACGTGCTTTGAAAGTCCTGGGCAAGTGTCAAGTCCTATAAATTATAATTTACGGGCAATGAGTTATTTCTTAGTCCAACTCTTCATAAATTATTTTCTTATGTTGGTTACCACTAGGGTCACTACATTAGGCCCAATATGAAGCTAATGAGCTCAAGTTACTCCAAATGCTTAACTTAACTCTTAAATGTCCAATTTTATTACAAAAACACTTTGCTTTGAATTTTCGCACAATTACCAAAAGTTGACAGATTTTTCACTGAACTTTGAAAAATTATAACTAATTCTAAAAAAATCGAATTGGGGTGATATAAAATTCTATATAACCCTTATTAAATCTATTTTGAGGGAAAAATACTTTCAGTAGTCGTCTGACTGCGCACACTTCCCAGTTTTTCGTTTTCTCCCTGCTGCCAGAAAATCTGACCAGTTTTAATGGTCTACTTTAAACATTCATAACTCCTAGTATACTTATCGAAATCCTTCATAATACCTATCAAATTAAAGATCTATAAGTGTACTTTAATTCTGGAAAATCTCATAATCAACAGATGAAATTTGTACAGTGAAAGTTTCACCACAACAAAACTTCCAGACAAAAACGCACATTGGCAACTTTGTTGCACAAGTAGACTAAATTTCTAATTTTTGAATCTTTAAACCAGTCTGTCAAAAATTATAACCAGAGCCTATTCCCACACAATTTTTTGTGTAGAATCCAATGGAAAGCTCAAAAATACCAAAATAAAATTATTTCTACCAAATTTAGCCCCCAACCGAAATCTGCCTCCCAAAACAACAAAAATTCCACTATGTGATTTTAACAACCAACAAGTCTAATACTTCTCCAAACATCATATATTACCTTATATATGACTAAAACATCTTCCTTCTTCAAAAACACCCCTTGAATGAAATACATGGGTGGTTCAAGAGCTAAGAAAAATTCAATGAAATCACAAAGTATTCGGTTTAAAAGAAAGCCTACGCTTACCTCTTTGCGTTTCTACAAGTGGTTCGATATTCCGGCGGTACTCCGGTAGACTAATTGGCACAAAACACCTCATATGAGAAATCTAAGACCATAGAATTGAAGCTTATAGTGAGTGGAGAAAGTTTCCTGAAGGACTTACCGGACGATAACGGCAATTCAAAGTCGAAATAGGCTCCGATAGTCAAGAAAACTCACTATTCACTCCTCCTTCTCTCTTCTTGTGTTCTTAAGCTTAAGAAATATGATTCCTCTTTCTCTTTCCATGCTTGCACGAAATTTTTCCATTTAATTAGGCATGGATGGTTGTGATTTAATCACATAAAATTATCTCATCTCATCTTGCCACGTGTGACAAGTTTAAGGCTTAAGAGTGCCACGTGTCATGCAACCATTGGTCTTCCACTTTTCTCTTTCTTCGGTGGGTCATAAATGGTCTGGGGAAGGGGAGGCCTGACAATTTCCCCGGACTCCTGGGTTCGGTGCTTGACTCGTAAAGTAAGCGACCAGGCCAGAGACCGGTGAATTCCCCGGACTCAGATGCTAGATGGCGTACTCCGGAGATGACAACACGAAAGGCTTAAAGTGGGTGTAATGATGTGTAATGATGAGGGACACATGTCACCTCCTTATTTGGCCAACACAAAAACATGTTTTTACTTTGTAATAATTTCGGGACACTTGTCATTTCCTTATTTGGTCAACACGAAATATGTGTCATCATGAGTCATAATGAGCTATCATTACATACTTTACTGAAGTTCTTTTTAATAAAGTTGCTCCATCGGTACATTACCCGGAATTTCACGTGGGACTGTGGCACGCATATCGAGGCACATCACGAAATGCCCGAATTCCTCCGATCTCACAACTGACGCCCCTGAACCCTACAGCCAACGACGAATTTTGCTCCGACTTCTTACACTTGTATTTTTACAATATTGACTTCTCGATTTCTGTGAATGACACAATGGACATCTGGGAATTCCGAAAGTAACTCTACCTTTAATTTGTAAATACCGATATTTATTTTATTCTACTATTTCCATATTTACACGTTTTTAGTATTGCAAAATTTGGTATATTACACATGGCATGATAATTATGTTTCCAAAATGAAACCTGACATTATGAAGGTTAAATCTTCATTGGCTTTTGTAAGATCAAGCGTTTCACCCAAGAGGGGGGGGTGAATTGGGTGATACTGAAATTTCTTTCGGAAATATAAAACTTTAACAAAAGAATTAAAACAGTAATGAGTAAGGAGAAATATCACCGAAGTGTACACCGGGAGTTATACTGGTTCGGTCACAACCACTTTGACCTACGTCCAGTCCTCAGAGCTTCTCTGAGAGTTTCACTAACTTCCAAGATTCAGTGGGTTCTTGGCACCACAGTACAAGCAAGTTCCTTCACACCTGGACACTCGCTCCCCCTTACAGGTTGTAATCCAATCCCAACTCAAGGTTCCACAACCTTAAGTTATCTCAATAACAAATATTGAGTTTGAATGAAATATCTCTCACAAAGAGTAAATGATAATCACTGAAGCATATGAATACAATTTCAACGTGAAAACAGAGCAATGAACTTAATGAATCGTTTGTGTGGATGCTTGGTTGTTCTTCTCTGTTTGAAGGTTCCCATATATATAGATATGATGGTGATGACCGTTGGAACGTTTTCCTTTCGTCCGTTGGTGAGTGCGCAGCCACTGTTGACTTTTCAAGTTTTTGAAAAATATCCGTTGGCGGTGGTTGGCATTTGAACGTTTGATTTGACTTTCATCTCTTGAAGTGATTCCTTCATTGTTTATCTGTAAATAGACTAAGAATACTAATACAATGAAAGGTTAATCATATAGGAAACAAATCAATGAACGTTTGAATGATTTCTAAATTTCTGGGTATGCTTACTCGAGTAGCTCCTCGAGTAACCCTTGAAGTTTACTCGAGTAGCTCCTCGAGTAACATCGGGAAATCATTTACCAACTGCAAGTTAATGAACAAGTATAAGATTACTCGGGTAGTGCATGGAGTAAACTAAATTTCAAACCTTTGGAATAGTTATTTACTCGGGTAGCTACTCGAGTAATGCACTTACAACTTTATGAGTTACTCGGGTAACACCTCGAGTAATCCTTTGAAAAACTTTTGATTACTCGATGCTCTACTCCAATAATGTTGGCAGGATCAAAATGCCGAGAGCACTTACCTCATTACTCGAGTAGCTCCTCGAGTAAAGCACTCAATCTTGCATAAGTTACTCGGGTAGCACCTCGAGTAACTGAGACATTTGTACATAACTTACCCTGGTCATGACTGGAAGTTTCCTTTGAAAATATTTGTGCTTACTGGGGTACATACTCGAGGAATCCACTCAGGCTGTTACTCGGGTACCTCCTCGAGTAACATTGGCAGTGGTACAAAGTGCCGAGAGTTACACATTTTCAAATACACGGTTACTCGAGTAGCTCCTCGAGTATCATGGAAAACTTGAAGGCTGACTGGAAGTTTCTGACCTGGTTACTCGAGTAGCTCCTCGAGTAACATTAGCAGTGGTACAAACTGCCGAGAGGTACATATGGTTACTCGAGTAGCTCCTCGAGTAACATTCTGCTCACTTGAAGGTTACTGAAAGTTTTCACATGGTTACTCGAGTAGCGCCTCGAGTAACATTGGCAGGCCGAGAGCAACCTTGAAGTTTTACCTGGTTACTCGAGTAACGCCTCGAGTAATGGTGGCAGGTCACTGGAAGTTTTGCCTATTTACTTCAAGTTTTGGGTCATTACTCGAGTAGCGCCTCGAGTAATGCCTTAGAAAATGCACTTCAACTTAAGTTCCTTAGCATTTTCTCTTGGCCAATCTTCACTACTTCCATGCTTTCCTCAAGTAAACCTTATTCCTGTCATTACTTAGTTCAAGCCTGATATTTAAACATTTCCTTTTCAAACCATTCTTTTGTTATCATCAAAACATGAGATCTAACATTCTCCCCCTTTTTGATGATGACAAAACTTGGTGTGATTTTGAACATGGTTTGTCAAATTGATTTCTTAATTAATTATTTCTTTAAATTGATCAACCTTGCATACATAACAACTTCATTAGTTCAAACATGTATCATAATCCAAAACATAAATGAAATCAAATGAAGTTATAATTTAAACACACTTGCATTAAATTTTAATAAATTCAAATTACAAGTTAAGTTCATACTGAATTCAAAAAGCTCCCTAAAGTCCCATGTACACCCATATACCCATGAAACACAAGGACAAATCCACAAAATCACTCTCAAGCTCTTCTCCCCCTTTTTGGCTTCATCAATCAAGTTGAGGGTTAGAAGGCTTCACCATAGAGATAGGTTTTACTGGAAGGACCAACCCACCACCATCTGAACTAGATGAATCAAAGGAACTGGATGACTCAGGTTCAGGAAGATTCAGAGGTGGGATAACAATGTCATCTCTAGGCTGGAGAGGAGAAGGTTGAAAGACAACCATAGTGGTCTGAGCTTCTGGAGTTGAATCAAATGCTGGAATGAGATGCTCAGAAGAAGAAGATGATACTACCTCTGTTTGGGTAGGAGAAGGAATAGGTTTGGAAGCTGTCTCAGGATGTGGCTTTTGGGGTGAATCATCAAGGATAATGTGAGTGGTCTGGTGGGTATCAGGATCATCCACTGTGAATAAAATGTCTTTTCCTAGGGCTCAAGTGGATCAGAAACCAAAGGGATAGATGGATCAACCTCGGGAGTAGGAGTAGAAATAGGAATATCTGAAGGATGGTCTACTGAAGGTGGTGGTGGTGCAGATGAAGAAGGACCGGAAGAAGGCCCGGGACCCAATGAATCCAAACGAGCTAGAATCAATCTTAGGGTCTCTCCCTGAGCCCGTTGCTCTGCTAGCAACTCCTCATGTCTCCTATCCATTCTCTCAACCAACTCACCCATCTTGGTGTTCATGTGGGTAATGAGTTCAGCATTGGTGTTGGCTATATCCACATGAAAACCTCTCAGCATATTCTCCATAAAGTGCTGGAGAGTGGCATTTAGGAAAGATGGTGAGGATGTGGTTGCAGCTGGAGCCGATGACTGAGTGTCATCCATTCTACTGGTTTCTGCCTCAGTAGCTTTTCTCTTCTTCTTAGACCCAGACTCCAGTGGGCCTTTGAGAGGAATGTCTATGTTTAGCTTGCCAATTTGGTTCCTCCCCACTGGGGTCACTCTTTCAATAGGCTCTTTACTATCCAAATACCAAATTTTGTTCTCTTTTAGGATAAGAGACACAATTTGAGGATATGGCATTGGAGTGGTTCCCTTTCCATCCACCTTGTATCTCTTCATTTCTGAGAATATGTATTCTCCCAGATCCTTTTCTTCTTTCAATAGTAGTGAAGCAAACCACCTATAGTCCCTGTCTGAAAAATGGGTATAGTTGTTGGCTTTGTTCACTAGGGACCTAGAGTAGATGTACCATAGGACCCTGTGATGATCACACATATCACTCGGTTTGAAATTGAGGGGGCCAACTAACTCTCCGGGCTTAAGGATAGTGAATATCTGGTTAGGCTCAAGTTCAGAATAGATATCATCCGGGGGATTCTCAATTCCTAACCATAAATTGATCCTAGAGGGAGATATAAGGATTTTCTGTCCTCTCACTGTGGTAGTCATTTCTTCCTCAACTGAGGTTCGGTCAGGCTCATCTATGATCTCAAGGTTGCAGTAAAAATGGGTGATTACCTTTGTGCAAAAAGGCAATCTCACAGATAACCAAGGCATAAATGGAGTAAGATAAGGACAAAGGTCAAACTTCACTACCTCTTGTAGAAGCTTCAGATCAACGTAGTGTGTTTTACACACTTTCCTTCTGGAGAACTGTGTCAGATACTTGGGAGACTCCACCAGTTTCCCCACATTGAATCCTTTGGGAGGGGTAGTGATCTCTGCCTCTGGAATCTTGGATTTCTTTGATGATTGACCCTTCTCCAATTGGTCAATGATCCCAGCCATTGCCTTAGCCACATTTTTGTCATATTTTGGCTTCTTGGGAATTTTTGGAGTAAAAGAGGGTGTGGATGAGTCTGAGTGTGAAGGTGAGGGAGTTTTGACACCTTTGCTTCTTCCAGTGGATGTGCTCTTTTTGGACTGAGCCCTAGTCACCATAGGCTCTTTGATCACCACACCTTTGGCTTTAGGTGGAGATTTAGGTTGAAGAGGGGTTTTGGCTTTTGATCTAGGAATCAACTTTCTTCTCTTTGTTGGAGGAGGAGAAAGAAGATCAGGATTTTGCTCAGAATCAGAATCAGTGAAGCTGAGATTCTTGGTTCTAACCATTTTGAATCAAAGAGAATCAGAAATCTCAGAAAAAGAGTTACTGTCGCGAGAATAGGGCAGAGGGATTTTGAACAAAATAGGAAGTTTTTGATTTTGAAACTAGTTGGGTTTTGACGGAAATAGGGCAAGGAATCGATTGGGAAAAATTTTTGAAAGGGTGTATAGTGATTTACTCGAGGAGATTTTGTGGAAATGACCAAGTTTACGCAAGATAAAGACCTAAAACCCGACTTTACTCGAGGCCTTACTCGAGTAATATTCATCATTACTCGAGGCCTTCCTCGGGTGTTCATACAGGAAAAATTCAAAATAATTCATTTAAATTGCGTACCTTGTATGAATAATATAGTAATTATCCATAGATGTTCCCTCGATCAATTATAACTCATGTTGATCAGATTTGCATCATTCTTTATCAATTTGAGAATCTGGACTCCGTCTTTACTCGAGGCCTTACTCGAGTAATCTTCAAGTTTACTCGAGGCTTGCCTCGGGTAACCTGTCTTTTGAACTTCTGACTTTTCATTTTCTCAAAACTGAACCGTTAGATTTAAATTTCAAGTTACTCGATCCATTACTTCCAGTTTTGGGGGGCCATTACTCGAGTACATACTCGAGTAAACTGCTACATTACCTCAAGTTACTCCTCGGGTAAATCTTTTCTGTCACCCATTACTTCAAGTTGGTACTCCAGTAATGGTGTCCTCTGATTACCTCTGTTTTCGTTTCCCAAAACAGAGTTTCTTTCTTCCTGCAAAACACATTTCTACATACTCCGATGCTTAAGTTAGTAATCATCAAAACATTATTAAATGACTTCATCTAATATTATGAAATGTTGAAATTCCTTATAACTCATTGGGATTTACCATTCCCAATTCTCTTCTAATATATAGAAATTGATCTTTTGCAAGGGGTTTTGTGAAGATATCGGCTAATTGAAGATGAGTAGGAATGAATATCACTTTCACATCTTTCTTTTGGACATGATCTCTGATGAAGTGATGTCTGACATCGATATGCTTGGTTCTAGAGTGTTGAACTGGATTCTTTGCCAAGCTTATCGTACTAGTGTTGTCACAATAGATTGGTATCTCTTTGAGATAAATACCAAGATCTTGTAGTTGTTGTTTTAACCATATCACTTGTGCACAACAACTTGAGACTGCAACATATTCGGCTTCCGTTGACGAAAGAGACACTGTATTTTGTTTCTTGCTGAACCACGAGACAAGAGATCCTCCAAGGAATTGTCCTTGTCCACTGGTGCTCTTTCTGTCTGTCTTATATCCTCCATGATCAGAGTCCGAATATGCAATTAGATACTCACTTCTTCCTTTGGGATACCACAGACCCAATTCTGGTGTGTCAGCAAGGTATCTAAAGATTCGTTTGACAGTTTCAGCATGTGATTCCTTTGGTGCCGATTGATATCTTGCACATATGCCAACACTAAATTGGATGTCTGGTCTACTTGCTGTGAGATAGAGTAATGATCCAATCATTCCTCTATATTTTGTGATATTGTAGTCTTTCCCTTTGACATCAGCATCAAGCAACGTTGTTGAGCTCATAGGCGTATCTGAGCCATTTGCTTCATCCATTCCATACTTCTTCAATAGCTCTTTTAAATACTTTGTTTGAGATATGAAGATCCCATTCTTTCTTTGTTTGATTTGCAAACCAAGAAAGAAATTCAATTCTCCCATCATTGACATCTCAAACTCTCCCTGCATAATCTCAGAAAATTCCTTACACAGAGATTCATTAGTAGCACCGAAAACAATATCATCAACATATATTTGTACAATTAAAATATCATCACGTTTTCGATTTATAAATAATGTTGTATCAACTTTTCCTCGTACAAAACCTTGATCGATGAGAAACTTACTAAGCCTTTCATACCAGGCTCTAGGAGCTTGTTTTAAACCATACAAAGCCTTTTTAAGTTTGAAAACATGGTCCGGTTTAGTGACATCTTCAAAACCAGGAGGTTGTTCCACATACACTTCTTCCATGATGTAACCATTTAGAAAGGCACTCTTAACATCCATTTGATAGAGTTTGAATCCTTTGATGCATGCAAAGGCTAAGAGTACACGTATAGCTTCCAATCTAGCCACTGGAGCATACGTTTCTTCATAATCAATTCCTTCTTCCTGATTATAGCCTTTGGCCACCAATCTTGCCTTGTTTCTGACAATAATTGCAGATTCATCAAGTTTGTTTTTGAATACCCATTTAGTACCAATGATCGTATGATCTTTGGGTCGGGGCACCAAATCCCAGACTTGATTCCTTTCAAATTGATTTAATTCTTCTTGCATTGCTATGACCCAATCATTGTCTGATAGGGCTTCATCAATGTTAGAAGGTTCAATCTCAGAAATAAATGCAGAAAAACTTACTTCATTGAAAACTCTATTTCTGGTTTTGATCCCTTCATTCACATCTCCTATGACTTGATCTAAGGGATGACTTCTATTGTATTTCCAGGCTTTAGGTTGACCTAGGGATTGCTCTTCATCCTTAGTTTCATCAACCTCTGGAATAAGAGACTTAGAGATAGATTGACCATTTTCTTGATTTAAAACAACTTCCTGTTCTTCATCAATGGTTTTGTCAGAGGTTTCAAATTCATCAAATACAACATGAATTGATTCTTCAACAACACAAGTTCTTTTATTGAAAATTCTATATGCTTTACTTCGGTTAGAATATCCTAAGAAAATTCCTTCATCAGTTTTAGAATCAAATTTTCCTAAGTTATCTTTACCATTATTATGAATGAAACACTTACAACCGAAGATGTGTAGATGACCAATGTTTGGCTTCCTTCCTTTGTATAGCTCATATGGTGTCTTTCCAAGTTTCGTTCTGATATAGGCTCTATTTGAAATATAGCATGCTGTACTCATAGCATCAGCCCAGAAAACTTGAGACATGTTCTTTTCATTTAACATTGTTCTAGCTATTTCAGTAAGTACTCTATTCTTGCGTTCCACAACTCCATTTTGTTGAGGCGTCCTTGGAGCAGAGAAGTTGTGATCAATGCCATTAGTATCACAATATTCTTCAAAGGCTTGATTCTCAAATTCTCCACCATGATCAGTCCTAATACCTGCAATAGACATACCTTTCTCATTTTGCACTTTCTTGGCAAAAACAATAAATTCTTCAAAGGTTTCATCTTTTGATGATAGAAAAATAACCCATGTAAATCTAGAAAAATCATCAACAATGACCAATGAATACAAGTTGCCACCAAGACTCTTTACTCTTGCTGGACCAACCAAATCCATATGCAATAATTGTAATGGTCTATTTGTTGAAATCTCATTTTTCAATTTGAAGGATGATTTAGTTTGTTTACCCTTTTGACATGCGTCACAAATCAAATCGTTTTTGAAATTTACTTTGGGTAATCCAAGAACTAAATCCTTTTTGAGTAGTTTACCTAGTTGATGCATATTGACATGAGCCAATCTCTTATGCCATAACCAACTTTCATCGGTATTACTCAGAAAACAATTTTCAGATTCATTTCTACTAATATCTAGAGTATAGCAGTTACCTTCCCTGGGTTGTAATGTGGTAAAACTTTCGAAATCTCCGGTCATATGTCTAGAGCATCCACTGTCTATGAACCATTTGTTATTTTTGGATGCTTTAAGACATACCTGCAATCAAATGACTAAGTTTTAGGTACCCACTTCTTTTTGGGTCCTTTTGGGTTAGTATAAATGATTTTCTGAATATATGTGCCTTTAGGTACCCATTTGTAGGTTCCTATGTTTCCTTTCTTTTTATGAATGCATGAGGAGGTATAATGACCTTTTCTATTACAGTAATTACAAAAAGCAAAAGGATTTGATATATGTACAGAATGCTGGAAATAATTCAAATATGACTTACCTCCTGCTTTCTTTCTACCTTTCCTTTTATCTGATTTTGGATCATATCCAATACCAGATCGGTCATTTACAAATCGTTGTTCTTTTAAAATCACACTTAGCATCTCACTTCCTTTGGTAAACTTTTCAAGAGTTTTTGTGAGATCATTGTTTTTCTCTTTCAAAGAAGAACAATTTTCACAATTCTTTTCTGAACTTTCTTTAAGTTCAATTTCAAGAGCTTTGTTTTTCTTTTTGAAAACAATTAGTTCTTTAACTACTTTGATGAATTCAGAATGTAAAGCATTATATTCAGATAATAATTCATCATAGGTAGGGTCAGAATCATTTACCTCTTCTTCTGTCTCTTCTTGAGCGACAAGACATATGTTGGCTACTTCTTCCTCATCACTTTCTTCGTCTGAGGAACTATCTCCCCATATAGCAGATACAAAGGCCTTCTTTTTGTTAAAGAATTTGCCTTTTCTCTTTTCTTTGCTCTTTTGATTGAGCTCTGGACATTCTGATTTGATATGTCCTGGTTTACCACATTCATAACAAATGATATGGTCTTTGTTGCTAGTTCCTCCTTTTTGAAAGTGTTTGTAGCCTTGACCTTTCTTGTAGAACTTTCTGAATCGTTTTATGATTAAGCCCATTTCATCATCATCAAACTCCTCAACTTCATCTTGATTTTCTTCTTTTGCTTTTAGAGCTAGACCTTTCTTTCTTTTGTCACTGATGTCGTCTAGTTCCCGTTTGAACTTTAACTTGCTTTCATATTCAGAAAGGCTTCCAAATAGAGAAGCAACTGATCTCATTGATTCTCCTTTTGCCTCTTCTATCGCAGTGACTTTGGCCTCCCACTCTTTAGAAAGAATATTCAAAATCTTTCGTACTTGGATATTCTGATCATATACTTTTCCAAGTGCTGCAAGTTGATTAACAAGATGAGTATACCTAAGTTCGAATTCAGAAATTGACTCACCTGATTTCATTCGAAGTAGGTCGAATTCTGTGATCAAGGTGTTGATTCGATTCTCCTTTATTCCCGAAGTTCCTTCATGAGCTATTTCCAGAGCTTCCCACATTTCCTTTGCTGTTGGGAGTGTGCAGATTCTGAAGTATTCATTTTGACTCAAGGAGCTTTGTAACATCAGAATTGCCTTGCTATTGAGAGTGATAAGTTTCTTGTCATTCTCATCATATTCCGCTGGCGTCTTTGGAATTTTCTGAGAATCTACAGTTTTTGTAGGTTGATAGTTTCCACTCTCGATTACATCCCATAGCCCATATTCAGTAGCCATCACGAACACTCTGAATTTAGCTTTCCAGAAAGAAAAGTGTTCTCCATTAAAACCGGGAGGTCTAGTGATGGATGCTCCGTCGGGAAGAATTCCTTCACCCATGCTTGCCATTGGATCCTTCTTAGGTTGTTATACCTTAACAAGAAGACCTACGCTCTGATACCAAATGTAAGATCAAGCGTTTCACCCAAGAGGGGGGGGTGAATTGGGTGATACTGAAATTTCTTTCGGAAATATAAAACTTTAACAAAAGAATTAAAACAGTAATGAGTAAGGAGAAATATCACCGAAGTGTACACCGGGAGTTATACTGGTTCGGTCACAACCACTTTGACCTACGTCCAGTCCTCAGAGCTTCTCTGAGAGTTTCACTAACTTCCAAGATTCAGTGGGTTCTTGGCACCACAGTACAAGCAAGTTCCTTCACACCTGGACACTCGCTCCCCCTTACAGGTTGTAATCCAATCCCAACTCAAGGTTCCACAACCTTAAGTTATCTCAATAACAAATATTGAGTTTGAATGAAATATCTCTCACAAAGAGTAAATGATAATCACTGAAGCATATGAATACAATTTCAACGTGAAAACAGAGCAATGAACTTAATGAATCGTTTGTGTGGATGCTTGGTTGTTCTTCTCTGTTTGAAGGTTCCCATATATATAGATATGATGGTGATGACCGTTGGAACGTTTTCCTTTCGTCCGTTGGTGAGTGCGCAGCCACTGTTGACTTTTCAAGTTTTTGAAAAATATCCGTTGGCGGTGGTTGGCATTTGAACGTTTGATTTGACTTTCATCTCTTGAAGTGATTCCTTCATTGTTTATCTGTAAATAGACTAAGAATACTAATACAATGAAAGGTTAATCATATAGGAAACAAATCAATGAACGTTTGAATGATTTCTAAATTTCTGGGTATGCTTACTCGAGTAGCTCCTCGAGTAACCCTTGAAGTTTACTCGAGTAGCTCCTCGAGTAACATCGGGAAATCATTTACCAACTGCAAGTTAATGAACAAGTATAAGATTACTCGGGTAGTGCATGGAGTAAACTAAATTTCAAACCTTTGGAATAGTTATTTACTCGGGTAGCTACTCGAGTAATGCACTTACAACTTTATGAGTTACTCGGGTAACACCTCGAGTAATCCTTTGAAAAACTTTTGATTACTCGATGCTCTACTCCAATAATGTTGGCAGGATCAAAATGCCGAGAGCACTTACCTCATTACTCGAGTAGCTCCTCGAGTAAAGCACTCAATCTTGCATAAGTTACTCGGGTAGCACCTCGAGTAACTGAGACATTTGTATATAACTTACCCTGGTCATGACTGGAAGTTTCCTTTGAAAATATTTGTGCTTACTGGGGTACATACTCGAGGAATCCACTCAGGCTGTTACTCGGGTACCTCCTCGAGTAACATTGGCAGTGGTACAAAGTGCCGAGAGTTACACATTTTCAAATACACGGTTACTCGAGTAGCTCCTCGAGTATCATGGAAAACTTGAAGGCTGACTGGAAGTTTCTGACCTGGTTACTCGAGTAGCTCCTCGAGTAACATTAGCAGTGGTACAAACTGCCGAGAGGTACATATGGTTACTCGAGTAGCTCCTCGAGTAACATTCTGCTCACTTGAAGGTTACTGAAAGTTTTCACATGGTTACTCGAGTAGCGCCTCGAGTAACATTGGCAGGCCGAGAGCAACCTTGAAGTTTTACCTGGTTACTCGAGTAACGCCTCGAGTAATGGTGGCAGGTCACTGGAAGTTTTGCCTATTTACTTCAAGTTTTGGGTCATTACTCGAGTAGCGCCTCGAGTAATGCCTTAGAAAATGCACTTCAACTTAAGTTCCTTAGCATTTTCTCTTGGCCAATCTTCACTACTTCCATGCTTTCCTCAAGTAAACCTTATTCCTGTCATTACTTAGTTCAAGCCTGATATTTAAACATTTCCTTTTCAAACCATTCTTTTGTTATCATCAAAACATGAGATCTAACAGCTTTGAATATGCATTTGTTATTGAAAGTATTAAAGGCAAAACCACATCTTATATACTACAATTTTATAAAATATTTTAATATTATAATTTTATATAAGATTTTAGTTTGGTATGTATGTTAAATTTATAAAATATTTTTTTATTTTTAGTCCTCTAATTCTAATATCATTAGTCTTAAATGAATGTTGTTATGTCAATTATGACTATTTTAAAAATTAAACTTAATATGTCAAAAATGCCAATAGTATTAGGGTTAAAATCCTGAAAAGATAAATCGGAAGAGGTCCAAGGATGTATGGTGGATGTTGTCTCCTCCGATGACCTTTCCAAGAATGTGCCTGCACAGTTGACAAGCAAAGAGCAGTATTCCATCCAAAAATAGAAACATGGAGAGATTTCAAGTGAAGTAAAGGCATGTTAAGTTCCAAATTCTCCAAGTAACTATCACATCCAAGGAAATCAACAATACTCCCATCAGTAGGAGTAAGACAACCGGTCAATTTTGGAAAATCCTCTTGTTTTTGCAAAGTGGAAGGTGCGGAATCCAACTTAGTGTTGGGGTACACCACATCATCATTGCAATCACAAGAGGTGGAAAGCAAAAGAGTGGAAGAAGAAAGAGAATTGTTCAGATCATTACCACCTAAAACTTGTGAAGTTTCAAAAGAATCATTTTCCTTTTCTATATCGGGTGGTAAATCACAAGAAAGAATCATATGGAAAGAATCATTTTCATTTGTAATATGATCAATTAAAACATTTGAATCTTTCCGTATGAAACTAGCATGCAATTCATTGGAATCAAGAGAAATATCATTTCTTAGGCTATTGTCTATCTCAATCACAACAACCACAATGGCATCCACACAAGTTTCAACATTCTCACAATTGTTATGCTTGCCATCATCAATAGTACTAGGAGGTGTATCAAGATCAATAATAGAATCAACCACTTCATTAAATGCTTTCTTTCGAAAGTCAACAAGTAAGTGGCATTTTGCATGATAACAATCTACACATATGTGATCTACCGCACAAAAACATGAAGATATATCATCCAATTGAGCACAATGATCCCTAGTACTAAGAAGAGAAGCATTTTCAACAATAGAAGCATCACAAAAAGAAGTAGAAGCACAGTCATCAATAAGTACAATCGAATCACTACTACTTGAACTAATGAGTTGAGCAATTACATTTTCAAACAATTGAGGGGATTCAACAATTATTTCCTCATCCACCTCATCATCATTCAAATCATTAATTGCTTCATTAGTTAAGGTAGTAGGAGAGTCTACTTCTATAATGATAGGATCATTACTGAATGGTATGGAAAACTCTTCAATACTCTTTTGAACTTGCTCCACTTCATGTGTTTGTATGGGAATAGGCACCGAAGGATTGGAATCTTCCACTTGTGAAGTGGCATTTGGCTCATGAACTTTAACTCCTTGCTCTTGAATTTCTAAGAAAAGAATGTCAGGTTGCTCCAGCTTGGCTTTAACATGAGATGGCACTTCATAAGACTCCAAATTCTGAGAGGATTGGAGTTGAGTGAGCTTAAGAACATTTTCAGCATTGCCCTCCGCTTAACATGTAGCTTTGAAAAGATTGGAGCTCCCTCTTCACCTCCAGATTGCTCCCACCATATATGATGTATGATAGTGTTACAGAGGTCTACCATTTCATTGAGCTTATCTATTTGCCCCCTTAAAGTGCCAGACTCCCATACAGCATCCAATAAGCGTTGATGTTCTGTATCCAATTTGGTATTTGCTTCTCTTAAAGCATGCACTCGATCATCAACAGTTGGGATGGCAAGGAGGGAGTTCAAATTCAATTTAACAGCATAAGATTCAAAAACACTTTGTTTATATGGAAGGGTAGGTGGTGGGTGAGTCTTTGGTGGAGTATGGCACTTAGAAGCCTTTTGTGCTTCCTCCAGCTCCTCAGTACTTTCTTGTATATGCTCCACTTCATGTGTTTGGAAGGAGGATGTTCTTGGGGATTCTTCAACACTTGTGCTTGCTGAGTAAGATGTTCAAGTTCCTTTTCCAATCTCTCACTCTCTTTCTCTTGTTGTTCCAATCTTCTGAGAAAAAAGTCCATTTGTGATCGCCACTCTTTGGTATGATCATCCATTTGAGCTTGAAACTCTTGAATCACTTCCATTTGATGAGCAAATGTGTCCTTGTTTGACTGCTCTTCATTGATAGTTTGAGTGATTCGGTTTTGAAACTCTTGAATGACTTCACCAATGGTTGGTTCTTGGTGTGGCACACATGGTTGGGAATGAGGTCCATAAGATTGTGGAAATGGTGGGTAGAGAGGCTTATGAGGTGGATGGTATGATTGGAAAGTGGAATGGAATGAAGGAGAATGTTCATGATATGACATGCGGTTATACGGTGGAGGATTAGAATGAGGCTCATGATATGGGTTATATGGTAGAGGAGAAGGTTCATGATATGATATATAGGGTGGGTATGGTAGGTAACGAGGTTGAAATAAAGGTTGTTGGTAGGGTTCATGGTATGAAAGGTGGAATGGACCTTAGCATTCTTGACCAATTGGACTATCTTGACATCCCAAATTAGCTTGAAAAAGTTGCAATGTTTGTTGAATAGCATGGATGCTTTCAAAGATGGACTCTTTCCTTTCAGTCGAATCTGCTACATAAGAATAAGATTGAAAAGGTAAACCTTGATTACCATTAAACCAAGCCATGAGAATTCAATGCAATAAATTTCCAATGAATCACAAGATAACTATCTAACTAACAACTATGAAAACTAAGAAAAAGAATCGAAGAGAATACAAATGCAAATGAAAAAGGGGAAAAAGAATTTCAAAATGACAAAAGATGCAAGTGTGCTATGAATCAACTTGAAGACATGGTGAATTCAAACAAATGAGCTCAAAATCATATGAAATTGAATGCAACAACACTACACAGAAGCTACCAAGCCAAATCAAGGCAAGAATGCAATGAATGCAATCTAAATGCAAAATTCCTAAACTATATGCAAAGAAATAACTAAAAATGCAAAACTAACAAGCTCAACACGAGAAACCCCTTGTCAAAAGTGAAATTGACAATTAGATTATCTAGGGAGCCAATTACTTAGCTCCCCGGCAACGGTGCCATTGATTTGACCGTGTTTTTAGGCCTTTGGTCAAATACAAAATATTTTCAATTCAAGAATTGCAGTACAATGCAACACTCGGGTCGTCTCACTTGAGGAACTTTTATTGAACTACCTAAGTAATCTAATTATCATGCAAATGCAATAAAAGCAAAGGGAAATGGATTTTGGTTTTTGAAATTAATAATTAAAAGAAAGATGCAAATTAATTAAATGCCAAACTATTGTTTTTGGTATTTTTCTTATAAAAATGGGATGGATAAGATTGAATGGAATGGTATGGAGTAGAAAATATCAATAAAGAATGCTCTTGGTAATGAAGAAATGACAATCCTTGCTCAAAAAGATTATGAGAGTTAAGAATTCATTAAGTCTTAAAAACAACCTCAAAATAACACTTGAGTCCAATAATCTCAATTAATAATAGCTCCTACAAACATAGCTAACTACTACCTCTTGAAATATTGTTAAAAACCACTTAATGTGCAATTAAAATGGATAACTATAACTTGTTTCCTCTTAATATGAATGCGATAACACGACATTCAATTGATCTAATTCAATTATACAATCTAACAATAATACGTAGAAAGCACAATATCTTTGAATCAATAAGGAAATGTATATATAAAAATCCCACAAGTTATAAAAATCCAATCCAATCACAAATATCAAACCAACAGAGACAATTAATATCAATCTCAGTTCCAAAATCATATACAATAATTCCTAAAATTAGGCAATTAAATATATAATTCTAGACTAATAGAATGATAGAAAAGAACTCCCCTATATATTTCATTGAGCTCAAGCAAATATCTTCATCACCAATAAGCAAGCGATTTAGCCTCTCATGGTACCAACAGCTGCTGCAACCAATTCAAAATGCCCCAAATTCCATAGATGATGAATGCACTAATAGTTTCAATGAGAATGGAATTGGGTCTATCGGTTCAGTCATAAAGAGATGAAAAGGCTGGAACTCTGGAACTGGCACTGTGGAAGCTTGAATCAGAGAAGTCGCTGAGGTAGTTATTATGCTCTGATCTTCGCTTCCAGGTTCAAGCTCTCACAGCTCCAAGCTCGCGGTACTGCTCCGATGGTCTGCAACTCAGCTCTGTCTTGCCGACGATGATGTCAGAACAGAGGAAGCTGCGGTCCAGATTGGTTTAAAACAAAGGGGGCTGCCGGAAATGGTGGTTGAAGGAGAGAAGAAGGTCAACGTGATGGATCTCTCAACTCTTCCCTCGCGGCACCACGCTTCCAGTTCTGTAGCTTCTGTTCGGGACCTCTGGTGCAGTGTGGTCTCAACCTCGCCGGCGACGGAGAGGTAAGGTGAAGGAGAGAAGAAGGTCGCCGGCGAGGACTGAAGAAGAAAGTGAACGTCCTAGATCCCCCCTCTGTGCGGTGCCTTCTGCTCGTGTTTTATTTCCCTCAGCTCATATCTCGGGTCTCTTTTTTTCACTATCGGGTCCGTCTGCTATATACACAGGGTCCAGTGAGTATTGGATCCCTTGGTCAAAACGACGTGTTTTGACCCAGGGACCAAAATAAAAACTCTGAAACCTTTCCTTGAGGGACTGAATGGCATTGTTTTGAAACTTTGGTGAGCTGAAGCATAATTTATGAACTTTTTGGATATTTATCTGTATTTGTACATTGCACTTTTCTTCATGAGTTTTGTAATTTTTCCAAAATCTAGGCACTTTCGGTGATATTCCCCAATCTTTAAAATATTAATTTGACCTCCAAAATCTCCAATTTTCTTTTAAACCACCTATAATACAATATTAAACATCATATAGCATCAAAAGTTCAAGGGACAATTGTACAAAAATAATTAATAAATTGTGATCATTTTACCCCTAATTGCCATTAATTCAAAACAATTGTCGCTAACCAAAATTAATACTTAATAATACAATAATATCCCAGGAAATATATTAAAATCTCAAATTAATCATAAAAAATTTTTGTAAAAATATGATTCAATCATTATGTAACGGTCAAAATCCGTACGGCAAAGTGGCTTGGAACAAAGCATTTGGTGGTGTTCAGGCGAATCTAAGGCTCTCAATTCCAAGGATATCATCTGAGCCAGCATACTCCTATGTGGACCTTCTTCTTCATCAAGAAACTCTTCCATGAGCGAACCATAATCATAACCATAATCTGCCATCGTGTATCTCTTACAACTAAAAAAAAAAAGAAATCATATACTGTAACACTCGGGCAAATAGTAAACATAAAAAAGTTCGTAATACTGTCAGAATTACAGAGCTATAATGTTATTATCAGAGGCAAAAAAAATTACAGAAAAGAAAAAGTGCAGTGGAGAGAGGAGGAGAGCACAAACCCAGAAGAGAGAATAATCAAATCATTCACAGCCTGCTCTCAACAGAATTTGTCTTATAGTATTCTTCCTCATAAACCTCACGCAATTTCTATGCCTTCTTTTTTGCTCGCATGCTACTTCCATCTCTGTTGGGTGATAATACTCTTGCAGATGCGTTGGCCGAAGAAGGAATTTTCACGTCTTCTTATTATGATTGTTGCGCGAATGACTGTGTCTGTTTGAATTAGTGGCAGAAACTGTTTTTCTAACCTGTATATAAGATAAGTATATAAGAAAAGTTTTATTTCGACTTAAATGAATGCATTTCTTAAATTACTAACTCAAACATGCACTGTATGAGGTAAATCCCACCATTGCTAATTGAATGAATGGGCGAAAACCCTCTTCTCTTACTTAAAAAAGCTCAGTTATTAAATTAATTTAATAGCAACTAGAACCAATAATGAGCTGATATTAATTGTACAGTCATTTTTAAGTATTATACTTAGAAGGGAGTTCTTGCGCGATGCGTAGGATGATTTTGCTTTCATGCAACCATTATTTCCATTTTAATAAAATTCTTAGCACAAACAAATTATCAAGGTGTCCCTTATGTGATGCACGTGATTATTTTACTTAGGCAATTAATAGTGCTATTCTATTTTAATAGACATTAAAAAACATCACAACAAAATATAAATAAATGACGATCATGTATAGTGATTAATCCTTCAGGATAATATGTTTATTGTGGGACGTTTATTAGCTCCATTAAATACATCTCTTCAAATGATTCAGCATTATTATATGGAAGCGTGAGACACATGTTCATCAATCAAATTGCGTTAGTTATATTGTATGTAGTTATAACCTAATCAAGAATTAGTTTTCTGTATAGGAATTTGCCATTTGTCAATTATAGTAATATGCCTTCAAGAAGTACAGATGCCATGAGCACAACTAGCACTTGTTCCTCCTTGTGTGAAGATGTTGATTCAGGTATTTCAGCTTTTGCATCTTGATTGCATGATATACACACACACTTTCTGCTTTTTTTGTGACATGGATCATTAGATCACCCAACCAATGCCTTAATATATCTCGATGTATCACATCAATACTTTACACTAGAGTACTAGAGTAAGTAGTCCAGCTCATTTGTTCACACCCGTTACTAAAATTTGTCAGTGGATCTTCTCCAAACAAAAAGTTTGGATTACACTTTTTTGGATCACATATGAGGAATGGCCCTCTGGACAGCAAGATTAATGCAAATTCTTCATGCTATTATGTTCCTCTGTCTTTTGCACTAGATATCAAGCAGTCAACAGACATGCTTTTCTGATACTCTGGCATTTGCTTTTTTCTGTATATCTGTAAATGCTTTCTGGTGATGATGGACAGCCATCAGTTTCTGGAACAAATTATATCCTACTTGGTCAGGGAGATAAAACAAATACTCTTCCCCAATTATAAATATAAGACTTAATTGACTTCTTTTAGAAAATGATAAGGAAACTAAATATATTACTTAATTATAATTAATTTGAAGAAACAAATGACAGATATAAATATTTTAAAATAATTTATTTAGCTTTTTTAATCTCTCCAATAAAAATTAACTAGATTTTATATTTAGAACAAGAGGTAATAAAAAATAAAAATAGAATTAATGAATTAAAAAAATTATGATTCAAGCTTACCTCATCAGGTGGGTTAGGTCCCGTGACTGTTTAATTAAATCATACAATCACGAATTTAATAAAAAAACATGAGAGTATGATAAACGAAATAGATAAGTAAAACAAACAGTGGTATTATCAGTCTATCACACTGTTACAATATTAGTTCTGTAATAATGGAGAATATTTAAACCTCCAATATCTCTTCCCTCCACTACATCATGATATTCATCTTGTCTTTATTTGTCTATTAAGAGTCTGAAACGTAATACATCTATGAGAAGATAGAGTTGAAATCTGGATGGCCAGCTATTAAAGTGAACAGGTTACCTGACCTTCTGTCATTAGATCCTTAAACCTTTTTTTGCCAAGGAACTGTCATTTCAAGAGGGAAAAAAATTCAGCTTTGACCCTACGTGCAATCCTTCCAACTTCATCGATATCTTTTTCCATCATCTTCTAGACAGCTGAAAACAATTTGCAACATCCAATAGTGATGTTCGCATAGTCAGTTCTGATGTTAACAAAAAGAAATGACACTGCACTATACTTTTCATGGCTGAAGCTTGTGACCGATTTTACTTCCTTATTGGTGCCCGTATTATCACCTGAACGTTGTTTATGCATATTCTGCATAATGGCCACAACGTAACATATTTCGCTCAATTTTCTCAATTTTAGATTCTCAAATTAGTTTCCCAGAAAATGGGAGCAAATCGCTCATCAGAGCTGCTAGGAAAAGCGAGGCAAAATTTCTTCAAGAAGAATCGTAAATGCCTCGTAGTACTTTATCAGCGAAACCAAAATTCATATCACTTTCAGCTGATATCTTGCTCCGTTTTTATTCTATCGAACATCAATACAGAATAACGACGCTACATGTTTCGTTTGAGCATTACATATTCTCAGAACTATCGTATTGCGTCCTCTACGCATCTCAGTTCTTCTTAGATTTTGTAATGCTTGGTTAGGAAGTTGAAATGAACCGAAAAAATTCTCCAAAAATCACACAAAAATCGCGTACCAGAGCAGCGAAAGAGAGGAAGGCGTAAGAGGCACAACGGTGAAGTAAATGCCTCTCTGCCATTCATCTGATTCATCAATGTACGGCCTGTTTGAGTTAGCTTTCACGAGGCATATTCATTCACGCAAGTCAAAACAAAACTTCTCTCACAAACTTACCTCATATACCATAAATAATGTTGAAAAGCAGCTTTTACCATTTAAGTAAACAGGCACGTAGTTCCACTAATCCGTTACCTTAGCGACTCTTCCAACTTCTCGGAGAGGAAAGATATTTGTCCATAGCAATCGCGCCATTTGAGAGCTTTCCAATAAGGAAAAACAAAACCAAAGAAAATGAAGAAGACGATGATCGATTAATCACACAGTCGAGAGGTCGCGCGCTCTCTCTCTCTGCTCCGCTAACAGAACAGACAGGGATGAAAACAAGTGGCGACATCCTACTCGTACACATAGCCAGACTAATTCTACACGTGCGATTTTGTAACTAATTCTAAACACAATATGGTTTCTTTCTTTAACGCTGAGTCCGAATTCTTCTAGCTTGATAGTTGTTAAATCTGATGAATTATCTACATTGTTAATGCCATCAGTCACAAAAGAAGTGCAAGCAGAATGATCTTCTGGTTTGAAATAATAATCTGGACCTTTGTTTTGGCGCTCAATAATGACTATCACTACAGTGGGATCTATTGATAATTTTACTCCCCAAGAAGGTGCTGAAGGTTCTGGAAAACAAAGCTGCAGCAGATGGGAACCACTGTCTGAGGATGATGGTGTAAAAGATAATCAGACTTGTAAGGGGAAGCAAAACCAGGTGGTTCCAACTAAAATGCTGGGAATAATCTTGAAACTCAAAAGCTGAAAGTTGAGCTTGTTGAGATTAATAGAAGATTGCATGGAGACCCAAAGTAATAAAGCTGCGAGATGCGTTGAGTTTCTGAAGCATGTCAGATGGCACACTATTCATCTTTTCTTAGCAATAATCTTGGAGGGGGTCAAAGAGAAAACAACTTTGTCCGAGGTGAATCAACAAGTGGACGTTGTTGGAGATATCATGTCATTTTGCGTATTAAAATTGTATAGGTTTTATTTCTTCACCTCCTTGGTTACGTTGGCAAGTTGAGCCCCTTAGTTGATAGGTGCCAACTTGAGAGGCCTGTTAGGAAGGGTAAAAGCGTCATTGAAATAGGTTTTATATAAAATGGCCTAATATGATATGTTGAGTGTGTGGAATGTGAAATTCTTATCAAAGATAGAGAGGTAAGTCTTTTCAAGATCCCAATAGTTTTGTGTCGTTAGTTATCCTTTAAAAAGGGTTACTAGCCCTAAGAGAGTTATTATATATTGGTTGATAATTAATGACACTTTATCAGTATTTGTTCATATGTTTACAATTACATCTACGTAGAATGGATAGGTGACTTGTGTATTTATAAACTAGTCACTGCTGGGTCAGAATGCTGCTGCAGATGCGTTGGCCAAATAAGGAATTTCCATGTCTTCTTATTATGATTGTTGCCCGAATTTTCTACGAGTGTTGTGCGCTGATGACTGTATGGGAGTAAATCCCCACCGTTGCTAATTTACTGAATGGGTGAAAACCCTCTTCTATTATTAAAAAAAAAAAAAAAACTGGTCCCCGCGCAATAATTAAACTAATTTAAGAGTAACTAGTACAAATAATGAGCTAATATTAATTGTACAATCATTTTCAAGCATTATACATAGAAGGGAGTTCTTGCGCAATGCTTGGGATATTTTGCTTTCATACAACCACTAATTTCCATTTTAATAAAATTCTTAGCCCAAAACAAATTATCAAGATATCCCTCATGGGATGCACGAAATTATATTAATTATGTAATTAATAGTAGTATTTTATTTTAATAGACATTAATAAACATCACAATAATATAAATAGAAAAAAACTTACATCCAGTTTTTTATAACCAGTACATCTAGTTCTCCTATGAACAAGTGCCACCTGTATTTATTAGATACATCATACTTTAACATTATTCCTCCTCACGCTGTGTTCGTCCAATTTTGAGAAGGTCTGAGTTTCTCTCCGAGGTTATTTTGTTCGCACAAGCGCAAACAAAAAAACTGTCACTACTATAAAAACATTTTTAACGTTCCTTTTTTAAGCATTTTAACATCTAACAAGATTGGAACATCTATGTGAGTCACGTAATGCTCATTTGGAATAGCTTATTTTTGGGTAATAAATGCTTATAAATCGTGATTCACGGTATATGAGGTAAGTATGTGAGAGAAGTTTTATCTCGGCTTACGTAATAAAGACTTATTTTTTAAGAAAACATTGAATCAAACAAGCCTGTAATTAAAAATTAAAATAACATTCGTAAATAATTGAGACACCTAAAGTTTAGACTTTAGACGTCCCAATTTTTAAAAAGATGCGTCATTTAGGGTAGTTGTATGTATAGTCTGTAGTAGTGTGTTGTTTATTGTCTCCTTCCTATTTCTTTCACCTCCTGGACATGTGAAACAGCTTCATCGGCATTATTCTTAAATTGGTTTTATCAAATGTATTAATTGTCAAGTATCTCTTGTAGCGGCCGACCAAGGCACAAATCGATGGTTGAGGAGAGAGGAATAGAGGAATTAATATATGCTGTATATGGCAAGCACAATATATATATATATGTGTGTGTGTGTGTGTGTGGTACTGTAGTTACGAAGTGGATATATGCGGGAATAATTATTTCTCAAAATTGTAACAATAGTCTTGGAATTTTCTTGTTCTTCGCTCCTTTCTTCCTGATTTTTGTTCCTTTCCTCCCCTAAAGCAATCACTAACAAGGGTATTCCAATCCTTATATTATATAGCGTCTTTATAGCCCAACTTAGATTCTATTTATTCTGATACAGCGTGAGGAGGAATGGCGTTAAATGAAGGACGATGTGTTTAATAAATCCAGGTGGAGTTCATTGATAGGAGAACTTGATGTATTGGATATAAGGAATTTGATGTAATTAGTTTTGTCTATATAAGTAAATGACAATCAAGTATAGTGATTAATCCGTAAGGATAATATGTTTATTGTGGGATGTTTATTAGCTCCATTCACTACTAGAAAAAATGGTTTTAACGTCCCTTTTTTTAGCCTTTTAACTTCTGAAAACAGAGGGACGTCTATGTGAGGGTCGTGGAAAAAAATGTCAATAACGTCCGTAAAATAGGGGACGTGAAAGGCAGACTTTAGACGTCCCCAGTTGGTACTGGGGACGTCTAAAGTGTCGCCCCCAACTCTTCCACGTCCATTTTTATTTAAGGACGTTGAAAGTTTTTTTTTTTTTTAAATGGCCTTTTTATATATTGCAATGTCTGGAAAATGTAAACTGCAGAAATAGGATTCCAACAACTATGGGTCATGATTTATATTTTTGTTGTTTCATACAATGTGGTTGTTCATTCAGTGTAGAGTGAATTTTGTTCTGTAAGTTGGGCAGTAGATACTAAATAGTTACAAGTAACATACACAATTCTGTTTTTGCCGAGTGTAGAGTGAATTTTGTTCTGTAAGTGGGGCAGTAGACAGTAAATAGTTACAAGTAACATACACAATTCTGTTTTTGCGGCTTCATACAATGTGGCTATCCGTTTTAGTAAAAAGTGGATTTTGTTCTGTAAGTCAGGCACTTGACACAGTAAATAGGTAAAAGTATCGTACACAATTCAGTTTTGACTGTCTTGTTATGATTTTAAATTGAACTAGATTTTCCTTGTTGCTCAAACAGATTTAAAATTAATGGTGGTTCATTATTGATGTTGATCCTAATCCATTTTAAATAATGAAAAAAAACTATTGAACATGTCAAGATAAACATGCTTATTATATGCTGGGCAGACTTTTTCGTTTATAGTTATTTCCTCCATTTAAAGCTGATATTTCTGTTATGAGCAAATCACAATCGATATCTTTTGGTAAATAAAGATCTCAATCACAATGCAAAAAAGCAAAAGATGAAAACTTGGTGTGGTACGTCTTAAATTCAGCAAAATAGCAAAGATAAAGCTCAAGCACAAATCACACTTAAATTCCAGCCGAGAATCAAATGCATTTTGCTAAGCATTCACAAGTTTAATTAGCTAACCTGTTGCTGAAACTTTAGAGGGAGATGACCCACGATGGTAAGAGGAGCCCGACGGTGGCGAGAATGAGAGAGAACAGTGCAAACCCAGCAGAGCAAAGACGGCGACGAGCAACGCTATGGATGAAATAGAGGGTAAGAAGGACCAAGAAGAAACAGGGGATAGCTGTATTTGATTTGGAGAAAGAAGAAAAAAAACAAGAAGCCCAGGGGAGAGGAGACGGAAGTGATGAAGATGGGAGGAGTGAAAGAGTAAAGTAAAGAAAGTAAGAAACTAATTCTGACACTGCACATGCACCGGTCATGTCGACCAGTGCATGTGAGGTAGCTTAAGACGTCCCCAGCCCAGCTGGGGACATCTAATGTAAAGATTTAGACGTCCCCAGACCATCTGGGGACGTCTAAATGTGTTCTAATTTTTTTTTTTACTCCATATGATATTCTAGGCGGGAATGGGGGTCCTTAGACGTCCCCATTTTGATTGGGGACGTCTAAAACAGTCTTTAGACGTCCCCATCTTCATTGGGGACGTCTAAAACACATTCAGGCGCAAGATTCAATTATATTTTACGAGCCAACCTTTTCAATTTTCATCTATAATTACACATATGCAACCGCCCAATATTTTGGGCGTCCCTTTTTCAAAAAGGGACGTCCTTTAGGGTAGTTATAAGTATATTCTGTAGTAGTGATTAAATACATCATCTCTTCAAATGATTCAACATTATTATATGTGTGTTTGGATTAGTTTTTGGAGAATAGCTTTTATGCTTTATGAGGTAAATATGTTAGAAGAATTTTGTCTCAACTTAATAAAAAGGGCTTCTGAAACCGCGGTTTCAATGTTACCCAAACACTTATATGGAAGCATGAAACACATGTTTTTCAATCAAATTACTTTAATTATATTGTAGCTATAACCGAATCAATAATTGGTTTTCTGTTTAGGAATTTAAATTTTTTAAATCCCTTTTTCATGTTTAGCATTGACCACCATGTGCCATGCATATAAAGAATTTACTTTCAATGAATTCCATTGTTCTAATACATTGTAATCTCAACCCAAGCATGCTTATTCGCCTGCATACAAAGGAAAATGCTCAAGTTTATAGAAGTCATTTAAGGAAAAAATAGCCTAAAAGTGTGTTAAGTATATATAATACAGGAGAGAGCTGTCTCCATTGATTTCCCTCTCCATTTACTCTCTATTGAGTATATCTACGATTATCAACTTTCAATGGTTATGATTTAATAATATGTAAATAATAGTATTATAATAAAAATCTATCATGGTAAATATCAATAATTAAAAGTTAATCTAATAATAGATACATTCAATGGAAAATAAATGGAGAGAGAAATCAATGGAGACACTCCTTTCCCATATAATACAGTCTAAATTTTCAGGCATATTTAGACACTTGGGTTCATATATGGTAATTACCCCGTATAAACTTCAAACCACAATCCCTGCCAAAAACAATAAAATTATCAAGCCCTGTAAATGAACAATTTTTTTTATTTGTATATTTCAATTTATTTGTATATTTCAAACATAGCCCTCGCCCCAATAATAGATAGAAAATGATATTGCGTTTGGATACCATGAATTTAGGAACCACAACACTGCAACCATCGGGTTAGTATGTAGGCGTAGCCCAATCCTCAACCAATATTTGGGATGTGGCTTCTATCCTTTTCCTCCAAGAAAAGAGTGGAAGCCATATCCCAATATTTGGGCCTCTCCGGCAAAAGAAGTCCAGCAATCTAACACATGCATAGACGTATAAAAAGGAACTAAAATATTTATTTTATAAATCAGCATATAACAAATAATCCAACCGCATTATCCTCAAAAAATTGACTGGAAATACAGCAAATCTGCAAACCTTATCATAGACATGGGACAAATTAACAACACTCTACTATCCATGAAAACAAGATATATGTTCAGCTAAATCAATTCATTCTCATACAACTATATAAACAAAAGGGTAGCATATAATCCTCCTAATGTCAAAGATAACTTGAAGCTTGCCGATTAAATGGTGCTTCTGCATTTACAGATGTAGGGCTTATTTATGTTAGCGGTAAAAATTACTTTTCTAACGTAATTTACAGCATACGAAGTAAATATATTAGAGGAATTTTTTTTCGACTTATATGAAGATACTTCTCTATCGCTAACTCAAACAGGGCTAAGCTAATGCGATACTTCTTGACTCTTGAACTTTGCTTCATGCTTCATTCTTCCTAAAACCGAAAAATACTCCAACGTAACCTTCAAATTCTTTCGCAACCCATCTAGGAAAACCTCCATGCCACCATCTTCAGATTATTTGGTGTTTATTTATAGTTGACATCCATATCACCATTGTACGAGAAGCAATATTCAAATTATGTTCTTTCTCTGTATTGTAAGAAAACCACTGTAGGTGTAAAGAAAGAAATGCTCCCCTTCGTTGCCTAAACGAATCATAAAAATGCATCTTGAAAAAGAAAAAGCCACTAATTAAGAATGTCGAAAGGATACAGATTTAATAAAAAGCCGATCCACCACATACTTTCAAAATGAATATGAAAAACAGTTAAAATTACAAAGCATAGTTTTGGCATTAATTTGAGTGGGACGGTTTGACTTCCTCACGCTGAAGAAGTACCTATAAAAGTGGCTATGTGATGCCTATAGATGTCGTAATCCATGCAATGACTAAACACAGATGCAAGCTTTACCTAGGGAATTAGGCTCTAAAGAAAATTGCCATAGCCACTTTTCAGAGACTATATAGCATAAACTAGTCTGTTGCAGACACAATCAGAGAAAATAAAGCCAAGAAATATATACGTATATATATAGTGCTATCTGTTGGACATTAAAGTGTAGAACAAAATTGCAATGTATGGGGAGAAAAGCAGAATAAAAAGCCAACATATTAAATGTAACATTTACAGTCTATATAGTAGGTTTAATGCCCTAGTCAATTTCTCAGAAGTAATTATAGGAATAACCCTTATAAAGAAAGCCACATAAATAAACCACAGCCGAAAGAATTTAAATATAGCAGACATGCAACTTATAAATTCACATCAAAATCAAAACAAACCATAATAACAGGCACAGTCAGGCTTGTGACCCTCGTGAGTATGTTCTGCGACCTGTAGTCTACCCTATAATCCAATTTTGATCCAATCATTTTTTATTTTTAAATACAAAACTCACTAACATTAATGTAAGTCACTTGATAAAATATATGTAGAATTAAATACTCCTCCGATGCGTGATGTACAACTTACTTTGCAGTTCAAATTGAACTGATGAAAAGTAGATCTATTGAGGATTGGAGGGAGTACTAATTTTTCTCCACACTAATACCTAATTAAATAAAGGCTAAATTATACAAAATTCTAATAAACTATGGGTCAGTTACATATAATCCCATAATATTTTAAAGTTTAAATTTAACCCATTGACCTTTCATTTTTTGACTATTAACCCCCTTCTATTAAGTGGCTGTTATCTTTTCAATGGAAAATAACACATCAAATTATGAAATGACACGTGACATCCTATCCTATGTGACATCATGTGTAAATTACCAATTTTATAAAACCCCTTGAACTTTGAATAGTTGCAGAGAACCCCCTAAATTTTGATTAATTACAAATAACCCCCTTGAATTTCAAAATTTAAATTTAACTCCCTTAAAATTTTGATTTATAATATTAAACCACATGTAGTTGCTTTTTTTAATAAATTTAATAATATTTTTAAATTAAAATATTTATTTTGTATGACAACAACAAGAAGAATAAAATTTAGAAAAATATAAAAAAAAACGTTGAACATATGCTTCAAGAAAAAAAATATGCATTACCAATGAAAAAGTAATGAGGGCAAAAGTTATCCTCTAACACAAATGTTCTATTTAAACTGTTAATGCTCAATCATCCTAAGAATATATTTAACACAAATGGTGACATTTTTATATTATCAAGGCTCAATTATCCCAAAAAATAAGTAGACGTTATGCAAATGATGACATTTTTATTTTTATATTTTTTAAATATTACTCAGCCGGTCCTTAATATAAAACATATTTAGAAAGTTAATCTTAATCCTAAATATAAAACATAGTTTACATATTTGTTAATCTTTTTCTAATTTATTCTTATTGATGCTCTCTTAACAATAATTAAGAAGAAGAAGGAATGAGGGAATTAAGGAAGATGACTAGGATGTTTTAAAAAATACATGTCATATTAACCAACTCAGCTAACTTCTTTAATCTAATCAATTAGGTAAATGTATCTTATATTAATGAGTAGAGAAATATTTTTATAGTTTTTGCCATACAAGAAAATTATTTTAATTGACAAATGATAGTAAAAAACTTAATAAATATATTAAAATGATAAAAGTAACAGCATGAGGTTTAATATTATAAATCAAAATTTTAAGAGAGTTAAATTTAAATTCAAGGGGTCTATTTATAACTAATCAAAATTTAAGGGGTTATCTTCAATTGTTTAAATTTCAGGGGGTTTTATGAAATTGGTAATTTACACAGGATGCCACATGTCATCTTATAATTTGATGTGGCATTTTCCGTTAAAAATATAAAAGCCACTTAATGACAGGGGATTAATAGTAAAAAATGAAAGACCAGAGACATTAAATTTAAACTTTGAAATATCATAAGAGTTATATGCAACTAATTTAAAGTTCATCGGATTTTGTATAATTTAACCATAAATAACTAAAAAATTATGGGGGAGTGGGTAGTAAAGAGAAATATAATTAAGATATGATCACACAATACTTTAGTAAGAGTAATTACATAATCTCCCCAACTTAATCATTTTATACTCTATGATAAAATAAAATATATTTAAAATATATTTTTATCCATTCAAAAGAAATGATGAAAAATAAAAAATTATAAATTTTATGATATAATCAAAAGTAATAAATTTTATAACATTATCTATTATAAATGTTTGTTTGTATACTTGTTTGACAAATACAAATGTTTAAATAATTCTTTTGTCAAATTGGGGAGTTAAAATCCAAGTTTAAGAGTCAAACTTAACAGAAGTTGGATAGATGAAAATAAAATTTTAAAAATACAAAGAAGGTTTGTGTAACATGCATTTTCATTTTAAGGGAGGTTTATACAGGTTTTCAAAATAAAGGAGAGATTTATGTAATTTAGATAAAATAGAGGGATAGTTAATGTATTTTACTCTATAATATTTATTGTTTTCTTACAATCCAAGGCAATTTAATTAGATATATGTGAACAAAGAATTTAAGAAAATTAATGGTTAGTCTCTCCTCCTTTAATATAATCTTATTTACAAGCCACTTTCAACTTGTTTCACAAAAAATTAGGAAAAAATATTAAATCTTGTTTATCCAGTTTTAAAATTTAATAACTTTCAAACTATACCCTTTTTACTATACACGAAAGCATAATAGTACAAAGTTTATATAATAAATGAATGATAAAATTGTATAATCATGTAAAAAAAATTAATAATATAACTTAATTTTGTAAAAAGATTTATAAAAGGGTAATGTACAATTTTATCAACAAAGTTTTTTCGAGTGGGGTTTGCCACAAATAAATTTTGGAAGGAGCAAAATACCAACAAGCAATTCAAAGGGGTGCAAATTCACTAAAACCATTAAATTTCACCAAATACTGTTAGATTTTTCTTCTCTTATAATTTAAAAACCGTTCGGTGATATTTAACACTCTTTGTGAATTTGTATCATTTTAATTGTTTATTAGTGATGGCAAAAAAAAAAATTGTTTATTAGCATTTTTGCACATTCTAAAACTAATTTATATCATATGGTTGTTAACAAAAACTTTAGTAAAATTACACCTCAACCTTTTATAAAACGAATCTCCAAATTTTATCGAAAAAGTCCTACTAAACTCACATACCAAATTTTATCGAAAAAGTCCTGCCAAACTCAAAACTCACATGCCACTGCAATTTCATTTGTATCCTTCAAATAAGGATTTATTGTCCGTAACGAAAAAATCCATAGGCTATTATTGAAGCCTTCACACTTTGTTGTCTTTAGTGTCTGATTTTGTATTCTTCCATCAGAGGAGGGCGGGAGAGTTAATGTCTTGTGTGAAAAGTCTAACCTGCAGGGTTGACTTCTTGATTTCTAATCTACTCCCTTTGGTCTTATTTATAAGTAATTTTATCTTTTATAGGCCTGGTTTCTTTTATAAGTAACTTTTACTTTTTGTCTGAAAATATAAGCTTATTTTTTCTATTTTACCCTTATTAAATACGCATTCTCTCTCATATTTTATACTCATTATCTCTCATACTTTTTATCTATTCTCTCTTATACTCTTTTCATAAATAGAGGCATATATGAAAAAAAAAACCATGACATTTTTGACACATTTATTACTTTTAATTATCAGTTCGTTTTACACAATAAAAAAAATATATTTATAAATAGAACTAAAGGGAGTAATAGTAATTCCCTCTTTTAGCATTTTAATCAATTGCTACGATTATCTCTTCTAAATATTACTCACTCCAGGTCTTTCTACAAGTAGCTTCTTTTTTAATTAGATAAAGTAAAGAACCTGCCCTTAGGAGGGGAACAACAGCTGGAAACGGCTGCTAATACCCTGTAGGCTGAGGAGCACTGAAAGTTAAGATTAGTTAAAAATAATAAATATATAAAAAATATCATTTGTTCAAATATGCCCTTATTTTTTTACCAGAAAAAATATGCCTCTATTTATAAAAAAAAAGTATAAGAAAGAGAATATGTAATAAATGATTAAATGAAAGAGAATTGGTAGTGAGTGTAGGATTATTAGTATAAATATATATATTTAATAGAGGAGAATTAATAGAGGAGAAAAAGGAAAAAATAATTTAAATTTTAAAACACAAAAAAAAAATTTGCTTATATTAAATATCAACCCTAACAAAGAGAAAATTGCTTATACAAAACCAAAAAGGAGTACTTTTCCCTTCATTATACTCCACATTTGCTGATTTCTTACCTTACAAGTCGACTGCATTTAATTAGTTGTGAACAAATAATTTAAAAAGAAATTAATGGGTAGTCTCTCCTCCTCTAATATAATGTTATTTATAAATTATTCCTTCATTTTATAAGCAATTTTTTTCTAATTGCACTGTTGGTTAGGGTTAGTTAAAATCAACAAATGAATAAAAAATATCATGTCTTTTTCAAATATACCCCTATTTATGAAAAAGAGTATAGGAGAAAGAATGAGTAATAAATAATTGAATGGAAAAGAATTAGTGGTTTATTAATATAAAGATATGTCTTTAATGGGGTATCATAGGAAAAAAAAGTTTAAATTTTGAGACAAAAAAAATTTCTTATATTAAGGACCATTACCAAAAGAGAGAAAGTATGTTGCTTATAAATAGGATTGGAGGGAGTATAAGTCATTTGTTTCATAAAAAAATCAAAATCAAGAAAAATCTTAAATCTTGTTAAGATTGATTTAAAATTAATAAACTTTCCAAATCTACCTTTCTTTAATATACACTCTGTCTTAATAGTACAAAGCCTATATAATAAGTGAATGGTAAAATTGTATAGCCCAAAGAAAAATTTAATAATATAATTGTTGATTTATGGGTTTATTGTTACCTTAAGCTTATTTTTTTATATACAAAATTGAAATACATACATATATAATCCCAAGCAATACCGTTGATATACTTCCTTGCTCCTTTTTATAAGAACTTTTTTTTATTATTGATCTTAGAAAGAAATCAGAGACAAAAGGTACGAGGTAAAAATATTCAGGATGCCTAATGTGGATATCCTTATTGTATTTATATTGACAAGATACAATGAGCACCGTACACGTGTATGATGAGAATTTACTGTACAGCTGTATACAAAACATTTACAAATTATTTTACTTTAACAATCTTTAATATAAGCAACATTTTTCTTATGTCTCAAA
Source organism: Inga oerstediana (assembly GCA_963210345.1). Classification (NCBI taxonomy): domain Eukaryota; kingdom Viridiplantae; phylum Streptophyta; class Magnoliopsida; order Fabales; family Fabaceae; genus Inga; species Inga oerstediana. Next base: position 77,986,642 of record OY723400.1, read on the forward strand.
ATTTAAATTACTTTTTTCTTTTCTATCCCTATTAATTACATATTTTTACATTAATTATCCTCATTCACCACTAATTCTCTTTTATTTAATCATTTATTACTCATTTTTTCTCCTATTTTATACTCATTCTCTTTTATTTTTTTTAAATCATTCTCTCCTCAATTCTCTTTTAAAAAATATGGCATATTTTAAAAAAAGGTGATAATTTTAGCGTATTTATCATTCTTAACTAATTTTAACCGTCGATTCATTTTGTGTAATAAAAAAATTACTTCTAAAAAGACACGAAGGGGTATCATTAACTATCATTTATCATGGTGCACTTGCAATCGGGAGAGGGGCCTCTCCATTTCCCTTACCGTTCACTTCCCTTCACTTCTTAATTCTCACCATTAGATTAACTTTAAATGGTTGAGATTTAATATCCTATAAAAATATTATTATAATATTAAATAATAAAAAATATATATAAATAAATTTAAATCATTAAAATTTGATATAACTAGTTCATATCTTTATACTTTTATTAAAATATTCTGTATAGATATTTTTGCTTTTCATAGGTTATTGAATCTCAACCGTTCAGAGTTAATCTAACGGTGAGAATAAAAAAGTGGAGGGAAGTAGACGGTAAGGGAAATGGAGAGGCCCCTCTCCCCTTGCAATCTTTACCCGATAAGTTAATTGTTGAAGTTTTTTTTAATCATTTCATTTAAGTTGTCTTTCTTTTTTAGAAAACTCCAAACTCTAAAGTGAAAATGAGTGTGCACTTTTTTTAATAGAAAAAATTGAATACTCCCTAGTTTTATTTATAAGTTACTTTCAGCATGTTTCACATCTACTAAAAAAACATTAAAATTTATTAATTACATAAAATTCAATAACTTTCTAACTTTATCTCTATTTAGTAATATATATGTATTCATTATGAAAACAAAGTTAACACTTAACATAATAATAAATGGAGGGTAGAATTTACATTTATATGAAAAGTTTAATTAGGTACCTTATAAATAAGATAACATGTTTTTTTCCTGATATATAAATAGACATGAGGAGTACCACTTTGATCTTTTTTATAAGTCCAATTTGACCAAATATCACATACCAAGAAATGTAAGTTATGAGTGTATCAAAAAAAAGAAAAGAAATGTAAGTTAAGACATTCAATATGCCTTAAATTGATTAACTTTTTCAAATTTACCCTTATTTAATAATAAGCACCACTCTAGTCCTATTTATAAGTTTTTTTTGACAAAAAAAATTTTTGTCCTATTTATAAGTCTAGTTTCAGTGTAATAAATGAAATTGTGACAATTTTAACCCTATTTATTGTACCAAGAAGAAATAATTTAAAGATAGATAGAGAAGAAAAAGTTGAAAAGTATCCATTCATAAATGAGGGTATAGTTGAAAATTTATCCCATAATCATTTAGTTAACTACCTCTCCTTGGTATGTGAGATTTAATTAAAAGAGACTTATAAATAGGAAGAGTGGTATTGCAAAAAAAATGTTACCACTCTAGCTCTTTTTATCGGTCCAATTTACATAATTCGAATATATCAAGAAAAGTTAGTTAACTTATTAAATATGTCCTAAATTGATGTATTTTTCCAATTTTATCCTCATTTATGAATGATATTATCAACTCTCTCTCTCTCTCTCTCGATTTGATCAAGGGTTTCCACCTCGAGGCTTAGAAAGCAAAGAGTTCTCACCTCTCCCAACAAATACGCTCCCCGAGATTTGAACTTGTATTTTTCTTCTTAAGGAGTGAAGCTTCTTACTACCTTAACCAACAACTTGTTGGTCTCATATTTATCTTTTTCCAACATGAAATAACTCTTTTTTTTATTATATTTAATATGTGCAAAATTGTAATACTATCATTAATTATATTCTACTAGGCAGATTTATAATAAGAACCAAATTTTTTTCAAATTGGATTTATGAAAAAGACTGGAATGGTATATATTTTCTCTCACCTACATTTTTAGTAGGGATAAACTTGAAAGACATTTATTAGTAACTCTTATATAATCAATGTAATTAAAATTGGATCGGACCAACCGGTTCGACCACAGGAACAGTCAAACCGGTTATCTAACCGGTCCGGTTTGATCGGTTTAATATTTATTAAAACTTTTCTGATTTTAAAACTTGATATTTAATTCTACATATTTTCAAAAATTATAAATTAGGATTCTATAGAAAGCTTAAGATGATTACTTCCTAATACAAAAAGAATCATTCAAAAATATTATCACTTGATCTTAGATAATTATCAAATTCCAAAACTATTCTAAAAAATATTATCATTCAAGTTCACTTTCTTACCAATTTTGTCCCGATTTAGCTCCGGTTTGACTTTGATTCGATCCACTGACCTTTGATCCAGTACCCCGACCAGTTAAGTTGCTGGTCCAGGATTAATTACCTTGCTTATAATGAACTTATATTTAGAATAAAAAAATTTTGACATCCTAGACCAATAGTAAGCGCCGTATAACCTTAAAGCTTGCTGAGGAAGATTGGAGTCAGAAATATGATCTCTTCTTGCTAATTGAGGAAACGCGCAATAGTTATTAATTTATGGTAAATGTCATTACTGCGCTTAAAAGCAGAGCTTATTGCGGGGATTATTTTAATGGCTTGGGGACGAGAGTAATCAAGTAATGCTAATGAACAGAGTTTCCAAGGTAGAAAATTTGGCTGACTTTTGAGAGGTCCCCACCAAATACTCGTTTTTATACGAACAATGGAACCTAAAAAACGACTAATAATTAACCTCTATAGTGTCAGCAATAAAACAACAAAACCCGTAACTGCAAAGTCAACAAGGGCAAGCTCTAGCCATTTTGGCAGCCATTGCCATGAGAGTAGACTTTCTCATCGAGACTAGGCCGTTACACCCTTCTTCGTCGTTGTCTTATAGCCCTCTCCTATTATAATTGCAACCCTCTTGCTCTTTGCTCTTGGTATCAATTTCTGTGTTCTTGTGTTTGTGTCTATTATCTTCTCTTCGTCTGTGAGCGGCGACGGCAGAGTCGGTTACCCAATTCCTCTGCAGATCTTCCGTTTCACTTTTCTTAAATAATTTTGAGGTTTTTGAATCGGTGAGTAGATTTATTTGTTAGCAGTTGATTATTGCTGTTTTATCTGGGTAGTTGTGGGTGATAGCATTGCTTGTTGGGTGATCGGATTCTTCTTTGAACTCACAGTTGTTTATTTATTTGAATGTTTAGGGTTATTTATTTGACATACTGTTTTTGTGCAACTTGTGTTATGAAGATTAGAAGAGGAGTTACATGTTGACTTATCAACTTGAAAGGTTGAGAAGGGGCTGAACTATTTGCATAATAACCTTTGTTGCTTCAACTCTCTCACTCAGGTGAGCATTTCTGCTTCTCGTTATCCTTCTGATGCTGATGTTTCTTTCAAATGATAAATCTTTAAAATTGCCTGGGGGAGGATTTAGCTGCTGGCACAACCTCAGGATGTTTTCTGATAGTAATGATGGGATCAAGTAGTATTGAGTCTTCTGAAAAGGGAAGAGAAAGACCAAAGATAACACTCAACGAACGAAAGATTTGGTTATTGATAGAGCATAATGGGGTCATGCGATGCATGTATCCGACCTCACCTAGTGTTGTTGTTTGGTTCAAGTGCCTATCACTGCAGTAAAAGCTTGAGCTGTTGCTAATAAGGGTGAACCTTGTTTCCTTATAGTTTCTCATTGCTATGTCATCTGGCAAATTCAAACCTACAACCTCGTTTTGATACCATTTGTTAGAATCAGTGGCTTCTTCATAATTTCTCAGTGTCACATTTGGCGTGAGGTTTGCACCCCCTTTCGATGCCATGCGTTTTGCAGTTTTCCTTGGATTTTGGTATAGGTATTTTGGAGAAACTGGCCCGGTAAAGCTACAAGTAATACCAGAAGCATAGGTATTTTGGAGTTTTCCTTGGATTTTGGAAGAGGGCATGAGGCAGATGTGCTAGTCATATATGTAGCTACTCACAGTTAAGTTCTAGTCTTTGTTAATGGTTGAGGAGTATCTCAAATCTCATTCCAACCATTCCGACTTGAAGGAAAATTGAAATATAAGGATTATTTCTGGTAATTTGTGGCCATCAATTAACCTCAAAACAAGTGGTGATGACTGACAAAAGGAAATATAAGTATATATGGGACCAAATAATGACTAGAGATGACTATGTATATTGGTTTTAGAATTGGTTTTCAAAGCTGGTTTGTTGGGATGATCGTTTCTGGGTTTTTTCTTCACTTTGCTGCCTTTGAACATTAATCCCGGAGATGGTAGGAATTTGGGAGTAGACCAATTTCAGAAAAGGAAAGAGATCTTTTCTCCCATTTGAGACTCTCGTTAATATGGATGCTAGATTGCAATAAATAATTGTAGGTTCTACTTCTTGCTTCTTTTTGCTGTGTAAGTAATGTTGATCCTGAAACAGGTGCAGGAAAAACAGAAACAGTAATTACATGGTAAAGTGAGGACAGGGGAAGATCCATCTGGAACTTTCTGCTAGGAGTATTTTGAGCACTCAGCCCTGAATTTTCTGTTGCATGCTACATTTTTCAGATATAATCGATTGATATGACAATGCTGGCCCAATTCACTTTCATTCAAAACAAAAATGCTGCCTCAATTATATGTGGTTGTGGCAACAAAGCTGTCTAATTAATCTTCTTTTGAAAGTGGGTTTTGCTCTGATTTTCTTTTGTTTCCCTTCTCTCTAGTGCCATTTATATGATTGTTTTATTCAGACTCAGATGATAATCAGGTCATGCCTGTGATATGTCATTTTTTGTTTTTGCTGGTATTGACTTTTTCTAGGACTCTAATTGTGGCATATTCTTATTGTTTCTGTCATTTATTCCCTTGTATAGCATTTGCATTGTGTAATATGTGCCTTTGGTTAATCAAACAGATTGCAATTGACAATTTTTTAAACATATCTTGTCCAAATATGTTGAAGAAGGCCTGCCTGCTCTTGTTTTATCAAAAACTCATATCTCTTTCACTAAAAAAAAAAAAAAAAAACTAATCTTTTGGTTGTGTTTTTTTGACCAAATATCTTTAGGTGGTTGGAGGACGTTCGTCAAGTAGCTCTGGCAAGGGCAGAAGCCATCAGAGTCAGGTCAAGTATGGCTTTGGCCTTGTCAAAGGAAAAGCAAACCACCCAATGGAAGACTATCATGTGGCAAAATTTGTCCAGACCAGAGGGCAAGAGCTTGGACTGTTTGCTATATATGATGGGCATTTGGGGGATAGCGTGCCAGTCTATCTACAAAAGAATCTCTTCTCTAATATCTTAAAAGATGTGAGTTGTTGATTTCATTTCAAACTATTAGATTATGTGTTTAGTTATTTCTTAAAGTTAACTCAATGAGTCAGGAAAATAGTGTTGTCCCGTTAACATTTTACAGGTACGAGGAGATTCTATTTCAACTTGCCAACTTCCCATCATTTTTTGCTCTCATTATCTACCCCGCAAAGAAAATATATTTAATTGATCTCTATATGCAACTGCTAAAACTTATTTTCTTTTGATAACAGTATATTTGGTCAATCTGCTTGAAAAATAATGTCGCTGTTCATAACAATTATATTCCAGGAGGACTTTTGGACTGATACAGCCAGGTCCATCGTAAAAGCTTATGAGGCAACCGATAAAGCAATTCTTTCTCACAGTCCTGATTTGGGACGAGGTGGATCAACTGCAGTGACTGCAATTATTATAAATAATCAGAAGTTATGGGTAGCTAATGTCGGAGATTCACGCGCAGTTCTGTCAAAGGATGGGGTAGCGATACAAATGAGTATAGATCATGAGCCCAATACTGAGAGGGACAGCATTGAGGACAGAGGTGGCTTTGTCTCTAACATGCCAGGTTAGCTCCTAAACTTTGATTTGTACAATATGCTGCTCACAAATTTGATGCAGGATTTATAGATTTCTTTTTTAAGTTGTCTTTAGTAAGGGTGTGGGAGTTATATGTCTCTTTTACAATTTCAAAATTCAAAATCCAAGGAGAGATCATGTTTGCTATAATTCAATCCAACACAGCTACAATACAATGCTGTAAAATCCACCGAAAGACTAGCATTTCGTTCAATGATCCATATTTTACAAGTAAATAACACTAGTTCTCTACATCCAGGCCTATTCTTGCTGATACAGATAAAGGTACATAAAGAACCTTGGGCAACAAAAAACATAAGACTGTAACAAGGTTTTTACCATTTGGGAGGCTGTTTCTATTTTGAAGACTTCCTTTTTCATATTACTTATCCCCTCTCTGGCAGCACACCACTCTGGTTCACCCTCCCTCTCACTATCACTCCCACTTGCCTTGACTTCAAATCTTCCGAGAATTTACTGGAGATCTATCAGCGTCAAAATTCTGAATGCCAAAGACAAAACCTTTCTTGATTTGATAAAAACACAAATGTCAAGTTTTTGAGTGGAATTAATATGAAAGCTGATTTAAAGTGTAAAAGGCTAATATTCTTATGGAGAAAGAGGGTCACCCTTTAGATGTTTAGTAATTTTATATGCTAGCTGATTAAAAGTAAAGTGATACTTTTCTTAGTACTAGACATTCAATCTGGCATGGTGATTACTGCTATGAAATCATTAAGAGCTTTGCTCAATCTACAATAATACAGTCTAGCACATTTAAAGTGTCATAGGAAGGAACGTACAATATATTTGTGCTAGTCAGAACTGACGAACGACTTATTTTTACTCTTTGAACCTTTTTCATAGGATCACCAATCACAAATGTTGGGTTACCATCGCTGTTAATTAGTAGCTGGCTTTAGTTCCATTCCCCTCGACTAATTTATTTCTTCCTACATGGTTTTGTTAACGGCCGATAGGTCTATTATTGACCTCACTAGATCGATTGAGGTAACTCTATCATAATTCTTAAGTGCTTATTTATATCATATCTGAAACGATTTTCAATCATATCATTGTTCTTTCTACAATCGTTATTGCCATATTTAGCACGCACATATCATTGACACTTAAATGTCGGTTTCATACCAAAATATTTGTTAAGAGATTTTCAACATTCTTAACATTTGACCCATTTTTAGAGTTATCAACTCTAACTCATATAATATTTTATTTTTACCACCACTAAAGATCAAAGATAATCCGTGGATTTCTACATATAAACCGAATTTCAGTTACCATCCGTGCATATCAATACAATAGGAATTCACTATACATGATGCCACCATTTATGACATCCCTTAACTATTTCTTTCTTTTCATGAGAGTATATATATGCTCAATTTTCACACATCATCTGTTATGTCATAGGATTAACATCTATTAGTGCTCCAAATTCTCAACAATTTGTGCATACATTGATTGAGCTTTAGAATGATCTCAAGTATAGTATCATAAGGAATATTCACATAATGGTTCTCAGAACCAATCTTCAGAAACATTTATTATTTATCACTATTCCGTATGATTTTAACATCCAAAATCATACTAATTCTCTCATGCTTTCAAGTACATAACATGATATTTTTGACCATGCAAGTCATTAAAATTCAATATTCACAATAATCATGCATGCATATACCAATATAAATATACTACTATATCCGCAAATCATGAAAATTTAAAACACCTCCATCTTAGCACTAGTTAAATAATTAAATTTTCATATCACTATTGTAATGCTTATTTAAAGATATATGCAAAATTTAATAATTCACATTACAAGATTTGCTCTTCACAGCAAATAACAAAGCCTTCATTAAATTAATTTTAATCATAACACAACTTACATATGAAAATTTTATAATTTTTCAATATATCAATATATATATTCCAAGGTGCCCCCACAAGATACTTTATATCTTAAGCACCCCCACACTTTCAAATATTTCCACAAAAATTTAATTCTAAGTAAATAGAATCTCATGATATAATTCCTTTCCATGATAGTTAAATTAGAATTTCTCAAATATTTCATTCTAATTTCACATGAGATAATAGAATTTAAATTCAAGACTTGTTTCGCAGAAAATCACATAAATATGATCTCATAAGTCAAATATATTATATAAATAATATCACGCACCAATTTTCCTTTTCTCAAACATGTTATCATCCTAAAAATTAGGAATCTATATGATTATTTTTAATAAGCCTCCAACTGAATAAGTTCACCACCGTAAGATTCAAACTCTTAACATAAATAACTAAATAATATCATGATTTTCAAATATATAGACATCCTAAAATTTAGGACTTCATATTTTTACTCATAAATTTATCTAATTTATGCAAAAACTCAACGATAGCATGGAAAAATAAGGTGAACATATTTACTTAATAAATTCAAACAACATATCCGATCTAAATTATTTGGATTTGTTAATTTGATATGTCCTCGTTGTCTAAGCCAATAATAATCTCATGACCACCATAATCTTATCTTCATAATATCGCAGATAACATTTGATTTTAATATTAATCAAATCCTCATTAAAATAACTAGAGATAAAATAGGAGTTTTAGTTACTACCCAATCAAAATATCATATTCGAAAATTCACTCCAATAGGAAATCCAAAATTTAATAATTAAATAATATACTAATTAAGTGCAATGAACACAAACCTATAACCGCATGATTTTTTTTTAACTATTCCGTTATATTTTCTTATTCCACACACACATATATTTTAATATGCCCATCAATTTTCTTATTAACATTAAATTTGAAGTGTACCTGTTAAAAGACCAATTCATATACGTCAATAACAGTAATTCCAACATCTCTCTTCTTCTTCATCTTTCCGCACAATTGCGTCTCTCTTTCCAAACATAGTTGCAAATTTCTTTTCTGCTTCTGGCCATTGTTTGCAAGGATTACAAAGTCTTCAAAATCTTTTACTGTAGAGATTAAAATGAGTCCGGATGAAAGGGAAATTGGGTGTTTGTCTATGATAATAATAATCATGGCTCTCCTTGATCATAAGCTTATTTTAGTATGCTTTTATCATATACAGGACCCAATTCTCACTCTCTCCATTCTTAGTTATCATCGGACCAATGTATCTTTACTTCTCTGAGATGTTCCTCCATTCTCAATTATCATGAAGCACCCCCACAGTGGGGTAATATACCATAATCTTTTCTCATACATCTCGAGATTCTTCAAGAAAATAGGCCACAAAAACATGTTCTCAAACTCAATCCACTTCCTTATCTCTTGTTGGAAGAAACAAATTCAAACGGTAGGGAGCACCGCAATTCCCGAATGAGATGTAAATGCGAATCTGGTTCAAGGCTTCTAATTTCTCAGTCTGGTTCCCCAGATTTCCGCGTGAAACAGTTTTTCTCTCTGTTTTTTTTTTAAATGAATCAAAACTCTTTCATATAAGAAACATTGAAACATGTGTTCAGGTTTACTTGGAGAATTCCCTGCAAAACTAAATCAACTTTGGGATTTTTCTCCCATGACAAAACCAACGGTCTTCATTGGAGGATGAAGAAAATAAACTACTCGCCACCAATATTCCAAATTCCATACATAATTCAGATTAAAATAATAAAGACAGAAAAACATACTATACTTACTGCAAATGTTCCCAAATTATTTTTCCTAATCAAGTTATTCGGGAGGCAACTCATGAATAATTTTCACAAATGAAAAGTCAAAATAAAAATAGAGATTGGGATTAAAGCTTATCTGATTTCAATGCTCATCATGATGCACTTCCAATATAAGCAAGAAATATCTCTTAAGATTGTAGGCAAAATCTGCAAAGAAAGAAGAAAATATTTGATTCGAGTCGCGTCTGAGGACACTGTCCTTAAAAGATATTTGGCAGTCCCTCAATAAATAGGAAGCGCCATCTTCTCAGGATTAAACGAACCCTTCCTGTAAGGATACGGGACAAGCGGAAGATAAAGTAACTCAGTGAGAGATTATTGAGGCTTCTATTTCTCTTCTCTAAATGGTGTCACAATTGGGATATTTATAGACATTGAATTGATACCTTGAAGTGGTACCTCTTGAAGACTACACCTCTTCAATTAAAAGGTTATAACTATCTGTTAATTTCATGAACCATGTTGATTCATGAAACAACACAAATCCCTTAATTCATAAGACCATGACTTCTCAAAATGCATCTCTTCATTTAAATATATTCCATAATATTGGAGAGACTCTTTCTTTAACATACCTATATACAATATTTACAACAATTATCTCATTTATTTTTGGCCGATAATATAACCCTGTTGGCGGAAGCTTCCATGAGTCAAGCAGAAGTGATCAAGGATTGTCTTCAGCAGTTTTGTACCTGTTCTGGTTTGAAGGTAAACCCTGAGAAAACTAGGATATTTTTCTCAAAAAGTATCTGAGCAATACAATGCAAACAAGTTTGCTCCCTGTAGGCATGTGGGATGATCTTCACAAATGTAAACGCCAATTTCTTTGGGGTAGTATGGGTGTACAACGGAAGATGTCATTAGCGTCCTGGAATACAGTTTGCAGTACGAAAAAGAAAGGAGGGTTAGGCCTCAGGCATGCGAAGCTCCAGAACCATTCTGTGACACCCATGCAGGCTTCGGAATCATAAGGGAAGCTAAGAACCTGCTGACTAGAGATTGGGAGGTCAATGTTGCTTTTATCAGTAGAAACTGAAATGAAGCAGCAGATAGTTTAGCTAAACGAGGATTGGGTGCTGCGCTGGGATTTCATCTTGTTTCTCAACCTTCGGACAACTTAGTGTGTGTTTGGTTGGGCTTATTTTTGAACAATAAATTCTTATTACGCAAGCCGAGATAAAACTCCTCTCACATATTTATCTTATATACCGTGAATCACGATTTATAAACACTTATTGCTCAAAAATAAGTTATTCCAAACGAACTAGTATTTTAAATTCGGACATTGCCTCGTGGTGTAATGTGTCAGGAAGGATGAGCTAAGGATGCATGTTTGTTACCAAAAAAAAAAACAAAGAATGAAGTCTAGTACAGGCATTATTACATTATATTTGAATAAATTGCCCTTTTCTCCGAATATTATAAAAAAAAAAAATTACCCACTAGTAGTGTTCCGCGTTGATCCTCTATATGCAATTTTATTAGTATCTGGTAGAGGTGGTAATATGGTCCGACCCGGTGGGTTCGGGCTAATCCGTCATGGATTAGGACCATATGGGTTTGGGCTCAAAAGGACCGCATCAATATGGGTTGACATTTAGCCAACCCAACCCATAACCGCTGGGTTGGTGGGTTGGGCGGGCCAACCCATAATTTTTTTTCAATTTTTTTAACAATATACTAAGAGGTTTTTTCTACACACCTAAACCATAACAAAATTAAAGATACATTACAAATTAAACATTCATCACAAATTCACACATAATAAAATAAATATAAATCCACAAGCCATTAGTATAACTCAACAATAATCAATAATTAGTTAATATTAAAAGTGTTTCAATTTGAAGCATGATTGGAAGCCGTATCTTAAGCTTGATCACTTTACTTTTACACAAGTAAATCCGCCACTGCTACAAATAATAAAACAAGGTGAAAGATAATATTATGCTAATTTTAAATAAATGAGTAAATGAAAATAAAATAAATGAGTAAATATAATTATATTACCATCATCAATAACATCTTCCGCTGGGAAATCAAGCATCCAATTATGTATACAAATAAGGGCTTGAACATTATTAGGAAGAAGAGAACTTCTATACTCTGTGAGAACTCGTGAATCAATACTGAAAGCTGATTCACTAGCCACTGTAGTTATTGGAATGTTTAAAACATCAGACGCTATCTTGGAAAGACAAGGAAAATGAATAGAGTTAGGGTCTGTTTGGGAACCCATTTGGGTCCAAAAAAATCCCATCTGGGGGCTAAAAGCTCCAAAAGCTCATTTGATGTGTTTGGGAAAGTTTTTGGGATGGCTGAGCTTATGAAGCAAATGGAGCTTTTATGAGAAGCTCATCCAAGTTACTTCTCTAAACTTTTATGAAAAAAAAAAGTCACTTCTGACTCCGCCAATCCAAATACAAATCATATCTACAAAGCTCCTTTTTTTCTATATGACTTTTCCAAAAGTCCATCTATAAAAAAAGCTCATTCTCCACCTCTAATCCAAACAGGCACTTAGTCTTCCAATAATCCAAAACTTATATATCTATATATCTTACCTCTTGGCTCTTGGCTCTTGCTCTTAGTTTATATAAAAAAATAAAAAAATATGGGCCGGCCCGCCAACCTGGTGGTTCAACCCGTCACGGGTTTGGACTATATGGGTTCGGGCCTAAAAGAACCGCTCCCAAATGATCTTAGATTTTCAGAACCCAACCCGTCATGAGTTGGGACTATATGAGTTTAGCCCACGGTCTCAACCCATATTACCAGCTCTAGTATTTGGGATCATGATGTCGGTGTATTGTTCCAACATGAATGCTGACCACGAGGTTATGCTAAAACCATGGAGGTGGAGTGGTTGTAGAAGATAAAGATTTTCTCTCGTTTGGTTGGTGACCTTGAAGAAGTTTTTGAGTGAAATATTTGCCAAGGCGGGAACTATACATCAAATTTGAATTTCAAACATTTCAAATGATTTCATAAAACAAAAGTTGCAAAAGCAACTGTCTTTTAACCATGGCATTGAAAACCGGACCGGCTGGTTTAGACCAGAAACTGGTCTCCAGTTCAATTCAGTTGAGGGTAGAAAATCAGGGTCGACTGAACCGATCAACCCAAGGTTGACCCGGTGCAACCCGAGTGAACCATGGTAACCCAGTGTAACCCGGAGTGACCCGAGTTACCCCTTTTTTTTTTCTAAAAAACTTTTTATACTCCAAACGATATCGTTTTGGCCTTTTCTTTTATAATTATTTCTTTAAAATTTTTTGATTTGCAAAGAACCTTAAAAGGATTGTGGAATACTTTTGGTATTGGTTGGAAAAAAATCCTTATATACTTAATGATATTTTTGTAAGTATTATATTCAGAAGGTTATATTGGACTATTAGTTGAAAAAAAAAACTCTTATATAGTTTTTTTGAATGGTATGCATGAATATTTAAATTATATATATATATATATATTTTAATTGACCCCAGTCTGATTCACTGACCATTAACTCAATGCCTCGACTAGTTCAGTGTCTAGTTCGGTTTTGAGTACCTTACTTTTGACTAAAGAAAGGCGGAACTGACCTGAGAGATTTGAAATTCAAACGTTCCAAATTTCAATTTCAAATTCTTCCTTTATGTATTCATGTGGCAGAAGTAGTGAAATTTGAGCCGTTGATTTCTTGTCTATAGTTTTTTTTTTGGCGGAAGAGAAAATCTTGGCCGTTGCTATGTTGTGAACCATAACTTGTGGAATAGTATTCCAATTTATGTTGATGCATAATTGTAGATTAGCAATGGGGAGTGAATAAACTGATATAAAGTAATACCCTTCTCGCAACCATCAATTCCTTAATCCTTACAAGGAAATTTAACCTTCAGTTAGATTTGCAACATTTCAAGGTTTGCCATTTATTGAGATATTGTAATCATATACCTGTAACAGTGTAACCATAGTGGGTAGCTGTCTCCCAAAAATCGTCCTGTAAGTGTATTAGCTGAGTCTTTAATTTGTTACTGGCTGAGGATGCTTCAAGGTTTTGGCTTTCGGATCTTTTCTGTGAGAGATGGAACTATCTATATATATTTATAGAAGCACACGTGGAGATATAAGACTGGTGAGTATCCTTCTCTTCCCATTGGACATAAAAAAACAGAGAGCTTTAGAAAGAATAAGCCTTATTTTATGTTTGGTTACCGTCATCAAAACACTTTAGCTAATGTAATAATTACGTATGAAAATATAACAATTCCATTTCAAAATTTTTTAATTATGAAAAATGCATAATTTTAATTATGAACGTGACATTATTCCATTTTTTTATTTTTTTTCCCTTTCTTCTTTATCCTTTTTAATTTTTTCTCTCCATCTGTTTTATTTTTTTGGGAAAATCCTAAATAAAGAACTTTAAAAATCCTAAAAGATAAAAAGGTGTTTCAAATATTCATAATCTCAGAAAGATGTTAAATAAATTTTTCTTTTTTTGAAATTAAAAGAAAATAACCAAATTGCCCTTATATAAATTTTTTGTTAAAAAAATATTATCCTTACCGGCCACCGCGGTGGTACCACCCTTGCCAGCAACTGCCAAAGCTCTGTTTGGAATATTCTAGGAACTAATATTCCCAAAATAGTCGGGTGGGGTTCGAAACGCCCACCACTTGGTTTGCCCAAAAGATTGGTGGACATTAGGCCACTAATGACTTTCAACATATTTTATGCAAACGAATATATATATGTTAATTTTTTATCTTTAACCTAAGTCATTTCACGAGTTTTGTTAAGGAATTCACAGCATTTCATTAGGTTTTAACAACTTTCATTTACTAAATAAAAAATTCACATTATTGGGTCATTCATAAGTTTTGTTAAGAAATTCACGACATTTCATTAGGTTTTAACAACTTTTGTTTTCTCAAAATTTGTGAATGACCTGATGATGTGAATTTTTTTTTCTGAGAAGCTAGTCGCCATCGTTGGATCTCCGACAAGAATAATTATTGGCAAAGTAACAAGATTTGTTAAGGAATTCACAACATTTTATTAAGTTTTAACAACTTTCATTTGTCAAGTATCAAATCCAAACTATCAGGCTTTCAAAAGTTTTATTAAGGAATTCATAACATTTGATTTGGTTTTAACAATTTTCATTTACCAAGTAACAAATCTATACTATCAGATTTTTCACAAGTTTTGTTAAAGAATTTATGACATTTGATTAGATTTTAAAAACTTTCAATTACCAAGTTCTAATAAGGTTTCAACAAGTTCAAATATGAATTCCTTAACAAATTCTAATATGGTTTTAACAAGTTCATAATTTCACAACTTCGCAATTAAAATTGATCACTTATGACAATGACAAGTCAGATATGTATTGATTCCTACACTTGATAAGGGTTTAATAAGTTCTGATATTGAGTTTAACAAGTTCACATATGAATTTTCCAAAATATCCACTTTTCATTGGGGGAAAAATTGCTCCCTCTTCTTCTTCATCCGTTATCACTCAACACCCAGTCATGTTCATTACATCATCATAAGCTAACAATAAATAAAAAAATCAGACCAACACTGCACATATTTCACCACAAACAAATGAATCCAAAACCATTTTTGTTTAAAAAAACAAGAGAACATTACGAGCAACTGGATCTCTACAAGGAGCTGACGGCGGAGAATGACGAGAAGAAGCCACAAACGGATATGAAGAGGAATTCATCAAAGAGAATGAAGAAAAAGCCATCGATGCATATTGAAGAGGCCAATGAGTGGCGACGACTAGAGACGAAACCAAAGAAAGAGAGAGCCATGAAGATCTGGGCTAGTGAGTGAGAGCTTGAAGGGTGAAAGAACGCCATCATTGTTGGTCCTGTTTTTTAGGGCGCCAGAAAAGTTAGATCCGCAGAGGACACAACACTGGCTCCTTTAGCTGCATCGATGGCACGTACACTCTAGATCTCGACCCCGACGAGGCTATCCCTTTCCTTGATTTCTTTACCCTTCACTTTTTTTGCCTTCTTCCCTGTATTGTTCTAGTACTAGAGGCGAAAGCCGATGTGGAGGAATCAGATTTGGATTCTGATTTCGCTTTTTCTGATGAATTGGAGGGAGATATGGCTCTACATCATTGCAAGTCATAGGATCGATTCGGCACCATGAGGGAGATTGCTCCGATTCATTGTCTTGGATGGTGAATGAATGAAAAATTTTGGGTCTTGTGGAGGAGGGTTTTAATTTGAGCGATGGAGAAGGAGGGATAAAATATTTGAAGGTATTTATATCTTTTTTTTTAATTTAAAAAAAGATAAATCAGGTATTAATATTTTTTAAATATTATGAATATTCAAAACCTTATTTTATTTTTTTCTATTTTTAAAGTTCTTTTTGTAGGATTTTTCCTAGTTTTTTTCATTTTCCTTTGTTATGTCCGCTTTGGGTTCTTCCTCTCTCTCTTTTTTTTAATTTTTTTTTTCCTTTTCCCCCTTCCATTTTCTCTCTCTCCAGCACATGACGAGATTTAGAGTTGAGAATTAGGGCCGGCCCGCAGGGCTGGGAAATCCTTTTCACAATATTTAACTATTTTTCCTGCGTATTTTCCCCAGAGAGATATAATTAGTAAATAACAACGATTAAAGTTCTAATTTAATATATAAATATTGTCAACATTAAGGTTTAAATAACACGTCTCTTGCAACAAACAAACACAATTACTAATGTATAATCAAAGGTAAAATCATGTCCATAAATAACTTACACAAAGGCCAAAGTATAAGAAGGCAAGAAGCAAAATACTCTAACCTCTAAACAACATGAGTATGGCGACTATCATTTTCACCTTCTTCACCACTATCATCAATTTCAAGGACATTTGATTGTGTTTCACTTTGAGCAGTAGGTTCAAGTAGTCAAATAATCACAACATCCATAAAAAATCATACTCTATCAGGCAGAATAGTATATAATATGATTTTAGTATAAATAGTCAGAACAATATACTCAAAAATCATACTAAAAAATCACAATATGATTCAATTAGACAAAACAATATATTCAAAAATCATACTCTATACAATATGAGGACAGAGTGACGTATAGATTCAATAAGGTAATTCAAAAATGTAACATGGTTTCTTTCTAAGTAAAAAAAATAAAAAAATAAACGGGCCTAAAGGGCCGGCCCTTTTAGACCCGACTTCCTTTTGAGGCTACAATTTACAAGCCCGGCCCTTAAAGGGCCAAGGCCTAAAAAGGCCTGCTCGACGGGCTCGACCCGTTTTTCCGGCTCCAAGATTGTGTCTGACCAACTTTTTTCTCCTTCCCTGAGGTAGGAGTACGACTTTTGATTCAAAAAGTGAAAATAAATGAGCTTCTTTAAAACCATGGTTTTTAAGAGAAAAATGGTTCTACTTTTTTCAGGTATTTAGATAATTTTTTTCCAAACCATGATTTTCACTCCAAAAATGCTTTTTTAATTGTTATCTAAACACACACTTGCTCAGTCATCAGTTGAAACATGCTTTAAGGAAAATTTAAGATATTTGGATTAGCTTTTAGCCTATTTGACTTATGAGCAAAAAGCTATTTAAAATCAATAGCTTAGAATGTGTGTTGGCTGTTTTGGCCCATTAGAGTATTTAATGCTGATTTAAATTTTGTTATTAACCCTAAGTTGTCCTTGCTCTTTCTTCTCTCATAAGCGTTTTTAGTATTGATTTAAAATTTTTTATTAACCCTGATTTAAAATTTTACATTTGTATGATTTCAGGTTACTATGAGTTTTTATCCATTAAATATATTTAATTATGTATTTTAGCATTTTTCTAATTTTTCCCAATGATAAATTAACTATTTTTTGTAATTTTAATTTTAATTTTTCTCCTAAAATTATCACAATATGTCAATATATATATATATATATATTATTTAATAAGCTTTATGTCACTTTTATTTAAACTTGTTTTTCAAAAATAACGATTCAAACATGTTTCAGTTTGAAAAAACTACTTCTACCACCGCCACAGATCACTTTACACCTTATAACTTTTATCATATCTTAAGTTTGCAAGAATTATATTGAAAAAAGCCACATCTACTATCTTCAATCCAAACGCACTTATAGTTTCTCAAAACAATAGTAGTTTTTTTTTTTAATTCATGACATCGTGGGATCAAATGGATCTGATACCAAATTATGTGTATTTTGAAATTAAATAATTGGATCCAAAATATATAGAGAGATATATATAGAAGAATTTTTTGTTGAATTATGAAATCAGAATCTAATTTCGTAGGTTCATAAATATGGAAGAAAAATATGTATTTCTTTAAACTCATATCACTAATAAAGCCTCTAATAATAACATAAAGAAAGCCAGCATCTCCCTCAAACTATCCCAAACTAGCCAGATACTTCAGGGGGAATAATCTCCAAAAGTCCAAGAGATAACACTGCTAGTGGATGTCGTATTTATCACGGATGATCATTACATTAAAATAATAAAATAAAATCTAGAAAAAATTAAGGAAAAATTGTGAAAAAAGACCTCACCAACAACTTATTTGTCAAATGGGACCTTCGCGTGCAGATCATCTTCCACATGTGCAAAATATCTTCCCTGGTGTGCAGACGATCTTCCCTGCATGCAAACTTCTTCCCTATACGT
Organism: Inga oerstediana; assembly: GCA_963210345.1. Taxonomy (NCBI): domain Eukaryota; kingdom Viridiplantae; phylum Streptophyta; class Magnoliopsida; order Fabales; family Fabaceae; genus Inga; species Inga oerstediana. Next base: position 78,004,987 of record OY723400.1, read on the forward strand.
GTGCAGAGATCTTCCCTGCGTGTGCAGATATCTTCCCTCCGTGCGCAGATAATCTTCCTAGGTCTCATTTAACAAATAAGTTGCTGGTGAGGTCTTTTTTAGCAATTCTCCCAAATTAATCCCTAAATTCTATTGGATCCTATCCATAACAATATGTATCCTCAGTTAGCACATGCCGATAAGGTCCATCAATTAGTTGGTATAATTTGGTGTCATGCTTACTTAGAGTTGGGAATCAGGGCCGGCCTTTGACGGGCAGGGCCTAACAGGGCCGCCCTTAAAGGGCTCGGGGTCAGGAAAATTACAGTTTTTCAAAGCCCGGCCCGAGAGCATCAAGGTCAGGGCCGGCCCGCAGGGCTGGGAAGTCATTTTCACAATATTTAACTATTTTTCCTGCGTATTTTCCTTAGAGAGATATAATTAATAAATAACAACGATTAAAGTTCTAATTTAATACATAAATGTTGTCAACATTAAGGTTTAAATAATACGTCTCTTGCAACAAACAAACACAGTTACTAATATATAATCAAAGGTAAAATCATGTGCATAAATAACTCACACAAAGGCCAAAGTATAAGAAGGCAAGAAGCTCAATACTCTAACCTCTAAACAACATAAGTATGACAACTATCATTTTCACCTTCTTCGCCACTATCATCAATTTCAAGGACATTTGATTGTGTTTCACTTTGAGGAGTAGGTTCAAGTAGTCAAGTAATCATAACTTCCATAAAAAATCATACTCTATTAGGCAGAATAGTATATAATATGATTTTATTCTAAATAGGCAGAACAATATACTCAAAAATCACAATATGATTCAATTAAACAAAACAATACACTCAAAAATCATACTCTATACAATATGAGGATAGAGTGACATATAGATTCAATAAGGCAATTCAAAAATGTAACATGGTTCCTGTCCAAGCAAAAAAAAAAAAAATAAACGGGCTTAAAGGGCCGGCCCTTTTAAGCCCGATGCCCTACAGGGCCGGCCTTTTAGGCCCGACTTCCTTTTGAAGCTACAATTTGCAAGTCCGGCCTTTGAAGGGCCAGGGCCTAAAAGGGCCGGCCCGACGGGCTCGGCCCGTTTTCCTGACTCTATGTTTACTATTGAGATGGCATTTGAAAATTGAAATACACACATCTACTTTGTGAATAAAAGACGGGCATGAGACATAAACCAGTTGACCACAACAACAAAGTACGTCAACAAGGCATTAATAAGTTTTTATGCTCCTTTCATCTTTTTCAAAAATCATATCCCCTAAAATAATCACTCAAAGAAAAGAGCGCAATGACAGAAGAAATGAAAGGGAAAAGCAAATGATAGAGGCACTGGTACCAAATGGTAGGATTAAAAATATTTTGATAGAAATAAGAAGAGAAGTCTTTATTAAATTATAAAATTAGAATCTAATTTCTAAAATTAAGATGAAGAAAAATCCCATGTGCAGGAAAATTCTTGAGCAAGAATCTTAAACTCATATTATTAATAAAACCTCTAATATAAAAAAGGAGAAACCATCTGCCTCAACTTTTACTTATTAGCCAGATATTTGGGCCTCAAAAATCCCAGAGATAAAACTGCTATATTATTCATCACATTACTAGCTTTATGATAGCTAGCCTATTTATGGACTAAAATTACATTAAAGTAACAAAATAAAATTATGTAATAATTAATACTCAAACTCTGTTCTATCCTATCCATAACAATGTGGTTAATTAAAGAGTTATGTTACCTTTATTAAGGGTATGACTTTGTGAATAAAAGATGAGCACGATGTTAGATATTTTTATTAAAATGATAATATTTTATATCTTTGCTCAGATTGATTGTTTTGATCAAATGAATATTTTAAATATTATGAAGTTATTCTAAATATTAGCGGGTTATTTTTTATTATCAGTTTAATATATTTTGGATAAAATATCTCTCGAAATGTCCCACAAAGTGATTTAGATAAAAATTTGGTTTAGGGTTACAAACCTAACTGATAAGTTGTTACAAGCCTTGATGGGAGGGTATAAATAGCGTAGGCCAGGTCTTAGAGTAATAAAAACGCGGAAAACCCACTTACTTGCTTCTTAGGGGTTCCCTGTCGGGTGACGGCTATTCTCATACCATCATTGTGCCTCATCTTCCAGGTAGAAGAAATCCTGACACAATTTATTTTATTATGATTCTAATTCTTTCTTGTTTTCTACAGTTTTAAGATTGTGAGATACTACATGCAGAATCACTATAGCTTGAGGTATTTCATGTATTTCATCAAATCTTCCACTGCTGCTCTTTCATATGCAATATATTTGGAATTTATTATTAGATTATTCTAACATGTGGTATCAGAATCTGTTTTTTTGATTCCCCCTACCTAATATTTTTTGTATGTTATTTTATATTATTTTTCTATTTTGAAAAATAATATAATAATTGATTGCGGAGCATGTCCATGTGCTCTTTTCAATTATTCCTGCTTTATTTCTGATCTGAATCTATATGCGAATGAAGCTTTGAAGTTGCTATTTTGGTTTTGCTAGAGAATCATGATTTTGTTTTAAAATCTGTTTTTTTGGAGCATGACTCATTACCTTTTGCAAATATATTGCTATATGGCTGTATATATTTGTGCCGCCCTTACATCTCGATTTACTTTTAATCATTTTTAAGGCTTGTTTGGTTCAGCGTTTTTTTAAAAAATAAGTTCTTATTACATAAGCTGAGATAAAATTTATCTTACATACTTACCTCATATACTGTGAATCACGATTTTTAAGATTGTTTTCAAATGTACGTCTGAGTTTCTGTTATTGGGATGAGAGGAGACTAATTCTTGTCTCCAATGAAGCGTCACCATCTTTAGTAAAATTTGAAGGATCCGAATTCAAGGTTTTGTTTTTGTCCCAACATTGGGAGTTTTTGAAGGGTCCGAAAATCATGTCTCTGTTTTGGTGCTAGTTCGAAACTTTTACTTGATTTTTGTATTTACTTGAAACATTGCTGCCCATATTCGTCTTTACTCGTTGTTTCGTCTTCACCGGGACTCGTATTGCGGTAAAAGCAACTGAGATCTGAACCTGTTATCGCGTTTTGTTTTCGGGTTCAGGAATGAAAAGAAGTTTTCATTTTCATTTTGTGCAACTTGTTGGGTGAAATTATAATCTATATGTTGTTTGCCGGGATTTTTCATGAAGAATGCCGTTGAAGTCGCCGGCTTTTCATGCCCAGAATTGCCGCATAAGGTTGCCTGAAATTTTGGGTGGCGGTGGTCTGCAATCGGATCGCTGGTCGGATTCTAAGGATCCGGATCACTAAAGATGAGCTGGTGTGCACCGTTTTGTCCCCAAAGTGAAACATTGCGTTTTTTAATTCTTCTGAAGTGTTTAGGCTCGTTGGGCTATATATAATTCTACTCTTATTGATTGGGCCAGTTTGTTTTGGGTTTTTCAATTTATTCATTTATTTATTTTTCTGGTTAATTGGGCTCTTTTATTTGGGCTTCAGTATTTGTTTGTGGTTTTATTAATTAAAAAAATTTTCTGACCTGCACAGTGGCCTCTTGGACTCTGGTTTCAGGTCTAATTGATCTTAACGTCCTTTGCTTTCCGGAAAGAATTGTGTACTAGATCTTTTGTTGGGCTAAATATTTTTGGAGCCTGTTTTGTGCTCTGTTAGGGAGTATAGATGTATTGGGCCTTTAGGTTCATTAAAAAAAAAGGGAGGATATATTCTCCAAGTCACGTTTTGGGCTAGATATGTGTTTATTGTCATTAATCGTTGTTATTCAATACATTGGGTTATTGATATTGATGTCTTCAAGTTTGATTTTCAGATATTATTTCCTTAACTCTATTTTGTGCACAAATCTTTGGCATTTTCCCATTCTTTACAAGAAAATAAATAGTTGATTAACTGTTTGGGTTTAATTTTTGTTTCATCTCATGAATAGTTTAATCAAATATCTGAATGCTTATTTTATGTGTAATTTTAATTTTTTAAATATAGGAAAATTATTTTTGCTATTTTCACATGATAATTTGCAAAATTTATTTTGGTATATCATTTAATTACTTCAATATTTATGTAATTAATTTTGGACAATTTTTCAGTTGTTTAAATTTTGCAAAATTATATTTGATTTGAAATATGTTGAAAATGATTTCTTAAACAATGTTTTGGATACATAAATCAGTGAAAGGGTTAATTTTTGTTGATCAAATTAATTAGTTAATTCCTCCATCAAGATGTGCATATATTGGATTTATTTTGAATGTAAAAAATAGTGGGAGAATTTGTCTAAGATGATTATTTTTTTTTCAATTAAATTAAACATTTGTGCATATTTGGAATTTAAATGCACAAAGTTGATATTTGCGATTAGCATGCATCTTGGGGAATAGCCACAGCATCCTCAATATTGCATGTGTAAATAATCGTTTATGAATTTTTTGAAATATCAACTCCAATAAGTGATTAATTAATTTAATCAAAGTGGGAGAATTTTGGTTATTTAGTCACGTTTGTTGATTAAATTAATTATTCTCATTAAGTTATTGGTGCATATTCATGTTTTAAATGCACACGATATTCGTGGTTATCATGCTTGCTTTCTGAGGAGTAGCCACAACATCCTTAATTTTGGTGCATGCATGTTTTTAATCACATATGGCTTTATAGAATATCAATTATAATTAAATATATGATTATAAAAAGTCTTTTCTCACAGGTAGATAATTATAATTGTATACTTAATCAGGGTGGAATAGAATGACATTATATTTTCTAAGTAGTCTATAGGTATTAGAAAATATAACTATGTTCTTGATTCATCAATTCGAGGTAAATTCATGCTATGCTAATGTCTTTATCCATAGATAGACCTTAGTGATACGAATTTATAATTGTATGATCTACATTGATAAACATACATGTTTTTTTATCATTTTTTCTCTTGCTGCCTTTTATATTTGTTTTGTAAGCATGATTATGTTTTACTTTGACCTTGTAACATGATTTTTATATTTAATTATTTAGTTTGATAGAATTTGTTAGAGATAATTGTTGAGCCTACAAGGAGATGGAATGTAACTTCTTCATTAAACTTGGCATCAAGAAAGTTTTGGTACTCCATGATACTAGCAAGAGATGTGAGATAACATTATGAGATGTAATTGTCTTATTAAATTAATCTCAATTAAGAGCTACTCATCACAACACTACTGGAAAAATCACTTTTAAGATTAGTTAAAAAAGATAGTTTAGACCGGTTCTTGATACAGCTGGTCTTAAAAGTTTGCTACTTTTTAGACCGGTTATAGAACCGGTCTTAAAAAAATTTTTTAAGACCGGTTATTATAAAACCGGTATAAAAATAAATATTTTTAGACTGATTATCAGAGGAACCAGTCTAACAGGTTCAAATTTTAGACCGGTTTTCTGAAAAACCGGTCTAAAAAGTTGAAATTTTCAGACCGGTTTTATACAAAACCGGTTTAAAATTTCAACTTTTTATACCGGTTCTCTCCAAAACCGGTCTTAAATGTACGTTTCAGACCGGTTTTGGAGAGAACTGGTCTTAAAAGTTGATTTTTTTTTAAAATTTTCGTTTAAAAGATATACCCAGCAAGCCATTTCCCTTGTTAAAATATTTCACTCAGCAAGCAGCAGCCGGTTCAGCGACATTCAAATAAATCTTCTTCTCTTACAGATTATATAACTAACATCTTAATGACATGTGAGAGACTCAAAACTCATTGGAACATATTAAAACTCAACTCCCTTGTGCTTAAACAGTGCTGGCTGAAACAGAAGCAAGGAAAACAACCATGAATAATAAACTCACAATCATAGACAGAATCATAATGCAAGGAAATCATACAATCATGACAATGCTGTTTTGACCAAGTTCCTTATCTTTTCACTTACGTACATACATCAAAGATTAAATTACATTAATGACAATGCTGTTATTCATTAGGGCCAAAATACTTTATACACACTCTTCTCAGGCTGATGATCACTAGCTGGCCTGGCTTCAGAGAATCTACACTAAGACGTACACCTCATATCCTTCATTTTCCTATGACGACAACAAAAAAAGTAGTTATAGATATACACCAATAACAATATACATAATTCAAATATAATTCATGATAATTATTTTAGCTAACTAACCTTCAATGTAGTTTTATAAAGGGATATCCTCCCATATCTCTTCATGATGATCGTTTCTTGTGCTGTGTTCATTGTCTGCTTCATCTTCTTCGTTCAATTCTGGTAAACCCCTAGAAAAAGAAGGAGTCTCAAGCAGATCATTCATTGAATGACTTTCCTGATTAATATCAACGACCATTTTTCCTTGGAGAGCTACATACCACATTTTATTTGCCTGATTAGTAACATAGAACACTTGTTTTGCTTGATATGCCATAATAAAAGGTTCATCTCTAAAACTTCTACTATTCAAATCAACTAATGTAAATCCCAACCGATCAATCATCATACCATTGTTGACATTAACCCACTTGTATTTGAAAATGGGAAGTTTAACTTTAACATAATCAACCACCCAAATCTCTTCAATCACCCCATAATAAGGTATTGTTGCCAATCTATGATTCTTATCTTTTAAACTAGAGAAGTGCATAGATTCAGCCACTAATATAGCCCCACTATTCTGGACGGTGCTCCTATCATCAAGGGACTTCGTGTAAAACGTATAACCATTGATCACAAATAAAGTCCAACTTATGACATCAACCTCAGGACCACGTTCTAACCATTTAATTGTATCAGAAACACATTCTTCGCCGTCAACCTTTTGTTTGAACCATTGTGCAAAAGTTTTGTTATGCTCCCTAATTAACCTTTGTTCAATCATTTGACTATTTCCTTTCCGTATAATTTCTTTATGAGCATTAATGTAATCTTGAACCTCATCAACATTATTCAAGATGTACAAGTGGACTTGTTGCAATTCATCAGGATCCATACTCTTTACTGAAGCCCCGTGTCTACCGCCTTCTTCGTCATGACGTTCAGGAAGTCCAATGTGTCCTACATTTGACAAGTAATCTTGACAAAACTCCATGGCTTCTTCAGAAATATATTTCTGAACAATAGATGCTTCAGGCCGGTTACGGTTCTTCACATACCCTTTTAGGATTTTCATAGTTCTTTCAATTTGGTACATCCATTGTAAATAGATAGGGCCACACAACTTGATCTCCCTAACTAGATGAACAATTAGATGTACCATGATGTCAAAAAAAGAAGGAAGAAAAAGCTTCTCAAGATGGCACAATATCAGATATCCTTCATTTTCCAGTTCATCCAATTTTTCTGTCTCAATGACTTTACTACAAATAGCATTGAAGAAGAAACAAAGTCTAGTCAAAATATGTTGAAAATCATATTCGACAATGCCTCGAATAGCTACTGGGAGCAGTTGTTGCATTAAGACATGACAATCATGAAACTTTAGCCCCATTAACTTCAAGTCTTTCATCGACACAAGCTTCCTAACATTTGAAGAATACCCTGAAGGAACTTTGATGCCATGTAAATAGTCATAAAAGCTTCTTTTCTCATCCTTAGACAAAGTATGAGCAGCTGGAGGACAAAAAGTTCTCTTACCATATGGCTTTAGATGCAAGTCTTCTCGTATCTCCATTTCTTACAAATCTAATCTTGCCTTCACACGATCCTTAAAACTATCTTGTATGTTAATCAGTGTTCCAACAATACTATCACAAACATTTTCTCCACATGCATGAAATCAATACAGTGTCTCACATCAAGCTTCAGCCAATATGGAAGATTGAAGAGGACATACCTCTTTTTCCATTTACTTTTCTCATTACTATTCTTTGTAGTCTTACCAAAGATAACATTCATATTTTTCACCTTTTCATAAACTTGCTCCCCAGTCAATGCCTTCGGAGCATCTTCAAACTCTTGTCCACCAAAAAAAGCTTTCTTTAATCTGCGATACGAGTAGCCTTGTCTAAGAAATCTCCGGTGGCCAAGATAAACTGTCTTTCTTCCATGTTGAAGTTGATGGTAGCATGTTCCTTCTTCACAAATTGGACATGCTTTATGGCCTTTAACACTATAGCCTGACAAGTTTCCATATGCAAGGAAGTCATTTATAGTACAAAAGATCATGGCTCGCATTTTAAAACCCTCATTTTTGTTCGCGTCAAAAACATCAACACCTTCGTCTCACAACTCTTTCAAGTCTTCGATCAAGGGTTCCAGGTAAACATCTATGTCATTTTCGGGTTGTTTTGGTCCTGAAATCAACATAGATAACATGATGTACTTTCGTTTCATACATAACAGAGGAGATAAGTTGTAAAGTACCAACAGAACGGGCCATGAACTATGTATACTGCTCAAGCTACCAAAAGGATTCATGCCCTCCGTACTAAGCCCAAGCCTAAGGTTCCTAGGCTCTTCACCGAAGGCAAGAAATAATTGATTGATTTTCTTTTATTGAGAAGAATCAGTCGGATGTTGAAGTTTTCCATCAGATATCCTCTCATCCACATGCCATCTCAAATTTCTTAAATCGTTTTCATTAGCAAACAAGCGCTTGAATCTTGGTATGATTGGAAGGTACTACAATACTTTTGCAGGAGCATTATTTGATTTGTACCTCGGGGTTTCACATATCAGATATTGTTGTTCCTATTCATACTCTTTTCTATACAATATACAATCATTAGGGCATGCATGGATCTTTTTATACTTCATCCCTAGTGGACACAATATTTTCTTAGCATCATAGGATCGAGAAGGTAACACATTATCATCTGGAAGCATGTCCTTAAAAGCTTCAAGCATTTCTGAAAACTCTTGTCGCTCTATCCATGCCGTGCTTTCAAGCTTACCAATTTCAATACTGCTTTCAACAATTGGTACCTTTTACACCCCGGGTACAACGGCGTCTCAGCATCACTACACATATTACCATATGCATGTGATTGCTCAAAAGTCTCTTATCCTCCATCACGAATAATATCCTCTATCCGATTATCCGTATCTGTGTCATTATCATCAAAGTTTACTCCCCCCTGTTGAGATGAACTTGGCATTTCTAATTCTTCAACATGCCATACCCACACTGTATAACTCTTACAAAATCTTTCACAAATTAAATGTGTATATATATCTGCAGTACTTAGTCGCTTCTCATTTAAACATACTACACAAGGACAATAAAACTTCCTACTACCATCATCGGCATTTCTACTAGCAAAGTCTAAAAAACCCCTCACCCTATTATCATATTCAACACTTGTTTGTTTAGCATTTATCCAACTATGATCCATATATATCTCAACACTTCTAGCACCTTATATCCAACAACAAAAGGATAGACAAAAAAACAATAACAATAGAGTTTTAGATATTTCAACGAAATTAACAGGCACCATTTGAAACTAGTATTGTTTTAACAAACCAATAACACTGACAATAATCAAACAACCGCACTAAATTAAAACAGAACATAGAGTGGTATTAATCCAAGCCAAATATCACAGGGATGTAATTAAAAGTCAGAGCATATATCTAACAAAAATGTGCAGATTTAATTTTTTCCAGATTACGTTTAAGTGCTCAAAGAAACAACAAGAACCATTTTTTCATGGAACATTATTAATTATTGAACAACGTACAACTAAATAACAGATCGAACACTAACCTGATTGAAGACCAAGGAGTGAGCTTCAACCCAAAGTCACGGTGGCGTCAACTGAGGTTAAAATGAAGTCCTCAAATTCACGGCATTGATAAGGGGAAGTCAAGTCAGAGGAGAATGGTCACTGCGGAGAATAGAGGTGGCGGCGGAGAAGACTGATGATAATCAAAGAACAGCGATGACGAACACAGCAACGACAGCGGTAATGACGGAGGAGAGTTGAGCAAATGAGGGACGGAACGTCATAGACGAGTTCAGAACAAGCACGGACAAAGCTCACAGAGAAATGGCAAAAAGAGAAGAAAGGGTTCATAGAGCGCGCGATCTGGGCACGGAAGTAAAAACACCGGCGAAAAATCTTACCTTTAAGACCGGTTTTTATTAAAAACAGGTCTTAAAAGAGTGAAATTTCACATTTAAGACCGGTTTTTATACAAACCGGTCTTAAAATGTTAAAATTTTTAAGATTAAAAATGTTTGTTTTAAAACTTTAACATTTAAGACCGGTTTACATAAAAACCGGTCTTAAATGTTAAAGTTTTAGGACCAGTTTTAATATAAAACCGGTATTAAATATTTTACTTTTAAGATCGGTTTTTATGTAAACCGGTTTTAAATGTTAAAACATTTTAAATTCATAAAAATTTTAACATTTTAAGACTGGTTTTATTTATAACCGGTCTAAATAAATTTTTTAAGACAAGTTTTTTTAAGAACCAGTCTTAGAAGTTCAATATAATTACAAAACTGCCACCGCGCAAATTTTTAAGACCTTATCCGCCAAAACCGGTCTAAATGTGGCGGTGTAAAAAGGGTTTTTTCCAGTTGTGCAAGTACATAAGGATAGAGTAAAGTTAAGGGTTGTTTATAGGCTAAAGGACAAATTTAGAAATTCTCATAATTGTTATTACATTATTTTGTTGACTATAAAGTGATTCTCTATAATAGAGTAAGATGCCTCCATTAATTTGGTGGAAGAGATCCTTAGCTTTTTATCTCATGAGCCATTACTCCTTTTCATGAGTACATGCATGGATATTATGTATTCATTGAAAATATGTATTTATAAGTTCTGATCATACTTGAAAATGAATGAGATTTTAAATTAGGGCTATCAAACCACTAGCTCGAAAGCCATAAAGAAATAGGCAAATAGAGAATAATGTGCTTATAGTTAAAAGGCTTGATTAGAGGCAGTAATAGATATACACTTGCATTAATTGTGTTCTAATTAGTGAAATAATTCATCTCTCCTTATAGTTGAACTTTCACAATACTCAAATTCTATTTGTTTTATAATTGAGTAGTGTCATTTGACGCATTTGGAGTAAATAAAGCAAAATTAGGTGGTTAATCTTATAAATAGATTAATACAGTGAAATTAATTGGAAGAGATGAGTGACATGATAAGTACATCATTAATGGACTGAAACTTAGTCTATATGTAAAGTTTCTTCATACTTGAACTCACCTAATATATGTGAAACTGTTGCGAGAAGAAATATAATGTTAATAGACATTTTGCATGATACCGTTTTCCTCTTGAAGGACATGCTAAAGACAATTATGTATATTTTAGATGAGATTCCAACAAGATTTATGTTTAAATCTTCTTGAAACCTTAAAAGTTGGAAGCCTTATTTAAAATATACTCCTACATAGAATTGCCTTATAAAAGAAAGAGTATGGAAGGAAAATATCTTGAGACTGCATATTTTGGTGAAAATACAGAGATGTCTTAGGAATTTAAGTGAATTGTCCATTTTATTTTACAATTTTATTTTACAATTTTGTGTAGTATTTTGAAACGCCAGATTATTTAGGAATGTCAAAATTAGTGGGAGTGATCAAACTCATTGAGAGTGATCACATATGGAGGATTTCTACCTCTAATGGTAGAACATTGATTTTATATGGCACTTACCTTGTTGGGCTTCAATCTATCAATGGATTCACTTGAGACCAAATGGTGATAAAAATTTTTGGCAAATCATGGTTACTACATAATGTACTTTAGGAAATCTGACTAGAACATAAATATTGAGAATAATCATAAATTCCAAATGTAGGCATTAGTTTATGATAGACGTAACGTAAGCAATAACATAAGTTTATTTCTAAAGTGGTCTGCTATAACTTCTCTATGGAGAGGGAATTGATTTAATGAGGTATTTCCTCCTATATTTATATATAATTCCTTCTATATCTTCATGGTAGTTAAATGTCTATCTTGAGTTAGGATGTCATTTGTATTTTTCCATTTTGGACATAAGGAGAGAGATATATATATATATATATATACATATATATATGTATATACATATATATATATATGTATATAAATATATATGTGAATTAGTAGAGATTGTCACATAAATATAAAGAGAATTTAGTCAACAAAATTAGAAGTTCATTTTTTTCATGAGCAAATCTTATAATAGTAATAGTTAAGGTATCATAATGTGATTACATTTAGGACCATGTTAAGAACATCATAAGTTTTATTCTATCATTGAATTAGTGGAAGTTGAGTCATATATATGGTACAAAATGATGATTCATTTATAGCTTGTGCATTTTTACTTAAGTTGTTATAAATGACTTAGTCACCATTGTTCAAAGTTGTAATATGACCGTGTTAGGTGTGGTATTCTTTTAGAATGCATAAAGAGATTATTCTTAAAATATTTGAGACTATCATGAGTAACCTATGATCACAAGCATTTGATGATTTATGGATAATGGTGGTTGTTGAAAGTAACATCTATTATGAGAATATGATTAGATCATACATATGCCTTTGATATTATCTTATTCCTTCTAATTCAATTTCCAAGGTGTAGGCTTGCTTAAATGTGCGCACAAATCGGTAATGTCATTGCAAAGGATTTTAGGAGAATTGTTAAGCATATTTAGACTTAAATAATGACTGAAGAGCTACAAGTCATGAAGTATATTACCAAATGTGCATTAAGTTTCATGTTTTATATATTGTGGAATGATTAGCTTGTTTAATCTTGTAAAATGCGTTAACTATAAAAGAGTTGACATTATAATAAATCTTTACATTTACTGAACAAGTTGCATCATGGAGGGGTATAAGATTGCTAAATAGTCATTGATTGCTTAGTTCTACTATGTATTGCTTGGCCTAGTCATTCTTAGAGGTAAGTTACAAGATTGCCAATTAAAGAATTTCATCAGAGGGTTTTGGAATTATTAAATTAATTCAAACCAATTAAGGGTGTTGTATGACTATAGAGTCATATGGGTCATAAACACATAAAGCATATATCTTTTAATAAAGAGCATGCTTTTAGAGAAATCAAAGGATCAAATGTATCATCAGGGAAGGGTCACATCTAATATCCAGATGAGACATTATTAAGTGATGAAATTTAAGTTGAAGTTTGTTGTCTCAATTATTGGTACCTAAATTATGAGATCTTAGCAAACATTTAAGTTAGAACCGAATAAACATTTTAGGTTTATTCATTAAGTTTGACCCATTAAGTAAGGGTACTACTTGTGATGCATGAAAGGTAATACTCAATTAAAGAGGACTTACCGCCATGATTCTTGTACTATTGCTTAAATGAACCGTACTCACCAAATGACATTAAGTTGTGGCCAAGTGGGAGAATGTTAGAGATTTTATTGAAATGATAATATTTTATCTCTTTGTTCAGATTATATCTAGATATATATTTATTCTTTGATCATATAAAGGATATACTGGTTGATTGTTTTGGTCAAATGAATATTCTAGATATTATGAAGTTATTTTGAATATTAGTGGATTATTTTTTATTATCAGTTTAATATATTTTGGATAAAATATCTCTCGATATGTCCTACAAAGTGATTTATGTCAAACCCCTTAACGTTTCGATATGCGTAGAGTGTTAAAGGCATAGTTCCATAGGCATATAAATATACTGATAAAAAGTACTTGTTTACATACAGGAGTTTTCCCGCAGGGTTTGAAAATATATATACCAATTGTCCAAAATATTAAAATTAAACTAATATAAGCAAACAGCTCCTATCTCGAGATCCATACACCTCAACTACCCGTATTCGTTGTTTTGCCTTTGGAGCCACTAGCTTATGCTGGACTATATATTTATTTGAAAAAGGGTGAGATTCAAAGAATCTTAGCAGTAACATACAATCAATCATATAAAATATGAAAATTAAATAAGCAATGCACCATATAATGTAAAATGAAAATCCATACTGTATCGTGTGTGTGCACAATGCTCAGGGCCAAATGACTATTTAGATCCCTTACTTATCTGTGTATCTCAGTTGGGTCCCATACCACAGCTAGGTAATGTGCCCCAGGCACCATGTTTGTATCACAGAATATAGCAAGATACATTATATAAACGTTCACATAGTGTATGAAGGATAGAGTTACTACCTTGTGTTCCTTTTTGTAATAGAAAATAGTTCCTAATTTGATCCGGCTCGGCTCAACAGTCGGGTCATAAAAATCTAAGTTTACAAGAATTGGTTAATACCTATTCATGTATCACTTTAGACCCTTCCAAAGTGTTTTTTTGGTTATATTAGTTCAGTTCTGCAAAATTACTAAAATGGCATTGGGAACCCGGTCCAGGCCCCTTTTACCCGATTCGACCTTACTTTTCCAGAAATTTTGACCTGGGCTATTTCTACACAGTTTTGCATGTAGAATCCATTTTTGACCTTGTTTTTCATAAAATCACTGCCAAATGATAATTTTTCCCTTGACAGCTCCTATTTATGGTTTTAGGGGTATTTTCGTAATTTCTCTTTCTTGGGCTTTTCTCACAAAGTGATCAACATCAACCCTACACAATTTTCCCTCCTGAACACAATGGAATCATCAGATTAATGAAATTCTAGCCCCAACCCCTCTAACTAGGTCTGGCCCAAACATGTGCACAAAAAGGGGGGAAATGTGATTTTGAGTTTAACACCAAAAGCTTGCTCCTTTTCACTCCTAATCACTTGTTAAACCATTTAAACACATACTAAGCAAGATTTGAGGAAATTTAGGCAGCATAACCCCTTAGAGTTATCACTTTCCAAATTTACAAAATCAACAACAATCCACCAACCAACCCAAGAACAACAACAATAAACTAAGAGATTTGAAGTTCTTGAGGTTACCTTTGATTCTTGGACTTTCTCTCTCTAAAACCGTCCTCCCTCCCTCTCTCAACCTTGATATTTTGGTTGCTACACAATGTTTTCCATGGATATCAAGAGATTAGAGAAGAGATTACACAAATTTGGAAGCTCAAACACTTGGAATCACAAAGTTACCTTAGGTTTTGCTCCTCATTCTCTCAAAAACTCCAAAGCTCTTCTCTCTCTCTCTCTCTCTCTCTCTCTCTCTCTATTGTTGTTGGGACAGAAATGAGGAGGATAACAGATGAACCAAGTGTTTTAAAAATATCCTACGTAACCCTTAATTAATAAATGATAGCTTATTGGATTTATGACATAAGCATATGTACTTGCCCTTATCCTTTATCAATTGGTGTCATAAAATCCCTTTACATGAGAACTAATTTCCTTCCCTTTCCACGGCCTATAAAGACGCCTAAGACCCCTTCATAAACCAAGTTTGGGCTTCAATTCCATTAGCCTTATGTACATGTACATATATGTAGTATTTTATTCTTAGTTAAGCATGTGCTCAACTTTAATGATTATAATTTAATCCCTTGGCTTTAGATTGGTGACACTTGGCATATTTAGGATTCAAATAATTATTTCCCCTCCCATTTCCTTTATTTGGGTGAAATTCACAAAGAATAAGGGAGATAATATTTGTTCCAACATTCTCCACAATCTCTTTAATTTATTTATGCACAAGTTCACTTTGACTTTTTAAACCTTGATTTATTTGACCAAAAATGTTTCAAATATATTTTTTCCCTTTATCTTTCTTAATTAATTAAAACTAACTTCAAATAATTGGAAATAATTCATCTTGGAAAATAATTAATCTTGTGCTTTATTGGAAAATTTATGATTTTGCCATTACATTTTTGGATTTATTCCTTTTTCTTCATCCATGGTCAAAATTAACATTAATATTGGGCCAAATATTATGCTTTACTATTCTTCCATTTTGGGCTTTTTGGAAAACCCAAGAATAAATTTTCATGCCTTGTTCTAGCCCAATTTTCATGAAAATGGAAATTTACTAGCTTCTTAAATTCCAAGATCATGAATATTCACTATTCCATTCCATTAAATATTTCAAATAATTATAATGCATATTGGTGAATAAAATTTGGGGTGTTACTGTTTGGATAAAGATTTGGTTTAGGGTTTCAAGCTTGATTGGTAAGCTGTTACAAGCCTTGATGGGAGGCTATAAATAGCGTAGGCCAGGTCTTAAAGTAAAAAAAAACATGGAAAACCCGCTTACTTGCTTCTTAGGGGTTCCTTGATGGGTGATAGCTATTCCCAGACCATCACTGTGCCTTATCTTCTCGTTAGAAGAAGCCCTGACCCATTTTATTCTATTATGATTCTAATTCTAATTCTTTCTTATTTTCTATAATTTTTAGATTGTGAGATATTACATGTAGAATCACTAAGGCTGTAGGTATTTCACTAAGTCTTCCGCTACTGCTCTTTCATATGTAATATATTTGGAATTTATCATTAGATTATTCCAACACATGAGACTTAAACTAGTTGACCGCAGAATAAAGTTTGTCAACAAGGCAATAATAAGTTTTTGTGCTACTTTCATCTTTTTTTTTTTTAAAAAATCTGACTCCCATGCTGAGAAAAGGAGCACAACATAGGAAATGAAGCCACACAAAAAAACCTTTCTACCAAAAAGATCTCTTCAATCAAATAATAAATAATAAATATTACGATCAAGAAGAAGGGTCACCCAGTAATGCATGCACTCACCAAGCAACATTTTCTATGGTTATTTATAGATGCGACTAGATAAAATTCTTCGGTCTTGCTCAAGAGGTGCAATTGTCATAAAGATCCTTCTTGAGGCTCTGAACATCTCTGCTTCTACTGAGAAACCCAGGGATAAAAAGAAGAGAAAAAAGTGTTTGGTGAGAGGTAGATAAAGAAGGCTGAGAATCAATGGTAAATTTTGTAGACCAAGGAACTGCAGCAGAGGAAGCCAAGAGGGCAGAGACAAAATAGATTGAAATCTTATATAATCTTATGCTTCAAATTAAAATCAGCTCTCCAACTAACTCTTACTCCTTTGATCTTATTTATAGGACAGAGAGAAAAGAAATAATTAAATTTTCATAATAAATGTACAATTTTACTCTTCATTCATTATTACATTGGTTTTGTTTTAATGGGGTGTAATGCAGATTAAATAGGGATAAAATTGAAAAATTATTAGATTTAGGGGAAAGTTAATGAAGTTTAAAATTTATCTTAGTCTATATGAAATATGTTGGAATTAACTTATAATAAATAAGATAAAGGAGTATATTAGATTAAATATAAGAATAGAATATGCCATATGCTGACCGTGTAAATATAGACCCTCGAATGTTGACTATGTAAATAGATCATAAGATAAAGACAATGATGGTTGAAAAAAAAAGATAAAGACAATGTTATATTAAATTATAGCTGTTACATAAAATAATCCACTATTGTTCGACTTGTTTTCAACTTTTACATAAATCAATGCAACGTGGTTTCCGTAATATATATATATATATATATAGATATAAAGAAGGAATTACAACTAGGTCCTAAGGAAGAAAATTCTTTTATTGTAAAATCCCATGAAATCATCAAATACATTTGAAGTCTCGAGGGACTTCGTTGTAAATAATTTGAATTGGGCAATGACCAATTTGCGCTTATTTTTTTTTTGGAATGAAAGGGATTATTGTAACAACATGGCCAAGTACTCCACATTTGCCAGTGGTGCCAGACACAGGTACTCCACATTTCCCAGTGCCAGAATTTGTCCCCCCTCCGCCTCTCAAAGACTTAGAGATTTTGCTCTCTGAGGCACTTCACATTTCCCCCAAAGAGTCGCCTCCCCAAGGATCAAAGGCATGACCTGAGGGTCAAGTACAAGCCTTATGTGATCCTTGGCAACCACTTGCACCACGGTTACCAAGGATCACATAAGGCTTGTACTTGACTCTCAGGTCATGCCTTCGATCCTTGGGGAGGTGACTCTTTGAGGGAAATGTGGAGTATCTCAGAAAGAAAAATCCCTAAGCCTTTGAGAGGCAGGGGGACAAATCCCAGCATGAGGAAATGTGGAGTACCTGTGTTCGGCATCTCGGGGAAATGTGGAGTACATGGCCATGTAGGGTTAATGTTGAACACTTTTTCAGAAAAGCCCTAAAAGTGAAATGACCAAAACGCCCCCAAAACCCTAATTTGGGGCTATCAAGGGCAAACTTGTCATTTGGCAGTGATTTTAAGAAAAATGAGGTAAAAAAATGGATTCCTTGAGCGAAGAGGTCCACTGCATGTTATGATTGCTGGGCGAATTAGGTCTAGTGGTTGATGTGACTGTGTGATACGGGTGGAGTCCTAAAGAGGCTGTGAGGCCTAAGGAACCAAGCACTGTGGGAATGGACTAGTGGGTCTTGTGTTTGATTGCACGTTACATATTGTGTACGAAATGAATAATGAATGCTGAATATTATCTAAGATTTATGATAAGAATATGTTGATTGTGTTGCATGCTCGAGGAGCTTGCAGATGAAGGCAATAGATTGAATATGATCATTATGTTGTACGGCTTGTGAGCTTGCACATGATAAAGGGATGAGTTGAGTGACAAGGATTGATCCCCAAGTTATAGATGTTCAAATTTTGAGGACGAAATTTATTAAACGAGGGGATAAATGTAACATCCTGAATTTTGGTCACCAAAATTTCTTATATCCAATGGAATAAAATGGTGAATTAAAGAGCATATGGAATGACGAAAATAAGGCAATTTGTGGTCACACACAACATTATTATGTGGGAACACCAGTTGTACAAGTTGATGTTTGCTACCAGTGAGTTTCCCTATGTAGTAGTCTTGTTATGTGACATTTAAATAGGTAAATGAATTTCAAAAATTATGAAATTTTACAGGATGAAAGTAGACATTCTAAGCTTTAATTTGATAGGTCATATGAGTTATTTAGAGTTGTAAAAGTTTACCAGTGAAACTGGAAAGTTTCTATGACAGCGTCATAAGATGGAATTTCTGGGAAGTTTGAGCTTTCAGTTGGCCAAAGGTGTTATGTTTTTCTTGAAACTAGACTCAATAAGGGTTTCACAGCCTTTGGAATCACTTCAATTGAAGTTCTACAAATAAAGTTATGATTTTTCAAAGTTTGAGCAGAAATTTTGCTAGAATTGCCACAAATTCGAAAATGGAAAAAATGTTATGGCAATCTTGTAATTATGGCATAAAATAACATTAGCCTATTTTGCTTTTCCTATGGGCTTGGGATGTGAATTTGGGCTAACTAAAAAGAGGAGGAGTTAGTTCAATTTTAATTGAAGTTATGACACCATTTGGAAGAGGATAAGCCCAAGTAAAAGGTGTCATCAAAAGTCAAAATTTTGGATATTAATAATTAGGCAAAATATGAAGATATTTTAGAAACCCATGCTTCATCTTTCTTGCTTCACTTCCATGGCCAAACATACACCAAGAGAGAGAGAGTGTGTGTGTGAGCTCAAGAACTCTAGAGAGAAAGAGGAGAAAATGTAAGGTAAGTCTTGGTTGTTCTTGATGATTTGGCTTTTAATTCATGTAGTTCCTTCCCTAAGCACCTCTTCTTTATGAAATTCATTGTTTAGCAAGCAAAACATCAAGGAAAAGAGAGGGAGTATTTCGGCCAAGAGAGAGAGAGAAATCAAGAAATCAAAAGGTAACTTCAAAACCTTAGTGTTGTTATTGTTGTGATTCTTGGCTGGATTTGTGGTTTATTGCTTGGATTTGAAAATTTGGGAAATGATAACCCTAAGGGGTTATGCTACCCAAATTTCATCAAATCTTGTTTAGTATGTGTTTAAATGGTTAATCAAGTGATTATGAGTGAAAAGGAATAAGCTTTTGGAGTTGAAAATCAAAAATCCAATTTTCCCTTTTCTTCCTCTAGGTTTCAGCTAGGGCTAAAAAGAGGGGTTGGAGCTAGAAATTTCATCAATATGATGATTCTATTGTGTTCAGGAGGGAAAATTGTGTAGGGTTAAGGTTGAACACTATTTTAAAAAAGCCCTAGAAAGCGAAATGACCAAAACGCCTACCCTATTTTGGGGCTGTCAAGGGAAAAATTGTCATTTGGTAGTGATTTTGGAAAAACCAAGGCTAAATTTGGATTCCTTGGGCGAAAATATGTCAAAATAGCTTGGGTCAAAATTTCTGGAAAAGTACGATCGGACCGGGTATAGTGGGGCTGGGACTGGGTCCTAGGGGCATTTTGGTAATTTTTAGCTTTAGGCTAATATAACCAATAAAAACACTTTGAAAGTGTCTGGAGTAGTACATGAATGAGTTTTAACCTAATTCTTGTACATTTGAAATTTTAGGACCGGATTAATAGCCCAAGCCGTTGTACGAAGTTCGAGGAATATCTTAAGTTAAAAAGGGGTTAAGGTAGTAATTTTATCTCTCATACACTATGTGAATGTTGATATGTTGTATGTTGCTGCATTTTGTGATATGAACATGTTCCTGGAGCACATTACCATGCTGTGGTCGGGGACTCAGTTGAGGTACACAGACAAGTAGGGGTTCCAAACAGTCATTTGGCCCTGAGCTTTCACTACAAAAAAAATATAATTTAGTAGCGGTTAAAAATGGTTATTAGTAGCGGTTTTAACCGCTACAAACAACATTAGTAGCGGTTTATAAAACTACTACAAAATCATATGTTGCAAGCGGTTTTGTAGCAGTTATTTAAAACCGCTACTCAAGCAAAATAACCGCTACTTTTTTGTAGCGGTTCAATCCCACCACTACAAAATCACAATAAACAATAATCTTTTTCTGTGACATTTGTAGTGGTTATATAACCGCTACAAATATCAAAAAAATGAAATTTTGAAGGCGGGAAAAGAAAAATGAAAATTTTTTCCCATTATGAACTGCTACGAATATGAATTTCTTTAATTAGTAGCAGTTATATAACCGCTACTAATTTCATCAAAATTCAAAGTTCGCGCCAATAAATTAATTTCAGTTTGAAAAAGGTGAGTTAATTAGTCGCGGTTTAGTAACCGCTACAAAAATAAAGAAAATTAAAAAAAATACAATCATTTGTTTCCGTTTTTTTGATATAAAATTAAATAGTTTATTGTTTTAGTAGTTTAGCTAATTTAATTAGCTTATTATTCAATAGTTTAGCTTATTTATAAATTAAAAGGAATAATTTAATTTAGTTGGATAAGTATAAAGATTGTATTGATAATATTATTAAGGATACGTAGGTAACAAAGGAACTATTATGTTGTCTACTACAATGTGATTGTGTATGAAAAATAAATGAAAATGAGATAAAGCTTTGAAATATCTGAAAAAAAATGGTGAGAATAAATTTTATGCGAAGGAAAGAAGTATTCAAATAAAAAATTTAAAAACTTGTTACCATATTTGATTGTATTGTTAAGCTCTTTAACCCATACAAAAAAATTTGTAAATGAGAGAAAATGAAAGAGGGGTAAGATGAAAAGAAATGGGGGAGTGTTTGAAATGAGATGTGGTGGGGTATTTATAGGGATCCAAGTAGCATTTGTAGCGATTAATGTGTCAATTTTGTAGCGGTTTTTAATTAGTAGCGGTTAATTTTATTTTTGTAGCGGTTTAAAAACGGCTACAAATATTAATTTATTTTTTAAATATTTTTTTCAGTATTTTTTTAAAGACAAAAATATAATTTGAATTTGATCACTCATCCTCACCATCCCTATAGAAATTGTGTAGAAAAATTATTGTTAGTGATGTATTATTTTGTTTAAAAAATTTAATTTAAATTATGTGAACTTAAAAAACTCACCGCAGTAGAGGTAAATTGTCATTGCATTCAGGGAAGAAGTTTTCAAAATTGGCTGGCTGAAATGGCTTACTCTCATAGGCGATGTTATCGCCTTCACCCATGTTGTAAATGTCTTGTGGCTTTAAATGAACGACCATGTGCCAATTCCTGTGCCTCTCGTCCTCGATATAATAAACCTGCTGTGCCTCTGACGCAAGAATATACGGCTCATCATCTTGAGAAATACCAGTATGAATTGGCCATGAGAAATTGACTGATGTGATCCCTAAGTCGTCAGTTGTCAGTCCCCAAGAAGTAGTGGCATTTGCCCACAAACACTTGAACAGCGTCACGGTGAAACGGCCTTGATAATTAAGTTCAACCACATCAAAAAGCTTTCCATAGTAAGGGACACCTCCAAACTATATGTTAGCGTCACTGTTGCTCGCATAACTCCTTGTCCCAAATGTGCCATAAACACCCGAATTTTGAGTTTGCAATCATTGATCCCGTGAAACTGTACAAAACTTGAAACCATTGACATTGTATGCTGTAAACCTTTTTGCATGATCAAGAGGACCGATTGCGAGAGCTCTGAAATCTGGTGAGTATGGGTTGTGGTCATTTAGTATTATGGGCGCAAACCAGCTTGGGAATTCTCTGTAGACCTTTTTATCAACTTCCGAGGATGTTTGTGTATGGATCCTAAGTTGACGCTTAACATGACTTCTGAATAACATGTGAGTGTACAATTCTTACTGTATAAAAGGTTCAACTTGAGTGCAATTAATCAAGACATGTCTATGTGCTTGCAACTTCTCAGTTGCCGTTAGTTTGAAGTTCTCAATTCCTCCAACTGGTTTACCAACACGAGGGATAAATTCTCCTGATGTTGGCGTAGGTTCAGGACAATCGTCAACACGAGGTGGGCAGTTGAAAGCCGTCTTGAGGTCATCAAAGTACCTTGAACAAAAATACAGCACCTCATCCCCTATATAGCCTTCAGCTATAGAACCTTCTGGCCATGCCTTATTCCTTACGTAAGATTTTAATTTCCTAAGAAACCTATGAAGTAAAGAAGAGAAAATTGATACTAAATGCTGAAAAGGTGACTAGTAAACATAAGAACTAACAATGAAGCACATATTTAAAATGAGTACCTCTCAATCGGATACATCCATTGATATTGTATTGGGCCAGCGATCTTTGTTTCATGAACGAGGTGGACTATAAGGTGAACCATCACAGTGAAAAAGGATGGGGGAAAGATCATCTCCAAATGACAAAGCGTAAGAATGATTTTTGACTGCAGCTGATCGAGCTCCTCAATGATCAAAACCTTAGAACACAACTTCTGAAAGAAAGAACAAAGTTCCACCAAAATGATAGAAATATCGGGAGGAAGTGCATTCTTTATAGCTAGAGGGAGTAACTGTTGCATTAAAACATGTGAGTCATGACTCTTCAGGCCAGCAACCTTTCGAGCCTGCAAGTCAACACATCGAAAAATGTTGCTTGAATAGCCATCAGGAACTTTTAATTTCTTCAACGTCACGAGGAAGACTTCCTTGTTCGGTTTTGTGAGGGTCAACTTTGCCGGTTGAAATTTGTCATGCTCATTTGGCCAAGCATCTTCACGAACTCCCATGGCGCGTAAATCTTTCCTCGCTTGAAGGTGATCTTTTGTCTTGCCGGGTTCGTTAAGCAGCGTATATAGCACATTATCACGAACATTCTTTTCAATGTGCATGACATCAAGACTGTGGCGAATTAAATTAGATCTCTAATATGGAAGAGTGAATAAAATACTTATCTTCTTCCACTGCTGAGGCGCCGAAGTCCTACGCGTCTTTTGGCGAGTTTGTGCTGAATCGTCACTTTTTCCAAACTCGAAGTGAACATGCTCAAGCTGCTGTAAGATATCTGTACCAGATAAAGTCTGAGGTTGTCCTCTCTTTTCTCGTTTCCCATTAAAGCGATTCTGTTGCAATCTGAACTTATGCCTTCCATCGAGGAACCTCCGATGCCCTATAAAGCACCATTTTCAGCTGTGGGGAAGGCGTACTGCGTCAGAGTCAAAATTACAAGCTGGACACGCCGACCCAGTATACACATTCCAACCAGATACTGTGTTAAGGCCAGGAAAGTCACTAATCGTCCATATCAAGGCTGTACGCAAGTTGAACAAAGTCTTCCCGTAAGCGTCGTATGTCTCGATGCCAACATTCCACAAGTCTAGCAATTCCACAATAAGCGGTTGGAGACACACATCGATGTCATTGCCCGGTGCCTTTTTTCCTGGAATGATCAAAGACATAAAAATGGAGCTTTATTTCATACACATCCAAGGGGCAAGTTGTAGGGAACTAAGACTACTGGCCAAATACTGTAACTTGTGCTAAGATTCCCGAATGGATTGAAACCGTCGGTTGCCAAAGCAAGCTAAACATTTTTGGGGTTAGCCGCAAAAGATGGAAAGTCATTGTCAAATATTTTCCAGGCGTCTGCATCTCAGGGATGTCTTACTTTATTGTCTTCATTCTTATCAACGGCATGCCACCTCATGTGCTCCACTATTTTTGACGACATAAATAATCTTTGTAGGCGAGGTTTCAGAGGGAAGTACCTGAGAATCTTTGTAGGTTTCTTCTTTTGCTTTTTTTCCCTTCCGAATTATCTTGTACCTCGATATGTGGCATCTCTTACAAGTCTCCCTGTTGGAATCATCTCCCCAATATAGCATACAATCGTTGGGGCATGCATCAATATTTTGATAGTTCAACCCCAACCTGTTGATAATCTTCTTGGCCTCGTGGAATGTTGTGAGAATCTCAGCGTCGAGGAATGCATCTTGTAATAATTCGAGCAATATCGACATTCCCTTATCTGTGATTCCACACAAGCACTTGATATGATACAATTTGATCAAGAAAGAAAATTTAGAATATTTTTGACAACCTTAATATAAAGGACATCTGCTTCATCCATCAAGATGAAAAAATCCCAAGTTGCTTTATTCCTCATAAACACTGGTTCAGAACCTTGCACATCTTCGTTGAAGTTGTCGCCTTGAAATCCAAATGCATCACGCACAACATCATTCACAGGATCATCTTCATCTAGTTGAACTCCTATTTAAGAACTTCGAGGAAGACCATCATCATATCTCATGCCGACCTTCTCACCATGAACTGCCCCGAACATATAGTCCTCTGGGAAAGGCTTCAGAAGCAAATGTTCCGACACGGACAGACGATCTTGCCATTACAGCTGGCGTGAGTGAATGTGAACTCCAAGGTACTACACATTTGTAGCGGTTTTATATCTAGAACCGCTACTAATTAAGCCGTTGGAAATCAAATTTAAGAATTTGTTTTAAACTTGTAGCGGTTATAAGAAAAACCGCTACTAATATATATTTATAGCGGTTATACATTAGTAACCGCTACAAATTTGCAAAAAGTGGGGGGAAATTCAAAATTGAAATGTTGAGTATTTGTAGTGGTTATTTATGTAACCGCTACAAATATTCACCATTTCAATTTTGAATTTCCCTCGCACATGTCTTTACATTTGTAGCTTTTTTTGTATTAACCGCTACAAATATGGAACTCTCTTTCTAGCGGTTTCTGTATTAACCACTACAAATATATAATTAATTTTTTTTAGTTTTAGAAATATAAATAATACTGTTACAATTAATTCCCAAATTCAACAACGCGGTCTAAGAATATAAATATAACTATGGTAAACGCAATAAGAATTTAAGTTCTAAAATAAAAAAATTATATATATTTATTTACAAATGTTTGAACAAGAAAAAATAAATTTGTCCTAAACTAAGTAGCAAGGGGTTGATCATCTGGTCCTCTCTCAGGTGGGGCTCCCTCAGGTGTTGCTGGATCGGGGCATTGGGCAGAGTTAATAGCCCCATCATCATCAACAGGAGGAGGAGGAGCAGTAGGCTAGACGACGAACGGAGGGACAGGGGAACCTGTGGATGCTGCTCGTCCTGGAACAGGTGACTCCATGACCGTTCGAGCATGTTGTTCGTGATAACACGCCACTGCTTTTGCTGAGCGTAGATGAAATCGGCCTGCTGCTGCATCTGCTGCTACTGGGCCACTACAACCTGTGTCCGGGCCAAATCTGCCCACAGCTACTTAACAGACTCCTCCCTCGGATGTCTGACGGCTCTAGAGCTGCCAGCCTCAGAGGCAGTGCTCCTGCCGTAGACCATGCTAGGTTTGGCCCCTATCCCCATCCCTCGCAAGTGTTTGGGGTGCTCAACCTGACCCAGACCCGCCTTCAAAGGAGCCTTGGGGTCCATTGACCCCTGTGACTCCTCGGCCTGGGTCTCTCGCAGCTCAGCCTGCGACTGCTGCATCCGCTCCTGCCATTTTATGAAACAATTACTTATTAGCATTTTCATAATTAAGTTGGTTTTATAAAAATTATAATAATGAAATTACTTGCAATGGCCACCTCTACCTACTGAGAGGTCGAAGTCCTATCATGGTGTCTGTGTGTGCTAGCGAATAACTCCCTATAGTTCGTCTGACGGTTCTCCTACTGTTCCTTCCTCTCTTAAAACAATTACAAAATTCAATTAGTATTATGAAATAACCAGCTAAAAGTAATTGATATTATGAAAAGTTACCAGCTCGCAGTAAGTGACAGCAAAGGTCTTCGCCCTTGCTGTGTGGTGGATCGTCTGCTGCCCACGACACCTCGTGTTCCTCTGAGAAAGCGCTTGGAAAAACACAATATTAAATGTATTAAAACAATATAAAACATTTAAAATTAATAAAGTTTAAATTAAAATTAATTAAATTTAAATTATAATTTAATAATTATCAATCACAAAATTATATATAAATAATCTAATAAATACATTACCTGCCCCTCAACGCTCCTCTTGAACTGGACGAAACTCGCCCAGTCGTTTGGCGGGACACCGTCCAGGACGTTCTCGATCAGCTGCTCCAGAGGCATCATCCCATCCTTATCCACACTATGGAAGAGATGATTCCTCTTGTTCCTCCAGCTGTCACCCATCTTCATCAGCGTGTACCTCTTCCGGTTGGCCCGGACAGCAAACTGCAGCTGTAAAAAATTATTTAAATATGAATAATTACAAATATCCTATTAAAAAATATTAATTAAATATAATTAATTACAGAAAATATTAATTAAATACTATTAATTACCTGCACTACCTCTTCCCACGTTAGGTCCTTCGGCCCTTTCGGAACGTGGCTCCAAGTCCTGAAGTGAAGGGGGAACCGCATCCAATTCGAGCCCAGGTCGTTCAGGAAGCGGTTAAACAGGTAACCCCCATTGTCGATGGACTGGTTCGTGCCCTCATTCCACGGCACAACGACTCGTGGACACGTTCCCCTGCTCATCTGCACAATTTACAGCACATTAGATAAATTGTAATTCAAATTTAACATTTCAAATTTAAATAAATAATTTATTAAATAAAAAATTTATTTACCTTGGACCTACATCTCAAACCCAGTAGACCGCGAATACGACCCTCGTGGGTTGTTTTGCTGCCGCTCCTCCTCCTCATTGAGGAACTGCTCCATCTCTCTGATCCTAATCGGGATCTTGAAGTCCTCGTTCGAGTCATAGTCATCGATACTGATATCTCCCTCCCCCAAATCAGGCACCTCTGGTACGGTCGTCTCCTGTGGGATCATTTGCGGTAACTGTGGCAGGGTCAACTCCTATGGCTGCTATAAGGGGATGGGTTGAAATGTTGTGGTCGCCCTTCCTTCGCGCTGCCCGTCCCTTTGCCCCCTGCACTACTGCTGCCACCCCGCAAAATTGATTTGGGGACCTCGGGCTCCTTCCCCCTATCCTATCTTGAAGCTATATCAACTATAAAAATTCAAAAAAAAAACATTTTAGTCACATTATTATGCAAAAATATAACAAAAATAAAAATACATATAAAATACGTATTGTCCGTACCTCAAGTACAAATAACGAGAAATGCTACAGCAAAAAATTTTCCACAAACGTCTGAACACTCAAATCTAAAAGAAAACACTTAGAGAAACTTCAGGAAACAAAATGGCCAAATGGGAAAATGGAAGGGGGGCGGCTTTATATAATGGTGGAGTTTGTAGCAGTTCTTGAAATAATTGCTACATGAACCGCTACAAATAAACTAGGGCGGCTAAACTTTGTAGCGGTTCTATAATAACCGCTATAAATTACAAGACCGTTGAAGTTCTGTAGCGGTTATTGTACAAAACCGCTACAAGTTTCATGACCTCTGAAATTATGTAGCGGTTATAGCATTATAACCACTACAAATAGGTGACGTTTGGAATTTTGTAGCTATTTAATTGGTGAAACCGCTACAAATAACCGCTATACTATTGGCGCGTCTTGGTCCTGCCAAGTGGTGGGAAATTTGTAGTGGCTTTTATTATGTAACCACTATAATTTTTTGTGGGAAATGTGCGCCATTTTTGTAGCAGTTTTTTTTATTAACCACTATAAAAATCATTGGCAATATGTCGCGCCATTTGGCGTGTAGCTTGCCATTACAAGTTTGTAGCGGTTTAGTTTATAACTGCTACAAATTTTACTATTTGTAGCGGTCAATTATAACCGCTACAAAAGACCATTTTTTTTGTAGTGATTACGTACACACACGTTATAGTATGAATTTTCATTTTACATTATATGGTGTATTGCATATTTAATTTTCGCATTTTATATGATTGATTGTACGTTACTACTGAGATCCCTTTGAATCTCACCCTTTTTCAAATAAACAAATATTCCAGTAGAAGCTAGTGGCTCAAAGGGTAAAATAGTGAATACGGGCAGTTGAGTTGTGCGGATCCCGAGACAGGAGCTGTTTGGTTATATTAGTTTAATTTTAAATATTTTGGACAATTTGTATATATGTTATGAAACCCGGAGGGGAAAACTAATAATGTAATCATGTCTATTATTTCAACAATATCAGTATATTTCCACTATTCCTGTGTTGGCCACCGAACTGCGCTCCAGTACTCTAATTAATATCAATAGTAAGTGGTATGTAAGATGGGGTCTTATAATTATATTACTCAAAAATATTTACGGAGGTTAGAAAATAGTTAAAGATTGTGCTAACTAACAGAAAGAGAACCATGTACAAGATTTCAAAAAATCAATGGCCTTGATAGTGTGTCAATGGAAAAAGTTTCATATAGCTTAAGATTGGAAAATTTACGTGTTTTAATTAGTCAGTTTTATTACATAATTAACTAGTTTTAATAGCTTTAATTGCATTAAACGATTATTAATAATCAATTTGTCACTATACCATGTTCTCTCAAGTTTTCAGAAGATTGACGTCAGACATTGATGCCCAACAACAACAACTCCACATTCATAAAGGACATATATAAGCTGAAACAACATAGCCCACTATTATACTCTCAGGAAAAACAAAACAAAACAAAACGATAATAGATTTATATCTCTCTGTCGGTTAGTATACTTATGCTAAACTAGGATACACATTCTTAAGCTTGAAATTAACATTTAGCACAACAGTTGAGAAACGCAGAAAGGATCACAACAAAAATTTAGCTTTCAATCCTTGCAGAGTTCACGTTCCAATTTATATATTTCTAAATATGCCTCACTTGAAGCATTTTCATCAACTTTCTCTTTGAAAAAATCACTTTCCTTGCTAAAGAGAACCTAATTTGGCAGGAATACACCCAAAGAATGAATGCAGTAAAATCAAAATCGATTGTCGACCGACCATGCCATACGACATATGTGATGAAAACATAAACCAACCATTTAAAAGAAAAAAGAAGTGTTAAGATGCGAATTTTCTCGGAAGCTTTCACTCAAGAGCAATGTTACTCCAAAAGTTTGTTTAGGTTTAAGTTTTGCTTGGAATTGTAAAAAGGTAGCAATGTTGCCCCTTGCCTTTAAAAATTTAATGGTTAACGTTAATTTTTTAATGGTATAAAACAACATTGCTACGTTTTGAAACTTCTAGGCTAACATTGAACTAAAAAAAACTTATGGTGTAACATTGCTCCTCAATCAGGGTAAATTTGCACCTTTACCCCAAAAAGAATTAGTCACATTTTATATATATCTTTTCACTTTCTGCTAAATGTTACAAAAAGGCCAAATATAGAAGCACAAGTTTTAGTGAACGAAAATGAAAATAGAAGGATTGATTAACTTCCTTAGTAAAACTAGAGTCTTCTCCCCCATGCGATGATGCACGGGTCAGTGCAATATTGTATGATGTCATATTTTAAATATGAATTTAAAGAACTATATTAGTTATTACAAAATAGGTGAATGATTAAAATTGTTAATGTTGATTGTTTTTGTTTGGTCTGAGTTAATGTTGATTGTTGAAGGATAATTAATTTATATATTTTTTGTTGTGTCTTACCCATTAGAGATGAATGACTAATGTGCTGATTTTTTATAATAGGAGGAAGTCAATCAAGCGTTGCTTGATATACTCATCTGAGCTAAAACATGTACTTCATTTATTCTACTCTGGGGAAGGAAAGTAATTTCAACCATACATATCACAATCACAAACTAACAAAGTCAAATAAAACTCAAATTTTAAAACTATGGTGTACAAAATCTTAGTGTTTGGCTGAGCGTTTAGGCCCCTTTAAGCCCGATTGAAGTGGAATAAGCCTGATTGTAACTGAGAAAGTGATTTGGGAATGTTTGGGTAGGTGATTGGTGAATCTAACTTATGGTTAAATAAGCAGCTTTTGCAAAAAGCCCTCAGATGGTGCTTTTAACTTCTGCCTTTTGACTTTCATAGCTCAGTTTCACATATAATACAATGAAAAAAGGATTGAGTTTTAGTTGTCACAATGCAAAAACAAAAAAGATTTATTATTTCTTTTTTTTGATAGAATAAGAGAAGGCATAGCCATACGGGTTCTACTATACTAAGTCAGTATAAATGTGTTGGTTCATAACATCTTCTATGCACAGACGTTTAACTTCAGCAGGTTCTCTGTCAACTATAAGAAAATCCACCGCCATGTCCCATGCTCTTCTTGCCAAGTAGTCCGCCACCCTATTCGCCTCCCTACAACAATGTAGTATCTCCACATCCCACTCACGTTCCAGCATCGATTGAATTTCCAAGATTAAAGTAGCATCATGATGTTCATTAGGTACCAGTCCTTGAATAAGATCCAATACTTCGCTGCAGTCACTTTCAACAATAATATGCCTAAATCCTCCTTCCCAAGCTAATTTCATACCCCATAAAATTCCCTAGGCTTCTACTGTGATAACCGACCCGCGTCCAATCCTAAACATAAACCCTTGGATAAATTTGCTTTGTTCATCCCTTATTACCCCACCACAAGTACAGCACCCTGACGCTTCATTCCTAGATCCATTTGTATTAACTTTAAACATCCCAGCAGGTGGAGGGCGCCAACCCGTACTTGGTGCGATGTAAGACTTCGGTTGCATGTGAGTAGACATACCCCAAGACAACACCAAACCAGTACATGCCAATAACTCCTGTTTACTCCATTGTTTATTGTTGAAAATATGGTCATTCCTTGCCAACCAAATATGCCTACATAGAACCGTAAACCAGTGTCGAAACTCGTAGCCATACACATGATCACAACGGCGTAAACACCATGTTAACCAAGCATTTCTATCAGTTGAGACAAAGAAATGCCGATGCCATAGACTAGGTAGTGTCTCACTCCATATCTCTTTAACCATCGCACAATCTCAAAGTACATGCATAATTGATTCGATCTTGTCTTGACAAAAAGAGCACATCTCATTCGTGTGGAATCCCCGTTGAGCTTGTGCCAAGTTAGTCAGTAAACGACCATGAGCGCATAACCACAAAAATATTTTGTAATGTTGAGGAACCTTCAGCTTCCATATGAGCCTCCATCCAAACAAAGAATGGCTTTCACCGTGCCCAGCTAACCTCTTGTACACAGATTTTAGTGCAAATTTACCATAAGATGTCCATCTCCAAATAGGAACATCACCACTAGTATTGTGGTTAATATTCACTCTTTGGATTGCTAACATGACATGTTTTGGTAATAAATGCCCAAACTTATCCAAATCCCATTAACCCGACAGAGTAATACAGTCGGCCACCTTCCATTCCCTTATTTCATTTGTTAATGGTTGAAGTGTCAAACTCTCCAATTTGTCAAAATAGGGGAACCATAGATCATGCCAAAACGACACCAAAGTTCCATTTGTAATCTTCCAAGCAATATTCTCAGTTACACTTTCCCAACTTTGTCTAATCCCCTTCTATGTGCTAGATTCTGTCCGTCATTTTTCCACTTTTGGCACCAAATCACTGCCCGTCTTGTACTTCTCCCGAAGAAAACGAACCCATAGTGCATCTCGTTTGTATATCAAGTTCCACCCCAATTTCATCATGTAAGCTTGATTCTGAAGCCTTGCCTATCTTAAGCCTAGTCTACCATCATTCTTCCGAGAACACACACAACCCCAAGCTATCATATATGGCTTACGACTCGTGGATGTACTCCCTCAAAGAAATTGCCTGCACTTTTTGTCTATCTCATCATAGGTACCTAGAGAGAGGGGTATAGTTTGCATTGCATAGGATGGCATAGCCGACACGACTGATGATACTAGAGTATGTCTTGCCACCATCGATAACATGTTTGGTTTCCAGCTTGCTAGGCGAGCATTGATCTTATCAAGAATAAATCTGTATGAGGACTTAGTACTTCGCTCATGTAAGATCGGAATTCCTAAATATTTCCCCAGATTGGAAGATAGGGAAAAATTCAAGAACTCACTAATGTCCTTTCTTCTCGTATGACCCACTTCTTGGAGAAGTAAATGTGCGATTTTGCAATATTTACTTTCTGGCCGGATATTTCACAAAAATCATCTAGTATGGCTTTCACCACCCCGGCTTGATCCATATTTGCTTCTGCAAACAGAATGAGATCATCAGCAAAAAAGACATGAGAAATAGCTATACCTTTCCTCGACAACCTAAAAGGTTTCCAATCTCCATCTTATACTGCAGTCTGGATTAAGTGCCCCAACCTCTCTGTAACACCCCGATTTTCGATTAAGGACTAATGATAATTATTGAGAATAATTATGTGTTTTATGGCAATAATAATTAATATGTCATGATTAGTGGAAATTGAAAGAGTGAAATTGTTGGGAATTAGTTAGTGATTAATAGAGAAATTAATTACTAGCTAAGAGAAAATGAGATGTGTGATTAAAATGATCAAATGGCTAATGGATGGATTAGAGAGATTAATTGGTGTATATGTGTGTGGTATTAGAGATTAAGGGATGAGATGTTGCCAAGTGGCATTATGGTGGACCATAGGATGAGGCATATGAGACAAAAACCACTTTTTTCTCTCTTCTCTCTCTCCTATGCGTTTTTGGAGGCATGTGAAGGGGGTGGGGCAGAATTTTTCTGTGCTTCATCATCATCTTCACCTCTTCTCCATCTCTCTCTCACGTTCTCTCTCTTCTCTCTTCATTTCCTCCATTGTTGGCCAAGAGAGAGAAAAGAAAAGTTGGATTTGAGGTAAGCAAATGGCCTCAAATGCCAAAATGCTCTTCATTAACATTGTTCCTTGAGCTAAGAGCTTTCATCCTATGGTTGTAGATTCTCCATTGGTGGTGCTTTGAGGAATCACGAAATTATGAACTTGGGAGAATCATGAAGTGCCTTTGGGAAAGTTGTTGAGGTAAGTGAAAGCTTCCTTCTCATATAAGATTTGTGGCCATTGGTTAGGCCTTAAATTTCTGGAATTTTAGCCCTAATTTCGTGATTTAGGGTCTTGTGGTGTTTGAATTATTGTTGTCATGGGATTAGTGCCTTGTTAAGCGTTTTGAATGAATGGTATTGAATTGAAGCTTAAATGTGAAGTTTGGCACTTTTTGTGTTGGTTTTATGCTTTGGTCAAAACAGGGCATATAAATGGGTTGTGAATTTGGTCATTTTGAGGTTACCATTGTGTTCCTTGAGTGATTTTGTGTGGGAATAAGCTTGGTTATTAATTTTGGAGTTATTGAACACCTTGGTAGAAAATTGGAAATCTGTTTGGTTTAAGCTCTGTGTTGCGCAGTAATTTTGTATGAGCGTTTTGAATGACCAAATGGTATTGGAAAATTATGAAACTTTCCAGTCTTAAATTTCACATCCCAAGCTTCAAAATGGACATATAATTTGTGCCATTTCGTTTTTTCTACTGTGATTTATAGCTGTCCAAAGTTTGAGGTCGAAAATGGATTCTGTTTTGGGACAGTTTTGAGTTTTTGGTGATTCTGTATTTGTGTAGTGATTTCCAGTGAATGGATATATTTTTCCTTGAAAGAGGACTTATATACCTTTCATTTGGCTTTGGAATCACTTCGTTTTGATTTTTCTAGATTTAGTTATGAATTTTGGAAGTTCGCCCAGTGTCAGGAAATTTCTGGGCCGCTGCCCAAGAGTGGTTGGACCGCGGCCCAAGTCTTTCTGGCCTGTTCTGGGCCGCGGCCCATGAGTGGTGGGCCGCAGCCCAATGCCTTCTGACCATATTTGGGCCGCGGCCCAAGGAATGGTGGGCCGGGGCCCACCCCTGTGTTCCAGCCCTTTATGATTTCGAAAAGTGACCTTCAACCTATTGTTTCCCAATCTTTTGGGGCTTTGATTAGAGGCATTTGGGGCCTCTTAAGGGTCAATTATGGTAACCAAATCTAAGTATTATGAAAGTGAGAATTTGGAAAAGAGAATGACCATATGTTCTTGATTTGGTTATAGGATTGGGTAATTACCCTGATCATGATTTGATATCTGCTTGGATCGAGAGTAGCCGACGCTGGAGCATACGTGGAAAGAATATGTAGGGAACTTACCTTTCCTGCATGTATTGATAATTGTATTTGTGTATTGATGCATGTTATTGCCTTGCTTGAATTATGTGAGACATATGAGAATGATTGTAGCTCTGTTTCTATTTATACTATGGCCATGAGTATGTTGTGAGAACATTGAGCATGCGGATATATCATTATGTGAACATGTGTTATTGTGATGCAAGCATGTCATGCATTAAATACTTATCTTGCA
The DNA here is from genome assembly GCA_963210345.1 of Inga oerstediana. Taxonomy (NCBI): domain Eukaryota; kingdom Viridiplantae; phylum Streptophyta; class Magnoliopsida; order Fabales; family Fabaceae; genus Inga; species Inga oerstediana. Next base: position 78,039,843 of record OY723400.1, read on the forward strand.
TGCATATTGGTATCTGTTTCCTACTGAGATTCCCCGGAATCTCACCCTCCCCTATCAACATTTTAGACAGGGAAGGAAGATTGAGGATGAAGCAAGCATCCAAGGACGAAGAGGACTCGTTTTGGGTGAGAGCTTAGTAGTTAGTTATCATTGTGTAAATGGGATTATGTATTTGTTTATATGGATCAATACTTGAGAATGTATTTGGATAAGTTGTGTAATCCCTATTGAATGAGTTGTATGGGCTATTATGCCTTATGATTATTGAGCGAAGATATGATCCCGGAATTGTCGGGAATTTATATTGCGTACTCTGATAATTGTATAAATGTAATTTATCTTCGCATAGTAATTATATTCGGAGTGAAATATGAGATCGTGTTTTAAATGATTTCGAAATGTGATTGTGAAAACCCCGTCTGGTTGATGGGTTTATAAATGTTGTTTTGACATATTGGTCTCTATTTCACATTAATCGCGTAATCCGGATATTAATTACGGCAGGGGGTTACACTCTCCATCATAATAACAAAGGGATACGGTGAGATAAGATCTCCTTGACGAACTCCTCTGGAAGGGTAGAAGGCTTTTGCAGCACACCCATTCCAAGTAGCTGCATTTGCGGAGTAGATACATAAGCTTTAATGATGTCACAGAGGTACTCAGGAATCCTTAGTTCATTCAAGCATTCGAAAAGAAAACTCCATCTGACTTGGTCATATGCTTTCTCCAAGTCAATCTTGATTGCCATAAATCCCTACTTCTTCATGTTCCTCATAGAATGAATGATTTCCTGCACTAGAATAATATTGTCAGTACTTTAGAGCCCCTTCACAAAATTACATTAGTTTGGGGCCACAACCAATGGAATAATAGATTTAAATCTATTTGAAATAATTTTTGTAACAATCTTATACACTACATTACAAAGGCTTATTGGCCGAAAATCACGAAAAGATTGTGGATGATCAATTTTAGGAATAAGCACAATTTGAGTACCATTAATATGATGAACCTATTCTGGATCAGAAAATACCCGTTTAACCAATGATGTCGCCGAAAGACCAACCGTATCCCATTGGCTCTGATAAAAAAGAGGATTTAACCCATCTGGATCTGGAGCTTTTAGAGAACCCATATCGAACAAAGCTCGTTTAATTTCCATTTCATCTACCTGTCTTCCCAAAGCACATCTATCAGTTGCATCAATCTCAGGATAAGTGCACCCAAACACCAAGGACCCCTAGTACGTACTCATGTCTGTATATAGTTTTTCAAAAAATTTACTGCCAAATTCTTGTATTTCTTTCTCATCATAAGACCATTCTCGAGAATCAAGTTTAAGAGCTAAGATCCGATTCCGTCTTCTTCGACCATTCGCCTTTGAATGAAAATATCTGGTATTTTGGTCACCCTGAATACACCAAGTAGCACAAGAGTATTGGAGCTACATAATTTCCTCCTGGGCCAAGATTTCTCAAGTTCCTTCCATAATTCACATTGCAAATTCTCTAATCTCACTGATGGCCCAACTCTAGCAATTGTGGTGTTAATCCCATCAAGGCGTCTATAGAGCTTGTTCTTCATATAATTTAAATTCCCAAATACCTCTTTGTTCCAAATTTTCAGTTGCTCAGTAAAATCCTTTAAAGACCCACACCAATCTTCTTTAACATTCCATTGGTCCTTAACAAAATCCGAGAATTCATTATGCATAACCCATGGGGCAAAGAAACGGAAAGGCCTTTGTTTATTCTCACCATGCGCCACCTTGTCAGTATTAACCAAAATGGGGCAATGATCTGATTTATACTTTGCTAGATGAAGCACCGATGCATTAGGAAACTGCGCATGCCATCCGCTATCCACCAATGCTCTATCGATCCTGCTCTAACTAGACAAAGTCCCCCATGTAAATTGAGGACCACTAAAGCCAATATTAATTAATCCAGTATTAGTAATCCACTCCTGGAAAAATCTATCAACTCTATTGGTTTCCTGTATTTTCATGTTCCATCTATCCTCAGGACACGATACAACATTGAAGTCCCCAATGACCAACCAACCCCCATGAACAACCTGGCTAATATCTCTTAATGAAGACCATAGTAGGCGCCTCGGGTACATATTAGGATTCCCATAAACAATTGTAAGGGACCATTCATTATTATTACCTGCATTAACCATTCCATAGACAAATTGCTCACCCGCCGAAATAATCGAAAAGTTGCAGCTTGAATCCCAAAATAACCAAATACCCCCACAAAATCCTCGTGCTTCAACCACATGCATATTAGACCATCCAAGCTTCCGAACCAATAACTTTTCCTTCCTTCATTAATACCTTTCGCCAAGCCCCTAGCACTATGTACTTTACCACTTTCTGAGTTCAAACTAGAATTAACTTGGTCTACCATTTTATTCTTCACTTGTTGATAATGTTCCATTGGGTTCACCACATCCATCTTACGTTCCACCACATTTTCTTTAGTCCCAGAATTAATCACCACAAGCTTCGTCTTACTAGGCAAGGACCCACATGATTTAATAATTCTAACTATTGAAGATTCTTGATTTGTAGTATTATGTGCCGAATTATTGGGTGCCATTAAAGTGATTTCATTTCCCTTCTCTTTCGTATTCTCATCTGTCAATGCTGTAAATCTTGATCCTCCAACATTATTGTTTCTACTCAAATCACGTACCCCTCCCTGTCTAACATTCAACTCTCCTCCGGTGCCACGCTGCACCCTGTGACGCCTGGGTGCCACCATCCATTCACTATAGGTTATGGCTTCTGGGTTATGGTTAGTCGACGTCGAATCTGCTGTTCGCCCTTCATACTTAGTCTCTGAACTTTGTACTCCTGAAGGTCCAGATTCTTTCTTTCGTGAACAATGTTCTGACCCATGCCCATACTTCCCACATGAAAAACATATCAGGTGTATACCCTCGTATACTATTTGTTTTCCTTGCCATTAATCATAAATGATGGGAGCAACAGGGAATTCAAATCTATCTCAACACATAATCGAGCAAAGTGACCTTTTGTTTGTTTCAATGTATTATTATCCACCTTAAGTACCCTTCTAATCTGACTACCCACTAAGTATAAGATGCCCTTATCGTAAAAATATACTGGAAATTTTGGAATATGTACCTATGCAGCGATCTTCAGTACCTCCCTAACATTAGGATCGAACTCAGGTTTCCATGGCTGTACAGCTAGGTAATGTTCCATGTATAACCATGGGCCATCAATCAAAGCAAACTCATAATCCTCCTTACTTGTTAGACGAACCAAGAAATATCCAGAACCAATTTCTATCGTAGTTACCTCACCCCTTCGACCCCATAGTTGTTGTAACTTTCTACCAAGTTGTTCTTCATGAACCATGTGTCCTATAAGCCTAACAATCAGAGAAGTACTCCATTTCTTTGCTAGCTTTTGACAGAATTCCAGTGAGACTACAATATTTGGACCTTTCTAAGTGATCTCGACTTCAATTCTAGATTTCCATCCATCCCCACGCCACCATTCTTCCTCCTCGTCAGACATGTCTCCCGCCATCGGTATATCGACGCAGGCTTCCTTATAAGATTTCTTTGGTTGTATAGGAACCTCCTCCACCACCTCTTCATCAGTCATCCAATCTTCCACCCTTGGTATAAGGGATTCGTGTTCAGAGAACTCATCCTCCCCGTCTCTAACTTTTTTTCGGCTCCGTACCATAGCATCTTGCTCTTCCGACGTCGGCGCCGGAGGTACTCTCTCACAACTTCTATCTCGTTCATACATATTGCTTCCCATTCTGTTTTAAAGGAATTCTCAAGTTACACATAGATCACCGATAACTTTGCCAAGCCAGAAACCAGGTTCATCTCATAGATCGCCGATGACTACACCGAAACAGGAATCCAAGTTTAGCGCTTTGCAACTGTGAAGGATTAGTGACGACGATGGTTGGCTAGCCAAGACAGGAACTTCCAACGCAAACCAACTGGGGCAACATGAAACAGAGACCTACTCCATTGCAGAGATCCTCTCGACGGCGCAGCTGCGAAGCTCAGTATTGATGAAGGTCACCAACGCCTAAAATAGAGTGCCGCAGAAACAGAGTTGAATCACATATGATAGAATCTCTCTCCTTAACACTAGGTGACGATGCAGTGAGCCTCCCAACGGTGCAGCTGTAAAGAGCAGCTCTGACGGTGCAGACCCAACGGTGAGCGTCGACATTGAAGACAACCGTTGCTCCACAACGGTAAAAAAACCACGACAGAGAGAACTTTACTATTCACTGAGAGTAAAAACAACTTTGGGATTCTATTTTCGACTTTTCTCCTTCTTTCTTTTCATTTTTATTATTTCTCAGATCTGCTTCTTCTTTTGTAGTTTCACATCACTGCTACTTTCTCCTCTATTTTCCTCATTTCTTAAGTTCTATTAACATTCTCTCAGAAATTTCTTGTGCCTTTTTTTTTTGAATTTTCTGATTTCCATTTTATTTTATTTCCATTTTATCACATGCAAGAATTTAGACGTCAACCTGCATTTGAAAATGCTAAAGAGACCTTCAATTTCTATCATTCCAATTTGAGGTCAACTATTGAAAGGACTTTTGGAGTGTGGAATACTAGATTTGAAATATTACAAAAATGCACAAATACAGCTAGGAAACTCAAGTTCGCTTAGTTTGTGCAACAATGATCATACATAATTTTATTAGGAGAAATTCTCAATCTGATGTTAATTTTGAGCAAGCAGAAAATGAGAATATAGGTAATGTAGATACTAATACTATAGAGGAAGAGCCTTCCTCGAGCAATTATGCTGGGACATCTATATTTGCCGTGAATCGTATTCATGACATGATTAGAGACCAACTTGTACAGGACATGTGATCAAATTAGTTATGTAACATTTTTTTTATCAAACTATATATCTTGGCACCACATTGGCTAATTTAAATTTTTTTGACTTGTTTATAATATTAAATTTCTTTTTTATCTTACAATTATCACAAAAACATTTATGCAATCACCAATCCAAACAAGTTTTCACTGTTAAAAAAGCACTTATGCAATCGTCAATCCAAACATAAATATATTACACAATCTGACTTTTATCCAATCTTAAATTTTTATAAGTCAAATTGCAAATAAACTATTTTTCCCACCGCTATCCCAAACACTCACGTACCTATCAAAGAAAGGACTTTCGGAGTCAACGAGAATGCGAAATCATGCAAATTAATTTGATACATCCACTTGAAAAAGACAAAGGAATTTTGTCAGCGGAATGAATCACTGACAATATAAATATAAATACTTACAAAATTCACTTTACTTAATTTTGTACTCCCTCCCTTCTTTTTTATAAGATACAATTGTTTTTGTTTGAATGCGTATGTTCCTTTTATAAGATACACTTTGAAAATATCTAAACATTTAATACATTTTTTTCACTTTTACCCTCAATTAATTATATATCGCTCTCTTCAGTTTTTCCTTCTCATCACTTTTTTCCACTCAGTGTTTTTGGAAAATGAGTTACATTTTTTTACATACGTATTGTCTGTAACTAATTTTTACTAACATTATCTACATAGTTCGATTATTTATATCTTATAAAAAGAAATAGAGGGAGAGTAGCTTGCAACCTTGGAAATATAAAAAGCCATATATAGACAATAATGCACACAAACCAAGATGTAAACAACCGTTTGGGAACATCTATTAGGGGTGTTCAAAGTATCCTGGTCCCGGTTGTCCCGGCCCGGTCCCAGATATTTTATCCCGGGAATTTCCCGTCCCGTCCCGGCCGGGACTGGGACCGGGATCGGGATCACACCTTGTGATCCAGGGAATTCCCGGTCCCGGTTTTTTTTCCTTAAAAAATAGGTTATTATTTTATTTTTGTATTTTTTACCCCATAAATTAAGTTATCATTTGATAAAATTTATATCACATATTTAGTTAGAGTTAAATCGTATATATCGTGATACAAATCCTAACTATATAATGTATAAAGATAATAACAAAAATGATGAATGTGATAATAATATTAATAATAATATGTTATTTTTCAATTCTAGCTCAATTTGTGTGATTTTTATGACCTTATTAGGTGTTAAATAATCACTTTAAATACTAGATTATAAAAAATTTAACTAATATAATTATATTATTAAGACCGGGAATTCCCGATCCCGGTCCCGGGAATTCCCAGTCCCGGTTGTCCTGGGAATTTCCCGGGACCAGGACCGGGACCGGGACCGGGAATGACATCCCAGTCTCGGCCAATCCCGGGACGGAAACCGGGAATGGGTGATCCCGGTCCTGTCCCGGGATTTGAACACCCCTAACATCTATCTATCTATTATATATCTCGAAAGCTGTTAATGATGGAGGTTTTTTTTTGGGAAAACTGTGAAAAAATATCTCATTAAAAACATATTTGTTAAATGGGACATTCGCGTGCAGAATATCATCCGGGTGTACAGAATATCTTCCCTTGTGTGCAATATTATTCCCTATATGTGTGCAAAAATCTTCCCTACGTTTGCAAAAATTTTCCCTCCGTATGAACAAATCTTCCCTCCGCATGGAAATATCTTCCCAGGTCCTATTTGGTAATTAAGTTGCCAGTGAGGTCTTTGTTAGCAATTTTCCCTTTTTTTTCCCTGACACTGTTTGTTGATGACTTGGTGTTTTTTATGCATTAATTTTTTTTTTTTTGACGTTTCATTTATTTCTTGTGCGTGTCATCTGCTACTTCATCTCTAAGAACGCATCTAACAATATCACCCCTAGAGGTGGAGATGAAATGACATTAATGCATTTTGTGTGAGGAATTTTGATATCAGTTCATGTCTAATGCATGATATAGCCTGGCTTCACCTTGAATCAGACAGTATTAAATTGCGATAATGATCTAAAAGTATCTCTGTTGAATCCATCTTCGTAAAGTTTGTAACGGTTACCAAACCTACAACTTTTAAAATGGAAAAGATATGTAAATATAGTTATTACTATATGAACAGGGAAACATAAAAATCAATGTCATGTAATAATAGATTATCAAATAGAAAAGTGAGCAACTTCATTCTTATATGCCCTGAAAGGAATGTCTTCATCGTCGCATAATAGTATCTGAGTGTTGTGGAATATGATGGCATGAGTTCACAGAGTCAAAAGGTAATTTGTTGTCAATAGATGTAAAATAATTCTTGAAATAATATTTGTATTACAATGATGCATGTAATGCTAATAATGTAAACAATGGATTTGAAAGAAGAAAGATTTTCTTTTTTACTTTAAGCAAGCAAACAAAGTGTTTTGGTACGTACTTTTCTGGTCTTAATATAATGTTATACCTAATTAACTAATTTTGATAGTTTAAGGATGTTAGTTAAGTTAGTTAATATAAAAAAAGCCCTATAATCATCTTCCTTAATTCTCTTCCTCCCTCTCATATTTAATTATTGTTGAAGGAATATTAATATGGTTAATTTAAGAAAAAATTGATCAACATGTGAAATAGATCTTACATTCATGACCAACATCAACTTCACAATTATTCTTGCATTAAGGACTAAAAGAGTAAATGAGTAATAGATTTAATGACTCCTTATCTTGTAACGATGCTTGAATAGGATCCGCAAATGCATGTTGCCACCCTTAATTCCTGATGCTAAACTTCTTCTTCTCATCTTTTTTATAAGAATTTAAAATTTGAATTGGCTTTATCTTTTTTATAAGAGTTGGACAAAAGTTCTCTCAACATTTAATGAGTTTTTTTTTTCATTTGTGCTCCATTAATTATATATATTACATTAATTAAAAGGTTGGTAATACTTATGTTTACTCTAGTTTTCTCTTTTACCCACCCCTTATAAATAAGGGAAAGTTTATTTCAAGACATACCACTCTAATATTATTTATAAGTCCATTCTAACAAAAAATTTTGGTTCTTATTATAAGTCCAATTTCATGGTAACAAATGCAATTTTTACAATTTTTCCCTTATTAATTGCAATAAAGAAAAAGAATTTATTTATGTTAACTTTTGGAACCAATCATAAATAGGAGAAAAATTGAAAATTTAGCTCATAATTAATGAGTTAACTAACTCTCCTATGTGAGTTAGTTAACTTAAACTTATAAATAGGATTAGAGTGATACTTATTATTTTTAACTAATTTTAACCACACTCTTAAAATGCATAATACGGTTATCAAACTCTTATAAATAGGAGGAGTATTACTTTTCGGAAATTAATCTCTGATATTTAAACTTGGATGAAAAAACATTGGGAAAATTGGAATAAATCCCTCATTTGACAAATTAATTGGGAATGGACCTAAATTAAAATAGCATAGAGGTGTGAGATCCTTATCAATACACAGCCAAAAGGAGGAATTGAACGAAAACGAAGCATGGAAGAGTGAGTGAACGCGGACAGAGTAGACTGAGCGACGGAGCTTCGGTTTTATTATTCATGTTTGCAAAATTAGTCTGGAATTTTTTTAAAAAAATTCCAAATTAGTTTATTTTATGGGAGATGGTCGCATCAGGTAAGATGGGCAAAGGTTAGGGTTTCACTTTGGGTGAGAAAATTCAAATCGCTTGAGATTGGAGCCTGCCGGTGAGTGGATGGAGTCGTTTGCCATTATAATTTAAAAATTGAAATACAATTCAAACTAATTTTAATCAGACTTATATATACGTGTATGATTTTACACTCACACACATAAAAGATTTTGTGAAAGATTATATATTGAATTATAAGGCTTATATATATAGAAGATAAATGATGGGTAAGATGATGCTTTTGAAGAACAGATATGGGTCTGTTTGGAAACACAGTAGGGAGAGTAAAAGCCCAGTGCACAGTAGAAAAAGCTCAGTGGAGAAAAATGAACCGTTTGAGATAGCTTTTGACTTTGATGGGCTTATTTCAAAAAGTGGCTTCTAATAGAAGCCACTTTTTCAGCTTCCAGCATCAATTTGAAACAGTGCACTTCAATGTTTTTTTAATTTTTTTAATAATAATTTAAATTTTTAAAAATTTAAATTTTTTTAAAAAAATTATTATATAATATACAATTAATATATATATATATATTATTCAATAAGATTTATATCATTTTCAGTCATTTTCTATCTCAACTGACTTTTCAAATAATCATCCAAACAGCCCATTAAGGTTAGAAAAAAAGCTACTTCTGCCACCGTCAATCAAAATACAAATCACATTTATAACCTAACTTTTATCCTCCCTGACTTTTGCAAAAGTCAGATTGCAAAAAAAGCTGTTTTTCCACCGCTAATCCAAACGGGCACATATATGTGATATGACATTATCAAGGTTCCCTTATTTATTTTCCAAGAAAGGTGTTTATCTTTATTATATACAGATCCCCTGAGAAATTAACATATTTCTGTTTTACAATTCTCTATAGGTGAAGTAGCATGGACTCTCTGGTCCAGGCAAAATTGAGAAAGGAGAAATTACATATTTAAGAAAGCTTGTAGCAATCAGCCAAGAAAGTAGATGTGCCTTAGGAAAAGAAAGAAAAAATGGGAAGCAGAAATAGAGGAGATTTGTTTTAATCAAACATCTAGTAAGTCGTTAGAATTTAGGAGTAGTGGGATTTGACTATGCAATTTTTTTTCGATGATTATTTTTTTTAATCTATGATTATACGACACTTTTTTTGGCTCCTAGCTTCTTTGGCATAGGTCACTGAGCAACCAACTAAGTCCGGATGGGAATTTGGTAAGGCCCACTTCGTGGGGGCAGCCCTCCCAAAGAAACATCTCTACCCTCCCCCTTGGGATCGAATCCAGGAGCAGATGAATGGGGTGCAGAGCCCTTCACCATCTGCGCCAGCTTCCACTGGTTTTTTTCGATGATTATTGACTATGTAATTCTATCTCATAAATATGGTAATAACTTCCTACCCGATATTTTTATTTATTTTTGAAATATTTATTTAAATATATTTTAATTTATGCTGAATATATTTTAAATTTAATTGCTGAAATTTATTTTTGATATATTCATTTTTTAAAAAAAATATTGTGATCTCTATTTATTTTTGATACATTTATTTTTAAAATATATTTTATATTTAGAAGAACTGATATAGGGAGGTTACTCAGTCTAACAGTGGGATATATAGTGGCACATATATCGGGAGGTATGAGATTTATTTAAGATTCATTATTCATATTTTTTATCAGACTAAATATTTCATATAAGATTTTGTTTGATAGTTAGAAAATATAAGAAAACATCCTAAAATTTAAGATATATATATATATATATATATATATATAAAATAAGGAGAGAGAAAAATTCTAAATAAAGGGGTTAGGATTATATAGATAATAGATTATATATATTAGTTTAAATGTTTTGGATATGAGAGAAGGAAGTGTCTAAAACAATTTGTAATTTTTAAAACCACAAGAGTGGTGGGATCTAGAGGGAGGGATGTGCGGTATCTATTTTTTGTTTTTTATCTTGATCATTTTAGTTGTTACATATTCCTGCATGGCTACATTGGCAGGAAGAGGACATGCCAAAAGGTATAAAGAGGGACTCTCAACGTCCCACTTTCTGAATAATCATCAATCAATAGATTTCTTTTATAAAACATAATGTAGATAATGATATATTTGCTAAACAATTGATATTTTAGAGATGAAAAGTAAATAAAATGGCATTATTAATATTATTAACTGATAAAAGACAATATATACCAAGTCATATTCCTGCAGTTTATTTAGCTAAAAAAATATATCCCTTCTTTTTCACGTGTAAGCTATACTCCAGTTCACTATAATATGCATTAATAGCTGGCAACTATATATAGCGCAACCCCAAACGCTTCAGACTCATCAATCTCATAAATTCTTTCTTGCTCTCAACGTTGTCGAACTCATGAGGCCTTTCAAGAAACCAAAACTCACCGCCTCAAGTAGCCACGTTTCTTTTATTTCTCTTGATATTTTTGAAGAAATTTTGCTCAGGCTAGACATCCAAACCCTATTTCGATGCAACTTTTTTTGTAAAGACTGGAATGAGCTTATTATTAGAGCTGAATTCATATCCCGCATCTCAAAACGAAACTTTGGTTCCACAAATCAATGATTTTAAAGGTACAAGAGTGATAGGTGTAAGCAATGGATTAGTATGTCTTGCCCATGAATGACCTTTTAGATTCTTTCTTTGTAACCCCGCCATTCCCAAATACGTATGTCTTCCCCTCCCCATGACTCGGCCTAGAGGACTAGGTTATAATGCAGGTTTTGGTTTTGATCCCAGGAGCCATGACTTTACGGTTGTAAACTTTGTTTATCGTACTATTGGCGGTACTAAATACATTGACTTTGCTTGGGTTTTTTCATACATATCATGGTCATCAAAACATGTCGAATGTAATATCCCTCGTTCATGGGAGATTAACATGCCTTACGTATGCTTCAATGGTGTGCTTCATTGGCTTGTCAGGAAGAATAGGAGACGTGAATTTATACTTACATTCTGACACATGAGGTATTTGGACGGTTATTGCTTCCTAAAAATTATATTAAGACTGATCATCATAGTTTTACTCACATCATGACAACAAGAGACTCGTTCGTCTTGGTCAAATTAAAGGAGTTATTTGATGAGGAAAGAAATAAAATAATACCTAGCGCAGCTGCTCAACACGTATTAGGCATGAGAAAGAATGGCAATGTCATGGTAGAAGTGACGTGAAAAGGAAAGGTTTATAAGTACAACTCAACCTCAAAACTGTCTATGGAAGCTCTAGGAAGCAGTGTTTTCTTTTGTTATCACGCGGAAAGTTTATATATATTAGATAAAAAAGAATACGTTAATTCCTGTTAGGAATGGAACAGGTTGTTTTTTAATATTTATTGAGGAACTTTATTTTTTGTTCAGAAATATCTATGGGATGTCTTAGGTTTTAATTGGGACTCTTGGTTTTACATTTAATTGTTAATGGTTTATAATTGTTAATTTTATATGGTTAAAAAAAGTTATTTTAATTTTTCTCATCAATGAAGAAATCCCTTTAAAATTCTTGGTTTACTAAACTTATCAAATCCTTAATTAGGCCATATGATATTGAAATCTTGTCAATTTACTTCAGGCCAATTTTTCTGAAAGGTCGGGCCGGGTTAAGGTGGACCACCCCCATAAATGTAATTAAAATGTTTTACTTACTAGGTTCATTTTTGTTGAAAGTAGCCTCTCGGCAAAAGCAAAGGCAATAGGGTTCAAACTTGAGGGGATTTAAGAAATGAGAAATTAAACATAATCACAGAGTTATTGAAATCTCCAAGTTCAATTCCAAATTTTCATACTCTTTTCATAATAAAATAATTATTGTCGATGGGAGAGGAAAAAAATACAATGCTTGCAACCTTTTTTTTTGTTTTGTTATACAAAGGCAAGCAAAGCTTGAAAAATTACAGAACCTATGGGCTAGGTCCCACAGATTGTTCTGTGGTAACAAACCACACTCTAAAGCAAAAAGATGGATACATTACATAGGGGAAATCTCTAATTCCACGTAATCCTGGTTGTTCATATGAGCCATTTGTGCAAGATAATCTGCACCACAAATATTTTCCCTATGGGTATGGGAGATCTCCAAATCCCAGTCTGCATAGATAAAGGGCCTAGTATCTGAAATGACATTGTACAAAGGGTGATCAATCCCACACTGTGTCGATAATAAGTGGATGGCCTGAAGAGAATATGTGAACAACCTGAATTTCTTAAGACCCATCTGCTTACATAGTTGAAGTCCTCGTTGGATTGCATGCATTTCCGCAGCAGTTGGAAAAGAATGTCCTAACTTCCGTTGAAATCCATGTATCCAGATGCCTAGATGATCACAGATGACACCTCTACAGGTTGATTGACCATCATTGGCAGTTGAACCGTCAGCGTCTATACGAAGGGAGTCCTCCTCTGGGGGTTGCCAGTTGAGTAGACCTCTTTTAGGAACTTGAAATATCTGGTGATGAAAACGTCCACTCTCCACACTTTCTGAGAGATGGTATATGCATTTGTGAACTATCTCTTTTGGGTTGTCCGCTTTACCTTCAAATGCCTGACAACATTGATTCTTCCAAAGGAGCCAGCATGTGGTATTGAATACTTTTTGCCATGACCATCTAGCCATCCTCTTATTTCCTGTAGAGCACTGTAAGTTCCATTTAAGCCAATCCTGCAAACTACCAGAAAAAAAACATAGTAAAGTATATATGGTTATTTAAAGAAAACCACACTCTCTGGGCCTATTCACAATCTCTCAATACATGAAGAATTCTCTCCTCACTCTCACACTGAAAAGGGGAAGTGATTGGAACACTCGGATTATGCCTCGCTCATATCTCATTTGTTGGGAGCTTCTCATGGAATACTTGCCACATAAAGTGTTTGACTCTTTTAGGAATTCCCCAGTGCCATAAATGCCGCCAGTGAGGTTGATTACTGAGGATCTGCTGGTGATAGATACCTTCATAAGCTGATTTGATGCTGAAGTTACCAGCAGGAGCATTCCGCCAACAAACAACGTCTTTCGCAGTGCCCATAGGTGGGGTAAGCATCATGATTTTATCAACCACCCAATTAGGAAGAAAAGTCTCCCATTTGGCCATGTCCCAATAACCCGTTTGAGATGTAAAAGAGCAAACAGGAGCCTCCATATCTACAAGGTGCATATTCCTTTCAATGAAAAATTTTAGTGGGTTGTCCACCGGTGCCCAGCATTCCTGCCAAGCCTGCGTGTTCCTTCCACTTCTGAGCTTCTTGCCAAGCCACCTTTTGAAATCTTCCCAAACTGCTACTATTCCACTCCACAAAGCTGATTGGTTACGCCACCTCTACACTTGTGGAACTGAAGCTATGCCACATGAGTATTTAGCACATAAACATTTCACCCACAGGACTTTTGGTTTTGTGATTAGGTTCCAACACAATTTCATGAGCAAAGCTTTGTTTTGGCAGCGAAGGTCTTTTATTCCTAGGCCTCCTTCATGCTTCCTTCTTTTGAGAACGTCCCATGCTATCAGGTGCATTTTCTTTGTATCATTATGCTGATTCCAAAAGAAGTCTCTGCTTAATTTTTCAATTGCTGAAAGGACTCCTTTCGGAACCAGAGTTGATTGCAGTTGATATTGAGGAATGGCAGATAGAACTGACTTGATGAGAACCTCCGGTCAGCCATACTCAGGTATTTACTTTTCCAGTTAGACAATTTTGATCTCACCTTTTGGAGAAGCGGAGCGAAGGTCATCTTAACCATACATTTGTGCAGGAGAAGAACTCCTAAATATTTCCCAAGGTCGGCCGTCAGCCCAACCCCCACAATCTGGCTCATCTCGTATGCACGATTAAAATGAACATTCCTAGACACGAACTTTTTAGATTTATTCGAATTAATCCTATGGCCAGAAACCCAACAGAATAATTCCATAACATTTCTTATCTCCTCCATCTGCTCATTTGAAGCTTCACCGAAGAGAAGGAGGTCGTCTGTGAAGAAATAATGGGAAATATGGGGACCAGAAGTGCTCATTTGAAGGGGATGTCAGTTCCCCATTTCAATCTCCTGGTGGATTAGCTGACTGAGTAACTCCATACATAGAACAAATAGATATGGACTCAGAGGATCACCCTGCCTGACCCCCTTGAAGGATTGAAAGAATCAGAGGGAATTTCATTCCAAATAATGCTCATGGAAGAGGATGAAACACAACTCATAATCAATTTAACAAAGCCCGCACCCAATCCTAGGCTATGAAGAGTGAATTCCAAAAAATGTCTGTCAAGCCTGTCAAAAGCCTTTTCCATTTATGCTTTCACAGCTATGTAGCCCTTTTTGCCTCTCTTGTATCTCATGGTATGGATTGCCTCCTGAGCTATAATGATATTGTCCACACCTTATCTCCCGGAGATAAAGCTACATTGGTTTTCTGCTACAAGGTGGCTCATGACACCTTTAAATTGATTAGCAATAACCTTACTGACAATTTTATAGCTCACGTTGCACAAAGAGATAGGCCTAAGGTCCTTTAATGATGCAAGTTGATCTACCTTAAGAATTAGAATGATGTTTGTCTAGTTTATTTCTTGCACATCCTTTGGATTATAAAAAATCATGATTACCAGATCACATATCTTCTGTCCAATCAAATCCCACTGAGTTTGGAAGAAGTGGGGGTGTAAGCCATCTGGTCCCGGAGCTTTGAAGGCTCCCATCTCAAAAGCTGCATTCTTGATCTCAACTGGGGATACCTGCCTCTAAAGGAGATCTAATTGATGAGTTTCTAAGGCTGGAAATCGGGCCATCCAAGGAGAGAAGGGAGAGGATATATTCTCAGCCGAATAAAGATTCTGGAAATATTTAAGAGCCATATCTCTTAAAAGTTTTTCATCCGAGATCCAGTTACCATTATCATCTTGCATAGCAGCAATTTTTCCTCGTTTACTCTTTGCTATAACATTAGCATGAAAATATTTCGTATTTCTGTCACCACTACTTAGCCACTTACATCCTGATTTCTGGAACCAGATCAGTTCTTCTTGCAAAGCAATTTTTTGATACATGTCCCACAGTTTTCTTTCAATCTTGTAGAGACCATTATAGAAACCCTCTCTACTCCTGGTTCGATCTATTCCTTCCAGTCTACGAATGATCTCTCTCTTCTTTTTTGCAACATTCCCAACCACTCTATCATTCCACACTGAGGCATCTTTTGTAAACTGAGTTTTGCCTTGGAGCCAATTCTTCCCCTACCAAGCTACTTTGATCACATTACTAAACCCCTCTTCAATACACCACACTGCTTGATATTGGAATTTCCTTACCCTTTTACAGCATGAACTGGTTTTTTGGTCGGCAACAACAACTACATGGTGATCAGACTTAAACCTGAAGTTGTTATATGATTTTGATTAAGGGTGATGAATTTCCCAATCAAAGTTACATAAAACCCAATCTAGTCTCTCTTTAACCCCAGTTTTTTCCCAAGTGAATCTGTCACCCATAAAAGGAACTTCAATAAGGTTACAGTGGTTAATGCAACTTTGAAAATCATTCATAGAGCTATGAATAGGGGCAGCCCCTCCTTCTTTATCACCAGGATTAAGGATGGCATTAAAGTCACCTAAGACTAACCAGGGGATTGCCACCGTTTGATTAATGGCATGCAAAGACGACCACAGTTCCCTTCTCTTCAAGACACTAGTATCTCCATAAACAAAAGTCACAAACATAGGGTCTATATTATTCTTATCAAATATTTTGCAGTGAAGCAATTGGGTACTAGAAGTTATATATTCGAGTTGGAACTCCCAGTTATTCCATAGCACCCATATACCCCCTGCGTAACCTGTGGCTTCAATTCTCAGCCGGTCATTGAACCCCAATTTCCTCACCACTTTATCTGCTCTATTTCCACTTATCATGGGTTCTACTTAACACATTACATTAATACCATATTTATTTACCACATCCTTCAACATTAGAGGGAAAACACTACCACCCGCCCCACGACAATTCCAAGATGAGATAATCATAAAGAAAGCACAACAGGGACGAGGAGGAGCATGAAACTTACTTGTCTGGTGGTTTTCCTCCCATCATGACAACAACTTCTAATTGGGAAACGGAGTGCATATCTGGCCCTAGCTCTTGAAAATCCTGTTTGGTGCTGGTATGACTCAATGGAACCAATGCCATGCTCGCAGAATCCAAAGAGTGATCAGTCCCCTGCTTCACGGCTTCACCTGCAGAAACCAACGTGCTATAGTCCGGTTCTTTTCCACGATGATCTTTGCTTTTAATAAGAGTTGTTGTATGGGTTGCTTCTTGTGGCCCACAAAGAGATTCATTTTGGTGTTGAGGCCCACGGTTCTGCATGCTTCCTCTAACCAGATTATAAGATCTTTGTTTAACTCCATTTTTGTGTTCCAACAAGACCAAAATCGATGCACCTTTTGGGCCCATGGTCGAGTCATTTCCCTTTGCCTTTTCACCAATTGAAATAGGCTTAGAGGCCTCATTTTTATTTTTTACTTCAGCCCATTTCCTTGTCGCTACGTGAATTTTGGATTAGATTGACCAAGTCCTATTCCTTGTCCTCTTCCTTGCACTCCTTCCACTACTGGCTTCACTTCGCCGCCTGGTTCTATTTTCCCATAATCTTTTACTGAGTTTGTATTTGGCTCAGGATTCGCATCTTCGGCTGGCTCCGTACCTGTAAGGATGGTGAATTTGGACTGAGATACTCTGCCTTCGTCCATACCTTCTGCATATCCGAAATGGTTCCTTTCACCAACTCTGACCCTACCCTCAGTTCGTCTCAGAAATCGCACTCTAGCAGGTTTGCGCATGAGCATCCACGGTCCGAATTGGTGTTTTATAGCCGGGAGGGGTTTTTCCGGTGGCGCCGTTAGAGCAGATGAAGATGCCTAGTTCTGATTTCCTACCGAAGATTCCTGAATCGGATTTCCTACCGAAGACGCACCATCATATTTCACGGTCAATGGGCACTGCTCCTTTCTGTGACCATACCTACCGCAGGTAAAACAAATAAGCCCTAACCTTTCATACTCTATGTTAAAGAGAGCCAAAGCAGAGATGATTCTAGGTATTATTTTTTTCTGCAAGTCCAATTCCACACAGATTCTAGCATAGTGTCCCCTATGGATTTTTGCTTCGGCATCGTTTGAATTCTCAATAGTGTTTATATCCACCCTGAGAGTTTTCCCAATCATATCTCCTAATCTCCACATACATTCCTTGTTGTATCAGAGTAACAGAACATGGGGAATTCGGATCCAGGTAGCTACCCTTCCAAGAGGGTTATGAAATGGATCAAAATAAGGGGACCATCTTTGCTCTAGGATTATGTGTTGAGCTATTGTCCATGGGCCACCGAATAGGATTTTTTTATAGTATTGTTCCCACTTTTCTTGATCTTTAAATTTTACAATATAGTAATTATTAGGAAGATCAATTAATTCGAAACCATTGGTCTGCCATATTCTGCATAGATGTTCCTTTAGCCTATAGAAATTGATTTTTACACCCAAAATAGTGATGATAAGAGAGGTGTTTCAGGGTCTTGCCTATCGATTAAATTCCTCCTGCGACATTTGCATAGTTGGGTAGATATCCATGAGCCGCTTCAATTCTTCTGAAGGTTGAGGTAGCTCCCAGGATTGTTCCAAAAGATCAGATAGCATAACATCTTCCTCTATATTGGAGTTCCCATGAGCAATACCATTGTACTCTATTCCTTTGAATCCAATAAGCGAATCCTTGTATGAAAATGCATGCCCTGTTTTGATTAGAGATGCATTCCTGATCCTCTCTGCATGCTCTATTTTTTTACAAAAGGTTCAGACATATTGACGGACATTGGGAGATCGTTTATTGAGGCTTTTATCCCACTCCTAGCCACTGCAGCAAGATCCTTAGCACCCAATGCTTCCTCCGGTAGCTTATCTTGGATGCCAGGGTCATCCATGAAGAGAAAAAATGCTAGTTTGGCATGTATTCCAATAGACAGCTCCTCTCTCTCTGATCCTATTGATACTCTTTTAACAATTCTGACTCTCCTGATAGAATTGTCTTTGATATGTGGTTTTTAATGCTTGCAACCTTTGTAAAGCTATACTTTCCTCGAAATAAAAGGTATTGGGAAGATAAGCAGGCAGAGATCTCGAACTCGAATGGACTCAAAATTTCCATCCTTTCCCAAACAAAACATAAAAAAAAACATGAAATTCGTTTCCAAATTTCCTTTTCTCTACCCTGAATTCTAACATGGAAATCAAAATAATCAAATAAACTGTTCAAATTTAGGGACAAAAAATAAAAAAAAACAAAGAAGAAAGAAAGAACAAGAAGACAATAAAAGGCAATGGACATTTTTGCTTCCTTGTATTGGAAACAGTTTTTTGTGTTTTATTTTTTAAAAAAATAGTTTGGCAATTTATTTTTTTTAGAATTTTTTCAAAACAAAATTATAATAATTTATTTTTTGAAACTAGAAAAAAAAATTTTAGATTTTTGTTTTTGATAATGGGGAAACTTCTTCTCCTCTTAAAAAACGTCCCCTCCGGCATTGTCAACTCCATGTCACTGAGGTTAATAGCTAATGGCCACTAGTGATAGCCATCGGCACCATGTCACTACCGAAAATGGCTGATGGCCACCACCGGCTGGTGTAAACATACAGCTGCACCAACGCCACATCACCACTGGTGATGGAATTGAAAGAGGAAAGCTTCACCCAAGGGGCTGAATTGGGTGATGTGATAAATTTTTTGGTTGACGCGGTGATATAGCAGTAGCTGCAGATAGAGTAGAGTTGAGAGGATAAGCACACAGAGAGTTATACTGGTTTAGCCCAAAACCCAGGCCTATGTCCAGTCCTCAGAGATCAAAACCTACTGAGATTTTCACTATTCTTCCAAGATTCAGTGGGCTCTCGAAACGCCACAAAACAACAATCGTCCTTGAATGGACTATATGCAAAAATATTCAAACACTCGAAATTTCTCTCCCCCTTAAGACAAGTCTTACTTGCAGAAAAACAAACCTATGACCTTTCTCTCTTGCTTACGTATACAAGTCTTATGAGCAAAAAGTCCTACTAGGAATTCTTTCAACTGCTTCTCTCGTAAGGAAATCTACCCTCTCAAGGTCCCAGTACCTTTAGATCAAATAGAAAATAGAATATGAAGTGTATACAGACTCTCTTACAGAGAAAATATGATAAACACTAAAGAACGATATGAATACAGAGAAAATGTGAATAACAAAGACTTGTGAATTTGCTTGTGTTAATTCTTGTTCTTGGTTATCATCGATGGTCTCTGAAGTTCTGCATTTATAGCCCGTTGATTTTGCCCGTTGAATAATAATCATTATGGAGCGGAGCATTTTACTGTGGAACTGCATGCGTTCGTTTGAAATCTTTGTACTTGGTAGGTACGTGCTTGGTTGGTCATAATGATTTTGTCTGCCGTTGTTTGATTTCCTCTGTGATTTTCTAATTCAAACGATCAACCACCTGTATCACACTTGCAATATATGTTAAATGATATTAAATAATAATAAGTTGAAATAGGATGATTAAATATATTAAACCATATTCAGATTGATCATTGTAAGACTGGTGCATTTTAGCTTTTGGCAGAGCATCACTCGAGTGTTAAGAAGGCTCACTCGAGTGCAATACAATATTTTCTCTTCTTGCTTCAATTTTATACTTGTACTTCCATGTGATTTTGAGAGAGTGCATTTTCACACTTGCGAGTGATATGGGTTCTCACTCCAGTGTAATTCCTCTCACTCGAGTGCCCCTGTATTTTACACTATGAGCCACATCTTTGGACAACACTCGCATCCCATTTTATCAAGAGTGTGATTTTGCACTTGGTAACTCTCGGGCAAACACTTCCTGTCTCTCACTCGCTTGGACTCCAATGCAGTTTACATTTTGAGTTTACCTTGCTCTCGGGTAAACACTCTCTGTGCAACACTTGTAAGGACTCGGGTGCACTTGAGGCTATCACTCGAGTACGGAGTCTGTGCTCGAGTGAGGTGATGATATCCTGTCTCTGACTTTGCTCTCTGTCAAACACTTGCACGAGTGTGTCTTCATGCTCGAGTAAGGAGCACACCATCACTCGAGTGCTGTGCCCATCACTCAAGTTGTCCTGGTATTTTCAGCTAGAATCTGCTTCTGTCAAACACTTGCTTTACAACACTCTCTTATGCTCGAGTGCAAAAGGGCTTGATGCTCGAGTGGTTTCGCCATCACTCGATTCTCACAACAGAGGGTGAATAAGGGATATGAACACTCAGCCAGGGATCATAAAATCCAAGAAAAGGATGAAAATCCAAACCATAGCTTTTCTTCAGATAATCTAAGTCCATATAAACTATAGGGCAGAAATGTCTATGAGCAAACTTAGAGTCATATACCTTCTGAATAAGTGCCTTCAATTCCTTAACATTGAATCCTTCTGGAGGACTTGTGACTTGTTCTTCCTCTAGAGTTTGTGAAGTAGAAGAAACCCCTGAAGCAGCTGCACTGGATTGCCCAACATGATGTGAACTTGAGGCATCGGATTGGGAGGCAATCTTGCAAACCAATGTGTCAATTTTTGACTTTTCCATTGCTTCTTCGGAGTTGCATATTGAAAGAGTCATCGGAGGAAGAAGATTGTTGTGGTTCCTCTGTGTTTTTCTTTCCTCTTCCTTTGATTTCTTTGGATTGAGACCGAGTGACAACCGTTTCTTTAAAAACCACTCCTTTTGGTTTCTTTTGCGGAGGTTGATCCTTCTTAGCCACCTTAGGCTTGGGATGAGGTTTCTTGGATGGAGTTCTTTTCTTGGTGGTTTTGGGTTTAGGAGGAGGCGTTGGAGTAGAAGATGGAGAAGGTATTGGAGATGAAGGTGTTGCTACTGGAGTATTTGAAGCACTAGCGGCAGATTGAGTTAGTGAAGGTGAATGGGATCTTTGGGGAATAGCAGGCATCTTAGTTCTAGCCATTTAGAAACGAAATGGGAATCAAAGAGTGAAGAGAAAAACTCAGAAGATGTTCAGAACAAATCTTCGGCTAGGGCAAGAAATGAGAATTTATAGAGATAAATATGACCTTTTTGAGAATGATTGAAGAGTTTCGGCTGAGATTTGAAGAGATCTGAGTCGTTTAATCGATGGGTAACGGTCGGAGGTGAATAGATACGTCCTTTGAGTGATGAAACACTTTGATTGAGAAGAGGAAGTGCGACAGTCTGAGCTATCGCGTAACTGATATAAGTGCCAGCACTCGAGTGACAACCCTAGTGCTCGAGTGTTGTTCATACAGTGCTCGAGTGACACAATTTTGTGCTCGAGTGATACTTAAAGAAATCTCATAAAGCATGTAAGAGCGTACCTAATTTAAATGTATCTTGTTATATTTTTCATCTTTGTACTCAAATCCTCTAAGATCATTTGAGTAACCATGCTTTGAATGAGTATTAGCATAACTTTTTCTCTTCCACTCGAGTGTTCTTTCTTCACTTTAAGTGTGTTCATACTATGCTCGAGTGAAATTCTTCCTTCAAGCAGAGAAGTCTGACACTTTTGGTATGCTTGAGTAAGTTCCAAGAGTTCTTACATACTCTGTTAATCCCTGTTTTACATAGCCTAAAGCAGAGTATATGACATAGTCCCATACTCAAGAATCAATTCCTCACTCAAGTGATAAGATGCTTTGCACTCGAGTGAGACAACTAGAACTCGAGTGACAATCTTACAAAAACATTTTTCATATACTCCGATGCCTAAGTCAGTATAATTATCATCAAAACTCATATTAAACATAGTAATTAACAAGAAAAACTTACAACTCAATTGATCTTTAGCTATCGGCTTTGTGAATATATCAGCAAGTTGAAGATGTGTTGGTATGAATTCTACTTTGACATCCTTTTTTTGCACGTGATCTCGAATGAAATGATGTCGGATATCTATGTGCTTGGTCCTTGAATGTTGCACAGGATTCTTGGCCAAGCTAATGGTGCTAGTGTTGTCACAATAAATTGGTATCTCCTTTAAGTATATCCCCAAATCCTAAAGTTGTTGCTTCAACTACAGTACTTGAGAACAACAGCTTGCTGCAGCTATATATTCAGCTTCAGTGGAAGATAATGACACTGTGTTCTGCTTCTTGTTGAACCATGATACCAGAGAGCCTCCAAGGAACTAATATTGACCACTAGTACTTTTTCTGTTAGTTTTATATCCTCCATGATCTGAATCTAAATAGGCCATCAAATATTTGTTTCCTCTTTTTGGATACCATAGGCCAAGTTTTGCAGTATCTCCTAGATATTTGAAGATTCTTTTCACAGTCTCTGCATGTGATACCTTAGGAGAAGATTGATACCTTACGCACATTCCAACACTCAATTGTATATCGGGTCTGCTTGCTGTTAGATAGAGTAATGAACCAATCATTCCTCTATATTTAGTGATGTTAAAATTAGGGCCTTTTACGTTAGCATCCAACAATGTTGTAGAGCTCATTGTAGTATCAGCTCCATTAGCATTGTCCAATCCATACTTCTACAACAATTCTTTTAAATATTTTGTTTGAGATACAAATATCCCATTCTTCCTTTGCTCGATTTGAAGTCCAAGAAAGAAGTTTAAATCTCCCATCATGGACATCTAAAACTCTCCCTGCATAATCTTGGAAAATTCTTGACAAAGAGATTCGTTAGTAGCACCGAAAATAATATCATCAACATAAATTTGAACAATTAAAATATCATTTTTGTCATGTTTGATGAAAAGAGTTGTATCCACTTTTCCTCTGACAAAGTTTTGATTAAGAATAAATTTGCTTAGCCTTTCATACCAAGCTTTGGGTACTTGTTTCAAACCATATAAAGCTTTCTTAATTTTGAACACATGATCAGGCTTTGTTTCACCTTCAAAACCAGGAGGTTGTTCTACATATACTTCCCCCATAATATAACCATTTAGAAAAGCACTTTTCACATATATTTGATAAATTTTAAAACCTTTAATACAAGTAAAGGCTAAGAGTACTCATTTTGCTTCCAATCTTGCCTCTGGATTATATGTTTCCTCATAATCAATACCTTCTTCTTGATTATAGCCTTTGGCTACTAATCTTGCTTTGTTTCTCCTAATGATTGCTGATTCATCAAGTTTGTTTTTGAAAACACATTTGGTTCCTATAACTGAGTGATTTTTAGGTCGAGGTACCAAATCCCAAACTTCATTTCTTTAGAATTGATTTAATTCTTCTTGCATAGCAATCACCCAATCATTGTCAGATAAAGCTTCTTCTATATTAGAAGATTCAATCTCAGAAATAAAAGCAAAAAAAGTTACTTCATTAAGAATTCTATTTCTGGTTTTGACACCTTCATGAATATCTCCAATTACTTGATCAATTGGATGATCTTTAATATGTCTCCATGCTTTTGGTTGAGCATGATCATCGACATCTTCTTTGTTTTGAAAATTATTTGTTTCAAAATCATTTTGATTTGAAATAGTTTTGTTTTTCTTTATCAAATCAATTTCTTCTTCATCAAAATGCTTTGTCTGAGAGTCAAGGTCATCAAACACAACATGAATGGATTCTTCAACAGTACATGTTCTTTTATTAAATACTCTATATGCTTTACTTCTATTAGAATATCCTAAAAATAAACCTTCATCATATTTTGAATCAAATTTACCCAAGTTTTCTTTACCGTTGTTGTGAATGAAGCACTTGCATCCGAATATGTGTAGATGGGCAAGAATTGTCTTTCTTCCCTTGTAGAGTTCATATGGTGTCTTTCCAAGTGACTTGCAAATATATGCTCGATTTGAAATATAGCATGCGGTATTCATTGCATCTGCCCAGAATACTTGTGACATTTCTTTTTCATTGAGTATTGCCCTTTCCATTTCTGTGAGGACTCTATTCTTCCTTTCTACTACTTCATTTTGCTGAGGCGTTCTAGGTGCAGAGAAGTTGTGATCTATTCCTTCATTGTTGCAAAAATCTTCAAAGAGTTGATTGTCAAATTCTCCTCCATGGTCTGTCCTGATAGAGACAATAGAAATACCTTTCTCATTTTGAACCTTCTTAGCAAACATAATAAATTCAACAAACGTTTCATCTTTTGAAGAAATAAATATAGTCCATGTAAATCTTGTAAAATTATCAACAATTACTAAGGTATATAGATTTCCCCCAAAACTCTTTACTCTTGTTGGACCTACCAAATCCATATGAAGTAATTGTAAAGGCTTGGAAGTAGAAATCTCATACTTTGTTTTGAATGAAGATTTAGTTTGTTTGCCTTTTTGACATGCCTCACAAATCATGTTATCTTTAAATTTAAGTTTAGGAAGGCCAACAACTAAATCTTTTCTAATCAATTTGTCAAGTTGATTCATATTAACATGAGCTAGACGCTTATGCCACAACCAACTCTCCTCTGATTTGCTGAGAAAACAGTTTTCAGAAGAATTTGAATTTAAATCAATAGTATAACAGTTACCGTCCCTTTGAGCTCGGATCTTTGCCTTGATGGATTCTTTGTTAAGCGGTAAATCTTTCTTGTTTACTATCAAGTATTCTTCTGAATCAAAGATTACCCAGTTATCTCTGTCAGTGCTTTGACTCACACTCAAGAAGTTGTGGAATAATCCTTCAACATAATATACATCATTGATTTGAACACCATCGGATTTTCCCACTTCACCAATTCCAGCAATATGTCCAGATTGGTTACCTCTAAAAGTTACCTTTCCTCCTTCTCTGGTGTCTAGCATGGTGAACTTATTTTTGTCACCAGTCATGTGTCTCGAGCATCCACTATCAATATACCACTTGTTTGCTCATGATGCTTTAAGACATACCTAGAGTAAGGTGATCAAGTTTTAGGTACCCACACTTTCTTGGGTCCTTTGTGGTTAGTATGCATCACTTTTGGTACATGTGTCCCTTTCAGAAACCATTTGTACATGCCAATGACTTGTCCTTTTCTAAAATAACATGATGAAGTATAATATCCTTTTCTATTACAATAACTACATGATGCAAATGGATTTGATGTATGCACAGAATTCTTAAAATATTTGAGATAAGTTCTACTGCCATTTTTCTTATTTCCTCTATTTTTATCCTGATCAAATTTATATCCAATTCCAGATTTATCAAAGGAAACTCTTTGAGGTTTTAGAATAACTTTAAGGGTTTCACTTCCTTTAGTAAATCTTTTCCACAGTTTTTATTCAATCACTTATTTTCTTATCTTTTTCTTCATATAATGCACATGATGATATGACATTATTGTCTAATTCTTTTACTTTCTTCTTATAACTAACCATTTCTTTAGCTACCTTGATGAATTCAGTATGCAATGCATTATATTCAGATAATAGCTCATCATAAGTAGGTTCATAGTCACTTACCTCGGAATCCGATTCTTCTTCTTTGGATACCAAGCATAGATTTGCAACTTTATCATTGTCGATTTCTTCATCCAACGAGCTATCACCCCATATAGATGATATGTATGCTTTCTTCTTATGCTTCTTCTTGTCTTTGTTTCTGAAGCATTCAGATTTGATGTGTCTAGGCATTCATAGCATACTATCTGTTGTTCCTTGTTTTCTTTCTTGCTTGGTCCACCTTGATAATTTTTGAAGTTCTTTGGGCCTCTTCTATAGAACTTCTTGAATTTTCTCAAGATCATTCCCATGTCATCATCATCATAAACATCTTCATTTTTGGAAGACTCTTCTTCCTTGATAGCTTTAAATGCAACTCCTCTTTTCTTTTTATCATCAAACTCTTCTAGTTCCTTCTTGAATTTCCCTTCATACTCAGAAAGGCTACCAAAGAGAGCTGCTATGGATCTCATTGACTCTCCTTTAGTTTCTTCGATAGCTGTCACCTTTGCTTCCCATTCTTTCATAAGAATATTAAGAATCTTTCTTACCTGGGAATTTTGGTCAAATGATTTACCAAGTGCAGATAGTTGATTAACAAGATGAGTATATCTGAGTTTGAATTCTAAGATTCTTTCTCCAGGTTTCATACGAAATAGATCATACTCTGTAATTAGAGTATTGACTCTATTTTCTTTGATTCTGGATGTGCCTTCGTGAGCAATTTCAAGAGCATCCCACATATCTTTGGCTGTTAGTAGAATGCAGATTCAGAAATATTCCTTTTAACTGAGGGCACTCTATATCATTAAAATAGCTTTACTATTTAACGTTACTATCCTCTTGTCATCTTCGTCAAACTCCTTTGGGCTTTTTTTAATGACTCTATCTTCGATTTTCTTCATTAGAACATAGTCGCTGTCTTGTATCACATTCTATAGATCATATTTGTTAGCCATCACGAACACTCTGAACTTAGCTTTCTAAAATGAAAAATGTTCTCCAGCAAAACCAGGAGGTCAATTGATAGAGGCTCTATTTAGAAGGATGTTCTCACCCATTGTTGCCATTTACCGGATCCTTTTCAAGCTGTTAGGCTCTTCAAAGAAGACCTTACTCTGATACCAAATGAAAGAGGCAAGCTTCACCCAAGAGGGGGGTGAATTGGGTGATGTAATAAATTTTTTGGTTGATGCGGTGATATAGCAGTAGTTGCAGATAGAGTAGAGTTGAGAGGATAAGCACACAGAGAGTTATACTAGTTTGGCCCAAAACCCAGGCCTACGTCCAATCCTCAGAGATCAAGACCTACTGAGATTTTCACTATTCTTCCAAGATTCAGTGGGCTCTCAGAACGCCACAAAACAACAATCATCCTTGAAAGGACTATGAGCAAAAACATTTTAACACTAGAAATTTCTCTCCCCCTTACGACAAGTCTTACGTGCAGAAAAACAAACCTATGACCTTTCTCTCTTGCTTACGTATACAAGTCTTATGAGCAGAAAGTCTTACTAGGAATTCTTTCAACTGCTTCTCTCGTAAGGAAATCTACCCTCTCAAGGTCCTAGTACCTTGAGATCAAATAGAAAATAAAATATGAAGTGTATACAGACTCTCTTACAGAGCAAATATGATAAACACTAAAGAACGATATGAATACAGAGAAAATGTGAATAACAAAGACTCGTGAATTTGCTTGTGTTAATTCATGTTCTTGGTTATCATCGATGGTCTCTGAAGTTCTGCATTTATAGCCCGTTGATTTTGCCCGTTGAATAATAATCATTATGGAGCGGAGCATTTTACTGTGGAACTGCATGCGTTCGTTTGAAATCTTTGTACTTGGTAGGTACGTGCTTGGTTGGTCATAATGATTTTGTTTGCCGTTGTTTGATTTCCTCTGTGATTTTCTAATTCAAACGACCAACCACCTGTATCACACTTCCAATATATGTTAAACGATGTTAAATAATAATAACAAGTTGAAATAGGATGATTAAATATATTAAACCATATTCGAATTGATCATTATAAGACTGGTGCATTTTAGCTTCTGGCAGAGCATCACTCGAGTGTTAAGAAGGCTCACTCGAGTGCAATACAATATTTTCTCTTCTTGCTTCAATTTTATACTTGTACTTCCATGTGATTTTGAGAGAGTTCATTTTCACACTTGCGGGTGATGTGGGTTCTCACTCCAGTGTAATTCCTCTCACTCGAGTGCCCCTGTATTTTACACTATGAGCCACATCTTTGGACAACACTCGCATCCCATTTTATCAAGAGTGTGATTTTACACTTGGTAACTCTCAGGCAAACACTTCCTGTCTCTCACTCGCTTGGACTCCAGTGCAGTTTACATTTTGAGTTTACCTTGCTCTCGGGTAAACACTCTCTATGCCACACTTGCAAGGACTCGGGTGTACTTGAGGCTATCACTCGAGTACGGAGTCTGTGCTCGAGTGAGGTGATGATATCCTGTCTCTGACTTTGCTCTCTATCAAACACTTGCACGAGTGTGTCTTCATGCTCGAGTAAGGAGCACACCATCACTCGAGTGTTGTGCCCATCACTCGAGTTGTCCTGTCATTTTCAGCTAGAATATGCTTCTGTCAAACACTTGCTTTGCAACACTCATGCTCGAGTGCAAAAGTACTTGATGCTCGAGTGGTTTCGCCATCACTCGATTGTATCAGTTAAACTAACAGCTGACACCTCTAATATTTATTAAAGAACATTTTTTTTGCTTAGAAATATCTATGGATTTCTTATGTTTAAATTGGAGAATTGGTTATAGATTTAATTGTTAATTGTCTATAATTATTAATTTAGTACCATTAAAAATAGTTAGTTTAATTTTGGGTTACTATAACAGGTTAAGGTGCAAAAATACACACGTTATTTTCTTCAAGGAGTGCCCAACACCAAATGATTTTTTGAGCGGCAAAAGTGACTATGAGCTTTCAAAATAGGAGCAAAAGTACCCATTGACCTTTAGTTTGACATTTTTCACATCTTAACCCTAATATAATTATTAGTCCTTGTAGTTTACCTTGATTTTGGTTTTGGTTTCTGAAGTTTGAAACCTATAGTATTGGTTATTTAAGTTTACTCCATTTAAAGTTGTTAGTCCCTATACTTTAGAAAAAGGAATTGGTGTTTTTCTAACGGTGTTAACTTTGTCTGTGTCACTAACTCCGTTAAGTTCGTGCTGACTGGGTGAGCTGATATGGCAAAATAAATTTTTCAACCCCCATGAATCAAATAAAAATAATAGCAAAAGTCTATAATACCCCCTCTATAAAAAAAATGAAAAACTCACTCCTTTCTCCAGATCATAAGATCATTCTTCTTCGACCCTCTTCTTACTTAAATAACCCAAAAATTCATCCTCTTTAAGTTTCTGGCCGGCCAACTGTTAAATCATAGAAATTAAGAGTATTCTAGCACATTTTCTTCTCTTTTCACTTATTTTTGGGTTTAAATTGTGCATATAAAGAGATTATAGAAGAAAGTGTGATAGGACATAAGCTAAATCAAAATGTTGTTGAATCATGAGTTAAATGCACATAGTTTTGACTATTTATGAAAGTTAAAGAGCTCATGAAGTCTTCTTCCTTGTAGGTGGAATATGACAAGTTATAAAAGCTCTCAAAGATCATAAGAAGTTGTAAAGGGAATGAAAGAATGCAAGAGGAAGAGGGAAATGGACATTATGGAGGATAAGCCTACATTTGCTATGGAATCCGCTGTAGCCAAAGTCATAGCGAAACCACCTGAAAAAGCACTGCTTCTGTATAGTTCTATATAACCATTCGCTATGGCATTCGCCATAGCGAACGCGCAAAACTGATACTATACGTTTTGAAAATTGAAGCAGAAAAACTAGTATAAAAGCATGGGATAGGTCAAAAATCAAATATTCTACACTCCTTGGTCAGATTGGCTATTAGGGCTTCACATTTTCGAGAGCTTGGAGCTTGAGATTGGATTAAGAAGGGTTTTGAAGCTTTAACTCTTGGGTTTTTCTTGTTCTTCTCTCCTTTTTCTCTATTTTGCTGATGTGGATTATGATTTTGTGCTGAGATTTTGGCTTGTACAGACCATGAGTAGCTAGAACTATTAATTAGGATTACTTTTACCCATTGTATGTATTGAAACTACTAGATTATCTTGCTTTTGTTGGTTAATGAGTATTATATGTTGATTTTTCTTTGAGCTTAATGCTATCTTGTGTTTGATCACCACATGATTAGAGTAGTTCAATTGTAAGATGCTTAAGAGAGCTATTTTAATTGTAGAACTTGAGAAAAATCATGTTAGACTTGAAATTTAATGATTAAATGGATGGTTTGTTGTTAGAATAGAGATATATCTAACAATCTAACATAGTATATTGAAGAATTGTTTTGGAAAGATGGTTTTCATTAATTATAAACAAGAGATTGAATGTTTGTAATGAAGATTGAAAATCAATCTTGACTTGAGAGAGCTTAGTTGATGATTTTAGGATCTTTGACTATCATATAAATGCATTTAACTAGCATAAGTGATTTAATTGTATAGTTTCATAAAATACAATGTGGAAGAAGTAATCCTAAGCTAATACCTCTTGAAGTTAGACCAATTTCCCAATTACCACTGTGTTTGCCTTATTGTGTTTTATCAAAAGTCTTTATACAAATTGATCAAATTCAAATGAATCCATTCAATCTAAGTAAGAATATGTTTACATTAGTTAACTCACTTTCGTCATAGTCCTTATGGATCGGCACTCATTTTTTCACTAAATTATTACTTGCGACTCGTGTGCTTGCGGTAAGTTAAATGGCAAATAAGTTTTTGGCACCGTTGCCAGGCACTATTGACTTAAGTCTTTTGAGTTAATTAGTGTAATTGTGTGCTTGATTACGCTTGAAT
Organism: Inga oerstediana; assembly: GCA_963210345.1. Lineage (NCBI taxonomy): Eukaryota > Viridiplantae > Streptophyta > Magnoliopsida > Fabales > Fabaceae > Inga > Inga oerstediana. The sequence continues at coordinate 78,070,797 of OY723400.1, forward strand.
CTTTTTCCTCTTCTTATTTCACTTTCTTAATTTGCTTTGTTTTAAGTATAGTCATAGCTATAGTTGTTTTTCTTGTTTTTATTAGTTTAGTCTTATTTGTTGATAAGTTTGATACTCGTTGTGTGATTTTTGAATTGTAGGTACTTGAGCTCTGTATGCAAACTGATTTGGAAGTCGTTCTTGACGGAGTTGTTGAAGAATATCTTTCGGAAGATTTTGAAACTGAATCGGAGACTCCACTTCCTGTGAAACCTGTCTAAGGACCTGAACCTTTACCAGCACCAGAGCAACCAAGACCACCACCTCGTCCTCATCTATATTACAATATGGCCAATCCTAATGATGATGACTTGGAGCGTACCTTGGATGAGTACATGGAGCAAGAAAGCTCCACCTATCAATTTAGCATCAAGTTTCCTACTATTCAAGCTCGGAATTTTGAGTTGAAGTCAATCATGCTTCAAATGCTCTAGATGATTTGCTTGTTTTTGGGAACTCAGAATGAAGATTCTACTGACCATTTGATACTCTTTGTACAAGTGAATGAGAACTTCAAGTTTCAAGGAGTAACTTCAGATGCACTCAGATTGTGACTCTTCCCCTATCACTTCTCAAGAGCTTGGCTTACCGCTTTACCTTCTAACTCTATCACTACTTTGGATGAAATGGCATCTAAATTCAAGACAAGGTTCATTCCAATGAATAAACGGGCAGTTCAAAGAGCTGAACTCTTGGGTTTACAATAACAGCCCAATGAACTCTTTCATGAAGCATGGAAGAGATTCAAGGAGCTGTGGCATAGTTGTCCCAACCATGAACAGAAGACCTATATCTTGCTTGAAGCCTTTTGTGGCCGGATTGGATATACCCACTTTAAATATGCTCAACAATGCCTCAAATGGTGGAATTGGCAAGATGCGAGTTTGTGATATATCACAGTTATATGAGGACATCGCTTCTAGTTCCTTGCAACAATCTGAAAAATCACGTTCTAGCTATAGAACATATAAGGAACCAAGTCATTCAAGTAGTTAAAATGTGTTTAAAGAAATTGGCGCACAACTTGAAGCAATTGCCAAGAGTTTTGATCAACTTGAGTTGAGAATAGAAAGAAAATCCTCCAAGAATGTGAATACTATCCAAGCTCCAAGTCTTTCTTGTGAAATATGTGGAGAAACCCACTCCTATGAAGAATGTCATCATACTATGGCATCAGTGCATTATTTGAACAATAATCAAAGGTTTCCACGTGGCAACCCTTACTCTGATACCTATAACAAGGGTATGAGTGACCACCACAACTTCTCTTGGAAGACTGGACCTAGTAAGAACCCAATTATTCACTTTGCTTCTACTAGTAAACCAATGCATCCATCAGGTTTTGAGCACCCACAAAAGCTACAAGAGGTTGATTCAGAGACAAATAAACTCTTAAGGCAATTTCTCAAAGGTCAAGAACACTTAATTGGCACAGTTGGTCTTCATGATACGGCAATCAAGAATCTTGAGATCCAAATAGGACAAATTGCTTCACATTTGAATACACAACAAAGAAATGGTCTTCTAAGTGATACTGTTCCAAATCTTAAGAAAGGTGTTATAGCAAAGTATAAGGTATTTACTTTGAGAAGTGGGAAAAAGTTGCCGGACGTGCCAAGCTCAAGTAAGGTCAGTAAAGAGTTAAAAGACCATGCTGTTATTGAGATTGATAATAATGAAGTTCTAGATGAAGAAATTGAAGTTGAAGAAGACAAGAACAAAAAGGAAAAACAAGCTAAGGAAAACCTTGATGACGTGGAGAGAGGAAAACATGTTCCACCTAAAATTATTGAGGAGAAGAAGAGGAAGACCCACCTTCTCCTCCAAAATATGTTCCACCACCTCCTTTCCCTCAAAGGCTTAAGAAGATCAAGATGATGGTTAATTCAAGAAATTCATTGAAATGTTCAAGCAACTTCACATTAATATACCCTTTGCTGAAGCTTTAGAGAAGATGCCCAAATATGCCAAATTTGTAAAGGATGTCCTTTCTAAGAAAAGAAGGTTTGATGAGTTTGAGATGGTAGCTGTAACCAAGAGCTTTACTAATGTTATCAAGAAAATTACACCAAAGTTGAAGGATCCTAGAAGTTTCTCTATCCCTTGCCACATTGGGGGTAAATTCTTGGCAAGAGGATTGTGTGACCTTAGTGCAAGTATGAACCTCATGTCTCTATCTGTTTTTAATAAGTTGGGATTAGGTGAAGCTTAGTCAACTACCATTACTTTACAACTTACTGATAGGAGTATTTCTTACCTAAGAGGTGTCATTGAAGATGTACGTGTGAAAGTAGACAAGTTCATTTTTCCAGCGGACTTCATTGTTATTGATTATGAGGAGGACCAAGATACTCCTATTCTCTTTAGAAGACCTTTCTTAGCAACTACTAGAACTATAATCAATGTTGAAAAGGGTGAAATTACCATGCGACTTGAAGATGATCATGTTACCTTCAATATGCACAAGCTAATGAAGACTCTCAATGAGGCTAGGCAATTCTTCCAAGTTGACATGGTTGAGCAAGTTAAGCAAGAGGAATTCAAGAAGCCAATTCATAATGGGCTTGTTAACGCTTTGTCATTACAAGTTCAAAAAGAGGGTAAAAAGGTGGAAGAAGGCATGAGTATTTTGAGGGCAACACCAACTGATCCTAAGAGTTTGATACCATTAGAATAGATAGATTTGTCTTCCCTTGATAGACCATCAATGAAGTCATCTATTAAAGAGTCATGCTCTTTTGATTTAAAGACGCAACCTTCTAACTTTCAGTATGACTGTTTGGGAGCAAAAAACTTACCATTGTGTATAGCTTCACAATTAGCCATTCAACATGAAGAACAACTTTTAGAAATTCTAAAAGCATGTAAAAGAGCTATTGAATGGGCTATTGAGGTTTTGAAGATACAAGCATATACCTCTAGTGTAGGTGGAATGAGAAATAAAGATGGTAAGGGGTTTCAAGCTAGTGGCCATAGATTAAATCACAACTGTATTGGAGAGGTGAACCATTAAGTATTCACCATACCTATAGCTGATGTAACATGAAAAAGTGAAGAGTCGGGCTAAAGACTATAAACTAAGCGCTTCTTGGGAGGCAACCCAAGTTCTTAACTCAATCTTTGTCATTTTTGTGTTTTTGTTTTGATTTGGTAGATTTATGTTTGATCTTTGTGTTTTGTAGGTGAGAAAAGTTTCCCTAATGAACTTTAAAGTGTACTTTGGGAGATAGAGATGGAAGAGTAACATAGATGCCAAGAAGGGAACTACAAAGGGGAGTATGCCTTTAATATCTCTTGAATGTGGTTTAGATCTTGGAAAGTAGTATTAAGGAGTGTGAAGACTATTCTTGGACTATCATATTGCTTTTGGGTTGTGGATGAATGAATCCTAAGTGTATTGTGGCATGGATAAGTGTTCAATGTGCTTGGAATGTTTGAAGTTGGATTTTGAGTAAATTTGGATGATTTTGCTGTTATATTGTTGTTTGATTGTTCTGTCAAAATTCATTGTGGAGTTCGCCATAGCTAAAGCTATTGCGAATTGCATGATTTTGAGTGCGTTTCTGACCTGTTTATTCCTCCCAGGATTCACTATAGCAATTGCCACAGCAAATTGAGTCATTTTGGCATGCTTTCTGACTTGTTATTCGCTGTGGCAAAGGCCACAGTGAATCGGGTCATTTTGACATGCTTTTTGACCTGTTATTCGCTGTTAGGATTCGTTGTAGTGAAGGGCACAGCGAATTAGGTCATTTTGACCTGCTTACTGACCTGTTATTCTCTGCCAGGACTCATTGCGCAAAGGCCACAGCAAATTGGGTCTTGTTGAGTGTCTTACTTACCTCTAAAAAAATATTTTAAAAAATATAAAAAAAATAATAATTAAAAAAACAAATACATATATATATATATACATACATTTTTCAATTTATATATATATATATATATAAAAGAAGAAGAAGGGAATATGCAGAAAATCATAAATATATATATATATATATATATATATATAAATATGATTTTCGTTTTTATATAAAAAAACAAAAAAGTAAAAAAAAATCAAAAAATAAACAAATATAAATATTAGTCTTCCTTCTTTACCCTTGATTCTTTCATTGTATTTCCATATTACCCTTTCAAACTTAAACCACATTTCAAGCCACATCCATCCTCAATTTCAAAATCCCCAATACCCAAATGTAAATTCATCTTTCCTTAAATCCTAGTCTATCTCCACATTCGATCATCACCCCCTCTCTACTCAGAATCACCTTCTTCATCTCTTCCTCCACTGCCCTCACGCCCTCACCTCTATCTACTACACAATCTCTTTCGGCCTCCACTGTCATACACCCACCTTCACCATCACCGTCACCGTCACCCCCTCACACTCATTTTATCCCTCAGTCACAGACCCTCAGTTCTTCCTCTCCACCACAGCTCCTCCCCTACATTCGACTCAACTCCTTCAGCATAATCCACAGCTCACTCATCACCATTGTAGCTCCTTCCTTCTCCAAAGTTCTCTCTCGGCCTCCACCGCAAGCACCCACTCTACCACCATCACCCATTCTTCCAATCCGTCTCTCTCTCTCTCGATCTTGCTTTGTCACCGTTGCCCTTTTGCTTAGTGAGAATAATGAACAAGACTGAGCACCATCCTCTGTAGCTCTCTCTACGTTTTTTTTAAACTCCATATCTGATTTAGGAGCTGGAATAGTGCCTTTATCCCTGTCTTCACTCTCTCACAACACTAGCATCAATTTGGGTTCAAAGCTTGTGATTTCTCCCCCGGTTCTCTATTTTGTAACTCAGTCCGTCTCTCTCTGACATTTTCTTCTTGTCTCCCCATCAAGGTAAATTTTGTGCCCTTTTCCATTTCTATGATGAGTGCTGGTTGGATTGCACTGGAGATTCTGTTTAGGTGACTTTTAGAAGAGGTAATGTGATGGTGATTAATTTTGATATGACGATTGTTATGTCTACATTGATTGGGTAGTTTCTAAAATTCATGCATACAAGTCCTTAACTTTCTGAATTGCTTGTATATGCTTGGTGTTCCAGAGATTTGAATCATAACATTGATTCAAAGAAAACTTGAGGTTACAGAGATTTTGTTTCTAAATTCATAGCAGGAGTTCAATGATCTTTCAATTGCATGTGTGGCTATTTTAAGAACTCCAAAGGTTGATTGAGTTCTGAAACTTGTGGTTACTTTGGAAAATGATTCATGGGCTATAACTAATTTTCACTATAAATAAATAAATAAATAATCCATTTAACTCCTGTTATAAAATTAGAAATAAGCATATGCACATATTCATTTGATTCCCAAATATTTAGATTTCAAATTTGAACTCACAATATTTAAATAGAAATTTGGGAATTTGATGAATTGTTCACCTTTAGGACTGTTTTGTTGGCACCCTGCATATGCTAGTAACTTTGAAGATTATGTTTTTCCTAAGTTCTAAAATTGTTAGAACTTAGGACTGAATAGAGGAAGAATAGAGATTAGCTAGCTTATAGGTTGCAGCATGTTCCCTACCATGTTAATCATTATGCAATTCTACTCTCATGTGTTGATTATGACATCCCTCCTTTTGGCAATTACGCTGAGCTTTTGCAATGTGTCTTCCATTTAGGATTGAACAGCTTGGTTTGGTACGAAGATTCAACTATTTGTTTGTTAGCTTTGATAGGCCTCTGAATTTACAGGATTTGTTTTATGCTTGGTCTCCATGAGAATTGAATTGCATTACTAAATTCTGAAAAGTTCAAGTTGTTCAAAAGACTATTTCTAAGGTTATTGCAGGAATGAAATGCACTTTCACAACTCTATGTTTCATCATTATGAGATTTGAAAAAGCTTTTTAGCTCTGGAACTTGTTATTAGGCTTTATAAGAGCAAAGTCCATTCGTGAAAGTTCATTTGACTCTTGTTGTAAAACTAGAACCAAGTGTTTGCACATTCTCATCTTGATCCCATGTTTTCAGAACTCAATGTTGTTCTCACATAATTTATGCAAGAAAGTTGGGAATTTGATAAATTGTACATCTTTCAAAAAGTTCTCTTGGTAGCAGGTATAAGCTAAGACTGTTTTGGAGTCTGTTTGGTTATGTGATTAGGATTGTGGAAATTTAGACTAGGCTTGAATGTGAAAGGTAATTTGAGGTGTAATAACATCAATAGTGTTTGATTACTAGTCTAAGTCAATCCTGCAATGTTTGCTGAAACTTTAAAATAATTCTTCCATTTTTTGTTTTTCTAGAGCGCCATTGATTGATTGGCAGGGTCATTCACTTCCAAATGATGATGATGCTCTGAAATCTTTGGGTTGTCCATTTTTAATCTACCAATTTCAAGTTAAAATTTGATCACTACAGCTACTCTTTACATGCTGATATGTAAATAGCAGTAAATCTTGTTTTTGACACCAAGTATTGACCAATTCCACAAGCTTTTAGAACATAATTTTCATGCTTTTGAAACCTTTTGGGTCAATTTGGAACTGTGTTTGAACTTGTGCTTAATCAATTAATTATGCTATTGGGATGTGATTCTATCTTTTCCTTGTGGTAAACCAATACACTATATCATGAGATTATTCCGATTATAGTCACTAACAGTTTATGGTCTCTATCATTTGCTTTTCATTGAAGAAAGCTTCACTGTGACCATTCCTACACTGACTGGTTTATTTGATTTACCACATTGAAATGGATATGTTCAGCTGCATATCGACAGTTCTAGCTTTTCATTTTGAGATGATTAAGAGATCTTGAAGGCAGTGAAGGTAGGCTTAAGTTTGGAATTCTATTTTGAGAAGTTTTGGAACTAGCTAGACTTTAAGTTTGGGGAAAATTTTTCTATAGGGTAGTTTCTTTTTTTCTTTTCTTTTTAGGTTTGTCTTTTGGTTCCTTAATGTGTTTGTGTGTTTTCTTCCTATCCTTGATTGTGTTAGCTGCTTGTGCTCTCTGTTTGCATGAGGCTACTGATGGTCTCTTCCTAGTTCTTGGACTTCTTGTTTTAGATATGAGCTACTGAGGGCTCATTACACAGTGACTGTTCTGCTTTTGAAATAAGTCCTGATGGCCATGTTCTGCTTGAAGTGTTTCCTTCTTGTGGCAAATGTGGTTATTCATATATGTTGTTTCTTTTGGTCTTATATTTGCTGTGAATGTTATGGAACTAGCTACTGAAGGCTAGAGTTCACATCGATTCCAAGCTTTATTTGGGCCATTGAAGGCTTTTGTTACCTATGAATTCTTGATCTTTGTGAATATTGTGGATATGAGCTACATATTGTACAGGTCCTGTTCAGTTCCAATCCCTTCTGGCTTGCTGGGGTTAACAATGAAGACATTGTTAATCTTAAGTTTGGGGGTGTGATTGTGTCACAATTTTGAAAATTTTGTAAGAGAAACAAATTTTGAAAAAGAATGAGTGCACAGAAGAAGAAAAGTTTTGAACAGGTTTTGTTAGGAAATTGTTGGAATATTTGAGATTTCGCATACTTGAGTTTTTGCTTGAGAAAAATTGTTGAAAATGAGCTGTTAGTTTAAGTTATTTGTGAAATATTGTTTGGATGATCCTATGATATAAATTCTGCTCAATATGTTATATTAGATAGGAAATTTTCATTAATGTGCATAGATGAGTGCATTGTAGTGATAAAATATGTTGTTCAAGAGTTTTTAAGTAATTTACACACTATTAGAGTTAAATTTATTGTGGATGTGCTTGTTGACGGGCTTAGTGGCAAATTAGGTTATATACCTTTGTTTCAATTTTTGATTTTAGAATCCCCTTTGGAATTCTTCAAAACTTTTGATTTATTTCATAAGATTTGAAAAAATGATTAGGCTGGTTCATAAAACATGGTTCAGCATTTCAAACTTACTTAATTGTAGGATTTCCCTTTGAACCCTTATTTTGAGCCTATTTCAAAAAACCAATTAAAGATTCTTATTGAAAAACCTAACACCTACCTACCCTAGCCAATGTGTAAAACTATGATTCCCTTGCTTTGAGATAGATGATAAGTGATTGGGTGATGGAATGTGGTGTTGATATGCATAGATACATAAAAGGATTGGGAAAGGAGTGTAGAAAGTGAAATAGTTCACAATGAATAGAAATCAAGCCAAAATATTCCAAAAGAAAAAAATGTTGCTTACAAAGAAGGCTTGATATAAAAAGATGAATTTGGTTCAAGTTTGTGGGAGTATGTTTCATGAGAAAAGGAAGAAAACCCTTGAATAGTTATCATCTATCTTAAGGTATTTGATTAATTATCCTTTACCTTCTCTTTTGAAAACCTTAACCCTGGCCCTATTACAAGCTAAGAAAAGTCCCTTTGCTTTTTAAGTCAAGTGGAGTGAATTAGAAGGAAAGAGGAAGGAATTAGGGGATGCTAAAATTTTTTTTTTTTTGAATCTGAGTATATTCTTTGAAGTGTTACTTTTAACTTCAACTTGAGCAAAAGGAATATATGTTGACTCTATTCACACACTCACACTTAAGAACTCCCGAAAAACATGTTTTAAATCTATGAAGCATTCATCTTTACATATTGTCTTCATTTCTTGTTTAATATAACCTATTGAGTAGCTGATGATGATCAATTTGTTCATATATAAATGATGATTAATTGATTCATTAAATGAGGATAGACTTCTTTGCTTGAGGACAAGCAAAAGCTTAAGTTTGGGGGTGTGTTAACTCATAGAAATTAAGAGTATTCTAGCACATATTCTTCTCTTTTCACTTATTTTTGGGTTCAAATTGTGCATATAAAGAGATTATAGAAGAAAATGTGATAAGACATAAGCTAAATCAAAATTTTGTTGAATCATGAGTTAAATGCACATAGTTTTGATTATTTATGAAAGTTAAAGAGCTCATAAAGTCTTCCTCCTTATAGGTGGAAAATGATAAGTTATAAAAGCTCTCAAAGATCATAAAAAGTTGTAAAGGGAAGGAAATAATGCAAGGGGAAGAGGAAAATGGACACTATGGAGGAGAAGCCTGCATTTGCTATGGAATCCGTTGTAGCCAAAGTCATAACAAAACCACCTGAAAAAGCACTGCTTCTGTCTGGTTCTGTATGACCAAATGCCATAGAGAACGCGCAAAACTAATACTGTGTGTTTTGAAAACTGAAGCAAAAAAACTAGTATAAAAGCATGGGATAGGTCGAAAATCAAATATTCTGCACTCCTTGGTCAGATTGGCTGTTAAGGCTTCACATTTTCGAGAGCTTGGAGCTTGGGATTGGATTGAGAAGGATTTTGAAGCTTCAACTCTTGGGTTTTTCTTGTTCTTCTCTCCTTTTTTTTCTATTTTGCTTATATGGATTATGATTTCGTGCTGAGATTTTGTCTTATACAGACCATGAGTAGATAGAACTATCAATTAGTATTATTGTTACCCATTGTATGGATTGAAACTACTAGATTATCTTGCTTTTATTGGTTAATGAGTATTATATGTTGATTTTTCTTTGAGCTTAATGCTATCTTGTGCTTGACCACCACATGATTAGAGTAGTTCAATTTGAAGATGCTTGGAGAGCTATTTTAATTGTAGAACTTGAGAAAAATCATGTTAGACTTGAAATTTAATGATTAAATGGATAGTTTGTTGTTAGAATAAAGATATATCTAACAACCTAACATAGTCTATTGAAGAATTGTTTTGGAAAGATGGTTTTCATTAATTATAAACAAGAGATTGAATGTTTTTAATGAAGATTAAAAATCAATCTTGACTTGAAAGAGCTTGGTTGATGATTTTAGGATCTTTGACTAGCATATAAACTCATTTAACTAGCATAAGTGATTTAATTGCATAGTTTCATGAAATACAATGAGGAAGAAGTAATTCTAAGCTAATACTTCTTGAAGTTAGACCAATTTCCCAATTACCACTGTGTTTGCCTTATTGTTTTTATCAAAAGTCTTTATATAAATTGATCAAATTCAAATGAATACATTCAACCTAAGTAAGAACATGTTTACATTAGTTAACTCACTTTCACATAGTCCTTGTGGATCAACACTCATTTTCTCACTAAATTATTACTTACGACCTGTGCGCTTGCGGGAGGCTAAATGGCGAACACCAACCCACCTTCAATCAACGGCCTACAGGCATTGATGACCTCCCCAGTGACGACAAGATGGAAAATCGAGCACATCACAATTTTTGAGAAGAATCCCAAGATTCACGGATCTAGGGTGGCAGTTGTGCCTTAGTATTTGCCCCCTCTGCTGCACCCCCATTTTAGGGTCTTCCCAAATGTATTTTTTATGGCTCTTTGCATCATTAGATTCTACACGAAATGGACGACATTTTGATATCTTATGGGCAAAAAATAGAGATGTTTTCAATTGTTTATATTTTTCAAAGATATTTTAGAAAAAAGTGCTTAAAGTGAAAAACAAATGCACCATTTTTCTTAAATATCTTTGAAAAATCATAAAAAAATTAAAAAAAATTCCATTTTTTGCCCATAAAATATCAAAATGTCGTCAATTTCATGTAGAATCTAATAATATAGAGAGCCATGAAAAATATATTTGGGAAGGCTCCCAAAATGGGGGTGCAGCAGAGGGGGCAGCTACCACCCCAAATCCAAGATTCACCTACTTTAGAGCTTCAACGGCGACATCACCTTCTTCATTAGGCTTAGGGTGGAAACAGGCCAGGCGGCTTGTCAGGGGCCTGCAGCTTAGCCTATTTCTGGCCTGCTCAGGCCTGACCTTTCAGGAAAAAAGGCCAGGCCCAGGCCTATTTTTTTTAAACAAGCCAGGCTTAGGCCTATTAGGCTAGCCTGATACTATTTATATAAAAAAAATTGTGCCGCCCCAAATTCCCTTACCCTCAATCACTCTCAGTCTGAATTAAATTGGGCCGCCCCCAATCACTCTCAAGTCTCAACTCTCAATTACCCATTCTAATTTCTAACTCACTCTCTCAAACTCTCAACTCTCAAGTCTCACAGAGTCACTTATAGTCACGGTCTCAAACTCTCAATCACTCACACTCACTCCATCTCTCTTGACTCCCACTTTCTCAATCTCAGATCTTAGATTCTCAGCTCAGCCGACAGTCGACATACACCCACTCTCACTCACTCAGTCGATCACTGTCACTCCGTTTGACCGTCTCTCTCGACTCTCAGTCTCATATCTCAGCGACACTAGACAAGTTGACTCTTAGTCTCATATCTCAGCCCTCTTCCTTTCTTTATCTTCACCTTAAATCTCTCGACGAACAGTGGCCGCCCACTCTCCTCTCCCTCTCAACTGTCACTTGTCATCTTATGGTCATGGGTTTCCCCTTCTTTGGTCTCCTCCTCTCATCTCGTCACTCGTAGCCGTGGGTCATGGTAAACTAGTCGGACTCTCACTCATTGGCCATGCAAGTATATCTTTCTCTTCCCTTTAGATTTGTCTACTTTGTACAATTGAAAAGCTCGATCTGTCATTTAATCCAGATTCTGAATCCCCAAACTTTCTCGTCTAAGGATATGTGTGCAATTTTACTCAACTTAATGAAAATCTAGAGACATATGAAGATTGAATCGTTTTATCGTTGGGATATATGAAAAGCTAGAGATATATGAAGCTTGAAGTTTTTTGTCATTGGGATATGTGCAGCTTTTTGTCCAGATATATGAAAATCTGGAGATATATCGATGGGGTTTTCCTTTTTGTTGTTGAGATTGAAGCTTTTTGTTCTTGTTGTTATATGTATTCAATAATCCAATATTTTTTTTAGTTCTTTATCTGTGCTTGAATAAATGTTCAAAGTAAACCTTTTTATTCTATGCTTGAATCAATGGTTTGTTCTGTGCTTTAAAAAACATCCAAAGATCTGGAAATTTTCATTAGTTCAGTGCTTGACCATGTTAGAGTAATGTTAACCTTTTTTATGAGGTATAATCTGTTTAACAATTAAATTTTCTGATGAGAAGGTTAACGCTAAGTGAAGTTTATACAGTAAAGCAATTTAATCCCTTAAATAATCAGGCTTCTTTAACAAGCAACTGGCCTCAGGCCATGCCAGGCTTAGGCAAAAAAAAAACACCTGTAAAAGGCCACAGGCCAGGCTCAAGCCACCTTATTGCAAAACAGGTCTGGCCTGTTAAGGGTGAAGCCTGGCCTGGCCTGGCCTATTTCCACCCTTAATTAGGCTTCAATGTAGACCAAGACGAAAAATCACATCACGAGTTCTGCTTGCTACCTAAGCCTTCTACTACAAAATAACATGGAATTTGTGACGGAATTTGCGACGGAATTTTATTCCGTCGCAAATTCCATCAGAAAACTGTCGAAAATTCCGTCTGAAAATTTTCTGATGGAATTTTTTCTTTGGCAAAATTTGCCACGGAAAATATTCCGTCGAAAATTCTGACTTTTGCCACGGAATTTCCAACGGAAAATTCTGTCTGAAATTTTCGACGGAATTTGATTCCGTCGAAAATTGCTAGGGAATTTCCGATAGAATTAAATTCCATCGCAATTTCTGACAGAATTGAATTCGTCGAAAATTCTCTCATAATTTCTGACGGAATTCATTTCCATCACAAATTCCACGAGGGAATTTTCGATGGAATTCTCTTCTGTCGGAAATTCCGTGGAAAAATTTAAAAATTATTTTTTAATTATTTAATATTTAAAATTTTAATTTAATTTTAAAAAATTATTTTTATAAAATTTATTATTTTTAATAAATATTTTTAATTTTTATTATTATTTTCTAATTTCTAAAATATTTTTAATTTTCAATCATAGGTTTTGGTCCTTGTAGGGGCAAAATAGTCTTATAAAAAATAAAATTTATTAGTTATTAATTAATATTAGTAAATAAAATATTAGTTAAAAATTATTTATTAGTTATTAATTAATGTTAATAAAAATTTAATTTTAGAAATTAAAAAAAAATACTCATATGATTATATATATATTTGTGTGTAATAATAGAGCACCAAAGCAGTTAAGCTCATCTGATAAGACATCGCGCGCGTACGGACGAGGTCATAGGTTCGAACTATAGGAGGGCCAAGTTGAGTTGCATTTTCAGGAAATATGAGGTTGCGACACGTGGTGGAGGGAGGTTATGACATGTGGCGGATCTGGGGCTGACGATAAGGTGGACACCACCGGAGCTACCCCACGCACCGCCGCTAGCAATGAGGGGGCGGTTGCCAGAGTTGCCACGTGGATTTTTAAAATTTAAAAAAAAATTGCGATGGAATATCCGATGGAAATGAATTCCGTCGAAAGTTGCAAGGAAATTTCCGACGGAATATTCCGTCGAAAATTGCAAGGGAATTTCCAACGAAATTGAATTCCGTTGGAAGTTGAGAGGGAATTTCCGACGGAATAATCCATCGGAAATTGCGACGGAATTGAATTCCTTCGGAAATTCTGATGATAATTGCGACGGAAATAAATTCCTTCGGAAATTCCGTCAAAAATTTCCGATAGAATTTGAATTCTGTTGGAAATTTGTTTGTGACGCTGTTATTGTCGACGGAATCTATTCCGTCAGAAATTCCATCTCAAATTCCGTCGGAAACTCAAATTCCTTCTCAAATTCTGTCACAAATTCAGTATTTTTTTTGTAATGCTCGGAGTTTCCAGATCTAAACTCCGATGGATCTGAAGATGGAAGCTCAAGACTGGACTGGAGCTTTTGGCCATCACTTTCCATATTTGCTCAACAGCGACTTCACCTTCTTCATTTAGCTTAATGAATGTTTTTGTGACTGGAGCTTTTGGCCGTCACTCTCCTGATCTTTGTAACACCCCAAATTTTATTCACCAAAAATATATTGTAATTATTTGAATAATGCAATAAAATGGTGAATATTCATGAATTTGGATCTTGAGAATTTTGAAATATTCATATTCATAAGGAAATGGGCAAATTAATTCAAAAATTGAATTAAATTACAAAAGGGATAGCAAAATCATAATTTTGCCAATTTAGCCCAAGATTAATTATTTTCCAATTAATTGGAGTTAATTTCAATTAATCAAGGAAAATAAAGGAAAATGCATAAAAGGGATTATTCTCGGTGGAATAAAATCAAGAATTTGGGGAATTAGGGGGAATTATACATAGTTCAATTAGATAAATTGTGGAATATATGAAAAATATTTTTCTCCTCTACCTTCCCTCAAATTCGTTTAACATATGGAAAGAAGAGGGAAATTGTAAATTCAAGAAGCAAGATGAAGGTGATGTTAACAAAACTACATGCACAACTCAATGATGGCAAAGTTGGAGTGCACACAAAAGGGGAGTATGGTGAATGCATGAAGAGAAGCTTGAGTGTAGGAGTGGAATACTTGAGTGATTGGAAGAGGACACTTGATTACATGTAAGAAGCTAACTTGTCTTGTAAGAGAGGATGAGAGGGACGGATTTTTAGGAGGAAGAAAAGGAAGCAATTGAATTAAATTAATGGCAAGACAATGGAGAAATTATGAGGAAGAGAAGAATGTGACAAGTGTCACATTAGAAGCCCTTGATCAAATCAATGGATAGGAAGATGGAAGATCAAAATAATAAACCATACTCCTTCCTCCTTTCATGCACTTCACGCACAAAGAAAAAAAAGAGAGAGAAGAGAGAGCTTGAGAAATAGAGAGAAGATGAGAGCTCAAGAAAGAAGAAGCTAAGGTAAGTGTTGTCTTTTAAGCATTTTCCTTGTGATCTTCCATGAAATCCTTCTCTAAACTCTTGTTTCTTATGAATCTATGGTGGTGAAGAGACACTTTGAGATCAAGAAGAAAGGGAGGAGGAGCCTAGATTAAGAGGAAACCAAGAAGCCAAAGAGGGTAATTTCATGAACTTGCCTTCTTGAGTTGTTGTTAATAATTATTGTTTGGTTTTTATGATTTTTGAGTTGAGTTGTAAAATTAGAAAAGCCATAACCCTAAGGGGTTATGCTGCCCAAAATCCTTTAAATCATGTTTAAGAAGTGTTTAAATAAGTTAATCAAGGATTAGAAGTGGAAAAGTACAAGTTTTGGGAGCTAAACCACAAAACCTCATTTTTTCCCTAATATTTCGGCCAGGACCAGAACTGGTAGTAGGATTTGGATTTTCATGAAATGAATGGTTCCATTGGACTCAGTGGGCAAAAATAGGTGGGGTTATAGTTGGGCACTTTTTCGGTAGAGGCCGAAAAAGCATAATTACGAAAACGCCACTGAAATCCCTAAATAGGGGCTGTCAAGGGTATTTTTCGTAATTTGACAGTGAATTTGGTGATTTCGAGCCCGGAAATGGATTCCTTGGGCGAAAATAAGTCAGAATAGCCTTAGTCAAAATTTTGGGAAAATGTGCTATCGGGCCGGGTACGGCTGGGCCAGGCCGGGGTCCCGAGGGCATTTTTGTAAATTTTCACCATAGACTAATATAACCACAATAAACACTATAGAAGAGTCTAAAATGATAATTGGATAGGTTATGACCTATTTCTGGTACATTTAATATTTTAGGACCGATTTGGAGGCCGGATACGACACGTTCTTCTAAACACTATTAAATAGGGGATATTAAAGCTTTGAGGTAGGGACATTATCCTTCATACACTATGCCATAAGTTATGTGATTGTGTGGATGCCATTGTTTTGTAAATGTACTTTATTAATCAATATGATTTGCCTAGAAAGGGGCAGTTAGTGCCATAGGTGCACTTACACTGGGAGTTGGCAGAAGTCCAACCGGTGTAGATTGTGGGGCTGGGCCCTACTCATGTATACATGACGATGATGTGTTTATATTGTTCATTAATTTGTACATACCTTGGCGCATGTCATATTTACTTTTCGCATTTTCTATGAACGATATTATGCCTCTACGGAGATTCTTCGGAATCTCACCCTATTTTTAAATAAACACCTCAGCGGGTACCAGCGGGCCAAAGGGAAAAGATGTAGACACCGGTAAGTGAGCGGCACGTGTCTCAAGGCGCAGACAAGATCATGGTCATAATTAATCTATTTTGTGATATTTTGGTGAAATTTGTAAATATTAAAACTTCCGCTGTATTTTCCGTTTCCGTCGACGAACAATATCAGAATTGTAAACGAACGACGTTGGGATCGTAAACGAATATTTTTATCAGTATAATTGTACTTTTCTGTATGCCGATTAAATTTTGTCTTTATTACTCTTCGATTATCAAAATGGAAACGGGTGTTGACAATCTTTTTTTTTCACATTTGAATAAAATTTGTTGATTTGGTTCTTGAATTTAACAAGATTTTCTAAATGAATTTTTGGGTTGCTTGAGGGAGAACTATGAATCTATGCTTTGAGGTATTTCACTTAATGATCTTCATCCTCTTCTTCTCCGTATAATCATCAGATTGTTGCTTCCGTACTCCTATATCTTGAATCTCCAGTAAACACTAAACAACGCTCTTTCCTTATTTTTCTCAGTAAAAAAAAGGTTTTAGTTTTAGAATGCCTCTACTGACATAACAACAAAACTATAAGCATCAAAATATTGAAGATGTTAAGGGAAAATGTGTTTGAATGAGAGATTTTATTTTTCATTGCACTGGCTAGCCTTTATGAATTTGTCATTACTTTTTAGGCTGTTGATCGAAGGTGGTCATGGCCTGCGATAAGCTTGAAGAGGATGAATTTTGGGTTGTTTGAGGGAGAAGAGGATTTGTTGATGAAGAAGAAGGATTTGAGAAAAGGAGTTGAGTTTTTCTTTTTTTATTTTTCCTTGAGGGGTATTATATACTTTTGCTGCAATTTTTATTTCATTCTCGGGTTGATAAATTTATTTTGCAACTCAAGTCACCAAATCAGCACAAATTTAACGGGGTTAGTGACATATGGCCAATATTAACACTGTTGACTCAATTCGAAGTCCTTTTTTTTTTGTATTACAAGGACAAGGGAATCATTCCCTTGGGAGTCGCGGCTGACTCAGAGTAGAAACCTAAAATTATCTAGTAAAGAAAAACTAAAGAGAATCCCAATGTTAGTTTGAGTCAGCTAAAATTTGGATCCAACAAAAATCTGGCGGGTCAAACAGAAAGGTCAGTTCGTTGTCTAAATGCAGAGCTTCTTTTGCCAGTAGATCTGCACATACAATACATTCCCTATGCGAATGATGAATCTCCAAGTCCCAATTGTCGTAGATTAATTCCCTGGTTTCCTCGAGATCGCTGTGAAGAGGATGATAAGGACCTCCTGCGTGAAATAGTAATTGGAGAGCTTCTGCCGAGTCCGTGTGTAACTTAACATTTGTGAATTTCATTGATTTGCAAACTTGAAGGCCTATCCTGATAGCCTGGATCTCCGAGTCTGTAGAGCCAATGGAGAAGCCTGTGTTTTTTTGAAAGCCGCAAATCCAAGCTCCAGAACTGTCACGAACAACTCCTCCTACTGCAGAGTGATAATGCTCATCGAAAGCGGCATCCACATCGATCCGTATGTATCCGTCTGGGGGCGCTACCCAATAATCTGAATCTCTATCTGGTACTCTCAGAATCTTGTGCTTGATCCTTCCTTCTTCAATACCTTCCTGGAGGAAATGCAACCCTCTATGTATCAGCTGTTGCGGTTGGTCACAAGTTCCTTCAAAAGCTTTCTTACATCTACTTTTCCATATGAGCCAACAAAGGGAGCCAAAGACCCTTAGCCAGGGCCAGTGAGTCACTCTGCGGTTCCCAGGGGAGTGTCGCATGTTCCATTTGATCCAAACCTGCAAATTGCCAAAGAAAAAAACAGGGTGATAAATTGGGTTAGTACAAGAAAGCCACACACTGCTCGCAAAATCACAGTCTCTCAAAGTGTGTAAAGGTGTTTCCTCACAGCTGCACTCAAATGGGCACTCAGAGTCTATCCTCACATCCCTCCTAGCACGAACTGAATTGGTGGGATTTTCTCTTGGAACAATTACAACAGAAAAAACTTGACTTTCTCAGGAATAGGGCACCTCCAGATACGCTGCCAGAATGGATCAGGTGCCTCCGAACTCGACGAGTAAATCATGGAATAGGCGGATTTAACGCTGAAGTTTCCATTAGAAGATTCCCTCCACCAGAACAAGTCATCACCTATTTGGGAAGGAGGTGGGATGCAGTTGATCTTCTCGATCAACCACCTCGGGAGGAATAAAGCCAATTTGTTCAAGTCCCATCGTCTGTCTTGGCCAACAAACTGGCTGACCACCTCCTCCGGATTTATGAGATCATGATTTTTGTCCACGTAATACATTAGAGGATGATCGAGGTTTGTCCATAGATCCCACCAGGCATTTGTTGAGTTGCCACTTCGGAGTTTGCTTCCGACAGCTTTCCTGAAAGAATCCCAAACAGAAGTGATTGCGCTCCAGACTGCCGATTGGGATCTTCTCCTTTCAACCCTTGGAAGTTTATCATTGCCGCAACCATACTTAGCTCTAAGAGCTTTAACCCATAAAGCATCGGGCCTGGTGATTAGATTCCAACACAGCTTCATAATGAGAGCCTCATTCTGACTTGCTAGATCTTTGATGCCGAGACCACCCTCTTTCTTGTTCTTCTTGATATTGTCCCAGGCAATTAGGTGCATTTTCTTACCTTTCTGTCCCTGGTTCCAGAAAAAATTCCTATTTATTCTCTCGAGATCCCGAAGGATCCCTTTTGGGAGAATGGTGGTTTGCATTTGGTGACAAGATAGAGAGGAGAGAACAGAGTTGATCAGAACTGTACGTCCTGCCAAGCTAAGGAACCTGCTCTTCCAATTTGAAAGTTTCTTTTGAGCTTTCAAAACAAGGGAAGCGTAGGTTAACTTTGAGGCTCTCTTATGCAGGATTGGAACACCCAAAAATTTACCAAGGTCAGCTGAGATCGTGACCCCAAGTATATGACCTAGTTCCAGAGCTCTGTGAAAACTAACATTCCTGGAAGCAAAAATTTTTGATTTGGTAAGATTGATACGATGACCAGACACGTGACAGAAATGACCCATCAACCCTCTAATATTCTCCATTTGATCCAAAGATGCTTCGCTGAACAGGAATAGGTCATCAGCGAAGAAGAGGTGGGATAGCTTGGGGCCCGATTGACTGAGTTTGAGAGGTTTCCATCTACCTTCTTCAACTTCACGATTAATGAGCTGACTGAGGCGTTCCATGCATAAAATGAACAAGAAGGGACTCAAAGGGTCCCCTTGCCGCACTCCTCTCGTTGGATGGAATGTGTTTGATAGAGCGCCATTCCATACAACTCTCATAGATGCAGAGGATACACACATCATCAAAAGCGTCACAAAATGATCGCTCAGGCCAAGACTTTGGAGATTAAATTTCAAGAAGTTCCAGTCCAGTCTGTCGAATGCTTTCTCTATGTCAACCTTAATGGCAACGTAACCCTTCTTTCTCCTGATTGTTCTCATGGTGTGAATGGCTTCTTGTGCCAGGATGATGTTATCGCTGCTTTGTCTTCCCCTGATGAAGCTACATTGAGTGGGGTGAATCAAAGAATCCATCACAGGCCTCAGTCTATTCGCAAGCACCTTGCTTAAGATTTTGTAGGTTACGTTGCAAAGGGAGATTGGGCGAAACTCTTTGAGGGAAATGGGCTTATCCACTTTAGGGATCAGAGTAATATTAGTTTGGTTAATATCCTTAACCTTATTTGGGTCTCTAAAGATGGAGCAGATGAGGTCACAGACTTTGGGCCCAACTACGTTCCACTGAGACTGAAAGAAGTGAGGTTGTAAACCGTCAGGCCCAGGTGCTTTGAAGGCTTCCATCTCAAAGGCAGCATTTTTAATTTCTATTACTGACACATCTTTCTGGATAAGGGCGAGTTGAGAATTGGTGAGAGCGAGGAAATCTGAAGGCCAATTTGACACATTTAAGACCTCATGATCAGAGGAATAAAGATCCTTGAAAAAGGAAAGGGCAGAAAGTTTTAGCTCCTCTTGGTTTGAAATCCAGATACCCTGATCATTTTGGAGGGACTCAATTTTGTTTTTTTCCTTCTGATCACTGTCGAGGAGTGGAAGAAGCTTGTATTTTTGTCCCCGAATTTGAGCCATTTGCATCTTGACTTTTGATACTAGAGGAGCTCTTCTTGATTCACCATCTTAATATATTCTTTCTAGAGCTTCGCTTCAAGCCTATAGAGACCCGCGTGTGGACGAGCAGCGATTTCTCGGTCAACTCCTTCTAGACGCTTAAGCAGGCGCTTCTTTTTTCTGGGAATGCTACCAACCACGTTCATATTCCACCACGTAGCTTTACTCTGAAAATCCTTGTAGCCAGAGGACCAATCATTTTGATGCCAAGCAGAGCTCACTAAGTCAGAGAAACCCTCTTCGAGACACCACGCTGCCTGATAACTGAAGTGAGTTTCATAGTTGACATCCTGGTTAGACCCGGCTGATATCACAAGAACTCTGTGGTCAGATTTGTAGCGGAGGTGGTGGAAATTTTTGAGATGTGGATGAGCCAATTCCCACGAGATATTGCAAAAAGCCCAATCAAGTCTCTCTTTGATTTCCTTTCTGGACCAAGTGAACTTGTCTCCAACCACCGGAAGCTCCAGAAAGCCACAGTCTTGGACACAGCTGCGGAAAGGATACAAAGATCTATCATGGACAGCAGCACCCCCCATCTTGTCCGATGGAGAAAGGAAGGAATTGAAATCGCCAAGAACCAGCCAACCCTCAACAACCTTGCTCGCCAGATACCGAAGGGAAGACCACAGATCTTGCCTATAGCTCCATCTAGGATCTTTATACACAAAGGTGACACAGAAACTATCATTCGATTTTTTATCAGTTAGGCGGCAATGTAAAAGCTGGGTAGTGGAGAAAAGATATTCCAAAGAGACATCAACATCATTCCACAAAACCCAAATGCCGCCGGCATAACCAGTTGATTCAACTCTAAGCCAATTTTGGAAGCCTAGTTTATGTACTACTAAGTCGACTTGAAGACCACTAACTCTAGTTTCTAGAAGGCACATAACAGAAATCTTATGTTTATTAACAATATCCCGAAGGATACGGGGAAAAGATTTGCTACAGGTCCCCCTACAATTCCAACTAGAAACAATCATATGGAATAAATAGAGGCTAGAAAGGAGGACATGATTACTTATCTGGAGGGACGCGCCCAGAACCCGACCTGCTCCTATGCTTGGCCTTTCTCAAATTCCTATATGTTTTGCCTTTATCTTTGGGTTTTAAATTGGAGAGAAGAGGTTCCTTATTGGGAGCAGGAGCCAAATTGGAATGATCAGAGGGAGAAATTCCAGAGGCAGGAATTTCCGGAATAGCGCACGGGATTGATTCCAGGGAAGGAGTTGCGCAAACAGGATCCTCGGTATACTCATGATTCCCTTGCACTATCTGTTGTGTTCCCATAGAGTCCGAAATTGGAAAGTGAACACAGTCTTGTTCCTTTGTATCAAGCACGCTGGAATAAGGTTGGGCTAGAGAACCCACTACGAGATGATGAATCCTGGGCTGCGATTGCTTTTTTATCGAGGGGGTGTGTTTCTGCGTAGGGTCCGAGGAGGCTTGATCCAGCACAACTTCTGAGTGGGCTTGATCTAGCATAACATCCGAGTGGGCTTGATCCAGCACAACGTCCGTGGGGACCGGTAGAGGAATGATCTCCAAGGGTGCTTGACTTTCGGTGTGGGCCACGGAGCTGCTTGGGCTTGAAGAGTTCAGCCCTTTGCTATCCACTTTCTCTTTTCCTTTTAAGTGAAATTCTTGCCTTGGGACTTGAGCAAACCGAGCATTGGACTTGGTCAAGCTCCTATTTTTGTCCTTGGGATATCTTTCTCTTTCATTTAAACCTCCCTTCCAGTTCCCTTTCTGTGACGCCGATGCTTCACTCCCCCATGGGTTAACCAGCTGCAAATTTTCAAATTTCGCTTCATCCTCCAGGTCAGAGATTACTTGGAATCTGGAGGCTTGAGATTTCATCCCCATACTTCTGTCAGAGAGTCGCCCATACCTTCCACCTGCAACACCATCTCTTCGGTTTCCCTTACTTGGAAAACGTGAATTTTTCTGAGCATGTTTCAGGGGTCCCACCAGCATCCAGGGGCCGAAAACATCCTCCTCAGGCGGCATGGTCTTCTCCGGTGGCACGATATTCTCCGGCGTTTTTGGCTGGTTTGTTTTCACTGGATCCTTCTCCGAATTTGGTTTAACAAATATCTCAGCATCTTTGCTTTTCCACGAACAGTGGTCTTTTCTGTGATCGTATCTCCCACAGGAGAAGCAGATTAGGTCTAGTCCCTCATACTCCACATTGAAGATAGTTGAAGCTAATATGACTTTGGGCACAAGGCATTTTTGGAGGTCAAGCTCAACGCACACTCTAGCATACCTTCCCCTAATCACAGAGCCCGAAGATTGATCTTGGCGATTCAGGGTATGCAAATCAACTTTGAGCGTCTTCCCTATCATATTCCCTAATCTTGTGATAAATTTGTGTGAGTAATAGATAAGAGGAATATTTGGGATTCTAACCCATGTAGCTATTCTTCCCAGCTGATTGAGGAAAGGGTCGAAGTATGGCGTCCACTGTTGAACCAGAACCGCATGCTGAGCTATCAGCCACGGCCCTTCCAACAATATTCGCTTGTAATGAGAGCTCCAGCTATCCTAGTTGGTGAACCTCACGACATAATAATTATTGGGCAAATCCACTAATTCGAACTCGTTGAATCTCCACACTCTGCATAACATCTCCTTGAGTCTATGCAGATAAAAATGGGCACCCAGTACTGTGATGATGAGTGAGTTATTCCATGGTTGACATGCCTCATTGTATTCCTCCTCTGTTAATTCCATAATAGGGTAGACATTCATGAGGTTTTTTGTTTCGGCTGACGGCTCTGGGATCTTCCAACATCTGCTCTGTAAATCCAACGTCAGAGAATCTTCCTTTGATGAGCTCTGACCATGATCAACCCCATTAAAATCTGCTTTGTTAACCCCCATCAATAAATCTTTATAGGAGGGTGGATTCAGAGAGGTATCTGAGCTTGGAGGATTTCCCTTCTTAATGCTCTGTTCCTCAGGAGCCAGCACTTCCAGCATCCCAGGAAGGCTGGTGTCAATGATACTTCCCTTAATAATAGAATGATCGCTTGTGATCTGGCCTGACGGAATTTCCTGATTTTTTGATTCCTCAAGCGACCTATCCGATGAGACGCAGGTGGCCGGAGGCCTGTCCGGCGGTACCTTGACGGTGTCAGCATCTTCCATTGAAAGGCGGCACGAGTTCCAAGAGAGAGAATCCGATTACAAAAATTTACAAGAGGCGATTTACTTTAAAGTACAGGAACTAACAATTTTAAATAAGATAAATTTCGGGACCTAAATCATGAATTCAAACTTCATGGATTAAAACCATAATCAAGGTACACTACAAGGACCAACAATGATATTAATCTTTTAATTTTTTGAGAAATACTTAGATATTCCTAAAGTATCATATTATCTGTACTCTATCCAATAAAAATGTTCCAGCTCATATCATTTTAATCCATTTGTCATCCTACTAATTTATTGTTTTTTAAAAAATAAAAATGCCCATTTCCCTAATTGCCCCTCTTCTCTCTCTTCATTTGACTGTCCCTCTTTTCTTTCTTTTGCCTCGTCTCCAAATTTGCGACAGGCGCATCTCGACGGCTGACAAACCCCTACGAGGTGCTTCAACTCAGCAAGAAAGATTCACGGAGGAAAATCTAAATCATCTAACTGAAGTTTGGCTGAGATCTATTATCCTAGTTTGGCGTTGCACCATTGAAATCTGATGACGCTCTCCGATCCTTTGGTGAGAGTACTCTACGATGGTCCTTTAATGGTTGTCATAGAAGGAGGTGCTCTCTGTCGTGTTATGCCAATAATTATACATGAGGGTATTTTCATATTTATGGTTATGAGAGATTTGTTATTCTGTTGTGAGAAAGTATGAAGTGGCATGTGGGTACATAAACTTACAATCTGTACTGCAACTTTTATGCCATTAGTAATTTGATTCTTGTTCCCTCTGACATCTTTTTCATTGCTTCCTTTTTTTTCTCTCATTTCTCCTTATTCTCGATATTTCCTTCTTTGATATAAGTATTTTATCTATTTCTCTTTATCAGTGCACATCGTCGGGATCAGAGCAGTGCGATCTAAAAATGGAAAATGGAACACGTTCACAAATCTAGCTGAGTGATTTAGAGAAGCACCTACGCGCTGAGATGGAAATGCATGTTCTTCGGCTTGAAACTTAGTTGAAAGGTGTAACATCCTAAATTTTTATTCTTAAGATTAAAATATGAGTTATTAATTAACTTGAGGTTTAAAGTAAATCAAATTTTTTAATTGGAGTTTGAAAATAAAGAATGATGAAAGTAATGAACTATGATTGAAAGTTGTAGGGAAAATCTTAATCTAACCAAGCTAAGTGGGATCTAATTATATATTTTAGGTATCAAATTAACTTTTATGAAAAAGAAACACAACATTTAATGAAGTAAATGATTATTAACATTGATTTCAATTTAATGAGATTGTTCCCTGATAATTGAAATCTATTAGCAAATTATATAAATAAGTATTTAAAAAAAAAAAGAGATGAAGATAGTGGGATTGTGTGTTTTTTTAAATAATACATTATAATTATTTACAAATTTGTGAAAATTATTTTGGTCAAAATATATAAATTTAGTCCAATCATTTAAGTTTAAATCATAGGTAAGTGTTGGAAAAGTTATAAATACATTTACAATATAACATAACATAAAAAGGAAACAACATTCAAATGAAAAGGAAATAAATAAGAGGAGGAAACAAAATTAATAAAAGGGGGCAGAGCAATGGTGGGTCACGTGATCCACTACGTAATAAAACTCAATGCACTTTTCTTTTAAACGTAATAAAACCCAATACCCTTTCTCTTTTTTTTCTTTTTTCTTTTTTTATTACAAACTTAGCTCTACTACCTAAATTATAGTCTCAATACGTAAATGCTCAGCAAGAAAACCAGGGGTTATACTAAACTGAATCACCCCTAATCCCCTATTCAACGATTCTTTTGGAAGCACATTAGCTACAGAATTTGCATCACGACAGCACCATTCCAATACCCTTTCTTTTTAAACACCCCCGGAACACACACAAAAAGAGAAGGCCTGAACTCCTCTGGTCCTTGTCCCCCCCCCCTCTCTTTCTTCAGCTTCAACTCAGGTGGCGCTAAGAGAGGAGGGAGGGAGAAAGAGAGAGAGAGGAGGAGGGAGAAGAATAAGCTGGGAGCTCTATTTATGGATGTTTGGTAAGTTATTTATCTCATATTTCTTTTTAATTTCTTCTCCTTTATTTCCAATTAGGAGAGAAAATTTAGGGTTGATGGATTTTAGCATTTTTGAGGTTTTTAATTGATTATTTTGCTTTTAATAAAGCAAGTAATGTTTGAATAAGAGTTATATGGTTTATATTGTTACTTGAGTGGTTGATGGAGGAAAATAAAGTTAAGATTTGGTTAGGAAATTTGTGATTTATGATGAGGTATGTTGAATTCAAATTTAACAATTTATTCTAACTTATTGGAGGTTATATTGATGGTTGAATGACTTAGATTTGAGGTTCATGATAAAATGTGAATTTTGAAAATAGTGGATGAAACTCTAACCGTTGGAAATTGGGTGTTTTTGAAGAAATTGAGGAGATAACTATAGTTTAATGATTCTAATAGGTAAGAAAGAGTTAGTGGAAGGAAGAAATGGAATGGGAATGATGATTTGAGAAATAATTATTTATATGATTATTTAAAAAATTTAAAGTGAGTAAATTTTTGGGGATTTAAGGATGAATGGAGGAAATCATTGTCAACAATTTTAATGAGTGAAATAGAGTTATTCAGGTGATAAAAATATGATTGAAATAAATAATAGAGAAATTAAGTTATGGTGGTAAAATTGAAAATTTTGGGAATTTGTATTAAAGTGAAAAATTCAAAGGTTATATGAATATTTTTGAAATAGAGTTTTATTTTTGAGTTAGATTTTGAGTTAATATTGATAATGTGATTATGGGAAATGAGGTTTAGTAATTGAGTTGGTTGAGTCATTAGAGCTGTTATGACACCAATTTTGATATTGATGGCTTGATTGGGAATGGTCAAATATTAAAGTTGGGAATTCTTAAGAGACCTTAAAGGGTTGTTTGATTTTGTTTTTAAAAATTGTTTTTTTTTCTTTCTAAAAATAATAAAACAATAAAACATGTTTGATAAACTGTTTTCAAAAAATTGTTTTTAAAACCAAAAAAACAAAAAGTTGTTTTTAAAAACTAAAAATCAAAAGAATGATGACCACTATCGACAAGTTGATTTTGTTTTTGTTTTTTTATTTTTTATTTTTTGAAGCCGCCACTTATCAACTATCGACACTACATTACGAATGATGACCACTATCACGTCACCACCGGCGACCGCACCTCAACGGCACTTCAAAAACAGTTTTTTCAAAGCAATCTATCCAAAATAAATTTTTTTATTTTTAAAACTATTTCCAAACTGTTTATGAGAACAAAAAAAAAAATCAAACAAGCCCTAAGTCTCTAAATTATTTTTTTGTAAATCATTCAATTAGTTTGAAACTTTGAATATTAAATTGTGGTTATAATTGATTGCTATATATTGATTTGTGAATTATGGTTGAGTTTAGAGCTTAGATTCTTATGGTAAATTTAGCTTTAGTGAGAGGTAATCACTTTCCATTTGTTATGTTTGTTGGTATGTTATTTGTGGGTATTTTGTAAAATGATTATGAGAATGAAAATAATATACCAATATTGATTAGATATCTCCAATGAGTCCTTTGAAATACTTATTAAGATTGAGAAAATTATCATAATATTGATAAGTACTTTGATAGAAATTGCTCAAAAAACCTAATTGGGAAATATATACACACATATATGAGCTGACGATTGTATCTCAATTTTTAAATTATAATGGCAAACGACTCCATCCACTCACCGGGAAGGATCCAATCTCAAGCAATTTGAATTTTCTCATCCAAAGTGAAACCCTAACATCTGCCCATCTTACCCAACGCGACCATCTCCCAGAAAATAAACTAATTTGAATTTTTTTAAAAAAAATCCAAACTAATTTTAGCCAACATGAATACGGTGTTCATATGTAGGGGGAGAGAGGGAGGATATAGAAAAATCAGTCCTTTTTTTGACTCTCATGGATGTTTCCCCAAGAAACCTGACAGAATGTGTATCCTAGTTTAGCATAGGTACAGAGAGAGATATAAATCTATCATCGTTTGTTTTGTTTTGTTTTTCCTGACAGTATAACAGTGGGCTAGCATACTCATAGAATTCCCCACCGTTTGACTTGAAAGTTCATACTCTTTGGTGCCAAGCCCTGGTTACTAAGCAGCTTCAACTAGCGGAGTAGGATTTCTTCTTTCTTTCTTTTTCTCATTTAAATCCCCAATCATTTCTCTTTAATAATAATTAGTCGATGAGCTGGCAGTTTATAAGTATTTTTTTCATAAGAGAATGAGAAAACTTAGGATACAAGATTCAAACCCATTAGAATTGAATTGATACATTCAAAATTAGTCATTAGACTTTCTTTGAACTTTCAAAAATAATTCTACACCATAAGATTTTTTAATATGTTTTTCCTTGACCTGCAAGAATTAAATGAGATCATAATCTATCATATATTTAAAAATATTAATTTATCACAAAATAGGTAACTAAAATATTAACAATTTAAGCTCAAAATCATCATAGTTAATTCAGATTTATATGATTTCCTAAAATTAGATAATAATTCAAATATTTCCTAATAAATCCAAGTTAGCCCAAAATAATCTCCAAAATAAATGAATAAGGTGGGATAAAATATATAAAAATCATGGTTTATCAGTCCTTCAGTCTATAAACAACCATTGACTTTGTTCCATTCATTCTGTACTCATGATGCCCACCTCTTAATTGAGATTATTTTAATGAGACAATTACCTCTCATAATATTATCTCACTTCTGATACTAGTATCGTTAAGTAATAAAGTTTATGTACTCGTGCTAGAACTTTGTTGATGCCAATTTTATTCTAATGGAATGAGTTATATTTATATGATTATAGGCTCAAAAAATATATTTAATAAATTATATTAAACTAAACAATTATATAGATAACAATCATGCTACAAGGTCAAAATAAAAGTTAATCATTCTTACAAAATACTATAAGAGGCAAAGAAAAAACCATCACAAATAAGCATATATTTACCAATGTAAATCATACAATTATAAATTCATATCATTGAGATTTACCTATGGGCAAAGACATTAACATAGCATTAATTCATCTCAATTGATGAATCTAGAACGTGGTTATATTTCATAATACATGTGAGCTACTTAGAAAATACAATGTCATTCTATTCCACTCTAATTAAATATGCAATTATAAGTATCTACGGTGGGTAAAGATTAATTATAACCACATATTTAATTAAAATTGATGTCTTTAAATCTTTGTGTGATGTATTTTGTGTGTTAAAACAAAATTGAGTGCATGTACATATGTAAAGATGCTGTGACTACTCCTTAATTTTACATGCTCATCACAAGAACATCATATTATTGTGGATATTATATCAAATTTAACCATAATTGATACCATAAAGCTTTATGTGATTAGCTATGCATACAACATAGGGCACAAGGATGCTGTGGCTACTCCTTAAACAAAATATGTACCCTGATCACTAATATCAAATGTGTATAATTAAATTCCATATATACACATATTTGTCAATGAGAATCTTAATTAATTAATTTAATCATTTAAATAATTTATGTGAGTAAATCAAGTTTACTCACCTTAATAGGATTGATATTTCAAAACTCATGTGTGATTCTGAATGCCTATTATAAGAAGTTGCATGCATGACTTAACAGAGAACTTAACCAATTAATTTCATCAACACAAGTGATTAAACAACTATATTAAGATGCATGATAATCACAAATATCAATCATATATGTGCATTTAAACTCTAAATATGCACAAAACTTAATGAGAATTTAAACGGTCAATCTAATCAACGGAAAATGACTAAATAACTGAAATTCTCCCACTTTTTATGCACCCGAAAAAAGCTTAAAGTTAATTTCAACATATTATTTAAAAAATCAAATAGCGCATAAAATAAATCTCCAGTCAAATATTCGATTAAATATATCATTCATGGGATAAAACAGATTTAAACCTAAGTAATTAATCAAATATTTAATTTTTGAAAATTAAGAAAATTGACAAGCAATTGAGCTAAAAAGCCTTTATTTAGCCCAAGATAATTTTAATAATTTTAAGAATGTCAATAAATTGGCCCAAACAATTAATCCTTCAAATAGGCCTATTTGTCCAGAATTTCAGACTACAAATACATGGCCTAAAATCAATGTTTTAAAAGCCGAGCTGGATGTTGAATCAGAAATACTAGCGGATCAAGGTTCAAATAGTTGGAATGGTTAGACCGGTAACATAATAATTAAATTAAAAATTATAATGATATAAATGTAAGAAATAAATATAAAATTATTAGATATATATTTAAAATTTACATTAATATTAATAGTTTTAATTTAATACACACACATGAATTTTAAATATATACAAGTAACATTGTATTTTATTTTAATTTATTAGATGTATTTTTATTTTAAAAAAATTTATATGATGAAAACCCATAACATGTTTCTCCTTTTCTAATAATATATATAATAACATATTAAAATGTTAAATAACTTCAAATCTTTTTTTTAATAATATTATAGTTGATATCTTTTTTTGGCGATAAAGTTAATATTTATTCTTTTACCAAAAAAAATTGATACCTAATCTATGGGATATCTTAATTTAAATTTTTACAATAAAAACGTAAATAATAAATAGTATATGTACCTGCAGTCCGTATAGTCTCGTTCGTTTTATGTTATATATAAAATAAAAAATATACATATTGATTGTCATTTATCAATATCGATGCAAATTTGAATTTCTCAAAAAGTCTAGATAGAAAATCGTGCTATTATGTCGGTGACAGGACAAATGCCAGTTGCTTTTGTTACCTTCCCAAAGCTTGGCTTTCTTCTAGTTTCTTCTGAATTCTGATAGGATTTTGAAGGTCTATTATTACTTTTTCTAGGGCCATTTTGGCCAAGTAATCAGCACATCTAAGGGTTTCTCTGTGCGAATGATGAATCTATAAGTCCCAGTCCCTATAAATGAACTCCCGAACTTCGTCAATCTCAACTTGTAACGGATGAAAATGACTGGTCGGGTGAAGTAGCAATTGAAGAGCTTCCGTTGAGTCCGAGAATAACTGAATGTTAGCAAAGTTCAGAGATATGCATAGTTGTAGACCAATTTTGATAGCCTGAACCTCCGCAGTTGTTGAACCAAATGTGATTCCAATATTTTGCTGGAACCCACATATCCAATGTCCTGAGCTGTCACGAACCACTCCTCCTACTGCAGAATTCTTGTGCTTATCTACCGCAGCATCAACGTCGATCCGAATGAAACCATCAGGGGGGCGATCCATCTTTCGGAGGTTCTATCCGGTATTCTGAAAATCTTGTGCCTTAGTTGACCATCCACAATTCCTTCATGGAGGAAATGCATGCCTCTGTGAAGAATTTGATGTGGGCGGTCACTTGTTCCTTCAAATGCTCTTTTGCACCTATTTTTCCAAATTAGCCAGCAGAGTGAACCGAAGACCCTTAGCCAGGGCCACTTGATCATTGAACGGCCGCCAGGTGAATGTTGAGAGTTCCATCTGAGCCAAACCTGCAGATTACCAGAGAAAAAAGCAGAACAGTATAAAGGGTTAATACAAGAAAGCCACACACTGTTTGCGAATTCACAGTCTCTCATAATATGAATAGGTGTTTCCTCACAAGAGCACTCGAAAGGACACAGATTGTTTATCCTCACATCCCTCTTCGCTCTGACAGAATTCGTAGGAATTCTCTCTTGAAGCAACTGCCATATGAAGTATTTGACTTTCTCTGGAAGAGGCCATCTCCAGATACTCTGCCAGATAGTGTCAGGAGGATCCGAAACCGATGAATAGATCATGGAGTAAGCGGATTTTACACTGAAATTCCCATCCGAAGATTTCCTCCACCAAACTGTGTCATTCCCCGAGAGTGACGGAGGGTTTATTGCCCGAATCTTTGCAACTACCCATCCGGGCAGGAACGAACCCCACTTGTTAAAGTTCCATCTTCCATCAGGGCCAACGAACTGACTAACCCTCTCCTCCGGGTCAAGTAATGCGTGGTTACGATCAACATAAAGCATTAGCGGTTGGTCGAGGGTGGTCCATAGATCCCACCAGGCATTTGCAGAATTTCCACTCCGAAGCCTGCTGCCAATAGCTTTCCTGAAGGAGTCCCAAACAGAGGTAATTGCACTCCACACCGATGATTGGATCCTCTTCTTTTCCACTCTGGGAATGATGTTGTTTTCGCAATTGTATTTTGATCTAAGAACTTGCACCCATAAGGCATTGGGCCTGGTAATTAAATTCCAGCATAATTTCATAATGAGAGCTTGATTCTGACTAGATAAATCTCTAATGCCCAGACCACCCTCTTTCTTGTCCTTTTTGATTTTATCCCAAGCCACAAGATGCATTTTCCTGCCCTCGCGACCCTGATTCCAGAAGAAGTTTCTATTTGTCTTATCGAGATCCTGCAGCACCCCTTTGGGGAGCATGGTGGTTTGCATCTGATAGGATGAAAGCGTTGAGAGGACAGAACTTATCAGGACAGATCTCCCCGCCATACTTAAGTGTTTCCCCTTCCAGCTAGAAAGTTTCTTATGCACTCTAGAAAGGAGAGGCGCATAAGCAACCCGTCCAGTTTTTAATTATCCATTCCGGTCCCGGGTCAAATCCATTTTCTGGCTCAACAAGCGGTTTGAGGCGGCTCGTCCCGATCTAACTCATAAAACGGCTTGAAGCATTAAAATGAGTCTTTGAGTCTCCAGGTAGCGGCAGGACCGGTCCGACTGTCCAACCTGATCTGATTCCAAAAACCTTGCCTAAAATAGATTCTAGAATTTTACTAAAATGGCCCGAAACCTAAATAGTCTTAACCAGAGCGCAAAATAAATTTCCAAAAACAAAACAAAGTGTTTCAGCTTAAATATAAAAGTGCGGCACACTCTTGTTTCCAAAAGGGTTAATATAATTTTTGGTCCCTGAAGTTTGGTTCAATTTTGGTTTTGGTCCCTTAAGTTTGAAATCGGTGGTTTATGTCCCTGAAATTTCACCCAATTTTGGTTTTAGTCCCTCAAGTTTGAAATCAATGGTTTTGGTCCCTGAAGTTTCACCCGATTTTGGTTTTAGTCCCTCAAGTTTGAAAAGGACTTGGCGGCCCCTTTTTGAAACCCGACCCGACCCAGAAAAAAATCAAGTTCTTTTCAAACTTGAGGGACCAAAACCACTGATTTCAAACTTGAGGGACCAAAACCAAAATTGGGTGAAACTTCAGGGACCAAAACCACCGATTTTAAACTTGAGGGACCAAAACCAAAATTGGATCAAACTTCAAGGACCAAAAGTTATATTAACCCTTTCCAAAATTAATCAAGCCCAATAAAAATAACATCACTATTCAGCCTTTAAAAAATATTTCTTGTTGACTTACATGGACCAGAAAAGAAAAAACCATAAAAGGAAACAGAAACCTAAAAAGAAAGGCCTAACGCGAGCGCAAAATATTTAAATTAATATAAATACTTTAAAACTCGAGCCCAAAACCATGTGAGATCCAAACTGGGAATCCACAAATTTATTTGAATTTAATTTAAAAGAACCAGGATTTCACGGGATTTTTTGGTCCCGTCCCGGGATTTATACGAATACTGGAACACAATTTGCATTCCAGTCAAAAATCAGGATTGAGAATCGGGATTGGGGGATCCTGATCCCAGACCAAGTTTTAAACAGCCCTATTAGCATCATATATGGGTTTTAAGTTATCTTTTTGCTCTCAACGTCATGGTTTTTTGATTTGTCTATTTCATTGTGCTTTTGGGCATGATGTTTTGTCTCGATCCATTATTTTTAATTTTGGTTCTTTCCATTTGTGACTTTTTGAAGCATAATTTTTTTTTTGTCAAGTCTTTATGAAGCATAATTAAATCATATGTTATTGGAATTGCCGAAATCTTACGGATGAAAGTTTCAATCCGGTTTGTTTTCAAGCATGATTAATAACTTCACATCCATGGCCTTTTGGGGCTGTTCGTTTAGGGGTTTCATTAGTTTTGTTGCCTTCATGTTTTCCCGAATTGGGCCAGAAGAATTGAAACTATTCCAATTTTTAATTATTATTTTCAATTTTGTTCATTGGCCTCTAGTTTTTATTGGGACTACTTGTGCCTTCTTTCTTGTGCCTAACTATATAAATATAGTTAGATTTCTCAATTTCGCACGACTTTTTCTTTTTTTATTAAAAGATAAAACGAGTTATATAAAAGACTTAGATCTACTTGAGCTTCTGAGGATTAACCTAAGAATAGTCAGATAGATCACTGGCCCAATCCACCATACAAAGTAGAAAGAAACCAACAACAAAATAGACAACAACGAGCTTGAAGATGGAAGAGAAATGCACAAAATACTATAGTTGAGTTCCACACCAGGTTCAGCAATGAAAGGTTGATGGATTGGTTGGATCCTCGTTTTAGCAGAACGAACGAAAAAGCAATCCTTCAAGGGGCTCCTATAGGAGTTAGCCAAGCCAGTAGAGGAGACCAAATCCGTAGAGGGCAACTTGACAAACTTCCAAATCCCCAAACTTTGCCATAAGCATCCTAAAACAAACTAATAAACAAGAATAGAGCACACCACACATAAAACAAGCAAGCAAGCAAACAAACAAATAAACAGAAACTAAAAGGACAAGAAAAAAATAAAGTGATGCAGCACTGTAGGATGGACTTTTAAGTGGCTGCTGATGAACTTAGAGGTCCTTTATGCTATCATCCACATGTGCAGAGCTCTTTGGCAAAAGTTTGCCAAACCCTAGAATAGAAGTATGAGGTTTATCCCGAGGACGCTTCCTTTTAAAGCATTTATTCTCCAAGGTGAGATAGGCTCGCTGACAACACTTCTTGGACTCAAACAAACAGGAACCCAACCAGTTGATCGAGAACGCAAGCTTGGTAGTTAAATCGAATCTTTGCAGCCTCCATACGGCAAGTGAAAGAATCGAGGAGATGTCATCTTAAGTGAAATGAACGGGAGAAGAGATGATGGACGTATGCTTGACGCAAGATTCCCGTATGAAGAACATCAAGAACTTTATGGTCAGGAATAACTACCTTAGATAGTTTGCAATTAGAAATAGGAGGTGATGTTCTCTTCCTTTTATGTATGCACACAGAAGAAGAAGCTAAATGAGTTCCTTGAGAACCAGAAGATGGAAAGTCATGACGTTGCTGTTTTTTACAATTGCTGGTATCATTAGAAGCCAAATTTTTAGGAGCCAAGCCATTCGAGTCTTGATGGGATGGACTAGATGAATCTGTCTTATGACAAGACCCATAAATAGCTAAAGCCAAATACTTTAGTCCAAGAAAGCTATTCATATGATAAAAACCTTAGAAAATGAGATTCTGCCAGATTTAAGCTCCACATGACGGAAGCAAGCATCCAAACAAGGCACCGACTTAGAGCAGTGTTTCCACCATGCACCAGCATTACCACAACCCAAACAACAATCAAATGCCCAAAGAGAAGCGAAACCGGAATATTTCCACCAGAAAAATGAAGAAACTTACCAGCAACCTGAGTTGGAAAAGAGTCTGGAATAGCTAGCTCAAAACAGAGGCGACTTTGAAAAGAAGAACAAGAGGGCATCAACTTCAAGAAAATCTCCAAAAGAACCACTTATTTGACGAGCAGTCTCTTCAGTATAATAATCAAGAGGAAGTCCAAGAGCTTGAACCCATACAGGAATATGAGTAAAATATACTCGAGAAATTGGAAGGTTTGGAATCCACTCAAATACAGCCAAAAAGAAACCTTGAAGCAACCATATATGTACCTTGGCTGAAAACAGCTAAGCGATCTAACTCACTTTGAAAATGTAAAACAAGATAGTTATGATGTTGTTGAAATTCCATATGAGATCGGCTGTATGGATGGCACTTTTGTGTTGTTGAATCATAAAACATACTAGATCATATCGCTAAGTAACAGATAAATATTAGTTTAAACTTTAAATTATAAAACACGGCATATATGTATATCTTCTTAATATGCCTAAAATAGATAACATATAAACGTAAGCACTTTCTCAAAAGGCATAAATAAGTTCATAAATCATATAATTTGTACGCAGCTAATTCTTCAAATAATATCAAGTCATTCTTGAAAACCAAATTTCAACAAACACATCAGAATTTATTTACCAGAACATTGTCTACTGAAACATGTAATAAGATAATAAGATAACCATTACACAACATTAGTGTTTGGCACAAAAATGGCTTAATTGGATGGAAATACCTCTAGTTTAGCTAAACTTGCAGGGACTTCCATTCTAGTATTATTACGTTTTTGCTTTTATAACTGAACAAAACAAAATTAACCAAAAAAATAATTAACCAAAAAAAAAAACAAAACAAGAAGTGCTAACCAGAACAGTCAGAGTACTGTAATTCTATTTTCATCAGGTGGACAAATTATCTATTTTCATACCGTAATTCTAAAACTTCATCTTCATTCAGAAGCGTCTGCAACATTGATTACAGAGTCCAGATGAAAAAATGGACAGATACAAGACTGGGTTTGCTTGTTATAAAAATAGGTAAGATTGGTGCAGATATATATATAGATTCGAGGAATGATGATATAAAAGTTAAAATTATGGGATGCAACTGCGATATACTCATAATTTTAAATCATCATTCACATATAGATTGGATTTTGAATCCTGTTGGGAAAAAAGAAAAGATAGGGTTTTGAATACTACTCATTAAAAAAAAAAAAAAAATCAAGCAGCATAGAATTCAAATGCAAATGATAATTCTCCTTACTAGTGCCATGATTGCTACCATACACACAAGAACTGAAGAACCACACTTGTACATTGCTTTGCAAGGAAAGGGTGGAAACTGTTCATTGAAATGCTTCTGAAAGGAGATAATTTATAGGGAAAATCCCTCATAAAGAACTTTAAATATGGTAAAAGACAGAAAGGTGTTACAAAATTCCTAAATCCCTCAGAGGTGCTAGCACTTATCAGGGATTTACAATTTCAGGGGTAAACTCGGCGGCAGGCGGGCCCCGCCGGCAGGTCCCCGGCCTGACGGAATATTCCCCCAGACTTTGGGAAAAAATTCCCAAAGTGTGGTGGGGGATCGAATCCCCCACCTTAAGTGCATGACAAAGTGCATGACCACTGGGCTAAGCTTGCCCTTTAGAATATATAGTGCAGAAAAAATATATATAGTAAACTTTGATTTTTAACTAAACCAACTAGCAAATTCAGATAAGGAATTGGCAGATTGATAAAAGAAATTAACAACTTCATATAATAATTTCAAAATTTTCGTTTTTTAAGCAAAAAATCCACCTACTCTCTCAGACCATTCACTAGTTTAGATAAGGAATTCCCAAGTTCATATGACGAATAAACAAATTGAGATAAGGATTTCATAACTTTTATTTAGTAAAAAAATTTTAAATTAAATTTTATTAATAAGCTCCTTTTTGTTAGTAAAAAAATTTATACAAAAATTCGTACAAACGGACGAACTCTCAGGATACGAAATCACTAGCGGGTAACCCGCTAGTGATGAAGCATATCACCAAAGGGTAACCCTTTGGTGATCCCGTGACCCCCTCACCAAAGGGTAACCCTTTGGTGATTACCCTTTGGTGATGATCACCAAAGGGTTACCCTTTGGTGATGATCACCAAAGGGTTACCCTTTGGTGACGGGGTCACGGGATCACCAAAGGGTTACCCGCTAGTGATTTAGAATCCGAGAGTTTGTCCGTTTGTACGAATTTTTGTCTAAATTTTTTTACTAACAAAAATGAGCTTATTAATAAAATTTAATTTAAAATTTTTTTACTAAATAAAAGTTACGAAATCCTTATCTCAATTTGTTAATTCGTCATATGAATTTGGGAATTCTTTATCTAAACTAGTGAATGGTCTGAGAGAGTAGGTGGATTTTTTGCTTAAAAAACGAAAATTGTGAAATTATTATATGAAGTTGTTAATTTCTTTTATCAATCTACCAATTCCTTATCTGAACTTGTTAGTTGGTTTAGTTAAAAATCAAAGTTTACTATATATATTTGTTCTGCACTATATATATTAAAGTGCAAGCTTAGCCTAGTGGTCATGCACCAAGGTGTAGGACCCCGATCCCCCACCTCCACCAAGCTTTGGGAATTTTTTCCCAAAGCTTGGGGGAATATTCCGTCAGGATGGAATATTCCCTGGCCGGGGCTTGCCGGCTGCGCCGGACGGCCGCCGAGGTCGGGCGGTCGGGCGGTCGCGGGCGCCCACTGGTGGTGGCCGGTCGGCGGAAGTTTTTTTATTATTTTAATAAAAATATAGATAAGGGTAAAATGGTAATTTGCCCCTGAAATTATAAATCCCTGATAAGTACTAGCACATTTGAGGGATTTAGGAATTTTGTAACACCTTTCTGTCTTTTACCATATTCAAAGTTCTTTATGAGGGATTTTCCCTAATTTATATTGCCTTAAGTTCTTCCAGCTACTCTATTTTACCTAAGAAAAAAATATACTTTTCAAAATATTCAATTTATCAAAAAATATTCATTTTAACCGTTTTCATTTAAAATATAATTTCATTTCATTTTATTTTATTTTATTTACTACTTTTGATGTAACTGTCCCCACTAATTGTGGGTTTCATTTATTGCCTTCCAAATCAATCTAATTGAGTTTCTATGAATCTAATTGATTCCATTTCAAATTTTGTTATTTCCCAGTGCCGTTGCCCTTCCAAATCCGAAGTTAACCAAATAAAAAGCCTATATCTTAAAATTAGAAATAAAGTTATTTTACTTTTTTTCTGCAAAAAGTTATTTTACTTATTGATAGAATGATAATAAAATGGGTTTACTAGTTTTTAGAAAAAAATCCAATGAGCGAAGAACCTGGTCTCACAGTAATATTATTAAATTAATTTCATTTAATTTTTTATATAGTAATTTTATTTTTTAAAATTAATTATAATAATTTTGGTTCATTGAATTGAAAGCTAATTGATTGGTAAGTTGATTAATTTCGTGATTATTAGTAAATATATGAAGGCAGATATCCCTTTCATGCTGATTACAATCTACACTTTAACATATGATGCCACAAATTCCATCCGGTTAAATTAAACTAATTTAAATTACACCGGTTAATATTCATGCTTTTAATTTAAATCTCAATATTTATTATAATTATTATTATATATCTTCAATAGTGTGGCCTATTGGTCCACGTGCTACATGTCATTCTATGGGTTGATTTATTTCAATTTCAAAATTCAGATTTCAGATTTTGACTTATATAGGCTCTCTAATTAATATTCTAGCATGTGAAAATTAAAGAATGTTTGAATTTTGAACAGTAGATCAAATTAAAATCTTGAATTTAAATTTAAGGACATAGTTTCAAGTGGTAGAGGAATTTTTAATAGTCAATTATAAGGAGTATATATTGTAAATATACAGATGATAACATGATATAGTGTAGAATGCTAATGCTAATTGCTGGGGGGGAAAAAGAATGCTAATGCTAATTCCTAATTTGTTCAGGCAGAGATCAAATTTTTTTTTTGTTTAAAAAAAATTTACATGGCTATTTAGGAATGGAACCCTTTCAATTATTGAGTGTAAAATATTCCATATATCTTCGCCTTTCCTCTTCATTATGGTGGAAAGTGGAAACATAAGCACTTTAAGTATTTGGGAACAATTAATATGATTATTTGAGAAATGTCAACAAATTATATGACACGTTTTTTCAGTTGCATTTCTCATATCATCTATGCCCCACTTGTATTTATAGAAAAGTAGCTAGGAGTATAAGCTTTTACAAGGCCTATAAGTAGTTCCAAGTATATGTGCTCCTCTTCTTTTTAAGAAGCATAACCTGTTTAAAATAATAAGTACGTACATGCACAAGCCAGCTTTTGATAAACATCAACACGTTCATTCCCGTTAGCTGATTTTGTTCAACTTTGTTTGCTTCTATAAAGCCTAAAACATATAGA
This sequence comes from Inga oerstediana, assembly GCA_963210345.1. Taxonomy (NCBI): domain Eukaryota; kingdom Viridiplantae; phylum Streptophyta; class Magnoliopsida; order Fabales; family Fabaceae; genus Inga; species Inga oerstediana. The sequence continues at coordinate 78,110,202 of OY723400.1, forward strand.
TTTTGGAATCAGCAGTATCTTCAAAACACATGCTTAAATTTGTAAAATTTCAAATATTTTACCCCATTTTTCAATCAAAGGTGCATACTATTGACATTTAAAATTTCAAAGTTTTCACAAGTCTCCCTCCCCAAACATAAAATTAACAGTGTCACCCACTGTCAACTTTAGTGGAAGAAAAGGTCAATTGCTACTCAAACTTGTACACATTGAGCAGTAAGTAATATTCATAGCATTGAGTCCATCAAAAATCAACAATGAAAGTGCATCTAACATTAGCATTCACAATTGCAACCTATAGCCAACAAGTCAAACAAAGAGCATCGACAACACCCTTATCTAAACCTATTAGATTGAGAGCAAATGGCATTGATAGAGTGATCAAACAGCTCACATGCTAGCCACGAGTAGCTAACATCAAAAGAAAGAGAGGAGAATATTCACATGGAGCCAATCTCTAAGCCATTAATTAAGTAAATGCTTCAGGAAAATAAAATAAGCAATACCCAATAGTTTTTGTGTCGAAGTAAGACCTTTAAGATACTATCAATGCTATACGATTTTGTAACCGCTCCTTAAAAATTCAAATTGTGATCATCTTCCCAAATCCAAATTCTTTACCTTCCCAGAACTAAACCGGTCTTTGATCAGTGCCTTCAACAAAGGCTGACCATCCATAAACAGTAACTTCATCACCCACGGTGTTCCTTTTTGGTTGTACACAGTAACGTCAACACCAACATCGCTATCAAGAAGTGCAATTTCACTATCAAGTGCACTGATACCACTAATGCCACTAACTAGGTACTGGCACTCCTTCTGCATGCACTAATACCACTATTCTCTGATACCGTTGATACTATTCTAATATCACTGGTACCATTCTGATACCAATATTATGAGTGATGGCATCATTAACATGTGCACTGGTACCACCGACCAGTGTTTAAAGAGCCGAACCAGACCGGACGGTCCAGCCGGTCAGTCTGTCAGCCAGGAGCTCCTTCGGCTTGGTTCAGACATGAAACTCGCTTTAAAGGTCAGACCATGTTAGTCTGTCATTTGGCCGCTATTTAGCTGCTGACTGTCATACATCCAGGAACCGAAGTGAGTATATGAAAGCCATCCGGTCAGAATCCTGTCCAAACTTTCGCCTCAAACTCGAAAGCTCCAACTTCACCCTTTTCTCTAGCTCTACAAGTTCGCCTTTTGTTGTTTGCAACAACAAGTGTGTTCACCTTATTCACTTCCCTCAACTACTGTGGTGCGTCTAAGATGAAGGTTAGGAGGCATGTATATATGAAAATAAGGAGGGAAGAAGAGAAATTGTGCCTAAAACGAAGAAAGAGTGAAGGAAAAGAAGAAAGAGAGCAAGAGAGGAAGGAGTGAATCAACTAGGAAATTCAAGATAGGTGTGGTATAGAGTAGAAGGAGTAGGCCTCAAGAAACTAAAAGAAAAGACTTGAAAATGACAATAGGTACTGTGGGGTTTTGTTGATACTGACCAGCGGGTATTTGTTAGTCACTTTAGGTAACTCATTTTTTCCAATGGGTAAAGACAAGTAGCCATCATACCTACATCTTTTTTTTTTTTGCCACCATACCTACATCAGATCTAAGGGGATCTTAAATTATGGGGATAATTCCATTGAAAGTTTAATATTTCATAATATTATATTGCTATTTTAATTATAAAATATATTGTTTTTTTCATGGAAAAATGTATTGCTATTTTTAATTATAAAAATATATCTAAGTCATCAATAATCAATCCAGCAATACATACATATATATATATATATATATATTCTTTTTTATGAGGAATATATTAAACATTTTTTTAATGCTGCTTTATTGTTATTCTTCATATATTTTTTATATTTACTATATAATACTATTTTTAATTTAGTTAATGTAGTACCGGTCTGACCAGACGGTCTAACCGATCCGACCGTTTGAACCATGACCCGTTGATCTTTTTGGCTTGACATCCGATCCTGCTTTTAAAACATTGCCACCAACATAACTAACTGGGTACTAGTACCACCTCTACGTGCACTGATACCGCTGCTCTTTGATATCATTGATACCTTTATTTAGGTACTGATACCTCTACCCCTTCCTTCTACAAGCTGGTCAATAGATAGGGGCAATCTAATTCTTTTGTTTCCTCTACTATTTGTAACTCCCAGTTACAATAGCACTATCAGGGGATCACTACACTATTCACATGAGCAAAGAGTGTAACTTATAGTTAGAACCCTTTGCTTTGACTAAACCTTTATCAAGTACACTGGTACTACTAATACCACTAACTAGGTATTGGCACCCCTTTGTGTGCACTAATACCACTGGTCTCTGATATAACTGATACCACCTTGATATTGCTGGTACCATTCTAATACCAATATTATGAGTGCTGGCATCATTAACATGTGAACCGATACTACTAACTGGGTACTAGTACCACCTCTGCTTGCATGGATAACACTGCTCTCTGATACCGCTGATACCATCAGTTTTGATATGAGTTTAACAAGTTCACATATGAATTTTCCAAAATATCCACTTTTCATAGGGAAAAATTGCTCCCTCTTCTTCATCTGTTATCACTTAACACTCAGTCATGTTCATTACATCATCATAAGCTAACAATAAATAAAAAAATCATATCAACACTGCACATATTTCTTCACAAACAAATGAATCCAAAACCATTTTTGTTTAAAAAAATAAGAGAACATTCAAGGAGGCAGATTTGCGAGCAACTGGATCTCTACAAGGAGCTTACGGCGGAGAATAACGGGAAGAAGCCAGAAACGGATATGAAGAAAAATTCATCAAAGAGAATGAAGAAAAACCCATTGATGCATATTGAAGAGGCCAACGAGTGGCGACGACTAAAGACAAAACCAGAGAAAGAGAGAGCCATGAAGGTCTTGGCTGGTGAGTGAGAGCTTGAAGGGTGAAAGAATAACATCGTTGTTGGTCCTATTTTTCAGGCCGCTAGAAAATTTAGATCCGTAGAGGACACAACACTGGCTCCTTTAGCTGGATCGATGATGGGTATACTGTTGATCTTGACCCCGACGAGACTATCCCTTTCCTTGATCTCTTTACCCTTCACATTTCTGCTTTCTTCCCGTATTGTTCTGGTACTAGAGGTGAAAGCCGGTGTGGACGAATCAGATTTGGATTCCGATTTCGCTTGTTCTGATGAATTGGGGGGAGATGGCTCTACATTATTGCAAGTCATAGGATCAATTCGGCATCATGAGGGAGATGGTTCCGATTCATTGGCTTAGACGGTGAATGAATGAAAAATTTTGGGTCTTGTGGAGAAGGGTTTTAATTTGAGCGATAAAGAAGGAGGGATAAAATATTTGAAGGTATTTATGTCATTTTCTTTTAATTTTAAAAAGAACAAATCAGGTACTAACATCTTTCTGGTATTATGAATATTTAAAATATCATTTTGTTCTTTTCTATTTTTAAAGTTCTTTTTGTGAGATATTCCCTATTTTTCTTCATTTTCCTTTGCCATGTACGCTTTGGTTCTTCCTCTCCTTTTTTTTAAATTTTTTTTTCTTTTTCCCCTTCCCTTTTCTCTCTCTGCAGCACATGATAAGATTGTGTCTGACCAACTTTTTTCTCCTTCCCCCAGGCAGGAGTAGGCCTATTGATTCTAAAATTGAAAAAAAAAAAATGAACTTCTTCAAAATCATGGTTTTAAAGAAAAAAGTGCTTTTACTTTTTTTCAAGTGTTTGGATAATTTTTTTTCCAAACCATGATTTTCACTCCAAAAGTGCTTTTTTAATTGTTATCTAAACACACACTTGCTTAGTCAGTTGAAACATTCTTTAAGGAAAATTTAAGATATTTAGATCAGCTTTTAGCCTATTTGACTTGTTAGCAAAAAGCTATTTAAAATCAAGCTGGGAATGTGTGTTGGCTGTTTTGGCTCATTAGGGTATTTAATGCTGATTTAAATTTTTTATTAACCCTAATTTGCCCTTGCTCTTTCTCCTCTCATAAGCGTTTTTAGTATTGATTTAAAATTTTTTATTATCCCTGATTTAAAATTTTACATTTGTATGATTTCTTGTTAATATGAATTTTTATCCATTAAATATATTTAGTTATGTATTTTAGCATTTTTCTAATTTTTCCCAATGATAAATTAACTATTTTTTATAATTTTAATTTTAATTTTTTTTCCTAAAATTATCACAATATGTCAATATATATATATATATATATATATATTATTTAATAAACTTTATATCCTTTTTATCTAAACTTGTTTTTCAAAAATAACTATCCAAACATGTTTCAGTTTTAAAAAACTACTTCTACCATCGCCATAGATCACTTTACACCCTATAACTTTTATCATATCTTAAATTTGCAAGAGTCATATTGATAAAAGCCACATCTACTATCTTCAATCCAAACACACTCATAGTTTCTCAAAACAATCGTAGTTTTTTTTAATATAATTCATGACATGGTGGGATCAAATGGATCTGACACCAAATTATACGTATTTTGATATTAAATAATTGGATCCAAAATATATAGACAGATATATAGAAGAATTTTCTGTTGAATTATGAAATCAGAATCTAATTTCATAAGTTAATAAATATGGAGGAAAAATATGTATTAAAAGAATCTTTAGGGCTTGTTTGGTATGAGGGGAGGGGAGGGGAGGGGAGGGAAGTGAAAGTGGGCGGAGGGAAAATTTTTTTGAGTTGAATTTTAAAAAGTTAGAAAAATGGGGTTAAAATTTTTTAATTAATTTTTCTTACTCTTTTATCTTATATATTCTCTTTATTAAAATTTTACTACCCCACTTCTTCAATCTTTTAAAATTCAACTCATAAAAATTTTCCCTCCCCTCCATTCCCCTCCAAATCTCTCACACCAAACAGACACTTAAACTTATATCACTAATTAATAAAACCTCTAATAATAACATAAAGAGAGCCAGCATCTCCCTCAAACTATCCCAAACTAGCCAGATACTTCAGGGGGAATAATCTCCAAAAGTCCAAGAGATAACACTGCTAGTGGATGTCGTATTTATCACGGATGATCATTACATTAAAATAATAAAATAAAATCTAGAAATAATTAATCCCTAAATTCTATTGGATCCTATCAATAACAATATGTATCCTAATTTAGCACATGCCGATAAGGTCGATCAATTAGTTGGTATAACTTGGTGTCATGTTTACTATTGAGATGGCATTTGAATATTGAAATACACACATCTACGTACTTTGTGAATAAAAGACGGGCATGAGACAAACCAGTTGGCCACAACAATAAAGTACGTCAACAAGGCATTAATAAGTTTTTGTGCTCCTTTCATCTTTTTCAAAAATCATATCCCTTGAAATAATCACTCAAAGAAAAGAGCGCAATGACAGAAGAAATGAAGGGGAAAAGTAAATGATAGAGGCACTGATACCAGATGGTAGGATTAAAAATATTTTGATAGAAATAAGAAGAGAAGTCTTTATTAAATTATAAAATTAGAATCTAATTTCTAAAATTAAGATGAAGAAAAATCCCATGTGCAGGAAAATTCATGAGCAAGAATCTTAAACTCATATTATTAATAAAACCTCTAATATGAAAAAAGAGTAACCATCTGCCTCGACTTTTACTTATTAGCCTGATATTTGGGCCTCAAAAATCCCAGAGATAAAACTGCTATATTATTCATCACATCACTAGCTTTATGATAGCTAGCCTATTTATGGACTAAACTTACATTAAAGTAACAAAATAAAATTATGTAATAATTAATACTTAAACTCTGTTCTATCTTATCCATAACAATGTGGATAATTAAAGAGTTGTGTTACCTTTATTAAGGGTATGACTTTGTGAATAAAAGATGAGCACGATGTTAGATATTTTATTAAAATGATAATTTTATCTCTTTATTCAGATTATATCTAAATATATATTTATTTTTTGATCATATAAATGATATATTAGTTGATTGTTTTGATCAAATGAATATTCTAGATATTATGAAGTTATTCTGAATAATACCAGATTATTTTTTATTATTAGTTTAATATATTTTGGATAAAATATCTCCCAATATGTCCCGCAAATTGATTTAAATAAAGATTTGGTTTAGGGTTACAAGCCTAATTGGTAAGCTGTTACAAGCCTTGATGAGAGACTGTAAATAGCATAGGCTAGGTCTTAGAGTAAAAAATGAGTGGAAAACCTACTTACTTACTCCTTAGGAGTTCCCTGATGAGTAACGGCTATTTTCACACCATCACTATACCTCATCTTCCCGTTAGAATAAGTCCTGACACATTTATTCTATTCTAATTCTAATTCTTTCTTGTTTTCTACAATTTTCAGATTGTGAGAACATGCAAAATTACTATGGCTTGAGGTATTTCATCAAGTCTTCCGCTAATGCTCTTTTTTATGCAATATATTTAGAATTTATCATTAGATTATTTTAATATATGGCATCAGAACCCGTTTTTTTATTCCCCGCCTAATATTTTTTGTATGTTATTTTATTTTATTTTTCTATTTTGAAAAATAATATAATAATTGATTGCGAAGGATGTCCATGTGCTCTTTTCAATTATTCCTCCTTTATTTCTGATCTGAATCTATATGCGAATGAAGCTTTGAAGTTGCTATTTTGGTTTTGCTAGAGAATCATGATTTTGTTCTAAAATCTGTTTTTTTGGAGCATGACTCATTACCTTTTGCACATATATTGCTATATGGCTATACATATTTGTGCCGCCCCTTATACCTCGATTTACTTTTAATCATTTTTAATCTGTGTAACAGTTTTGATCTGGGCTTTTTAAGATTGGTTTTCAAATGTACGTCTGAGTTTCTGTCATTGGGATGTGAGGAGACTAATTCTTGTCTCCAATGAAGCGTCACCGTATTTAATAAAATTTGAAGGATCCGAATTCAAGGTGTTGTTTTTGTCCGAACATTGGGAGTTTTTGAAGGGTCCGAAAATCAAGTCTCTGTTTTGGTGCTAGTTCGAATTTTTTACTCGATTTTTTGCATTTACTTGAAACATTGCTGCCCATATCATATCGTCTTTACTCGTTATTTCGTCTTCACCGCCACTCGTATTGCCGTCAAAGCAACTGAGTTCTGAACCTGTTATCGCGTTTTGTTTTCGGGTTCAAGAATGAAAAGAAGTTTTCATTTTTATTTTGTGCAACTTGTTGGGTGAAATTATAATCTATATATTGTTTGCCGCAATTTTTCATGAAGAATGCCGTTAAAGTCGCCGGCTTTTCATGCCCAGAATTGCCGCATAAGGTTGCCTGAAATTTCGGGTGGCGGTGTTCCGCAATCGGAACGCAGGTCGGATACTAAGGATCCGGATCACAAAAGATGAGCCAGAGTGCACCGTTTTGTCCCCACAGCGAAACATTGCGTTTTATTAATTCTGCTGAAGCGTTTAGGCTTGTTGGGCTATCAAATTGGGCTTAGTCTAATTTTTTTTATAATTATATTCTTACGGATTGGGCCTGTTTGTTTTGGGTATTTCAATTTATTCATTCATTTATTTTTCTGGTTGATTGGGCTGTTTTATTTGGGCTTCAGGAGTTTGTTTGTGGTTTTATTAATTAAAAAAATCTGACTTGAACAGTGGCCTCTTGTTTCACGACTAATTGATCTTAATGTCCTTTGCTTTTCGGAAACAATTGTGTGCTAGATCTTTTGTTGGGCTAGATGATATTTTTGGAGTTTGTTTTGCGCTCGGTTAAGGACTATAGATGTATTGGGCCATTAAGTTCATTAAAACAAAAAAGGGAGGATATATTCTCCCAGTCATGTTTTGGGCTAGATATGTGTTTATTTTAATTTTGAATAATTGTTTCTATTCAATACATTAGGTTTTTGATATTGATATCTTCAAGTTTGATTTCCAGATATTATTTCCTTAACTCCATTTTGTACACAACTAACATTTACTCCCCCGAGCGTTGCGCAGGGAGCATTTTATTAAAGTAATGTTATGCTTATGTTCAATCCATATTAATCCATCACATAATCTAATACACCTTCAATAGCAAATGATGCTTATTTAGTTCTTAACATAAAACAACGCGACTCAAATTTAAATAAAAACATATACAATAGCTTCTTCAGTTTGTTGAAGTATAAATAATTTGTATGACAACAAAGATAACATTGGATGGCTATATATCCATAGGTTCAATTTGAGAAATGAATATAGCTACAATATATGTAAATTTGTTCTATTTATTCCAGTATAATTTTTTTAAACATAAGCAATTGATTATAATTATTTAAAAGTAAGCTTTTATAGATATAAAATCAACATGACTTATTGATTGTCCTTTCTTTTCTTTTCTTTTTTTTTGATATGGCAGAAAATAGAATAATTGTTTTTCCAAGAACTAAATTTTGCATTAACCAAACTCAATTCAGTTTACAAATCTTAGTGTACTGTGTTCACATTTTCTATGCCAAATAGATATCTCAAATTTTATATGTAGTTCGTTATTAAAATTTGTCTTAATTGCAGGTAAGAAAACAATTATGAATTTCCAAGCATAAATAATATCTTATAATGAAAGCTAAAGTGGTGAACATTATACCTATGTTTGGGATCACTTAATTTTAGAGAATAAGTCCTTATTACGCAAGCCGAGATAAAACTCCTCTCACATACTTACCTCGTATACCATGAATTACGATTTATAAGCACTTATTGCTCAAAAATAAGCTATTCCAAACGAATATGATCATTGTTGCACAAACTAAGCGGACTTGAGTTTCGTAACTGTATTTGCGCATTTTTCTAAGATTTCAAATATATTTTTTCACACCCCAAAAGTCCTTTCAATAGTTGACCTCAAACTGGAATGATAGAAATTGAAGGTCTCTTTAACATTTTCAAATGTAGGTTGACATCTAAATTCTAGCATATGATAAAATGGAAATAAAATAAAATGGAAATCAGAAAATTAACAAAAGCACAGGAAATTTCTGAGAGAATGTTAACAGAAGCTGAGAAATGAGGAAAATAGAGGAGAAAGTAGCAGTGATGTGAAACTACGAAACAAGAAGAAGATCTGAGAAATAATAAATCTTTTTTGTTTTTGCATTCTGACAACTAAAACTCAATCCTTTTTTCATTGTATAATATGTGACACCGAGCTATGAAAATCATAAGGGAGAAGTTAAAAGCATCATCTGAGGGCTTTTTGCAAAAGCTGCTTATTTAACCATAAGTTAGATTCACCAATCGCCCACCCAAACATTCCCATATCTCAGTTGCAATCGGGCTTATTGCACTTCAATGGAGCTTAAAGGGGGCCCAAATGCTCAGCCAAACACTAAGATTTTGTACACCGTGGTTTTAAAATTTGAGTTTTCTTTGACTTTGTTAGTTTGTGATTGTGATATGTATGGTTGAAATTACTTTCCTTCCCCATAGTAGAATAAATAAAGTACATGTTTCAGCTCTGATGAGTATATCGAGCAGCGCCTGATTGACTTCCTCCTGTTAAAAAAAATCAGCACATCAGTCATTCATCTCTAATGGGTAAGACACAACAAAAAATATATAAATTAATTATCCTTCAACAATCAACATTAACTTAGACCAAACAAAAAAAATCAACATTAACAATTTTAATCATTTACCTATTTTGTAATAACTAACATAGTTCTTCAAATTCATATTTAAAATATGACATCATACAATATTGCACTGACCCGTGCATCATCGCATGGGGGAGAAGACACTACAAAAAAAATCACTTTCAGCGGCGACATTTGGCGGCAACTTTTAATGTCGCCGCTGAAAGTGAGACTTTCAGCGGCGACTTTTAATGTCGCCGTTGAAGGTGTCACTTTCAGCGGCGACTCTAATGTCGCCGCTAAAAGTGTTGTTTGAAATTAAAAAAAAAAAATTTTAAAACACTTTCAGCGGCGACTATTAAAAGTCGCCACCGAAAGTGAGTTTCCGCGGCGACTTTGGTGTCGCCGCTGAAATTGTTGTTTGAAATTTTTAAAAAAAAAAAAATTTTAAAACACTTTCAGCGGCGACTATTAAAAGTCGCCGCTGAAAGTATTGTTTGAAATTTAAAAAAAAAATTTAAAACACTTTCAGTGGCGACTATTAAAAGTCGCCGTTGAAAGTGAGTGTCAGCGACGACTTTAGTGTCGCCGCTGAAAGTCTAGTTTAAAATTAAAAAAAAAAATTTTAAAACACTTTCAATGGCGACTTTAGGCCCTGTTTGGTACGTGGTATTTGAGGACAGGAAGTGGGATTGGATCAGGGATTGAGTCAAAATGTGTCGTTTGGTATGAGGGACTATGGGTAACCAGGGATTGGGAATACCACGAAAGTGGGATTGCTGCAAAGCCACCTCCCCCCTGGTATTGTGTTTTGAATCCCGGGATTGCAAAATTGTGAAGACAAAAATACCCTTAAATAAAATATTTCTAGACAAAAATCACCCCAATCATAACCTAAAATCCCTCTCAAATATTCACTACCTCTTTTTTTTCCCCTCACCATCGATGTCTCAACTTCACACGGTTTCCCTCACCGCCGCTCACTCCGTTGCCCACTCTGTCGCCTAAGCACCAATCACTTTTCCCCTTTCTCTCCGTCGAAGATGTGCATTGTTAGCTATTAATTAGCGATTTGATTGTGATATCGAGATGTCTCTCATCTCTATATCAGAAGTCAAAGCCACGAACCTATTAGACGAGAGCTCTTTAATGTTCGTTAGCTTCGCAAATGGGTTTTTATTTATTTGTTTGGTCACTTTGAATCCATAGCCTTCTAATTTTCCTGTTTTGCTGATTTCACGGCAATAAATATATCCTGTTTATTTGGTTCTTCAGAAATATATTTGAAGTTTTTACTAGGTGAACCTTTCCAATTATGACAATCGCGACGATGAGTTCAACACTGATTTCCCTGAGGATTTGGTTGATCAATCAAGTTTGGGATTAGGACAAGGTATTTGAGTCTTTTTATAATTAATACTTGTTTATTGAATAAGATTGGTAAAATCATTCCCTCCAATTAACACCTCATACCAAACATATTTTTAAAGCATCAATCCCAATCCCAATCCTAATCCCAATCCCTATCCCTATCCCAATCCATCAAAATTCAATACCACGTACCAAACAGGGCCTTAGGCCTGTTTGGTTGGAGGGGAGGGGATGAAAAATGACCCCCTCCCCTTGTTTGGTATAAAAAATAGGAGGGGAGGGGCTCCAAAAAAGGGGCTCCAAATCCCTCCCACTCCCTCAAATTGATTCCCTCCAAATTGGGGGGTTTTGGAGGGAGCCAAAAATTTAGGACTATTTTGCCCTCACAGTATTTTCATATTTTTAATTATACCCTGTGAGTCAAAAATAAAAATATCTCTTTGTTCTGCGATCTCCAGTATTTCCCATCTCGCGTCTTAGCTCAGCTCTCACAGTCTCTTCCTCCGTCTTCCCAATTATACCATGTGAGTCAAATTATTAAATTATTGATGATGACAAATAATTGAGTGTCAACGTTGAAATTAAGCAATTTCTGGGAAGCAGGCAACTCTATGTGGTCGCACTGATGAATTCACCAAACCAATAGTTTTGTTTTTGAGGTGGAGCATTTTCTATCTTTATGGTGGAAATAGCTCTCCTCCAAATTTTCATCTTCATATATTCATTATCAAATTTGTTCAATCAATATATAATAAATTGAACAATTTTTAAGACTTAACGATAAATTATTAAGCTATAACAGAATCATTCTTTATATCTGTGACAAAACCATCAACGAACTTACGTGGTAATTGATTGAAAGAGGAAATTTTCGGTAGCTGGGCTTAACAATAAAATAGAAGAAATTTTCGATTTAATTTAACATGATAATTGCTGGAATATTCATATAACGAGAAATTAAATTGAGGGGAATTAAAAACTATTTCCATTTTATATCTTCATCTTGTTTTTTATAAATTATATAATTTATATTGAGATGTAAACTAATTTAAATCATTTATATAAGGAAATATATATAAACCAATGTTTAAGGGTAAAATGGTAAATTAGATATTATCTTACCTCCCCTCCCCTCTTAAATCAAACAAATGATCATTAAAAAACCATTCCCTTCCTCCCCCTCCAACCAAACCAAACAAGGTGATCCTCCATCCTCCCTTTCCATCCCCTTCCATTCCATCCCCTCCCCTCCCCTCCCTTTAAACCAAACAGGCCCTTAGTGTCGCCGCTGAAAGTCTAGTTTAAAATTAAAAAAAAAAAAATTAAAACACTTTTAGCGGCGACAACTAAAGTCGACGCTGAAAGTCAATTTCATAATTTTTTTATTAATATTTTTCAAAAATAATATTTATAAAATTAAAATAATATTTATAAAATTTAATTATTAATTATTAAATAATTCTATTTAACCTTAATTATTAAAATTATATTATTATTTATTAATATTATATTTATAATTTTATATTAAAAATAATATTTATGATATTAAATTATTATTTATTAAGTAATTTTAATTAAAAAAATTTTTAATTTAAATATATAAATATTTTTTTTCGTTTTTATTTTATTTTTCATTATTTTTAATAATATTATATTTAATTAATAATTAATTATATGTATATAATTAATTAATTATATGTATGTATGTTTATATATATGATAATAGTATATATATAATAATATGTAATAATATGACATAGGTTCATTTCGGCGCAACTGGCAGAGACTCGCGCGCGAAGGCATCGGCTCCCTGAGGTTGCGGGTTCGAGAACTAGAGGAGAGTCACTTGGAGGAATTATGAGGAGGCGACACATGGCAGCACGGCGAGGCGACGCGTGGCAGCACAGGGAGGAGACACGTGGCAGCACGAGGAGGCGACGCGTGATAGCACCGGGCGGAGACACGTGACAATTGTAAATTAATTTTTTTTAAAAAAATTCGAATTTGTTTAATAAAAAATTTAATTTTTCAATTTTTTTTAAAAAAAAATTAACACTTTCAGCGGCGACAAAAGTCACCGCTGAAAGTCACCTTCAGCGGCGATAAAAAAGTCGCCGCTGAAAGTATACTTTCAACGGCAACAAAAATTGTCGCCGCTAAAACTTTCAGCGACAGTCGCATAGGCGGCGATTTTTTGTCGCCGCTGAAAGACTTTCAGCGGCGACAAAAGTCGCCGCCGAAAGTCTTTTTTTTGTAGTGAGACTCTAGTTTTACTAAGGAAGCTAAGCAATCCTTCTGTTTTTTCGTTCACAAAAACTTGTGCTTCTATATTTGGGCTTTTTGTAACATTTTGCAGAAAGTGAAAAGATATATATAAAATGAGACTAACTCTTTTTTGGGCAAAGGTGCAAATTTGCCCCGATCGAGGAGCACTATTACACTATAAGTTTTTTTTTTTAGTTCAATGTTACCCGGAAGTTTCAAAACATAACAATGTTACATTATATCATTAAAAAACTAACGTTGACCATTAAATTTTTAATGGCAAGGGGCAACATTGCTACCTTTTTACACTTCCAGGAAAAACTTAAACCTAAAAAAACTTTCAGGGTAATATTGCTATTGAGTGAAAGCTTCCAGGCAAATTTGCATCTTAACACTTCTTTTTTCTTTTAAACGGTTGGTTTATTTTTTCATCACATATGTCATATGGCATGGTCGTTCGACAATCGATTTTGATTTTACTGCATTCATTCTTTGGGTGTATTCCTGCCAAATCAGGTTCTCTTTAGCAAGGAAAGTGATTTTTTCAAAGAGAAAGTTGATGAAAATGCTTTAAGTGAGGCATATATAGAAATATATAAATTGAAACGAGAACTCTGAAGGATTGAAAGCTAAATTTTTGTTGTGATCCTCTCTGCGTTTCTCAACTGTTGTGCTAAATGTTAATTTCAAGCTTAAGAATGTGTATCCTAGTTTAGCATAAGTATACTAACCGACAGAGAGATATAAATCTATTATCGTTTTGTTTTGTTTTCTTTTTCCTAAGAGTATAACAGTGGGCTATGTTGTTTCAGCATATATATGTCCTTTATGAATGTGGAGTTGTCCTTTATGAATGTGGAGTTGTTGTTGTTGTTGGACATCAATGTCTGACGTTAATCTTCTGAAACTTGAGAACATGGTACAGTGACAAATTGATTATTAATAATCGTTTAATGCAATTAAAGCTATTAAAACTAGTTAATTATGTAATAAAACTGACTAATTAAAACACATAAATTTTCTAATCTTAATCTATATGAAAATTCTTCCATTGACACAACATCAAGGCCATTGATTTTTTGAAATCTTGTACATGGTTCTCTTCTCTGTTAGTTACCGCAATCTTTAACTATTTTCAAACCTCCGTAAATATTTTTGAGTAATATAATCCCTTTCATTCCAAAAAAAATAAGCGCAACTTGGTCATTGCCCGATTCAAATTATTTACAATGAAGTCCCTCGATACTTCAAATGTATTTGATGATTTCATGGGATTTTACAGTAATAAATTTTCTTAGGGCCCGTTTGGTTCACGGAAAATGGAGGGAACAGAGAGGAAAATGAAACTTTGCTAGTGGCGGTGGCTATTTGGTTCCCAATTTCCATCGGAAAACTTTTTCCCGCCTACCCGAATTTTCATCCGCATAAATGAAATCTGGTTGCCACCAAAAATGGTGGGAAGCCAGTTTGCAACGGTGGGGAATTTGAACAAAAGTCCCATTTGCCCCTGATGTGACAGTGGCAAGCTATAATGAGAGATTGAAGAATTCTGTTCTAGAGGTAGTTGAAGAAGAAATCGTCAGGTTGGGGTGGCCATGTGGGCGTTAGTGACGTTGAACGCGACGGAGCAGATGAGGGAGGTGATATGGTGTAGCCGCTGCAGAAGCAGAGTATAGCATAGCATGTGGCGTTGGGTTGAGGAATCCAAATGTTGCAACTCGTTAGCGAGTCTTGAAGCGAGTTCGCGCACTCCTGGGAGTCATCCAGCATCACTGGAAGAAGGCTGCCACCAGACGTCGGAGCTGGCACCTCCAACGTCGAGTGAGCATGAGCTGCGAGATTCTTGCCTCAAGCGTCATTAACGCCGCCAATAACTCTTTGGAGAGGTTGAGGCAGCATATGGGGGTTTGGGTCTGGACGAGGAACCCAGGAACAATGACTGGTTCAGCCAGAAGACTAGTGAAGGAAATGGGAGAATCAAGAAGAAGGAAGCGAGAAGAGAAGATGAAGAGAAAATGTGTGGATCAACAGGTGAAAGTAAAGTTAGATAACTATCACATAACCATGATGTACCTATGAGCAAAATAAGACCACAGAAAGTGGCTGTAACCATGTGTGGGTGATGGATATAATATAATTGTTAAGAGTAAAGTTGTTTTGTTTGAGTGTGACCATGAGCCACTCATCACACGCGTATAGTTAAAGTTGTTTCATTCATTCATGTATGACCACAAGCGACTGATGGGTATCTCATGGTTATTACCCTATTACTTTATCAAGAAAAAGGGGCAAACAGAGTATTTATTTCTTCACCATTTTCACTTCCTTTTCAATCTCTCCCTACTTATTCTCACACGCATGCATTAAATTTTAATACGAAACCCTCTCACAATTCCCCATAACCTCTTCCTCACTATGGTTTTATAATGACAAAGCTAGCTTCCCATACAAACTAAATCCCCTTTTGCACCCAACTCTGCCTACAATAATGGGGGATATGTATACCTATGATAATATTGATAATCATGATTTTCTTATGTCTTCAACCTCATCTTCACCTCAAGACAAGATCTTGCTTTTCTTACTCCAGATTCTCCTTCATTCATCCTCCTCCTCGTCAGTTTCATCCTCGCTTCTTGTGACCAACACCGTGAAAAACACCCACACCTCGATGACCGGACTCTACAGTTCCTATGCCACATTGGATAATGCTCATGCTTCTCCCCGATCATCACTTTTCCAGGATGGGGTCTCCATCATTGTTGATTCCTTTGTTGGAGTAGGCACTCCAAACTATGGTTTTCTTTCTCCTTAGGGACTTATACGTTGGCCAATATAAAGGGTGGTTTTGCTATAAACATGCCTTCATCTTCTTTTGGAGTAAGTGAGAATGAGTTCAATGAGTATGATTGCGAGAGTGAGGTAATGCTTCTGGTCTTAAAGTTTAAAGATTTGGTTTAAATGTGTTTCTCTCTTTATTTCTTTCTGGTTTTTCCATCCGTTGGGTTGCTAATTAAATTATTATAACCATGGGTTACATATAGGTACCGCGTTGTTACACGGAATGAATTAACCTTCAAAACGTAAAAGACAACAACGTGTATGCACCATGTGCATGCCATGGGTATGCAATGGGTACAAAGAACTGACATATCACATTTTAAATACAAGCGACTGGTGGGTATCTTATGGTTATTACTCTGTTACGTTATGATAAAATAATGCTTTTAAAATAATGTTTTTAATATAGGGGCAAAATAGTTGTTTGGCCATTTTCCTCACTACTACAAAAAATGCTTTTAACGTCCCTTTTTTAGGCCTGTTAACATCTGAAAACAAGAGGACGTCTATGTGAGCGACGTAGAAAATAAATGGCAATAACATCCATCTGTAAAAAAAGGGACGCCTAAAGTCTGGACATTAGACGTCCCCCCATTTTAAAATGAGGACGTCTAAAGTGTTACACTAGACTTTAGATGTCCCTTTTTAAAATGGAAAAGTTTAAAATCCAGACTTTAGACTTCCCTATTTCAAATTGGGGATGTCCAAAGTGTCAGTATATCTACTTTAGGCGTCTCTTTTTCTTTACGGACATTAAAAGTTTTATTTTTTTTTAAAAAATGACTATTTATATTCTTCATTGCTCAACAAATTAAAACTGCAGAAACAATATCAACGAATAATTCATAATAAACCATAATGTCCCTTTCATGGTAAGGAAACATCCAGCACTATCTAATTAAATTTGTGTTTTTGATTGAAAAAGATAAGGGAAAATCCTATTAAAAGATAATTGAATTAATCACATTCTAATTAGAGTCGCTTAACTTAACAAATTTTAAATTAAGTTATATGACACAATTAAGGATTTAAAAATTGGCCCAAATAACATCTATGCCCCTTAGCGACATTTTTTTTATAAGCATACTTAGCTTTTATATGTTTAAAAAGCAAATCCTTCCCTACATTTTTTATAAGTATCCTTCTATATGTTTAAAAAGCAAGTCCAGGGGAATTCATAATAACGATTTTGTTGGTGTTTCATAATACTCCAATTAAATCTTATTTATCAGAAGTATCCAATAAATCACAGTTACTATTAAATTAAAACAATTATAAATTCACCATGGTTATCTCCATTGGATTATTACAAACGCCTCCCATAAATTTCCCATGTCAATACCTTTATGTAGTGTGCAAACAATGTGGTTGTATCTTCAATTTTGTTTTTTTAATAACTAAAGGGCATTTTTTATTTTTAAATGCTTAATAACAAAAACAACAAGGACGGTGGCTGACGGTTTCAAGGAAACTAGCTATCACGGTGTATAGGGAGACGGTGATTCCAACCATTTTTGTAACAATAGCATAACTTTAGTGATTCCAACCATTTTTGTGTTAAAGAAAGCAAAGTTGTAAGAGTGAGAGATAAACCTGTGGACGATGGAGAAGGAGATGACCCACGGTGGCACCAGTTGGACAACGGTTGTGAGAAGGAGAGAGAAACAACAACGCACTTGTCCCTTCCTTGGTCGCCTATAGCTCCATTAGACAAACAAGAAGAGCGTTGTTGGAACAGAGGGAAACACAAAGAAAGAAGAGAGAGGAAAGCACGGATAAAGAAGAAAAAGCATATTGAACAAGAGAAAGCATGAAGTTAAAGCAGGGTGGAGCTGACTGATGGGATGTTGGTGCAGGCCTTTAGGCTTCCCCAATCAGCCTGGGGTAATCTAAAGTGGACTTTAGACGTCCCCAGTCAAACTGTAGACATCTAAAGTCTACTTTAGACTACCCCAGGATGATTAAGGAAGCTTACAGTGAGGGACTTTAGTTGTCCCCAGTTAGATTGGGGACTTCTAAAGCCCTACTTTAGACGTCTCCAGTCAACCTAAGGACGTCTAAAGTCACTTTAGACTACCACAGCTGATTGGGGAAGCCTAAAGTGAGGAACTTTAGGCGTCCCCAATCAGACTGGGAACGTCTAAAGTCTCGCCTTAAGTATACTTTAGGCATCCCCATTCTAAAGTTTCATATTTTGGCACAGGACGCAAAATTCAAAACCTTAGATGCCCTAATTTATATTTGGGACACCTAAAATGGACTTTAGGTGTCCCAATTCAAATTTGGGACATCTAAAGATACACAATCCCCCCTTTAATTACAAAAATGCCACCGCCTCTATTTTTAACCTCCCTTTTTAAAAAACGGACGTCCTTTAGGATAGTAATATCTATATGTAGTAGTGCCTATCTCATTTTCTTCCAACCAAACAAAAATTTTGATTTGAAGCATAAGATTGTATAAGATTTCAATCTATTTTGTCTCTGCCTTCTTGGCTTCCTCTGCTGTAGTTCCTTGGTCGACAAAATTTACCATTAATTATCAGCCTTCTTTCTCCACCTCTCACCAAACACTCTTTTCTCTTCTTTTTTATCCCTAGGTTTTTCAGTAGAAGCAAAGATGTTCAGAGCCTCAAGAAGGATCTTTGTGACAATTGCACCTTGAGCAAGACCGAAGAATTTTATCTAATCACATCTATAAATAACCATAGACAATGTTGCTTGGTGAGTGCATGCATTACTGGGTGACCCTTCTTCTTGATCGTAATATTTATTATTTATTATTTGATTGAAGAGATCTTTTTGGTAGAAAGGTTTTTTTTGTGTGGCTTCATTTCCTATGTTGTTGTGCTCCTTTTCTCTGCATGGGAGTCAGATTGTTTTAAAAAAAGATAAAAGTAGCACAAAAACTTATTATTGCCTTGTTGACAAACTTTATTTTGTGGTCAACCAGTTTAAGTCTCGTGTGTTGGAATAATCTAATGATAAATTCTAAATATATTGCATATGAAAGAGCAGCAACGGAAGACTTAATGAAATACTTACAGCCATAGTGATTCTGCATGTAGTATCTCACAATCTAAAATTGTAGAAAAGAAGAAAGAATTAGAATTGGAATTGGAATTGGAATTAGAATTAGAATCAGAATAGAATAAATTGGGTCAGGGCTTCTTCTAACAGGAAGATAAGTCACAATGATGGTCTGGGAATAGCTATCACCCGTCAAGGGACCCCTAAGAAGCAAGTAAGTGGGTTTTCCAAGTTTTTTTTACTCTAAGACCTGGCCTACGCTATTTATAGCCTCCCATCAAGGCTTGTAACAGCTTACCAGCCAAGCTTGTAACCCTAAACCAAATCTTTATCCAAACTGTTACACCCCAAATTTTATTCACCAATATGCATTGTAATTATTTGAAATATTCAATGGAATGGAATGGTGAATATTCATGATCTTGGAATTTAAGAAGCTAGTAAATTTCCATTTTCATGAAAATTGGGCTAAAACAAAGCATGAAAATTTATTCTTGGGTTTTCCAAAAAGCCCAATATTGAAGCCCAAAATGGAAGAATAGTAAAGTATAATATTTGGCACAATATTAATGTTAATTTTGGCCATGGATGAAGAAAAAGGAATAAATCCAAAAATGTGATAGCAAAATCGTAAATTTGCCAATAAAGCACAAGATTAATTATTTTCCAATTAATTGAAGTTAATTTCAATTAATTAAGGAAGATAAAGGGGAAATATATATCTAGAACATTTTTTGTCAAATAAATCAAGGTTTAAAAAGTCAAAGTGGACTTGTGCATAAATAAATTAAAGAGATTGTGGAGAATGTTGGAACAAATATTATCTCCCTTATTCTTTGTGAATTTCACCCAAATAAAGGAAATGGGAGGGGAAATAATTATTTGAATCCTAAATATGCCAAGTGTCACCAATCTAAAGCCAAGGGATTAAATTATAATCGTCAAAGTTGAGCACATGCTTAATTAAGAATAAAACACTACATATGTGTACATGTAGATAAGGCTAATGGAATTGAAGCCCAAACTTGGTTTATGAAGGGGCCTTATACGTCTTTATGGGCCATGGAAAGGGAAGCGAATTAGTTCTCTTGTAAAGGGATTTTATGACACCAATTGACAAAGGATAAAGGCAAGTACATATGCTTATGTCATAAATCCAATAAGCTCTCATTTATTAATTAAGGGTTACGTAGGATATTTTTAAAACACTTGGTTCATCCTTTATCCTCCTCATTTCCATCCCAACAACAATAGAGAGAGAGAGAGAGAGAGAGAGAGAGAGAGTAAAGAGCTTTGGAGTTTTAGAGAGAAGGATGAGCAAAACCTATGGTAACTTTGTGATTCCAAGTGTTTGAGCTTCCAAATTTGTGTAATCTCTTCTCTAATCTGTTGATCTCCATGGCTCATAAACATGTCAAGTGGCATCATCTTAAGCCAAGGGAATTAAATAATAATTTATAAGTATGAGCACATGCTTAATTAAGCATAAAATAGGATATCCTTGTACATATAGTTAAGGCTAATGGGATGAAGCCCAATTGGGTCATAAAGGACCCTTAAATGGCGTCATATGCCAAGGGAAGAGGGAAGGAAATTTGGTTGGAAAGTAATGGAAGGTTTATGTCATACTTAGAAGGAGATAGATCCAAAGCACAAGTGATGTCATTAACCCAATTTTTTTAATAAAGCTAATTAAGGAAAATGAGAGAGATATTCTTAAGCTCTTGGTTCATCTTTCTCCACCCACTTTTATGCCTAAACACAGAGAAGAGAGAGAGAGAGAAGAGAGAAGAGTCTTAAGAAAAAAATTAGAGAGAAGGAGGAGCTTGAGGAGCCAAAATCCAAAGGTAAGTTCAAGGTGATTTCTAATTGTTCTTACCTCCAAATTCATGAGCAACTCTTTCTAACCTCTAATCCTTCTTGAAACATACATATAGCAAGAGGAAAATCAAGGGGAAGAAGGAGAGAGGGAGGGCAAAATTGGAGTCTAGAGCGAGAAATCAAAGGTAAACTCATAAACTTTGTTATCTTGCTTGATTCAAGGTTGTTGTTGTTGTGATGGTTGATTATTGGCTTAGTTTGTGATTTGGGGATGCCAAACCCTAAGGGGAGGTGCCGCCCAAATTTAGTCTAATCATGTTTAGAATGTGATTAAGTAGTTAAACAAGTGAGTAAAGGTGATAAGAAGGTGTTTTATGGATTGAAATCATAAAACTCCATTTTCTCCAAATTTTATAGAATTTCATCCAAATCCATTTTGGGGTGTGTTTAGAATGAAAAATTGTGTAGGGTTCATGTTGGGTGCAAAGTGAGAAAAGCCCTAGAAAGTAGAATGACAAAAATAGCCTTAAAACCCTCACATAGGGGCTGCCAGGGTAAATTCGTAATTGGGGCTGGAATTTGAAAAAATTGAGGTCAAAAATAGATTCCTTGAGTGAAAATATGTCAGAATAGTCTGGGTCAAAATTTCGAGCAAAGTGCGGTCGGATTAGATACAGCGGGGCCAGGGTCCGTGGTCATTTTGGTCATTTTTCAATATATACCATATAACCCCCAGAAACACTATGGAAGTGTCTAAATGGTACATTTAGAATTGTAGGACTGAATGGAGAGTCGAGTTATGACACGCTTTATGAGGCACACAATTCGAGGTAGAAAGAGGTTTAAGGTAGGGAACTTACCTCTCCTACGTGTATTTGATATTTGTGTTGTTGTATTAATACATGTTATTGCTTTGCTTGGTTATGTAAAACATATATGAATGATTGAAGCTCTGTTTCTATTTATGCTATGGCTATAAGTATGTTGTTTGAAACATTGAACACGCAGATATGTCATTGTGTGAGCATGAGTTTATGAAATGCAAGCATGTTATGCATTAAGCACTTATCTTACATGCATATTGGTATTGTTTTCCTACTAAGATTCTCTCGAATCTCACCCTCCCCAACAATTTAAACAGGAGAAGACAAAAGATATGTTGAGAATGGAGAAGAGAACTGTACGAGGGGATTGCAGTAGTGGAACAAAGACGGGAAGATGTCTCTGTTTCACTGGGATAGGGTTAGACACCCAAGTAGACCAGTGTGACTACATTGATGATAATTATTATGTACAAACCCCTATGGAAAATTTCTGTGATCATGCACATATATCAGTATATTTATGCTATTACTTTGTTGCCTACCGAATCACGCAATAATATTCCGCTGCAAGTTGAAATAAGATAAGGGTGTGACATAGGGCACATTACCTACCTATGGTCTGGGACTCAGCTGAGGTACATGGATAAGTAGGGGATCTAAACAATCATTTGGCCCTGAGCATTGTGCACTCACACGATACAGTATGTATTTTCATTTTACATTATATGGTGCATTGCATATTTAATTTTCACATTTTATATGATTGATTGTATGTTACTACTGAGATTCTTTGAATATCACCCTTTTTCAAATAAATATATATTCCGGTAGAAGGTAGTGGCTCCAAAGGCAAAACAGTGAATATAGGCAGTTGAGGTGTGTGGATCCCGAGATAGAAGCTGTTTGGTTATATTAGTTTAATTTTAATATTTTGGATAATTTGTATATATATTTTCAAACCCAGCGGGGAGACTCCTGTATGTAAACAAGTACTTTTTATCAGTATATTTGTATTATTTCCGTATGCATATGGAACTATACCTTTAACACTCTACGCATATCAAAATGTTAAGGGGTTTGACACAAATTACTTTGCGGGACATATCGAGAGATATTTTATCCAAAATATATTAAACTGATAATAAAAAATAATCCGCTAATATTCAGAATAACTTCATAATATCTAGAATATTCATTTGATCAAAATAATCAACTAGTATATCATTTATATAATCAAAGAATAAATATATAACTAGATATAATCTGAACAAAGAGATAAAATATTGTCATTTTAATAAAATATCTAGCATTCTCCTACTTGGCCCACAACATAACGTCATTTGGTGAGTACGACTCATTTAAGCAATACTATAGGAATCATGATGGTAAGTCCTCTTGGATTGAGTATTACCTTCCATGCATCACAAGTAGTACCCCTTACTTAATAGGTCAAACTTAATGAATAAATCTAAAACGTTTAATCAGTTTCAACTTAAATGTTTACTAAGATATCATAATTTAGGTACTAATAATTGAGACAACAAACTTCAACTTAAATTTCATCACTAATAATGTCTCATCTAGATCACTAGATGTGACCCTTCCTTGATGATACATTTGATCCTTTGATTTTTCTAAAAGCATGCTCTTTATTAAAGGATATATGCTTTATGTGTTTATGACCTATTTGACTCTATGGTCATACAACACCCTTAATTGGTTTGAATTAATTTAATAATTCCAAAACCCTCTGATGACATTCCTTAATTAGCAATCTTGTAACTTGCCTTTAAGAATGACTAGGTTAAGCAATACATGTTGGAACTAAGCAATCAATGACTGTTTAGCAATCTTATATCCCTCCATGCTGCAACTTGTTCAGTAAATGTAAGATGTATCATAATGTCAACTCTTTTATAGTTAATGCATCTTACAAGATTAAACAAGCTAATCATTCCACAATATATAAAATATGAAACTTAATGCAAATTTGGTAATGTACTACATGACTTGTAGCTCTTCAGTCATTATTCAAGTAAAAATATGTTTAACAATCCTCCTAAAATCCTTTGCAATGACATTTCCGATTTGTGTGCACATTTAATCAAGCCTACACCTTAGAAATTGAATTAGAAGAAATAAGATGATATCAGAGATATATGTATGATCTAATCATATTCTCATAATAGATGTTACTCTCAACAACCACCATTATCTATGAATGTTCAAATGCTTATGATCATAGGTTACTCATGATATTCTCAAATATTTTAAGAATAATCTCTTTATGCATTCTAAAAGAATATCACACTTAACACAGTCATATCATAACTTTGAACAATGGTGACTAAGTCATTTATAACAACTTAAGTAAAAATGCACAAGCTATAAATGAATCATCATTTTGTACCATATATATGACTCAACTCCTACTAATCTAGTGATATAATAAAACTTATGATGTTCTCAACATGGTCCTATATATAATCACATTATGATACCTTAACTATCATTATTGTGAGATTTGCTCAAGACAAAATGAACTCCTTATTTTGTTGACTAAATTCTCTTTATATTTATGTGACAATCTCTACTAATTCATATATATATATATATATATATATTTCCTTATGTCCAAAATGAAAAAATACAAATGACATCCTAACTAAAGATAGACATTTAATTACCATGAAGATATGGAAGGAATTATATATAAATATAAGAGGAAATACCTCACTAAATAAATTCCCTCTTCATAAAGAAGTTATAACAAACAACTTTATTTGTATTACTTAATGTTACAAACTAGCAACTTAATAAATAAACTTATGTTATTGGTTACCTTACGTCTATCATGAATTAATGCCTACATTTGGAATTTATGATCACTCTCAATATTTATGCTCTAGTCAGATTTCCTAAAATAAATTACGTAGTAACCATTAATTGCCAAATTTTTTTATCACCATTGGTTTCAAGTGAATCCATTGATAGATTGAAGTCCAACAAGGTGAGTGCCATATAAAATCAATGTTCTACCACTAGAGGTAGAAATCCTCCATTTGTGATCACTCTCAATGAGTTTGATCACTTCCACTAATTTTGACATTCTTAAATAATCTTGCATTTCAAAATACTACACCAAATTGTAAAATAAAATGGACAATTCACTTAAATTCCTAAGACATCTTTGCATTTTCACCAAAATATGTAGTCTCAAGATATTTTCCCTCCATACTCTTTCTTTTATAAGACAATTCTATGTGTGAGTATATTTTAAACCGAACTTCCAACTTTTAAGGTTTCAAGAGGATTTAAACATAAATCTTGTTGGAATATCATCTAAAATATACATAATTGTCTTTAGCGTATCTTTCAAGAGGAAAACGGTATCAAGCAAAATGTTTATTAACATTATGTTTCTTCTCGCAACAGTTTCACATATATTAAGTGAGTTCAAGTATGAAGAAAATTTACATATAGACTAAGTTCCAATCTATTAATGATGTACTTATCATGTCACTCATATTTTCCAATTAATTTCACTATATTAATCTATTTATAAGATTAACCACCCAATTTTGCTTTACTTATTCCAAATGCGCCAAATGACACTACTCAATTATAAAGCAAATAGAATTTGGGTATTGTGAAAGTTCAGCTATAAGGAAAGATGAATTATTTCACGAATTAGAACATAATTAATGGCAAGTGTATATTCATTACTGCCTCTAATCAAGCCTTTTAACTATAAGCACATTATTCTCTATATGTTTATTTCTTTATGGCTTTGGAGCCAGTGGCTTAGCTTGATAGCCCTAATTTAAAATATCATTCACTTTCAAGTATGAACAGAACTTATAAATACACATTTTCAATGAATACCTAATATCCATACATGTACTCATGAAAAAGGAGTAATGGCTCATGAGATAATAAACTAAGGATCTCTTCCACCAAATTAATGGAGACATCTTACTCTACTATGGATAATCACTTCATAGTCAACAAAACAATGTAATAACAATTATGAGAATTTCTAAATTTGTCCTTTAACCTATAAACAACCCCTTAACTTTGCTCTATCCTTATATACTGGTGATGACTAGCTCTTAATTGAGATTAATTTAATTAGACAATTACATCTCATAATGTTATCTCACCTCTCTTGCTAGTATCATGGAGTACCAGAACTTTCTTGATGCCAAGTTTAATGAAGAAGTTACATTTCATCTCCTTCTAAGCTCAACAATTATCTCTAACAAATTCTATCAAACCAAATAATTAAATATAAAAATCATGCTACAAGGTTAAAGTAAAACCTAATCATGCTTAGAAAACAAATATAAAAGGCAAGAGAAAAAATCATCAAAAAAAAGTGTATGTTTATCAATATAAATCATACAATTATAAATTCATATCACTAAGGTCTACATGTGGGTAAAGACATTAGCATATAGCATGAATTTATCCTGAATTGATGAATCTAGAACGCAGTTATATTTTCTAATACCTGTGGACTACTTAGAAAATATAATGTCATTCTATTCCACCCTAATTAAATATACAATTATAATTATCTACATGTAGGCAAAGACTAATTATAATCATATATTTAATTACAATTGATATTCTATAAAGTTATATGTGATTAAAAACGTGCATGCAACAAAATTAAGGATGTTGTGGCTACTCCTCAAGAAACAAGCATGCTAACCACGAATATTGTGTGCATTTAAAACATAAATATGCACCAATAACCTAATGAGAATAATTAATTTAATTAACAAAAGTGACTAAATAACTGAAATTTTTCCACTTTGATTAAATTAATTAATCACTTATTGGAGTTGATATTTCAAAAATTTCATAAACGATTATTTACACATGCAATATTGAGGATGTTGTGGCCATTCCCCAAGATACTTGCTAATCGTAAATATCAACTGTGTGCATTTAAATTCTAAATATGCACAAATCTTTAATGAGAATTTAATTGAAAAAAATAATCATCTTAGACAAATTCTCCCACTATTTTGTGCATTCAAAATAAATCCAATATATGCACATCTTGATGGAGGAATTAACTAATTAATTTGATCAACAAAAATTAATCCTCCCACTAATTTATGTATCCAAAAAATTGTTTAAGAAATCATTTTCACATATTTCAACTCAAATATAATAATTTAAACAACTAAAAAATTGTCCAAAATTAATTACATAAATATTGAGGTAATTAAATTATATACCAAAATAAATTTTGCAAATTATCATAATGTGAAAATAGCCAAAACTAATTTTCCTATATTTAAACAATTAAAATTACACATAAAATAAGCATTCAAATATTTGATTAAACCATTCATGAGATGAAACAGAAATTAAACCAAAAAAATTAATCAAATATTAATTTTCTTGCAAAGAATGGGAAATGCCTAAGAATCTATATATCATATAATACTCTTCCACTACAATCACTGTTCTCAAGGAATAAATGGCTTCGATTTCTTATACCATCTAAAACACTGTTCATAGCGAATCAACGGTCCAGACCTTGCTTCCATCCTTACATAACGTAACTATCGTCCTAACATGAAATCAGCGAAATTGACCAATGCCCCCACACGCCTTTTTACCGCGCCTTTCTGTTCCAGTTCAAATTCAAATCCCCTCCCTCACGCAACTCTTTATCCTTATATTCATCCTACTTCAATACCTCACCGCGCCTTTCTTTATCCTTATATTTATCCTTATATTGGTCATGGATCCTGCAATACCTCTTTGACGCAGAAGACGATCTTCTCATTGAGAACGCCCTCTTCGTCGTGCCCTGAATCCCGTTGCTGACGATGAAGACACCAACGCGCTCCGACCTAGAACCACGCAGAATATCTCTCCATCTCGATGCTCACCGACTGCTTCGCCACCCTCATCTTCTTCTTCCACTTTCTCATGTGACGATTTTTGTGCCTTTTCCTCTCAACACCCTCCTTCATCTTCGCTGATGGAATTTTCTTCAACTTCAAAGCCTCCTTCATCTTTTTCTATTTCTATAGGTGACGGAAGAGGAAGAGACGAACAACTGCCACTGAAGAAGAAAGCAAGAACTACCGTCGGTCTATTTTCCTTTCTACCCTGCTTTTGGTTTTATCTTTTTTCATTTATTTAATAAACGCAACATGCAGGAATGTGGTGGTTGACGTAAAAGATAGAAACGACACCGGAATCTGCAGAAAAGGGCGGTGAATTTTGGTTTGTCATGGTGAGAGAGAGATCGAAAGTCCCAGGTCCAGCCCTTCCTACTCCCTTCCCGAATTAAGGTCTCTCGCTGTGACTCTGTTCTACTTCTGATGTGTCTCTGGTGCTGTGTCTCTCTGTATAATGTGTGGAAGGTGATACGTGTCGAGACCGGAGAGGGAAAGTGACGTTGGTGATGGAGATGACAAAAAGTGAGCCTGGTACATCCTCTCTCGCGGTGACTCTGTCTCTCACCGATCTCTGAAACCCAGACTCACTGAAGTTTACCGGCGTGGTGAGAGTGAAAAGATGGTGGTGGTGGTGAAGAAAGTGGAGGTAATGTTGATGGAAGTGAGTCGGTGAGTCGGTGATTTGTGCTTTAGTTCATAAGCCTGAATCAACCCATGTGAAGTCCTAAAAAAAATATAGTAGCCACTTGCATTTTTTTAATTATCACCTTCTGCTTTTTCTTTATGCTTTAGTTTTTTAATCGTTTAATGGTGCGTCATATTCTTCTTATTTTTTTCTATTCATCACATTATCTTCATATTGCTTTTCGGTCCACCATTTCTTTGTCTCCTCTCACACTTTTTAAAACTCACATGCTCTTGTCTATTCCACATGCTGTGCCTTTTTTTTTTCCCAACACTTTTTTGGTTATTTCCTTGATGACTATGGCTTTCCATATATGTACCAGGTCTAAAGCAAAATCCTGGATCTTCTTTCTGGGATGCTTTGTTAGAACTCTCAGATGTTTGCCAACTTGGGTTGATAGCTGAATTTCATAATTGAAAGGCAATTTCTTGAGCAGCCTCAACGCATCAAGGCATCGATTTTCTTCGTGTCATACAGTCGCATCAATTCTTTCTCCATCGTTGAATCCTAAAATTAACATATTGCATTGAAGTTTGATTAATATAAATGTAAAATATTTTGTTGATTTTTTCCGCTTAACTTCTGTTTATTCTAATGTTAAACAAATTATATTATTTCCTGTCCCAAGGATTTGGTATAAAATCTAAACATTTTTCTTGGCTTCATTAGACTTTTATAGATGTTTCCTTTTGAAAGATGTATATGGCAATATGGGCGATAACTTTATTCTCCTTTTTACCGTTTTGAGGAATCTCCTAATTAGAGATTGAACAGTGAAGCTTTAATCTCCTAATGTACAACAAATGAATGAGATTGCTTGAGATTTTTTTTTCCAATCTTTTATACCATTACGGAAAGTTAGAGACAACAGTAGCCCGATTCATACTACCGGACCCTGGATTTATCATCCCCTCCCTCCTAATCTGGATTAAAAAAATTACGCTTAAAAAAAAAATTTAAGCTAACATACTGTGCCTTTTTTTTCTCTCTCTTCATGTAATTTTACCTGCATCCAACACTTTTTTGGTTGATTGAAGGATATATCATGTTAAAGAATAAAGTTAGAGACAACAGTTACCTTATTTGTTTTTCTTTTTCCTTTTCGGGTTACTATTTATTCCTTATTAGAATGGAATAGGTTTTCAATGAAGAAAGGGGTCATAATATTTGATGTTTCATCCATCTGTGTTATAGCAAGGAATAGTAGTCAAAGCAACACTCCACTCTTAAAAAGGGAATCCCATTCTTGGTAAAAGGATGAAGGTTGCAGTTTCGTTCGTTTGAAGGTACTGAGACAAATTTTTTTATTTTAAATAAAATCATTATGCAAATTGACTTTTTTATGCCTTTCCAATTATATATATATATATATATATATATTTTGCTATTAATTATGTTTCATAATATTTAGATATCTAATGTCAAAAAAGTGAAATGACATATATAGTGCTACCCAGATCAGTTGAATAAAGCATTTGGGAAAAAAAATTCAAAGGACGAAATGAGTAGTTCAACAATTTGTTGGTAATATAATATTATATTATCACATAGAAATAATTAAATAGAGAGAGAGAAAGAATTATATATAGGGTTGTGAACACCCTATTTTGTCCGGGCCCCACTAAAAAATACAAAAATAATTGATAATGATTGGTGTCCAAATTGGCAATCATCATTGAAAATTAAAAAAAACGAAAATAAGAAAAAAATAAGGAAATCCTCCTGTTGATGATGATCGGTGTCTAAATAGGCAATCATCATTGAAAGGGAAAAATTAAAAAAAAACGAAAATTAAAATAAATCCCCTCATTGATATGATTAGCATTGTCATTCATTAAGGGAAAATAATAAATAAAAAAACGAAAAATAAAAAATAAAAATATCTCATTTATGTTGATAGGCTTAAATTAGGAAGTTACTTGTGGGGAGAATAATGAAAAAAAAATAAAAATGAAAAAATCTCCACTAATGGTAATTAGATCAAGTTAGGAAGTTTTATCAATAGAAAATACAAAAAAATAAAATAAAATAAAATAAAAGAACGAAAATTAAAAAAAAAAATCTCCATTGATGGTGATTGGGTCAAGTTAGGTAGTCTTAACATAAAATACAAAAAAAAAAAAAAAAAAAATCAAAAAACGAAAATTAAAAAAGAAAAAAGAAAAAATGGAGCATTTATGAAGAAAACCCTACTTTGAGACTATAAATAGGAGTGTAAGGGTTGAAGCAAGGAGACAAAAAAATTTTGGGAGGAAGAGGGAGGCAAGGTAGAGAGTTAATTTTATTGCTCATACATAATTGTCATGGGGAAGGGTAGTTAACATAAGAGCCCATCTTATTTTGCTCACTACTCTTTGATTGTGATTAAATTTGCATGCTCTTCTTTTTGATAATATTTAGCCATATGTGCAAGATGATGAATTCGACTAACTCTCCCCACCACTGTAATGTTTTATGACTTTGTACTTGGCTTTGTGTTTATCTTGATGACTCAACAATTGCATGAATCACTCGACCTACCTTAATATATGATATTACACTGCTGGACGTGAATCATCTATTCATTGGAGCACTTGTACGGTTGACATTAACATTGCTGAACGTGTTTGTGTTTGAGCTCAAGAGGTATGTGTCGCTTTGTCTATACTTGCTTCTTATTTATTATGTGGTTCTATCACCCTATCTCTTGTTGTAGCGGGTTTAAAGGATAAAAGGTACGCATAAATCTCCTCACATTTGACTTCCTTTTCTTTTAACTTGTGCTATTTCTTCTTCTTCTTCTTCTTCTTCTTTTTCCTTTATCCCTTTCTTAGGTTCTCTTTCAAAAAATGAAAAGGAAAAAAAAAAACATTTTAACACATTTTGATAAATGAAAATAAAATGGAAAAACTCTCTTTTACAAGAAAATAAAAAAACGTTTTTTAAAAAAAATAATAAAAAATACAAACCAAATAAAAAAATTATTTTTCTCAAATAAATTAAATAAAATTTTTTCTCTAAAAAACACAAACAAAATGACACGCATTTCTACCCCCGAACTACGTGGGCTTTGATCCCTCTAAAGGGTACGTAGGCCCTAGGTTTTCATCCTAGGTCAAGTCCAATTTTGTAAATAAATATATTTTTTCTTATTTTTTTGTTGTAAATAAATGTTCTTTTTTTTAAATAAATATTTTTTTATTGTAAATAAGTGTTCTTTTTTTTCTTTAGTTTTCATTTCATTTAGTTTTGTAAATATTCTCTCTTTTTTTATTTGGGTAAATATAATAAAGTTAAAGGCCATAATATTTTTAAATAATTAACTTAGGGTAACCATTCTTATGAATGGGTGTTGTGGGGTGCCTAACACCTTCCTCACACACAATCGACTCCCGAACCCTAAATGGTTTTTGTAGACCAGTTTCCATTTTTAAAAAGGTTTCCAAAATTATCCTTTTTCAAAAATTTTGGTGGCGGCTCCATGTTTTCAAAATCCCGGGTGCTACAAGGGTAGTAATATTTTCTTTTTTCTTGCTTTCTATCTCTTTCTTCCTCTTAAAAAAAATATAAAGAAGAAAGTTGATAGGAGGGAGGACTTTTTTTAAGAAAATATAAAGAAGAAAGTTGAGGGGAGGGAGGAGGAATCCATATGTGTTTCAAGTACTCGCAGACAAAAATGAAGCTCAGGTAAATGTATAAAAAAAAAAAAGAAGTTCAGGGAATGGCATGGTTAGTAGTCGAACGAAATTTCATTTTTTTAATCAAAAAGTAAATCACATCATAAAGCTCCCCCCTTCTCCGATCAATTCATCTTTCTTTTCTTTTCTTGGTTAGTCATCGAATCATGAAGAGGTTTAGTTCATTCAAAATGAACAAAGAGAGAGTCAATCTGTAAGTTTATATTGTTATTTGTATTTGTTAACCTTCAAGAGTTTATATTTACAAAGTGGCCAAAGTTTTGAAACTTGCTTTCATCATTTGTTTTGTCCAATAGCTTTATTGTTTAATGAAGCAAAACATCCTTCATTTTTGACTTTATCCTATTAAATATTTTAATAGGACAAAAAATTTAACATAAAACTCCATCCTCCACGTGACTCTCTACATAAATTTTTGGTGATTATTAAGAGAAGAAATCACAATATATTTTCATTTAATTCCTTATTAAATTTAAAAAATAAGAGAATAAAAAATAGTGCAATAAATTATGATCAATTAAAGGAGACACGTTAACATTACCATTTGCATGAAATAAAGTGTTTGTGGGGTTATAAATTATGTTATGATTGTTTTATTTTGAAATAGGAGCTTTACATATAAAAGAGATATATAATTCTATGAATATGCCAACTAATCTCATAAATCAAAGAGAAATATAATATAACAAAATTGCATGACTTGATGAGGGAATTTAAATTGTACCCTTACTTTTTCGACCAAAAAAAAATTGTGCCCTTACTTTCGTTGAGAGAGAGAATGGTGAGGGGATAAAGATGGTGATGTTGGAGCTGGCATGTGTATGTCTGATGAAAGGGGTAGTTGAAAGGATTGATGATGAAAAAACTCATATCATGACATGATTTAACCACCACAGAGGGAAATGAAATTAAAAAGTAAAAAAAAACAAAACAAAACAAAACAAAAGAAAGAGGTTGTCATATGATGGTTGTGGGGAACAAAATCAATCATAAGTAACGGGAGAACAATTTGTGCATGGCCATTTTCGTGTTGGTTATGGCTTCATATTTTAGAAAGCAAGATCGCCTTTTGATTTTATGGATTATTTAATATTTTGATAAGTAATTTGAGTAATAAAATATGTGTAAGTGGAGAATGATGGTGGCTTTCAAGAGAGACAACATGCGACAAGGAAATAGTCTAGGAATTAGGAGGCTGTTCATATACACAAATTCATGATTTTAAAGTGCCATGTCAAGTGAGCTACAAAATTATTTGCCCCTTATTTTGACCCACGCAGTTTAATAATATGCAAAATTAATTATATGGTTTATCAATGATTCTCTATTATTAAGCACATCATGTAAAAAATATTAAACTTCTCTCTACACCTTAACCCCAGAGAAAAATATTTATTTTTATATGCAAAGGCAACCGAAATATCATATAAAATGTAGCATAACATGAAGTCTCTGTATCTATGATATAAAATTACTGTTGACATTAGTGTTGAAATTGTCAAAATTAGTTTGATGAGCCAACGAACGGGTACAGATATTCACTTATCTGAAAATACAACTGATTGTAACTGCCTGCAATTCTAAATACAAGACCTATTTAACATTTTTTTAGAGAAATTAAAGAAGCTATATAAGACCTATTTGACATTCTTTTAGAGAAATTAAAGAAGCTAAATAAGTTACTTAATCATATTATATGTTGTGTAATATTAAATTATATATTAGTTTATAAGTTAGATAAATTAATTTGAATAAAAATCGTTAAATATAAATATTTTAAAGTGATTTAATGATTTTTCTTAATTTTCTTAGAAAAATCATCTGGATCTTATATTTAGAACTCAAGGTAGTAGTATTTAAGATGTGTCTAATAAGATGGTGAATACATGAAAGTTCATTATTGATAATGGCACTTCTTTTATTAATATTTAACTCTTGGATATATTTGGAAGTAGATCTTCTAATTTTACCTTTTCTCCATTTCTTCTTCTATCTCATTTCTACCCAAAATAAAAGAAAAATTAGAAGGTTGAGATTTAATATTCTATAGAAAAGTAGATCTTCAAAACAGCATCGTTATCAATTGTGCTCCACCCATCTATCATAATTATCTCATTTTTGGGTAGTTTTACGTAGCTTTATTTACTCTTAAACTTCTTTACAAAACCTTTAAAGATAAACCATCTGGTGCATGCATTTATTAGATATCTTCTTCATTTGACTTGATTAGCTGAATGTGTTTTGCTCCTCATAAGGTTTATCACGTCAATTAGATGAACAGGTCCCACCTTTTTGCAATGTGAACTTTATTTTAAGCAATATCAATAAACTTAGCTTTAGAACTAGAAAGGCTGATTTATTTTTTCTCTTCTCTCAATTGTGGCTTAAACATTCCTACGCATGTTTCATGAAATTTTAATTTATCACGTAAGGACATGTAAGGATAAATTGTTGTTATGATGTGGCGATTTGATGACATGTTTGATTATGAAATATTTTTTGTGGGATATATTGTTGTTAGGATGTGGTGATTTCTTGACATATCTTAGATTATGAAATATTTTTTGTGAGGAAGTTGATTTTTTTTTTTACAATTAAAATGAAATAATTCCAAATTTACAAGTGCAGAGAAGCATAGAAATATTGTTTTATAATATATACAAACAGATATTTTAGAATTGCGATGCATTATTCTATTAAGTTGTACTAATTTTAAAGTTTTATGAAGAAGAATTTATTGCTGCTAATTATAATGTAGCTATAGTTATTATTGTTCAAATAGTATTCTATTAGATATTTTTAATAAAAGTAGCAAGGTTGTCAAAGTATGAATTAAAAAGAATTGAAGAAAAAGAAATGCAAAAAATAGTTCCATATGGACAAGCTCCCATACAAAATTAGGGTGTGTTTGGTTCAGAATATTGGGCAGAAATAAGCCCGTTTTTGGGCAATAAGCCCAAATAAAAACGTGTTGCGTTTTTATAGTGTTTGATTCAGCTTATTTTAATTGCATCATGGGTAGAATAAGCTACTTATTAAATAAGCTCCTCACATAGCTTTTCTATTAAGTTACTTATTACATAAGTCGAGATAAAACTTCTCTTACATACTTACCCCGTATACCGTAAATCACGATTTATAAGCACTTATTGTCCAAAAATAAATCGCTCACCCAAACATAAATCACATTACAAAAACTGACTTTTCTATTAAGTCATTTTTAATAAGTCAGAATCATAATAAGTTATTTTTCCTACCGCTATCCCAAACACATACATAGTCAATTTTATTATTAGAAATTCTCAATGTGATGTTAATTTTAAGCAAGTAGAAAATGAGAATATAGGTCATGTAGATACTAATACTATAGAGGAAGGAAGAGCCTTCCTTGAGCTATTATGCTGAGACATCTTCATTTGCCATGAATCGTATTCGTGACATGATTAGAGACCAACTTATATGGGACATGTGATCAAATTAGTTATGTAACATTTTTTTAATCAAATTATGTATTTTGGCACCACATTGGCAAACTTAATTTTTTCACTTGTTTATAATATTAAATATCTTTTTTATCTTACAATTATCACAAAAGCAATTATGCAATCACCAATCCAAACAATTCTTCACTTTCACAAAAGCACTTATGCAATCTTCAATCCAAACATAAATATATTACTAAATCTGACCTTAACCCAATCTTAAGTTTTCATAAGTTAGATTGTAAATAAACCACTTTTTTCATCGCTATCCCAAACACATACTTAATAATCAAAGAAAGGACTTTCGGAGTCAGCGAGGATGCGAAATCATGCAAATTAATTTGATACATCCACTTGAAAAAGACAAAAGGAATTTTGTCAGCGGAATGAATCACTGAAAATATAAATATAAATACTTACAAAATTCATTTGACTTAATTTTGTACGCCCTCCCTTCTTTTTTATAAGATACAATTGTTTAAATGCCTATGTTCTTTTTTATAAGATACATTTTGAAAATGTCTAAACATTCAATACATTTTTTTTTCACTTGTATCCTCAATTAATTATATATCGCTCTCATCACTTTTTTCCACTCATTGTTTTTAGAAAGTGAGTTACATTTTTTTATATATTTATTGTTTTTAACTAATTTTTATTAATATTTTTATCTACATAATTCGATTATTTATATCTTATAAAAAGCAATAGAGGTACAGTAGCTTGCGACCTTGGAAATATATAAAGCCATATATAGACAATAATGCACACAAACCAAGATGTGTACACAACCGTTTAATTGGGAACATCTATCTATCTATTATATATTTATATATCTCGAAAGCTGGTAAAGACGGAGTTGTTTTTTTTCCCCTTTTTTCTGAGATGACTTGGTGTTTTTTATGCATTAATTAACTTTTTTTTTTTTTTTTTTGGGGACGCTTCATTTTTTTCTTGTGCGTGTCATCTGCTACTTCATCTCTAAGAACGCACCTAACAATATTACCCCTAGAGGTGGAGATGAAATGACATTAATGCATTTTGTGTGAGGAATTTTGATATCAGTTCATGTCTAATGCATGATATAGCCTGGCTTGAACTTGAATCAGACATTATTAAATTGCGATAATGAACTAAAAGTATCTCTGTTGGATCCATCTTCGTAAAGTTTGTAACGGTTACCAAACCTACAACTTTTAAAATGGAAAAGATATGTAAGGGGTGCCAATAACTATAGTTATTAATATATGAACAGGGAAACATAAAAATCAATGTCATGTAATAGACTATCAAATAGAAAAGTGAGCAACTTCATTCTTATATGCCCTGAAAGGAATGTCTTCATCGTCGCACAATAGTATCTGAGTGTTGTGGAATATGATGGCATGAGTTCACAGAGTCAAAAGGTAATTTGTTGTCAATAGATGTAAATAATTCTTGAAATAATATTTGTACTACAATTATGCATGTAATGTTAATAATGTAAACAATGGATTTGAAAGAAGAAAGATTTTCTTTTTTTCTTTAAGCAAGCAAGCAAGCAAGCAAAGTGTTTTGGTACGTACTTTTCTGGTCTTAATATAATGTTATACCTAATTAACTAATTTTGATAGTTTAAGGATGTTAGTTAAGTTAGTTAATATGAAAAAAGCTCTATAATAATTTTCCTTAATTCTCTTCCTTCCTCTCATATTTGATCATTATTGAAGGAATATTAATATGATTAATTTAAGAAAAATTGATCAACATGTGAAATAGATCATGTATTCATGACCAACATCAATTCCGCAATTATTCTTGCATTAAGGAGTAAATGAGTAATAGATTTAATGACTCCTTATCTTGTAACGATGCTTGAGTCGGATCCGCAAATGCATGTTGCCACCCTTAATTCCTGAGGCTAAACTACTCCTTCCCATCTTTTTTATAAGAGCTTAAAATTTGAATTGGCTTCATCTTTTTTATAAAAGTTGGACAAAAGTTCACTCAATATTTAATGAGTTTTTTTTTCATTTGTGCTCCATTAATTATATATATTACCTTAATTAAAAGGTTGGTAATATTTATGTTTACTCTAGTTCTCTCTTTTACCTGGCCCTTATAAATAAGGGAAAGTTTATTTCAAGACATACTACTCTGATATTATTTATAAGTCCATTCTAACAAAAAATTTTGGTTTTTATTATAAGTCCAGTTTTAGGGTAATAAATGCAATTTTTTTACAATTTTGCCATTATTAATTGTAATAAAGAAAAAGAATTTATTTATGTTGACTTTTGGAACCAATAATAAATAAGAGCAAAATTAAAAATTTAGCTCATAATTAATGAGTTAACTAAATCTCCTATATATGTGAGTTAGTTAACTTCGACTTATAAATAGGACTAAAGTGATACTTATTATTTTTAACTAATTTTAACCACTTTCTTAAAATACATAATATAGTTATCGAACTCTTATAAATAGGAGGAGTATTACTTTTCGGAAATTAATCTCTGATATTTAAACTTGGATGAAAAAACATTGGGAAAGTTGGGATAAATCCCTCATTTGACAAATTAATTGGGGAATGGACCTAAATTAAAATAGCATAGAGATGTGAGATCCTTATCAATACACAGCCAAAAGGAGGAATTGAACTAAAACGAAGCATGGAAGAGTGAGTGAACGCGGACAGAGTTGACTGAGCGACGGAGCTTGGGTTTTATTATTCATGTCTGCTAAAATCAGTTTGGAATATTTTTAAAAAAAATTCCAAATTAGTTTATTTTATGGGAGAGGGTCGCGTCGCCGTCGGGTAAGATAGGCAAAGGTTAGGGTTTCACTTTGGGTGAGAAAATTCAAATTGCTTGAGATTGGAGCCTTCCGGTGAGTGGATGGAGTCGTTTGCCATTATAATTTAAAAATTGAAATACAATTCAAACTAATTATAATCAGACTTATATATATACATGTATGATTTTACACTCACACACATATAAGATTTTGTGAAAGATTATATATTGAATTATAAGGCTTATATATATAGAAGATAAATGATGGGTAAGATGATGCTTTTGAAGAACAGATATAGGGTCTGTTTGGGAACACGGTAGGGAGAGTAACAGCCCAATGCACAGTAGAAAAAGCTCAGTGGAGAAAAATGAACTGTTTGGGATAGCTTTTGACTTTGATGGGCTTATTTAAAAAAAGTGGCTTCTATCTTTTTTAAGCTTCTAGGGTTAGTTAGAGACGGAGCACTTCAATGTTTTTTAATTTTTTAAATAATAATTTGAATTTTTTAAAATTTAAATTTTTTTAAAAAAATTATCACATAATATACAACTAATATATATATATATATAGTATTCAATAAGATTCATGCCATTTTCAGTTATTTTCCATTTCAACTAACTTTTCAAATAATCATCCAAACACTCGTTAAGGTTAGAAAAAAAGTAATTTCTGCCACCTCCAATCCAAATACAAATCACATTTACAATCTGATTTTTGTAAAAGTCAGATTGCAAAAAAGGCTGCTTTTCCACCGCTAATCCAAACGGGCACATAGATGTGATATGACATTATGAAGGTTCCCTTATTTCTTTTCCAAGAAAAGTGTTTATCTTTATTAAATATACAGTTCCCCTGAGAAATTAACATATTTCTGTTTTACAATTCTCTATAGCACTACAAAAAAACACTGAATTTTTGATGAAATTTGAGTTTCCAATGCAATGGATTCCGTTGATTATAATAGCTTGACAAACAAATTTCTGACAGAATTCAGATTCTGTTGGAAATTTCTGATGGAAATTTTGCAACGGAATTTATTTTCGTCCCAATTTCTGACAGAATTTAATTCCGTCAGAAATTCCCTTGCAACTTAATTCCGTTTGAAATTCTATCGCAAACATATTTTTTATTTTTTAAACTTTAAAAAGCCGCGTGGCAACTACGGCGACCACCCTCTCATTGCCGGCGGAGGTGCGTGGTAGTTCCAGCGGCGTCCACCTTGTCGCCGGCCCCTAGATCCGCCACGTGTGGCAACCTCCCTCCGCCACGTGTCGCAACCTCCTTTTTCTTGGAAATGCAACTCAACTTGCCCCTCCTTTGGTTCAAACCCATGACCTCGTCCGTACGCGTGCGATGCCTTATCGGATGAGCTCGACTGCTTTGACGTTCTATTATTACACACAATTATATCTATATATAATCATATGACTATATATTTTTTTAATTTCTAAAATTAAATTTTTATTAACATTAATTAATAAATAATAAATAATTATTAACTAATATTTTATTTATAATATTAATTAATAACTAATAAATTTTATTTTTTATATGACTATTTTGCCCATACAAGGACCAAAATCTATTATTGAAAATTAAAAATATTTTAGAAATTAGAAAATAATAATTAAAAATAAATTTACAATTAAATTAAAAATAATAAAGTTTTTAAAATTAAATTAAATTTTAAAATATTAAATAATTAAAAAATAATAATTTTTAAATTTTGCCACGGAATTTCTGACGGAATTTATTGTAAGGGAATTTCCGACGGAATTCAATTCTATCAGAAATTTCCTAGCAATTTCCGATGGAATTTTCCGTCGGAAATTCTGTGGCAAAAGTTAAAATTTCAAAAGAAATATTTTCAGTGGCTAATGGAAAAAATTCCATCGGAAAATTTTCCTACGGAAATGCCGTCGGAAATTCCTTTGAAAAATTCATGTTTTTCTGTAGTATAGGTGAAGTAGCATGTGCTCTCTGGTCTAGGCAAAATTGAGAAAGGAGAAATTACATGTTTAAGAAAGCTTGTACCAATCAGCCAAGAACGTAGATGTGCCTTAGGAAAAGAAAGAAAAAATGGGAAGCAGAAATACAGGAGATTTGTTTTAATCAAACATCTAGTAAGTCGTTAGAATTTAGGAGTAGTGGGATTTGACTATGCAATTTTTTTTCGATGATTATTGACTATGCAATTCTATCTCATAAATATGGTAATAACTTCCTAGAGCCGATATTTTTGTTTATTTTTGAAATATTTATTTAAATATATTTTAATTTATGATCAATATATTTTATATTTAATTGCTGAAATTTATTTTTGATATATTCATTTTTTTAAAAAAAATATTGTGATCTCTATCTATTTTTGATACATTTATTTTTAAAATATATTTTATATTTAGAAGAACTGATATAGGGAGGTTACTCAGTCTAACGCTGGGACAGTGGCACATATATCGAAAGTTATGGGATTTATTTAAGATTCATTATTCATATTTTTTATTAGACTAAATATTTAATATAAGATTTTTTTTGATAGTTAGAAAATATAAGAAATATCCTAAAATTTAAGATATATATATATATATATGTATATATATATATATATTTATATATAGATATAATAAGGGAAAAAAATTCTAAATAAAGGGGTTAGGATTATATAGATAATAGATGATATATATTAGTTTAAATGTTTTGGATATGAGGGAAGGAAGTGTCTAAAGCAATTTGTAATTTTTGAAACCATAAGAGTGGTGGGATCTAAAGGGAGGGATGTGACGTTTCTAATTTATAAAATCGAGTCGAGTCATTGGTAAACTCATGATCTTTGTAAACTTAGTTAAATTCACGAGTTTACTATTTTTACGTTTTTAGCTTACAAAACTATGTTAACGCACCTTTAAACTCGTGTTAACTTTTTTAATTTGATTATACTCAACGGCTTTATATATGAATTTTATAGAAATTTCTTTGTTAAATACGATAAATTATGAATGTTGATATATTTAATTTCAATTATTTGGATTTAAAATATATTTAAATCAAATTGTTGTCAACTTTTTATATTTTAATTATTTAATTATATACTAATAATATCTATTTAATGGTAAAACTAAACTCTTACGAGTTTACAATTCGAGTTCACGATACGAATTTACATCACTATCACGAGTTTGCTTAAACTCACGAGTTTGACAACCTTGGATGTGAGGAATCTATTTTATGTTTTTTATCTTGATCATTTTAGTTGTTACATATTCCTGCATTGGCAGGAGGAGGACATGCCAGAAGGAAGAAAGAGGGACTCTCAACGTCCCTCTTTTTGAATAATCAATCAATAGATTTCTTTTACAAAAACATAATGTAGATAATAATATTTTAGCTAAACAATTGATATTTTAGTGATAAAAAGTAAATAAAATGGCATTATTAATATTATTAACTGCTAAAAGACAATATATACCAATTCATATTCCTGCAGTTTATGTAGACAAAAAAATATATCCCTTCTTTTTCACGTGTTAGCTATACTCCAGTTCACTATAATATGCATTAATAGCTAGTAACTATATATAGCGCAACCCCAAACGCTTCAGACTCATCAATCTCATAAATTCTTTCTTGCTCTCAACATTGTCGAACTCATGAGGCCTTTCAAGAAACCAAAACTCACCGCCTCAAGTAGCCACATTCCTTTTATTTCTCTTGATATTGTTGAAGAAATTTTGATCAGGCTAGACGTCCAAACCCTATTTCGATACACTTTTGTTTGTAAAGACTGGAATGAGCTTATTATTAGAGCTGAATTCATATCCCGTATCTCAAAATGAAATTTTGGTTACACAAACCAGATCCTCCTTATTAAAGCTTGTTATTGCGATAGGAGCGCAAAAAATTATGAAAGGAGATTTATTCGTTTTCCATCTTGCCGAGTAACCTATGCGCTCTACCTGGATAACGATGAGTTCGATTTGTTTCGCACGACGGATTTTCCTTACATCAATGATTTTAAAGGTACAAGAGTGATAGGCCTAATCAATGGATTTGTATGTCTTGCCCATGAATGACCTTTTAGATTCATTCTTTGGAACCCCGCCATTCGCAAATACGTATGTCTTCCCCTCCCCCATGACTCGGCCTAGAGGACTGGGTAATAATGCAGGTTTTGGTTTTGATCCCAGGAGCCATGACTTTAAGGGTTGTAAACTTTGTTTATCGTACTATTGGCGGTACTAAATACATTGACTTTGCTTTGGTTTTTTCATACATATCATGGTCATGGAAACGTGTCGAATATAATATCCCTCGTTCATGGGAGATTAACGTGCCTCATGTATGCTTCAATGGTGTGCTTCATGGGCTTGTCAGGAAGAATAGGAGACGTGAATTTATACTTACATTTGATTTGACACATGAGGTATTTGGACGGATATTGCTTCCTAAAAATTGTATTAAGACTGATCATCATAGTTTGACTCACATCATGACAACAGGAGACTCGCTCGTCTTGGTCGAATTCAAGCAGTTATTTGATGAGGAAAGAAATAAAATAATACCTTGCGTTCTCTTTGCATGGATTATGAAACAATATGGAAACCATGAGTTATGGACAAATATATTCTCAAGTAAGACAAAGGAGGCAGCTGCTCAACACGTATTAGGCATGAGAAAGAATGGTGATGTCATGGTAGAAGTGACGTGGAAAGGGAAGGTTTATAAGTACAACTCAACCTCAAAACTCTCCGTGGAAGAT
Source organism: Inga oerstediana (assembly GCA_963210345.1). NCBI lineage: Eukaryota > Viridiplantae > Streptophyta > Magnoliopsida > Fabales > Fabaceae > Inga > Inga oerstediana. Next base: position 78,153,301 of record OY723400.1, read on the forward strand.
CTAGGAAGCAGAGTTTTCTTTTGTTATCACATGAAAAGTTTATATTTATTAGATAAAAAAGAATACGTTAATTCCTGTTAGGAATGGAATAGGTTGTTTTTTAATATTTATTGAAGAACTTTATTTTTTGTTCAGAAATATCTATGGGATGTCTTAGGTTTAAATTGGACTCTTGGTTTTACATTTAATTATTAATGGTTTATAATTGTTAATTTTGTATGGTTAAAAAAAGTTATTTTAATTTTTCTCATCGATGAAAAAATCCCTTTAAAATTCTTGGTTCACTAAACTTATAAAATGTCAACAACACTTGTTACCATTTTGATATGCACAGAGTGATAAAGATCAAATTCCACAGGCATACAGAAAAATATAAATATACTAATAAAAACATTTATTTGCATTCAGGAAACAATAGTGCAGAATTCGATAATATTTACAATTTTGTCTAAAATATTCAGAAACAACTACATATAACCACTCATCCTCGTCTCGGGATCCATGCCTGTCGATTCCCCGTGTTTGAACCCTTGCCTTTCGATCCGCTACTTCCCATTGGCACCTTTTGTTTATGAAAAAGAATGAGATTCCAAGGAATCCCAATAGCAACATACTATTGTTCATATAAAATGTGAAAAGTAAATATGTTATGCACCATGTATGCACAAATTCATGAACAATATAAAAACGTCATGTATACATGTGTAGGGCTTCCATCCCACTATTCGTACACCGCAATTGGATTGACACCCAACCCCTAGGTGTAAGTGCACTTCTCGCACTAACTGCCCTTTCTCAGCAAACCATGTTACCATGTTGACTAATTAAGCAACACAATGGCAACCACAAAATATATGAACCATGGCATCATGCATGAAGGATAAAGTCACTACCTCAAGTCTTTTTCTTCATGAAACTTGTGCCTCGATTTGCATGCCAACCCCACAAGCTCTCAACTTGGTCCTAAAATGTTAAATGTATAATAATTAAGTTAAAACCCATTCATGTACTATTTTAGGCTCTTCCATAGTGTTTTTAGTGGTTATATGAGTCTATAGTGAAAAATTACCAAAAAGCCCCTTGGGCCCCGGCCCGGCCTCACCGTACCCGGTCTGACCGTACTTTTCGCAAAATTTTGACCTGGGCTATTCTGACTTATTTTTACCCATGGAATCCATTTATAGGCTAGGAATTACCAAACTCATTGCCAAAAGACAAAAATGCCCTTGACAGACACTAATTTAGGGTTTCAGGGTCGTTTTGGTCATTATGCTTTTCAAGACTTTTCTGGAAATATTTTCAACTGTAACCCCATTTAATTTTTCCTCCTGAACACAATGGAATCATTAGATTATCAAAAATCCAACTCTAAACCCCTAAACTAGAGCTGGCCGAAACCTAGGATTCTCCGGAAAAAATTGGGGTTTTTAAATTCTGACCTCAAATCCTTGCTCCTTTCTACTCCTAAACACTTTATTAACTATTTATTTATGTTATAACTATCATTTAGACCCAATTTTGGCAGCATAACACCTAGGGTTCAACATTTTCCCAAATTTACAATCACAACAAATCCAACAGAAATTCACCGATTAAACTAACCACAACAGCTAGAATAACCAGAGATTGAAGTTTAGGAAGTCACCTTAGCTTCCTTCTGGCTTTTCCCTTGTTGGCCGAAACCCTAGCTCCAATAACACTAAAATTCTTGCTTCAAACACCTTGAATCACATAGAAAAGAAGCTTAGAAGGATTACACAGGCTAGGAACTAATTCATTAAAGAAACCACTTACCTTTGCAAGTTTTCTCCTTCCATCTCTCTACAATTTCTCAAACTCACTCTCCCTCTTCTTTAAGCTTATGGCTGATGGGTTTGAAGCTTTGAAGGGAAGAGAAATGTTTTTTATATTGTTTGCCTTTATCTCTTATTTTGCTCTAATTATTTAATTTCCCAAAATACCAAACGTTAACTTCTATGTACACACAATTGATGTCCTAAGACCAATTACATATACATAATGTTTCCCTCTTCTTGGCCCATGCAAATGATGTCCTAGGGTCCTTATTAGGCCAAAATGGGCTGATATCAATTATCTCATAATTACAAGATTGCCATCACAACTTTCTTCCATTTTCAGATTTATTGGAAATTCTGGCAGATTTTCTTCCCAAGCTTTGAAAAATCATAAATAAATTTGTAGACATCGTGTTGGAATGATTCTAAAGGATATGAAACCCTCATTGAGTTTAGTTTCAAGGACAAATACATTCTTTAGCCAATTAGAAGCTAAAAATTCCCATAATTTAAGTTTTTAAATGCTGTTCTAGAAAATCAACATTTTTTCTGGGGTAACTTCAAAAATACATAACTATTTGTATATAGCTCTAATTGATTCATATGACCTATCATAAGATGTCCACTTTCATTCTGGAAAATTTCATAAATTTTTGTCCTCGTTTGGTCATCCAAAACCACATGACAAACTCACTGCCTCACAGGCGATTTCACTGGAAGAATAATCACATTCTCCAAAATTCACTATTTTACTCTCTTTAATACCCCAAAGATATAAGAAACATTAGGGAATATATTTGGGACACTGGCTAATCTGGGGCTTATCAGTTCACTTAATTCAAGATTATTCTCACGCCTCCAATCCCAAAATTCGGGATATTACATTTCTCCCCATGTTTAATGAATTTCATCCCCGAAATTTGCTGTACGTACATAGCCATAAACTCTGGGTGACGCTTCCCCATGTTTTCTTCCATTTCCCATATTGCTTCTCTAGAAGATAATCCCTTTCGAACAACTTTTATGAACGGGATACCCCTATTTCTGAACTATTCCACCTTCCAATGAATGACTCGGTCAGGTATAACTTCATACATCAAATAATCCCATATATTCATATCCTTGTATTTAATTACATGTTTTTGATAGATTATGCTCATCTATCCTTGATCTGAGCTTTTTCAATTACTGCTCTCAGATCCTTTTATGTCTCATTGACATTATTACCACTGATCAAAATCTGTTTAGACAGACTAAGATCTCCAAAATCCTCTATCAGTTCCTTCTCACAAATCATCATGGCTGCCACCTGCATTGTTTTATGGCTTAATGCGTTAGCAACGACATTAGCCTTTCCTGGATGACACTCTATCTCTAGGTTAAAATCTTTAAGCAGCTCTATCCATATGTGATTTCTCATATTCAATTCTCTCTATTTTTTTCATATAAACATTTCAAACCCTGGTAGTTGCAGTACAACTATACAGTCACAACATAAAGGCAATGTTTTCAAATTCAATACTAACACTATTACCATCAACTCAAGATTATGGGTAGGATAGTTCAATTCATGAAGTTTCAGCTAACAAGATGCATACGCCACTACACTACTATGCTGCATTAAACATTTCCCAATCCATGCATACTGGCATCAGTAATGACAACAAACTATGGATCTGGGCTTTAATACACTTCACAATCCCTCCCTACTTGTATATGGGATTATCAGCATTGGTGCCATAATAAATTTCTATGTCAGCTCTGCGAAGCTCATCTCGCAATCATCATCCTATGTATAATGTTGAGTTTTCTGAGGAAAAGTTACATAAACCCCTTATAATAATCAATAAGACCCAAAGCACTGCGTATCACTACCACAGTCTTTGGCCTTTCCAGATCTATACTGTTAGACCTCATGTTTTGATGATAACAAAAGTATGGTTTGAAAAGAAAATAATTAATAAACAAGTTTGAACTAAGTAATGACAGGAACAAGCATCACTTGAAGTAAGCATTGGAGTAATGAAGAAAGGCCATGAGAAAATGCTGAGGAACTTGATCAGAAGTAAATCTTCTAAGGCATTACTCGAGGAGCTACTCGAGTAATGAGACAAAACTTGAAGTAACCAGAGACAACTTCCAGTAACCTGCCAACGTTACTCGAGTAGGTACTCGAGTAATAGTGTAAGTATTTTCAAGTTGCTCTCGGCCTGCCAATGTTACTCGAGGAGCTACTCGAGTAACCAGGTAAGAACTTGGAGTTGCTCTCGGCCTGCTAATGTTACTCGAGGAGGTACTCGAGTAACCAAGTGAAAACTTCCAGTTGCCTTCAAGTTTTCCCAATGATACTCGAGGAGCTACTCGAGTAACTATGTTTCTTAAAATGTGGACCTCTCGGCATTTTGTACTACTGCTAATGTTACTCGAGGAGCTACTCGAGTAACCCTGTGAAAACTTCCAGTTGCCTTCAAGTTTTCCCCATGATACTCGAGGAGCTACTCGAGTAACCCTGTTTCTGAAAATAGGTAACTCTCGGCACTTTGTACCACTGCCAATGTTACTCGAGGAGCTACCCGAGTAACATACTAAAGTAAGTGGAAACTTGAGGTTTGTACCCGATTAACTTGATCACTCTTTATTTCATTTTCCTCGAGTCCTTACTCTAGTATACAAGTTTCTAATGTTTTATCTTAAGTGGATTCCTCGAGTATGTACCCCAGTATGCAGAAATATTTTCAAAGTAAACTTCAAGTCATTACCCGGGTAAGTCATGCTCAAAAGTCTTATTTACTCGAGTTGGTACCCGAGTAACCTATGCAAAAATGAGTGCATTACTCGAGTCAGTACCCGAGTAATGAGGTAAGTGCTCTCGGCATTTAAATCCTGCCAACATTACTGGAGTAGAGCATCGAGTAACCAAAAGTTTATTTGAAGGTTTACTCGAGTTGGTACCCGAGTAACTCATAAAGTTTTGAGTGCATTACTCGAGTAGGTACCCGAGTAAATAACTATTCCAAAAGGTTTGAAATTTAGTTTACTCTATGCACTACCCGAGTAATCTTATATTTATTCATTAACTTGCAGTTAATCAATGATTTCCCGATGATACTCGAGTAGGTACTCGAGTAAACTTCAAGGGATACTCAAGTAGCTACTCGAGTAAGCATACCCAGAAATTTAGAAATCATTCAAACGTTCATTGATTTGTTTCCTATATGATTAATCTTTCATTGTATTAGTATTCTTAGTCTATTTACAGATAAACAATGAAGAAATCACTTCAAGAGATGGAAGTCAATCCAAACGTTCAAATGCCAACCACCGCCAACGGATATTTTTCAAAAACTTGAAAAGTCAATAGTGGCTGCGCACTCTCCAACGGACGAAAGAAAATGTTCCAACGGTCATCACCAACATATCTATATATATGGGAACATCCAAACAGAGAAAGAACAACCAAGCACACATACGAACGTATCATCAAGTTCATTACTCTGTTTTCGTTGTATTTCTATGCTTCAGTGATTCTTATTCACTCTTTGAGAGAGATATTTCATTCAAACTCAATAGTTGTTATTGAGATAACTTAAGGTTGTGGAACCTTGAGTTGGGATTGGATTACAACTTGTAAGGGGGAGCGAGTGTCCAGGTGAAGGAACTTGCTTGTACTGTGGTGCCAAGAATCCACTGAATCTTGGACGTTATAGTGAAACTCTCAGAGAAGCTCTGAGGACTGGACGTAGGTCAAAGTGGTTGTGGCCGAACCAGTATAAATCTCGGTGTACACTTCGGTGATATTTCTCCTTACTCTTTATTACTTTATATTCACCGAAAAGGTTTTATATTTGAAACGAATTTTTAGTATCACCCAATTCACCCCCCTCTTGTGTGAAACGCTTGCTCTAACATATACTACTTCCACCTTGCAAGGATCTGCCGTGACTCCTTGCTGTGAGACTATATGGCCCAAAAGTCTAACTTCTGAAAGCCAAATCTCACATTTGCTCAGCTTGGCATGGAGTTGCTTAGATTTCAATATGATTTTCAAATGTTGCTTATGTTCTACTCTAATTTACGAGGATACCAGTATATCATCAATGAAGACTACTATGAATTGGTCTGAGTACAGACGAAATTCGATTTATGTAGTCTATGAACACGACAGGTGCATTGGTCAATCCAAATGGCCATTCTTGTAATGCCATATCTGATCCTGAAAGTAGTTTATTTTGTAGATCCTCTGCTTTTACCTCAAGCTGGTGATACCCAATCTTAACCTAGTTTGGAAAACATACATGAACCAAACAACTGATCAAGCAAATCATCTATTTCAGGAAGTAGGTGCTTGATCTCGATGGTCACCTTATTCAACTTCTTGTAATCAATACAGAGTCGTAGACTTCCACTGCGCACTTTGATGTATCTCCTCATATGAGCTTTATAATGTTAGGATGATTTAGTAGGAGTCCCACAGAAACCTCCTATAACACCTGACTGCACCAGAAATATTCATTTCTTTGTACCAGTTTTCTGGCCTGTTTCAACTCAAATCATTCTAGGTCATTTCAAATTCTTGTGGAACCAAAGCTTAACAGTTGATTTCTGGGTTATGGTTTACTTGGTAACCCTTCTACTCATATCTTTTATCATATCTCTTGCCATCCACCAGTTGACTCCTAGTATAGTCTCAAGTTAGTGGAATAGCAGGAAAATCAATTCTGTATCTCATTTCCTCAGAGAGCTATCGCCTCAATCTATCCTTTAAGGGAATATTTTATGATCATAATCTTTCCATATGCTAGGCTTAACATCTAACAACCTTTCAAAATCCCTTTTTGCAAGGATTCATGTCCTTAAGAATCTTGTTCGTCAATTCCATGGATCATCACTAGCCTAACACTTTTGAACAAATTCGCTAGGCTAAGGGCACACCGGTCTACTAGGTCTTAGGGCCTCTAGACACACAGGTCCACTACAACATATTTGGCATATAAGACTTTATAGTCTAGGGTGTCTAACCCAACTTTTAGGTTCATCATGAAATCTAGAGCCTCAATATCTCATAAATTGGAAATCATTTTCCTCAAATATACCCAATAGGTTAGCTAGGAATCAGGATCAATAGTGCCTATACTAACCTCCCGTGTATTTGGGTATTGTCCTCAAATCATTACTAAAGGTTCAACACTATCTACAAGGTTCACAAGGTTCAAACTTCTATCATGGAACAAAACCATAGTACAACCAATTCACATTTCGACCTAAGCATTATTTCAGTGTAGATCTAATTCAAACCTATCCTCAACCTTCAGTATATCAAATCGGATCCTCTAGGATCGACATACGACATAATCACCACACATTATGTAATACCGTATATCATATCTACATCCCTTTGACACCACGGGATTACTAAGAATCATTGCTTAGCACAGAGATACCTCAAAACATGTCCTACACCTCAAGTTTCCCATCACCTTATCAAATAAACTTTTTTACGCAGTAATTACTACAACAGAAACGGTTCAAATTAAGATAAATACTTATATCATCATCATCTCCATGCTTATAAGCATCCTTTGAATCATCTAATTCAAATAATTATTAGTCATGGGGAAACTTTAAGATAATTACTATTCCTCAAGTCTCCATGATCTTGCCAACTTAACTTCCCGAGGGTCACCTATTCTAAGATTTCCCTGAGTTGAGCACACTTAACTTTTGTATGCCTATGCTAAAATGCAGATACTGGCTCTATCAGCTACCCCCAGCCAACTAAATGCTATGTATGGATGGTATATCAGGGTCGATACATGTACTTGAACACGTGCCAGATGATATGCTTCCTGAAGTCCACTAAGTTGTCATTCGGACCATCTCCCTCAGTGTCCGCAATATCCCCAAACCATCCTTAGTCCAGTATTGCACCATTATCTGCCCTCTGGTATTCTCAAATCTGTTGGGGCTGATTCACAGAAAAGGGGTAGTTCACTTCCCAAGTGCCCCATTCTGTGCGTGTCTCCTTCTGCCACGTAATCAAGACCTTATCAGTATACTATCCTGTTGCCAGAACTACTTGCGCTCTTCCAGAACTGCTTGGGCTCTTATACCAAAAATGTCAACACCCATTTCCATTTCAATATATGTAGAGTGATAAAGACCAAATTCCACAGGTATACAGAAAAGTATAAATATATTGATAAAAGCATTTGTTTGCATTCAGGAAGTAATAGTGCCGAATTCGATAATATTTACAATTTTGTCCAAAATATTCAGAAATAACTACATATAACCACTTATACTTGTCTTGGGATCCATGCCGTCAATTCCCTGTGTCTACACCCTTGCCTTTGGATCCGCTACTTCCTGCTGGCACATTTTGTTTGTGAAAAAGAATGAGATTCCAAGGAATCTCAATAGCAACATACTATCATTCATGTAAAATGCGAAAAGTAAATATGTTATGCACTATGTATGCACAAATTCACGAACAATATAAAAACAACATGTATACATGTGTAGGGCTTCCATCCCATTATTCGTACACCGATCGAATTGACACCAACCCCCAGGTGTAAGTGCACTTCTCACACTAACTGCCCCTTCTCGGTAGACTGCCCTTTCTCAACAAACCATGTTGATTAATTAAGCAACACAATGGCAACCACAAAACATATGAACCATGGCATTATGCATGAAGGATAAAGTCACTACCTCAAGTCTTTTTTTTCACGAAACTTGTGTCTCGATTTGCATGCCAACCCCTCGGGCTCTCAACTTGGTCCTAAAATGTCAAATGTACAAGAATTAGGTTAAAACCCATTCATGTACTATTTTAGGCACTTCCATAGTGTTTTTAGTGGTTATATGAGTCTATAATGAAAAATTATCAAAATGCCCCTAGGGATAGACCCGGCTCGGCCCTACTATACCTGGTTCGACCGTACTTTTTCCAAAATTTTGACTTGGGCTATTCTGACTTATTTTCACCCATGGAATCCATTTCTGGCCTTGAAATTACCAAATTCACTGCCAAAAGACAAAAAATACCCTTGGTAGCCCCTAATTTAGGGTTTCAAGGGCGTTTTGGTCATTATGCTTTTTAAGGCTTTTTCTAGAAAACTGTTCAACTGTAATCCCACCTAATTTTCCCTCTTGAATCTTGAACACAATGGAATAATCAAATTATCAAAAATCCAACTCTAACCCCTTGAACTAGAGTTAGGCGAAATCCAGGATTCTCCAGGAAAAATTAAGGTTTTTGAATTTTAACATAAAATCCTTGCTTCTTTCTACTCCTAAGTACTTTATTAATTATTTAATTACATTATAACTACCATTTAGACCCAATTTTGGCAGCATAACGCCTAGGGTTCAATATTTTCCCAAATTTACAATAACAACAAATCCAATAGAAATTCACCGATTAAACTAACCACAACAGCTAGAATAACCAGAGATTGAAGTTTAGGAAGTCACCTTAGCTTCCTTCTGGCTTTTCCCTTGTTGGCCGAAACCCTAGCTCCAATAACACTAAAATTCTTGCTTCAAACCCCTTGAATCACATAGAAAAGAAGCTTAGAAGGATTACACAGGCTAGGAACTAATTCATTAAAGAAATCACTTACCTTTACAAGTTTTCTCCTTCCATCTCTCTACAATTTCTCAAACTCACTCTCCCTCTTCTTTAAGCTCATGGCTGATGGGTTTGAAGCTTTGAAGGGAAGAGAAATGTTTTTTATATTGTTTGCCTTTATCTCTTATTTTGCTCTAATTATTTAATTTCCCAAAATACCAAACTTTAACTTCTATGTACACACAATTGATGTCCTAAGACCAATTACATATACATAATATTTCCCTCTTCTTGGCCCATGCAAATGACGTCCTAGGGTCCTTATTAGTGCCAAAATGGGCTGATATCAATTATCTCATAATTACAAGATTGCTATCACAACTTTCTTACATTTTCGGATTTATTGGAAATTTTAGCAGGTTTTCTGCCCAAACTTTGAAAAATCATAACTAAATTTGTAGACATCGTATTGGAGTGATTCCAAAGGCTATGAAACCCTCATTGACTCTAGTTTCAAAGAAAAATACATTCTTTAGCCAATTGGAAGCTGAAAATTCCTAGAATTTAAGTTTTGTTCAATTCCAAAGGCTATGAAACCCTCATTGACTCTAGTTCCTGGAAGCTGAACATTCTGTGCTATGTTCAAAAATTCATAACTCTTTTTATATAACTCTAATTGATTCATATGAACTATCAAATTAAAGATTAAGATGTCTACTTTCATTATAGAAAATTTCATAAATTTTTGTCATTGTTTGGTCATCCAAAACCACATGAAAAACTTACTGCCTCGTAGGCGATTTCACTGGAAGCATAATTATATTCTCCAAAGTTCACCATTTTACTGTCTTTAATATCCCAAAGATATAAGAAACATTAGGGAATAGATTTGGGACATTGGCTAATCCGGGCCTTAGCAGTCCACTTAATTCAAACTTATTCTAAAGCCTCAAATCCCAAAATTTGGGATATTATATCAAATCCTTAATTAGGCCATATGATATTGAAATCTTGTCAATTTACTTCGGTCTAATTTTTTTGAAAGGTCGGGTCGGGTTAAGGTGGACCACCCCCATAAATTTAATTAAAATGTTTTACTTACTAGGTTTGTTTTTGCTGAAAGTAGCCTTTGGCGAAAGCAAAGGCAATGGGGTTCAAACTTGAGGGGATTTAAGAAATGAGAAATTAAACATAATCACAGAGTTATTGAAATCTCCAAGTTCAATTCCAAATTTCATACTCTTTTCATAATCAAATAATTATTGTCGGTGGGAGAGGAAAAAAAATACAATGATTGCAACCTTTGTAAAGCTATACTTTCCCCGAAATAAAAGGTATTGGGAAGATAAGCAGGCAGAGATCTCGAAACTCAAATTGACCCAAAATTTCCATCCTTTCCCAAACAAAACACAAAAAATCATGACATTTGTTTCCATATTTCTTTTTCTCTACCCTGCATTCTAACATGGAAATCAAAATAATCAAATAAACTGTTCAAATTTAGGGACAAAAAATAAAAAAAAAACAAAGAAAAAAGAAAGAACAAGAAGACAATAAAAGGCAATGGACAATTTTGCTTCCTTGTATTGGAAACAATTTTTTTGCGTTTTATTTTTTCTTAAAAAAATTGTTTGGCAATCTATTTTTTATTAGAATTTTTTCAAAACAAAAATATAATAATTTATATTTTAAAACTAGAAAAAAAAACAATTTTTAGATTTTTGTTATTTTTGTTTTTGATTATGAGGAAAATTCTTCTCCTCTTTAAAAACGTCCGCTCCGACATTGCCGACTCCATGTCACTGAGGTTAATAGCTAATTGCCACTAGTGATAGTCGTCGGCACCATGTCACTTCCGGAAATGGCTAATGGCCACCACCGGCTGGTGTAAGCTTACAGCTGCCGCCGACACGACATCACCACCGGTGATGGAATTTCATTCCATTGATAATTGCCTATTTTTTATAGTAGATATAGCTCAATGGCGTAGTGTTATCCAACAGCCGATCTCAAAAGGTGGTTGTGGTATCAACATAATAAGATATATTAATTTAAAAAAATAATGTCAATATCAATTGTATAAAGTAAATGAATCAAGAAATTATTTTCCTTTTTTGTTATCCAGGCTGATGCATAAGAACAATTATTTTTTAAAAAAATTATTTTTTTCCTTTCAAAACTTGTTTTCAAAAAACATTATAAATTTTTTTTTACAAAAAAAACTAAACTGAAAACATAAACAAACAGGAATACGGTAATTCATATTATAGATAGAATAAGTTGTTTTTTTAATATTTATTAAAGAACATTTTTTTTGTTTAGAAATATCTATGGTTGTCTTATGTTTAAATTGGACAATTGGTTATAGATTTAATTGTTAATTGTCTATAATTATTAATTTAGTACCATTAAAAATAGTTAGTTTAATTTTGGGTTATTACAATGGGTTAAGGTGCAAAAATACATATGTGATTTTCTTCAATGTGTGCCCAACACCAAATTATTTTTTGAGCAGCAAAAGTGACTATGAGTTTTCAAAATAGGAGCAAAAGTACCCATTGACCATTAGTTTGACTTTTTTCACACCTTAACCCTAATATAATTATGGGTTAAGGGGGCAAAACTAACTTTAAACTTTTTTCAAAAGTGCACTCACCACCATAAACTTTTTTCTAGTGCAAAAGTAACCATAAACTTTGAAAAATGGTGCAAAAGTAACCATGATCTTTCAAAAAAGGGGCAAAAGTGACACTACTGTTAATGGCTGTTTACTCAAAAGTTTTTAAGGGGAAAAAATACCTATAAACTTTTCTCAAAAGTGCACTCACCACCATAAACTTTTTTTTAGGTGCAAAAGTAACCATAAACTTTCAAAAATGGGGCAAAAGTGACAGTTCTCTTACTGCGTTCAAATGTCATCTTTTGATTGTTCTAAGTCCAGGAAAACAACACCTCGACTTGTCCACCATGATTTTTCCAAACCAAAAATTGAAAAACTGATCTTCAATGAAGATGACGTCGTCATCCTACTCTTACCGACATGTTGTAAATGGAATTGTTGATATCAATGGTGTCGTAAACGCAGTTGCCAAAATTTTTGATGGGGAAGGATCTCAACAATTCCATTTACTGCACGTCGGTGAGAGCAGATAGCAATATCATCTTCATTGAAGATGGGTTTTTCAATTTTTGGCTTGGAAAAATCATGGTAGATAAGTCGATGTGTTTTTTCCCTAGACTTAGAACAATCAAAAGATTACATTTAAACTCAGTAAGATAACCATCACTTTTGCCCCCTTTTTGAAAGTTTATGGCTATTTTTGCACCCAAAAAAAAGTTTATGGTGGTGAGTACACTCTTGAGAAAAGTTTATGGGTATTTTTACCCCTTAAAAACTTTTGAATAAACGGCCGTTAATGGTAGTGTCGTTTTTGCCCATTTTTTAAAAGTTCATGGTCACTTTTGCACCATTTTTTAAAGTTCATGGTTACTTTTGCACCAAAAAAAGTCTATGGTGGTGGGAGCACTTTTGAGAAAAGTTTAAGGGTAGTTTTACCCCTTAACCCTATAATTATTGGTCCTTATAGTTTACCTTGATTTTGGTTTTAGTCCCTAAGTTTGAAACCCATAGTTTTAGTTCTTTAAGTTACTCTATTTAAAGCCGTTAGTCCCTATACTTTATAAAAAGGAATTGATGCTTTTCTAACGGTGTTAACTTTGTCTATGTGTCACTAACTCCGTTAAGTATGCTAACTAGGTGAGCTGTTATGGCAAAATAAATTTATCAACGCCCATGAATCAAATAAAAATAATAGCAAAAGTCTATAATATCCCCTCTATAAAAAAAGGAAAAACTCTCACTCCTTTCTGCAGATCATAAGATCATTCTTCTTCGACCCTCTTCTTCCTTAAACAACCCAAAAATTCATCCTCTTCAAGTTTATGGCCGGCCAACCCACCTTAAATCGATAGACTACAGGCAACGACGACCTCCCTAGCGATGATGACCAAGATGGAAAAATCAAGCACATCACAATTTCTGAGAAGAACCCTAAGATTCATGGATATAAGCGTAGCTGTTCCCTCTGCTGCGCCCCAATTTTAGGGCCTTCCCAAATGCATTTTCTATGGCTCTTTGCATCATTAGATTCTACACAAAATGGGCGATATTTTGATATCTTATGAGCAAAAAATAGAGTTGTTTTCAATTTTTTATGTTTTTTCAAAGATATTTTAGGAAAAAGTGTTTAAAGTGAAAAAATGCATCATTTTTCTGAAATATCTTTGAAAAATCATAAAAAAATAAAAACAGCTTCATTTTTTGCCCATAAAATATCAAAATGTCGTCCATTTTGTGTATAATCTAATGATATAAAGAGCCATAAAAAATACATTTAGGAAGGCCCCAAAATAGGGGGAAGCAGAGGGTGCAACAGCTAAGGCATAGTTGCTACCCTAAATCCAAGATTCACCTACTTCAGAGCTTCAACGACGACTTCACCTTCTTCATTAGGCTTCGATGTAGACCAAGACGAAAAATCACATCACGACTTCTGCTTGCTGCCTAAGCCTTATGTAGGAAAACAATAAGGAGAGAGAATGGACTAGTGTACCGGGTAAAATCCATGTTCGGATCCGGGTCAAAGCTCCAATGGTCCATAATAGTGCCCACACAATTATTAGACTACTAGAGCCTAATTGGGATTGGAACATTAGATCACCAGAACAAGAAAGATGGTGGGAGAGAAGTGATTGCTAGAAAACTCAATAGCAGGGGTGAGGAATAAGTGAAGGAGGTACCTCCTATTTATAGTGGTTTAGGGTGGCCACTAATTAGGAAATGATGTCCACTCTTCTTGCCTTCCAAGTTATAATCAAGAGAATTAATTCTCAATTAATTTCTTAAATTATGATAACTTGTTTCTTAATTAACAATATCATAATTAATACTAACTTATTCCCCAATATGCAATTAATACTGATTTAATTCTTATTTGATTAGGCTACTTGTATCCTAATCAAATAGTCATTCCTATCAAGGGCGAACTTGGACCCAAAGTCCAACATCTCCCACTCCTACTTGATGGGCCTCCTATTGTGTGTCCATTACTCTTTCCTATTTCATACTTGGCTTCTGCTGTGACTGTGTGGGCAAAAGTGTCTTCAAGATTTGATGCTTGTGATACTAGAAATCCCTTATATTGGATCAGCTTCTAAGGACACCCTTTATATATATATATATATATATCTGTAAGCTATATATTCATTGCCTCAGATTCTCCCATACATATTAATCATGGCATATCTAATCCCTCTCAAGTTAATATATTGATTAACTTAGATTGCCCTCCATACACATAGTATCCGTACTTACAAGCTACACATAGAGCTAGTAAGGGATCGACCACAGACGCTAGCACATCTTATGTATCTAGGAGTAAATCTTCATTTTGACTAAACATCTGTCCAGCTTGACTTGGTCACTTTCTTAGTTTTCACTCGTTTGATCGAATCGTGTGTGATCATAGAGCTTCAGCTAAAGTAGCTGTCACCAAACCAAGCTTTCATGATGCCGCTTAAGTCTTAAGGGCATCATGGAAGGATTCTTCCTTCCTGGGACTCACACTATAGTAAACTAGGGATCTTTCACCTACATCTTATGTTGTAGTCTAACTCTCAAGCACATGCAGTATGAACTACATGCTACGGTGAACAGTTTGTGGTGTATGTCGATTTCTTTCTTTTTCACCATATAGACATTAGTTCCAAAATGTACTCAACATTCGAACCAGAACTTTCTTTTTCACAATATCTCTTTTACAATCTCATTTGTAAAAAAAGAGTTCTTTGCCTGGCTATAGGTCTATATCCATGCTTTGATCCATTTTCTGTGTATATACACACATGTGGATCTCATCTCATTTTTAACTGAGGCGACTCAAACACAAAGATTTTTCTTAACCATCTCATGGTGATCATTTGCTCATCTTACCCTCCCATGCCCCTGCAAAACATGGGAAAATGATTGTTCGTGTGAGTGAACCAACCTCTTCGGACCTGTACGACATACAAAATTGTATACCTTATATATATTTACTCATAACATACATACTATTTCTTTTATCTTTATATAAAAGAAGTTCACGACCTTATATTTTATTTGTGCCCCAAGATTTCACTAACTCAATGAATATCAAGCTACGGGCTCAGTAAGGGGATCTACCAACATTCCGTCAGCAGAAGGTCATTAAACTGTTGCTTTACCTCTTTGAAAGCATATCTCTCATAGAGATATATCAAATGTATATTTCACCTTGCTGTGATACTTAGGATCTTCATTATAAGATGCTATCGTTTGGATCCTTCATTCCACCATTCATTCCCAATAACTCATATGAACTACTTTAGCCATATGGCACCTTGAATGATGGTAGAACATGCTTTGTGTTCTAATTCCATGGATAATAGAAAAACATTGTATATTTCTTTACTTTATTATCATTTGCCTAGGCCTTGTATTGGAGTATCCTTTCAAAGGAAAGTTGTTGCTTTAACAACTTAATCTATGGTTATTCTCATAATCTATTTCACAGCAGGACCATAAATAGCTGCCAAGTTCTACCAAAAAACATTTGGTCTTATATACACCAATGCGTACATTCATATTACCAACCACATTCTCACTATGGGACTCTATCCACTTTTTCTATGTTGGAATCCTCGTAGGACATGTAACCTTTCTAGGTTTGTGCCCTTGACTTCAGGAGTTTCCATGGGTTTTCAGTTTGGCATCCTAAGATGCCTAAGGATCACATTTGTACATGTCTTAGGTGGAAAAGAATGTCTCTTCCTTGTGCAATCTCCGCTTAACTTGTCATTTCATAATTTAAGGATTCTCTGATCCTTTATTCCTTTAACTCCCTTGACACTTGTTTCAGATAAACATATGTCATTTGACAAAGGATGACTTCACAATGAATCATCTCAAGACCGTTTGGCACTTATATAGTGTTGTTTGATTATCTCAAAGTTGGTGAGGCTTTTCACCTTGTGAAACCTCATATACTATTACCTAAGTGATTGTTTCTATGAAGCCCTCAAGCTGCTTCATGTAGAATTCATCATCCAATTTCCAAATTTCCAAATTGGAAAGCGGTCTTCTAATGAACCTATGTCGTGTGAGTTCTCAAAATAAAACTAGGTTTGAAAATGTAGTGTAGTATTTCAACCTAGGTCGTTCTTGTGAGGAGATTAATTTCCAAGTTTCTAAATAGTAAACTGATAAAAATCTTAAAGTTGTGAGAAATCATTTTGAGAAATTGATTTTTAAAACTAATGAAGTAATCTAATCTAATTCAATAGTTTTGTATTTTTCGGTTTTTTAAAAAAAGAAGCAAACAGAATCGAAATTAACAATAACAACTGTAACCCCCTTCCTTATAAACAGTAATTATGATTCGAAGATGCGTAATTAAAAGGATTAAAGACCAACTGATAACAAAATTTCATTTTCACTCCCCTCTTTGAGATGGGGTTTTCATAAATTCGTTTCACAATCTAGATCACTTGGTCTTAGAGTCACATCCCAAATATAATTCTCCTGTGCAGTTAAGCTACATTCATACATGTCAGAGTGTACAACAAAAATCCCGGCAACCCCCGGGTTTCATATATGAATTAAGGGTTTATACAATTACCATTTAGAGGATTACACAACCATATCCAAAATAATAATTACATCCCGTCTATATATAGTAATTCCAAATCAGAATTGATAACCAACAACCAAATTCAAATATCCCTAAGGAATCCTAGCCGCTTTTGGTTGTCTCCTTTCCCTTGGAGCCACTTGCCCTATCTGAAGGTTAGTCAAATAGAAAGAATGAGATTCAAGAGAATCCTAGTTGTAACAAATCACCCATACAATATATAAGCACAAAGCATGTAAGAAAATCATAACCAATAGCATCAGCATTAGCATAAACGACGGTACTTATGGCTGTATACACAATACGACATCTCATACTGTAATCATATAACAACAGCTTATTACAATGTAAAACAACAGCTTGCGCTGTATAACGACAGCTTAGGCTGTATAACGACAGCAATCACCAGCTGTAAGAGCAGCAGCATCACAAATCATCACATAACATAATCACATACATACAATGCATTTACACATAGTATAAGAGAAGAGTCACTACCTGGTTCTTTCCGAGCGTGCTCTGGCACGGTTCGTTCACGATAAGGGCAAATGTCAAATCCTATAAACTAAAATCAAGAACGGTGGATTAATTCTCTACTCCAATTCCTTACTTTCATAACACTTAGATTTGGTTATCATTTGAACTCTTTAGGTGGCTACTAAAAGTCTAGACTCATGCCTAAAGGGTTGGGAAAAGCTTGCTCGAAGACCATCTTCGAAAGTTCAAAAGGATTTGGGCTGCAGTCAGCACCTTTGGGCCTTAGCCAGAATCAAGTAAAAAACTTTTGGGTCGTGGCCAACCTCCTTGGGCCACGGCCAAAAGCAGGTTAGAAATTTTTGTGCCGCCGCCAATAGATGGTCAGAAGGTTTTGGGTTGCGGACAACCAATGACCCGACTCCTGGTTGATTTTCAAACGTCCATATCTTTATGCACAAAACTCAAAATGACACAACTTTTATATGCATGGAAAGCTTTTAATGTGAACTTCAAATCTGGAAAGTTTCATAAAATTTAGACATCATTTGCTATGTCAAAATACCATGCAAAGTTGGGTCCCTGGACTTCATTTTAGACTTGGCAAAATTCCAGATTTTCCAGATTTCACACATTGACTTCCAATGGTTCCTAAACTCCAAACAACCGCCATTTCCACACAAAATTTCGCAAGGAATCCATTGGAGCTATCAAAACAACCAAATTCAACTCCCCTTGACATGTTACACAATAGCCACAACATGTTACACAATCACACAATTCAAAACTCAACATTGCAAACATTTCCATTCCAAAATTTCAAATCAATTTAAATGGCATAAAGACACAACTTGACACCAATTCCACCACAATACACTAACTAATTCATACATTTCAAAATTACTTTAAAATTAGGGCAAAATCGCAAATCTTAAAACTTAACCAATGACCACAATGAATATATTAGAATGCATCAAATACTCACCTCTTCCTCTTCCCAAGGTTGATTCTTTGATTCTTCAACTTTCCAAATTTCTTTAACCTCTCAAACACCACCTTTCAAAAATATGAAACCATAGAGGTGAAGCTCTCATCACCATGAACAAGTTTAATAAAGAAGGTTTGAGCATACAAGGCCATTTATAAGACCAAATACTCACCTTTCACTTTCTCTTTCTTACTTGAGCTCAACGAAAATGGAGGAGGGAGAGAGAGAAAATGTGAAATGATGATGATGAAGATAGAAACAGATTTTTGGGGAAAGAAGGACCCCCTTTGGCCAACTTTGGAGAGGGAAGAGAGAGGGAAAATCATTTGACAAATTGATCAAATCCATGGCTCTCATGTTGACAAGTGTTGCCTTCTTGTTTCACCTTTGTTTCTCCTTCCATAATCACACATAAGCACATACACACATAATTCCACCCTATGGATCACTTGATCCTAACCATTTATCCTCAAATTACCAATGAGTTTTCTCTTCGGTAACTGACCAATTGGTCGGTAACTTTCCTTTTTCCCATTTTGCCCCTGATTTTGACAATTATCACTCAAATCACCACTAAACATATTTTTATATTTATTTCACTCAATCATGCGCCATCCCTACCATTAAGGTTCATTTTAAGCTTTGTCACACAATTATGCTCAAATGCAGGGTTCAGGCACTGATTGCAACACATTCAGATCGAAATTCATGTCATATTCTTCAAAAGTGTTTAATTAACAATAATTACATCACTTTGAAGTCATTAGCCCTTAATCCCATTTTGGGTCATTACAATAACAAAGTAAATTTAATATACTAGAATAATAATGAAATGGGATTCCCTTGAGTTGAGGTTTTAGTCTTTCTTGCTTGCTAATGATTTGAATTCTATAACATGAGTCAAGAGGATGGAACTAAGCTACCACTAGCTCCATACTTGCAATAATCATTTAATTCATTCTACCGTAGCAATTAAATGAATATCACCAAATAATTCAGACTCAAGGAGATGAATAATTAACTTCTAATTCTAGTTTGTAATTACCATTATAAAAGTTTAAAGCATTCAGTTTAGTCATTTACAACCCACTTAACCAAGTTGGAATAAACAACTCAACCTACTCCTAATTTGAATCATATAAAGCTTAATTAATCAACTCCTAGCTCAACCACCAAGTTTATTCACTTGGCATAGAACAATCTAGATCACAACCATATACTTAACTAAGCCATGCAATTATGAACTAGAAAGAGAGCTTAAAGGAATTTCATTGAAGTTTAGAAGCTCAAATCATTACCTAACTCAAGGAAATCACCAACACTTAGCTACTCATGAGAGAGGAAGAAGATGAAGCTTGATGAATGATGAAGAGATCGGCCATGTAAATTTGCAGCAGCCACCGAATAACTCTTTAATTTTGCACTAATGCTCCCTCCTTCATGCTATTCAGTTCAGCCTTTCCCATTTCTCACAGCCTCCTCCTCAAGCCTCTATATCGATCAACAATTTCGGCTCCTCATTCCTTTTTCTTCCATACTTCATTTCCCTCGGTCAGCTGCTTTTTTTCCACCCTCTCCATTCATTCATTCCAGCTGTCCATTTTCTTTTTTTCATGTCGCCACCTCCTCCTTTCTCTTCAATTCCTTTTTCTTCCTTTAACCCTTTCGGTTTACTCTATTCTTTAATTCGGTCCAGCAGATTTTCTCCATTATTCCCATTTGTTTTGTCCTTAATTCACGTGGTCCCCTTACTCTTCCATTATTCTCTTTCGGTTTTTGTTTTTGTTTTCTGCTACCTCTCACGCCTCTCAATTCTTTATTCCTCCATTCATCAATTCGGTCTAGCCTCCTCTAATTTTGGTCCACCTTGGTTTCTTTTATCCATTCCTTCAATTCCCATTTTCGGTCTACCTTGGTTTCTTTTATCCATTCCTTGAATTCGCATTTTCAGTCCACTTTCCTAATGCTACAGCTTTTTTTTTTCCTTTTCACAGCTACCCTCTCACCAATTCTTTTTCTTCAATTCATTTCCATCAGTCCAGCTACTCCCTTAATTAATTTAGCTCATCATCCTCTTCTTTCATTTCGACCCTCTTTCCTCTCATTTAACCCATCGGTCAAGCCCATCTTCACGCCTTTCTCATTCTTCCATTCCCTTTGGTCTAGCCTTATTCAAATAAAGTAGCTGCTTCTTTCCAATGCTTTTTAATTCAGCCCAAAAACAGCGCCAACTCCTTTATTTTTTTCTATCTTTAGGTTAAATTAGTGTGTTGTGTCATGTCATTATCTACAAAATTAGATTCATAGAGGGAATATCTTTTACTCACCATTAAGGAATAATGAGAATAACAAATATTGATTAAAAATATAACAATTTAATCACTATAATTCCCAAATTATCCTTTCACTAAAATCTCACATTAGTACTTGATTATGCCCAAAATATTCAATTAAGTTCCACAAAAGCCTAAGATTAATTACCAAAAATATATAAATATTGAGCTCTTTCAATTCCCCCACACTTAAGCTTTTGCACTCCTGAGCAAAACATTAAGCTCAACTCTAGGTAAAGAGGAATGAAAGCTGAAAGAATAGGCAAGATCAAGCTTCAAGAATCATACTTAATCAAATAACAAGGTATCCATCTATCCAAATTCAATGAACATACCAATCAAATAACATGGTATCCATCTATCCAAATTCAATGAACATACCAAAAATAGAAGTAGCTAAAGTAATGCAAGGTTTAATTATAATAAGCTTAATTGGAAACCTTAACTAGGATAAGTGTTTGCACTCTTCTCTCATATAAGGTAGTTTTTCACTCACATCCACTTAAACCACACTCTACTATAGGCTTGTAGTATTTCTAGGCTCTCCACTACTTGCAACAATAGCATAAATAAATCCAAAGGACTTTGTAGGGTTGTAATGTTGAATAGGCCAAATGATGGAAAATGTAACAAACACTATGCTTGCACCAAATAATTTGCTAGATCACTTAGCACTATAGAATTAACTTAATTCACATCGTTTACCATTGTGACTTTATTTCTTTCTTTGAATTATTTGTCTTTTTTTTCACACTTTTTCTCTTCTTTTTCTTTTCTTTTCTTTTTCTATTTTCTTTTTACTTTTCTTTCTTTTGACTTTTTACATGGCAAATTTTTTTTTTCTTTTCCTTTTCTAATATATAATAGTACTCTCTCTTTTTTTCTTTTTCAATAGTGCTAGGAAGAATTTGATAAAGGATGCAAACATAGCATTTGTATAATGAAATAGAAACAAAAGTGAAAGGCTCAAAGGGGTAAACAAAGGTAAATGATGAATGGTTTGTGTTTGGGTAAATGGGTGATGAAATGAAGGCCAATGTCATCTCTATCCATACCATTGCAAAATATAGCCTCAAGCAAGAAACAAAACAAGTTCTAGAGAGTAATAATCTAGGTGGATAAATCACACAGTGAAATGAACAATTAGGCCCAAAACACCTTTCAACTAGGCTTTTTATTTCCTAACAAACTCATCAAAATGAAGTCATGCATAATTAAAACACTTAAATTTTGTGGCAATTCACTAATTCAAAGCAAGTTTCAACCATGAATCTAACTAAGAGTAATCAAGATACTTGATCATGATTGAAGACCTCAAAAATCTCAATGAATTAGACTAAAAACAACAGAGGATACAAGCAGGAGACAGAGACATTTGATGTCATAGTGAAATCCATCATGAGAATAATTACACTCCCCCACACTTAATCATTACAGTGCCCTCAATGTAATTCACAAAAACAAAGAACCTAAACGCACTTATCTCTTGGGTGAAGTGAATGTTGTGAAGTCTAATTCAAGATTAAAGCACAACTCATCATCATCACAAGGAGAGAGAGACGAACAAGACATAAGTAGAAATAGTTTTTAGAAATTAGACATAAGGATATGGAGAAAAGGGTAGTGTAGGATAAGGTTAAGCACAAGAGGATGATTCAAAATGGAGTTCATTCAATTGGAAAATGCAAAACAAACAGACTACTTTTTACTACTGGTAAGTCCCTCCCCCACACTTGTTCAACAGCATATATTATCAAATTAAACAAGGAACAAGGTAAGGAAAGAGACTACCGTGTAATCATGGTGGCTTGTAGGCAGATAGGAAAATCAAAAGGAAGCTCAATATTTTTCTCCTCAACAGTTCAGGCCCAAGTAGGAGTAAAGGTTACTAAATCCAAAGATAATAGGAATGAAGACAACCACCAAGAGAATTAGCCTGTAGAGAATTAACCAAAACAATAGTAGTACCTACTCTAAAGACTCCACATGAATCAAAATACTTAAATCCATGGAAAGCATTAGGACAAATGAAATGGCATAATGGTGTATGTAATGTGAGAAGACTAGAGTCGCGTGCATTCGATAATAGGTGCTTCTCACAACCAATAAAGTCAACTAGTGGCATACAGCAAGCAATACTAGGTATCAAAGAATCAATTTGGATTTCAGTAATGGTAATGACATATTCAAGCACTACTCTATCATGTATAGCACAATCCAAGTCAATAGAATCACTAACAACATCAAATCCTAATAAATCAAGAGATAAATCACATGATAAGATTTGGGAGTAGGAGTCATGAATATTCTTGACATCATCTACTAAAGAGTACTCATATATCTTCCAATCTAGCCACTGGAGCATACGTTTCCTCATAATCAATTTCTTCTTCCTGATTATAGCCTTTGTCCACCAATCTTGCCTTGTTTCTGACAATGATTGCGGATTCATCAAGTTTGTTCTTGAATACCCATTTAGTGCCAATGATCGGATGATCTTTAGGTCGAGGTACCAACTCCCAAACTTGATTTCTTTCAAATTGATTTAGTTCTTCTTGCATTGCTATAACCCAATCATTGTCTGATAGGGCTTCGTCAATGTTAGAAGGTTCAATCTCAGAAATAAAAGTAGAAAAACTAACTTTATTGAAAATTCTATTTCTACTTTTGACTCCTTCATTCACATCTCCTATGACTTGATCAAGGGGATGACTTCTATTGTATTTCCAGGCTTTAGGTTGTCCTAGTGACTGAACCTCTTCCTTGGTTTGATCAACTTCTAGGATGGGAGATTTAGAAATAGGTTGACCATTTTCTTGATTTAAAACAACTTCCTGCTCATCATAAATGGTTTTGTTAGAGGATTCAAATTCATCAAATACAACATGAATTGATTCTTCAACAACACATGTTCTTTTATTGAAAACTCTGTATTCTTTGCTTCGGTTAGAATAACCTAGGAAAATTCCTTCATCCATTTTAGAATCAAATTTTCCTAAGTTATCTTTACCATTATTATGAATGAAACACTTACAACTGAAGATGTGTAAATGAGCAAGATTTGGCTTCCTTCCATTGTATAGCTCGTATGGTGTCTTTCCAAATTTTGTTATAATGTAGGCCCTATTTGAAATATAGCATGTTGTGCTCATTGCATCGGCCCAGAAAACTTAAGACACGTTCTTTTCATTTAGCATTGCTCTAGCCATTTCAATGAGTACTTTGTTCTTTCGTTCCACGACTCCATTTTGTTGAGGTGTTCTTGGAGAAGAGAAATTGTGATCAATGCCATTAGTATCACAATATTCTTCAAAGGCTTGATTTTCAAACTCTCCATCGTGATCTATCCTGATACCTGCAATAGACATACCTTTCTCATTTTGCACTTTCTTGGCTTCTCTACAAAGGTTTCATCCTTTGATGATAGAAAAATAGTCCACGTAAATGTAGAGAAATCATCAACAATGACCAATGAATATAAGTTGCCACAAAGGATTTTAACTCTTGCTGGACCAACTAAATCCATATGTAGCAATTGAAGTGGTCGATTTGTGTAATTTCATTTTTTGATTTGAACGATGATTTAGTTTGTTTACCCTTTTGACATGTGTCACAAATCAAATCGTTTTTAAAACTTACTTTGGGTAATCCAAGAACTAAATCCTTTTTTAGTAGTTTGCCTAGTTGGTGTATGTTGACATGAGCTAGTCTCTTATGCCATAACCAACTTTCATCGGCATTACTTAGAAAATAATTTTCAGAATTATTTTTACTGATATCAAGAGTATAGTAATTACCTTCCCTTTTTGTTTTGAGCTTTGCCTTGATATTCTTCTTGTCAAGTTGTAAGTCTTTCTTATTTATAATAAGACATTCCTCTGAGTCAAATGTTACCCAATTGTCTTTATCAGTGCTTTGACTTACGCTCAGCAAATTATGACACAAGCCTTCAATGTAATATACATCTTTGACTTGTATTCCTTTGTCATTTTTGATTTCACCAATTCCTGCTATCTTTCCGGATTGATTTCCTCCAAATTTTACCTTTCTATCTTCCTTAGGTTGTAATGTGGTAAAACTTTTGAAATCACCAGTCATATGTCTAGAGCATCCACTGTCTATGTACCATTTGTTGTTTTTAGATGTTTTAAGACATATCTACAATCAAATACGATTAAGTCTTAGGTACCCATATCTTTTTGGGTCCTTTTGGGTTAGTACAGATGACTTTATGAACATATGAACCTTTAGGTACCCATTTGTAGGTTCCTATCTTTCCTTTCTTCTTATGAATGTATGATGATGTATAATGACCTTTTCTATTACAATAATTGCAATATGCAAAAGGATTTGATGTATGAACAGAATGCTGAAAATAATTCAAATATGACTTACCTCCTGCTTTCTTTCTTCCTTTCCTTCTATCTGATTTTGGATCATATCCAAAGCCAGATCGATCATTTACAAAATGTTGAGGTTTTAAAATCACATTTAGCATCTAACTTCCTTTAGTGAATTTTTCAAGAGTTTTCGTGAGATCAATGTTTTTCTTTTTCAAAGAAGAACATTTTTCACAATCTTTTTCTAAATTCTCTTTGAGTTCTATTTCAAGAACTTTGTTTTTCTTTTTGAAAACAACTAGTTCTTTAACTACTTTGATAAATTCAGAATGTAAAGCATTATATTCAGAAAGTAATTCATCATAGGTAGGATCAGAATCAGTTACCTCTTCTTCTATTTCTTCTTGAGCAACTAGACAGATATTGGCTACTTCATCTTCATCGCTATCTTCGTCAGAAGAACTATCTCCCCATATGGCATATACAAAGGCTTTCTTCTTGTTGTAGAACTTGCCTTTTCTCTTTTCTTTATTCTTCTGAGCCAGTTCTTGACATTCTGATTTGATATGTCCTAGCTTTCCACATTCATAGTAGATGATGTGGTCTTTACTGCTTGTTGCTCCTTTTTGAAAATTCCTGAATCCTTGGCCTTTCTTGTAAAACTTTTTGAATCATTTTATTATTAGGCCCATTTCATCATCGTTAAGCTCTTCTTCTTTATCTTGATCTTCTTCTTTTAATTTCAATGCTAGACCTCTCTTTTTCTTGTCACCAATATCATCAAGTTCTTGTTTAAACTTTAATTTACTTTCATATTCAGAAAGACTTCTGAATAGAGAAGCAACCGACCGCATTGATTCACCTTTTGCCTCCTCTATTATAGTGACTTTGGCTTCCCACTCTTTAGAGAGTATATTAAGAATCTTTCTCACTTGGCTATGCTGATCATGGACTTTTCCAAGTGCTACAAGTTGATTAACAAGATGAGTATATCTAAGTTCAAATTCAGCTATTGACTCACCTGATTTCATTCGAAGTAAATCGAATTCAGTAACCAGATTGTCACTACTACAAAAAGGGGCTTTAGTAGCGTAGGTCCTGTGGCATTTGTTTAAAGAAGCGCCAAAGCTTGTTATTTATTTATTTAAAATCAAAAATATTTGAAAGCTTTGGCGCTTACAAGCATAAACGTCATAATTGATGTTAACCTTGTATGACGTTTCTCTGAACAAGCGCCAAACAAGGCCTCCAGTTTTTTTTTTTTGAAAAAACAATAGGAAGCTTTGGCGTTTTATGTGGAAATGCCAAAGCTTCCTATATTTGAAAAATAGCTGTAGATGTAAGCCTCCACATATATATTAAAAAAAAACGAAGATCTGGGAAGCTTTGGCGTTTTATAATTAAACGCCAAAGCTTCCACATATATAATAAATAAAAAACGAAGGATATGAATCATATGATCATTGCAGATATTTTTTGGATCAAGATATATGGATGGGAAGCTTTGTTTTGAAAAAAAAAATATGGTGAAGCTTTGGCGTTTTTTAATAAAACGCCAAAGCTTCTATTAAAAAAAAAAGTAGGGGAAGCCATTACAATAACTTAATACACGATGGAGAAGCTTTGTAAAAAAAAAAAAAATTGGGGAAGCTTTGGCGTTTTTAATAAAAACGCCAAAGCTTGTATTACAAAAAAAAAAAATTGGTGAAGCTTTGGCGTTTTTAATCAAAACGCCAAAGCTTGTATTACAAAAAAAAAAAAAAATAGGGGAAGCCATTACTACACGAAGGAGAAG
Source organism: Inga oerstediana (assembly GCA_963210345.1). Lineage (NCBI taxonomy): Eukaryota > Viridiplantae > Streptophyta > Magnoliopsida > Fabales > Fabaceae > Inga > Inga oerstediana. Next base: position 78,180,312 of record OY723400.1, read on the forward strand.
CTTTGTAAAAAAAAAAAAGAAGGGGAAGCTTTGGCGTTTTTATACAAAACACCAAAGCTTGTATTATAAAAAAAAAATGTAGGGGAAGCTTTGGCGTTTTTTAACAAAACGCCAAAGCTTCCACAATTATTAAAAAAAAAAACAAAGGGATCATCTTTACCGAAGGGAGAAGAATCACATGAAAGCTTTGGCATTCATTGAAAAGTCAAGTCAAAAAAGAATCAACACATAAAATATAGTTAAACTAACCAATTACATAAACACAGTGCCAAAACTTCATATTGAAAAAATAAAAATTAAAATACACAATAGAAGCTTCGGCGCTTCCTAAAGAAGCGCCAAAGCTTCCATTTTTTTTTAAAATTTTATTTTGAAAATGGGAAGCAATGACATTCTTTTATGAAGCGCCAAAGCTTCCCCTGTTTACAAAATTTAAAAACCCCGCCATTGACATCCCGCCATTATCACTCTCCCGCTTGTCACTTCCCATAACTTCGATCCATTACTCTCTCACTTTATTGATCTATTAGCTTTTCTTATTCGTTATCCCCGCTCCTTCCTCTCTTTGATGGCAGCAAGAGTAGAAGTAGGAGATCCCTAACTTGTAAGCATTGTTTTTTAAACATTTGATCCATGTTTTCTTTTTTTTCTTTTTGGTATAAATTTGCAATGACTCTTATATGTTTGTTCATATTTTTTATTTTTTAAGTATTGATTTGAAGTTTCAACTTTGTCAACTTAAACTTCCTATATATTGTTATTTTTTTAATTTTTAAACTTACAAATTAATAATATTGTAGTAATACAAATCATTGTACTTAATGTTTTGTATTTTTTACCATTGTATTGTGATTTGTTTGTTTTATCAAGAAAATAAAATAATTAAAAAAATGATCATCATCGTTTTATATTGTAATTTACCTATTAGATGAAATGTATAGTCATTTACTTACTAAAAAATTATATATGATTATCAGGTATTTATTTTTATATAACACCGTAAAAAAAAATATTTAAAAAAATTATTTAAAAAAAAATAAAAGTCCAAAGGAGGCATTGCCTCCTTTGGCGCTTATGTTAAAAATGCCAAAGGAGGCATTGCCTCCTTTGGCGTTTTTAACCAAAACGCCAAAGGAGGCAATTTGCCTACTTTCGCGTTTTTGGTTAAAAACGCCAAAGGAGGCAATGCCTCCTTTGGCATTTTTAACATAAACGCCAAAGGAGGTGTACCTCCTCCTTTGGCGTTTTTACAGATTGAAAAGCGCTATAGGTATTTTTAATGGCGTCAAAAGCTTTGGCGTTTCTTAAACGCCAAAATATGTTTTAAAATAAGCGCCATTATACCGGTTTTTTGTAGTAGTGTGTTGATCCAGTTTTCTTTAATTCCTGAAGTTCCTTCATGAGCTATTTCCAAAGCTTCCCATATTTCCTTAGTCATTGGAAGTGTGCAGATTCTAAAGTACTCATTTTGACTCAAAGCAATTTGGATCATCAGAATTGCCTTGCTGTTAAGAGTGATGAGTTTCTTGTCATTCTCATCATATTCCGCTAGCGTCTTAGGAATTTTCTGGGAATCTACAATTTTTCAAGGTTGATACACTACTACAAAAGAGTAAAGCTATAGCGCTTATAATTGATTAGCTGTGGCGCTAGAGAAGTACTACATATCTGGATGCCACTAAACCAGCGCCACAGCATTATAAATTTATTTTTTTAAAAAAATACCCTCCTGTGGCGCTTGTTAGAGCAAGTTCCATAGGAGGGGGTCTCCTGTGGCGCTTACGTCATCAAGCGCCACAGGAGGGGGGGTCTCATGTGGCGCTTACATCATCAAGCGCCACAGGAGACCACCCTCCTGTGGTACTTGTCTTAACAAGCGCCATAGGAGGGTCTTTTTTTTCCTTTTGTTTTCTTTTGTTTCCTTTTTTTTGGGCTATTCCTGTGGCCCTTATTTAAAAAAGTGCCACAGAAAATCTTTTTTTTGGTATTTTTTGTTCGATCATATCTCTCATAATTGTACAGTATTTCACACTGCATGGCCTAATAAACATTTTGTATCTATATCCACAGTACAACAGATATGAAGAAAAGCAAACAACAATGATAGATAACTTCAAAATGATACAAACAGATGATTAATTAGTTAAAGTAGAACATAAAATAATTATACAATATATTGTACGTGAATGAATTATATAACAAATTCAACTTGAATACATGCATGCATGACACAACAATTACCAAGAAACAACACAACAAAGGCCAGTAGCTAGTGATGAATTAAATAGTATAGCTACCCAGAGATTTGCCTAAATACATATTCACACCATTCCTCGATCACTTCATCAAGCTGATTGTTAGTCAAAGTGTCATAACATTAATCTTCATAATACTACACATATATACAATCAGCCACAAATTAAAATGAATTAAAATTAGTAAAACGTAATTATCAGGAACTAATTAAATTTAATTAAAACACAATATGGAGTGCAACTAAATGACTTACTTTTTGAGGAATAAATGCCTGATCATGCGTAATTACATCCTTCATAAATTTCATGATGTAATACCCACAATCATTGTCATTAGGTTGGAAAGGGCACTGTAAAAATATAATGCAATATTTAACTCTGTTTAAGAATAAGAGTTGTTTACTAATAAAATTTGAGTAAATTCATATATCAGTACCAGTATCTTCTTCCAAGGATAGCTAAAGTGAGGGTCAGCAGCTTTAGAATAGCTTAAGGAGACAGAGGCCTGATACGAATTCAATGTGCTAACAAAACAAATAGAAACTGATGACTTTTGGTTATTCAATCACATATGCAAATATTTACACATACGCACGTACGCTTACCCATTAAACAATAGTAACATATCAGAACGATTTTGTGGAAGACCATCTTTTAGAGGATCCATATAGTAAATGCGAGGGCCTGAAGGTTCCACTAGATTGATAACTATCAATATCCAATGGCGCCTAAAATATTTTAAAAAATTAGTTTCAACAATCATGGTATGATAAAAGTTAAACAATAGAAACAAAAATTGTACCACTAATAACTTACCCTGCATTGTATGGCACTAAAAATAGCGTAGTCGGTGTGGCTCTCTTTCTAAAGTAATCTTTTTGCTCATTAGACTGCGCATGTATATCTACTTTACCCCCAAGGTAGCCCAAGAGATAAGGGTTGACAAATACGAATTGGACCCTATTTGTATCCATTAAGCAATCATTATATAAATGCCTGGTATAAAACAAACAGTGTCATGAAAAATAAAAGAAATGGAACAAGAAATATTAATAACAGTGATAAACGATAATGGTCAAGTATCTTATCCAGAAGTTGATAGCTGAAGTATTAACCCAATCACGACTACATATGTCGTGCACGACCTCGGCAGTAACATAATCAACTAGACCGCCAATATGTAGATATGTCTTTCAAGACGTATTACCCATCCTCCTGCACCGATCAATTGTGGTGTAATCAATACTAATTGATCACGATATGAGGTCGGTCTCCTTCTACTCTGTTGGCAAGCCGAAGCTTTAACTTGGGTTATGTTGTCGAACACTTTGACATCTTGCCCTGCGAAAATAAAAAAATTAAATAACAGTTTTATATAGAAGTACGAAGGAAAAATGTAGGGAATTGTAAATGAACGACCTTTTCATATGGCTCTATAAGACCTATTGGCCAAGCAACATAGCCACCTACAACATCTTTCACCATTATTTTCTCATTCGTGCAGATGTCAACCCTCACTCAAAGTGTGTTGTCAGGCAACGGTGAATTGTGTAGTGTGTCCTTATCAGTGTTGTAGGCAGTACCTACTGCAACCACGTGCTTGGAAGCTTGGTCGGCATATAACTTACATTGAAATTAGCCCTATAGAAAATAGACTTAATATGTCATAGTTCACTAAATTATATTGTAACATAAAGTTAAGTAGAGAAGAACTTAATTACCAAAGGAAAAGGGACTTTAGGCATGGAAGTGTAACTATCTCTGATACTTGGACTATCACAGAAGGGAACATTTTGTGTTGGCCTACATTGCACAAACTGTTGTATTTGTGTTGTTAACAACACATTATGTTCTTGCAACAAACGCATTTGTTCTAAGAATTGTTCTTCTCATTGTTCCTTATGGCGCATTTGTTCTTGAAGTTCTTGAATTTGATGCTTGAAACTAGTCATCTCGTCACGCAGGTGGGAAACGTCACCTCTACTGGGGCGCTTCTGATGTCCGAAGTATGCTGATGGGGTGACAACAAAACCAGTACCCTGAACACGACCATCATACTCGGGTACTCCAAGTGCTCTGCTCAACAAATCGTCCCGACCAACATAGCTCCCCAACGCAGGATCCTCCTGTGACACGTGTAGCTATCACAAAAAGAATTACAACAATATTAGTTATTATAAATCAAGTTCATTTAAGTAAAGCCAATTATTTGTTGTACACATAATCCAATACTTACACAATATTCAGCTACTCTTCTTGCTTCCTTACTATGAATTTCACCTTTCTTATTTGTGACACCGGCTATCCACAGATCATGTCGTGGAACCTGTGTAATACTTGAACTTGATTCTTCTATCTGCATGGAAAATTTAGTTGAAGTTAAATGATATTCATACAATTTATCTACAAATGAAATAATAATTAGTTCGTACCATTTTTCTTTCTAACTGTGCATATGAAACAGGTCCTTGTGTGTACTGGTATGGCATATTGAGTGGATTAGCGCGATTTTTCTCGCTCAACTCCTGTTTAGATCAAAATGATTCATATCAATGTATAAATGTTAATTACAAATACATACATTACAAGTAATAGGGAAAGTAAAACAAATTATATTACCAAAAATTCTTGAGTTGTATGTATTTTGATAAACTCATCCCACATTTCTTGAGTGATGATTCCTTTATACAATGGATAAGGCGGTGTATCAATGATATTGTCATCATCATCCCTCAAGTAGTATTTGACAAGATTAGAACGAAATTTTCTCATAAGTTTTTCGGCTTTTCTTAGCATGAAGTTTTTCCGATCATCATCAATAATAAAAATGCTCTGTAACAATAAAAAAACATATATAATATGTAAGATTGAAATTAAGTGAAACATAGCAAACCTAACAATAATATAATTAATGTGTTACCTGAACTTCATCCCATATGTCATCCTCATAATCTTTTTTTTCCATTTTCCAGTTTTGAACTGTAATAGGGACTCTGTCTCAAACTATAGTCCCAATCAAGTTATTTGATGACTTACCGTTCTCACCGAACGGGTTTCTATTTTCATTCCACTCCAATTGTAACGTGATTTCCTTACTTCTCAATTTGATCAATCTCGCCATAACTGTCCTGCCACGTCTTACGTTCGCCTCAAATATTTGTCTACCAATGTGCTGAGGAACATCATCAGCTTCATCGTGTGGTGAGTCCATACTCCTGGAAGTGAAATACACCAAAATAAAACATCAGTGTATAATGTCTACCATGTCAACGAAAGCAAATTATTTTGAAATTTATAAAAACGTATGTACAAGTAAACAAGTCAAGGCATTCATTATCTTTTCCTTTTTCTGGTTTGATTTAAAATTTTATTCTTCAGAATTCGTGTTGGATTGAGAATTGTGTTTCTCTTAACCCAAGTTCCCTCTTCATGATCATGTCTCACGTATACGGGTCCATCTCCATCTCCATCTCCATCTTCATCTACATCTTCATCTATATCAATCTCTACTGACCACAAATTCTCAAACGAAGGATCATCATCATTGATGCTCAAATTTTCATTACTTTCAAGATCAACTTGTTCTTGACGATTCTTGTTAGATGGGAGTATAATAGACCAATTCTTTTTAGCAAGATCTGGAATAAAAAACGCTTGTTCTGCTTGTGTTGCTAAAATAAAAGGATCATCTTCATACCAACCCTTAGAAAGGTCACTTGAATAAAGCCTAAGTCATCTATTCGCAATCCACTGTTGTTATTAACCCACTTACATTTGAAGACAAGGACCCTGAACATAGAGTAATCTAACTCCAATATGCATTCAATGACACCAAAGTATGACATTGATGCATAGATAGGGTGTATGTCTTTAGCACTGGATCTATGGCAAGAATCAGCAACAAGTGTTACACCACTATTCTACATCGTGCTCTGTGTATCATGGTCTTGTGTATAGAATGTGTAACCGTTGATTGCATAACCATTGTAAGATAATACATGTAAGCTCAGTCCCTTCGACAGCCACTTCAATTTTTCAGAAACTGAATCAGGATTCCGCTCAATCTCATCATTAATGCAATTTTTCAACCAGCTTGAAAATTATATATTGTGTTCTGTTGTTAACATATTTTCATTCCTATTACCATGTACCAATCGAAGAGCATCCTTGTGTTCTTCTACATACGGTTCGACCTCATCAATGTTATGTAGCACATACAAGTGGGCTTGCTCCCGTTCAGTCGCTGATATCGTTATTACATCGCTCCCATTTGTTCCTTTCCTTAATCTTCGCCCATCATGACGGGACTTGGGGATCCCTATAGGGTCAACATTTGATAGAAAATCAGCACAGAAGTCACTTGCTTCTTCAACCATATACCTTTCAGTGATACAACTCTCTGGGCGATATCTATTTTTCATGTACCCTTTTAATATTTCATGAATCGCTTATTCGGGTACATCCATCTCAAGTACACTGGACCGCACAATTGAATCTCTTTGACCATGTGTACAGTTAGATGTACCATAATGTCAAAAAAAGAAGGTGGAAAATATATTTCAAGTTTACACAGAGTACATACAATGAGCCTTTGCAAATCTTGTAACTTAGTTGAATCTACCACTTTACTGCAGATCAACTTGAAAAACACGCAAAGTTTAGTGATGGTGTTTCTTAAATTTTTGGGTAAAATGGATCGTATGCACACCAGTAGGAAATTCTGCATGAGCACATGACAATCTTGAGACTTGAGGTTCTTTAACTTCAACTCTTTCACTGATACAAGGTTCTTTATATTTAAAGAGTAGCCCTCAGGAACTTTAATTCCTTGTAAAAACTCACAAAACAATTTCTTTTCTTTCCTTGACAGGGTGTATGCCGCTGGCGGTAGGTAGGTATGATGCCTTTGCTCAATCGGTGCCAACTCTTTTCTAATTCCCAAGTTCACCAAATCCAACCTCAAATTGACACTATCCTTGCTTTTTCCTTGGATATTGAGCAACGTGCCAATTAGACTATCACATATATTTTTTTCTATGGGCATCACATCAAGAAAATGCCTCACATATAAAGACTTCCAATATGGAAGTTTAAAGAAAATAGACTTTTTCTTCCAACCACTTGTCTCGATTATTTTTGCAAAAGGCTTGCCAAAATTGTTATCCAAGTCTTTTACCTTGGAATACACTTGGGCACCGGTCAACATCTTTGGTGGGCTACCTTCTTCTGAGTCACCATTAAAAAGCTTTTTCCACTTCCTCCAATGATGTTGTGATGGTAAGAATCTTCGATGCCCCATGTAAACATTTTTCTTACAATGATGAAGTCGCACTGAATGAGTGTCATCTTCACATATAGGGCTGCACCATATCCTTTCACGCTGTATCCCGAAAAATTACCCTTTAGCCTTTCCTGGATAGTATTTAATTTCCAGGTTGTAATCTTTAAGCAACTCCATCGATCTACGCGGTCTCATGTTCAACTCTTTTTATCATGTAAATATTTCAAACTCTTGTGGTTGCAGTACAACTCTACGGTTGCTCCATAGAGATAGTGTCTCCAGATTTTCAATGTAAATACAATTGCTGCTAACTCAAGATCATGAATGGGATAATTTAATTCATGAGGCTTCAGCTGAGGAGAGGCATATGCTACAACTCTACCCTTTGCATTAGGATACATCCCAATCCATGCTTGCTCGCATACTACAAACTATATAGGTCAAGTGTGGATCGAGGATTGTTAATATTGGTGTGTTGCAAATCTCCTTCAACTCTATGAAGCTCTTCTCACAATTATCGTCCCACACAAAAGGTCGAGTTTTACTTGTCAAATTTGTCACAGGAAAAGCAATTCTGGAGAAATTCTAAATAAATTTTCTATAATAACCAACAAGACCGAAAAAACTGAGTATTTTCGTAAAACTCTTTGGCCTTTTCCAGTTCAATAATGCTTCCACTTTGCTAGGATATACTGAGATCGCTTCTTGTAAAACTACATGGCCCAGAAATTTAACTTCCAAAAGCTAAAACTCACACTTGCTTAGCTTGGCATAGAGTTGCTTACTTTTCAATGTGCCCAACACTATTCTTAAGTGCTCCTCATGTTCTGCTTTACTTCATGGGTATACAAGAATATCATCAATGAAGACTACTATAAATTGGTCTAGATACGGATGAAGAATTTGATTCATTTAGTCCATAAACATTGCAGGTGCATTTGTCAGCCCCAATGGCATTACTAGAAATTCGTAATAGCCATATCTAGTTTTAAAAGTAGTATTTAGTACATCATTTGCTTTTACTCTAAGCTGATGATACCCTTCCCTTAAATCAATTTTTGAGAATACACAAGAACCAGATAACTGCTTGAGCAAATCATCATTTCTGGGAAGTGGGTATTTGTTCTTAACGGTCACTTTATTTAATTCCTTGTAATCAATACAAAGGTGAAGACTTCCATCTTTCTTTTTAACAAAAAGCACTAGAGCCCCCCATGGCGAGATACTGGGTTGAATGAACCCTTTCTCTAATAGCTCCTTAATTTACTTTTTCAATTCTACCATTTCATTTGGAGCCATCATATATAGGGCTTTAGATATACGTCCCACTCCAAACTTAGTTTTAATTGCAAAATCTACTCCCCTTTTCGGGGGTAGACCTCTGATATCTTTCGGAAACACCTCTGGAAACTCATTTACGATGGCAATATTTTCAAATACTGTTCTAGCTTCTGACTACATGGAGAGGAATACTATATACCCCTGACAACCTTTATGTAAACATCTCTTGGCCTTAGCTATTGAGAGAAAATTAAGATTGACCTCTGTATTGACATTTAGTTGCGAATTAGGATAAATAACTCTTTTATTTCCGCAGTCTAACTACACATTATTTGTGCTAAGTAGTCAATAACAAAAATTACTTCTAGTCTAAGTAATAACAAGCATATCATATCCACTATTGACTCGTGTCCTTCGACATTTATTATGCAATTCAAATAAACATCAGTTGTGACACATTTTACACCCATAGGTGTAGACATAACCAGATCATACGGAATTCTATGCACACTCAGGCCTAGTCATCTCACACAGTCATATGCAATAAATGAATAACTAGCACCTAAATCAAACAATACTTGTATCATATTTCCATTAAGTAAAACCATACCTTGAATTAACCTAGGAGATTTTTTGGCTTCTTCTTGAGTCATAGAAAAGACTCTGCCCTAAGTTTGTTGTGGCATTCCCTAGCAAAATGTCCTGCTTTCTGGCATTTATAACAGACTATTTGTTTTGTTGGGGCACTACATGGCTTTCCAGGATGGTATGGCTTGCCATAATGCCAACATGTAATATTCCCCGTGGATCTCTGATTACTACGGCCCTCACATTGATACTACTTCTTGTTATTTCCTCTGGATGGACCTTTCTCAATTTTATGTTTCTGGGATGAATTCCCACTGACACAAGCACCCTTGTTAATATTTTTGCTAGAATACAGATTCGTCAAGTTGCTTTATGTGATTCTACATTCTTCTACTGCCTTGTTAAATTTTGTAAACTACTTAGAGACCAACTTCTCTTTCAGCTCTGGCTTCAATCCCCATATCATCAAATTTGAGCTCCATCCCTCATCATCCCGGTATCATAGATAAGAAGAGTATCAAGACAACCAGATATATCGGGCTAAATACTCATCAAAACTCTCTTTCTCATCTTGTTGTATTGTCAGGAACTCTATTTCTTTTTCAATTCTGACGGAACGGGGAAAATATTTCTCTTTGAAATATTCTTGAAATGAATCACAAGTTATCAAAATATTTCATGCTTGCAGGGTCATCTCAGTAGTCTTCTGCTATCTATCTATATCCCCTTCTAATTTATAAATAGCTAGTTGAGCTTTAATATTATCTGTGCATTCTGAAATTCTGAAAGTTTTCTCCAGCCGAGATAACCAATCCTTTGCTAGCTGAAGGTCAAATCTTCCTCAGAAGGCAGGGGTTGTTGCTGACAGAAATGTGTTACCTAAGTTTGCAAACTTTCAACCTCAATGACAGGTTTAGGCGGAGACCCCTGATTAGGTTCCTAGGTTGTATATGTTCATTTGCATGTCCACCAGGATTATTATGCATTTCCCTATCTGCATTTTGTTTCCGCTACACATCTCGTAGCTCATCCCTAAGATCGTTAATCATTGTTTGCTGTTCGGTTAGCATGCTTAACATTTATTACATTGGGTCAAGTTCAGCTCCTCAACTTTGTCCAGCAGCTCTACCTCTTATTCTCACCATTTTTATGTTTCACTATATTGAAATAAGGAAGAGGTAAATTTCACATAATCATAAGGGCATATTTGTCATTTCACAAAATTTTGATACACAAGTACTTCAGATTTAACATACAACAGACATTTATAGTAGTTAGGGATAGCTTTTACTAACATACAACCTATAGACCATTGTATAACATGTTTTACATAACGTATCCTAACATGTAAATATGACTTCTTAGGGGTCACCCAACATAATATTTCCTTGGGCTGAGCATGCTTAACCCTAATATATCTATGCAAAAATGATGGTACCAGCTCCCACTACTTTTGAACATCGATACCCCGTGACTGTCCACATCCTATTATGTCATGCCCACTATCTCCAAATGACTAGATACTGGGTAATGACTATATATTAGTATTGATACATATAATCCCTTACGTATCTCTTAATTTGCTTTATAAAAGTCATGAAGTTGTCATTAGGACCTCACTCTATAACCTCATTCTTCTTCTGTGCCAAAACGTTGTATCAGGGAAGAAGCATAACGTGAATCCAAACATCATTTGAAAACTCTAAGTCAGCCAACCCTAACCTAGTAAAATGAATCTACATTATGCAAATAAGTCGCATACTAGGATCTCAGAGTGTCTTCTTCATAAACAACATTCAGATATATGTCTCTGATGTGTTCCCATAACTCCTGGTCTAGTCACAAATCATGTCTCACATTTACTGGCTCAGCTTTAGAGCTGGTGACAGAAGCCGTATCAGACTTTATTCCATCTTTCAGCGGTTGCTCAGTGTCTCCTACTGACGAACTTGTATAGGACCAGAACTCTCAGTTATCGGTATCTACATCCTTTCCCTTTGAGCCGTTTCTTCCAACTGAATGATTTAAATTTGTTGAAAGAGGTAAGATTCATATGAATCTCAGTATAACACACAATCAATCCTATAAGATGCAAAAATAAACATGCAATGCACCATATAATGTAACAGAAATATAATATTGTAAATTTGTCAGTCTGCTCGGTGTTTAGGTACAAATGGCTGTTTATCTACTACTGGCCTCACTGTGTACTCTGTTTAGGATCATATGACTATATGACCCCTACTTGCTATAATATTCTAGAACAGATGACTATCTGCCCGTACTTATCTTACTACCTTAGTTGGGTCCCACCAAGCCTAATGGTACTTGTGCCTTTCCCACACCTCAACTAGGTTATTGTAGCATGTCATTCATATTATAAAACATGGTAATACAAAGCATATAAATAATCACATAATATACGAAAGATAGAGTTACTACCTAAATCCTTTCAATTGCTAACTAATCCAATCTAATAATCTTTTATCCGGCTCGCGCTATTGTAAATCCTATAAATTTCAAATTTGTAATAAATGAGTTATTACTCATTCATTTCTTATTCCTAAACTCATTTAGTTGGTTATCTTGATTAAAAATGCATAATTACCAAAATGCCCTTAGAAATCCGGTCTAATTCCTTTTATACCCGGTATAACTGTACTTTACCAAAAATTATGACTCAAGCTATTTCTACATATTTTAGCATGTTGAATCCCTTTTTGAGGTCAATTTTGCCAAAATCACACTCCATTTCAAGAATACCCTTGGTAGCCACAAAGTTAGGGTTTTAGGGGTAAAATTGTCATTTCACACCCTAAAGCCTTCATTCTTCATATTTCACATATTCCCTACACAATTTTTCATTCTTAACATAATGGAGTCATCAAATCCATGAAATTCTAGCTCAAACCCCTAGACATGTCCCTAGCAAAAAATCATAAAAATTGAGGGAAAATGGAATTTCATGCTTTCTTTCAACATAACACCTTCCTTTCACCTTAAATCACTTCTTAATGGATCTTCAACATTATTTATAGGGCTTTATATAGAGTCAGGCATCTCCAACTCGGGTTACAACTCAAGTTATACTATCATTAATTTACAATAACTCAAAGTTACTTTCCGAAGGAATCTTCATCATATCTTCTTCTTACTTTTCTTTTCCGCCTCTCCATGTCTTTCTTGTCTTCTAGTGATGACCACGAGAGTTGCATTATTGTTTATTCATGGGCTCTTCTTTTCTTAATATATACCTCTGTGTGTGTGTGTGTGTGTGTATGCACACACACATGTGTGCATACACATATCTATATATGTATATACATGCATATGTATATATGTATACATATAGCTATATATACACATATATACATGTGTACATTTGTATACACACACATATATGTGTATGCATATATAATGTATATGAGGATCCAATGGAGTGTGTGGATATATTTCATTATTATTATTTCTTTACAAGAAGGGCAATACAATAATTTTGTAATGCCAATGAAAAATAAAATATCCTTTATGCACAATCAAGATTTGAAATTAGAACCCCAAAAATATGTCAAAGCCTCAAGTTCCACAAAGCTAGCAATCCACTTGTTAATGAAGTGCAACAAATAAATAAATAATAACAGAGTGAAATAATTGTTTTATCTTAATTTGGGGTCTTTGCAATCCATGAAGCCACCAATTTACCTTTAATACCTATCTACAACAACTGAATAAAATATTAAATAGCGATAAAATAATTATCCTATTTTATATTTTTTCAGGGTTGCTACACTTGTATATGCATTTTTTTTTTATTTTGCGCACTTATAGTTTTCCAAGAGCACGTAACGTTAAGAGAGAAAGAGAATTTCATAAATAATCTCAAATTATTTAAATTTAAATTAATATTTTTGCACTCAAGCTCAAACGCCTATAATAAATCACAATGCAAAAATATAATCCAAACAAACTAGAAACAAATTAGGAACATAAAAAAATTAGAAAAAATTATTAATAAATTATATTTATTGATTAATGGATCCAAATTGAATCTCTTGATATTTATCACCAAACTGAATCACCTAGTATTTATTATGTTTTTTGGAAAAAAAAATTAGAAAATAATCATCAATAAACTATTTTTATTGATTAATACGGACATAAAAATTCAATGATAACGGAATATTGATGAGGACATATTTGTTGTAATACCCCGAATTTTGAGACTTGAGGCTAGAGAATAAGCCTGAGATTAGTGGATTGCTAAGCCCCGGTTTAGCAAGATCCCAAATTGTGATTAAGGATTAATGACTCCAAAAGTGGATGTGGTTAGTGATAAATAACCCTTTTGGAGACTATGATGTGATTTGGAATCGGAATGTGTTGTGAGCAGCGCTGAAACCCTGTATTTAAGCTCAATTATGGATTAACATCTAAATTGACTTAAAATATAGGGAGGGTGCATAAGGTGGTGATATGGAATGATATGGTGTGTTTGGTGGTGATTCAAGAGGAATTGCCATAATCAGGGGCAAAACGGTAAAGTTACCAACCAATTGGTAAGTTACTGAAGAGGAAACTCATTGGTAACTTCAAGATCAATGGTTAGGATTGAATTGTGCAAGAAATCAAAGGGTGGAATTCCATGTGAGTGTGCTCATGTGAACTCATGAGAGGTGTGGCAAGATTGTGACAAGTGTCACAATGTGAACCATAGGATGTGGTCAAAGTGTCAAATTCATTTCCTCTTCCCTCTCCCTTTTTCAAAGTCGGTTATATGAGCTAGGAGGGACTAAAATCTGATATATCTCATCATCTTTTCTCTCTCTTCTCAAGCTCAAAAACGTCCAAGCCATAGAAGAGGAAAGAGGAAGGATAATCAATGTGAAGGTAAGCCATTTTAACCTTGTAGATGACTCCTATTGCTCAAAACCTCTTCTTTAATGTTGTTCATAGTGATGAGAGCTTCATTGCTATGGTTTTAGATTTTTGAAAGGAGGTGTTTGATGGCTTGAGGAAAATTGGAAAGATGAAGAATCAAGGAATTAGTTTGGGAAAGAGGAAGAGGTGAGTATTTGAAGCCTTTTAATCTAAGTTTTGTGATTTGTGGATGAGTTTTGTGAATTGTGAATTTTGCCCTGATTTTGGTAGAATTGTGAAATGCATGAATTCTCATGTGTTTTGTGTTGAAAATGGTGAATTGTGGTTAAATTGATGCCATAGTGTGTTTTGGTGTCATTGGAATTGGTTTGAGAACTTGGAATGAAAAGAATGGCAATGTGGTGTTTGTGTTGTGTTTTGTGATGACATGTTATGATTATTAGTAAAACATGTCAATTTGATGTGAATTTGGTTGATTTGGTATTTCCAATGGTTTCCTTGTGAAATTTTGTGTGAGAATGATGTTTGATATGAAAATTGGACCATTGGAAGCCAATTGTGCAAATTTGGAATTCTGTCTTTTGAAACTCTGTTCTGGACAGTCTTCTTGTGTTGCCGTTTTGAATGGTAAAATGATGTCAGAAAATTCTGAAACTTTCTAGTCTTGAATTTCACATCTCAAGCTTCAAAATAGACATATAATTTGTGCCATTTCGTTTTGTGAACTGGGATTTATGTTTGCCCAAAGTTTGAGGTCGAAACTGGGTTTGATTCTGGGTCAGTGATGAAATGTGTGTAATTATGTATTTATGTGGTGATTTCCAGTATTGGCCAATATTTTTCCTGTGTAGAGGACTTGAATAGCTTTCATTTGGCTTTGGGATCACCTCATTTCAATTTTTGTGGAATTAGTTATAATGTTTGGAAGTTCAGCCAAGAAACTGGATTTTCTTGGCCGCGGCCCAAATGTTTCTGGGCAGTTTTTGGCATGGCTAGTGGATTTGTGGGCTGCGGCCAACCCCCAAAAATCAGCATTTTGGACTTTTAAAAGGTGATCTTTGGTCAAGTGTTTCCCAAGCCTTTAGGCATATGTTTAGGCTTTCATTAGCCACCTAAAGGTCATGAATGGTAACCAACTTTAAGTGATATGAAAGCAAGAGTTTGGAATAGAGAATAACCCTATGTCCTTGCTTTGATTATAGGGTTGATGTTCGCCCTGAACGTGGTTCGATATTCACCTGGTCATGAGTAAGCGGTGCTGGAGCTTACGTGGAAAGACTAAGGGTAGGGAACTTACCTCTCTTGTGTATTAATGCATGTATTGCTTTGCTTGATTATGTGAAATATGTATGAATGATTGTAGCTCTGTTTCTAGTTTTGCTATGGCCATGAGCATGTTGTTGAAACATTGAGCACGCAGATATGTCATTGTATGAGCATGAGTTATGTATTGCAAGCATGCCATGCATTAAACACATATCATACATGCATATAGGTATTTGTTTCCTACTAAGATTCTCTTGAATCTCACCCTCCCCTACCAACATTTTAGATAGGGTAGGTGGATCGAGGTTGGAGCAAACAGGCAAAGGCGATGAGGACTACTTCGGGTTATAGATTTTGGTAGTTGGT
Source organism: Inga oerstediana (assembly GCA_963210345.1). Lineage (NCBI taxonomy): Eukaryota > Viridiplantae > Streptophyta > Magnoliopsida > Fabales > Fabaceae > Inga > Inga oerstediana. The sequence goes on from OY723400.1 coordinate 78,196,227, forward strand.
TATCATAGTTGGGATGTATATTTGGATATTCGTATTTGGATTTGGATGTGTATATATGGATGTATATTTGATTATGTATGGAGATGAGATTTGTGTAATCCCCGTTTGGAAAATTGTAAAGGGCGAATATGCCCTGTAAGGCTTGAATTAATGTAAGGAACCCGGGATTACCGGGATTATTACATTGCGTACTCTGATATATTTAAATGTCATTTATCTTCGTGTAGTAATTGTATTCGGAATGTGAATGTGAGACCAGGTTATAAATGATTTCGAAAGATATTTATGAAAACCCCGTCTGGTAGATGGGTCTGTAAACGTTATTTGATTGTTATTGGTCTCTATTTCACTTTAATCGCGTATTTCGGATATAATTACGAAAGGGGGTTACATTTGTACGTTGGCCTTAGAGTCCACAATGAAAAATTAACTAAGGATCGCGTATAGGCAAACCTAGGATCGTTCTCTCTTCTCAAGAAGCCTTTTATTGATTTCTAAGTAATCCAAATGCCATGCAAATGCAATAAAAGCAATGGGAAATTGGTTTTGGGTTTTCCAAATGAATAATTAAAAGAGTAATGCATTTTAATTAAATGCTAAACTATTATTTTCGGTATTTTTTTTATAAATGGTGAATGAGTGAATGGAATTTATTTTGAAAATAAGAATGATGAAATGAGTCTTAGTAGCAAAGTTGGTAACTTTCCTAACTTCTTAAAATATTTTGGGAGTTAATTTTGCATCAAGTCAAATTGAAAATCTTAAGCAATCGCATTAGGTCCAATATACCTAATTAATGACTAATCATATGATCGCATTCATAGTTATTTCTTAGATAAATTGTTAAAAAACACTTGATATATGTTTAAAAATCATTTTAGTGCACTTCCTTCCTCTTAAATGAGAGTACATCACTACTACAAAATATAGATATTACTACCCTAAAGGACGTCCCTTTTTTTAAAAAAGGAGGTTAAAAATAAAGGCAGTGGCATTTTTGCAATTAAAGAGGGGAATTGTGTATCTTTAGGCATCCCAAACATAAATTGGAACTTCTAAAGTTTTGAATTTTGCCTCCCTAGCACCAAAATATGAAACTTTAGGGGAATTTAGATGTCCCCAGTCAGACTGGGGATGCTTAAAGTCCCTCATTTTAGGCCTCCCCAGTCAGCCCGGGGTGGTCTAAAGTGGACTTTAAACGTCCCCAGGCTGATTGGGGACGTCTAAAGTGGACTTTAAAAGCCTACACAACATCCCATCAGTTAGCTCCACCCTTGTCTAACTTCATTCTTTCTCTTGTTCAATGTGCTTTCTCTTCTTTATCTATGTTTCCCTCTCTCTTCTTTCTCTTTGTCTCCCTCTATTCCAACGACGCTCTTCTTGTTTGTTCGGTGAAGCTATAGGCTACCAAGGAAGGGACAAGTACGCTATCGTTTCTCTCTCCCTCTCAAAACCATTGTCCAGCTGGTGCCACTGTGGGTCATCTCCTTCTCCGTCGTCCACAGGTTTGTCTCTCACTCTCAAAACTTTGCTTTCTTTAACACAAAAATGCTTGGAATCATTAAAGTTCTGCTTTTGTTACAAAAATGCTTGGAATCACTTTCTCCCTATACACCGTGATAGCTAGTTTCCTTGACATCATCAACCACTGGCCCTATTGTTTCTATTATTAAGAATTTAAAAATAAAAAATGCCCTTTAGTTATTACAAAAACAAAATTGAAGATACAACCACATTGTTTGCACACTACATAGAGGTCCTGTCATAGAAAATTTATAGGAGGTGTTTGTAATAATCCAATGGAGATAACTATGGTGACTTTATAATTGATTTAATGTAATAGTAACTATGATTTATTGGAGACCTCTAATAAATAAGATTTAATTGGAGTATTATGAAACACCAACAAAATCATTATTATGAATTCTACTGGATTTGCTTTTTAAATGTAGAAGGATACTTATAAAGGTGTTGGATGTTTCCTTACCATGTAAGGGACATTGTGGTTTATTATGAATTATTCATCGATCATGTTTTTGAATTTTAATTTGTTGGGTAGTGAAGAATAAAAATAGTCATTTAAAAAAATAAAACTTTAGACGTCCTCATTCCAAATTGGGGACGTCTAAAGTGTCAGTCCAACACTTTAAATGTCCCCGTTTTGGAATGGGAATGTCTAAAGTCCAGACTTTACGCGTCCCTTTTTTTTACAGACGTTATTGCCATTTATTTTCTACATCGCTCATATAGACGTCTCCCTATTTTCATACGTTAAAAGGCCTAAAAGAGGGACGTTAAAAGCATTTTTTGAAGTAGTGACAATCGGGACACTCAATATAAATTAACTCAAGTAAACACCAAAGTAATTACATATAATGCATAATCTCATTAAAGCATAAGGAAATATGTTCAATACGAAATTCAAATGCATCAACAACAAAATTCAACACAAGACCAATCCATCATAGATAAATAACCACTCATCTAAGTCTTCTACTCATGTATCAATACAAAATCAAGGAATCTAGCCACTCGTTAGCTTAATAGTGATCAAAGCTTCTTCAAAACTCAAATAATCCTTTGAACAAGAGTGGAAAGACTACGAAATTGAAATCATAGAAATCATCAAAAAATCACAAGGCACACTGGAATAACATAGAGAGGGCCAATGGTGGAGTTAGAGTGAGAGATATAGAGAGAGAAGGATAAAACACGATCTTCGGTGATGGATAGAAGAATGGCCGGTGGTGTGGTGTGAGAAAGAGAAGCAGATGGTGTGGTCTTCTTCCTCCTTCTAGCCATAAACAGAACCACGATCTGTGCTATGGTTCCTCCTCGACTTTGGTTTCTCCTTTGGTTTAGACTCACTTTATGGCATACTCCATCTCTAGTTTGAGTTTTCTGTCATCCATGGTGTTGTCATCTATTCTCTGAGCTCCCCAGTTGCCCTGGTGGTCATTGATGCTGTCAGCGAGAAGGGCGAAGGTCGAAGGAGCCAAAGAAGAGGTTATGGTCGATGGTTCTAAGCTCTCGTTCATTTTGGGCTTCCATGGCGCTGTACCTTCTAAAACTTGTCTCTGAATCTCATCTCTTTTGCAAAGAAGCAACTCTAAAAATGACTGTTTTGACTAGGGACTAAACTATAAAAATTCAAAAGTTTGTGGAGGGACTGAACTGTAAAGTTTGAAATGTTTGTGCGGCTAAACTGTAAATTCTAAAACATCTAGGGTCTTTTCTATAATTTTACCTAGTCCCTTTTTTCATTATGATTTGCACTTTCTAGAAATTATGGGGCCTTTTCTGTAATTTTTGCCAGTCCTGGAAAATATTAATTCAAAGCCCAATTGTCATTTTCCAAAATCTCCAATTTTCTTCTTAAACACCTACAATGCATGATTAAGCACAAGGTAGCATCAAAAGTCCAATAAATCATTTGCATGAATAATTAACAAATTATGACTATTTTGTGTCTAATTACATTTACTTTAATACTATTGTTCCTGACTCAAATTAGTACTTAATCATGCAATAATGGCATATGAAATGCATTAAATTCCTCAAATTAATCATGAAAAAGCTTATAAAAATATGGTTCAATCAAATATGAAAAAAAAAGAAATTTGAAAATAATCATCAATAAAATATATTTATTGATTAATGGATCCAAATTAAATCCCCTAGTATTTATTATGTTTTTTGGCAAAAAAATATAATTTTAAATTATGATAACACATGAGATAAAACAAAATTCAATTATGAAGGAACATAAAAACAAAATGGTGTTGATTAACATAATCAGCTGTGTTACTTAAAAACATAAAAGAATTTAACAGTGTTACTACAATTATTATAGAATATATAGATTATTGTTAATAAAAATTTACTACTTTTAATTTCCCTCCCTTTTTAATATTCTTTTCTCTCTTTGTGTGTATATATTTAAGGTGCAAATTTACTGATAAATCCCTATTTTATAATATATTTTCATACATTATGTAGGGATTTGAATAGTTTTATTGTGATTTAAATGCATTTATGATGCTTATTTTAGATTAAGAGTGATTGCTTGGAATTATAAAATATCATATTTATTACTTCCCCTGCTTTTTTTAAGTTTTGGCAATAAATAATACTGTATTATTATTTTCTTTATAGGACACTTAGCTTAGGGGAAATTGGCGTGGAGTGTCTCCAATGTTTGCTTTCTTCATTTTCTCTCCACTAAATTTAAATGGCATTGTTTGGCTTATTATATAAAATTGGGCCCTTTTTATTTCAATCTCGCACCCTCATGTTCATCGACCAGAGCATGAAATTCATCATTTTAGCTCCAAATGCCTGCGACGAAATCTTGATAGGAGAAGATAGAAATCCCCAATCTGTTTTTATTTCAGCCTCTTATGTTCTTCATTGGTTATACATCTATGCTTTTTATTAGTCTATGCACACCGCTTTTTAATTTTTTGCTAGTTGCTTCTTGTGATTCTTTTGAAAAAATCATTTCAGTCGTGTTGAGGGTAGTGGAGACAAAATTATAATAAAGGACATAAAATAGCTCAAATCTATGATTAAAAGAGATGAAATATTTTTTGGAAAAAAAAACAGATGAAATATTGCCATGAGACCAAATTCAAGTTCTCGTCATGGCAAACTGTAATAAATCAATTAATTTTAAGTTTCAAAATGAAGGGGAAGATGGACGACGAACCCACAAGGAAGAAGCCGACAATGAAGACCTTCGAACATTCAACCCTCCAAGGTGAGAAATTGGAGTTATAAAGCTAGAGAAAGAAAATTGCAAAGAAGGACCAGAGGAGATGAGATGCACCACTTAGAGTTGCTGGACTTAGAGTGGTCCATTCAGATCCTTGTTCTCAAATTTGACTTCCATCTTCTTTAATAACAAATTCTTGATCGCTTAGACCACTCTAGATTCTCAGATTTCCGTTTCTCTCATGATCGTTCTCCTCGACTCTTCACTTCCTCCATCGATTATGCATAATCATCCATCTCTTCCATGTTTGACACTTAAGATCCAAATTAGGAGGTGGCAAAATGCTTTGCCAGGGATTTGAGTCGGCCAATGAGTGCTCCGCCGCCCACTCTAATGGAGGAAATGAGTATCCTCTCTACTCGCATCTCGTGAAGGGCGTAAAGTGAGGAATGCTGGAGGAGGAAAGTTATAAGTTGAATCGAAGGAAGAGGAAAGTCAGATTTGCAGCAGAGGAGTTCTTGGGAGGTGAATCCTAAGACCTCGAGATGAGAGATGGATGCAACCAGAGGGCCAAATGGCATCGCCGAAGTCGTAGAGAGAGTCTCTATTGCAGAATGTGAAATCAAAGGTATGTTGGTGAGAGTGGTCAAAGAATGATGAAGATGAAGTTGGAAGATTTTGGCGCAAGCACTGACTTCACAAAGGTGCTGAATCCGAATGATGGAATTAATGTGGATCTCTCTAATCCTTTGTGTCCGAAATTCTTGTTTGAAGAAAAGGAAAGGGAGTAGCTCATGAAATCTTTCTGGCGGACTCTGATTGTTAAATTGATGGGTAGGCAGCAACGTATGGGTTTATGGTGAAGAAGCTAAAACAGATCTGGGATAGGAAAGGCAGTATTGACATTTTTGATTTAGACAATGATTTTTCTATGGTTAGCTTGTAGCATATGGATGATTATATGGAAGCCTTGACTAGAGGACCTTGGGTTATCAATGATGCATATTTAAATATGGCTAGATGGCGTCCTGAGTTTAGTCCAAAGCATGAAAAAATTGACTCTGTTGTGGCTTGCGTCCAGTTTCCAATCTTGCCAGCACCTCTGTTTGACAAGAAACTTTTGTTCAATTTGGGAAATGCAATTGGTAAAGCAATTAGATTGGATATTCATACGGCACAGAGAGCTAGGGGAAAGTTTGCTCGCATGTGTGTGGAATTAGACCTTACCAAACCACTGGTACCTGAGTTTGATGAGGACGTCTAGGTGTTAAGTGTGGTTTATGAAAGCCTAGGATTACTGTGTAAGAAGTGTGGGCGTTTTGGGCATGAAAGGGATGGATGTGATGAAAATCATAGGAAAAGCAGTGAGGGGAAAATGGAGGTGGAGGTTAGAGAGGGAAGGCAGAAGTCTGATGCTGTTAATGAAGTAGAAAAAGAGCTGTGGAAGACCATGCAAAGAAGTAAGAGACAGAGGAGGACAGTAATGCCGAAACAAAGTTAGCATAGAGGGTCAAGACTCTCTGTCCTAGAAGTGGAAGAGGATGTTGAAGGAAGGAAAGTGGAAGAGGTTAGAGGTCAGGAAAGATTTATCCAAGAGGAAGTAAATGAGAAGGTGCAGGGGGATGGTGTTCTAAAACAATGAAGAAGAAATGGCAAGAATGAGAACATGGATTCTGAGATGCCTAAAGCTCAGGCTGTGGGGATAAGAGTTCAGGAGGAAAGGATGGAGAAGGAGGAAAAGTTGAGAAATGTTTTAGTAAAGAACAAGGGATGGAGTGGTCATCAGAGTGGATCAAAAGTGACTTAATATGTGCAGAACAGCTATGAATGTGTGCCAAAAAGCAATCTAAACATGTATAAGAGTCAGGAGGTGGAAGTTTCTGGGAAGGAAAATCTGAATCCAAGGGACTATGTTGGAGGATTGAGAGGCAAGGAAGATATGGATCCGAGGGAGTTGTAGATGGATGAGGAGGAGGAGGATCCAATTTAGACTATTGGAATGAGTGTTGATAGTGGGTGTGCTACGCCTCTACTTGCTGATGATAGGTAATCTGATCTGTTATCTTTAATAATAGTTGTTATGATAAAGTTACTAGTATGGAATAGTAAGGGACCAGCTAGCAAGGGTTTTGCAGCTGTGTTAAAAGATATAAAGTATAGATATAAGCTAGATGTAGTAGTGATTTTAGAGCCAAGGATAAGTGGTAGCCTAGCTAGCAAGGTTATCAAGAACTAGGGGGTTTAAACACTTGGTTAGAATGGAGGCTGAGGGGTTTTCAGGGAGAATATGGATCCTTTGGGAGCTAGATGAGTTTTTAGTAGATGTGATAATTAAAGATGCACAGTTCATTCATTGTAAGTTGGGATTGGGTGAGAAGGAAATGTTATTCACGGCAATGTATACAAATCCTAATAAGAAAAGGAGACATCAGATTTGGGAGATACTACATAGAATAGCTAATGAGATTGATGAGACATGGCTTATAGCTGGAGATTTCAACGAAATCAAAACACCACTAGAGCAAAAAAGGGGTAGAAGAACAAATGAGACGCGGTATAGAAAATTTAATGATTGGACTCAGGATTGCGGTTTAATCGATATTGAGGCAAATGGATAGTTTTACACCTGGAAGGGTGCTAAATAGGAGGGATTAGAGAGGATCTACAAGCGCTTGGATAGGTGTTTATGTAATGCAAGACGGCAAGAAAGGTTTGAGAATGCTGAGGTTAGGGTTATTCCAAGATTGTGTTATGACCATCTTCCCATTCTTGTTAGTTTGCAAGAGGAAAATAGAGAATATAGGACAAGAGCATTTAGATATAAAGCTATGTGGCAGATGCATGAATAGTTTGAAGAATTGATGAAGAATAGTTGGATAGGTGGTGAGGAGGCCCATGTAAAATTATAAAAATTACAAACAGATCTAATACAATTGAATAGGGATGTATTTAGCAAAATTGAAGTCCGAAAGAGGAGATTCTTGAATAGGTTGAATAGGGTACAAAAGAGTATTGACAAAAGAAGCAATCCTTTTCTTATTAGATTGGAGGCCGAGCTAGAGATGAATGTTACAAGTGTAAATGATCCATTAAAAAGTGCAAGTGTACACTATCGTAATCAAGTAATATAGAAGTGAGTAGAGTATCGTTCCTACGAGAATTGAGCACTAAGTACCAAAATGGGTAATTTAAATTCTATTTAGTCAATCGATTAGATGGTGATTGAGAGTACGAAATAAAAGATGATTAAATATGAGAGCCAATGATATGAAAGCAACTATGAGAAAATGTCATAGGGATCAGATTTCACTTAGCAAATTTCGGATTGAATCATCTATTTATTCTAGCCCAATTTTTTCCACATGATTGATAGCCAAGTTTCCCTCATTTAATTACTAACATCTTCCAAGGTCAAGCAATTCTATAATTAATTGCTAATCCAATATATTCCTATATGAATTTTGAGCAATTAATTATGCATTAAGATTTATGAAACTCAGTAAGACTACACAACTCATATGAATATATTTCTATTTCATATGCAAGTCATGGTTTTAATTATAGGATCTATACACATGCATCTCCTTCCGGTCTCAATATTAATATTGAAATCATTCAAAAGATGGCCAATCAATCAAAAGCATTAAGAACAATGATTAAAACTTAATCATGAAGGACAAATTCAAACTAGATTTAATAAGTTAAGATTCAATTCGTCATTAGTAAGCTACGTCATTACCTAGGAAAATGAAAGTTTAGAACATGATGAAATTAAAAACAAGAATAAAATAAATTGAAAACTTCATAAACATTGCAATAAATGTAATTGTTAATTTCTAAAACATAAAAATATAACCACAAGATGCATGAAAATGGAAAAATCTAGCCTTCCATATAGGAGGTAAAACCTTTCATGTAGGTGGCTACCTAAACCATCCATAAAGGAGGACCACCTAAGCCTTCCATATAGGAGGCATGTAAGAATTAACTACAATGCATAAAATTAACTCTAAAATGGTGTGTGTTAAATGTGAGGGAGAGGATGGCTTTATATAGGGAAGAATGAAGTATGGTAGATAAAGTGGTAGATGAAGTAGTAGGTGAAAAGAAAGATGAGGTGGTAGATAAAGTAGTCAGTGAAAAGGAAGATGAGGTGGTAGTTGAAGTAGTAGGTTAAAAAGAAAGATGGAATGGTTGGTGGAATGGTAGATGATTCCCGCTCTGAATTTCCAAGCAAAATTTGAAACCCTTGGAGATAGAACTGGGTTTTGGTCTCAACATAAAAGATTTAGAGCTCTTTCTTAGCTTTTTATCCATATATAGAATGTCCTAATCCGACATTTAGAGCTTAAGATATTGCCTGAAAACTAAAAAAGGGTATGATTTAGTGTTTTTTCAAGAAATTCTATTTTATGCCCAAATCATTATTTATTTATTAATTACACCAAAATTTATTAAAGTAAGCTTAAATATCATCCACAAAATCATCATATAAGAGAAATTAAATATACAAATATTTTGCTTATCAAATTCCCCCATACTTAGATCTTGGACGTCCTCGGATAAGGAGAAACTTATTAGTGCTAACAAAGTTAGAAGTGTCAAGTCATAAGCAAGAACCCAATTGAAGAATAAGGAGGTCATAGAATTCATGAATCAATGAAAATATAAACTAGTAACTTTATTTGAAAATGAATAAACCGAGTTCGTAATTACTACTCATTTTCTCAATCTTTCAAGTGTTTAAGGGTAAGTGTTTCACTCAAATTCAAAAAAAAAATTGCACTAATATAGGCTTTCTGAAAATCTCAATCTCCACTACCTAATTCACATGCATAATTCAAATCAAAAGGACTTTTTAAGGGCTGTAATGGAGTTAAGGTAAAAGGAATGTAAAACATGATATAAAGGGCTAACGAAATAGAAAAATTGAAAAATGGGATATTTATGAATAAATTTATTTCATCACAACAACCCACAATACTTAAATTTTTTTTTTCATTTTTTTTGTTTTTCTTTTCTTTTCTTTTTCTTTTTTTTTTTTACTCCTCCCTCAACTTAAATTAAACATTGTCCCCAATGTCTTCTAGGGTGTAGAGAATCTTTTCTTTTTCTGTAATTCTAAAGTTGATGATATATACACCCCCACACTTGTCAAAAGCCCATTTCACAAAAATTTCAAATGCTCTGCTAATCTTCTGAATTAGGTCAAAGCACTTGATATATCATTAAAGCACATGTTAATAGGTTGAGAACAAAGAAATAGTCACTTAGGCTTAAAGGGGCTTATCAATGATATAATTGCAAGGTTGGCTATTTGGCTCTGGCTAAACAAAATGAATGCCTTTATCATCTTTGAATGTGCATGTGAAATGTAATCTCAACCATATTTAAAGCAAGTTCTAGAGTGACAACTTAATAGGTGAATATCACATACAAGAAAAATAATCATTATAGGCTCAAAAGCTCACGGTTAGGGGCTTTCAAACTCAGCTCATTCAATCTCAAAATTCATCACTAATTGCAATGATCAGTTGTTCATTCATGCTATGAAATCTCTAAATTCAATTCTTCCATACTCAAAACTTATACACTTCTTAAGATCATCATAAAGCACTTAAACAGGATGATTTTTTTTTAATTTACTCTTTTTTGTTGATTTTTTTTAAGAAGGAACAAAAGCATGCAACTACTGTGTCTTAGGAGTTACGAATAACTCCTTACTCTGCCATTTTTTTCCACACCCTATGCATCTAATGGTTTTACTAACTAACTAAATATATAATTTTTTTTTGAAAATAAAGACACAATAAAGTAAAACCAAAATGCTAAGAGTAAAACCAAGAGATTAAGAAAAGTTACAACCGAAGAGTGGTATCTGGATCATGCTTATGACTGCTATCTGAAGATTGCCCACCTATTTGCTTGACTATAATATCATGTTTAGGTTCATAGGTTTGCAATTGATTGAGCAACTGATCAGCAGTTGGGGCTAAAATTATAGAATAGCAAGTTGCTTCGTGTATGGATCCTGTTTTTATAACATGATAAAAAAAGACAACATATCATCAAAAAAACCATTAACATTTAACAATCCTAATGGCTTTTTGTGAAAGTTTAACTTAGCCCAATATGTGATGCTGGAAATCCCATCCAACGTTTCCAAACCACCAGGTAGAGCGATAAAACCTTAAACCCTATAGAATATACATCCCATACATTCTGGCAAGTTTGAAACCTATAACTCTTGTCCTAAGAAAAAGATGTGACCATCTAACTCCTTTACCTTTACACTCAAACCCTTGCTACCATTAATGGTTGTAACAATGGCCACAGTTCCCCTTAGGCCATGGATGCCTCCCCGTATACAAAGTTGATCTTTTGAGCAGCTAATGCATTTCCTAGTTCTTGTGCTGCAGTTAGAAACTCTCCATTCTTTCCCTCATCAGTTTCACCAAAAATGTAGATAGATTTAAACCTACATTTTAGTGTGATACCCTTTTTCTCTTCTTTTCTCTCAGACCATTCCTGCTTACAAGTGGAAGACTGCATATTTACAAGTGGAAGAGTACATATTTATACTACTAAAATAGTGACAACAAAATCATACAAATCACACATTTTTCAAAGAAGTTTGAAAAAATTTCCGACACGAATGACCGGTATAATTTGCATGAAGAAATTAAACAAAAAGAGTAAAAAAAGTCAAAAGTTACTAAAAAGATAAAACAAATTAGACAAAAGCATGATTATGTACAGTAGTTGTGATTTTGGCTCACATCTTCCTCTGGTTTTACATCCAGTAATGGCTTAAACTCTTTCTATGAATCGAGGATTTGCCTCCTATCCAGTTTTCTTAAAAACTTGCAAACAGGGTCTTTTAAAGTGAGATTTTCAAGACAGTAGCACCATTTTTCTTGGTTGAATACGTCCACCAAATCAAGAAGAACACGATGAACATCCCCACTTGGATGCGTCTTAAGAGTTTGAATGATATCATCCAGTGACTCCTTACTTAGTCCATCCTTTATAAATTTAATTTTAACTTCTCGATTTATAAAAACCATACCTTTGTTCCTACAGTGCTAATCACATGTCCACCTTGCACAATTATGGTAAACATTCATACTTTTAGCTCTTCTCTTTTTGGAGTAAGAACTTCTTCCCATTCGTGGCAAAGGTTTAACAATTGATTTATGAATCTCACCTACTAAACATACTTTAGCTTCAATAATCCAACATACATCCTCAGGAAGGCCCAAACGCTTGAATATCTTCATCTTTTCAAGTCGACTACTATAGATATTCCTGAGCACATCTTTGGGAAGAGTGGGGAACCTTTTCTTAAGCTTTACAAGAGATTCCTTCATGGTAACTTAAAAGAAACTGATGAAAACTAAAATTTTCAACGCAATGCAGTGTGTTTCAGTTAGTAAGAAAGACAAATGAGAGAATAGGAAAGAAGTTTTGGGTTGCATCCCAAATAGTCGCCCTTCTTTAACGTCTTTAGCTAGACAAAGACCAAACCACTTAACTCTCTTCTTCTTCTTTTTAATTATTTTTTTATTTTATAAAAAATTTATGAGAAGGAGGACTTACTTGTTGGTTCCTTAAACGCGATGATAGTTTTCAAAGTATTGAGTGCACCATTATTATACTATTTAAATATTCTTAATTGTAACCACCAAAATGAAATACATCATTAGGGGCTACCAAAAGCCCTACAAAATCACAACGAAACATCCAACCAAACCTTGGGTTGCATCCCAAGCAGTACTAAATTTATAGTCTTCACCTAGACTTCCTAATCACAAATTACTAATCAAAAGTATCAAACACCATGATTACCTTGTCTTCATTTCTTTTCAAGAAACAATGGTTCAAACACAAGAAATGATCATTCAATGTAATTAATTGTACTTCTTCAATCATAGACAATTTTAGAGTACAATTATTTATTGAATTTAAATAAAGCACAACATGCATCAATTCGCAAACAAATTTAGGAGCTTCCAAAATTTGAGAGCATCCCACAAAATCCACTTGACTCTCATCAATAAGAGTTAACACTTCAATAGGAGAGACATGAACAACAACTTTTATAACATCCACATTAATTTCAACATCAAAATGACAGGAATTAGGTTCCACAACAAGAACCTCTTCTAGACTACAACCACTATCCTCTCCAAAAGTGATTTCAAGTTCCTTATCACATTCCACAAGAGCTAAGGTTTTATTCAATTCCACATTCTCAACTTCCTCACAATGATCATCATCAACACTAGAAATTGTCATCATGCTCAAAGAATTATCTTGCCTCATAGTCTCAAGTGACAAAATAATTTGACTCACATATATTCCAATATTTTGGGCACTTGACTCAATTTTAGTGGCAATTTCCTTTTGCTCTCTAATAAATCTCTGTTGATTCCGCAAACTCCTTACATAATCTTTCTAAATCAGACTTTTGCTTATACTCAAGGGTGTGTTTCTCAATATGTGAATAAGAGTAGAAAGGAGAATTAGGACAATACCTGACATATGGATCCAAAGACTCTTGTTGCTCCAAAATTCCACCAGGATAAAAGGAATGATCAAAACAAGTTTGGTTCATATTGAAATCATCTCTCATATAATGACTGGTAGTGCTATATGGATAATGCTCATAGGAATGATGCTCTCCATAATAAGCACCAGAAAAACAATTATAAGGAGAAAAATTTTCAATCTAACCAACATTTATATTTTCTTGTCTTATTCCATACACATGCATTCTTGAAAAAGAACCAAGATATGACAATTTATCACTGATTATACTAAATGAATGCTATGAATAATCCTTTTTTTTTTAAATTTTTAATATTTTAATTTTTTTTTGAAATTTTAACATGAAGACTAAATTAGTATTAAAATTATTTGGTACTGATATTAATGATAACAATCCCCGGCAATGGCGCCAAAAAATTGTTGAGTGTAAATGATCCATTAAAAAGTGTAAGTGTACACTGTCGTAATCAAGTAATACAGAAGTGAGTAGAGTATCGTTCCTACGAGGATTGATCACTAAGTACCAAAATGGGTAATTTTAATTCTATTTAGTCAATCGATTATATGGTGATTGAGAGTACAAAATAAAAGATGATTAAATATGAGTGCAAATGATATGAAAGCAACTATGAGAAAAAGTCATAGGGATCAGATGTCACTTAGCCGAGTTTATTCCATATGATTGATAGCCGAGTTTCCCTCATTTAATTACTAGCCTCTTCCAAGGTCAAGTAATTCTATAATTAATTGCTAATCCAATATATCACTTAGCCGAGTTTATTCTATATGAATTTAAGCAATTAATTATGCATTAAGATTTATGGAACTCAGTAAGACTACACAACGCATATGAATATATTACTATTTCATATGCAGGTCATGGTTTTAATTATAGGATCTATACACATGCATCTCCTTCCGGTCTCAACATGCATATTGAAATCATTCAAACGATGGTCAATCAATCAAAACATTAAGAACAATAATTAAAACTTAATCATGAAGGAGAAATTCAAACTAGATTTAATAAGTTAAAATTCAATCCGTCATTTATAAGGTACGTCATTACCCTAGGAAAATGAAAGTTTAGCACATGATGAAATTAAAAACAAAAATAAAATAAATTGAAAACTTCATAAACATTGCAATAAATGTAATTGTTCAATTTTAAAACATAAAAATACAACCAAAAGATGCATGAAAATAGAAAAATCTAGGCTTTCATATAGGAGGTAAAACCTTTCATGTAGGTGGCAACCTAAACTATCCATAAAGGAGGACCACCTAAGCCTTCCATATAGGGAAGAGAGGAAAGTAATGAATATGAAATGGTGTGTGTTAAATGTGAGGGAGAGGATGGCTTTATATAGGGAAGAATGGAGTATAGTAGATAAAGTGGTAGATGAAATAGTAGGTGAAAAGAAAGACGAGGTGGTAGATAAAGTAGTAAGTGAAAAGGAAGATGAGGTGGTAGATGAAGTAGTAGGTTAAAAAGGAAGGTGGAATGGTAGATGATTCCTTCTCTCAACTTCTAAGAAAAATTCAAAGCCCTTGGAGATAGAACTGAGTTTTGGTCCCAAAATAAAAGTTGTAGAGCTCTTTCTTAGCGTTTTATCCATATATAGAACGTCTCAATCCGACATCTAGAGCTCCAGATATTTCCTGAAAACTTAAAAAGGGTCTGATTTAGTGTATTTTCAAGAAATTCTATTTTATGCCCAAATCATTATTTATTTATTAATTACACCCAAATTCATTAAAGTGAGCTCAAATATCATCCACAAAATCATCATATAAGGGACAATAAAAATACAAATATTTTACTTATCAATGAACTTTTGCAAACACTGACACAAGAAGAAATGCTTTAGTTTCAAAAATCTAGGGGAAGATGGTTGGAGGAGGGGGACCATAATACTAGGTATTATCATACTAAGACCTTAGTAAGAAGGAGGAGGAATAAGATAAAGATGCTTAAAAATAGTGAAGGAGAGTGGATTGAAGAGGAGGGTAAGATTGTGAGTTTGTTTCAAGAATTTGTTTAAAGAAGAAAAAGATGACAGAGAATGGATATTAACAAAGGCAAGGTTGGGGGGAAGTCAATAAAGATAAATTGAGTAAGGTGGGAAGGGAAATTAGTGGAGAGGAGATTGGAAGAGCATTCTTCCAAATGGGGGGGATTTAAGGCCCTAGGAAGTGATGGTTTTCCTACTATTTTTTATCAGCACAACTGGAAGGTGGTGGGGCAGTCAGTTGTTAACCTATTAAGGGAGCTATGGAGGAACCTGGAAAGAATAGGGGAGGTTAATGACATGCTTTTGGTGTTAATTCTGAAAGTGGAGCAGCCAAGGTGGTCAAACAGTTTAGGCCTATTGCTTTGTCTAATATTATATATAGAGGCTTGTCTAAAGTGATTGTGAATTGATTAAAGCCGCTTATGGATAGGTTGGTATCACCATATCAAACGAGCTTTGTGCCTAAGCTTAGTATAAATGATAACATAATAATTGCGAAGGAAATTGTACATTCTATGAGTTGGTTACAAGGGAAAAAGAGATATATGGCTATTAAGATTGATCTTGAAAAAGCATATGATAGGATGGCCTAGAAATCCATTGGCAATGTGTTGGAAGAAATTGGGATTGATGATCACGTAAGGAGAGTAATCATGGGTTGTATTAGTTCAGTAAAGATGTCATATGGAATGGGGGAAAAAGGGAAGAGTTTGTGCCTTCTAGGGGGTTAAGGCAAGCCTTCTAGGGGGTTAAGGCAAGGCGATCCACTATCCCCATACTTATTTGTACAAGGTATAGAGAAGTTGACGCACTTAATTATGGACTGTGTGAATAGGAAGGACAAGAAGAATGGTGGATTTGGGTTGAGAGAGCAGGAGGTAATAAATGATGCAATGTTAGGAAGAGTGGCTTGGAACATGATCACAAAACCAGAGAGTTTATGTTCGAAGGTGTTGTGTGGAAAATATAGGAGAAATAAGGATTTAGAGAAGGAATGTACAATGGTTAAATCAGACTAGGAGTTATGGTTCAGAAACCATACACACAATTTTCTTCTCAAACTCTGAATGCCTACAACACACTTCACACTCCCTATTTATACTGCTTATGGGAGGAAACATAATGATGAAAACATAAGGAATATACATGATGAAAGCAAAAGGAATAAAGAAAAAGAGACAGCTACCAACCAACCCATTACACCAACCGCACTACCTCTGTTTTTTTTTATTTTACTGTTACTGTTTCATCCTCCCGGGGTTGGACAGGACTCGTCCTCGAGTTGGACTCAACATCGTCATCAATATATGGAGATAGATCTGCAACATTGAAAGTGGCTGAAACACCGTAGGCACCTGGCAATTCCACTTTGTAAGCGTTGTCGTTAATTTTCTGCATAATCTTGAATGGACCATCAGCTCGAGGAGACAACTTAGCTTTCGGTTGTTTTGGAAAACGTTCTTTCCTTAAATGTATCCAAACCAGATCTCCTACCTTAAAAATTTGCTGCTTTCGATGCTTGTCCCTGTGTGCTTTGATTTTCAAATTTTGCTTCTGGATCCTATCTCTGACTTGCTTATGTAGTTTCTTGATTTCTTCAGCCCTTTGGTCTGCATCTGCACTGTAATACTGTTTGCTAGCTGACGGAATCAGGTCGAATGGATTGAGTGGTCGAGTGCCATAAACAACTTCAAAAGGGCACTTTCCAGTGGCTTGGTTGATTAAATTGTTATAAGCAAATTCAACCTGAGCAAGGATAAGATCCCACTGCTTCAAATTACTTCCAATAAAGCTTCGCAGAAGATTGCCAAGAATCTTGTTTATAGCTTCTGTTTGTCCGTCCGTTTGAGGGTGACTAGCACTGCTAAACTGAAGTTTAGTACCCATCTTTTTCCAGAGAGTTCTCCAAAAATGGCTAAGAAACTTAACATCACGATCAGACGTGATAGTCTTGGGAATGCCATGGAGACGAACAATGTCTTTAAAGTACAGTTCAGCAACTTGCACAGCATCATTAGTCTTTTGACAAGGAATAAAATGGGCCATCTTTGAAAATCGATCCACAACCACCATGACAGAATCCTTCTGTCTCTGAGTTCGTGGTAATCCCAGCACAAAATCCATACTTACATCTTCCCATGGTGCTTCTGGAACTGGTAGCGGCATGTATAATCCCGTATTTTGACCCTTAGTTTTGGCCAAATGACATATTTTGCATCTTTGTATGTGTCTGTTGATATCTCGTTCAAGTCTTGGCCAGTAGAAATTCTCTTTGACTAGAGCAACGGTTTTATCTCTACCGAAATGACCAGCTAAACCTCCATCGTGAGCTTCCCAAATTATTGCTTCTCGCAAAGAACACTGAGGGATGCATAGGTTTTTACCTCGAAATAAAAACTCATCGTGTCTGTAATATTGGAGGAAAGGTTGACCTGCAGTTGCTTCCCACATTCCACGAAAATCCGGGTCATCCTGGTATAACTCCTTGAGGCATTCAAACCCAACAACTTTGGCTTGAATTGTTGATAGTAATGCATGACGGCGGCTAAGAGCATCAGCTACTGAGTTCAAAATTCCAGCCTTATGTTTTATCAAAAACGGATAAGATTGTAATATTTCACTCCAACGCGCATGCTTACGACTAATCTTCTGCTGAGAGTTTAGATAGTTGAGGGCTTCATGATCAGAAAAGAGTATGAACTCTTTGTTTAGGAGATAATGACTCCAATGTTGTAGAGCACGAACAATGGTATAGAATTCCTTATCATAGGTAGAATATTTGAGCTTAGCATCATTAAGCTTCTCACTGAAGAAAGCAATTGGATGACCTTCTTGACTCAGGACGGCACCAATTCCAGTGTTAGAGGCGTCACAACTGACCTCAAATACTTGGTCAAAATTAGGAAGGGCTAGCATAGAAGTTTCTGTCAAGCGTTTCTTCAGTTCTTCAAAACTTTTCTGAGCTTTTTCTATCCATTGGAACCTGTCTCCCTTGATGCAATCTGTGATAGGTGTGGCAATGGAACTGAAGTTTCGAATGAATCGCCTATAGAAGGAGGCTAATCCGTGGAAACTTCTAACTTCTTGGATGGATTGCGGTGTTGTCCAACTGTTAATGACTTCAATCTTGCTTGGATCAACCCGTACACCCTCTGCAGTGATAATGTAGCCCAGAAAAATGACTTCATTTGTCAAGAAAGTACACTTCTTCAAATTAGCATACAGTTTCTGCTCTCGAAGGGCTTGCATCACTTGTCGTAAATGCTCCAAATGATCCGTTAGGCTCTTGCTGTATATAAGAATGTCGTCAAAGTAAACAACAACAAACTTGCCGATGAAAGTGCGAAGGACCTGGTTCATGAGGCGCATAAATGTACTAGGAGCATTTGTCAACCCAAATGGCATTACATTCCATTCGTACAAACCATCTCTGGTTTTGAAAGCGGTCTTCCATTCATCTCCGGGACGAATTCGGATTTGGTGGTATCCGCTACGAAGGTCGATGTTAGAGAAAATCGTAGAGCCATATAATTGGTCGAGCATGTCATCAAGTCTTGGTATCGGAAAACGGTACTTAATTGTGATCTTGTTGACTGCACGGCAATCTATGCACATTCTCCAGCTTCCATCTTTCTTAGGAACTAGGATTACAGGTACGGCACAAGGGCTGACACTTTCTCGGATCAATCCTTTTTTAAGCAATTCTTCAATTTGGCTTTGAACTTCAGTATTTTCTCGAGGACTCATTCTGTAAGCTGGCCGGTTAGGAATTACTGCTCCTGGAATGAAATCCATAGCATGTTGAATGTCTCGCATGGGTGGTAATCCTGGCGGCATTTCATTCGGAATCACATCAGGAAACTCATCTAGCAATGGCTGCACTTCAGGTGGAATGTCAGTTCCGTTATTTGCCTCGAGTAAGAGAAGAAAGCCCATGACTTGGCTTTCTGTTTTGGTCACCTTTTCGACAAAAGATACTAATGGTTTGGATTCTTTTTGTTTATTAGGTGGCAACGGGGTGAGCTGGATCTTCACGCCATCCTTCTGGAAGGAATATATGTTTGCGTGACCGTCATACAGAACGTGTCGATCATATTGCCAAGGTCTCCCCAGAAGAAGATGACAGGCATCCATGGGAACAACATCACACCAAACTTCGTCATGATACCTTTTACCAATAGAAAAAGTAATAAGGCATCGTTTCGAAACTTTTACCTCGCTATCCTGGTTGAGCCATTGGAGCTTGTAAGGGCACGGATGGTTGTGAGTTGGTAATTGTAATTTTTCTACCATGTAGTTGGAAACCACATTTTCACAGCTCCCGTTGTCAATAATGACATCACAAACTTTACCTTTAGTAGTGCAGCGAGTATGAAAGATGTTGTGGCGTAACCAAGGTTCTTCTTTTACTGTTGCGGTATGCAGGCTTCTCCTAATCACAAGCGATTCTCCGTGATCAGCAGGGGTAACTTCCTCATCAAATACTGGCTCCTCATCAAATATTGGTTCAGTTTCAGGCATAAACTCCCTTTCTTCTTCAAATACTGCAGAGGTTTCCCCTTCAATAATGGTGACAACTCTGCGGTTAGGGCAGTTAGAAGCGATATGACCGAAGCCTTGACATTTGAAGCACTTAGTTGTTTTGGAGCTGAATTCCCTAGCAGCTTTTGGCGGAGGCATACTTGAAGAACTAGGATGATGCATTTGTTGTTTACGCCGTTCAAAAGGAACTGAGGAAGACTGTTGGTACGGAGGCCTTCTGGGTAACTGTTTCTCGATACGGATGGATAAACGAATGACGTCGTCCAAAGTCCAGTATTGCTGGAGTTGTACTGAATGGGCGATGTTTGTATTTAATCCTCCGAGATATCGAGCTATTGTTTGCTCCTCCCTCTCTTGTATATCACATTTCATCATAAGCTTTTCAAATTCCCTGGTATATTCCTCTACAGACATAGTCTTTTGGCGGAGATTATGTAGTTGAAGGAAATTATCTTGATAATAATTATCGGGAAGAAACTTACGTGAGAGCTCGCGTTGCATCTTGTCCCACATTCGTATCTTACTCTTTCCTTCTCTTTCACGTCTTCTTTTGAGATTCTCCCACCATATGGAGGCATGTTTTTTAAGTTTGATGGCGACAATTTTAACTTTCTGCTCATCTGGAATCTCTTTGTATTCGAAGACTCGTTCAACTGTTTGTAGCCAGTCGATGAATTCATCCGGCTGGAGTCTTCCCTCGAATTCAGGAATGTCTACCTTAATGTCATTAAGGCGGAACGGTTGTTGTCGAGGACGATGACGGTAGTCAGGAGATGACGAACTGTGGCTATTATCTTCTGAGTGCTCTCTAAGAGTCTCAATCAAGGCCTGCTGTTCTGCTATAGTGGCCTCTAGTTCTTGTATCCTGTGTCTCATCTCTTCCATCTCAATCTCGTGCCTATTCCGTTATGCTGACGCGGCAGGAATGACACGTGGCAGTCACTGATTCACTTGACCTGGCGTTGACTGCTGGCGTGGTCGCTGACTGGACTGGTGACGTGGCAGACGTTGACGGTTCGGCTGACGTGGCGCTTTCGACACGTGTCAGGATCTGATTGGTTGACGTGGCATTGACTTGTCAGACTCTGCTGACGTGGCAGGTGACGTGGCAGTCGTCTTCAACCTTCTGCAGCGCATGGCCGGCGTGTGGAGCTCTGTTGACGGCGCGTGGGACACAGAGGTGGCGCGTGAGGGCGCGTGACGGCGGTTCACGGCGGTGCCCGAAGCTTGTCCTGGGTTTTGGGATGTTCTGAAGACGATGGCGGGGTCAGATTTCTGAAAATCCGTCGGTAGGATGGAATTTCACACACCCTGTTTTTCCAACGGTGTTTCTCTCAACCTATTCCTCACTCTCTCGTTTTCTCTCCCTCTGGAACAAGGCTCTGGTACCAAAATGGTTCAGAAACCATACACACAATTTTCTTCTCAAACTCTGAATGCCTACAACACACTTCACACTCCCTATTTATACTTCTTATGGGAGGAAACAAAATGATGAAAACATAAGGAATATACATGATGAAAGCAAAAGGAATAAAGAAAAAGAGACAGCTACCAACCAACCCATTACACCAACCGCACTACCTCTGTTTTTTTTTTATTTTACTGTTACTGTTTCAAGTTATAGAAACATCTTACAAGAATCTGACCACAGATTTTAAATAACATATGTTGGGAGGTAGGGAATGGAGAGTGGGTCAATTTCTGGTATGATAAATGGTTAGATGATGGCTGTAAGTTAGTTGAAAAAGGTACTGTTCAGCTGTCAGAGGAGGAGGGGAGAACAAGGGTGACGGAAATGGTTAGTGTGGATGGGCAATGGGATATGGAGAAGATTAGTGGTTTGGTAAATGTTGAAGGGAGAAGACTTATAATGGCAGTGCCTCTACCTAACATCTTACATGGTGAGGACTCCATTAGGTGGGGGTGAAGCTACAGAATAAATATATAGTATTTGAAATGTATCATATCATGCGAAATGAGCAAGATATAGAGGAAGACATGTGGAGTATGGTATGGAGATGGAGGAGGCCGAGAAGAGTGTAGGTGTTTTTGTGGATAGCAATGCATGATAGACTGTTAACAAGTGTAAGGAAATGTCGATTATTAGGAGGTAACTCAAGCTGCTATAGGTGTGCTGATTAGGCCGAGTCCTTGCTACATGTGTTAAGGGATTGTAGTGTGGCTCGGAACTTGTGGAAGGAGCTAAAGAAAGGTAAATTTGAACCAGAATTTGATAACCTGTAGGGAAAAGACTGGTTTTGCTGGAATTCAGAAAGAAAGAATGATAATGGAGACTGGTTTTTGGTATAACCTGTTGGTTGTTGTGGACTTGGAGAAATAAGAGCATGTTTAATTTGAGGAGGGATATGTTTTACCAGAAAATCAATGCAGAGTAGTGCTCTGGTATGTGAAGGAATTGAAGAGGGCAAGGGTGGAGTTTGGAAGGGTGAGAGATATAAAGCAGGAGGTAAATATTAAACGGGAGGCTCCAATGGAGGGATGGGTAAAGCTCAATGTTGATGGTGCATCTAAAGGGGAAGAGAGGCTTGCGGGTTGTGGAGGGCTATTGAGGGGAAGTAATGGTAAATGGATATGTGGATTTGCAAGGAAGCTAGGATGTTGTACAGCTATTAAAGCAAAACTGTGGGCTATTTTGACAGGTTTGGAATTAGCACTGTGTTATAGACTTGAAAGCTTAATTGTTGAATGTGACTCAGCTGTAGCTGTATCTTTGCTGCAAAATCTGCAGGTGGAAGAGGAGGCAAGCTCGTGTTTGCTGAGAGAAATTGGCTTGGCAATGAAGAAGTTCCTAAATCTAAAGATTGTACATGTATATAGAGAGGGGAATGCTTGTGCGGATGCACTTGCTAATTTTAGTTTTGCACAGGAGGAAACAAAAGTTATATTTGATATTCCTCCCTTGATTGTTGATGGTTTCTTGTATAGGGACTATGTGGGTGTGTCCTACCCACGACATATATTGATTCAGTAACGTGATAGGGCTAAGGCCCCATTTCTTACCAAAAAAAAGAAAAAGAGTTGCTGGACTTAGAGTGGTCCATTCGGATCCTTGTTCTCGGATTTGGACTTCCATCTTCTTTAATAACACATTCTTGATCGCTCAGACCACTCTAGATTCTCAGTTTTCCGTCTCTCTCATGATCGCTCTCCTCAACTCTTCACTTCCTCCATCGATTCTGCATCATCATCCATCTCTTCCATGTTCGACACTTCAAGGAGCTTCTGTGAAGCTGTGATGGAGCAAAGGCGTGGCTGAATTCTTAGTCCTATGAGGCATTGAACGTCAGTTGGAGCTTGGAGCTTTACAAGGGAGTATTTTGTGTCCTATAGAGATTGATTTTGTGAAGAAGAGATTGATTTTTAGTTATTGTATCTAGATTAGGACGTGCAAACTGGATCTCTGAGTTGTGATTGGCACCTCTAATTCCATAGGCTCCAAAATTAATCTAATTCGAACCATCAAAATCATCAAATTCCAACTGTAAATTGGTGCCATGTTCAGGTCATGACTGATAAAAAGAAAGAAAAATAGTTTTTCAATCTTTACCACTCTATTAAATATCATAATTCCATCTCTAATCATGATTTAGCCTTAACTTTCTTGCGAATCAAAATGTTATTAAGGAATCTACTTACATCATTCAACTTTTTGAAGACAAGCACCATTAATATTTGCACTATTCAACTTTGCACCCTGAAACACATGGAATCAATTATATATATATATATATATTCATGTTGTGAGAAAATAAAGGTGGATGGTGAGTTAACTATGAAAAGAACTTACTAGATTTTTCTTCGTTTAGCAGAAAATGTTTCCGCTTTCTCATTAGTCACAATGTTGTCTTCTTCTCCCAATTCTTCAACTTCAAAGGATCTCTTTCCATAAGAAATAAGAGAGTGTTGGGAAGGGATTTCACTGTTTGCACTTGTGCTCCATACATTCATTGATCTGTGCCATTCTTCAACATCTTCCTCGCTTACCACACGCCACCCACACTTACTTATCACAAACTTACTCCGACTTGGCAAATGAACTCCCCCTTCCCATTGTACTTTCTCTATGCACTTATATTTTTGCGTGTAAAATATGAATTCAATCTGGCCATCGTCAACTGTGAAGTTGCTACTGAGTGAATGAATCAGTAACATTTGATTGGGATTGTTTCCCATAGCAATTGACCACGACAATTCCTTTTTGAAGAATTCATCTTGTGATGCTTTATAAGTCAGATGAATTCTTCTATGGAACACATCTTCACTACATAATGGAACGTCTAGATCTTGTAGAACAATACAAAGAGAAATTCCCCACCTTACACTTGAACCACAAAGATGAGAGATGTCTACTTTTATTGACACAATGGAATCTGACAGTACAAAGCCACCAATCCTAGTGTGATCATATTGATCAAAATCCTTACAAGAGATTTCTCTCTTAGAAATTTGAACAACATGATTATCATGAAAACCATCAACTTTACGAATAAATTGTAAATTTTGATTATGGAACCATGATGGGATGTCACTCTCCAGCATCCACCAAACTTTGAAAGACATGTTAGCCGAAATCCTGGATGGAAAAGATCTCGACAAATCATCGGCAGTCGTAACAAAGTCTAATAGAAATTCTGAAAATGATAATGGTTGCATTGAATGACAAGCAATTGTAGTTATCAGCTGTAGATTTGGCGGAAGATTTGGCAAATGTTTAAGCTTTGGGCAATAACTCAAATGAATATTAGATAGAACTGAAAGATTAGCAACACAACCAGCAGGAAGATGCGTAAATCTGTTTTGGTGTAGTAAAAGTCTCTCCAATGATGATAAGCAACTAAGATCATCAGGAATTGACCCATCACGGAGATTGCAAGAAGACAAGTCCAAAAACTTCAATGAGGAAAGACGTGAGAATGAAGGAGGAAGAACACAACTACCATAAGGTAGGTTACTAAAATCATTTCCACTAAGATCAAGGACCTCCAACGTTGGTAAGCAACCAAGATCATTTGGAATTGACCCTACTTTGAGATTGCATCTTGTCATAACCAATTTCTTAAGTGATGCTAGACGTGAGATGAAAGAAGGCAGAACCAATCCAGTTGGAGCTTCATGAATACCAAACCCAAATGCCCTTCGAACTGGACAAAGCAAGCTCCTTACTAATGAATTGGATTTCAAACTTAGACCGTTACATCCATTCAAATATAGTGTCTTCAAATTTTGTAGGCTAACCATGGAAGAAGGTATTTCCCTTATAGCAGTTCCACTCAAATCAATCTCTTCTAAACATTTATTTTCATCAATGTTTTGCGGTAATGAAGAAAATTTTGAGCAACCTAAAATATTGAGAACTTTTAGGGATTTCAAATTACAAGTGGAACTTGGAAGACAAACAAGGTTTTTGCAATTTTCCACATCAAGAACCAACAAGTTCGTCATATTTTTCCCAAATTCTGGAAGCTTTCTGACATTTAAGCAGCCAGAAAGCATCAATTTCTTCAATGAATCCATTTCCATTCTACTTGGAAGAGCTTTAAGATTCTTACAATCTCTGAGATCCAGTACAACAAGTTTCTTAAGTTGTCCAAGTGATGGGTGAACTTCAACAAGTTTTACGCAACCTTCAAGAATTAGTTGCTCAAGGTTGGGTAGCGACGAGAAATCAGGAGTTCTTATGAAATCTTTAGAATAGCTCAAATCAATAAACTTTAGCCCTCTTGACATCTGCCCAAAAAACAAAGTGTAAATTGATTAGCTTTCCAAGAAAAAGTTATAGAGCTATATTTCGTAAGGCCAAAAAAAAAAAAGCAAAAACAAAAGCTCATACTTGTGTTCTCCCCCAAAGTTGTGTGACGTTGCTATGATGCATTCTAAGGAGCACAAGTTTATCAAGATGAGCACCAAAGGGCAAAGATTTCAAAGGATATGCTTTCCAGTCAAGAACTTTTATTGAACTAGGAAGAAATTTTAGACCTTGAGGAAGATACACATCACATGATATAATGAGTATTGTGAGACTACACATCGCAGAGAACGCTTCAGGGTCCCAATTCGCCTCATAGGGCATAGCTGATTGAAGATGTATAACTTGGACCAAATCAGTGCCCTAGAAAACAAAACACTTTCTATATTGCAACAAAGGATGACGAATTTTAAATCAAAGTAAACTTTAATGCATCTCTAAATAGAAGCTACTTACTTTGTTTTTTGACATCACATGATCAATATCTTCCAGTGACCATAACCTACTACGCCTCCCAGCATCATTTGGTGATTCCTCTAGAACAATGCTTCTGCCCATCTTTTGGAGGATATCATGCATACCCAAATGACATGCACCATTATTACTAAGAAATTCTGTTAACAAGCATTTCTCAACAAGTTCTCCTATTCCAAGTGTTGGATAAAGATCACCACATATTTCAAATATTTGTGTCACTTGGTCTTTGACCATTCCCTTAAAACAACAAGCAACATCTAAAAATATTTCCTTTTCTGAATCACTTAATGCATCATAACTTATTCTAAGTCTCTTTAGAATATTGCTTGGCGGAGACTTCTTGATTTTTTCCAGAGCTTCTTTCCATTCAAGTTCACTTCTTCCACAGAAATAAGAACCCAACACTTCAAGAGTTAAAGGAAGGCCATGAGCATTGTGGATGATGTCTTTACACAACTTCGAATAACCATCTATAGGTTCATCCATTTTGAAAGCCTTCTTACAGAAGAGTTGGAGAGATTCATAGCTGTTTAACAACTTAGCCTTATAGATTTCAAATTCTCCATGCTCTGTCAATACATGCTTATTTTTAGTTGTCACAATCACTCTACTCCCAGGACCCAGCCAAGCTTTCTTTATACAGAGATTCTCTAGTTGGTTTACTTCACTTACATCATCCAAGACAACTAGAACTTTTTTATTGCCTAGTAGGTTTCTTATTATATTCTTTCCTTCATATGTTTCATCAACTTCCATACCTTTTATCTTTAGTTTAGAAAGAAGTTTTCCTTGCAGAGCAACCGAGCCCTTGGCTTCCGAGGTTTCTTTCACATTAGCAAGAAAACAACTAATGTCAAATTGGCAAAATATTCTCTCATAGATAATTCTTGCAAGAGTTGTCTTTCCAATACCAGTCATGCCCCATATTGCTATTAAGCGAACATCAGATAATCCAATATTTAAAAGTGAATTCATTTCTTCTACTCTTGATTCGATGCCAACAAGCTCATTGTGGAAACAATATGGTAATTTAGGTTGTACCTTCGTCCATACTTCTGCTGTAATTTCTTCAATGAGTTTTGCTTCATGCCTTCACGGAGAAAGGAATAATCAAACGATTATTTACTAATAACTATATGCATATAATGTGTGTGCATATTTTATAGATACACATATATCTCACGACAACAGTCCTTATTTTTGACATCTATAAAAATGTTCCCTAATTTATGAAGAGGGGAAAATTTTTAAGTGTAAGAAACTGTTGCCTTTTGTGGTAGCAGTGGAAATTTTGAAAATGTTTTTTTTTTTTCAAAGTATAATTTCCAAAAAGAAATTATTTACATCAAGTTCCTTATATCCACTACACCTAGTTCTCCATTTACACATTGAAATGTATCTTATTTTTTAAATATTGTCATTAAACTCGACATAATGGATATGAGGAACTTGACTTAAGTATTATCCATGGGAAAATGTTACTTATACTTTAAGGTAACTATTTGAGTACCTTCAGCTACATTTTTTTAAATAGTAAAATGTATATTACACAAACCTCGCATGTGCATTTGAGATTTAATTTTCATCCATTCAATCGTTAGTTGATCATTAAGCTTTTGTTTTAACCAAAATACCTGTATTTATTATAATATTTATTTAAACATTATTTATATTTTCCAAAATATATGTTTTTATACAATCATAAAATAATTATAATATGTTTTTTCAAACTTTCTAATATGCTATAAAATTTATAATTTTAATTTTTCTTCATATTAAATATAAATTTAATTAATTGTGTTTCCTTTTAAATGGATAAAAACACACACACACACATATATATATAGTTCAAGCTCATATATTTGTTCATCATATTAAATATAAACACATTTTCCACTACAGACGTTTAGAAAAACATATAGTCAAATATTTATTTTTTATAAAAGATTTAATCAATTTCTCAATCAATTTTTTTATGTCTTCCTTAGCTAAGTTACTTGAATTGTTGTCTCAATATGATAAAAAAATTCAAAAGATAACTATTTGTAAAAGGAAAAAATAAAATTATGAAAAAAAACTTAAGTTCTTCAAATAATTTTAGCCAAAATTAGGGAACTAGCATGAAGGGTAAATTAGTAGATAAAATTTGATTTAATATAAATTTTAATTAAAAATACCTTTTTAGAAAATTCTTAATAGAATTAATGGTTTGGACTTAAATGTATATTTTTAAAATAGAGGGGAGGTCTTATCACAAAAAAAATATTGAGGGGTCTATGTAATTAAGATAAAATGTAGGGGCGGTTTGGAGTATTTTCTCTTATATATTTCATCCGTTTATTTTTGTTTTTTGGCTAAAAGAAAGCAAATTAAAGTTAGGAGAGTTTGAAAAAATGCACATTATATATTTCTTTTTAAGTACCGCTTGGTGTGTATCACCTAATTATTTGGAAAACTGATTCCAATTCATAGATTGAGAGAGAAGGAACCTAGTACTGACTATATTAAGATAGTATAAAATTGTTGAAGTTTTCTTTTCGTGCCGCCTATTGATGAGCTGACCGATTCTCCTTGGGGCGGCTAAGATTGAAGTTAATAAATCAGATAATCAAAAGACTAATTGCAATTTGAATTTCAAACTTCAAATTTAAACGTATGGAAGATTTTTTACTTGGTATATAATGAAACTTTAAAAACAACCGACATAAAAGAAAAGACTTTTTCTAGGGTGTCTTTCTAGATAAGCCAAAAAAGAAAAGAAAAAACGCGTGTACACAGAATTATTCTTCCTCCGTACTTGGATTGGTGCAAGAAAAGATCCGTTGAATTGAACTGAAGTTCTAAATCTGATTAAATCAATAGCATAGAACAGAAATTTTGAGAAAGATCTGTTGCATAAGAAAAGAGACAGAATTACCAAAAGGTATGAGATTTAACACTACTGTATCAAAATTTCTTCAGCAATAATACTATTTAGTAACTAGCAATTCGAGTGGTTGAAAGGCCTATCACAATGCATAAACTTGTTTAGGTGATAAACACCAAAATTTGTTACTTTTATTTTTTTAAAAAAATTATCTTGATTGATGCAAAATTTAAAATGAAGATAATCTCCTTAATGTGAGTTTTTTGGGGAAAAAATAATTTTTTAGTTAAAAATCATCCGTTAGAATTTTACCATTAAAACTATATTTGAACGGAGCAATGAGCGATGAGCACAGGAACTCCACAATGGCACAACTCAAGTGTTGTCAATATATCAATCCTACAGAAAACTTACTGATCTGTAGAGTCATAGCCAGATATATTTGCAACTTCTTGTAAGGCATCTTTCCATCTTTGCACCTTCTCTTTGTTTTTAGCAAATCTCTCACCATGTTTTTGAAGGGCACGAGCAAAGCTACCTCTTTGACGACGCACATCAGATGGATCAATCTTATAAAAGATTGGGATAACTTCTCTACCGAAAGATTTTTTAGATTCAAGAATCGTTTGAAGTTCATCCAAACACCAACTAGAAGAAGCATAACTTTCAGAGAGAATAACAAGAGAGATGAGAGATTCATCAATTGCTTGCAGAAGTTGATTAGAAATAACCTCTCCTCTGTTGAGCTTATCATCTAAGAAAGTTATGATACCTCTTTGTTCAAGAGCAGCATGTAAGTGGTCTGTAAAGCCTTTTCGGGTGTCTTCTCCTCTGAAGCTCAAGAAAACATGATACTTCCATGGTGCGATTGTCGAGTTATTCATCGAAGACAAGAGACAGACGGATTCAGCAATAGGATATATTGAAAGGCCTGTGAAGTAGAAAGATATAGATCTATTAAACTTGCATCTTCGATCTCACTTAAGTCATCGATTTCGTTGTGGCATTAGGTACATGCTTCACACGCCCCCCCCCCCCCCCCCCCCCCCCCCCTTCCTCTGCTTGAAACTTTCAACGTTTTGTCTCGTTCGGAAAGTGAGCACGAAACAACCTTTTAATAAAGTACGCCAGTAAAATACTAACAAGCTGCCGATTTTTTTATAATAACAGGAAGGAAGAAAAGTATGCTAGTAAATTTATAAATAATAGTATTTATTATATTTTCTTATCAAGGCAGCTAAGTTATGTTTATTTCAATATGGATTATATGAAACAGAAATAAAGCAGAGCAACAATGACGTAAGGCATGACGGAAGAAACAGGGAAAGACGGCTAACAGCCAGAGGTTGGTCTAGAAGAAGAGTTGGTGAGACACACCAACGTTGAATATTGGATTTTCCCCCCTTACTTTAATACATGTTTAATAGTATAAATAGGGCCTAAAATCATTGTAAACACATCCACAATTTGAATAAACACATTTGAGATTGGTTCCTATACCATTTTGGTACCAGAGAATGAGTTCCAGAGTGCCAGAAAGCGAAAGAGTGAGGAGTGAGAGAGAAATAAAAAAACGTGAGAAAAAGGGGGTGTCGGATTTTCACTCTCGGAGCGTTTTTTGAAGAAACCGACCTCACCATTGTGTTCAGAAGGCCGAAAAACCTAGAAATAGCCTCGGTCACCGACGTGAAACACCTCTACGCGCCTCCACGGACGTCGCCAGAAAGTCGCCAGAATTTCAGACAGTCGCAGGAGTTTAGAGGTTGAAGATGATGACGTCATCATCCACGTCATCCTGATCTGCTGCGTCAGCGACAGGTCAGCCACTCGTTGACTGCCACGTGTCATAACAGCCACGTCATCAATCCCAGTCAGCCCAACTTTCAGAAATTGCAATTTGACCCCCTAAATTTGGTAAAAATTATAATTTTATCCCCAAAACTTTCTAAAATTACATTTTGGCCCCATATTTTTGCCAAAATTACATTTCGGACCCCAAAACTTTCTGAAATTACATTTTGACCCCAGATTTTTGCCAAAATTACATTTCCATCCCTGAAAGTTAAGAAATTACCTTTCTACCCCAATTGTCCATGAAAATTCCAGTTTACCCCTTACTTGCCATAAAAACCGATCCTATCCTTGTACCTTTCCACTCTATACCTAACCTCACAAGAACAATTCCAAATGCCTCCAAGACGCAGAAACACACTCGAGATTGAGATGGACGAGATGAGACGCTGGATACAGGAACTAGAAACCACTGTACAAACGCAGCAAGCCATGCTAGAATCTCATAGTGAATATCCAGAGGATGATTCAGATAACAATAGTTCGTCGTCCACTGATTACCGCCATCGTCCTCAACAACAGTCATTCCGCCTTAATGACATTAAGGTAGATATACCAAAATTTGAGGGAAGGCTTCAACTAGACGAATTTGTCGATTGGCTTCAAACCGTCGAACGAGTTTTTGAATATAAAGAGATTCCCGATGAGCAGAAAGTCAAAATTGTCGCCATCAAATTAAAGAAACATGCCTCCATATGGTGGGAAAATCTCAAGAAAAGGCGTGAAAGAGAAGGAAAAAGCAAGATACGAATGTGGGACAAGATGCGACGCGAGCTCTCACGTAAGTTTCTTCCAGAAAATTATTATCAAGATAATTTCCTTCAATTACATAATTTCCGCCAAAAGGCTATGTCTGTAGAGGAATATACCAGGGAATTTGAGAAACTGATGATGAAATGTGATATACAAGAAAGGGAGGAGCAAACAATAGCTCGTTATCTCGGAGGGTTAAATACGAACATCACCCATCCAGTACAACTCCAGCAATACTGGACTCTGGATGACGTCATCCGTTTAGCTATCCGTATTGAGAAGCAGTTGCCCAGAAGGCCTCCATACCAACCGTCTTCCTCAACTAGAATTCCTTTTGATGGGCGTATGCCACAAATGCATCGTCCTAGCTCTTCAAGTGCGCCTCCACCAAAGGCTACTAGGGAATTCAACACCAAAGCACCTAAGTGCTTCAAATGTCAAGGATTCGGTCACATCGCTTCTAACTGTCCTAACTGCAGAGTTGTCACTATTATTGAAGGGGAAGCTTCTACAGTATTTGACGAAGAAAGGGAGCCTATGCCTGAAACGGAGCCAATATTTGATGAAGAAATTACTCCTGCAGATCACGGTGAATCACTTGTTATTAGGAGAAGTCTGCATACAGCCACTGTGAAAGAAGAACCTTGGCTACGTCGCAACATTTTTCATACTCACTGCACTACTCAAGGTAAAGTCTGTGATGTCATTATTGACAACGGAAGCTGTGAAAATGTAGTCTCCAACTACATGGTAGAAAAATTGCAACTACCGACTCACAACCATCCGTGCCCTTATAAGCTTCAATGGCTTAACCAGGACAGCGAGGTAAAAGTTTCAAAACGATGCCTTATTACATTTTCTATCGGTAAAAGGTATCATGATGAAGTTTAGTGTGATGTTGTTCCCATGGATGCCTATCATATTCTTCTGGGGAGACCTTGGCAATATGATCGACATGTTCTGTATGTTGGTCACGCAAACACATATTCCTTCCAGAAGGATGATGTGAAGATCCAGCTCGCTCCTTTGCCACTTGATAAACACAATAAAGGCAAAAATAAATCCAAACCATTAGTGTCTTTAGTCGAGAAGGTGACCAAAACAGAAAGCCAAGTAATGGGTTTTCTTCTATTGCTCGAGACAAATAACGGAACTGTCATTCCACCTAAAGTACAGCCATTGTTAGAAGAGTTTCCTGATGTGATTCCAGATGAAATTCCATCGGGATTACCACCCATGCGAGACATTCAACATGCTATGGATTTTATTCCAGGAGCAGTAATTCCTAACAGGCCAGCTTACAGAATGAGTCCTCAAGAACATGCTGAAGTTCAAAGCCAAATTGAAGAATTGCTGAAAAAGGGGTTGATCCGTGAAAGTGTCAGCCCTTATGCCGTACTTATACTCCTAGTTCCCAAGAAAGATGGAAGCTGGAGAATGTGCATAGATTGCCGTGCAGTCAACAAGATCACAATTAAGTATCGGTTTCCGATACCCAGGCTTGATGACATGCTCGACCAGTTATATGGCTCTACCATCTTCTCTAAGATTGACCTTCGTAGTGGATATCATCAAATCCGAATTCGTCCTGGAGATGAATGGAAGACCGCTTTCAAAACCAGAGATGGGTTGTACGAATGGAATGTGATGCCATTTGGGTTGACAAATGCTCCTAGCACGTTTATGCTCCTGATGAACTAGGTCCTTCGCCCTTTTATTAGCAAGTTTGTTGTTGTCTACTTTGACGACATTCTTATCTACAGTAAGAGCATAGCAGATCACGTAGAGCACCTACGTCAAGTATTGCAAGCTCTTTGTGAACAGAAACTTTATGCCAATTTGAAGAAATGCACTTTCTTGACAAATAAAGTCATTTTTCTGGGTTACATTATCACTGTAGAAGGTGTACGAGTTGACCCAAGCAAAATTGAAGCCATTAACAGTTGGCCAACTCCGCAATCTATCCAAGAAGTTCGGAGCTTCTATGGATTAGCTTCCTTCTATAGGAGGTTCATTCAAAATTTTAGTTCCGTTGCTGCACCCCTTACGGATTGCATCAAGGAAGACAAGTTTCAATGGACAGAAAAGGCTCAAATAAGTTTTGAAGAACTGAAGAAACGCTTGACAGAAACCCTGTGCTAGCTCTTCCTAATTTTGACCAAGTGTTTGAGGTCAGTTGTGATGCCTCTAACACTGGGATTGGTGCTGTTCTGAGTCAAGAAGGCCACCTAATTGCTTTCTTCAGTGAGAAACTTAATGATGCTAAGCTCAAATATTCTACCTATGATAAAGAATTCTATGCCGTTGTTTGAGCTTTGCAACATTGGAGCCACTACCTATTGCATAAAGAGTTTATTCTCTATTCTGACCACGAATCACTCAAGCATTTGAATTCTCAATAGAAGATCAATCGAAGGCATGCCGCTTGGAGTGAAATGTTGCAGACCTATCCATTTTTACTCAAACATAAGGCTGGAATCCTAAATTTAGTAGCTGATGTGCTTAGTCGTCGCCATGCTTTATTAACGACTATACAAACCAAAGTAGTGGGTTTTGAAACTATAAAAGAGTTGTACCAAGAAGATCCTGATTTCCAAGGTTCCTGGAGTGCCACTGAGTCTCAGCCATTTCAACAATATTATAGGGAAGAAGGATTTTTATTCAAAGGAAAAACCCTTTGCATTCCTCGTTGTTCACTACGCGAAGCTATAATTTGGGAAGCCCATGATGGAGGATTAGCTGGTCATTTCGGTAGAGATAAAACTGTGGCCTTAGTAAAGGAGAACTTCTATTGGCCAAGACTTGAACGGGATATAAACAAACATATCCAAAGGTGCAGAACATGCCATCTAGGTAAATCCAAAAACCAAAATACCGGGTTGTACATGCCGTTGCCAGTACCCGAAGCACCTTGGGAGGATATGAGTATGGATTTTGTTCTCGGGTTACCTCGAACCCAGAGACAAAAGGACTCTATAATGGTGGTTGTTGACCGTTTTTCAAAGATGGCTCACTTCATTCCTTGCCAAAAGACTAATGATGCGGTTCAAGTTGCAGATTTGTACTTCAAGGAGATTGTTCGTCTCCATGGAATTCCAAAAACCGTCACCTCTGATAGAGACATCAAGTTTGTAAGCCATTTTTGGAGGACTTTATGGAAAAATATGGGAACTAAGCTTCAGTTTAGCAGTGCTAGCCATCTTCAAACTGATGGACAAACAGAAGCTGTTAACAGAATTCTTGGCAATCTCTTACGAAGTTTTGTTGGAAAGAACTTAAAGCAATGGGATCTTATTCTAGCTCAAATTGAATTTGCTTACAACAATTCAATCAATCAAGCAACTGGAAAGTGTCCATTTGAAGTTGTTTATGGCACCCGTCCTCTCAGCCCACTTGATTTGACACCATCTTCTTATAAACAACAATATAGTGTCAATGCGGACCAGCGAGCCAAGGAAATTAAGAAATTACATGAGCAGGTCTGTAACAGGATTCAGAAGCAGAGTTTGAAACTCAAGGCACAACGAGACAAGCATCGAAAGCATCAAGTCTTTAATGTGGGGGATTTGGTCTGGATACATTTGAGAAAGGAACGTTTTCCTAAACAACCAAATGCCAAGTTGTCTCCGCAAGCTGATGGCCCATTTAAGATCGTACAGAAAATTAACAATAATGCTTACAAAGTGGAATTTCCTGGTGCCTACGGTGTTTTCGCCACTTTCAATGTTGCGGATCTATCTCCATATCTTGATGATGATGTTGTTTCTGACTCGAGGACGAGTCTTGTCCAACCCCGGGAGAATGAAACATAAATAATGAAACAGAAATAAAGCAGAGCAACAATGACGTAAGGCATGACGGAAGAAACAGGGAAAGACGACTAACAGCCGGAGGTTGGTCTAGAAGAAGAGTTGGTGAGACACACCAACGTTGAATACTGGATTTTTTTTTCCTTATTTTAATACATGTTTAGTAGTCTAAATAGGGCCTAAAATCATTGTAAACACATCCACAATTTGAATAAACACATTTGAGATTGGTTCCTATACCATTATATCCACTCTAGTTTTGTTGCAAGTGGCAATAATCCCCAGTACTTCTCATTTCATATTCTCTCCACTTTAATTATGATAACAAGCTAAGTATTAAAATAGAGGGTCCAAACCAATAGGCTATTGGTTGAGGTGGTAAGAGGCCTCACCCTCGTAAGAAGGAGAACACAAGTTTGAATCCTGGGAAGTACACTTATTGGGAGAGGTTAAAACCCTTTATGCTCTAAGCCTCAAAAGGGGAAACCCTTCATGTTACCCAAAAAAAGAAAAAAAAAGGGGCCAACGGGCAGCATGCTCCACGCTGGTGGGATTGAAATAAAGAGGGTTGCCTAGGAGGAGGAGGACGAAACCTAAAAAAATTAATGATCTCCAAAAATTTTAGGCAAATCCAAAGAAGGTTTTCCTGTATGTTCATCACAAAAAATTTCTAGAACCCAATATACCCAATGCCAGATAGCCGCCAAATAGCACAAGCCAGAAAACACAATATGTGCCCCGGCCACACCTTCGTAACTTCAAATACCTAGATTCATTATATGTCCTCTTGTGTTACTCCAACCACCCCCATGAATTGGTTATTCCTAAACAAGTCATGAAGGGTATAACGAACAAACCTTGTCTCCATATTGGGTCAAGAACAGCGTTAAAGGGACAAAGCCGGCTAATTCATATAGAGCCATCAAACAAGCCTAATCAGCAACTAAAGCTGTGTGCATTATATGTACCGAAAATAAATGGCTGCGATCATTTAATATGATGGTATGAACACGATACCAAGGCAAACCTATGAAAATACCTCTTATACCAACTAAAAATGGACACTGTGTACCTTTATTGTACTATAAAAACCTATACTATGGACCCTCCCTTTTTATTTATTAACTCTTTATTCTTAGCTATTGATAACGTAATTCCTATGAATATAGAAAAGAATATAGAATTACAAATAAATATTTAATTTTTTTCTATTCTAGGACATAAACAACATATAACAATTTCAAAAGTGTTATAAAAATAAGGAAAATATAGAGATGAGATGAGGAGATGAAGAAAGTCAAGAGATAATTATAGAGATGAAGAGTGGAGGAGAACTCTCATTCATATAGCATTTTCATGTACATTGAATCCTTTGTGTTAAGCCCCTATATATAAGTATCCAATCCTCCCAAGAGTTATAATGTCATAAACATAAAAATTAACCCACATTATGATGGATTTACAATGTCTTTTGCATGCTTCAAAACATTTTTCTAGTCATTGTAACCTTTTGCAAAGCCTATCTAACTCTTTCTTCAGCTTTGTTGTCATTAAAACATAGGCTCTAACATTCTCCCCCTTTTTATTGATGACAAAACTTAACTTGAGCCAATTTTTTGAAAGTTAATTTGAAAAGCAAATGCCTCACTCCAATAAAACACTCGATTTCCGACGGAATTCCGTGGCAAATTCAAAAATTCCGTCAGAAATTTCCCGACGGCAATTTCCGTCAGAAATTGCCACAGAATTAATTTAAATTTATTAATTTTTTCAAAAAATAATATTTTTAAAAATTAAAATATTAATTATTAAATAATTTTATTTAACCTTAATTATTAAAATTATATTATTATTTAATTATTTAAAATTTTCTAATAAAATAATATTTATGATATTTTTATTTTTATTTTATTTAAAATAATATTTATGTTCTAAATATTATATTTATAATTTTATATGAAAAATAATATTTATTAAGTAATTTTAATTAAAAAATTGTTTAATTAAATATATAAATATTTTTTACTTTTTTATTAAATTTTTCATTCTTTTTAATAATATTATATTTAATTAATAATTAATTATATGTATATAATTAATTAATTATATGTAAGTATATATATGATAATATGTAATCATATGACACATGTTCATTCTGACGCAACGAGCAAAGACTCGTGCGTGAAGGTATTGGCAACCTGAGGTCTCGGGTTCGAACGGGAGGAGAGGCACTTTGAGGAATTATGAGATGCGGACACGTGGCATCATGGGGAGGGGACACATGGCAACTAGGGGAGAGGGACACGTGGCGCACTGAGGAGCAAACATGTGGCATTTGGAAATTTAAAAAAAATTATTTTTTAAAAAAAATTTGCGACGGAAAGGAATTTCGCCAGAATTTGGGACGGAATTCCATTCCATCGGAAATTCCTTCAGAAATTTCAGATGGAATTGAAATTCCATCGCAAATTTGTTTGTAACGCACCTATTAGCGAATGAACGGATTCCGTCGGAAATTCGGTCCGTCGGAAATTCCACTGGAAATTCCGTCGGAAAAGCAAATTCCATCCGAAATTCAATATTTTTTTATAGTGCTCAGTGATATCCATTCATAGAATCAACAAAAGTGACATAAGAGATATATAGATACCATTTGCTACAAATATTCATAATATATATAAAGATTTAGTCCAAAAACATGTTTAGCTAGACATAGGAAGAAATAAGCCAGTGCATGCACAAAAAGATGAGTCAATTAAACTTGAACATAAATTAGACATAAGCATACATATCTAAACATAATTAAATGACTCTAAATGACTATATGGCAGCAGTGTTAGTATCCAAACTCTAGTTCCTCTCCTCCTTTTTGGCATCGTAAAAAAAGGAAGGATGGGTAAGAGAGGAAGGTCTGGATTTCAGTGGGGCATTGGAAGGCTCAAAGTAAGGGTCCAAGGTTTGCAAAGGTGTGACCTGAATAAGAGAAGAGGCATCAACATGAGTGTCACCACCTTGGTGAGTAAAGGTAGGTAAGTTAGAAGCAACTAGGTTAAGAAGATGGGGAGGAGGAATTTTGATTGCATCAGTGGGGTCATGAACATAAATAGGAATGTGTTGAGGCTGACTATAAGGCTATAAAGGTTCTTTATAAGGCTTATAAATCTTAATTTCCTCATCTGCGTTAGAGTTACTCTGAGAGTCTTGGTTATCAGAGTAGTGACAATGAGACGGGGATCATTCTTGGAGAATAGGTCCATTATGGGGAAGTTCTCCTGGGATAATAGGATCAGAAATGAGAAGGCTAGTTGTAGGTTGAGTGTTGGTAGAGTTAATGGTGACATGGATGGGAGTACATGATTTAGGTTCATGAAATGAGAATAGGACGTTGCTCTGATATGGATTTTCAGGAGCAGAAATTGTCATACATACTCTCTTTTATTGAAAACTCATGAGTTATTACGAGATTTATATAAAAAGGTGAAAGGTAAGTCAATACAGATACTTGTGTCTCAGTAGTACCCTCTGATACCACTGCTATCTTATTATTCTGATACTGTAATTGGGTACTGATACTCTTATCTTGGATATTGATATCACCTTTACACGTACTGTTATTACCAAGTTTCTTAAGATTTTGATAAAATAACTAGGTACACTAATACCACCTCATATTATCACCAGTACAAGATCAACTAAGCTTACAACCAGTCATACAAGGCAATTAGTTATACAATCTGTATATCCAAAATATACACAAACAGTAGCAAAATAACTTTGTCACTTTATTTGTCTCCTTCACCCATCTACGCTTAGCTCTTGCCCTTTTTGCTTCCGGACTTTCTGTATAATGAATTTTTAGAAAGGATGAGATTCGAAAGAATCTCAATAGTAATATATATTCAATCATATAAAATGCAATTAAACAAAGCATGTCATATAAACCATCACAAACAATGAGCATATCAAGAGCATCTAACATCTCATTATGTAACTCGCCATATTATGCAACTTGGCCGACATATAAACAACTCATACCATAGTGCTTGGTAATAAATGCAGGCATTTACCCATTACATGCTCTAATGGCACGAGCGTTCACTTGAAAAACTCACATGCTCAAACACAATCACATGGATAGTAAAACATACATGCAAGGCATTACATAGTATATGAGAGAAAGAGTTACTACCTGAACACCTTTCCGATCACTTGTCCTCAGTTATTAATTTCTTCGTTGGTCCAAGCAAAGATCGAATCCTATATTTAGAATCTATGATGAATATGTTATTACTCAGTTAAGCATCTTCTAAGTCTAGTATATTAAGTCAAATGAAAAAAATAGGGTCTACATTAGTTTCTAGTAGATGTCCTTATCTTTTGGAATCAAACTTGACTTAATTGACCTTAAACTCTTCAAATCCATAGGTCATCCCAACTTGGCAAATTTGACCCTCAACTTTGAAAATTCATAACTTAATCTAGAAAAATCCAAATAGGGTCGTTCTAAGTCTTATGGAAAGCCCTTTAAGTCCCATTTCAAATAAAATTACCAATCAAGGCTAATTACAGGGTCAAAACCTCAAAAAGCCATGACCAATATTACTGTCTAAGAATATATTCTAGGGTTTAAGTGACAACTTCAATAGGGCATATCTCTGAAAGTACAGTATCAAATGACATATATTATATATCATTGGAAAGCTAGGATGTCTACCGCAATCATATAAAATATCATTGCAATTGGACAAGTTTTGACTATTCAAAAATAGCTTACAAGAAGACGGCCACGAATCTGGCAGATTCAGCAACAACACTTTGAATCCCAAAATTAGGGTTTTCCAATTAATGATCCAAAAATCATAGCCACATACTATCCCTACACAGTTCAGGTACAAAATCCATTTTTAACATCAAATTGATCAAAATCTAGCTCTAACCCCAAGAATCAAGTATGGCTGAATCTAACCTCTAAAACACAAGTTGTGTTCTTGCAACTTTTAACCTCCCAATATGTAATTAACCACCATAAACCCTTAATTAACAATATATTCATCATTAAATCAACCATTAGTGCTGAATTTTAGTACCTTGTTTGAAACCATAAGGGGTTTAGAACTTCAATGTTCACCAGTAGAAAATTGACTTTTTAGACCTGTTAAAAAAGACTTTTTAAACTGGTTGTGGATTAGGTCTTGTTACAGTTGGTCTAAAAAATTTGTTACTTTTAAGACCGGTTGTAACTACAACAGGCACTACTATAAAAAACATTTTTAACGTCCCTTTTTTAGGCCTTTTAACGTCTGAAAACATGGGGACGTCTATGTGAGCGACGTAGTAAAAAATGGCAATAACGTCTGTAGATAAAAGGACGTCTAAAATCTGGACTTTAGACGTCCCCAGTGTAAATTGGGGACGTCTAAAGTGCCACTGTGGGACTTTAGAAGTCCCCACTTTAAAGTGGGGACGTCTAAAGTGTTTTTTTTTAAAAAAAATTCGTTTATATTACAGAACTGAACTAAACAGTATTTAAAACCAGAAATCATATATCATCGTCAATAAAATTACAGATCTAGTATCTGAAATCCAAAATCTACACAATAATATTACAGATTTGGACTAAACAATATTTAAAACTAGAAATCATATATCATCGTCAATAAAATTACAGATCTAGTATCTGAAATCCAAAATCTACACAATGATAACTCTAGAGCTGAAATCTCATAAACAGAAGATGATAACAATAAGATGAATCAGTTGCGAAAAACTTATCTCCTTCTATTATTAAAATTCATTTTCTCATAATAATGAATAGAGAAGAGCAACAGGGAGAGATGTACCTCATTTTCTCAGTGGGAATGTGGCCATGAAGCATGTTTTGGAGTCTCGATCTACAAACCATAACAACACAAATTAGAAGATAAAATAGAAGGGAAATCCAAAGAAAAAAGAGAAAGAATATAAAATAGTAAGAAACATAACAGATCTGGTGAAAAAGAGAGAGAGCAAAGAAGAAGCAAGTTTAAAAATAGTATATAAAGAAGAAGAAACAAGAGTTAAATGCGTGGTGGTAAGCATTACAGATCTAGTGAAAAAAAAAGAGAGAGAAAAGAAGAAACAAGTTTAAAAACAGCATATAAAGAAGAAGAAGAAAGTTAAATGTGTGGTGGTAGTGGTTGCGTTGATGAGAAAGAAGAGTGTGGATCTATAAAACTGACAAATAAAGACTATCAGTACAGATTTGAATTGTTTTTGACGTCCCCAACTTAATTTAGGGACGTCTAAAATTGTTTAGTTATTTTTTTTATTTTTTTTTAACTTTAGACGTCCCCAATTCAAAAAAGGACGTCTAAAGTCACACTTTAGACGTCCCCAATTAAATTGGGGACGTCTAAAGTTTTTTTTTTAATAATTATGGACGCCTTTAGGCGTCCCTGTCTGATATAATATGAGGGACGCCACTTATGAGGGACGCCACTTTAGGCGTCCCTGATAACATGAGGGACGCCACTGATATTTAAGGGACGCCTTTTGACGTCCCTAATATATATTAGGGACGTTAAAAGGTGTCCCTGATTAAAAAAAAAAATTTACTTTAGACGTCCCTAATTAAATTGAGGACGTCTAAAGTGACCAATAGACGTTCCTGATTTAAAAAAAAAAAATTTAACTTTAGACGTCCCCAATTAAATTGGGGACGTCTAAAGTGACTTTAGACGTCCCTTTTTGAATTGGGGACGTCTAAAACTATTCAAATCTCACTCAGAATTACGAAAATGCCACCGCCTTTATTTTTTACGTCCCTTTTTTAAAAAGGGACGTCCTTGAGGGTCGTAAAAGTAATATTTTGTAGTAGTGAGGTCTTAAAAGTCACACTTTTAAGACTAGTTGTATCTAGAGCAGGTCTAGAATAGGTCTTAAAAGTGTGACTTTTAAAACCGGTTATAGCTACAACCGATCTTAAAAGTCATTTTTAGACCGGTTGTGGTTACAACCGGTCTAAAAATTTTTTTTTTTTTAAAAACGATCCTCTTACAAAGCAACTCTACCCAGCAAGCCATTTCAACAACATCTATCC
The DNA here is from genome assembly GCA_963210345.1 of Inga oerstediana. Classification (NCBI taxonomy): domain Eukaryota; kingdom Viridiplantae; phylum Streptophyta; class Magnoliopsida; order Fabales; family Fabaceae; genus Inga; species Inga oerstediana. The sequence continues at coordinate 78,238,652 of OY723400.1, forward strand.
TAGATTCCACAGAAGCAACAACGTAACACAGATTTCATAGAACCAATGACAGCAGCAAGATCTATAGCAAGCAAGCACAAATGAAGGTGTATGTGACTTTTAACCAACTTCCAACAAAATGGTAAGTGTAGAACACTTAATTTTGAGCCACAAATCAAATGATGTACCTAACAATTGGTGAAATCTTACAAGATATCAAGGTTCAAGATTAATAAGCAATAATGAATGTCCACTGGTTAGAATTAGATTTTTGCAAATTATAGCAATATTAATTCATATACATAAGTTGACAATCAGTTCAATCTAGAAAATTCAAGAGACAATGGCAACAATATTAATTCAATATTCAATATGAAGGAATGTCCAAACAGAAGAATTTGCTCAAAAATGAATGTAAAACTTTGAATGACAATGGCAGTAATAAAATTCAAGGACTAATACAAGCAATAAAAAAAATTCCTCACTATGTACAGAAAATTCCTCAGTCTTATAGAAAAACAAAGGGAAGAAGAAAGTACAGAGGTCAATCCCTCAAATCCTATGCATGTATCACCCATATCCCAGAAATTGTCTTACACAGATACATAAATCCAATTAGAAATTCATATAGCAGAAGCAATACGTATGAGAACAAAGTACAATGTAACATTGGATTCAAAAACTCACTATTTTTGTAAAAGCTGATAGATGAATTCAGCACAACATCTGCGGATGAAATCAATATCTTCTTCAGGAAAGGGATCAGCAAGATCAATCATTTGTAACACCAAAGCTAGACAAAACATTAACTTGGTAACTTAAAAACAATAAAGTAATACAAGATTTCTCAAATATACATATACCTCTTTAGTAAAATCAGTCATTCCTGGAGTGATAATATTGTAAATGTGTCTTAAAATGTAAAAACCACATAAGTTGGACCTCGGTGGTTGCCTATGGCTCTGAAAAAGATAATGATATCATTAAAACAAGTATAAAGCATGGTTTATTGAATATGTTCTTAAAACAAACCAATATATACTAACCTTTTGCATGATCCATATAGGTCTTTTAAGTCACAAGCATGCTTACCATAAGCAATGTGTAGGAATGTTTGCATAGCCCTATCATCGAAATCACAAAGGTTATTTATTTTACATAAATTCCATAAACTTTGCACAAAAAAGGTAATAATGCAAGAAAACTTACGAGTTCATGGTCTTTTTCAAGTCATTCCCTGGTTTGAAGTAGAGGGAGTATAAGAGGATGACAGTGTAACTATTCTTGCATAAACACTACGTTTTAGAAAGCAAGCGGAAGTGTATAGCTGAGAAAGGAAACAATACAGAGCAATAGAGAAAGGAGAAGACGTAAAAGCAACAATCAATTTCCTAAATACAAAATATGTGGGTTGGAAACAAATCAACACAAAAGCAACAATCAATTTCCTGAATACAAAATATGTGGGTTGGAAACAAATTAGTCTTCACCAATGAGACTTTATTAGTCAATACCCAGATAGGTGTGCTTCTTCACAAGATCAAGACAGTGAACCACGAAATCTCTATTGAGTGTTTATATGGATCCAAATAAATTGGTATGTGTTATTGCCTTTGTTCACTTTGATGATTTAATTGGTGGATCTAAATAAATATCATGGCATGGTTAGGAACATGAAAAGGAACTTCTGCTCAAAGACATGAAAACAGAAGGTTTAATTAGTGGTGACAGAAGGTTAGGTGAAGTATGTTCAAAGAGAGTATATAGGATTCTAATAGCACAAAGAGGAAGCATTGGAACAGATGACAAAGAGGAAGCATTTGACAGAAGGTAAGGTGAAGTATTTTCCCTTTGGCTTTGGATTTAAATTACAGAGCCACATAACATGATTCAATAGACTTTTAACGGCAGAGGAAAAGAAGAAACCATAGTAAAAAAAGGGAAAACAATAACAGAAGAAATTGCGTAAATAACAAAAGCATAAAACACTGAAACGGAACAAATGAGGCTGAAACATGAAAAACAGTTTTATGGAGGTGATTCACAGTATAATGCTACTTATAAACAACCAAAAACCACAGTTCACTAACACCAAATTTATCAAAATTTCACTGATAGTTAGGGTTCAGCATTTCTCATGCATCTGTATCTCAGATTCAGATAATAAAACAAAGAAGAAGAAAGAAGGGAAAAAAGGAGAATAATGCCTTTGACCAATTTCTCAAAGAAAAAAACCTAATGTATCCTCTAATTACCTGTAATCTGAGCTTCAGGAAGACACCAACGGAGAAACGGTGAGAAGCATCGTAATGCAATCTAACGTTGATCTGCCCCCACCGTCGGCCTTCGTTAAGGATGGAGGAGGGATGTGGGAAGGAGGAATGGTTGGGCAGAGAAGGAGGAGTTTAGAAGAAGAAGGAGAGAGTTTCAGATTCAAGTATGAAAAAACGCGCGAGTGATAGAGATTTCAGAAAAGCTTATGGTAGCCTATTTCAGACCGGTTCAAAGGAACAACTGGTCTAAAAGGGTCATATTTTAGACTAGTTGTTCCCAATAACCAGTCTTAAAAGTATGCAATATTTTTTTCTTTATTGCTAAAGGTTTTAGATCGGTTCAAGGGAACAACCAGTCTAAAATATCAAACTTTTTAGACTGGTTGTTCCCAATAACCGGTCTTAAAAGTAGGCAATATTTTTTTTATCCTAAAATTTTTTGATCGGTTCTTAATAATGACAGGTCTAAAAAGTTTAACATTTTTGACCGATTTTGATGACAACTAGTCTAAAAAATAATGAATATTTTATTTTTTTTAATTCAGAACATATATTTGACCTATTATATTACAACCGGTCTAGAAAATGTATTGCATATAACTTTTTGTTATTTTATTTCTTTTTAGATCGGTTCTTAGCATAACCGGTCTAAATAATATATTTTAAACCTTATTATAGGGGAACCGGTCTCTTAAGTTTTGCATAATAATGAAACTGCTACCTGCTATACCTTTTAGACCTTATCCATTTTAACACGTCTTAATGTGCAGGTCAAAAAAGCCTTTTTTGTACTAGTGGTTACTTAGCAAAATAGCAAAACATTATGCTCAAATTAAAGCTTACGATTACCTCTACGTGTTTATCCGATCGGTTCTTGATTCTGACAGTACTTCCACCGGTAGGATGTCACCAAACACCTCTTATCAGAAATCCAAAACTATAGAAAAATTGATCTCGTCAAGTAAAGGAAGATTACTGAAGGCTCCTGAAGCTGAAAATGTGATTTCAGGCTTCGAATCAGCTATAAACATCAAGAACACAAAGAACTTCTCTCCTCTTTCTTTTTCTATGAATTTTTTTGAATTTTTTCTGATATTTTGGGTGATTGACGTTTTTGAGGCTTCTTGGAGGTTCTAAAATTAATTTAATAAGTTGTGTCATATGTCTTAAAAAGTTAGAGTGATGGATGCTCCTTTTCAGGAATTTTCAGGTTACTGGCAATTTTGTGGACTAGATGCTCTTTCTTAACATTGTAGGATACCCAATACACCTCTTAAAATCTATCTTCCTTTCCTCTCTAACATGGTTAGGAAAATTCAACTATCAGGGGAAAGGAATTCATCCAGCTTCCAGTACCATAATCGGTAAAATCGGGTATGTAGCTGGACTAGAGATCAATGGATTACACTAGCTTTTCCACCTCTATCAGATGTCCAATGGTAGATACTGGCATATGATTGGCTAATCAGGGGAAAATGTTAAATGTTACTTTAATAAAGTTGCTTTATTAAAGCTACTTTAATAAAGCTGCTTTTGGATACAGTGCTATTGGTTTTGATACATGTGTCACTTTACCCCTAATTGCTACCATATGTCTTAGAGTCTTCTCAGAGAGTGCCATATGTCCCTAGAGACCATGAAATGGCACCACCTAGCCCTGTGGCTCCGGGAACTACTGAGTCTGTATCCTGATTTACTACGGTGAACACCGTGTATCAGTACGGGACCCACATTCAGTATGGCACCAAGCACCCATACTTTCCCTTATAATGGTGCCATTTTTATGCTCTCAAGAAGCCATTAAATATCCTCATACTCAAGCAAATATAGGCATTTACACCAGTACATTCATCTGGCTAATTTATACTCACTGAGCCTTATGGAATCAGGAGACTCGATCTTAACTTAGAGGGCTGGATCATATAATCTCATAAAACTTATTCTATCTTTGGGACTCTTGCTAAACTAGACTTTGTGGTCTTCTTGACTTAGGCTTATTATCAAGCTTCTAAGCCCAAAATTTGGGATATTATAGAAGTGGGAGCACATAAGACTACAATTGGCTATAGATGAGTGGAGGAGCTAGGAGTTATGGCATCCAACTTCTCATCCAAAGATCGACCTTGGTAAATTTCCAAATTCAAACATCATTTGAGCTTGAGATTCTTGATGGGCAAGCATGTCTTTGTGATTTTAATTCATGACCTCACACATCTTGCTCATCTTCTCATTATTGTATTGGCACACTTAACATGAAACCCTTAAAGTACTTCCTTTAAGTACATCTATATAGTAGATCCTAGGAAGGAAGGAGCAATAGATGTAGCTGGGGTAGAGCACTGAGTATCATCTATTTGCTATTGTTCTCTCATAGTATCAGACTCTTGTATCTTTCTCTTCTTAGGAGTAGTAACAGGTGGATGTCTTAAAGGTATATCAATTCCTAATTTTTCAATTTGGTGTCTTCCAAACTTAAGTAACCTCTCCAGAGGTTCATTTAGTTATAGGTACCAAATCTTGTTTGCCTTAAGAAATAGAAAGAGCAATTGAGGATAGGGCATTGGGGTTGACTTTGTAGAAGAGTGCCTATACTTCTTGATCTCTAGAAATATGATTTCTCTCAGCTTTCTTTCCTCCTTACTTAGTAGTAAAGCCATCAACCCATAATCATGATCCATAAAATGCATGAAATTATTTGATTTGTTCACAAAGACCTTTGAATAGATATACTAGAGAATACGATGCAAGTTACCTATAACACTTGGCTTGAAGTTTAGAAGACCTCAAGCTCACCAGGTCTAAGTATTCTATAAATCTGTTATGGTTTGAGCTTAACAGGCATCTTATAGATGGTTTTTAATTCCTAACCACTTGTTGATTCGAGAAGCCGAGATTAGGAATTTCTTTCCCCTCACGGTGGTTTTAGTGCTTCTTCAATCACAGACCCAATATTTGAGCAGTCTTTAACTGGCTCTAAATTGCAATAGAAGTGTCTTACTATCTTAGGACAATAAGGTAGATTGACATATAACCCTAGCATGTAATGACTAAGATAGGATGACAAGTCTAATTCAATAGAATCATATAGGTCCTAAAGATTCACATAGAACATCTTACACATTTTTCTTGTTGCAAAATGCTATAAGAACTTTTTAGAATCATTCAGTTCTGCTGCAAGGTATCCTAGAGGTGCCACTAGTACATCTTCTTCTTCTACATCCTTACCTTGTTGCTCAACCTGCTTTAGGAGGTATCACTGATTGACTGGGTATAGAGGAAGGTCCTTTATGAGCCCTATATATTCCTTGCCTCGATCTTATAGGAATTTTAGTATTGATTGCTTCTTTTTACAAGTTGGTCATTATCTTGGTGATTCTAGCATTGTATCTAGCCTCTTGATGATCTCTTTTAGTCCAAGAAGGTATGTCCGAGTCAGAGTATGAACCCAGTGGACTAGAAGGAGCTTTCAATTTTTTCCTTTCCTTCTGGAGACATAACTTTTATCTTGGACTTATTATCCTTGGTTCTTGTATGACTACTCCTTTAGCTTTTGGTGGAGGTTCAAGAGGAGCCATGTCAAGAACTTTTGGTTGAGGGTGTTTCTTTGTGTTGGATTTTTGCATTTTCTTAGACTTCTTTGCTAGAGTAGGTGATGGTGATTGAGAATCCTCTTAATATTTATGTATGGTAGTCTTAGTGCTCGCTATGACCTTACAAACCTAAAAGCTAAGAAAATTTCATAGATTGAGTGTTGGAGTTGTCGACTATCAGAAACTTAGGGTAGAGGATTTTAGAGTGTTTTTTAAGAACTTTGGAGTGAAACTTAAGGGGTTTTGTGTGGAAAGAAGTGGGGAAGATTTTTGAAAAAGTTTTGATCAGAGCACTGGTAGGGGTGCTCAAAGTGATTTGATGCAAATGACATTGCCACCTAGAAAAGCACGTGGGCCCCAATATCGCTTGAGTGATCATATGCCATCACTCGAGTGATATTGCCTAAAAAAACTAAATGGTTCAGAAATATGATACCTAGCCTAAGTAATCTTGTAATTACTCAAGAATAAGTTCTAATTGATGTAGTTGATTAATTTCTAACTTAATTTGCTTATTATAAGATTAATCAGAATGTTTGAGCTCTGAGATGATGATTACTTGAGGGATTACTTGAGTGATCCATGACTGTTCCTCTTCTTTTAAAATTCAGCTTCTTTCATGCCATTTTTTAGTGTTGTAGTGATATCCTACTTCTGGCACTTCTTATGTCATCACTCGAGTGATGTTCTTCATCACTAGTAAGTGTCGCCATGATAATGTCATAGTGGCGTGTTCTCTAGTTACCCCTATTTCTTATTCAATTGAATAGAGTATTTTTCAAAACTCTTGCAAAACAACATTTAGATAATTTGATGCTTAAGTTAGTATTTTAATCATCAAAACAAATATAATAGACAATTAAAACACAAGAATTGAAAGAATTTGCTTATAATTCTTGGGATTTACTATTCTCAATTCTCTTCATATATACAAATATTGGTCTTTTGCAAGTGGTTTTGTGAAAATATCAGCCACTTATGTGGGTATGGGTCTTCATATATACAACATTTTTTGTTCTTGCTAAACCATGACATAATGGAGCCACCAAGAAATTGTCATTAATCGCTGGTACTTTTTTTATCAGTCTTATATCCTCATGATCAGGATCTGAGTATGCTATCAAATATTCATTTCCTCCTTTGGGATACCAAATTCCAAGCTCAGCCATGTCTGCCAAATATCTGAAGATTATCTTTGCTGTCTCAGTATGGGATTCTTTAGGTGCTAATAGATATCTTGCACACATGCCAACACTGAATTGAATATCTAGTTTGCTTGCTTTTAAGTAGATTAGTGAACCAACCATTCCTCTATATTTTGTGATGTTGAAGTCCACCCCTTTGACTTTAGCATCCAAAAGATTTGTTAAGCTCATTGGAGTGTCAGCACCATTTACATGATCCATGCAATATTTCTTTAAGAGCACTTTGAGATATTTACTTTGGGAAATAAAAATCTCATTCTTCATTTGCTTGATTTGAAGTCCAAGGAAGAAATTTCATTTTCCTATCATAGACATCTCAAGTTCTCCCTGCATTATCTTAGAAACTTTTTGACAAAGAGAGTCATTAGTAGCACCAAAGATAATTAATCAACATAAATTTGTATAATTAAGATATCATGCTTCTTATTTTTTATGAATATTGTTGTGTCTACTTTTCCTCTAACAAAGCCTTGATCAAGAAAGAATTTGCTTAGACGTTCATACCAAGCTCTTAGAGCTTGTTTAAGACCATAAAGTTCTTTCTTAGGTCTAAAAACATGATATGGTTTTGTTACTTCCTTAAATCCAGGGGGTTGTTCAACATAAACTTCTTCCATAATGTAACCATTTAGAAAAGCACTTTCGACATCCATTTGATAGTGTTTGAATCTTTTGATGCACATAAAGGCTATGAGTACTCGTATGGCTTCAAATCTAGCTACTGTTGCATATATTTCCTTATAATCAATTCCTTCTTCTTGATTATAGCCTTTAGCCACCAACCTTGCCTTGGTTCTAACAATGATTGCGGATTCATCAAATTTGTTTTTGAATACCCATTTAATGCTAATGACTCAACGATCTTTAGGCTGAGGTACCGAATCCCAAACTTGATTTCTTTTAAACTAATTCAACTCTTCTTGCATTGTTAACACCCAATCATTGTCTGATAGGGCTTCTTCAAAACTAGAAGGTTCTATTTCAGAGATAAAAGGTGGGAAGTATAAGGTCCTTTTCTATTGCAAAAATTACTATAAGCAAAAGGGTTAGATATATGCCATCTTTCTTATCTCTAATACTTTTTTTGCTTACATCAATGTCGTCAAAGAGCTTAAGGCATGTGTTTCAAAAAAAAGTCTCAAGGAATAAATAGAAAGGCAAATAGATGAATATATAATCAAGTACTCAATCACAATATATATATGCTACTACTATCAACTAAATCCCTTTCTTATCGTTAATTCTGAGTATGTAAACCATTGCAAAATATCTCCCTCCTCAGAAAATTACAAAACGCCCAAGCTACTGAATAGGTGTTTGATGTTGCTCCGCTTAACTCAAGCCTAACAATAATTTCTCTTCCAACATAATGCTCTAATTGTGTTGGGAAAGTTCCAAGCTCTCCTTTCTAGAGTTAACGATGAATCTTAAGAAAGTAAAGTATGGGGAAATATAGAAAAAAGGAATTTAAATTAAAAAATTAATATACTTCAAGGCATAAAAGATCAAACCAAAGGAGGAAAAGAAATGATTGGGATAAGTGCAGCTGCTAACTTTTCATCAAAATGTGACCTGTTTTTTAGTCATCGTACACTTCTTGATAACTTAAGCAACAATAGCGTAGGTATCCTAGGTATGGTTGCAGTCATTTTCAAACATGTGAGAAAATTTTGACTTAACATTTAATTTTGTATTTGATTAACAATTAATTTCATATTATTAATTATTAATTTAATCTTCAAGAAAAAAAACATGTTCTATAATTTTACACGTACACACCGAAGTGCTTCACATGGGAACATCATTAATCAACCAAAAAAAAACAAAAGAAAAATAGTGTTACCCTATTTTGAAGAGAAGATAATAAAGTAAATTGAATTTGAAAAAGAAAAACGTACAATATGAGATGAAATTGCAGTTATTGACATATCAATACCCAAGTAATTAAACTTATGATATTACTAATCGGGATATTAAAAATTATACCAAAATTATGAATCATAAATCATAATCATGTAATAGACATTTGCCAAAAATACCCAAGAATTCCATTTTCCAATTTGACTTAATAACTTCTATTGTTTTACATTTTGTTTTATTATTGTTGAATTTTATTGTGTTTAATAATTTCTACTATTTTTTAAATTCATATAGAGATTTGTTGCGTTTAAGTTCAATCTCTTAGCATAATATTGACTATGTCCATATTTCATGCACGTACATATGGAGAAATCCCACCTGCAGCTACACATACCTTAATTATGAGTAATGTAGTTTATTTTTATATTTGGTTGTATTATTTTTTTTTATGATTTTTGTTAGATTCCATATTTTTTGATGATAACAAAGATTAGAATGATCTTACAAAAGGTTTTGATAATAATACAAAAGAGTTTTTGAACAAAGGAACTAAATACTTGGTGGCAGGTAAAGCTATCACTGGAGTAAGCACTATAGTGATGAAAAAGGTTATGAAGTCAAAGAACAGGAGAAAAAGCCTATGGCAAATTTCAAAAGAGATCACTCGAGTGATGATCCTTCATCACTTGAGTGACCACTCGAGTGATGTGTGCCCAAAAGTTCTAGAAGCTCTCTGCCAAGATTTGTATGGTGTTACTCGAATAATGACTAAGGCTCACTCAAATGACCAGGTAAGAAATAAGGCAGTGAAGTTTCTACCAAGATTTTGAAGGAATCACTCGAGTGATGTACATAAATCACTTAAGTGACAACTCGAGTGATCTAATTCAGAAATGTTGACTTCACTCTCTACCATGCTTTAGAAGGGATCACTCGAGTGATGGCCCTGGATTACTCAAGTAACCACTCAAGTGATGAAGTTTAGAAAGCATGATTTTAATCTATTATTTATTGATTTGTTATCTATATGATTAACCTTTCATTGTATTAGTTTTCTAAGTATATTGGCAGGAAAATAATGAAGAGATCATGCATTAAGAGAAAAGTCAAACAAAACTTCTGAACATTCACCTACCACAACGGATAGTTTTCAAATTAGAAAAATGGTCAAACGAAGATGCGCAACTCTAATGGACAAGTTGAAATTGTTTCAATAGCTATCACAACTTATCTATAAATATGGGAACATTCAATATAGAACAGACATAACTAAGAACACACGAACATACATCGATCAACACATTTATAGTACTCTATTTCTTATATTCATTCTTTGTACTTTAGTGTTCATTATTTACTCTGTAAGAGGGATTTTCATTACAAACTCAATATTTGTTATTGAGACAACTTAATGTTATGGAACCTGATTTGGGAATTTGTTTACAGCATGTAAGGGGGAGCGAGTGTGCAGTAAAGGAACTTGTTGTGTACTAAGGTGCCAAGAACCTAATGAATCTTGGAAGATATAGTGAAACTCTCAGAAAAGCTCTGAGGACTGGATGTAGGTCAAAGTGGTTGTGGCAGAATCAGTATAACTCCCGATGTACACTTCGATGATATTTCTCCTAGCTCTTAACTGCTTTAAATTTCTAATCAATTTTTATATACAAAATGCATTTCTGTGATCACCTAATTCACCCCTCTTGGGTGAAACTCTTGCACTAACATTTGGTATCAGAGCGTAGGTCTTCTTGTTCAGGTATAACAACCTAAGAGACATTATTCTATTACAAGTTTTTAAAGTCCGACTTCAATATAGGGCTCAAACCAATACTTGAGTGGGTTTTTCAAAAAATTTTGAAAATACTTTAAATGTGGTCTCAAATCAGTTTGCAAATTCATTACCACTTATTAGTTTCAAAACCTTTTATTTAAGATACATAGCGTTCTTTAGCAAAAGCCCACATGTTGGTGGTTAACTTATAGGCTTTTATCATTTGGTTGCCCGATTATAGTTAACTTATTGCATTAGGATGCTAGCACTTTTATTGATGTATTAATGATTAGGTTACAACTAATACGGTTAGTGCTACTGTTACTGGTACTACTACAACTACCGCTACCATTATTCCTACTTAGTTACATATACAATTTATACAATTAAATAAAATGAAAGACAACCAAAGGGCTTTAATAATTCGGCATGTACTTCACCCATCCATGGCTACCTTATTGCCCTTGGATGTACTCGGGTATAAATGGACTTAGACCAAGTCCCTAAGGGCATTTTAGTCATTCTATGTTTTTGGATGAAGATAACCAACTATATGAGCTTAGGAATAAGACATGAATAAGTCATAACTCATTTATTATGCATTTGGAATTTTAGGACGTGACAATTGCCCAAGCCAGACAGGAAATTGTAGACTGGATACCTAGGCACTGGAAAGGACTTTTAGGTAGTAACTCTATCTTTCATACACTATGTGATTGTTTATATCCTGTGTGTTGCCATATTCTGTGATATGAATGGTAGTTACAAAATCTAGCAGTGGTGTAGGAAAAGCCCAAGTAACATCTGGCTCATTTGGGACCCAGCTGAGGTAGTGAGACAAGTAGGGATCAAACAGTCATTTGATCCTGAATAGTGTACACAATTAAATTTGTAGTATGATCATTTGTTATATTATATAGTGCATTGCATGCTTATTTATCACATTTTATATGATTGATTGTGTTACTACTGAGATTCGTATGAATCTCAACCCTTTCCACAAATTTAAATTTATTCAGCTGAAGAAATGGCTCAAAGGGCTTGGAATTAGATACTGGCAACTGAGAGTTCTGATTCTATTCAAGTTATGATGTTGGTTATCTGTAACTTTTTATATTATCTTTTAGGATTTGTAAATATTTGTACAAACCCTGTGGGGATTCCTGTAATGTAATCAAGTACTTTATATCAATATGTCTATACTATTTCTGTTTGCCCACTGAACTATACGTTGTTACTCTGATAAATGTCAAAATATTAAGGGGTTTGACAAGAAGAGGCAGAAGAGGTGGTGGTGAAGGGGGAAGGGGTAGAGCTTGTGGAGGGTGGTGGTGGTGGAAGCGATGGTAGAAGATAAAGGGCTTGTGGAGGAGGAGTGTTAGGATGATAAGGAGGAGGAGGGTGAATAGAAAGAGCTCTCTAGCATCTAATCATGATTGGGGAGAGAAGGACGAAGTAATGAAAAGGTGCTATTTAGAAAAGTACTAAAAACAAAAGGAATAAGTACTTCACTTTAAAGTATTTAACTTAGGAGAACTGGTACTTGGTGTTGGACCGAACGAGGGTTTGAAAATGTGCTTTTTAGATTTGTTCTTTACATGATGGTTGTTTATTATGAAATGCCTTTATTGTCATTCATACTTTATAGTTAATAGATATAACTGTTATATTTGTGGTTTTGCTGATGTAGGGTTGGAAGACGAATAGTTTGTAAGTATTACATAATGGTTGTTTTGAAAGAACTATCACTTTTATTACTAAATACTTATGGTTATTAACTACAACTGTTATTTTTACGTTTTGCAAATTTTGCCTCGCAATACATGAAGGTGTGCATAATTAACTATTACTTTTAAACCTTACATATCTTTGCGCGACCTCTGCGTCGACACACATGACATTTATTATCTATAACCGTTATGTAATAAGCATTATAAATGCCCAAATCTTTAGTAGTGAAATCAATACTTTTAGGTTATTCACAACTTTTGTTAAGGCATTTCCCACGTTTTATTTGTAATATCCTGAATTTTGGGACTAAAGGCTGGAGAATAAGCCTGAATAAAGTAGACTACTAAGCTCAATTTGGAAAAAGTGTCAAGAATGTCTAGGAGCCATAGTGACTTTTAGAGATTGGTTTGGGAACTAAAGTATGTGATTTAGTTCCAAATAGTCAGGGAAAAATATCCAACCCCTTTATCTAAAGTCAAATAGGTCATAAAGCCTAACTTAGATCCAAAAGTGTGGGATGGCATCTTGGAAGAAGAAAGAAATAGAGACAAAAAGGAAGAAAAGAGTTACTGGCTTGTAGAAACTGCATTCGGAATAAAGTACGAATTTCACTGCGGTTTAGTTGAAAGAAAATATCCAACTACTTTTGGATGTGTCAAAATGACGTAGAACCTAACTAGGATCCAAACAAAAAGGGAAATGGTGTCTAGAAAGAAATAAGGAAGAGAATTAAAAGAATTAATGGCACAAGAAATAATGTTGCCATAATCAATGGCAAAAGAGACAATTGCCACTTAATCTTGAGGTTAGAATTGGAAACCTAAAATGAAGGGTTAAGATTAGCTCTTGAAAAGCAAGAGCAATAATGAAGATGAAGAAGCAAATAAATTCCCTCCCTCATGCTATTGAAAACATCCAAAGAGGGCAAGGAATAAAGAAAGAAGAGTTTGGTCAAATAGTCAATGTTCTTCAAGTTTTTCCAACTTAGAAAGTTTGACTAAAAAGTAAGAGAAGAGACCAAATTGGTTAACATTTTCCCTTTCTTTTTTAAGACAAATTTGGCCAAGGATGAAGAGAGAGAAGGGATAAAGATCACACCAATTAACCAAGCCTCCTTTCTTTAATTACCAGATAGCTTATTCAAGGAACCACAAGAAGGTGACACTTGGCACCTTGTGGACTAAGCATTTTGTTTAACTAAGATAAAGACCAAACCTTCCTCTCTCCTCCTCATTTTCGTCTAGCATCTAAAAAGAGAGAGAGAAATAGCTAAACAATGGAAGATGAAAGATAATGAAGGAATAGTGAAAATTCCTGAGTTTCGGAGCCAATTTCAACCCCGATTTGGCATTTCCAGCTTCCAGAGTCTTCTCTAACGTTGCTCTACTCGACGAGAGCTTTCTTTCTATGATTTTAGATTCTTGATCAGAGGTGTTTGGAGCCTTCTACCTAGGGAAGGTGCAACCAAAATCAAGAACCGGTTACAGAATCGTGCTCAGGTACATAAACTTTGATTTGAGTCAAATATTGTGATGTTTAAGTAATTATTCATGGAGTTGTGTGATTGCCCTGATTTTTAAGCACCATGAAAAATGAAGTTTAATGGTCTTGTGATCTTGAGAAATAGGTAAAAGAAGGTTTAATGAAGTTAGATTATAGGTCTTGAAGTTAAATTTGCAAAACTATTGATTGTTGTATTGAAGTTTTTGTGAGGCAGTGATGTTGTGAAATGACTTTCATTAGTCAAACCTTGTCCAAATATTATGACAATTTCCAAGATTGAAGTAGATATCTTGAGCTTGAATTTGATAGGTATTATATGCAATTTGGACTAATGCATTGAAAGTTATGGATTTTTGAAGTTGCGCCTTGTTTCTGTACTTGATTCTGGAATAGTGTGGGCATTTATGTTATTCTGTAATTTTGTGGTTGTAAATGGTAGTGGTTCATATTTTTTCTGTATAGAGGACTTAAAGAGCTTTCCATAGAACTTTGAACTACTCCATTTTGATTTTTGTGGATTTAGTTATGATTTTTGGAAGTTGAGCCATGAACACAGGATTTCTTGGCCGCGGCCAGAAGAATGGCTTGGCCGCGACCAAGTTTCAGCATTTTATAATTTTGAAAGGAGGTGACTAGTCTAGCTCTCCATAACCCTTTTGGCCATTTGTTTAAGCTTCTGATGGCTACCTGAGTGTCTCAAAAGATAACCAATTTGATGTGTTAAGCCTCTCTAATTTCTTGGACACTAATATACACTTCCAATGACTCTTTATCATGTCTCTAATGATGTGATTAGATATCTACGATAATGAAGTAACAAGGAATTGGCATTTTCAATGGTTAGAGTAAAGATACAAGAAGAGGACTTAAAGACATACGATAGAGAACTTTCCTAACTTACGTAACTCGATATATATGCTTGTGTATTGATGTGTTTATTACTTTGATGAATTGTATGAAGCTCATATGAATGAGTGAAGCTCTGGTTGTACTTTGCTATGGCCATGAGACTTTAGTAAAGCAATGAGCATGCATATGTCATTATATTGGCATGAGTTTATTTCAGCAAGAATGTCATGCACAAAGCATTTCTTGTATGCATTTATTAGTACTGTTTCCTACTGAGATTCTCTCAACTCTCACTCTCCCCTACCAACCATTTAGATAGGTGAACACAAAAGTTGTACTGGGAATAGAGAAGAATTCTGTATAAGACAAATGCAATCGTGGAACGAAGATGGGGATATGTCTAAAATGCTTGTAATGGGTTTAGACACTTTGGTAGTTCTATGGCTATATTGTCTATATATACATACATACATATATATATATATATGCAAATGAATGAGTTAAGAATGAGCAGAGAAATGAGCAGTGAATCACTATGATTGAATCGAATAAAGATGAGAGTCGATGAGTAGTAATGAAGTTGCAAATCGCTATGTTGAAAATTATAGGTTTGAATCCTGTCTTGAGGTTGGGAATTTAAAATGATTTTATGAAAGTGGTTTGGACATATTTTGTATAAGCTCATCTGACTGATTATGAGAATAAGGTGTTACATTTTCATTAGGTTTTAACAACTTTTGTTTACTGCTTTGTTGATGTTTTGGCAAAATATAGTTTGGAGTTGGAAGGATCGGTACATATGTGGGATTGCATGGTGAGTCAGTTACACTAGATCATATGGAAGATTATTATATAGGTGTAGCTTTTGAGAGAGGAACTTGCAGTACTATCAGTGAAGTTTTGGTTTTTTGTTGGATTTTTTAACCCCTTCCAGTTAGAGCTAGGAAATTGGGCTAAGCCTATTTAGGCATGAGCTCGTTAAAGGCCAGGAAAATGATTTAGAGCCTCTAGAAGGAGTCGAGTCTAAAAGGGCCCTCCTTGTAGGGCTGCAGGCTTAAAAGGGCCAGATGCAGGGCTCACCCTTTTAAGCTAGTTTATTTTTTAAAATAAATATATTAATATATGTAATATGAGAGATGTAATATCCCAAAAAGTGATTAAGGGCTAATGACTTTAAAAGTGGATATAATTATTGTTGAATAAACACTTTTGGAGAATGTCTGATGGGAATTTGGATATTTTAATGATTCCAATGGCTTCCTTGTGAAAATTCATGTGGGGAGAGTGTTTATTGTGAAATTGGAACCATTGGGAACAATCGTGCTAAAGTTGAAAACTCTGTCCATTGAAACTCTGTACAGGGCAGCCAATTTGTATGGACGTTTTAAATAGGCAAATGGTGTCTAAGAATTCTAAACTTTTTCCAGTATTAAAGTTCACATGTCAAGCTTCAAAATGAACATATAATTTGTATCATTTTGATTTGTGACCTAAGAGTTTTGGATTTTTTAAGTTTACCCAGCGAAATTAATTATTTTCTGGAACAGTAAGCAAAGATTGAAATTCTGGGAATTTTGTGGTGATTTTCAGTAATGGCCAATATTTTTCCTATGAAGAGGACTTAAATATCTTTCATTTGGCTTTGGAATCACCTCATTTCGATTTTTCTAGAATTAGTTATGATTTTTCAAAGTTTGGGCAGAAAATCCGAAAATGGGAATTATGACATCATCTCATTAAAAGATGATGTCAGCATGGATTATTAATCAAATTGCTCATCTTCTTCAGCCATTTCACGCCATTTTCAGCTGAAGCAAGAGGAAAAAAACGTGAGAGAGAGCTTGGAGAAAAATAGAGAGAAGGAAGGAGAAATCTCACAAGGTAGGTCGATTTCTTCAGTGAATTCGTACCTAATGTGTATAATCCTCCTCCTAAGCTATTCCTCTATGTGAATTAAGGTTTTGAAGCAAGGAATTCATTGTTCAAATAGGCTAGGGTTCAGCCATATTTGGGAAAAGCTTGTGGGAGCTTGAGGTAACTTCCAAACTTTCGTATATTGCTTATTCTGGCTGCTGTGGGCAATTTAATCGGTGAAATTTCGCCGGATTGCCATTGGTTTTAAAGTTTGGAAATGATGTGGCCTAGGGGTTATGCTGCCCAAATTGGGTCTTAATGTTAGTTGTAACCTAATGTAATGGTTAATAAAGTGGTTAGGAGTAGAAAGGAACGCGTTTACGGAGCCGAAATCGTAAAACCCCAATTTTTCCCGGAGAACATGTATATTTCGGCCAAGGCTGTAAATGGGTCTTAGAGTTGGATTTTCAATGATTTGATGATTCCATTGGATTCAGTGGGCGAAAATAGGTGGGGTTACAGTTGGGCACTTTTTCAAAAAAGGCCGAGAAAGCATAATTACGGAAACACCCCTAAAACCCTAAAAGTAGGGCTGCCAAGGGCAATTTCGTAATTTGATATTGAATTTGATAATTCTGAGTACGGAAATGGATTCCTTGGGCGGAAATATGTTAGGATAGCCCATATTAGAATTTCGAGAAAAGTGCAACCGGTCCGGGTATGGCGGGCCCAGGCCGGGTCCCCGGGGGTATTTTTGTAAATTTTCATTATAGACTCATATAACCCTAAGTAACACTATGGAAGTGTCTAAATAGTGCATTTGGAATTGTAGGATTCGATATTTGCCACCCTCGTGAGCCAACTACGCCAGCGAACGTCAGAAAGGAACGAGGTAGTGACTTTTCTTTTGTACCATATATGATGCATTGTATGTGTGTTATATCGTTGATTTGTAATGAATTCGTATGCTGCGACATCTGTGGATTTGTGTTAGCACTGTCATTCCAATAGTCCTTGAGTAGCTAACAACGGTTCGGGTTAGGGCGGTGTGCCTCCCCGGCGGAGAAAGGGGATGAGGATGAGGTGTGATATATGTGATTATGTGAGCCAAAAGGCTATTTGTGGAGGCCGACGGGCTATTTGTGAAAGCCGAATAGCTGTATGGGCTATAAGGCTATATGTATGCACTGCCATGCCAATAGTCCCTGAGTAGCTAACAACGGTTCGGGTTAGGCGGTGTGCCTTCCCGGCGGAGAAAGGGGATGAGGGTGGAGTGTGATTTGTGGTGCTGCTGCTGTATGATGATTTGCTTACATGCTGTGTGCTTATGTGTGGTATAAATGTTTTGTTACTACTGGGATTCTCTTGAATCTCATTCTTTCCTTTAACTAACCTTTCAGACAGGGCGAGTGGCTCTAAGGAGAAGCGTACGACCCGGAGCGGTTAGAATCCTGTAGGGACATTTATTTTGGTTATGTTGGTTAAACCTGTTGGACAGGGTGTCTGTATATTATGTTGGTTGTAAGGAATAGTTGAACGTAGTTGTGTAGTCCCCTATATGGAGGTTGTAAACCCTTTTTGTGTATGAATGGAACCCGGGGGTTGCCGGGATTGCTATTAGATATTCTGATATGAATGAATGTGAATTAACTGCACAGGTGATTATATTCGATAATTGAACTTGAGACCGGAATAGGAAAGAAGTCTTGAAAATTTTATAAAGTCCCTACTTCACAGAGAGTTCTAAATGAGTTTTGAACTATTCGACGGTCTCTAAACCAATTTAATTACGTAATATCGAATTATAATTACGCTATTTAAGGCAAGGGGTTACATTTTGGTATCAGAGCTGTAGTTCCTGGCAAGGGTAGAGGTTGCTAGGATAGCTCCCTTAGTTGGTTTTAGGGATAGAAGATTATCTGTGAATGATTGTTGGGTATGCACATGTATGTTTATTGATGTGGATATATATAAGTTTTGTGATTATACGTGCATACCATTTCTGTTGAATTAATGGGGCAAGTTGTCTGTAGAATGAAGAAAACTAGAGGACGCCCCAATATTCCGCGTGTAGACCCAGAGGTGAAGGTCATCAAGGATAACCCACCGGATGCAATGCAGGAATTAATGGGTCTAATCAAAGATCAGCGGGATATGATAACTGAGCTGAGAGAAGAGCTCAGAGCAGAGAAGGCGAAGAACAAGGAAAGTCTGGTTCAGTCCACTCCGGAGGAAACTCAAGAAGAAACTCGACATGAGGACACTACAGAAGGATCAGCACGACCACTAGAATCCCCACCTCATGCTATTCCAAATCAAGAATCATATGGGATGCCGCTTAGAGAGGACAGAGACCTTCAGTATTGGGTCACCCGATTCTGCAAGCATATGCCTCCGGCGTTCAGAGGAAGGTTTGACCCTCAGGCAGCCGAAGATTGGTTGTACAGACTGGAGAAGATATTTGAGGTTCTGTGTTGCCCAGAGGAGGTGAAGCCACGGTTGGCAGTGTATAAACTCGAGGGGGACGCGGATCGTTGGTGGCGGAATATCGCCCTGACATTAAAGAGCAATGAAACACCATTGACTTGGGAACTGTTTCAACAAGAGTTCAACGAGAAATACTTTCCTAAATCAGTGCGGCTCGAGAAGGAGACAGAATTTCTCAACATCAAACAAGGGGATACAGAGAGCTTTGACGACTATTTGTCCCGTTTTGTCCGGTTGGCTCGGTACTCCTCTTACCTCCGGTTTAAAGATGATGAAGAATGGAGTTCTGATATGCTCATCCGCGGTCTGAGGCGAGAATTGAGAAAGCGATTGGCTACGAACCAATTCACTAAGTTTAACAAGGCTGTGGAGCAGTGTCGAATTACGGAGAATAATCTGAGGGAGTTAAATCCTACCAGAGCTACTGGCCACCGCAGTGAACCCAGTAAGGGTAATGCTTCCCAGAAGCGGAAAGGCCAAGGATCCTCTTCATACAAGGGCGGTGATAAGAAGCCCTATCAGCCCAGAGACCGTGAGCCTCAGAGGGCTGTGACTGAGTGGAAATGCCCTCACTGCAACAAAACGCATTATGGCCAAAATTGCCGGGGAGAATTGGTCTGTTTTAACTGTAAGCAGCCAGGACATTTTTCCCGAGATTGTCAACGACCACGAGTCGAGCAGAAACCGAGGACACAGGGCCGAGTGTTCGCTATGACCCACGAGGAAGCTCGTAAATCTCCTGAGTTGATACAAGGTAAAATCTCTATTAATGGCCATCTGTTGCAAGCATTGTTCGACTCAGGTGCAAGTCACTCCTTCATTGCTTATGATTGCGTGAAGCGCCTGGGATTGCATGTACATAAATTACCATTTGATTTGGTAGTGTCAACCCCGATGGGTGTTAAGGCTTTAACCACAGAAGCTTACTTGAATTGTGTCGTAACTGTGGAAGGGCACCAATCTGTTGTAGATTTGATATGTTTGCCGCTTTACCAATTGGAAGTCATTTTGGGTTTTGATTGGTTAATGGCAAATAATGTTTTGCTTGATTGTGGAAACAAGAGGATAGTATATCCTGTTTCTCAGAGGGTTGAAGCTGTGAATGCCGGTATGAATTTTCTTTCTACGGCTAAAGCTGAAAAGTATCTTAAAAAGGGTTGCCAGGGGTATGTAGTGTTTTTCTCAGTGCAAAGGGAAACTGGTGAAACTTTGAGTGATATACCCGTGGTAAATGAATTCCCTGAGGTATTTCCAGATGATCTAAATGGATTGCCTCCTGAGAGGGAAGTTCAATTTCCAATTGACATTACTAGCTCAAGTGGTAGTGGGAATGCATTGAGGCGCTACTTACCCCCAGGTAGTGGCTTCGATTCCCACGGAGGCGAAAAATCTCGCTTGGGGAGCGAGGGACTCTTGTGAGTCCTGGGTCGACGTAGTGTACCCAGCCTCTCCGCACCCGGTTGGTGGGAGAGGGCACCAACCGTTGTGGCCCAGTGGGGTGAGACGGCGGTGGGGTGTGACAAGAGACCTAACTATACTCGACTCATATAGCTAACAGTCACAGCGAACTACTTCTTCATCATTCTTCAAGGTTTAAATTCGAACCTAAGTATGACTATCGATTGACCATAACCTCACTAGTATCGTCATCTGGTAAGGTGATCTCTCCTATACTCTCTCATCTCTTAGCTCTCTGCCTTTCTCGAAATGTGACACTCACACTCATAGATGATAGATCTGAGATTCTGAGCTCTCTCTCTTGATCTTGACTTTTCATCGTCAGTTTTCATCTCTCAGTCTCACTCACAAATAAGCCTATTAGATCTTGCTCTCTAGTCTCACACTTTGGTAGTCACCTCTCAGATCAGCCTCTCGTCTCTTACTCACTCTCAATAGGTGTCTTCATTATTTGATGATAGGTAGCATACACAATGTCTTACTCACAAAAAGAAAAAACTCAAGGGACTGATAAATCATTAGATATTAAGGATAGTGAAGAATCAAAGCCTAAGAAGCCTAGAACTTTGACCTCTGATATTTAGAAGTATTTTAGTATAGTAGACATTAATGGTATTGCAAAGGCAAAGTGTAATGGTTGTCAATCCCTATATGTCTAATGCCTTATTCTCATAATCAATGGGATGAGATTGTACACAATAAGTCAAAACCACTTTCATAAAATCATTTTAAATTGCCAATCTCAAGACAGGGTTTGAACTTATAGTTGAATGGGTTTTTCTGAATATTTCAAAATCTTACGGAAGTGTCTTATAGCGGTTTGCAAATTCATTATTACTCATCAATTCTCATCTTTATTCAATTTAATCAGAGTGATTCATTACTCATTACTCTGCTCATTCTTAACTCAATCATTTAGCCTTGATAACAAACATTTATCATTCATGGCATGTTTATACAACAATGAAAACATGCAATAATTTATACTTAACAAACTATCACGTACAAATCTTCAATTTACCCTCGCTTTTTCTTCTTACACATCTCCTTGCATTCCTCTTCTGAGCATAACTACCTATATGGTTGGTGAGGGAGAGTGAGATTCGAGAGAATCTCAGTAGCCAATAGTACCAATATGCATACAAGATAAGTGCTTAATGAATGACATGCTTACCTTACATAAGCTTATATTCACATAATCATATTCTGCATGCTCAATATTTCAAACAACATACTTATGACCATAGTATAAATAGAAATAAAGCTTCAATCATTCATATATGTTTCACATAATCAAGCAAAGCAATCACATGCATCAATACATAAGCATAAATATCAAATACATACAGGAGAGGTAAGTTTACTACCTTAATTGCTCTTCCCTGATCCTCGCCTTGTTCCACTATCTGTCTAATCTTATATTCGGCTTGGGCTACTACCAAGTCCTAAAATTTCAAATGTATAACAATTGAGTCAAGACCCATTCATGTACGTCTAAACTCTTTTAAATTCATTATGTTAGTTATCTTTCATAGTTTCAACAATTTCTACATAGTACAACTTTGTATAGTGCAGTTTTTCAGTCAACTTTGGAAAATCACAATTAATTTTAGAAAATTCCAAATCGACTGATTCCAAAGCCTAAGTGAAGCTTGTTAAATGTGCTTTCATGGAAAAATACTCAACACTAGCCACTGTTATCACATTTTGCCCAGAAATTTGCAAAACCTCCCCTATTCCATATTACATTTCAGAAAAAGGGCACAACTTCAAAAATCCATATACTACTACAAAATATGGATTTAGTGGCGCCCCTCCTATGGCCTTTCTTTAAAGAAGAACCATAGATAATTTTTTAACCAAAAAAACCAAATTAAGAAGCTACGACGCTTCCTATAATAAGTGTCATAGCTTGTATTAAGCTTATATGGCGCTCTCCTTAACAAGCGCCACACAAAACATTCATAAGAAAAAAAGAAAAATGAAAGTCCCAGCTATGACGCTTTCTTAAAAAAACGCAATAGCTGGGTTTTTTTTAATTTTTGGAGCCACAGGCTATTGGCTCTGTAAATTCCTTCTCAATCGATAGAAAGCTTATAGTTCTTTATCCATCCTTTTTCCATATAGTTTATTACTGAATATCTCATTATGTCCTCACATTTCCCCCCTAAATTCTTCACCTATAACACATGCCTAATCTCTACTTTAGGTATTTTTCTTATGTTGCTTGATTGCTTCACGGACAAATGGAATGTCACTTCATGCATGCATATATACGTTATTTGCCCATTGGCATGCCTATAAGGTCACAGTGCTTGGCCTAGGCAGGCACATGGTGGCTGCCAAGGCCACTATAGGGCCGGTGCATAAACCTTGGTAGCACTTGGTGGGGTAAGCGCTGGCCAAGGACAGCAACCAGTGACGTCTAAGGTTTGTCCATTAAACCTTGGGCAAGCGCCGGTGTTGGCCCTACAGTGGCCTCAAGGTTTAGTGAATAAACATTGGCCAACGCTTGGTAGGGCAAGCGCCGGCCAAGGCCATCATGTTTTTTTGGTTAAGCCTCGACCCCTATCAGTTTGTTTTTGGGTTAACCCCCCTTGGTCGCGCTTAGTGGGGCAAGCACCGGCGGTGGCTGCCCCGCCTTATCTGGCCCTTACCCCACCAAGCACCGGCCAAGGCCCTTATCGATACTACTGTGCATCTTTTTTTTTATATGCTGCAGCCTTGAAAGGCTGCCAAGGCTGCAGCCTTATTGCATGCGCAAAAATTGTCTTCCTTCTCCATCTATATATTATCCAGATTAATAAGAGAGCGAGAGATCAGACACCGCACGCATAGAGACTGAGAGTGAGAGTTAAGAGCTACTACCACCATAGTGGAGAGATCACAGAAGGCGATTGAGCTTCAATCATCACCTTCATTCCTCCTTCATATGCTAAGGACATACAAGCTGATTATTAGCTAAGGCACCCCATTAATTAAGGTAAGCTTCAGCACCTTCTTTCCTTATTTATTTATTTATTTATTTATGTTGCCAGTATTCTTCTTTCCATGTTTAATTTATATGGTTTTGACATTAATTGTCTTATTATCTTTACTTCCATTTAATTTGCCAATACTTTAATTTATATGGTTTTGGTCATTGCACTTCCGTTACAGTACAAAACTTGGTTACCCATGTTCTTTTCTTTATCTCAACCTTGTATAAGAAGTTTCCTAACACTTAAGTTTTTTTTAAATACGTTTTCTTCTTCTTCTTCTTCTCTTTTTTATTTTTGGTAAAATCTGTTGTGAATATTATATGTGCGCTCATGATTTTTTTCAGGTATTTATTGGAAGTTTTAGCTGTCTTCTTAAAGCTTGGTCTCCCGGTTGTTTTTTTCCTCTGTCTCAGCCTCTTACAGAAGTTTTTGCTAGCTTGTAAGTCTTTAAGTATATATTTTTTACAAAACATTAAGTCGTACATTTTCATACACCTTTTTAAATTTGGGTACCTAAAGATTTGTCATCAATTTAGAATAGTTGATTGCCTGAGATTTCTTATTTGTCCTGCCAATCGTTAAATTAAAGGAGTATTGAACTAGCTAGTCAGAGCATTAAATATCATTGAACTATGTAATATTCTTTTGATTTATTTTTTTTGTGAGTTGCTAAAAATTAGTATGATTCATGTTATGAGAATTAATCGGTTGATTACTTGTGACTTTAATAGTGTTTAATAATTGAAAAACTTCAAATTTAATTACGTTATGCTGCCGAATTTATAAAAAAATAAATGGCAGAAGATAGAAGTAATTAGTAACTTCAAGAAGCAAACAACTAACTACTTTTAAAAATATATATGTTTAAGGTAAAGATGGATAAAAATGGGATGTCATTTGATCGATACTCAAGGAAATATATAAATAGGGTGAAAGAGTTTATTAAATTTGCAAGCGAGCATACAAATGATCCTACCAAAATCTTGTGTCCTTTCTTTTCTTGTTGTTAAGGAAAGCGGATTAGTCCCCTTGATTTGCTAGAGCATTTAGTGTGTCATGGAATTGATAAATCATATACATGATGGACAAGGCATGGTGAGACAGATTATGCACGTAGTGATCGGGTGAATACCACGAGCAGTCCTTCGAATGAGTTTGATCAAAGCATGTGTGATAATGAGGATGATGGTCTTCAAGAAATGATAAATGCTGTCGAAGGGGTGCTTTATGACTATCCTGAAGAATTTGAGGCATTGAAAGGTGATGCAGAGAAACTATTATATGCCGGTAGTACTAAATACACAAGATTGCTAGCAGTGTTGAAATTGTACAACTTTAAAGAGCAATATGGATTGAGTGCTTTGGGTTTCACTTCACTTCTTGAACTTGTGCAAGATATGCTCCCAGAAGAAAATGTACTTCCTACCAAGACATATGAGGCAAAGCGAACACTTTGCTCTACAACTGGCAAGGGTTATGAGAAGATACATGCATGCCCTAACAATTGCATATTATTTCAAAATCAGTATACAACGTTAGAGAAGTGCCATAAATGCAATGCATCTCGATATGGTAAGAAGAAAGGAAAATTTCCATTAAAGGTCATATGGTATTTTCCTATTATTTTGAGATTCAAGTGACTGTGCAGTAATGTAGATATTGCTAAGCTGTTGACATGGGATATAGATGAAAGGGTTGAAGACACGAACCTTAGGCACCCTGTAGATGCCCCTCAATGGAAAAAAGTTGATCATGACTACCCTGACTTCGCGAATGAAGCAAGGAAACTATGCCTTGCTATTTCAACTGATGGAATCAATCCCCACAGGGTTCAGAATACTACACACAGTATGTGGCTGGTGATATTGATGATTTATAACCTTCCTCCATGCTTGATCATGAAACATAAGTTTATAATGTTGTCCATGTTAATTTTTGAGCCAAGGCAACTTGGGAATGATATAGATGTATACTTGGCTCCTTTAATTGATAACTTGAACCTGCTTTGGAAGGAAGGCGTCAATGTGTATGATAGGTATATGAAAGAAAGTTTCACTTTGAAAGCCATGTTGTTTGGCACAATAAATGATTTCCTAGTTATGGTAATTTGTCCGCATATAGCATTAAAGGATATTGTGCGTGCCCTATATGTGACGATGACACTCATTCAATGCGACTAGATCATTGTAAGAAAAATGTCTACATGGGACATCAAAGATTCTTACTATCAAAAAATCGTTGGAGGACTTGAAAAAGGCTTTTAATAATGAGTCAGAAAAATGTCTACTTGTAGGAAAATGGATCCTCACATTGAAGACGATATTGTTCCTATTGAACACGATAATCAGTCACCATTTAAGGCCGAGATAGGCAGGGGCAGGACCATAATGAAAAAACTTATCAAACTAAAGAGTAAGGGCATTAAGTTAGAGCTTTATTAGAATGAAAAGGGAAATCCAATCGGACTGAATGCCAACAACTTTATTAAGTACATTGGGACATCGATCAAAGAAAGAATCCCCATTACTGTTTTAGATTGGCACCACGAGAAGAAAGAGCATGGTGATATGCTCTTTGATTCTATCAAGGTAAACATTATTTACTTTATTATTCTAGTTGTTTTGTATCATGAAATTATAATCTAACAAATTATATGCGGTTTTTCTTCCAGTGTTGCTTCATAATTGAAGACGGTAAAGAGAAATTCGTGCTGCAAAAATGCGGTAGACTTTTGAGGAATTTTCGCTCCACTATTATCAAATTCTTCTTGCGGGATGACAATGATATTATCATTCCTACACCACGCAGAGATGTACTATGGGATCATAACTCAAGGGCAGTGGGATGAGTTTGTGGTCTCACATACTACTTTGTAGTTCGCGGTAATATAATATTAGCCTTTACTGGTACATGAAAGGACTGGTCTCGTATGTAGTAGTAATTAATATTTATTGATATTAATCATTTGGATCTAAACAGGAAAGAAACAAGCGAAATCATGAAAGTGCATCCAACATGCCATACCGGTATATGAAAGGACTGGTCTCGTATGCAACGTTGGAGCAACAATTAGTAAGAACTAATCATTATTTCATATAAATATAATATGTATGCCTAATTTTTAACTACAACTAACTTTGATATGCAGCTACAAGAATCGCATTCTAATGATGCAATACATATACCTCGTCATGATTTGTGGCTGGCAGGCTGCACAAACAAAAAAGGCAAAATTCCCAGTGAACAAGCCAGACAAGTTACCGAATATTGTTTAAGTAGTGGATTATACATACAATAAACATTTAGCTTTACTTAATAGATTCTATTTTGTAGTAATTAATATTGTTGTAATTCTTGTTGTGATGGTGCTCAATAATGCAGGATCAACCTGACTTGGCGCATTATGTTGGTCACGATGATTTGCTCAGCAGACTGCATGAAGCTTTTGAGTATGATGGTCATGTTTAGGGTACTGGTTTTGCAGTAACCCAAACATCATACTACGGACCAAAAAAAGCAAGCCACAAAAAATGACTTACTACAACAACAGGAGCAAATTTCTGACTACAAGCATCATATAGACCAGATGATTATTGGCTATGAGCATCAAGTAGAGCAATTCACCAATCATATGCATTTGATGCAAGAGTAAAACGTGTTATTGAAGGTGAAAATTGAGGCCTTACTACAGTCTAGGCCAACACCGAGTCCAATGTGTGATAGTACGAGTGTGAGGGATAGTTGGCCCTTCGTGCCTAAAGTTCCTATTCCTTTGGTAATTAATTTCTTCTCCACTTCACTTTTTGGTACATACATTAGTGTACCTTAATATATTTAACTCTATTTTTCATAAGGGTGAATAAGACAGTAAGTTGCACGTCGATGATTCTTTCAAGTATGCGGTTGCTGTCAACATGGCCTATAACACCGAAAGTGATATCTTGCATAATTCACTTACCACCGAACACACTCAAAGTTAAGGTCGATGTATGCACAATTGATGATGCCCCCTTACCAATCCCTTCATTGGATGAAGCAACAATCGTGAAAGATATCGTCGATGGTTATGTTGCATGGCCAATAAGTCTGATTAAGCCATATGAAAAGGTAGTTAATTTATAAGTCCTTTGACTTTTTCTATACGATTCCGTCTAAAACAACATTATTTAATTTCATTATATTTTTAGGTTGCTGCTAGTCTTAAAGGAAAACGAATTGAAGGGCATTGGAAGAACTCAAAGTGGTTATCAACCGAACATAAGTCCCAACCCTCAACTAATAACCGAAGCAACTGACAGATGTCCTCAAATTGCCAATAATTGGTGTCAATAGTACCAGCTTTGATCAGTCAAGGAGGTCAGTCAATACATTTCGATATTGACATCTGTCATGTAGTTATAGATGATTGTGTCGATGGTAGTATGCTGAACGATGTGCTTAGTCATGATTGGCTTGGTGTAATGGCTATTAATATATGGATTAGGTACTTTATCATCATCGTCTATCACTGTTATTATTATTATTCATCATTAATTTTTTTAGGTTTTAATGATATTGTTTATTTTCTATAAAGGCACTTGTACTATGATCTATTATTGCACACGAAAAGTGCGCATAGATTCATATTTGTCAGTCCACACCTCCTTGCCCAGCATAGATTAGATATGGAAGCACTATCTAATGATGTTAGGGACATCTTCATGTGAAGAGCAACCCCTAATATGCTTTTTATCATGCCATACAATATGGGGTAAGTTATTTTCGATAGTATTTTAATGTATTTTTTTATTCTTCCACTTTTACTATAACATGATTGCCGAAGTAAAATCTTTAAAATATTTTAGGGGACATTAGATTTTGATTTTTGTTCGTCTAGTGTCACCTGAAGTCCCTGGGATTTACTATTTGGATCCTATAAAGACCAGTTATCCAAACAACTGGCGTGATTTAAAGATTATAATCAATAAGTAAGTGCATGGGTGTATGTGTAAATATTTGTCATTATTGAATTACCAAAATTAATCAATCACTACTTGTTTTGTCAGTTCATTGACCGCTTACTGAAGCAACATTGGATTGAGCTATTCTACACGCAAAGACCCAACCAGTAGCTATCCCTGGAGGAAGATTGCGGTACTTATATATATGAATTTAATTACTCCAATTTTTTTATTCAAAAATGTTTCTTCAAATGTTTACTTAACTATTTCATTGTACTGTCAGTGCCCATTTCAACCAAACAACAATGATTACGGTTATTATATTATTAAAGATGTAGTTACTCATGATAAAATTTCTATTCCTACATAAGTAAGTTCTTTTTACTTGCAGTTACTGTGTTTTAAATTTAATTGACAAGTGTCTAAGTTAATTGATTTTTAGTAATTTTAATTTTTTCTGTGCATACTTTTTATGTAGTATTATGAAGATCAACGTTGTGATTTATTGACTGAGCAACAAATAGATGAAATAATTGAAGAATGTTGTGAATATATGGTCAAGGAATTAGCTAATTTTTAGGTACATACGTAGGTTGTTTGTTGCATATTCATCTTGGTTGTATATGAATTAGTTGTACATTAAAATTATTTCTTGCCAACATTCTACATACATAGGTACTTACAATTAGTTGTTCTTATTTGTTATGTTGTAATCAAATTACATTAGTACTAGTTTTATGAATTAATTATTTTGATTTGAGTTATTTTATTCTGGTTTGGTGTGATTATGGCTTGGGTTTTTACTGCTGTGGATTTGTAAAATGTAAATTGATATGGATTGAATGTGGGTTGAATGCGTATGGTTAAAAAAACATACCTCCAATGGCGCTTCCTATCCTCCAATGGCTCTTCCCCTGGGTAGCACCATTGGAGGTAATAAATACCTCAAATGACGCTTTCCAAGGGAAGCGCCATTGGAGGTATATTATCTCCAATGGCACTTCCCCTAGGAAGCACTTTTGGAGTAGTGTACTTCCTCTGGCGCTTATCTGAAGCACTGTAGGTTGTTTTAATAGTGCTGGAAGCTACGGTGTTTCCTAAGCGCCATAGTGTTCTCTAAATTAAGCGTCATAGCTCGTATTTTTTGTAGTAGTGATAGCTTTTAGTATACAAGCCCAAAAATTCTGCACCACCTATCAAATTAAAACTCTGCATCTCTACTTTAATCCTGTCAAGTTTCATAATTTTTGGACCAGGTTTGACTCTCAAAAACCATTGCAAAACAACACCTTCCCTTAACTTCATAAATTTCTAGATTTGCATACAAATTTCCAAAAATCATGAGCATCCATATTCCTTCACAATTTTGACCAAAAATCCATTGAAAACCTCAAATTTGGCAAAATTCAAGTCCTTCTATGTGCCCTATTCTGACCAAAATTAGGGTTTCAAGACAACAATTCACAAACTCATAATCTAACCACTAAACTAGGTTCATATGCTTCCCAAACCTCATATAACCACTTGTATATGAGTAAAGAATCATGAAACCTTAGAAAACCCTAAATAGTAGAAATTAGGGTTGCACCAAAGAATCCACAAAACTCAACCAAATCACAAGATGCTAAGCTCAAAACAAAGCTTAAGCTTACCTCTTTCACTTTCTATCGTTTGTTCTTATTTTTCCAACTTTGGTTCTTCTTGACAGCACCAAAACACCTCTCCTTAAGAAACAAAAATCTTAGAAATGAAGCTCTCATCAAGGGGAACAAGGTTCATGAAGAGCTTTTAAGCCATAAAATGGATTATGAAGGTGAAAAGTGAGCTAGAAGAGGCTACCTTTCTTGTGTCTTCATGTTTTCTCTTTCCTTAGCTCTTGGCTGACTTGAGTTTATGACATAGGGAGTGATATTGTGTTTGATTTAATTTACTTCAGCCCCCCCTCTAATACGCTTGACAAAAAATGAGGTCTTCAAAGAGGATAATGATGTCCCAAAATATCCACGTACACCTCCTTACAATATTATTATTTAATTGCTCTTTGCACATGTGATTTGATTGGAACTTTATCCCTTTTCTCTCTCCTTATTGACGTATAAGGGGCCTTTAAAGGAGTTAAATGAGCTTCTATATTATCACCATCCATTCCTTTGAAATTAACATGTAGTGGCCATTTAATACTTGCCTTACTTTATTGACTTTTCAACACACACTTCTTACTTGGCATAAATGCTTCTACATAGCATGATTTATGCCTAAATATTCATTTCCTTTTCCGTCTGTCCTTTTAGATGTCATGTAGACTCTTGAAAGGATGATGATCTTTTCAAAAACATCACCTCCCTAATTATATACTATTTTATTGCAATTTTTTACTTTTCTTCTCATCTTTTTGACCTTGTCTTAAAGTGTTTGCAAAAGGTTACCATGTATG
The DNA here is from genome assembly GCA_963210345.1 of Inga oerstediana. Lineage (NCBI taxonomy): Eukaryota > Viridiplantae > Streptophyta > Magnoliopsida > Fabales > Fabaceae > Inga > Inga oerstediana. Next base: position 78,269,570 of record OY723400.1, read on the forward strand.
TTCAACTACTTAGTTTCTCTTTCTTGCCTCATGTTGGATGAAATATATGGCCTATTGGAAGAGTGAAATAGCATTTTGATTTAACATATTTTCACCTCCTCAAATATTACTTTTAATTTGCCTACAATTGTTGACTTTTCAATATCTTACTTGACCAATGTTGCCTCAACTCTTGGCATATTTAACTCAATCATTTATTTCCCCTTTACCTCTCCTTGTTGGATGTCCCACATCATGAAGGAAGGGAAAAATATGGGCTTTGGATTAAATCTAGCCAAATGACTATTTTGCCCATACATTTTTGTCAATTTCGCACCTTGGCTAAAAGCTGGCAGAATTTTCACCCAACTTTGAAAATTTATATCTTTATTTGTAGACATTCAATTTAAGTGCTTCCAAAGGCTACTTAACCCTTATTGAGTCTATTATGAAGGAAATATATAGCTTTTAGCCAATTAGAAGCTCAACATTCCCAGAATTTAAATCTTTGGACACTGACCTAGAAATTGGCCAGTTTCACTAGGTGAACTTCAAAAATTCATAACTCTGTGTACAGCTTCAAATGACCTATATGACCTATTAAATTAAAGCTTGATAAGTCTACTTTCATTCTAGAAAATTTCATAGGCATTGAACATCATTTGCCTATTTAAAAATGTCACACAACAAGACTACTACATAGGAAAACTCATTGGTAGCAAATTCAAATGTTTACAATTTATGTTCTAAACATACTCATATTGTGTGTGACCACCAATTGCCTTATTTTATCATTTTATTCCCTTAAATGCCATAAAGATATACAGAATATTAAGAAATATCATTATGCCCTCTTGGGACACTTGCTTAACTGAGGCTTAGTAGTCTACTACATTTAAGCTTATTCTAAAGCCTCAAATCCCAAAATTTGGGATATTACAATATGCATGTGGTAGGGCTAAAGGCACCTTACATCTAAGTCACCATATGAAGATTTGTAATGATCTTGAAAAATTTCATGCTGTTAGGGTGTTGTTGTTAGATAGAGAAGGCAAACGTAGGCATAGGAAAATTGATCACAAGCATGTTACGGAGATGATGACTATGGCCATAATTTTGCATGACCTTCCTTATTCATTTATTTAATATAGATGGGTTAAAGAACTACTTCAGACATTGAATTATGATGTCAAGCTCATGACTAGAAATATAATAGTGGCCAATGTTATGAGATTCTACCGCCAATAAAAGGAGAATTTGAAAAACAAAATTGAAGAAAAGCATAAGTAGAATATGTTTGACATCTAATTGCTAGACTGCTGTGACTTCTAAATGATATATATGTTTGACAGCTCATTTTGTAGATGAAAAGTGGACACTAAATAGTAAGATACTTGCTTTTTGTAAGATATAGCTACAATATTCTGGATTTGACTTGTCTAGGAAGGTGTATGATTGCTTGAAAGAATGGGGAATTTAAGTGTTCTCAGTTACTCTAGACAATGCATCTGCAAATGATAACATGCAAGACTTGCTACTTATGCAAGACAAATTAAGCTTGGTTTCTAATAGAGAATTCTTTTATGAGAGGTGTTGTGCCCCCATCCTCAATCTAATAGTTTAAAAGGGCATAAAAGTAGTGACTCCGGCTTTGCATAAGATTAAAGAGAGTATTAAATATGTGAAGGCATTTGAAGCAAGGATGATTCTTTTCAAAAAATGTATTGAGGAAGTTGGTGGCATTGACACTTCAATGGGCTTGCGATTTGATATGCCCACTATATGGAACTCTACTTATATAATGCTTGAGAGTAGATTTTAATATCATCTTGCTTTTGCAAAGTTGTATTTAGATGATAAAATTTACAAGTTTGGTCTAGCACATGATGAGTGGACTAGAGCAAAGGCAGTATGAAATTTCTTGAGGCCATTTGAAAAAAGTACAAGGCTCTTTCTGGGTCATTTTATCTAACTTCAAATTCTTATTTTATGCAGATTTCAAAAATTGAGATTTTCTTAAAGCAAATATAATAATCCTTGACCTCGTGATTTAAGAGATGTGTATACTAATGAAAGAGAAGTTTGACAAATATTGGCATAATTATAATGTCTTTCTTGCACTTGCAATTGTGGTTGATCCATGATGATAGCTCAACATAATAAAATATTACTATGAAAGGATTGACCCTATCACTTCCTATGAGAAGGTTGCCATTGTAAGGAGTAAGCTAGATCTCATTTTTTATAAATATTCGGAAAGATCTCTTCTAAATTCTAGAGTTGCAAGTGCATCGAATGCTAGATCTTCAACAATTACAACTCATTCTTGTTACATCTCTAATGTTTCCACAATTTCCTTTGATGATGCATTTGATGTAAGTTTTAAATTTGTTTGTCAACTAAATTTTTCTTATCCAGTTAGTATTTATTATTTACTTCGATGTTTTATAATGGTGCAGGATTATTAATGTCACACCTCAGTCTGGCCCTTCTGGGTAATCGGGGCACTTACACCACAGTCCAGCCAATTGGGTAGTCAGGCGTGTAAAAGGAACATCCGCACCACCTTATACATTCCTTTCGCCTCCACACGTCTCGAAGCCATGACCATAGGGATAAGATTGCTCTTATGTGAGACATGGTAGCCACTTACGCCATGGCTCAGTTGGTAAGTATAAGTGTTTGGCGAGAGTTGGTACCATTAAAACACTTTTAATTTTCTCATGGCAAAACATTTTCCTTGATACATGGGAAGAATACTTTCTTCACATATTTGTGGGAACATATTTTCATACTAAGAACATGACAAAATTACACTTGAGTTCTTTTTTTTAAAGAGTAAACTATGAGCATATTGGATAGGAGGGATATTCAGTCAAATGATTATTTTGGTTTAAATAAAACAAATTAAGGCATTAACATAAATATAATCGTAAAAAATTATTTTAATATTTTATTAATAATAACAAAAAAATAAATTATTTTAGGAGGGGAGGGGAGGGAAATGAAAGGGAGGGCAGGGATTCACTACTACAAATAGTTGATTCAATGACATAAATTAATGAACGTTTTTAGAAAACAGTAGTAAAAGACAAAGTGGTAGCACTATGGTAAATATGTGTTGAGTTTCAATGACTGGTTTTCAAAACCAGTCATTGAAAGTAAAACTTCAATGACTGGTTTCAGAAAACCAGTCGTTGAAAGTTAAGTTTCAACAACTGGTCTAAGAAACAGTCGTTGAAACTAGCCAAATTTTATTGCATCTTGTATTTTTGGGAACGATTAACTTCTACTTTTCTAGCTTCATTCACCAATTTCCCCTCTCCTTCATCAATCCTATTTGCTTGGTGATATTTCTCATGGTTGTGTTATTGTTGGTGTTTGTTACATGATGAATTACAACAGATAAATCAGTCTTCCCCTTGAGCAATGAATATACTTTTGAGCTTCACCATCAAAGTATGTCAAGGCCAAATTTTTAATGACTAGTTAGAGAACCAGTCATTGAAAATCATAATTTCAATGACTGGTTCTCTAACCAGTCATTAAACATAGACTGCAACAAATGGCTTCCAAACCAGTCGTTGAAAATTAGAGTTTCAACAACAAGTTTGGAAACCAACCATCTTAAATATGCTCACGAGTCAAACCTGTGTGTAGAGCCTATCAGAGAAGCATAAAGCAAATTCTGTACACTCAGAGGCTTTATTTTTCTCCATTGGCGCTCCTCCATTTCTCCATTTCTCTATTGTTAGGCCTCTAAAGTCAACATAGAACTTTGAGTAAACCAGACATGGGTTCTTGCTTATTACATTGCTCTTGGTTGTCTTCATTTTCCTTCCTCTTCTCAGTCCTCCATAATTGTTTGTGGGTTCTATAGCTCGGTCAATCCTCCCTATTTTCCCTCTTCTCCGTCTCGACAAGGTAAGGCATGGAACTTTTATTTTATTGGGTGCTTCATTTCATCCTTTGAACTTGTAATCCTACTTTTTTCTTTCTCAAAGCGACATTATTTGACTTTAAGCGTGGGTTCTATAAGTAGGTCAATCCTCCCTATTGATTCTTTGATTCTTTTTCATCCCTCTTTGTTTATTTTTATCACTCTTAACTGGTAAGTTGTGAGATTGGCATTGTTGATTTGGACTTTCACATGTGTGTACGTTCACTCATTGTTTGAAACCAAAAAGTGTGAAGGTTAAAACTGATTTGGACTTATAAGTTCAAAATTAAAGCTGGAAAAATTGATTTTTAAGTGCTAAATGACTTATGATTGACTTATGATTTGGACTTATATTTGTAAGTGATGAATCATTGTTGTAGGTGTTGAAACTATATGTTTTAAGACTTATGAGTTTGAAATTGAAGCTGGAAAATTGATTTGTAATTACTAGTAGATACTTGCCATACTTAATAGTTATCTTAAATGCATAAATCATGTTTAAAGTATTAAAATGGTAATTTAAGCATTGCTCTTTATTTACAAGTTTCAACCAAACCAGTCCATTGTAATTAATTTTGCAGGGAAAAAAAATAAAAAACAAAGTAGTGAACTGTTTTGGGGAGGCATAGGGCAGACTTGACTTGGTGGGATTCAAGTAAGAAGAATGCAACATTTATTCTATCAAGCTTGTAGGCCAATTGCCCCCACAAGCCTAGCGTAATGCCATGTATGATGACCCAAAACTTTTAGTTGTCCCTGTAAAATATTTTAATTGTCCCCACCACTCCATAAAGAAATTTACTTACTTCAAAAAAGTTACTTACGTTAATTATTTATTCAATAGGTTGCCTAAAGATGAAAATTTATTTTTAGGTGTTTATTTTAAAGGAATTGTATTGTGAAACGATGTACAGTTTTTGTAAATTATTTTTATTAATTTTTTCATTAGAAATATTTAGCAATAACTGAAGTTATGAAAAAAAATATACTCATATATTTTTTTATAACCTTTACAAAATGTAGAGAGAGCTGAGTTTTGTGAATAATTGTACTTCTAGCTCATTCATTACAACATTTAAGGTACATTATTATGAATAAGAAGTACTACAAATTTAATTGTTTACCCCACATCATTAATTTTCATTTATGGGACCTTCATATTTTTTAGATCAGCAATGTTAATAGTAATAGAAATGATCAGATGAGTAGAAAAAGTTAATCGATTAAATAGAAGGAAGCAGTAAAGCACATGTAATTTTTCCTTTGTTCATGTGGGAGTTTAATAAGGAAAAATTGCCATTGCCTAGTTTCTATTGTTTTCTCTTTTAAGTTTGTCAAAAAAAGCTGCTCTCAGCTTTAAGGAGTAATTAAATAGAGCTGAAAGTGGGCTCCCTCAACATAATTTCACATTACAAGAAAAAAATGCATTAAATAGATATTTCCTAACATTTCCTAAAAGTGGACTGCCTAGTTTTTTTCCTTGTTTACATGATTAAATGACCATTGTAAATATGTTTGACATTTCCTAATATTTTATATTTCATATCATTATTCTTCATAATCCGTCTAATTTTTGTGCACGTTCTTGCTTAATATTGAAGTTTTTTCAATATTGTAGATTAGTAACTCCATATGATTTACATTGAAGTTTCTTGCTACTAGCTAGTCTGTCATATTAATAAGTTTAAATTTTGTAGCAACATGCCAATATATATAGGCTCCTGAATAGAACTTTGCAATTTTCATTGTGTTTAAATTTTGTCCATTTTTTAATTACCATAATGGTAAAGTTGAATGTTGTTGAAAATGGATTAGGTGGTAATAAAATGGATCACAGTTGGATGAATGCATTGAGAACTAGCAAAGAATATGACAATTGGGTGGAAAATTTTATTGAATTTGCTATAATGAGTGCACCTAGTAAAAATGGAAAGTATTTGTGTCCATGCGTCAACTATTTAAAAGCGAGTAGACGGGATGTTGATGATATAAGAGATCACTTACTTTGTGATGGAATAAATCTTCAATACACAAGGTGGATATGGCATGGTGAGGAAGTATCTACTTGTACGTCCCACGAGAAGGAATTTTTTGATGTCAGAGATGACAATAGAATGGAAAAAATGATTCATGATCTTGAGGTATAATGTTTTGCTAATCACCTATATATGACAGCGCAAGGAGTGATGTAGAGACACCTTTGTACCTTAGGTGTACTAAGTATACACGCTTGTCAGGTATTTTGTACTTGGTCAATTTAAGGGCAACTTATGGGTGGACCGATAGTAGTTTCACATTGTTACTTGAATTGTTGTGTGATATGTTTCCAGAGGATAATGTACTTCCAAATCATATGTATGAGGCCAAGAAAATCTTGTATACGATGGGCATGGAGTATAAAATGATACATGATTGCCCTAATGATTGCATATTGTACAGAAAGGAGTTTGAAGGACTAAGTGAGTGTCCGAAATGTAAAACTTTCATATACAAAGTAAATAAAGGAGCTGGTTGTGCTTATGAGACAAGCAAAAGGCAACCTTTAAAGTTTTAGTGGCATTTTCCAATCATACCATGGTTTAAACGAATGCTTGCCAATACGAAAGAAGCGAAGAAGTTGAGATGGCATTATGATGAGAGAATATGTTATGGAAAATACTTTCGACACCCGGCTGACTCTCCACAATAGCAGAAAATAGATGAAATATTTTTGAGATTTGGCAATGAGTCAAGAAACCTTCGGCTTAGGCTTTGCACATACGAAATGAATCCTTATGGTACTCTTAGTAGTACATATAGTACATGGCTGATTCTGCTGGTAATTTACAACTTAACTCCCTAGTTGTGTATGAAACACAAGTATATGATACTTTATATGATGATTTCAAGACCAAAACAGCCAAGGAACGATATCAATGGCTACTTGGCACCTTTGATAGAGGACTTAAAGAAGTTATGGGAGGATGGCGTAGATGTGTTTGATGCATATAAGCAAGAGTCATTTAAGCTACGTGCAATGATTTTCACTATGATTAACGACTTCCTTGCATACAGAAACTTGTCAAGGTATAAAGTGAAGGGTTATAAAGCATGTTCGATATGTGAAGCAAGTACACACTTCCATCAACTTAAGCATGGGTAGAAAAATGATCTATCTTGGTCATAGGCAATTTCTTCCTCAGTTCTACCCATATCATAGGCTAAAAAAGACTTGTAAAGGATTGCCGAATAATGGAATGGCTTTAAAGGAATTAACTGGAGACAAGGTTTATAGTCGGGTGGAAAGAATCAATGTCAATTTTGGTAAGAATTAGAAGACTACGAGGTGAGAAGAACATATGGAAGATAAGGTCAATTTTCTTTGATCTCCTATAATGGCGTAGTCTTGATGTGAAACATAGTATTGATGTGATGTTTATGAAGAAAAATGTATACAATAGGTTGTTGGCACGCTTTTGCACATACCAGGGAAAACTAAAGATGGAATTAGTGTAAGACTAGACTTGGTTGAAATAGGAATAAGAGAACGACTACATCCACAACTAAGAGATGATGGCAAGAGAGTGTATATGGAGCCAGCAGCTCATACATTGTCAAAAGCTGAGAGAAAATGTTTGTGTGGATGTTTGCATGGCATTAAGGTGCCACAATTATCAGTATTACAAGTCGTGTGGGGGTTATTTAAAGCTGGAAAAGAAGATGATGCAAGCTGAATTGAAAAAATTGGAGAAAGCAGTCAAATCAGATCCTACTATTGTCATGCAGGTTCCGACTCCTCCCCCACAACACAAAAAATGGAAAGCAGGGAGGATACAGGGAGAAAAATATATAAATCCAGTCATTACTGATGTCGTTAAAAGGATTTTGAGTATTTAATAGCAAGTATATTTAAGTGCGTTGAATTTTCCTTAGAAAATTTCATGTAATTAATTTTTATTTATCCAGTGTATACTGCAGGATGAACTTTAAGAGCAAAGCAGCCAAGGTTTCTTCACTCAAACTGGAAGGATGGACATCTTATCAATAGTGCTTGGGATGCTAGATCACCCTGGTCAAGTTAAAGGAGAGCCAAGGGGATTTGGTCTCTCAAGATACTTTGGACAAGGTTCACAATGTTATGGACAAAGTAAACTAAGTAGAGAGTTTGTGGCTAGGATTCGAGAGGAATCCAAGCGGAGCTAGAGGTGTAAATGCATCAATCACTTCAAGATAAGCTTAAAGAAGAGTTGTTGTGTGAGCTACGTGGTGAGATGAATTTGATGGTATTGTCTCACATTCAAGTCGGGATGTGTAACGAGGAGCCTAGATCTCATATTTGTAAATAATTTCATTTAAGTTGAGTTTTTTCTGAAGTTAGTTTAATTAATTATTTCATTTCTCTTACCTAGGAATCCCCAGCCTTTCCCAGCACTAAAGGTAGTTACAATCCGCTAAAGATTGGACATGGCAACCTTGGTCCTTCACTAGATGCTGGAAAACCTTGCTCTCTTTGTTTAGATGTCCCATACCTGGGTGTTGTTACCGATACTGTTGTATACACGCATGCTACCACCCACCATAATAAGCAAATTCAGGATGATTAACGTAAGGTCAATGTCACAAGTGTTTGACAAGGGGAGGAAGGTGTAGATGTCCCATTCCCTGATGAATAAGTTGCAAAACTAGGCCAGGCAATAGGATCTTTCATCCTACGGCCTCAACATCTTGTTTGGATGGTGACAACTCCTCCAATGGTAGGAAATACTTACTGTTACTTGATCCTTGACATCCTACTTGTAATCTTTATTTTGTGTGTTACTAGGATCAAGAAGAAGCAACAAAATTTCCCTTATTGGCATAACTGCAATATATTTATAAAAAATTAACAAGGTAGACTTGCAGATGGCTTGTGGGATTGTGGGTTGTGCAATCTCATATAATTTTGGAATTGATAGCAAAGATATTAGAGAGTTCTTATCTTTGCAGGAGATAGATATAAGATGGGTCACATGTGCAATCATATGAGTTTATTTTTAATTTTTAACTTTAATTAATGCACTGATATTTAGGAGTTTTTGGTTTCTACATTTACTGAGTCATTTCCCATTTTATTTTTATGGTAGTTGCTTCCACAAAATGTGTGTCGAAAGAGAGCTCGACACTTCATATAGCTTCTTATGTCTTGGCAATCTGTCAAGGTGTAATAATGTTAGGTTGGAAGATAGGATGAGCTATGTAGGCTATACATTGGGATAGACTTAGCTGTTTTGCTATCTAGCACCAATTATTGAAAGGCAAGTAACTTAATTTTATATATTTATACATATTCAATTTGCCAAGAAGTATCTTGTTATCTAACCTCATTTTAATCTACATATGTGATCATAGTTATCATTGGAGTCTTTGTGTTGCTTATCCTTTCATCACATCATCTTTTGGTTTGATTCATTGGGTCGCAAGCCATACAGAGAGATAAAAACCATTTTTAACATGTAAGTTAATCTGTTTGTAAATCATTGATTTTTTATTATACTCAATTGTTTTAATGTCTTCTATTTTTCATTTCAATTACAATGCAGTAAAGACATATTATATAATGGGTGGGAAGAGCGAAGGTAAAAGTAGCCCAACGAAGTGGTTTCAGCCGAAAGTAAGTTGTTTAAATTCAAGTTCTTCGATTGACAACTACTTTACATATGCCTTTATTCTTTTTTACTGTTTGTTTTTTATGTATAGTGCCCTCGCCAATCAGGAAAAACTGAGTGTGGCTTCTATGTTTTACTATATATGTATAATGTAATGACCCAATTTGGGATTAAGGGCTAACTATGCTAGTAGCGATATAATTAATGTAAGTAAATACTTTTGAAGTGTATGATGTGAATTGTATTTGATGATGGTTTAGTATATGTTATGACAATCAGGGGCAAAATAGTAAATTTACCGACCAATTGGGCAGTTACCGAAGACGAAACTCATAGGTAACTTGAGATCAATGGTTAGGATTAGCTCTTAAATGATTGAAGGGGCGGAATCTAGTGTGGAGGTATTTATATGAACTTATTATGGAAGGAAGAATGGGATTATGACATGTGGCAAGTTGTGAACTGTTGGATGAGGTCAAAGATTCAAAGTTCAATTTTCTCTTCCCTCTCTCCCTTCAAGTCGGTGAGAAGCATGGAAAAAAGGGGAAAATTGATCATCTCATCTCTCTCCTCATCTCCATTTCTGGCAACCTCAAGGAAGAAAGAGAAAGAAGAAAACTTAAGGTAGGTGCTCCAAATGACTTTAAATGCTCAAACACTCTTCATTAATGTTGTTCAAGAGGATGAGAGCTTTGTTTCTATGGTTTTAGAATTTTGAAAGGTGGAGTTTTAGTACTTGAACAAATTTGAAAGTGGAAGAATCAAGGATTTGATCTTGGCAAGTTGAAGAGGTGAGTATTTGATACATTTTGGTATAATTGTTTTGGTCATTGATTTAGTTTTAAGATTTTGTGATTATTGCCCTGATTTTAGCCTAATTTTGAAATGAATGAATTAGCTAGTGTCTTGTGGTGGAATAGATGCCAAATTGTGTCTTGGTGTTAATGGTTTGGTTTATATTTGAAAAGGAAAAGTTTGGTTATTAGGTGATTTTGGTTGCAATGTGTTTACAAGGATGGAATGTGTCATTGTGGTAAGATTTTGGTTGTTTTGAGTTTACCAATAGGTTCCTTATGACATATTAGATGGGAATGAGATCTGGTAGAAGTTTTGGAACCATTGGAGGCAAATTGGGCAATTCTAGAAAGCTATATCAATTGCTGCGATTTGGCTTCCGATAAGCCTCACTCGAGTGAGGGAGGGTCTCACTCAAGTACAGTACGATATTCTCAGTGTTTTGGTTAAGTTATCAAGCAGAGTTCGTGAGTAAACTTCCTCATCTATGAGTGACAAGCATTATCACTCGAGTGCATAGTGTATCACTCGACTGCATGTGCATGTAGCACTATGGACGTGCGTCTGGGGTTAACACTCGCAAGAAAATTGTCAAGAATGCGCATGGGTACTCGTAAGTATTGGGAAGTCACTCGAGTGCTAGAGTTGGTACTCCAGTGCACTTGTCATTTTGGGGTTTTAGTTTCTCTCGGGTTGTTACTTTTTGTACCTCACTCGATGGGACTCAGGTGACTAGGTATCATCACTCGAGTGCCCAGAGAAGTGCTTGAGTGAACTGGCCAATCGTGTGTTGGTGATCTCGGGTACACACTTTCTGTGTCTCACCTGCTAGGACTCGAGTGTGAGTAGGGGGTATCACTCGAGTAAGGCCTTCTTCACTCGAGTGACTCAGCCAAAAATCAGTGCTTTTGCTTCCAAAAAGGGATCTTTGGGGTAGTTCTTCCAACTCTTTTAGCAGGTACCTAGGCTTCTCATAGACACCCAAAGAGTTCAAATGACAAACAACTTTAGTGTTATAAAAGAAAGAGCTTGGAATAAGAAATTAATCCGCTGTTCTTAACTTTGATTTATAGGATTTGATATTTGCCGTACTTGTGAGCCCACTGTGCCAAGGGACGTCTGGAAGGAACAAGGTAGTAACATTTTCACTTGTACTATGTGTGAAACATTGTATATATGTTTGTCATATATTGTGAATACTTTGTGATATATTGAGATCGCAGCGAAAGCTGATGCATAGTGTTTACAGCCATGAGTGCTATCGTTTGTGGCATGAGCCATGAATCATTGTGATGCTGCTAAACATGATCATATATGCTATGTGTTTATACATTGTATGAGTGATTTGTGACTACTGGAATTCTCTAGAATCTCATTCTTTCCAATCACTAACATTTCAGACAAGGCAAGTAGCTCAAAAGGGAAGCAAACAACCCGGAGTGGTTAGGATCTCTTAGAGACATTTGATTGGGTTGTTGGTTATCTATTTTGGACTTAGGTTTATTGTATATAATATTATTTTGGATATAGATGTGTAATCCCCTTTCTGGAATACTTAGACCCTTTCTGTATATATGAAACCAGGGATGACCGGGATTTTTGCTGTACACTATGATATGTATAAATGTGATTTAACTGATAATTATATTCGGTATATGAAATTGAGACCAGGATAGGAAAGAAATTTCGAAAGTTTTGTTAAAAACCCTTCCGCAAGGAAGGGATTGTAAATGACTTTTAAAGATTATTGGTTTCTACTTCATAAAGGATTACGAATTTCGAATTATAATTATGTGTTTAATGACAAGGGGTTACATATAACATCATTTTTAGTAGCCTTACTACCAATTTTGAACAGGTGATGATTTCTTGATTCTCAACTGCATTTCATTTTTGTTCTTGTAATTGAATTACTGTTAGCTATTTCATTCAATTGATTGATTTATATTAACTTATTCTCAAATTTGCACACAGATTTTCGGTAATCAAGACGCCTACACAATCGATGACATTAATTTGATCCGAGACCTTTTGTCAAGATATCTTCTACAACACATAGAGTATGATATGTAGAGGTTTCTTACATAGTGCAGTAGTTTAGTGCAGTACGATATATTTTATTGCTATACTCGAATACTTTGCCTCCTGTTAGTTTCTTAGTTTCTTGTTTATATTGAGTACTATGAATTTGTTAGAGAAGACTTTGGAAAATGATGATAAAGCATTAAAGATTTAAGGATGTACATGTTTTACACTGCTACTAAGTCATTTTAATTTAGGGGCTACCCTATTTATTATAAAACCCTTATAATAGTGCTGTTGTTGTATCACAATGCTATGCCTATTTATTTGTGTGTGAATTGCGAGTCCCTTATGACATGCATATGATGCATTTCTTAGCAAGAGTGTTTTTATGGTTTTAGCTATCCATTTCTTGTTTTGTGAGAGACATGGTATTTTTCATTTGAGTGTTTTCCAAATTCAAAATATAAATGTACGGAAATTGGTAGTTTTTTAATGTTGAGGGGGAGAAAAGAAAATGATATTTTTTTAAAAAAAAGGGTTACAACGACTATTTTTATAAAAACAGTCGTTGTAAGTCTAACATACAACAACTGTTTTGCAAAAACCGTCGTCGTAAGTCTCTTACAAGACCATTTTAAAACGGTCATCTATTTTGAAACTTTCCACGATGCTCACATACACGTCTCTCTGAAAATGATTGTCTAAAGGCCATAAAAATGGTCGTTAAAAGTGCCTTCTATAGTAGTGATTTTGCTCCCCTCCCCTTATTTAGAATCTAAAAATTTTCTGAAGGGACAGGAAAAAATTTCCCCTCCCTTCCCCTTATAACCCTCCCCTCTAAAATTGGAGGGATTTGGAAGGGAGAGGCAATATTTTACCATGGGTTGACTATTAAACCCATGACTTCCTCCCTTACATCCCTCCTTCCAGAACTCCATTTTCAACCCTCCAGCCTTCAAAACACATTTTCTGACAACCTTCCGGCCACAACACTCCAATCTTTAGCTCAGTAGCAATACTTTCTTGGATTAATGGAACCCGATAAAAATGTAGAATTTTCAACGCGGGGTTCACAATCAAGCTAGAATGATCATCTAATGAACTACTGGTTCCCCCAAGCAAAAATAGCTTGGGGATTTGTTTGAGCACCTTAAAGATGTGGCATTTCTAGTGGAACACCGCACTTCTACTTCGTACTGTACCCCAAAGCAAATTAGCCCTCTGCCAATGAGATTTCTTCACTAAAAATAGACTTTGAGCACACGTACCCTGAAGACATTGATGAAAAAACAAATAAAAAACACACCCACACACACACACACAAAAAATAGCGATTTTTTTTAAAACATGAAAAGAAAAGTTTCAATCTTAAACTCCTCTGATCTCTTCCTCTATAAAAATTTATGATTAGGGAAAATCCCATTTAAATACCACTGAAATTGTTTATCCCCAAAAAGTCTATTATAACATGCAAAAGACAGATAAGGGTTGAGGGTGAAATTTGGGTTATTGAAGTGTTATGCTAAAGACCAAAATGTCCCTTTTTTACTTTTAATCAAACACTTGAATATGGATTCATGAGAAGCAAAATCTCTTTGAGCAAAAAAAGAAATAAAATATCGATGCCTCTGTTTCCAGTAAGGGTTACCGTCGTCGGCCTCATTGCAAAGGAAGAAGGAAGAGTAGTCGGCGTCGTCCCTGAATAAAATCTCTTTGAGCAAAAAAAGAAACAAAATCTCGGTGTCTCTGTTTTTACCGTCGTTGGCCTTATTGCAGGGTAAGAAGGAAGAACGTGCAGGCCTGGGCGTAGAGAAATCAAGCAGCTCATGCCATCAAGCAGGCCACTCAAGAAGAACGTGCAAAAATTCAAATCCAACTTAAGCCTGGGTGTGGAGACGTGGGAGTAAATATTTTGCAAGTCACCTTTTGGTTTATGTACAATGACTCGGAATGACAAGGTTATGGCATATATGATGTTCTTTTTGTAAGTAATGTTTAGGGAAAAGAATATCTTGTACGGTGGGAATGACAAGAAAACATTAAGTACAGGTGGAATCGTAATGTTCCCTTGTCATTTAACAATGTATATGGTAGTTGTTGTTATGAAGAATCTGGCTTTTGTAAATGCCATTACTATACTTGTCATTACCATTAATAGTCTTGTTAATGGTCTTAGTTTATTATAATTAAAGTATACATAAAGGAACATGTTCTTTTGGGTTCATGACTTATATGCATTGTGTGTAGGTGGAAGGAGTAATGTAAACTTGCCATTTTATACATTATGTGGTAGTTGCTATCAACATGAATATAGTGTTTTGTCAATGCCATTACTGTACTTGTCATTACCATTAATAGTTTTGTTAATGGTCTCAGTTTATTGTAATTAAAGTAGACATAAAGGAACAAGTTCTTTTGGGTTCATGAATTATATGCATTGGGTGTAGGTGAAATAAGTTTTGTAAACTTGCCATTTTATACATTATATAGTAGTTGCGATCAATATTAATTTGGTGTTTTGTCAATGCCATTACTGTACTTGTCATTATCATTAATAGTCTTGTTAATGGTCTCAGTTTATTGTAACTAAAGTGACATGAAGGAACACGTTCTTTTGGGTTCATAACTTATATGCATTGGGTGTAGGTGAAATGAGTAATGTAAACTTGCCATTTTATACATTATGTGGTAGTTGCTGTCAACATGAATCTGGTGTTTTGTCAATACCGTTATTATACTTGTCATTACCATTAATAGTCTTGCTAATGGTCTTAGTTTATTGTAATTAAAGTAGACATGAAGGAACACGTTCTTTTGGGTTTATGACTTATATGCATTGGATGTAGGTAAAATGAGTAATGTAAACTTGCCATTTTACCATTTGTGCGCTAGTTGTTGTCATGACATTTAAGGTTTTTGTCAATATCAAAACAAAACTTGTCAAAACCATTACCAACTTTGTCATTCCTATTATCAATCTTGTCAAAATCATTACCAACTTTATCATTCTCATTACTGAAATTGT
Organism: Inga oerstediana; assembly: GCA_963210345.1. NCBI lineage: Eukaryota > Viridiplantae > Streptophyta > Magnoliopsida > Fabales > Fabaceae > Inga > Inga oerstediana. The sequence goes on from OY723400.1 coordinate 78,284,958, forward strand.
CAGTAAACAGTCCTTTTTTGGCCAACAGTTGACACATTTGGTGAGAATGACTTGTCATTTGCATTATCACTCTCGTTAAAAGCCATTAAAAACTTTGTCATTCCAATTACTGAAATTGTCAACGGCTATCCCTTTTGGGCCAACGCTTAACACATTTAGTAAGAATGACTTGTCTTTCGCATTATCACTCTCATCAAAGCCAGTAAAGACTTTGTTATTCCCATTATCACTCTCGTCAAAACCATTAAAAACTTTGTCATTCTTATTACTAAAATTGTCAGTGGTCAGCCCTTTTGAGCCAACACTTGACACATATGCTGAGAATGACTTGTCATTCTCATTACCACTTTCATCAAAACTATTAAAAAATTTGTCATTCTCATTACTGAAATTGTTAGCGTCCAGCCCTTTTGGGCCAACAGTTTCACACATAATATTTCTTGATTTACTTCCTTCCTATACAGAAAATGTTGACAATAGGATACTGTTGGAATAAAGGGACTAAAGCTTTAGTCAATATCCATACTCTAATAATACATCACAAAAGCCCACAATTCAGAATCAGAATATAGGATTGGTGAGCTACTTGATGGCATGACTTGCTTGATTTCTCTACACCCGGGCCAACGTGTTCTTCCTTCTTCCCCTACAATGAGGACGACGACGGTAAAACAGAGACACTGAGATTTTGTTCGGGGACGACGCCGGCGATGCTTCCTTCTTCCCCTGTAATGAGGCCGACGACAGTAACCCTTATAGGAAACAGAGACACCAATATTTTGTTTCTTTTTTTGCTTAAAGAGATTTTGCTTCTCACGAATCCATATTCAAGTGTTTGATTAAAAGTAAAAAAGGGGCATTTTGGTCTTTAGCATAACACTTCAATAAGCCAGATTCCCCCCCCCCCCACAACCCTTATCTATCTTTTGCATGTTATAATAGACTTTTTGGGGTTAAAAAATTTCAAGTGGTATTTAAATGGGATTTTCCCTTATAATTATATGTATTATTATAAGAATATTTTATAAAACATATTATATTTATAATTATAATATATATAATTTAAACTATTATAATATTTATAAATACAAATATAATCCCTTATGCCTATCAATATTATAATCATATATTATAATTATAAGAACAAAGCTGTCCATATAAAAATATTTTACCCCCTCCTTAACCAAACAAACTGGTAACATTAAAATTCCTCACCTCTCTTCTATTTTGATCAATACAAACAAGGTAATATTCAAATCTCTCGCATCTCCTCCCTTTCCGATCCCTCCCCTGCATTGAACTAAACAGATTTTTAAAGTCATTTACTTTTCACTTCTTTCCTCTATTTTTTTCCGATACTTTTCACTTCTTTCCATTACATTATTATTTTCATCCCATCAAATATAAGTTTTTCCATCAAACCATTTTCCATTTCAATGTTCACCAAACATGTTAATGGTTGGAATTTTTTTCATTCCATATCATTCCTTTCCTTTCCATCATAATGAATCCTTCCTACCAAAAGGGCCCTAAGAGTAAGGTTTATAAATATAGGACCAGAGGGATTACAATTATAATCAAAGTTCTAACCTCTGAGAACCTAACAAAATGGGTCGGGCAACAGCACGACATTGATGAACAATACTCTCTCCGGTCCTATTACAAGCTTCTTCTTCTTTTTAATGAGCATATGGTACTTTTTATAAGTTTTATTATTTTGGAAATACCTGAATTTATTGCATTTTTTCTATTTTACTCATAATTAATTATATGTATCTCTCATATCTTTTTTTTATTTATTCTCTCTCCCACATCACCCTCTCCATAAATAAGAGTGTTTTGAGAAAATAAGTTACATTTTTTTACATATATATTGTCTTTAACCAATTTTTTAATTTGTGTAATTTAGTTATTTGAAGCTTATAAATTGAACTGAAAGAATAACAAGTAAATACATATATATGGGCACAATATACATCTATAATCAAGAAAAAAGAGATCCTGTGTGAGGTTTCTTTCTGAAATTAGCAATCTTATGTGGGACACGGGTTTAATTTTCTCTATGTTAAAAATTTGTTTAGTATTTAGAAATAGTTGTTACATGATTTCCACATGGATTGACAAAAAAGGATTTATCCTTTGCGTGGTGGGAAACTGGGAATGCTTTTAGTAACGAAGATCATCATTAGGTTTAGCGTGGTTTTTCTGGCGCCTGTCTGACTCTTTGATACTGCTACTTTCTTTGATCCTAAGTTATATATTTTCTTAATGGATTTAATCATTTTTTTAGTTTATATATAGCTATCATCTTGTTACATACAGTCATTTTTGAAGTATGGTTGGGTATTAAATGAATGCACCCCTTCCAATATGAATTAGATCTTAGTTTGTCACATTGTAAGAGATAGCCCTCTTCCATTAGGCCTAACCTCTTTTGGTTGGATTGGTCTTTTTCATAAGCTACACTTTGAATAAGTATGAATATTTTATGTATTTTTTTTATTTTTACCCCTTATTAAATTCTTGTCTCTCTCATAACCTTTTTATTACTCATTTATTCTCTCATATATTTTCTAACTTGTTATCTCTCCGACTAGTCTTCCCCATAAACAAAGGTGTTCTTGAAAAATAAGTTGCATGTTCTATGTATTTATTTTATTTAATAAGTTTAATCAAATTCTTGGTCCAGCCAGGTAATTTTGTTATTTGAAGTTTATAAAAAGTTTTATTTTCTGCAATAGCAAGAGTTGAATGTGGTAGCATGCATCATCCATCCTTCGTAAGGATCCATACTTGTAAGCCCATTGACCACACAATTGTCCATGTACACACAATTGCCAATGTACCAGTAGAAAATTCAGACTAATGGAAGTACATGTCTTTGAAAAAAATACGTGAAGACAATCTAACCAGATGTGATTGAAACTTTCATTTATTTTATTTGAAAAAAAAAAATTCTACAATAAGGGGAAAGGGAAAAAAAATTGTATATATATACTTTCCGTCTACTCAATTTTTAATTCGGTAACTATACTTTTTGTTTTCTTATTGCATTTTTTTAATCTTACTCTGTTAGCACTATTAAGTTTTATAACTTTGTATTTTTGGTACTGTTAGCCCTTAGAAGCAAATCATACTAAAAGAGAAAAGTTAAAAGATTTAATAAAAGATAAAAAAAATATGATAAGTACGGAATTAAAAATCAAAAAAGAATATTAGTTACCTACAAAATGCCTTTCCAAATACATCTGTCCAAATAATTTTTTCGAAATTACAATGCTTATATGGGACACGAGTGTAAATTTCTCTACACATTGACAAATGGTTCAATATTAAAAATTGTTGGAAAATAGCCTCATCCACCCTTGATTTATCAGGCCCAAGCCCAATTGTATTGGGGTCAAAATATAAATAATAGAAAAGCTTAAGTGGATAATTGTAATACTTCCAATCATTCTAATTTGTATCATTAAGCTGATACAATAGGAGGAAGGGGTACATCGACCGAAAAAGAGACACATCAAACCCTATATGTATGTATGTGCTTGTATAAGGGTTCGGGGTTATGTAAGATAATAAAAATACATGTCTATTCACTTCCTCTAAAATTTATTCTCTTCCTCTTCTCCATTTATGATGAAACTGCTATGTAACATAATTGGAGTGGTGCTTTGGTTTCATATGGTACTTGAGTAAGTTCGTCAGATTCCATGTATACCAGAAATTCTTACGAAAATGATTAATTTCCTTTTAAAGTGACTTACAACATCGATTTTTCAGACGTTGTAATTGATAGTCTTAGAACGTTTGTTTTTGTAAAAATAAACATTAAAAATCAATTTTTTCTAAAATATGTAATTTATATTTTCTAACCATAGCCTATACACAAAATAAAACACAACCAATTTCTATAAAATAAGCCTGTACACAAAATATAACACTAATAAGCAAGCGTATATACATCCAGCACTTCATAAATATAATCAAGTGCTCCAAAACTAAACATGGATCAACTTAAACAAAATATAATCAAGTGTCTAAAACTTCTCTAAACCACTACACTATGTAAAAAGAACCTTTTATCTCTACACATCACCTATGTGTTGTAAAAGATATTTTGCCAAAAGGTTTTGGATCAAATTAATGTTCTCGTTTGTGTAGGCATTCTCATTACCAAAAGTCTATGCGCAAATTGAAAATCCATTGAATGAAATAATTAGCAATTCAATTACAACAACAAAAATGAAAATCATTTAAGAATCAAGAAGCGACTACTTGTTCAAAATCTGTAGTAAGTCCACTGCGAATGATATTGTACATATAAAGTAGAACATAATATCCGCACTTAGTTTTTCTTGGTTGTTGAGGACACTATAAATTAAAAGCAAATGGTAAAAATGAATAAAGGAGTATATAAATTGATTGTCAATAAAGAACTAGAATTTAAACTACTTACTTTTAGCTTGTACCACTTTATCGAACCACTTTTATCTTCACACCCCCCACCCATTGTATAATATGTCTTGAGTGCACTATCATTAAAATGAAAATCACTAGATATTAAAACAATTTTTTTAAGTCAAAAACTAATGATTTACAAATAAATTATTTTACATGTTGAAAATGGTTTTTATCTCTTCGTCGAGCTAGCGACCTAAGGAATCAAACCAAAAGAAGACATTGATGATGGGGTAAGCAATGCATAGACTCCAATGATAACTATAATAACATATATAAATTAAAATGAGGTTATATAACACAGTAATTGAATGTCATTGCATGGTAATTGTTTGGCTTTGGGTCAATTACCGAAAATAATTTCCTCTGGTTTGCCATGTTGATATAATGTTACAAAAAAAATCATGAATAGGTATCCATTGGTTTACTACTATCTATAAGGCTTAGTTAGAAGATGGAAGTTAGAAATTTTAGAGCTCACTAAGATAAGATGCGGCTGTAACGATGAAATGGAGAGGAAAATAAAAAATGGCAGCTCTTATATATATAGAGAGGAAAATAAAAAATGGCAGCTCTTATATATTATATCTATATATATGTGTGTATAGATAGTGTATTGTAATTTCACTTTTATTATTGAATTTTGGGAGGAAAAAGCTAATTAAAAGTTTATTGTTTAATGCCTCCATATGCTAAACAAGTATTCTAGGAGGTTAAGCCTTAGTTAGAGACTTTAGAATGATGATTTTAAAGCTGGAATTTTCCAGAATTAACACTACAAAAAAAATGACTTTCAGTGACCACTTTCAGCTACGACATTTTTCGTTGCCGCTGAAAATGGAACTTACAGTGGCGACTTAATTGTTTCCACTGAAAGTGTGAGTTTCAGCTGCGACTGTTGATAGTCGCCGCTGAAAGTGGCACTTTCAGCGGCGACATTTTAAAAGTTGCCACTGAGACTTACGCTTTCAATTGCGACAATTAAGTCGCCGCTGAAAGTCAATTTCAGCTTTTTTTTTATGGATTGTTTTTATCACCAACAAATGTTATTTGTTTATATATATTTTGTTTGAATTTGATATTTAACATTTGAGGACACTAAATATACTATTTATTATAAAGAAAAATAAGATAATTATACATTTGCATGTGTGTGACACTTTCAAACGTATAAGCAAACCTATCGTCTATTAAGTTCTTCAAGATTTATTATTCCCCACTGTCCCATCAATATATCTTTATAAATTAATAACATGTAATGACACTTTTATCTAAAATAAATTATTTCAAAAATGTATCAATCAATACATATGACCTATATTTGGTTTTCTTTTTTAATTACTTCATTTATATATAAACACACTTAATAAGTTAAGTAAATATAAAAAATTAATACATTTTAATTAATAATAGGATATTAATTAAATTTTTATTTTGATTTGTTCAAAAATAATTTTAAAGTATTATATTAGTATATACACACATTAATGCACACACACATATGTATATATATATTTGTTACATATATTAATATATTATAAATAATATATAGATATAATATTTAACAATATAAGTAATATTTCATAATATATATTTATTTATGTTTGTGTTGTTTAATATATATATATATATATATTATACATATATATTATTTTGCAATAATAATCAATAGGTTCTTTCTAGCTCAGTGGTAAAAGCATGGCCACACAAAGAGGTGGTCTTGGATTCAAACCTTGGAGTTGGAGGGACCATAAATGAGTTGAGTTTCACACAAATGTGGTGCAACTGGCACAGGGTGAGGTGATGAGGGACAAGTCGACATGTGGGCCTTAGTGATGACATGGACGGCATAGTGATGACATGGACAGCAGCTGGCCTGTGTTGACGTGGACGGCCGGCGATGGGTGGCTGTTGACTGTTGGAGTAATTTTTTTAAAAAAAAATTGACACTTTCAGAGGCAACAAAAGTTGCCACTAAAAGTATTGAGTCACGGCTGAAAATCACATTGAGCAGCAACAAAAAGTCGTCGCTGAAACTATACTTTCAGCGGCAACACAAAAGTCACCACTGAAAGTCACCTTTGTCGCCGTTGAAACTATATTTTCAGTGGCTACAAAAGTTTCAGTGGCAACAAAAAATTATCACCGCTAAAACTTTCAGCGACTGTCGCAACAGCGATGACTTTTTGTTGTCGCTGAAAACCTTTAGCGGCGACTTTTGTCGTCACCGAAAGTCATTTTTTTTGTAGTGTAAAGAGGATACTTTGGTGGTTTCAAAGGAAATAATATATACACCCTTTGTCACATTCTTTATGTCGTTGATAGAAGACGATTTTTGAAGTAGTAATTTGCTGTTTGTGTTTGAACGACATCAATTACAGCTGAGAACTGATTTGGACTTGTTATGGTTCTAAGTGCTAAATCGTAATCGTAGATGTTTAAATCATGCCTAGAGACTTTAAAATGAAGGTTTAAACCTTTTGAAATTGGAGCTGGAATTCATAGTTTCTATAGAGATATTATGCAAATGGTTAAAGGGTTAAATGATGGTTTGGAGTTGTTAATTATCTATTAACGTTATTAGCTCAAAGAGTATAAAGTTGTTGTTGAGGTTCAGATCTAGGAACTGAAATTTGGAAGAAAAACTATGTATGACTTGCTGTGAATATTACATTGATGCTAAATGAGAATCTTAGAAAATTTAGGCGTGATTGAAGGATGTTGTGGTACTTGAGGATTTTTAAAATGAGTAGTGTGAAATCTGAAATTTCAGAGGAAGGCCCTTTGGTGTTGGTCAAATGGTTGAAGAGTAAAAAGAAATACTAGAAGTAATTAATGATGTAGTGAAAGAGAGTTTAAAATGATATAATGTATGAAATTATATATAGTGTTGTGTTTAGGCAAAATGCCATTAGAGGTTGCCATATGAATTTTTGGGTATTGATTACTGAACCTATTCTTGCTGCCAAGAGGAATTTTACTGGTTCCCTTTCATGAAATCACATACAAATATTCAAATGTTGAAGTAGATCGGTTACATGATTGTCATTTAGTTGTATGATATTGGATGCACATTGGAGCTAAAATTTAGAAGTGAAAACTGAATGTAATCCACTGTTTGATGTTTCCCGTAATAGTGCCTTATACTTATTATCATAATAGCTAGGGCCTTATTAGCATGGTATCTCACTACATCATGCTAGCTTATTTGTTTTCTTTTGACTTTATCGTGGGGATTTATTTCTTGATACTCAGTCTGGTCATATGATATTTGGGGTTCTTTTTTTCCTCTTACATTCTCATTCCATACCTAGCTTGCCTAAATGCATGTTGTTCAGGACTTGTAGCTTTGATCTCTGCTAACTTTTACTTCCTTTGTGGACCAAAATGGATTGAGCTCAGCCCAATTAACAATAAGACCATCTAAAGAAAGTCAAGGATACTCTCTCTGTAATAGTTAGCCAGATATAAGAGATCTCTTTGTTTTAAACTCATCTTAGGTCATTGTCTTCACATAGAACTGTTATAGTTTGTGGGTCAGTAACCTTCCTCGAGGTCTACTATAACTATGAGATCTAACTGCGATCTTAAGATCTATTATGATCTCACTAAGCCCACTTCTTGGATCTATCTGTGATCCCTAGGGATCTAACTGTGATCCCTCTGAGAAATATAAGACTTAAGAATAAAGTAATTGAATAACTTTACCTCTATTCAATCTAGCAAACATGCTAATCATTCTCTAAGACTAATCACATATGTTGTTATTGCCCTCCTAAGCCTTACTCATTCCTCAGCCCTTAACTCTAACTATTTTCTTAGCTTTTCAACTTCCTCAGGCAGTATTCTCTTTTCTCTATTCTTGGCCACCCTTTGCTCTTTACTTTGAACTTATTTTAGAGTAAGGTCAAATTTGATTGCCTTGCCGTAGCTGCTTTTCTTTTGATGGGAGGACATATTGCCCTTACTAGAGCAATGTCAACTCTCCTACTTTTCTATCTCTTTCTATCGGAGAACAAGTTACCCTTTATCAAACCAACATCAACTCCGTTATTCTAGTCTTAGTGACTCTTGGAGGACATGTTGCTTTTATTAAAGTAATGCCAACTCCACTTGCTTTACTGTATCAATAACTTTGTTCTATCAAATGATCAATTCCTAGTTTCTTTATAAATACTCCATCGCCAAGATCTTTCTCTAAGCCAGGTCTAGCAATTATCAACTTTCAGATTCCTCATATCTTTTATGCAAACTTGTCATAATTGAATCCTTATTTGTAAGAATCTTATCTATTGGATTCAATACTATACCTAGTATTCTAATCACATACCTTATAGATATCATAGGTAAATTGACTAAACCCCAATTCTACTGAATATCTCAACGTTAGGAAACATGTTCATTCCACTATACCACTTCTTGGTATATGACTATCATCTTTGACATCTCTATCTACTTCTCTTGGTTTTCATCTTCAAGGAATTCACGGAGGTTGCCTAAATCTTATTCTTCACAACTTTTCGTATATCTGACCATTTCTTATTCATATGGTCATTCATTTGTCATCATAAACTAACCGTACTACTCAACAGGTCATCCAAACATTTGTGTTGAACAGGCAATACAGTTAGACATCTAGATCATCATTAATTTTCACATTCTACGTTTGTAGTAACAAATTTCCTCAAGTTAATTATGCGATATCACAAACTATGAATGCACAATAAGCCATAGAAAAGAACTCCTTGCAATTATCTGAGCTACGTAAACAACTGGTCCACATGAATTGGGAAGATAACTACGTAAACAAATGATGCACATGAATTGGGAAGATAACTGCATAAACAACTGGTGCATATATACTAGCAGATAACTACATAATTAACTGGTACATAACTATCAGATAACTGTGTAAAAAACTAATGCACATAAAATAAGGAGATAACTGCGTAAATAATTAGTTCAAATAAACAAGGCTAATAACTGCGTAAATAACTGGTACACAAACTGGCAGATAGCTGAGTAAATAACTGGTGTCTACAAAATGGGCAAATAATTGCGTAAATAATGATTGCACATATACCGGCAGAAATTGCATAAATAACCGGTGAACATAAACTGGCCAGATGACTGTTTAAACAACTGGTGCACAAAAATTGGGTAGATGACTGTTTAAACAACGGGTGCACATATGCTGGATAGATAACCGCGTAATTCAATGGTGCACATAAACTGAGTAAACAACTATGTAATTAACTGGTGCACATAAACAGAGAAGATAACTACAAAATTAACTGGTGCACATAAATCTAGCAGATAACTGCATAATAATAGGTGCACATCAATCAGGCAAATAACAGGTGCATATAAACTAGGCTTCTGCATAATTAATTGGTGCGCTTAAATCGAGCAAATAACTACGTAAAAAAGTTATGCACATATACTAGCAGATAACTGCGTAATTAACACTAGGCAGATAGTTGTGTGTATAACTAGTGCACATAAACTAGGCAGATAACTACGTAAATAACGGATGCACATAAATTGATAGATAACTGGTGCACATAAAATGTCAAATAACTGCGTAAAAAATTGGCGCACATAAACTGGGTAGATAACAACGTAATTAACTGGTGTACATAAACTGAGAAGATAATGACGTAATTAAGCGGTGCAAATAAACCGAGCAGATAACTGCATAATTAACTGGTGCACATAAACCAGGCAGATAACTGCATAAATAACAGGTGCGTATAAACCAGGCAGATAACTACGTAAATAACAGGTGCATATAAACCGGGCAGATAACTATGTAAATAACCGGTGCACATCAAATGGGCAGATAACTGCGTAAATAATGATGCACATAAACTGGTAGATAAATATGTAAAAATTTGGTGCACATATACTAGCAGATAACTGAGTAATTAACACTGGGCAGATAGCTGCATATATAACTAGTGCACATAAACTAGGTAGATAACTGCGTAAATAACGGGTGCCCATAAACTAATAGAAAACTGGTGCATATAAAATGGCAAATAACTGCATAAATAACTGGTGCACAAAAACTTGGCAGAGAACTGTGTAAATAAGGAGTACACATAAACTGGCAGATAGATGCGTTAATAACTGTTGCATATAAAATGGGCAGATAACTGTATAAATAACTAGTGCATATAAAATGGGCAAATAAATGCGTAAATAACTAGTGCACATGGGCAAATAACCGATTAAATAACTGTACTGTCGATCTATCTATTGTACCTTAACATGAGAGGAAAAGAGTTATTGCTTCTATTAATTCATAACAACAACAATCATATAGCTTTTCAGCATCTTCACTGGTAGACCGTATATAACTAAGTATAAATTAATCCTTATTCATTTACAGGATTCATAGCATAAATCAGTCAAGTCATCACAAAGTGTTCTTATAATACAACCCCAACTAACTTCAACTTAAACTTTAACTTAACTCGTAATTCAAATAACACACTTCGGAAAACTCGAAATTCAAATAACACACTTTGGAAATCAAAATAACAAGAGGGGTTTCAGCCCAATTGAAATCATCATACCTCTTACTCTTAAGTTTTTTCTTTGGCTTGAACTCTAAAATCTCACTACTACCCTTAGATGAGAGTACATAGTTTAGATTCGTTGAATGATCTTACTCTTACAAGATTTTTTTTCCTTCGTTGGATAGCCTAACACATTGAAATAAATCAATTTTTGACTAGATGGGGTTTTTGGAGGGATCTTTTAGAATGTCTTCTTACATAACTTTATAATCCATTACTAGATAATGTCCTATTCCACATCAATTTATGTGCCATAACTTGAACCCATTAGGGTTAGCATGAAGTTGAGATCCTCTTTGGGTTTCTATAACTAAATTAAATTATGCATGTCTAGGATCCCTTATAAATTTCCCTTCTCTAGAGAGTCTTGCCCAAGGTGTAATGCCCCAAAATATAATTAAGGGCTAATGAATTCAAAAGTGAATGTAATTGTTGTTAAACAAGCACTTTTGGAGAATACAATGTGAATTATGACCTAAATGAGCAGTAGTCATTGCCCAAACCATGTATTTAAGCTCAATTGTCGTATTAAAACCTAAATTGAATTAAAAGAGAGGGGAGGGCGTATGGCATGAAGAAATTGAGGTATAAAACGTGCTAAGTGGTGAATAAATGGAATTCCCATAGCCAGGGGCAAAATGGGAAGAAAGGAAATTTACTGGCCAATTAATCAGCAACCGAAGAGGGATTCCATTAATAACTTAGAGCTTAATTGGTGTGACTAATTGCCAAGAGAATAAGAGAGAATAATCCCATGGTAGCATGTACAAGGAAGGAGTTGGGAGATTATGACAAGTGGCTCCATGGAGACCATAGATCAAAGTCAAGAATGTCAAACTCACTTTTTCTCTTCCCTCTTTCCTTAAGGTCGGCTAGGCATGGGCTAAGAGGAATAGGAAATTTGATTTTTTCATCATCACATTTTCTCTCTCTAAAGCAGCCATTTTCGTCCAAGGAAGAAGAAAAGAGAAAGAAGAAATCAAGGTAATCTCTTGCCCTTTTAGCCTAGTAGATGACCTTGAATGCTATAAACCCCTTCATTAATCTTGACCATCTTAATGAGAGCTCCATGTGTATAGTTTTCGATTTTCAAGAGTAGGTGTTTGGTGAATTCAAGAAAGGCTAGGGGTTGGAGAATTGAAGAAAGAAGCTTGAGGAAGTGATAGAGGTGAGCAAAGGCTACTCTTTGATATACATAGTGTGGTCATGGTTGACACTTTGAGTTTTTGTAATTTTTCCCTGATTGTCATGTGATATAGGGTTGTATGAATTGCATGGTGTTTTGTGATGGAAATGGTGTCTTGTTGTGTCCTTTGGCCAATAGAATTGGTTTGGAGTCTTGAATGTGAAGTTTGATGAAATTGAGTTTTGTGTTGAAATGTGGGTTAAGGTGCAAAAATACAAATGTGATTTTCCTCAAAGTGCATCCAACACCAAATACTTTTTTTAGGTGCAACAGTGACTATATGGTTACAAAATAGGTGCAAAAACTACCCTTTGATCGTTAGTTTGACTTTTTTATCCTAAAAGTGATGACATGTACGATGACATGGATGCTGGAATGACATTCTGGAAAAAAAACTTGCTGAAAATCAAATTTTCCTAATAAATCATATAATTTAATAAAAATTAGTAATATAATATATGTATTATAATGATTTTAATTTAATAATATTGGGAATCTAGGGTTAGGAAAAAATTTAGCAATCAGTATGTTTTTTTGGGGAGCAGCTCTGCTAACTGAGTTAAGCACTCTGCATTCAGATTTGAAACTACTTCACGAAGGTGGTACTAAAATAGTGAAATGTATGTAATATTAATTGCAAAGCTTTACCAGTCAACAAGTTTTTTTTCTAGAATGTCACTCCAGCATCCATGTCATCATACACGTCATCACTTTTAGGGTCAAAAAGTCAAACTAATGGTTAAAGGGTAGTTTTGCACCTATTTTGTAACCACGTAGTCACTGTTGCACCTAAAAAAAGCATTTGGTGTTGGGTGCACTTTGAGGACAATCACATGTGTATTTTTGTACCTTAACCCTTGAAATGTTGTCTCAAAATAAAACATGTAGATGGAATGAGAATTTGGGTGTTTTGATGTTTCCATTAGATTCCTTATGGAAAATTGTGTGGGAATGGTGTCAGTTGTGAAAATCTGACCTTTAGAAACACTTGGTGAAAAACTGGAAATTCTAGAATTTTGTTAAGTTAAAATTCTCTGCAAAGGACCAACTTTACATAGTGTTTTGAAATAGCAAATAGTATCAAAATGTTATGAAATTTTTCAGTCTTGTAGTTTACATTGCAAGCTTTCCAATGATATAAATTTTGTGTCATTTTAATAAGTGTACAAGAAGTTATAGACATTTGAAAATCAGCTAGGAAACAGGCCAAATGTTGACCGTGGCCCAAAAGGATATGACTAATTCTTGGCTGCGGCCCAAAACCTTCTAACCTGTTCTTGGCCATTACATAAAAGTTTTTACCCTGATTTTGGCCACTGCCAGTAGATCTTGGCTACAGCCCAAATCTTTCTGACCATCTATGGGCCGCGGCTAGTAGATGGCTTGGCTGCGGCCAACCCCTTAAAAATTGCATTTTGAACTTTCAAAAGATGATCTTTGATCAAGTATTTTCCAACCCTTTAGACATCTATTTGGGTTTCTAGTAGCCACCTAAATGTCTCAAATGATAACCAACCCTAAGTATTTTGGAGTTAAGCATTGGAATAGGGAATAACTCTTCATCCTTGATTATGGATTATAGAATTTGGCATTTTCCCTGCACGTAATAAACCAGTGCCAGAGTACGAGCAGAAAGAATAAGGTAGTGACCCTTTCTCTTATATTATGTATAATGCAAGGTATGCATGTCTTATCATTGAATTGTGATGAACAGGAATGCTGTTGTTTATGCCGTGTGGTTGTAACAAAAACTGTGGTAAGAATGCCATTATGAATACAATGAAAGCTGTCATGATGTGATTACGGCAAATGCTGTCGTGAATACGATGAAAGTCACACATATCACTGCTATTGTGAAGGTCATTATTGTACTGTCGTTGTTGCACTTCCATTGTTATGTTGTTGTTTTATGATTTGCTTACATGCTTTATGATTGTACATGTTATGAGTGAATCGTTACTACTAGGATTCTTTTGAATCTCATTCTTTTCTTTGACTAACCTATACCCAGGGCAAGTGGTTCGAAAGAGAAACAAGTGATGACAGGTGGCTGAGCTCCTAGCTAGGAGTTTTAGTTTTGGCAATTGGTTATCAATATTTTAGGATTATTGTATATGTTGTAAATATTGAATAGTGTTATGTAATCCTCAGTATGGGAAACTGGAAATGGGCAAATATGCCCTGTAAACCCTTCAATGAATGAATGAATGAAACCCAAGTGTTGTTGGAAATCTTTGTTACACTCTGATATGTATGAATAAAACTGAACTGCACAAGCCAAATATATTCAAAATGTGAATATGAGACCATATCAAATAGGTTTTGGAAAAAATTTTAAAAACCTACTTTAACAAAGGACCACATGCTGTCTTGAAGTTGGGACTTCTAATAAGTTTTGAATTGTCAGTTGGTCTCTAATTTAACATAATGGCGCATTTTTGAACTATAATTTCGGCTATTAAGGTAGGGGTTACATTTTTTGTATCAGAGCTGTAGTTCCTGGCAAGGGTAGGTTTTACTAGGATGGTTGTTATAGTCTTTTGCCTTAGTGATAAGAAGATAACCCATGATTGCTTGTTGTATACACATGAATGTTCCTGCTATTTGTTGATATATGATTTTGAAGCAATAAGTGTATATATTTACTGTGATATTGACGTAGTGAATCATTTGTAGAATTAAAGGACACAATGGTTTGACTAAAAGTCAGACGAGTAGAACAAGAGGTGGAAGAAATACATGACAACCCACCTGATCCCATGCAAGTGATGATGGGTAAGTTGTTGGAGCAGCTTGATATGATTAGTGAGCTAAGGGAAGAGCTCAGGGAGGAAAAGGAAAAACATAATAAAGATAGGGTCCAGTCTACTCAAGAAAAGACCCAATAGGAGACACGTCATGAGGAAACAATTCAAGGGTCAATTAGAGCTCAAGAGTCCCTACCTTATATTACACTGAACCAAGAATCGCATGGGGTACCAGCCCGATATAAGAGAGATCTATAGTATTGGGTCTCCTAATTCTGCAAATATCTACCTTAGGTGTTCAGAGGGAGGTTTGAACCCCAAATAGCTGAAGATTGGTTGAACCGGTTAGAGAAAATCTTTGAAGTACTAGATTGTCCAACCTAGGTAAAGGTATGCTTAGCCGTGTACAAGCTGGAGGGGGATGCCAACCGGTGGTGGCGGAATATGGCCCTGACATTGTGGAGCCGAAATATGCCACTAACCTTGGAATTGTTCCAAGAAAAATTCAAGGATAAATATTTCCCCAAGTCAGTGAGGCTCAAGAAAGAATCAGAATTCCTATCAATCAAGCAGCGTGATGAGGAGACTTTTGATGATTACTTGTCTCACTTCATCTCACTAGCCAGATACTCCTTATATCTACATCATATAGATGATGAGGAGTGGAGTTCTGACATGCTGATTCAGGGGTTAAGACATGAGCTGAGGAAAAGATTAGCCACCTATCAGTTTACTGAATTCAACAAAGCGGTGGAGGAGTGCAGAATCACCAAAAATAACCTAAGGGATATGTATCCAGCCAAGGGTAGTAGCAACCGTAGTGAGCCTAGTAAAGGGAATACTTCCCAGAAACGGAAGGGACAGGGGTTCTCAGGTAAGGGAAGTGGTAAGAAGCCCTATCAACCTAAGGGTTGTGATAATCAGAAACCCCCACCAATAATGACATGCACTCGTTGTGGGAGGGCATATCCTAGTAGAACATGTACGGGGCAAGTAGTTTGTTATAACTGTAAATAGTTGGGACACATTGCTATTGAATGCTGATGGCTGCCGATAGAGCAAAGGTCCAGGAATCAGGGTAGGGTGTTTACGATGACGGACGAAGAAGCACGAAAGTCCCCCAACCTGATTCAAGGTAAAATCCTTCTCAATGGTAGTTTACTACAAGCTTTATTTGATTATTGCCTATGATTGTGTAAAGCGCCTGGGATTGCATGTTCATAAACTACCATTTAATTTGGTTGCGTCAAAGCCAATGGGTGTTAAGGCTGTGATGGCTAAGGCTTCTTTAAGTTGTGTGATAACCGTTAAGGGCTAAGAGTCTACTGTCGATTTGATTTGCTTGCCGCTCCACCAATTAGAAGTCATATTGGGTTTTGATTGGTTGACAGTGAATAATGTGTTGCTTGATTGTGGGAATAAAAAAATAGTTTATCCTATTGCACAGAGGGAGGATGATGTAAATGCTAATTTAAATTTCCTCTCAATAGCTAAAGTTGAGAAATATCTAGAGAAGGGTTGTTAGGGGTATATGGTATTTTTTTCTGTGCAGGGAGAGACAGAAGAAAGTCTGGAAAGTATACTATGGTAAGAAAGTTCCCAGAGGTATTTCCGGATGATCTTAGTGGATTACCTCTAGAAAGGGGAGTACAATTCCTAATTGAAATTGTGCCTAGAACTGGTTTTATATCAAAAGCCCCATACAGAATGGCCCCAAATGAAATGGCAGAGTTAAAGAAGTAGATTGAAGACTTACTTGAAAAAGGGTTCATTAGACCTAGTGTTTTGCAGTGGGGAGCTCTAGTATTGTTTGTCAAGAAGAAAAACAGGAGTTTGAGATTGTGTGTGGATTATAGAGAATTGAACAACATAACCGTCAAAAACAAATATCCTCTCCCAAGAATCAACGACCTTCTAAATCAATGGTCTGGTTCTTGAGTATTCTTAAAGATCGATCTAAGGTCGGGTTATCATCAGTTGCGGGTAAAAGCAGAAGATGTGTCAAAGACTGCTTTCAGAACAAGGTATGGGCACTATGAGTTTCTAGTGATACCCTTCAAATTGACTAATGCACCTACAGTATTCATGGATTACATGAATCAGGTCTTTCGACAGTACCTAGATCAATTTGTAGTAGTGTTTATTCATGACATTCTGATATACTCCAAGAGTAGGGAAGAGCATGAACACCATTTGAGAATAGTACTGAAGATATTGCGCGAAAGTAGCTCTATACCAACTTGAGTAAGTACGAGTTTTGGCTTCCGGAAGTAAAATTCTTAAGTCATGTTTTCTTATAAGAAGGGGTCTTAGTGAATCCCAGTAAAGTGGAAGCAGTACTGGATTGGAAGAGGCCAGAAACTGTTGCTGAGATACACAGTTTTCTGGGTCTTACTGGTTACTACCAAAGATTCATTCAGAATTTCTCCTGTATCGCCTTGTCGATGACCAAGCTCATGTGGAAGGATCAACTATTTAAGTGGGATGAACGTTATGAAAACAGTTTTCTTGAGCTAAAGGAGAGGTTGACTACGGCGCCAGTGTTGATTATACCTAATCCCAGCTTGACTTATGTTGTGTACAGAGATGCGAGTAAGTAGGGGTTAGGGTATGTCCTTATGCAGCAGGGATATGTGGTGGCCTATGCCTCCTAACAGCTAAAAACGCATGAAAAGAATTATCCCACTCATGATCTGGAGCTTGCAGTGATTGTGTTTGCATTAAAGATATGGCGACATTACCTGTATGGTGTGATGGTAAAACTGTTCTACGACCACAAGAGTCTCAAATACTTGTATGACCAGAAAGAATTGAGTATGTGACAGCGCTGGTAGATGGAGTTACTGAAAGACTACAACCTAGAGATCAAATATCATCTAGGTAAAGTTAATGTCATTGCGGATGCTCTTAGTCAAAAGACAGTGCTTGCTGCAGCAATGATGATGTAAGAGAGAAAGTTGATAGAAGATTTTCAGGACCTGAATTTGTCGAACTAGATCGTCTGTTCAAATTATAATGTTTCCCAAGGGAAAAGTGATATAAGGTCTAAAATTGAAGAAGCTCAGAAGCATGATGATCGAGTACAGTCCATACGGACTATGATCAGACAAGGAGAAACTCTAGATTATGATTTGTCACCTAGTAGATTGGTTCGCTACAAAAAGAGAATCTGTGTTCCATTAAAGGCAAACTTGAAGCAGAAGATCCTGGATGAGGCACACAAGAGTCAGTATATTCTTCATCCCAGAATGACCAAAATGTACCACCAGTTGAAGTCTATGTATTGATGGCCGGGATTAAAAAGCAATGGGACTAAGTATGTGACGTGGTGTCTTACTTGACAGAAAGTGAAAATTGAATATCAAAAGCCGCCAAGATTACTACAAAGTCCTGAGATTCCAGAATGGAAGTGGGAAAGCATGACCATGGACCTCGTTATGGGATTGCCCAGGATTAGAAACTATGATGCGATCTGGGTGATTGTTTATCAGTTCACGAAGTCGGCATATTTCATGCCGATCAATGTTAATTACTCTACAAACAAACTGGCAGAAATCTATATGCGGGAGATAGTGAGGCTTCATGGTACACTGAAAAGTATCATTTTAGACAGAGATCCTTACTTCACTTTGAGATTCTGGAAGGCTCTACATGAAGCTCTAGGTACTCAATTAAGGTGTAGCATGGCCTATCATCTACAGAAAGATGGACAGTCGGAAAAGACCATTCAGATGCTAGAAGATATGCTGAGAGTGTATGTCCTAGACTTTAAAGGGAATTGGGACTACTTTCTTCCACTTAATGAGTTTGCTTACAACAATAGCTATCATGTGAGCATTCAGATGGCTCTGTATGAAGCATTATATTTGAGGAAGTAAGAATCACCTTTGTGTTAGACAGAGCTATCTGAGAGAAGGTTGTATGGCCGGATCTTGTTGATCAGACTTTAGAGCATATTAGAGTAATCAGGAAGAGGCTCCTTGTAGTGAAAAGTTGACAGAAGAGCTACGCTGATAAAAGGAGAAGACCTCTAAAGTTTGCAGTGGGAGACCATGTATTCTTGAGAGTATCTCTGGTCACCAGCAATTGGAGGGCAATCAAGTGGAAGAAGCTGAGCCCACGGTAATAGGTTCTTTTGAGATTCTTACGAGAATCGGGCCTATAGCCTATCGGGTAGCTCTACCCCCAAACTTGAGCAAGCTCCATAATATGTTTCACGTTTACCAACTGAAGAAGTACCAATCGGATCCAATGCATATTATTGAGTATGAAGATGTCAATTTACAAGACAACTTTACCTATGCGGTAGAGCTAGAACGAATCATTGATAGGGAAGAAAGACAGCTCAGATACTGAAGTATTCCATTAGTGAAAGTGGTCTCGAAGGGAATGTCTCAGAGGGAAGCCATATAGGAAGCAGAAGCTAACATGCAGAGATGTTATCTGGAGTTTATGGCTCAAGCAGTGTAACAAATTTTGAGGGAAAAATTTATTAAACCTGGGGAGAATTGTAATATCCCAAAATA
Organism: Inga oerstediana; assembly: GCA_963210345.1. Classification (NCBI taxonomy): domain Eukaryota; kingdom Viridiplantae; phylum Streptophyta; class Magnoliopsida; order Fabales; family Fabaceae; genus Inga; species Inga oerstediana. The sequence goes on from OY723400.1 coordinate 78,304,459, forward strand.
TGATTAAGGGCTGATGACTTCAAAAGTGAATGCAATTATTGTTAAACAAGCACTTTTGGAGAATACAATGTGAATTATGACCTGAATGAGTAGTAGTCAGTGCCCAAACCCTGCATTTAAGCTCAATTATGGTATAAAAATCTAAATTGAATTAAAAGGAGGGGAGGGTGCATGGCATGAAGAAATAGAGGTATAAAACGTTCTAGGTGGTAAACCAAAAGGAATTCCCATAGCCAAGGGCAAAATAGTAAAAAAGGAAATTTATCGGTCAATTAGTCAGCAACCGAAGAGGGATTCCATTAATAACTTAGAGCTTAATTGGTGTGACTAATTGCCAAGAGAATAAGAGAGAATAATCTCATAGTAGCATGTACAAGCAAGGAGTTGGGAGATTATGACAAGTGGCACCATGGAGACCATAGATCAAAGTCAAATATGTCAAACTCACTTTTTCTCTTCCCTCTCTCCTTAAGGTCGGCTAGGCATAGGCTAAGAGGAATGGGAAATTTTATTTTACAATCATCACATTTTCTCTCTCTCAAGTAGTCATTTTTGTCCAAGGAAGAAGGAAAGAGAAAGAAGAAATCAAGGTAATCTCTTATCCTTTTAGCCTAGTAGATGACCTTGAATGCTATAAACCTCTTCATTAATCTTGACCACCTTGATGAGGGCTTCATGTGTATGGTTTTATATTTTTAAGAGGAGGTGGTTGGTGAATTCAAGAAAGGCTAGGGATTGGAGAATTGAAGAACAAGCTTGAGGAAGTGATAGAGGTGAGCAAAGGCTACTCTTTGATATGCATAGTATGGTCATGGTTGAGACTTTGAGTTTTTGTAATTTTTCCCTAATTGTCATTTGATATAGGGTTGTATGAATTTCATGGTGTTTTGTGATGGAAATGGTGTCTTGTTGTGTCCTTTGGACAATGGAATTGGTTTGGAGTCTTGAATGTAAAGTTTAGTGAAATTGAGTTTTATGTTGAAATGTTATCTCAAAACAGAACATGTAGATGGAATAAGAATTTGGATGTTTTGATGTTTCCAATAGATTCCTTATTAAAAATTGTGTGGGAAGGGTGTCGGTTGTGAAAATCTGACCTTTGGAAACACTTGGTGAAAAACTGGAAATTCTGGAATTTTGATAAGTTAAAATTCTGTGCAGAGGACAAAATTTGCATAGTATTTTGAAATAGCAAATGGTGTCAAAATGTTATGAAATGTTTCAGTCTTGTAGTTCACATTGCAAGCTTTCCAATGATATAAAGTTTGTGTCATTTTGGCAAGTGTTCAAGAAGTTATAGGCATTTGAAAATCAGCCAGGAAACAGGCCAAATATTGGCCGTGGATAGGAGTTTTAGCCACGGCCCAAAACCTTCTGACCTATTTTTGGCCTCGGCCCAAAAGTTTCTAACTTGATTTTGACTGTGGCCAGTGGATCTTGGCCACAACCCAAATCTTTCTAAACATCTATAGGTCGCGGCCAGTGGATGCCTTGGCCACGGCCAACCCCTCAAAAACTGCATTTTGAACTTTCGAAAGATGGTCTTTTGTCAAGTCTTTTCTAACCCTTTAGGCATCTGTTTGAGCTTCTAGTAGCCACCTAAAGGTCTCAAATGATAGTAAACCCTAAGTGTTTTAGAGTTAAGCATTGGAATAAGGAATAACTCTTCATCCTTGATTATGGTTTATAGGATTTGACATTTGCCCTGCATGTGATTGATAGAGCTCAATATTTATATCTTTTTATTAATTAATCTTAGGCTTTTGTGGGACTTAATTGAATATTTTGGGCATAATCAAGTGTTAATGTGAGACTTTAATGGAAGAATAATTTGGGAATTAAAGTGGTTAAATTGTTATATTTTTAATTAATATTTGTTATTCCCATTATTCTTTAATTGTGAACAAAAGATATTACCTTTGTGAATATAATTTTGTAGGTGATGATGTGGCACAACTTGAGTGGTAAAGGTAAAAGATGTTATTTTGGAGCTTAATGAAGGACAAAAGTGGAACATCACAAGTACAGAATTTATTTTCACATATTTTCTAAGAGGAGGTTAAATGAGTAAGGGCCTTGTTTGGTGGTTGCAATTTTGTGCCTAATGTTAAAACATTTTTTATCTCTTATCCAAACAAGGCACAACTCACTTTTAACCTAAAGAATAAAGGAAGAGAAGAGGAGGTCATTGTTTTGGCACTAGAGTGGCGGCTGCTGAATTGAAACACGCTGAACCGAATTGGAGAAGAGAAGCAAGCTGGACCAAACCAAAAGGGACCTTGACCGAGTTGGAGAAAGAGGAAGAATAGAAAAAGGAGGGACACGAGACAAAGAAGAGGAGTTGACCGGTTGAAAAGGAAAGGAAAATGGTTAACCGAAATTGAAGAATGAATCAGGATGCAAGCTGGACCGTGAGGGAATTGAATGGAAAGAAGAGAAAGAGTGAGCCGATTTTGTTGACTCAAGAGAAACTTGCTGACCGAATTGGTGAAGGAGAAAAGATCAAAAGGAAAGAAAAAGAACCCAGCCGAAATTATTGACTGGTTTTAGAGATGTTGAACCGATGGAGTTAATGGAGAAATAGAGAAGAAGCTCAGCCGAAATTGTTGACCGGTGAACCAATGAGAAGAGTGGACCAAGAGGGTTGAAAGGAAGAGGGGACGATGGAATAAAGAAAGGGTGTTGCGGCTGTGAAAGAAAAGGAGGGCTGTGCGTGAGAAGGGAGGCAACACGGAAGAGGAGGCAGCAAATGAGAAGAGTGTTGCGGCTGTGAAAGAAGAGGAGGCGTGAGTGTACTTGGAGGGAGCTGTTTGGTTGTGCATTATCAATGGCTTATTCCTTCTCCTTTCATCAATCATTCTCTTCCTCCATGAGTAGCTAAAGTGTTGGTGATTTCCTTGAGTTGGGTAATGGTTTGAGCTTCTAAACTTCAATGGAATTCCTTTAAGCTCTCTTTTTAGTTCATGATTATGTAGCTTGGTTAAGTATGTAATTGTGATCTAGATTGTTATGCCAAGTGAATAAACTTGGTTGTTGAGCTAGGAGTTGATTAATTAAGCTTTGTATGATTCATATTATGAGTAGGTTGAATTGTTTATTCCAACTTGGTTAAGTGGATTTAAATGATTAAACTGAATGTTTTGAATTGTTGTAATGGTAATTACAAGCTAGAATTGGAAGTTGATTATTCATCTCCTTGAGTTTGAATTATTTGGTGGTATTCATTTAATTGCTTCGGTAGAATGAATTAAATGAATATTGCAAGTATGGAACTAGTGGTAACTTAGTTCTATCCTCTTAACTCATATTGTGGAATTCATATCATTAGTAAGCAAGGAAGACTAAAACCCCAACTCAAGGGAATCCCATTTTATCATTATTCTAGTTTATCAAATTTACCTTGTTGTTAGTGTTAATTTCAATTCTTTTGCTTCTTTGTTTTGAAAACCAAAAAATACAAAAATATTGCTTTAGCTTAGTTTAGTTCATTAGTTTACAAATGCAATTTCTCAAAAATGATTTCTCACAACTTTAAGGCTTTTTATCACTTTCCTACTTAGAAAATTGGAAATTAATCTCCTCACAAGAACGACCTAGGTTGAGCTACTATGCTACATTTTCTAACCTAGTTTTATTTTTTGAACTCACACGACAAGGGTTCATCAAATTGGCGCCGTTGCCGGGGAGGATGATTGCCAAGGTTTTAAGTAGTTAGGTGTTCTTTTCTGTTGTCATAGTTGTCTTAGTTTAGTAGGAAGTGTATAGCATTCATTTGAATTTTGGCGAAATTCTGATTTTCGATTCGCACTGTCTTGCTGGAACTGAAATATTTGTGCCCAGAAAATTCTGAAATTTTACATGTTAAAGTTTTTCTGCATTCTGATCAAGACTAATAGCTTTAGCTATTAGGTCTGTTGGATTTTAGCCAAATTCGAAGGTTTGCTATACTTTTCTGAATTTTCTTTCTTTTTTGGTATTTTTCTAAGTTTTTGATTTAGTTTGTTCTTAAGGTTTTCTTTGATTTTTCTTGGTTGCTAGTGTGTTTTTGAGTTTATTTTAGGTAGTTGTTCATTGTTGGAGTGTTTGTTAGTGGTTTAGTCATTTTTCATATTCATAGTTGTTTTGCATTCCATTTGCATTTAAAACAAAAACAAAAAGAAATTTGCATTTTGTTGCTTTGCTATCTTGTTCTTAGTGGCTATTGTGTGGTTTACTATTGTCTTGTGGTGAGCAACTTTGCATTCTTCATCCTTGGGAAGCTCTTGGTACACTCCTAGAATGGAAGATCCTCTTTCACAAAGCTTTAAAGCCATGCAACATCAATTAGAGCTTGTTCAAGCCAAGTTGGAGAGTCTAGAGAGAGGTTCCAATAATCAAGAATATGATTCATCCTTCCACAACCTATTTCATGAACCCTACCCCCAACAATCTTTTCCACCACATCAACCTTTCCATAGTCCTTCTTTTCCACCACAACCCCTATATGGACCTCAACATGACTTTTGTTCCCCACCCAACAACTTACATTTTGACCCCATCCCTTCACTACAAGGACCACCCTATGAACCATCTCCTTTACACCATCTACCCTCTTACTCACCATACCAACCCTCATTTCAATCTTCATTCCAATTATTTAACCTACCACTTTGTGAACCTTCCCCACCATCCTACCTTGAACCTCCACCTCCATTTCATGACCCACAACCTAGTGGATTGGATACCATTTTCTCACCTCATAACATGGATTCCCTAACAAGTGCCTTAACAAGAAAGTATGAGACACTCCAAGAGCAATACCTTCAATTACTCATGTATCAAGGACCAATTGATAGCTCTAAGGCGAGAGAAGAGCAATTGAAAGATATTGATGAATTCTTCAAGGTATATTATGATCACATGTTATGGGTAAAGACAGGAGGTGAAGTTGGAACCCCTTGGGCTCAAGACCTACAAAAGGAGGAACAAGGAACCCAAAATCAAGAGCTTTATGCTACTTCACATGTGGAGAGTTCTCAACCTTCAATGATTCCATCGAATGCATCTATCCAAGCACAAGAAGTGAAGCAAGTACAACAAAGCAATGAAGAGTCTTCCTTACCCTTTGGTAACAATCCTATCCTTACAAAAGTTGACTCTCCTACTACTTTGATTGATGAAGTAATTCATGATTTGAGTGATAATGAGGTGGAGGAGGAAATAATTGTTGAAATACCTCTCATGCTTGAACATGTAATTGCTCAACCCATTGATTCTAGTAGTGGTAGCTTGGATGAGCCTATGCCTTATAATGATTCTACTCCTTTGCATGATACTTTGAGTGAAGATTTGGATGATAATGATGATGCTAATGCTGAAATTACATGTTCTTGTGATGAAAATACAATGTGTATGGATTGCATTGATGAGAAATATCCAAAATTTGTTGAAATGCATAGAAGTAAAGGTGACCATCCTCTAGAACCTAGTGATATGCATGCAATGCATGATGTTGAGAATCAAACTCCTTTATCTTTCTCTTCTTCTCTCTCTCTTACTTGTGAAAGTGACTTGATGCATTCCAATTCTATATTGGATTTTGCACTTTCCATTTCACACAAAAGTGAAGATAAAGATGTTAAATCACAATTGCTCACTAATCCCAAGGTCAATATTTGTTTGCAAGAGTTCAATGTGCACATATTTTATGATGACAAGCATGTACCCATTGTTTCAATTGTTAGTGCTTTTGATTTGGCAAGAGAGATTCACCTTGATTCACTTGATTTGCTTGGACCTAATTTTGTGCTTTGTGATGATCATACTTCTTTGCTAGATGATGTCAAGCATATTCATGAATCATACTCCCAAATCTTATCATGTGATTTACCTCCTGATTTATTGGGATTTGATGTTGTTAGTGATTCTATTGATTTGGATTGTGCTATACATGATAGAGTGGTGCTTGACTATGTCATTACCACTACTGAAATGCAAATTGATTCTTTGATACCTAGTGTTGCTTGCTGTATGCCACTAGTTGATTTTATTGGTTGTGAGAAGCACTTGTTATCGAATGCACCCGACTCTAATCTTCTCACATTACATACACCATTATGTCATTTCATTGGTCCTAATGCTTTCCATGGATTTAAGTATTTTGATTCATGTGGCATACTTGGAGTAGGTACTGCTGTTGTTTTGGTTAATTCTTTGCAGGCTAATTCTCTTGGTGGTTGCCCTCATTCTTATTATCTTTCCATTTGGGAACCTCTACTCCTACTTGGGCTTCAAGTGTTGAGGAGCAAAATACTGAGCTTCCTTTTGATTTTCCTATCTAGCTACAAGCCACCATGATTACCCGGTAGTCTCTTTCCTTACCTTGTTTCTTGTTTTATTTGATGATATATGCTATTGAACAAGTGTGGGGGAGGGACTTACCAGTAGTAAAAGGTAGTTTGTTTGTTTGCATTTTTCAATTGAATAAAATCCATTGTGAATCATACCCTTGTGCTTAACCTTATCCTACACTACCCTTTTCTCTTATCCTTATGCCTAATTTCTGAGAACTATTTCCACTTATGTCTTGTCCTCTCTCTCCTTGTGATGATGATGTGTTGTGCTTCAATCTTGAATTGGACTTCACAACATTCACTTCACCCAAGAGATAAGTGCGTCTAGGTTCTTTGTTTTTATGCATTACATTGAGGGCAATGTAAGGATTGAGTGTGGGGGAGTGTGTGTTATTCTCATGAGAATTCACTGTGATATCATTGCCTCTATCTCCTGCTTGTGTCCTCTGTTGTTTTTGGTCCAATTCACTGAGATTTTTGAAGCCTTTAGTCATGATCAAGTATCTTGATTACTCTTAGTTGGATTCATGGTTGAAACTTGCTTTGAATTAGTGAATTGCCATAAAATTCAAGTGTTTTAATGATGCGTGGTTTAATTTTGATGAGTTTGTTAGGAAAACAAAAAGCCTAGTTGGAAGGTATTTTGGGCCTAATTGTTCATTTCATTATGTGATTCATCTACTTAGATTATTGCTCTCTAGAACTTGTTTTATTTCTTGCTTGAGGCTACATTTTGCAATGGTATAGATAGAGATGACATTGGCATTCATTTCATCACCCATTTACCCAAACACAAACCATTTATCATTTACCTTTGTTTAGCCCCTTGAACCCTTCACTTTCATTTCTATTTCATTATACAAATGCTATGTGTGCATCCTTTATCAAGTTCTTCCTAGCACTATTAAAAAAAAAAGAAAAAGAAAAGAAAGAGTACTATTATATATTAAAAAAAGAAAAAAAAATACAATGTGAATAGTCAAAAGAAAGAAAATAGAAAAGAAGAAAAAGAAGAGAAAAAGTGTAAAAAAAAAGAAAAGAAAAAAACAATCAAAGAAGGAAATAAAGTTACAATGGCAGAATATGTGAATTAAGTTTAGTTTTATAGTGCTAAAAGATCTAGCAAGTTATTTGGTGCAAGCATAGTATTTGTTACATTTTCCATCATTTGGCCTATTCAACATTACAACCCTACAAAGTCCTTTGGATTTATTTATGCCATTGTTGCAAGTAGTGGAGAGCCTAGAAATTCTACAAGCCTATGGTAGAGTGTGGTCAAATTGGATGTGAGTGAAAAACTACCCTCTATGAGAGAAGAGTGCAAACACTTGTCATAGTTAAGGTTTCCAATTCAGCTCATTGTAATTAAACTTTGCATTGCTTTAGCTACTTCAATTTTTGGCATGTTTATTGCATTTGGATAAGAGGATACCTTGTTATTTGATTAAGTGTAATTCTTGAAGCTTGATCTTGCCTATCCTTTAAACTTTCATCCCTCTCTTCCTATTGTGAGTTTAATGTTTTGCTCAGGAGTGCAAAAGCTTAAGTGTGGGGGAATTGATAGAGCTCAATATTTATATCTTTTTATTAATTAATCTTAGACTTTTGTGGGACTTAATTGAATATTTTGGGCATAATCAAGTGTTAATGTGAGACTTTAATGGAAGAATAATTTGGGAATTAAAGTGGTTAAATTGTTATATTTTTAATTAATATTTGTTATTCCCATTATTCTTTAATTGTGAACAAAAGATATTACCTTTGTGAATATAATTTTGTAGGTGATGATGTGGCACAACTTGAGTGGTAAAGGTAAAAGATGTTATTTTGGAGCTTAATGAAGGACAAAAGTGGAACATCACAAGTACAGAATTTATTTTCACATATTTTCTAAGAGGAGGTTAAATGAGTAAGGGCCTTGTTTGGTGGTTGCAATTTTGTGCCTAATGTTAAAACATTTTTTATCTCTTATCCAAACAAGGCACAACTCACTTTTAACCTAAAGAATAAAGGAAGAGAAGAGGAGGTCATTGTTTTGGCACTAGAGTGGCGGCTGCTGAATTGAAACACGCTGAACCGAATTGGAGAAGAGAAGCAAGCTGGACCAAACCAAAAGGGACCTTGACCGAGTTGGACAAAGAGGAAGAATAGAAAAAGGAGGGACACGAGACAAAGAAGAGGAGTTGACCGGTTGAAAAGGAAAGGAAAATGGTTAACCGAAATTGAAGAATGAATCAGGATGCAAGCTGGACCGTGAGGGAATTGAATGGAAAGAAGAGAAAGAGTGAGCCGATTTTGTTGACTCAAGAGAAACTTGCTGACCGAATTGGTGAAGGAGAAAAGATCAAAAGGAAAGAAAAAGAACCCAGCCGAAATTATTGACTGGTTTTAGAGATGTTGAACTGATGGAGTTAATGGAGAAATAGAGAAGAAGCTCAGCCGAAATTGTTGACCGGTGAACCAATGAGAAGAGTGGACCGAGAGGGTTGAAAGGAAGAGGGGACGATGGAATAAAGAAAGGGTGTTGCGGCTGTGAAAGAAAAGGAGGGCTGTGCGTGAGAAGGGAGGCAACACGGAAGAGGAGGCAGCAAATGAGAAGAGTGTTGCGGCTGTGAAAGAAGAGGAGGCGTGAGTGTACTTGGAGGGAGCTGTTTGGTTGTGCATTATCAATGGCTTATTCCTTCTCCTTTCATCAATCATTCTCTTCCTCCATGAGTAGCTAAAGTGTTGGTGATTTCCTTGAGTTGGGTAATGGTTTGAGCTTCTAAACTTCAATGGAATTCCTTTAAGCTCTCTTTTTAGTTCATGATTATGTAGCTTGGTTAAGTATGTAATTGTGATCTAGATTGTTATGCCAAGTGAATAAACTTGGTTGTTGAGCTAGGAGTTGATTAATTAAGCTTTGTATGATTCATATTATGAGTAGGTTGAATTGTTTATTCCAACTTGGTTAAGTGGATTTAAATGATTAAACTGAATGTTTTGAATTGTTGTAATGGTAATTACAAGCTAGAATTGGAAGTTGATTATTCATCTCCTTGAGTTTGAATTATTTGGTGGTATTCATTTAATTGCTTCGGTAGAATGAATTAAATGAATATTGCAAGTATGGAACTAGTGGTAACTTAGTTCTATCCTCTTAACTCATATTGTGGAATTCATATCATTAGTAAGCAAGGAAGACTAAAACCCCAACTCAAGGGAATCCCATTTTATCATTATTCTAGTTTATCAAATTTACCTTGTTGTTAGTGTTAATTTCAATTCTTTTGCTTCTTTGTTTTGAAAACCAAAAAATACAAAAATATTGCTTTAGCTTAGTTTAGTTCATTAGTTTACAAATGCAATTTCTCAAAAATGATTTCTCACAACTTTAAGGCTTTTTATCACTTTCCTACTTAGAAAATTGGAAATTAATCTCCTCACAAGAACGACCTAGGTTGAGCTACTATGCTACATTTTCTAACCTAGTTTTATTTTTTGAACTCACACGACAAGGGTTCATCAGTGATAAACCGGTGCCAAAGGTTGAGCATAAAGAACAAAGTAGTGAGCCTTTCTCTTATATTATGTATAATGCATGGTATGCATGTCTTATCATTGAATTGTAATGAACAGGAATACTGTTGTTTATGCCGGGTGGTTGTAACAAAAGCTATCATAAGAATGCCGTTGTGAATACAGCAAAAGCTGTCATGCCATGATTATGACAAATACTGTTGTGAATGTGACGAAAGTCATGCATATCACTGTTGTTGAGAATGCCCACTACTACAAAAAATGCTTTTAACATCCCTTTTTTAGGCCTTTTAATATCTGAAAACAGGGGGACGTCTATCTGAGTGACGTAGTAAAAATTGGCAATAATGTCCATAAGATAGAGGACGTCTAAAGGCAAACTTTAGATGTCCCTACTTCAAAATAGGGACGTCTAAAGTGGGAGGCACACACTTTAGATGTCCCCAGTTTGAAGTAGGGACATCTAAAGGAAGACCTTTAGACATCCCAACTTCAAACTGGGGGCGTCTAAAGTGTGTCCCTTACACTTTAAACGTCTCCATTTTGAAGTGGGGACGTTAAAGTAACGTCTAAAGTGTTAATTATGTCTCTTTTTATTTACGGACGTTAAAAGTTTTTTTTAAATGGCCTTTTATATATACTTCACTAACTAGCAAATTTATAATGCAGAAATAGGATCGAAGAAATATTGCATAAACCAGAATGAAAACAACATCAGTAGTTCAATACTATCTAATAAAAATGTTATCCAACAATCTAATACTATGTACAACAACAACTCTAATTATATGTACAATATATATAACCACTAAAAAGTGTGTCACAAAGCTGTGTCCTACACAAGCTACTAATTAATTAACTAATATAAATAAAAAATTTACACTTCTATACGTTGAAGAAGATGTCCAGTTAAAAGGTCTCTGATCAAATTAATGTCTTCATATAAGTAGGCATCTTCATTGTCAAAAATCTGCAAATTAGAAAATAAGCTTAGATGAAATAGTGAACAAGTGAATGAATTAATTTGCAATTCAATTACAACACAAAAAATATTATTCAATTTTTGAGAATGAAGAAGCGATTACTTGTTCAAAATCATTTGTAATTCCACTCTGAATGATGTTATATATATAAAGTAAGACATAATATCCACATTTAATGCCGCCAGGTTGTCGAGGGCACTATAAATCAAAAGTGAATAGTTAACATCAATAAAGGAATATCTAAAACGATCGTCAATCAAAAAACTTGATTTCAATCTACTTACCTTTGGATAAAACCATTTCGGGTCTTTAAAAACTTTACGATCACGTGGCCCACCAAGGATTCTATATGTCTGAGTTGTGCTATCATTAAAACTAGCATACACTCCCCCACGCGTTGCGCGGGGAGCAATTTTTTAGGAAATAAATTGCATTATAGCTTGTCATACAAACACAACATCCTTATAGGAAATAAAACACACACACACACTAAGAAAGCAAATACATGCAAATGCGTTAACTCATTAGCGAAATCAAAACTAATTTGTAGGTATATGGCATACACAAACATGTAAAGTAATTTCAATAGAAAATGCTAAAGGACATTACCAAAGATCGTTAACATTGACATAACATAATGAAAAATACTCCAGGTCAAACAAGAGATAAGAAGAAAATTAATTACTAATTGAAACATCAAACTATGCATACATCTTAATTGCATGGCATGAACTACTCTCGGTGCTTCCACGTCAATATAACCAAACTGAATTAGTGGTGCAAATTCCTAAACACTTCCTTATAAACGACATTTATGGTGGTCCTACTATTACCATCAGGATTAGTAGAGACATATAATTTCAAGCCATCCATGCTTCTAACCCGTGATAATGCAACATATAATTACCCATATGTAAATATAGGTTTAGAGAGATATACCCCAATATGTCGAAGAGACTATCCTTGGCTTTTGTTGATAGTCATTGCAAAGCTGAGATTAATTAGAAATTGCCTCCTTCGTATATGAAACAGCCATTTACTTTCAGAAGGGTTCATGTCCATTCTATGAATTAAAACTTTCTGATTTGGCTTAGAACCATTCAATGTAATGGCTTCAATGACATTTTTTCCTAGCTTTGATATATGTACCCAAGTACTATTGCATAAGCTTGATCCTTGGTCTATTTTCCTCAATAGCATAACAAGAGCTCCAACTTTCAATGTAAGCTTGTGGGGTGGCAAACTAGAGCTGGTAATAGTATTCAAGAATATTCAGTTGTGTATAGATTGTCAAAGTTATCATTGTCATCTGTAGATTGACAAACAGAGTCAAAACTAAAAAATTCCTGAGAGTCACCAGGCAACAGAGCACACATATATTCATTGATTTTATTGACAGCCTCTATGGTGGATGCCAATATTGCTCTATCATTGAAATATTCATTGTTGGAAATATTGTCTACCAAATTTGTGTAGGTAGCTTGTATAATGGTCTCTATTGGATTTTCAGATTCTGGTAGCAAGAATTGCTCTGGAATCTCAATATGATACATACCATCATGTGAATCACCTATATTCTTATCACCAACATCTAGAAGCCATTGTCTAAACCATTACAGCTGATTAATATCGATATTTAAAGATCCAGTAGTCAACCTCATGTTCTTTGTAAGGTGGAAGATGGTGTAATGATCCCATAAGCATGAAGATGAAATACATGCATTAACAATTGAAGCCCTAGTACCTTTTGGTATCACTGGAAGAATTTGACGGAAGTCGCCACCCATAAGAATGCATTTCCCACTAAAAGGCAAATCAGAATGCATAATATCCTTGAGAGTATGATTAAATGCTTCTATGTAGTACCGTTGTACCATAGGAGCCTTATCCCATATGGTTAACTTTATGGATACAATAAAGTTTGCATGAGCTGAGTTCTGTCTAATTGAGCACATTGAAAACTCATTAATTTGTATTAGAATTTAAATCGTGAATGAGTTGTTCTACCTGAAGGAAGTAAGGTTGCTGCAATTCCACTTGATGCAACAGTCAATAAAATATCTCCTTTACCATGTAACGTACAAGTCAATGCATTCCACAAGAAAGTTTTCCCTGTATCACCATAGCTATAAACAAAGAAGAACCCTCCTGATTATGAGTGTAATGACATCATAACTTGATCAAATATCATTTTCTTCTTATCAGTAAGAGAATTTTGCAATATTGCAGCTTCATATTGAAAGGTAGTCTGATCATAGCTTAATTCTTGTACTATAAGATTATTTGTTACATCAACAATTGATGTTTCTTCTAGAGTTGGCAGACTTGGATAGTCTTTAAGGCTCTTACCATTATTCCTAAGCATAATATCAATCTCTTTCAAGGTAACTTGTTCTTTGTCATAAGCTGAGATTGAAAAATCTGCAAAAAAACATGTATAATAAATCAGCATAACTCTACAAAACATAACTTAAGTAAACAAATGGGTCAATGAATAACTTATGTGAATAATTGGGATGATCATGCAGTATATACAATAAATCCTCATATCGGACCTTCGAGCACTTCTTCCAGATAGAGTCAGGATATTGCAAGCAGCTATAAAGAAGCATTGTTATGAAAAGTTTCCTCAACGAAGTGCCAATTTCCCAAGTAGATGCTTCTTAAATAGTGTTTATATATTCTTTATCATCATCCAATAGACCTAAAGCATCACATGCCTCTTTGAAAGTGTCATATGTGACTCCCTCAACAACCTTGATGTCATCAAATGATGTTAGTCCTCTTACTTTTGTTAGTAAACTCCACAAGTAGTACAACTCTTCAGTGCTTGGAGTTGCATTTGCAATCCTACCTACAGTAAATCCTTTCTATCTACGTTTCTATTTTTGCTCATTCCTTTTATAGATATAGTGTTGTGGGAACTCAGCATAGGTAAGTCTAGCTGCAAATGTATCTTCATTATTGATTTTTATCCAAGATAAGAATTTTGATTCACATACTCTCGGGTTGTCCAATAACTCTGAAACATCATCAGTACTTTTGAAAATTACAAACTATTGATTTGGAAGGTGGAAACTTAACCTTTCAACTACCAAAAATCTATAGGGAATGTCAAATCCAAAGATTTGCCATGCAGCTTCACATGCAGATATGTACCAAAGTTATAATACTGCTGAATCTCATCAACAAGTGCCTCACCATTTCCATTCCCACTTTTGTCAAATATCCCAGCAACAACTCTATCATTGCCTCTACTTATATATTTAAATAAATACTTGATCACAGTTGACTGATTGCATTTTTCAACATTGATATGAGCTTGAAACATGGCCATTAGGAAAGGATTGTAAGGCACAACAAAACGATTATCTAAAGGTATACCTTTGACTTCAATGAATCTACCATCATCTCTTCTTTAGTATGTAGGATAACCTTCCTCATCAACAATTTATTCTGATTGAATTTCTTGGGAAAATGCTTATTGCACTTGTTGTCCTTCATGCATGGTGACTTAGGATTGCTTCTTCCATATAGACCGTGAATCATGAATTTTTTAACCAATTCATACATTAGAGGTGCTACCTCCTTGTCTGGTATTTCTACAGTAATAACTTTATCTACAGCTTCAGATGTTAAAATCTTTTCACTCCTTTCAAGAAATAGGAGTATGTGAGCATATGGCAAACTACGCTTTTAAAACTCAATGGTGTACACTTATGTAAAAAACATGTGGAAATACTCAGACATGTGAAATATAGGGTGACATAATAAGTTGATTATTACACTAGCAAATACTACAATTATGAGTTGAAAATATATATATTTTATATATAGACATGAAACTGGATATCTTACCAGCCTTATAGTTCCAAAAAGTTTCTTCTCTTTTATAACTGTCATGAGTGATTGTAACTTTAGATTGAAGAACCTTGAAAGAATGTCAAGCCTGTCTGAAGTATTTACTGAATGGTCTTTACAGTATCTTGCTATTTCAGGCTATGTTGGATTACATGTGAAAGTTAAGAAGATATCTGGATAGCCAGCCCATCGACTTATAGCCATAGCATCTTGGTAATTTTGAACCATATATCTAGCTCCACCTGTAAATGTAGATGGTAGGATAATCCTTTTTCTAGTTGATGTAGCATTTGTTCCACCTCTAAGAACAGCCTCAGAAAGGCCTTGGTACAAATCAGCCCTCAGTTCTTTCTAATGTGTTCTAATCCAAATTAATCTTTGAGCTTCAATCATTGTGTATCCGTCTACTATGAACTGTTGAAGCAATCTAGAGGCATGTAGTAATGTAGATATCTCATTCTCTCTATACATTAGACTGTATGCAAAAAATTCCCTCATGCTTAATCTCTTCCTTTTCTTAGTAGTGTTGAGAGTCTCTTCTCTATGTTGAATGTCATCCCTATAACCGTCTTCACTATAAGGGAATAAAATTGGATATTGAAGTGGTAAATAGGAAGAAAGTAATTTATAGATCCATTGTGGGAAGCCTAAATGTTCTCTAACTATTATGTCTCTTACATTGAATTCCATATCTATGTCACCAAGAATTAATACAGCTACTTCTGAAGCAGTTGACGTGTTATAAGTCCTTCCATCATGTTGTTTGGTATTGACCAAGCACAGTTTCAACTCATTAGATTGGTTGTTCTTTAACAGGTCTAAAGCAAAACGATACTGTATCACATAAGGATTGACTTCATCCAACATTTCTTTGATATCTATGACAATGTTTGTATCAATTGTTGACTCTTTTTTATGCTTGCTGTAAAAAGATATTATCACATGTTAGTACATGCCTTGATGCAAATATTCAAATATTGGACAAATTTGAACCAAAAATTACCTGACTACCTCAATTCTGTTCCTCACCTCATTCTCTATATCAAAAATGTACAACTAAGAGTAAACTGGACGTGAACCTTCAGTAGGCAATAAACTCCCTATGCTATGGTGGTTCTAACCTGATAGAACAAAACAATATGGACCACCACCAGTGTTCTTGGAATGATCAATCTTGCCTCCTATGGATGTAAATGAGAACATGTTGTTATACTCCCTTATATTTGCAAAGAAGTTTTTTGCCTCCAAGGTGTTCTTTTCAAGGAAGAGTTTCTGTAGTAAAAGTGATGGTGGCTTCATATATGGTAAGACAACCTTCCCACTACAAAAAAAACGTGATTTAGTAGCGGTTAAAAATGGGTATTAGTATCGGTTCTAACCGCTACAAACTAGGTTAGTAGCGGTTACTCAAACTGCTACTAAATCGTACGTTGCAAGCCGTTTTGTAGCGGTTATTTAAAACCGCTACTCAATGAACAATAACCGCTACATATTTTGTAGCGGTTTATCTTAACCGCTACAACACCCAGAGATATTTGTAGCGGTTATATAACCGCTACAAATATAAAAAATTATATTGAGAGCTAAAAAAAGAATTTTTTTATTTTGTAGCGGTTAATAAACCGCTACAAATATAAAAAATTGAAAATTTGTTGCCAAAAAAAAATGACAATTTTTTATTTTGTAGCGGTTAAGGAACCGCTACTAAATTTCAATCTCATGAAATTAGTAGCGGTTTTGGAAAACCGCTACAAATTTTGAATTTCATGAAATTAGTAGCGGTTTTGGAAAACCGCTACTAATTTCATGAAATTCAAATTTGGCGCCAAAAAATTTAAATTGAGTCATAAAAATGCCCGTTATTTAGTAGCGGTTTAATAACCGCTACAAATATTTAAATTTTTTTTTTAAAAAATACGATAATATTTTTCTGCTTTTTCAATATTATATTAAATAATTTATTTTCAATAGTTTAACTTATTAATAAATAAAAAGGAAAAATGTAATTGAATAAGATTAGTATAAAATTTATATTAATAATATTATTAAGGATAGGTAGATAATAAGGAATTATTATGTTTTCTAATATAATGTAATTGTGTATAAAAAATAGATGAAAATGAGATACAGTTATGATATATCTAGAAAAAAAGATGATTAGAATAAATTTTATAGAAAGGAAAGAAGTATTCTAAAAAAAAATAAAAATCTTGTTACCATATTTGATCAAATTATTCAGCTCCTCTACTCATACGAAAGAAGTTGTGAATGAGAGGAAACGAAAGAAAGGTAAGGTGAAAAGAAATTAGGGAGTGTTTGAAATGAGTTGTAGTAAGGGTATTTATAGGGATCCCCGTACTATTTGTAGCGGTTAATGTAGCGGTTATTAATTAGTAGCGGTTATGTATATTTTTGTAGCGGTTTATTATTCGTAGTGCTATTTGTAGCGGTTAATGTAGCGGTTATTAATTAGTAGCGGTTATTATTAATTAGTAGCGGTTAAAAAACCGCTACTAATATTATTTTAATTTTTTTTTTAAATTTTTTTTCTTACATTTTATTTTTTAAAATGTTTTGCATTTTTTTAAATTTGATCACTCATCGTCGCCATCCCTACAGAAATTTTGTAGAAAAATGATTGTTATTGATGTATTATTAAATTTAAAAAATGTAATTCAAATGACGTGGACTTAAAAAAACTCACCGCAGTAGAGGTAAATTGTCATCGCCTTCAGGGAAGTAGTTTTCAAAATCAGCTGGCTGAAATGGCTCACTCTCGTAGACGATGTTATCGCCTTCACCCATGTCGTAAAGGTCTCTTGGCTTTAAATGAATGACCATGTGCCAATCCCTATGCCTCTCGTCCTCGACATAATAAACTTGATGTGCCTCTGAAGCTAGAATATACGGCTCATCATCTTGAGAAATACCAGTATGAATCGGCCGTGAGAAATTGACTGATGTGATCCCTAGGTCGTCAGTTGTCAGTCCCCGAGAAGTAGTGGTATTTGCCCACAAACACTTGAACAGCGTCACGGTGAAACGGCCCTGATAATTAAGCTCGACCACATCAAGAAGCTTGCCATAGTAAGGGACGCCTCCAAACTGCATGTTGGCGTCACTGCTGCTCGCATAACTCCTTGTCCCAAATGTGCCATAAACACCCGAATTCTGTGTTTGCAATCCTTGATCCCGTGAAACCGTGCAAAACTTAAAACCATTGACATTGTATGCTGTAAACCGTTTTGCATGATCAAGAGGGCCGATTGTGAGAGCTCTGAAATCTGGTGAGTGTAGGTTGTGGTCATTTAGTATTCTGCGCGCAAACCAGCTCGGGAATTCTCTGTGGACCCTCCTATCAACTTCTGAGGATGTCTGTGTACGGATCCTGAGTTGACGCTTCACATGACTTCTGAATTCCCTGCAATTAATAATGGAAAGGCGTTAGTGAAATGAAAGTGAGAAATGTTACGAAAGATATAGATCGAATAACATGTGAGTGTACAATTCTTACCGTATGAAAGGTTCAACTTGAGTGCAATTAATCAAGACATGTCTATGTGCTTGGAACTTCTCAGTTGCCGTTAGTTTGATGTTCTCAGTTGCTCCAACTGGTTTACCAACACGAGGGATAAATTCTCCTGATGTCGGCACAGGTTCCGGACAATCATCAACACGAGGCGGGCGGTTGAAAGCCGTCTCAAGATCATCAAAATACCTTGAGCAAAAATATAGCACCTCATCCCCTATATAGCCTTCAGCTATAGAACCTTCTGGCCACGCCTTATTCCTCACGTAAGATTTTAATTTCCCAAGGAACCTACGAAGTACAGAAGAGAAAATTGATATAAAATGATGAAAAGGACGACCAGCAAACATTAAATACGGACAATAAATGAAAGCACATATTTAAAATAAGTACCTCTCAATCGGATACATCCAACGATATTGTACTGGTCCAGCGAGCTTTGTTTTATGAACGAGGTGGACTGTGAGGTGAACCATCACAGTAAAAAAGGATGGAGGAAAGATCATCTCCAAGTGACAAAGCGTAAGAATGATTTTCGACTGCAGCTGATCGAGCTCCTCAACGATCAAAACCTTAGAACACAACTTCTGAAAGAAAGAACAAAGTTCCACCAAAATGATGGAAACATCGGGAGGAAGTGTATTCTTTATAGCCAGAGGGAGTAACTGCTGCATAAGAACATGTGAGTCGTGACTCTTCAGGCCAGCAACCTTTCGAGCCTGCAAGTCGACACATCGAGAAATGTTGCTTGAATACCCATCAGGAACTTTTAATTTCTTCAACGTCGTGAGGAACACTTCCTTGTTCGGTTTTGTGAGGGTAAACTTTGCCGGTGTAAATCTGTCATGCTCATCTGGCCAAGCGTCTTCACGAACTCCCATGTCGCGTAAATCTTTCCTAGCTTAAAGGTGATCTTTTGTCTTGCCGGGTTCGTTAAGCAGCGTATACAGCACATTGTCGCAAACATTCTTTTCAATGTGCATTACATCAAGACTGTGGCGAAGTAAATTAGATCTCCAATACGGAAGCATGAAGAAAATACTTATCTTCTTCCACTACTGAGGCGCCGAAGTCCTGCGCATCTTTTGGCGAGTTTGTGCTGAATCGTCGCTTTTTCCAAACTCGAAGTCAACATGCTCAAGCTGCTGTAAGATATCTGTACCGGACAAAGTCTGAGGTGGTCCTCTTTTCTCTGGTTTCCCATTGAAGCGATTCCGTTGCAATCTGAACTTATGCGTTCCATCGAGAAACTTCGATGCCCCATAAAGCACCACTTTCAGCTGTGGGGAAGGCGCAATGCGTCAGAGTCGAAATTGCAAGCTGGACACGCCGACCCAGTATGCACATTCCAACCAGATAATGTGCCAAGGCCAGGAAAGTCACTGATCGTCCATATCAAGGTTGCACGCATGTTGAACAAAGTCTTGCTGTGAGCGTCGTACGTCTCCAAGCCGACATTCCACAGGTCAAGCAATTCCGCAAAAAGCGGTTGGAGATACACATCGATGTCATTGCCCGGTGCCTTTTTGCCTGGAATGATCATAGACATAATGAAAGAGCTTTGTTTCATACACATCCAGGGGGTAAGTTGTAGGGAACTAAGACTACCGGCCAAATGCTATAACTTGTGCTAAGATTCCCGAAAGGATTGAAACCGTCGGTCGCCAACGCAAGCCGAACATTTCTGGGGTCAGTCGCAAAATCTGGAAAGTCGTTGTCAAACATTTTCCAAGCAGCTGCATCCCGCGGATGTCTTAATTTACCGTCTTCATTTTTATCAACGGTATGCCACCTCATGTGCTCAGCAGTTTTAGACGACATAAATAATCTTTGCAGACGAGGTTTCAAAGGGAAGTACCTGAGAATCTTTGCAGGTTTCTTCTTCTGCTTTTTCCCCTTCCGAATTGTCTTGTACCTCGATGTATGACATCTCTTACACGTCTCCCTGCTGGAATCGTCTCCCCAATACATCATACAATCATTTGGGCACGCATCAATCTTTTGATAATTCAACCCCAACCTGTTGATAATCTTCTTGGCCTCATAGAAGGTTGTGGGAATCTCGGCGTCGGGGAATGCATCTTGTAATAAGTCGAGCAACATCGACATTCCCTTATCTGTGATCCCACACAAGCACTTGATATGATACAATTTGATCAAGAAAGATAATTTAGAATATTTGCGACAACCTTGATATAAAGGACGATCTGCCTCATCCATCAAGCTGAAAAAATCCCGAGCTGCTTCATTCCCCATAAAAGCCGGCTCAGAGCCGTGCACTTCTTCGTTGAAGTTGTCGCCTTGAAATCCAAACGCATCACGCACAGCATCATTCACAGGATCATCTTCATCTACGTGAACGCCTACTTGAGAACTTCGAGGAAGAGCCTCATCGTATCTAATGCCGGCCTTCTCACCATGAACTGCCCAGAACGTATAGTCCTTAGGGAAAGGCTTCACAAGCAAATGTTCCTTCACAACATTTCGTGCATGCCACTTCTTGAACTTGCATTTCCGACAGGGACAGACGATCTTGCCGTTACAGCTGGCGTGAGTGAATGCGAAATCTAAGAAACTGTTTAATCCGTACAAATATTCAGGAGAATTGCGCGGCAACCTTATCCATGATTTATCCATAGCTACAAGTGAGAGAGAAGAAAGTATAGAGAAGAAGATGAGTGAGAAGATAATGACGAATGCGTAGAACCTTATATTCTGCAAATCCAACGTTTATAATTTTGTAGCGGTTATTAAACCGCTACACCAACCGCTACAGAAAGTCCAACATTTATAATTTTGTAGCGGTTATATATATAAAACCGCTACTAATATTCAAGCCGTTATTTGGTGGGAAATTCAAAATGTACTTGTTGAGTATTAGTAGCGGTTATATATATATATAACCGCTACAAATGTTCAAATTATTAGTAGCGGTTATATATATTAAACCGCTACTAATATTAAAGCCGTTGGACATTAAATATAAAAATAATTTTCTAATTAGTAGCGGTTATACATAACATAACCGCTACAAATGTGCACAAAGGCGGCAAATTTCAAAATTCAAATGATTTGAGTGTTTGTAGCGGTTATTAGTGTGTAACCGCTACAAACATACATATTTGTAGCGGTTTCTGAAGTTAAACCGCTACAAATATATATGTACATTTGTAGCGGTTATTAGTGTATAACCGCTACAAATATATACTTTTGTAGCGGTTATACACTAATAACCACTACAAATATACATATATTTGTAGCGGTTTAACTTCAGAAACCGCTACAAATATATATATACTTTTTTTTAAAAAAAATTTAGATATAAATCATTCATAAATTATTTCAACGTGATCTAATAATATAAATATAATAATATAAAACACAATAAGAAAATTCTGAAATAAAAACTCATATAAATATTTACAAATGTTTAAACAAAAGAAAATGTCCTAAACTAAGGAGCTGGGGGCTGATCCTCTGGTGCTCCCTCAGGTGGGGCTCCCTCAGATGCCGCTGGATCGGGCCGCTGCGCAGAGTGAACCGCACCATCGTCATCAGCAGGAGGAGGAGCAGTAGATTTGGGGGAACCGCTGGTTGCTGCTCGTTCGGGAACAGGCGACTCCATTCTCCCTCGAGCATGGTGTTCACGATCTCACGCCACTGCGTCTGCTGAGCGTACATCGTATCTGCGTGCACCTGCTGCATCTGCTGCTGCTGCTGCTGCTGCGCCATCTGCTGCTGCTGCTGCACCATCTGCTGCTGCGTCTGCTCCAAATCTAACCGCAGCTGGTCAATAGACTCGTCCCTCCGACGTCTGACCCCTCTAGAGCTGCCAGCCTCAGAGGCGGCGCTCCTGACGTAGACCATGCTGGGTCTGGCGCCTATCCCCATACCCCGCACGTGTCCGGGGTGCTCAGCCTGAGCCAGACCCGCCTTCAAAGGAGCCGTCGGGTCCACTGACCCCTATGACTCCTCAGGCTGGGTCTGTCGCAGCTCAGCCTGCGACAGATGCATCCGCTCCTGCCATTTTATGAAACAATTAATAATTAGCATTTTTCATTATTAACTTGGTTTTATAAAAAATATAATAATAAAATTACTTACAATGGCCGCCTCTGCCTGCTGAGAGGTCGCAGTCCCGTCACGGTGTCTGTGTGTGATGGCTTACAGCTCCGCATAGTCCGTCTGACGGTTCTTCTGCTGAGCCCTCGTCTCCTGAAACAATTACAAAACAATTAGTATTATGAAATAATCAACTAAAAGTAAGTGAAGCACTTGAAAAGTTATCAGCTCGCTGTAGGTCACAGCAAAGGTCTTCGATCCTGCTGTGTGGTGGATCGTCTGCTGCGCCCGGATCGCGGCGTTCCTCCAAGCAAGCTCCTGGAAAAAAAATTAAATGTATTATAATTTAAAATTAAATACAAAATAAATTGATATTATAATTTAATATTTAACAATTACAAAATTATATATCAAAAATCTAATAAATACATTACCTGCGCCTCAGGGCTCCTCCTGAACTGGACAAAACGCGCCCAGTCGTTCGGCAGCACGCCGTCCGGGACGCTCTCCTGCAGCTGCTCTAGAGGCATCGTCCCATCCCCATCCACGCTGTGGAAGAGACGGTTCCTCCTGTTCCTCCAGGCGTCGCCCATCTTCACGAGGGCGTACCTCTTCCGGTTGGCCCGGACGGCAAACCGCAGCTGAAAAAAATACATTTAAATATCAATAATTATAAAAACCATAATTTAAAAAAAATAATTAAATAGAATTAATTAAAAAAATATTAATTAAATAGTTTTAATTACCTGAACCACCTCCTCCCAAGCCTGGTCCTTCGGCCCCTTCGGAATGTGCCTCCACGTCGGGAAGTGAAGGGGGAACCGCATCCAATTCGATCCCAGGTCGCTCAGGAAGCGGTTGAGCAGGTGACCCCCATTGTGGATCGGCTAGTCAGTGCCCTCGTTCCATGGCACTATAACTCACAGGGACCGGTCCATGCTGTTCAGACCGGCCACATCCAGCCTCCTCGTTGACACGTTCCCCTGCTCATCTGCACAGTTGACCGCACGTTAGATAAATTATAATTCAAAGTTAACATTTCAAATTTAAATAAATAACTTACTAAATTAAAAAAGTAATTTACCTTCGACCTGCACCTCAAACCCAGTGGACCGCGAAGACGACCCTCGTGGGTTGTTCTGCTCCCGAGCGTCCTCCTCATCGAGGAACTGCTCCATCTCCCTGAACCCACTAATCGGGATCTCGAACTCCTCCTCGTTGAGGAAGTCCTCAACACTAATATCTGTCCCCTCCACCTCAGGCACCTCTGGTACAGTCGTCGCCTGTGGGATCGTCAGCGGTGCCTGTGGGGGGCTGGGTTGAGATGCCGCGGTAGCCCTGCCTGCGCGCTGCCCCCTCCCTCTGCCCCCTGCCCGGCTGTTGCCACCCCGTAAAGTCGGTCTGGGGACCTCAGGGGCCTTCCCCTTATCCTGTTCTGAAGCCATATCAACTGTACAAATTAAAAAAAAAAATTAGTCACATTATTATGGAAAAATATAATAAAAATAAAAATATAAATAAAATACGTGTTATATACGTACCTCAAGTGTAAATACTGAGCAAAAACTCCTATAGAGACGTCTGAACGCTCAAATCTCGAAGAAATCACTCAGAGAAACCTCAGGAAACAAAATAAGCAAACGGAGAAATGAAGGAGGGGTGGGCCTTAAATAGGCCAAATATTAGTAGCGGTTATTTCAATAACCGCTACTCTAACCGCTACAAATTATTAAATTTTGTAGCAGTTCTACAATAACCGCTACAAACGTTCACAACGTTTGAAATTCTGTAAAGGTTATTGCTTAGAACCGCTACAAATGTCGGGACTCTTTAAATTCTGTAGCGGTTATAGGGGCATAACCGCTACAAACTTCTGACCTTTGGTATTTTGTAGTGGTTATTGCCCCTATAACCGCTACAAAATCCTGTGGTTGGTATTTTGTAGCAGGTTGTGTGCATTAACCGCTACAAACGAACCGCTACAAGTTTTGGCGGGAATTTCGCGCCAAATTTGTAGCGGTTATTTTTAGGAAACCGCTACAAAAAAACTGGCCGCTACAAATTTGTAGCGGTTTAAGTGAGAACCGCTACAAATACCATAATTTGTAGCGGTTTAATACAACCGCTACAATTGCACCGCTACAAAATACCTTTTTTTTTGTAGTGTCCCATGGAGGCAGCACATATTGAATGAATTGGGAACTCTTTTCTTGTTATCCTTTTTAGCTCTTTCATTATACCAAAAAGAAGTATGGCAGTATTTGCATGTATATGTCGGATTACCTTTATCTATATATGCTGCCCAACATCATAGTGTATAACATATTTAAAACATATTTAAAGCATTAGACAAATAAAAAGTGGTAATAAATGGATATGTATTTTAACATGATTACACACATATATTCCTCAAAGAAACAAAGAGTATAATTTAAAAAAGAACATTGATTCACTACTGATATTAGTAAGAAATTAATTATTTGAGATTTTCAAATTTTAAAGACATTTTTTTTCAATTCTCTCAATTTGTTAACTTATAAAATTCAAATAAAATAAAAAATGGCAATAATTTATGTAGGTCGTAACATCAATGATATGAAAAGTAACAAATCTAATCCGCCAAGAAGAAAATGACAAATATGTTAAATCATTAAAGTTAACCTACAATTATTAACTTTGGGATTGTTTAACCAGAAATGTTTGACTTTGTTTCATTATGGGATGACCACAACAGTACTTATGCTTATTAAATGTGAACTTAATGCCATCATGTGCTTGATCAAATCATAGACTTTATATGGAGAGGGGTTAAAATATGCTTGTGTTATTCTATTTATAAGATGGAGAAAAAACAATGGTGTTGAACACACTTTTAGTAAAAATTCATAGATACTTTTACATCTTAACCCTATATCTTTTTATACAAATATGTAGTTTTATCTTTCATTTATTATTGAGTAGACCTTGTAATATTGGAATATAGTATGTGTTAAAAACACGTAATGATGAATTATTAAATTTAAGACAAAATCAATGAGATTTAATGTTTTTTCCTAATTTTGATGAAACATGTTGGATGTAGCTTATAAAAAAGCCTAAAGGATTGAAGGAGTACTTTTCCTTACATGAAAGAAAATCATGTTAGACTAAGAGTAGTAATTTCCTTGTAGAAGAATTCTTTTGGTCCACAAAATACCTACCTTCCAGCTCTACTATGTCAAATGCAACTAAGTCCCTGAAATCATTGGTTGGATTATTGTGGTTTGCTATTTCATGATCCACATCATCTGTTTGGATTAAACATGTCAATTCATAATGTACAAACTAAGGTGAATTTGCTACAGATTAAATCAACCATGGAAGATGTTAAATTACATGGCTCTTCATCATCACTTGAGGATAAATCCCTATGGATTTCTTCATCATTGTAATCTAAATTAATCTAATATGTCTATAATGTTTACCATCAACTGTAAGAAAAAGCAATAGAATAAGATAATTTTCATTACAAAGATTGTTATAAGCTGCATAGTTATTTAACAAATCATCATTGTACTTCAAACTAAATCTATTGCATGTCTTTCTAACATGTACCTGTGTAGTTTAGTAGGTTGGGACTGCTTATTAAACCTGAAACAGTTTCTTTAGTATTGCAACTTGGAAGGAACTCCTGTCTATAATTGTCATTCATATTATTGGTCCGTATTCCACAAAATAATATGATAATAATATCAAAAGAATTAGAATTACCAACTATATAGCTGTGTGAATCAATATCTGGAACATCAATAAAAAGCTCCAAACCTGAACAGTGGCTAAAACTATTGGATTCTTGTATAGTGGAACATTTTTTAGGACCATTGTTGCATCTTTTCTGTGCTTGTCTCTTTTCCCTCTCATTATTAGTCAGCTGTCTTTTTAATTTACCACTTTTACTCTTGGAATCATGTTCACCTAATCCTGTAAACAAATTAGGGGAATATTCTGAACTCCTATTATATGTGCACGAATTTTCTGTACATGAGGCAACCATAATTGTAACTGAAGGAATAACTTAAAGTAAAAGTGAGAGAAGTAAAGAGTGAAAGATCCAATAGATAAGCAGGGCCTGTGGATGGAATACTTGTTTGTTCTTCTAATAAGTTAGATGGCTTATTAGTAATATTCGTGTAGTGATATATTTCCCTTTTCTGATTAACTGAAAGCAGTTGCAGTTGCTGCCTCATGTCTACTAGCACATGTACATTGAACATTCTAGGATTTCAACAGGTTTTGTATATTGCAAGGAAATATTGATCAAAGAAAATAGCAGAGGAGTAATTGACCTGGAGTTGTAGAGGGAAGACTATTTAGCATAGATAAACATGTGGCTTTAGTAACCTATTGACGTACTAATTTCCTTATGGATCTTTCTGGTTGAGCATTACAGATTAGGCCCTTTAGTCTTCCACTTTTTCTCTTGAAGACTTGGTCTAAAGGTTCTTCAAATATCTTTTTGTTGTGCACATAATGTCCCTCTATTTGAGTTTCTCCATACTGATATATCTTTTGAAAACAATAGAACATGTCATTTTACTCAAGAAGCCATATGTGTTATATCTTGGAAATATAATTACAAGGAAAGATAAAGTGCCAAGATATAGTATTACTTCATACCTGAACCAGAACCACAAGGAAAATGATTTTCCATGTTTGAAGACACGTGTGTTATGTCTTGCAAAATGCCTCTCTTTCTTCCATTTTTTCCTAAAAGGCCACACCTTTGAGGGCTTACCACTGCAGAAGGTTGAGTATGTATGGCCGAAGATGCATTTTGATTTTCCATATCAGAAGGACTTCCTTTTGGTGACCCAATACATCTAGGTGGAGTTAAATCAATCATCATGCATCAAAAGGTTTTTTATTTACTAGTTCCTGAGTCAAGGTATACAAAGAAATCACCTCAGTAATCATTTACACGTAAAGATTCTAGCTTTTGATGTAAATAAAAGTAAGAACTTATGGCAGTAATGTAATACACAGGAAGATTCCAACTTATGATAGTATGCAAAGTAAGTTCATCCTACCAATCAGGACCTAATCAATTCAAAGATTGCACCAAACCTCAATGATTGATCTATAGCCATATATTATGTAGAAGAATCTGATACTGTTGAAGTATTATAATTGTCATGGCAATCTCTAGTATTCTCAACTGCTCTCCTATGGATCTTTTTATTCTACAAAGAGGATGGATAATTAGTCTAAGTTGGCACAATCAAAGCATAAAATGTTTATGAAGATACTCATTTGCAAATGTTAATGTTAGTAATCAGCATGACAATGACAGGACAGTTTGCTGATTACTATATGCTAGTTCCATAACTTTATTTTTTCCTCAAAGTCTTCGGTCATCAAGAACTGACTTTGTATTTTTTTTTCTTCTTAGTGAAAGCATCTTTGACTCCCTCATTTTGTATATAAACCTGAAAGTGACAATTGACAGTATGTATCCTATAAAACAAAGTTAGTCTCTATCACAATTATGAGGAATGCAAAAGTCTGCTATTGTCATACAAGAGGAATATGTTACTTACCATGCCAATTGACACAAAATGTATATGTTGAAACAAAAGAGTCAGTCTAAATGGTTTTAGTTCAAGAGTAT
Source organism: Inga oerstediana (assembly GCA_963210345.1). Taxonomy (NCBI): domain Eukaryota; kingdom Viridiplantae; phylum Streptophyta; class Magnoliopsida; order Fabales; family Fabaceae; genus Inga; species Inga oerstediana. Next base: position 78,332,392 of record OY723400.1, read on the forward strand.
AATGAAAAACGTAGTCATTTGGTTTTTTACTCACACAATTAAGTTGATCAATGGTTGCCTATCTTCTTACAAATGTGCATTGTTAAGTACTGTAGTTGGAAGAGTAATAGAGAAGATAAGTGTGTACTTGGTCATATTTAAACTTAATTTGACTATAATACAAACTGTGGTGCTTTGAGAAAACGGGGAAGGAAAGGTTTAATTCAATTACTACATTACCATACAGACTTAAAAGACTAAGAAAGAGCAAAACAACTATAAGATAGAGGCAAGATAAATTTATCGACTACCTGGAAGACCATGTATATTATAGACTTTAAGTTTCAATAAAGGATAGGTAATCATGAAGTCTTCATGATTATAATCAAGTCTGCATAATTATAATGGACAAGGTATAATGAAGTTATAAAGAAGTCTGCATGATTATAAAGAAGTCTGCACAATTATAATGAACTCTCTATATTAGTGGTGCTTTTAAATGGTCATCATGAAATCTGCATAATTATAATAGACAGGTTTTATAGTCCTTACTCAAATAAGGAAGGCCTCTCTTGTATATTGTAGACTTTAATGTTCAATTTATCAGTTTCATTCAGGTGTAATATGTTAAAAAATTTGATTTTGAGGATTTGAGGGTATTTTGGTGGCCTTGTTTTAACTTATGTAATTGCAGTTACATATAGTGTTATAGTGGTTAAGTAATCTTGCACTTCACAATCCAGTCATTTGGCAGTTTCTTCATAGGCCTCAGTGGTTAGTATTTGGATCAATAGCGCGCATGCAAAGCTAGAAATGTTTCAAAATATGGAATTGGAAATGAAACTGCAACCACAAGTTCAAGAAGTAGTACAAAAACAAACATCAAGGAAACCGCTATTCCTAATAAGTATAGAAGTTAAAGTGGCATTGCAGCCTATGCAACATTAAGTTAAAACTAAAATAAATAGAAAGCTTAAGGAAGAACTAAGACGGCCATAAATAAACATGAAGTCTATGGGATTAATCCCCTAAAATCCTAATGAACAATTAAGACTCACGAAATAAGAGTAGATCTTAAACATAACATGAGATGCAGATTCTCAATTCATGACTTGAACAGCAGCATGAGATATACAAGATCTTGCGTAGTGGGAGCTACTTCTCTTGCTTAACAACCTTCAACAAAGGTTGATCACTTACTAGCTTTATGGTTGTTGATTGGTGTTCCTAGGAGCTTGACTCAGCTATGTTAACATTTCTCTTCAAGTAACACCTCCTTTTTCCTTTTGATATGGTAAGAGCTACATTCTTGACTATTTGTGACAATGCATTGTTTACTGAATCAGGACTTCCTTCATTTATTGGGCCAGATATGGGAGTTATAATTCCAGCAACATTACTTGCTTCCTCCGAAGTCATCTGAGAAATATTTAACAAATCACAAAGCTAATTAGCTCAGAAAATGGTTGAAACCATCAAGTTTAGATTCACATTAAGCCAAGCCACACCTCACTGACTTGATTAGCTGGGCTCTCTGTTTAAGGGTTATCCTGAAATATTAGTATTGAAACTTGGTAAGAAGAAGGAATTGTAAAATATCTGATAATGGAATGAATTATTAATTAGATATGGGTTAAGGATATTTATGTTTAACATATGGCTACCTGATTAACTACTCTATTGAAATCATTTGCCAAGTTCTCACATACAGTAAATTCAAGTATAGATATACTGGATCCTGTGTGCTTAGAATTAAATTCATTAAGCTTCAACTTAAGCAGCATAGTCTTCCCCACAACTAAGTCACACTCATGAGGAAAATCATATTCACGATGATCCTAGAAAGGAAAAAGGAAACTTTGACCTTAACTGAGTCTTAAACACTGACATAAATAAAATATATCACTCATATAGGTATATTATTCATGCCTCCTTCAGAATCATCTTCAACTCAGCAATAGATTTGTCCACCAATTCTACACCAAGCTTATCCCAGAAAACTACAGAAGCTACTCCAGATTCATCAGCAATTGTATAGTGAACTTTAATCCTACATGTCAATTTTAATATCAACGTGTGGATCATGGCAAAGCAAAGAAAAAATTGACAACAACTTATCATTAACTATGCTTCGGCTCAATTGATTATGGCTTCTTCTTGCACCCAGGACAAATCAATGCTTCACCTTCCTCTTTAATCTTTGATGAGCACTTCCCACACTGATCATAGACCCATCCATGTCGGGTCTCTAATTTTTGCGGCTTACAATTCATGATAAAAGGCTAACCCTATTAGAATAAACAAAAAGAAGATATTAGTTATAGTTGAAAACTTGTAATCAATAAAAGAATATAGATACACTGATATATATTGCATATAATCTTTTGATCAGGAATGTGGGATATCAAAATCTTATTGTTGTTCCTTAGTAGGCTTGAATTGGACTGCTGGCTGGACTGGTGTGGCATGAGTTAGCTGATGTTAGGGGTTGCAAATGAATCATTATCCTTGGCACTATCAATGTAAAATGAGACAGATAAACAGTAAGCTTTTTTTACCGATATAGCATTTTGTTGGACACTAAACTAATATCATACAGATAGGAATTCATGTTACCTTTCAATAAGTTCTTTGACTTCTTTGATTGCAGGATTGAAAAAAAAAACTCTTGTAGCGCTAAAAGAGCTACAAATTTATGGCCTACCTGAAAATGAGAAGGAACAAAGTTTAGGTTACATCATACTATTTGACTTACCTTGAAGCATGACTAAAAAGACATTACTATAAACTAGGGCATGAACAATGTTAGTTTCATTGTAGTCAGAATCATGTATGCAGTGGTACCTTCATCTAAAAGCACTATCCTCACAAGATTCAAAACAACCATAACTGGTGTTTTCATATTTTCCAACTGTGACGTATATGCATTGGTAGAGCATTCATCAAATAAAACACATTCAATGTCATTGTTCCTAAGCATCCATACAAGGTTAATGAGAAAATATAGTTTGTCATTATGATGAACCTATTTAAACCAGAAGCATAACATGTAAGTGAAGGATAAGGACAAATTATACTCAATATATGTGAGAACCATTTCAAGCTTGTTCTTTGTTTCATTATCTCTACGAAATTCTTCTAGTGACCCAATGGATCTTATAAAGGCAATGACATATGGATAAGAACAATAAGTAGTAATAAGACCACTTGCAAAAATGAAATAATTTGGAATGCACTGGTATGTAATATAATTAGATTAGTCAAGCTTTTATTTATTCACAATCAGCTTTAGTACCAATTAAATAGTCAGCAAATTTTTGTTCTTGACTCTGGAGGATTTCAATGATTGGATAAGAGTTGTAAGGATTGAGAGGTATATCTGCAGTTTGGTGCTTGACAAAGGTTTGCTGAGTGAAGTTTATTTTGAAGTTGTGGTTGGTGGCTCTATACTGACTTGAATTTTGAGAAACCAAGAAGTTAGCAATGAAGTAAGTGTTTCCTTCAGTCAAGGCTTCTCTAAATCTGGCATGAAGGTTCTTGGGGATCATACTTGCTTGAACTTTAGTACCCTACAAACAGAAAGTAAAATGAAAGTTTGATAAGAACAATAGTACAGGAGTTTTGTGTTTGGAAAAAATCAAAACTGACTAGCAACATTCAAGCAAGTATTTAACAGATTCCTTCCAAGCATGCAAATGAAAAATACTGACCTCCTGATCAACCAAAATCATGGTAATGCAGAACAAATCAGATGGTGAATTTTTTTGGGATACATTCCATCTCCTAAAGACTCTAACAACAACACTCCATCTCTCAGTTTCATCATGTAATTGTTTAAGTAATGAATGAGGGGCCATGAGTGTAATCACAAGATATAGATAGAGATAAGAACTAGGTGATCTAAGATAGAATAATCTAAAGATGGATACTTGACTGACTTTTCAAGGCTTGAATGACAATTTATAGGCATCATCCATCTGAAATTGTCACACTTGGCGCCAAGTTCAAAATTCAATTTGAATCAATTAAATTGAATTTCAAAAACGCCCCTCTATAAATAATACAACCAATTGCAAATAGAATTCCTATAACATTGTTGTTGGTTAAGTTCATTGGCGCCAGTTTCAAACTGATTTTTCCACATTGGTAGATGATGATTGAAGATTTGAGTCATCATCCAACCTACCAACAATATAGTGACATCATTCATGGATAGGGATGTCATATTACTAAAAATGATAATTAAACAATACATAAATTGTTGCAATGACTACAAAAGCAGATATGTTTGTACATATGTCTAAAAATCATTAAACATGATGATTTAGCTATTACTACCTTTTCAGAATCAGATTCATAAGGTACTGGAACCCTATTACATAAATTACATACATTCTATAATTCTATAATGGCTATAATTTTTAATTATATATTATATATGCCATGATTCAACATCGTGAATCATTCTCTCCATTCTATCTTCATCTATGACATCCACAACTTCCTTTTTGTGCGACAGACAATCAGTTACTTCCTCACCATGCCATATCCACCTTGTGTATCGAAGATTTATTCTATCACAAAGTAGGTGATCTCTTATAACTTCAACATCCCATCTTCTCTCATTTAAACATTTGACACAAGGACAAAAATACATCCCATTTTTGGCTGGAGCATTCCTTCTAGCAAATTCAATAAACTCTTCAACCCCATTCTCATATTCTTCACTTGTTCTCAAAGCATTCATCCAACTATGATCCATTTTATTACTACCTACGCCATTCCCATTAACACTCAAGTTTAGAAAAATTGTCAACACTGGGATTGCCTTTTACTATTTTGTTTTTCAAAATTTTGGCAGCATTTCCCCTTAAAAGTAAGACATTCCAAAATCAAAATAACAAACCATCTCAGCTTAGTTTAAACTAACTAAACTAATTAAGGCAATTCATATTCAGGACAATGTCATATTAAATACATGCTTCAATTAAAGGAATGAAACTTTAAAGTCAAGTTAAATACATGCTTTTCATTTGAACTAAAAAGAAACAATAAAATAATAATAATTAAAAAAATTACAACTTCAATCTATCAAGTGATTGAAAAAATTACATTGGCCATGCATGTATAGTTAATAACTACATTGTTAAGAAAAAACTATAATTGCTAGAATTGTTACTAGTAGGCGTCCCCAGAACGAAAAAATTACATTGTTAAGAAAAACTACAATTGCTGGATTTGTTTGAGGTTTATGAATTATTATAAGCTTTATTAATAATAGTCTCTAGAGATAAGAAAGCAGAGGAATAGATGCTAAAGCTTAAATGGACAAGTCATCATTTTATGATTAAGCATAGGGTGGCCTGGCTAATTGGAGTGTAACCTAAGCCAAACCAAATTCATTCCTAAGTATCATTGTGATTTTTTTAACTGATGTCTATATATATACACATCACCGTGTTGAAGTGTACTGACAAAAAAACAATATGCAATAATGACAGTCATTTTCCATATCAAGCAAATTAAAAGTATGCATATACAAGTTACTTTGTTTTTCCACTTTCATAATCAGATTTAAATTAACAGTCCTTTTCTATATCAAGCAAATTAGAAGTAGATTAAAAGCATTTGTTCAATCATTTGTGTCCAAAGTTGTGGGAGTGAGAGACAAACCTATGGACAATAGAAATGGAGATGACTTACAGTGCCACCAGCTGGGAAGAAGACGATTGTGAGAGGGAGAGACAAACGACGGTGCTCTTGTCAAAGAAGAGAGAGGGAAAAACACAAATATAACATAAACACTAAAGTTGGAGCAATGAACTGAGAAAGAGGAAGGAAGACGGGGAAGGAAGCACAAGAAAGGGGAAAGAGGAAGACAAGGAAGGAAGCTCACGGGAAAGGGAAAAGAGGGAAGACAGGGAATGAAGCTCATAGGAAGGGAAGTTGCTGCCCTGCTGATAATGGGATGGCAGACTGACACAGTTTTTTGCGTCCCCAGTCAAAATGGGGATGCCTAAAGCTCACTTTAGGCATCCCCAGCCACATTAGGGACGCATAAATCTACTTTAGGCATCCCCAAAGACTCTGGGGATGCCTAAACTTGGAGCAATTTGTTTTATTGGTTTTTTGTTACATGGTGGTCAAATTCAACCAGCGCCAAATCCTCGCACCTAAAAAAATTTGCTTTTGGAACTTTAGGCATCCCTAACTTAAAAAGGGATGTCCTTTAGGGTAGTAGAATGTATATTTTGTAGTAGTGGCCATTGTTGTACCGCCTTTGTGAATGCCATTGTGAATGTTGTTGTTGTGTTGGTGTTTTGTGATTTACTTATATGCTTTGTAATTGTACATGTTATGAGTTAATCGTTACTACTGAGATTCTTTTGAATCTCATTCTTTCCTTTTCTAACCTACAGCCAGGGCAAGCGGTTTGAAAGAGAAACAAGTGACGAAGGGCAGCTAGAGCTCCTAGCTAGAAGTTTTAGTTTTGGCAGTTGGTTGTCAATATTTTGGGATTATTGTATATGTTGTAAATATTGAATAGTATTATATAATCCCCAATATGTGAAACTAGAAATGGGCAAATATGCATTATAAACCCTTCAATGAATGAATGAAACCCAAATGTTGTCGGGAATTTTTGTTACACTCTGATATATGTAAATGAAACCAAACTACACAGGTCAAATATATTTGAAATGTGAATATGAGACCGTATCAAATAGGTTTTGGAAAAGTTTTTAAAAACCCAATTTAACACAGGACCGCATCCTGTCTTAAAGTTGGGACTTCCAATAAGTTTTGAATTGTCAGTTGGTCTCTAATTTAACATAATGGTGCATTTTCAAACTATAATTTCGGCTATTAAGGTAAGGGCATACACAAGGGCTATTGTTACTACAGTTGTCCCCACAAATGAAATGTGGGTCTTCTAGGGAAAATTGATTTATGACTTAAATGCATAGGAATGATTCACTAGAGAATTAATTTTATTCTACATTTCCTCTAACATTGCTTAAAACAATAATTATCATGAGCTAAACAATAACTTTTCTATCAAACATAATTAGAGCTATGGCTAAATGACTCTATCACGTGAGTAAAGCATTCTAGCCTATTGCAATGACCTCTTCACTGATACAAAAAATGTAACACATGTGACCCAAAAATACCCTTGATTAAGCTAAAATCTTAAAACTCAATACCATAGTTTGGGTACAATGAATAATGAATTTTCATAAAACTTTGGAAATTCATCAGTAATTCAATATAACTCCAAAATTAGTGGTTCAAAGCTCTATTTTTAGCTCTTGGAAAGATCTTTGATAGAAAAGTAAGAACTAGGTTCCTTTTTATTCCATTTGATCTAGAAACACCCATTCATCAAATCTGGACAAGGGAAACTTTCACAGCATTTAACAGATTTCTGGGTCATATTTGAAAAATCATATCTTTTAATCTACACATCCAAAATGCATGACTTCTAGAGTTGTATCTTAATAGCGAAAGATTTTATGATTTAACTCACTCATTTGATTAGCTAAACATGACTTCCAAAATATGACTCAGGATAAATAACAACTAACTATCTACATCAATACCATATTCAGCTTAGCTCTTACCTTAACTATTGCTTGGATCCCCTACTCTTCCTTATGGAGGATAGATACAACTTTAATAGATAATTGATTTACATAATCATGTATAATTATCATAACAGCGACATAACACAACAATAGATGTAATAAGCATAACACAACTATGCTTCCTCAAGCCTCCACTTCTTCTAATCCTCCACTAGCTTCTCCTTCCCATTAGATTAACTTGCACTTACCATTGGTACATGGGCGGAAAACGGGTGAGATTCAGGGGAATCTCAGTAGCAAAACATCAACTCAATGTTTAATGTGCAATGGTAATAAACTAAGCATGTAAGTAGCCAATATAACAACAACACCTTACAAGCATATACACATGGTCATGGCACAAACTCAAGCAAGGATATTACATGTTCAAAGGCATACATGGCAAATAAACATGTAATTAACTAAGCACAAACTATATAAGAGTAAGTTTTACTACCTTTTGCTTCTGGTTCCAAATTACCTTATCTTGTTTGAACTTCTTTGGTTTTGTTTCCTTCTTTATTTGATAGCAAATATCAAATCCTACATATAGGAAAATATTAATCTGTATGCTATGCACTTTCAAGGTATAAATAATCTTTTCCCTTACCGAAGTTTTTCCTTAAAATTTAACCTCTCTATTTGGGTTCTTTAACTTCAATTCTTGATCTAGTTGCTTCTTGTTCCAAGTGAATAATTTCCTTCTTAAAATCACATAAATTCAAATGACTCTTTAACTTCTAGGTGCCCTTATATCCTTAAAATAATTTTTGGACAACACCCTTATCAAACTTCTAAGAACTTCTAGCTTCTATAATAATTCTAATTCATGATTTTAGTATCTCTAAGCGTAGATTAACCATCTAGAATAATTATCAGTCATCTAGAGGCATCAAATAGGGAGTTTTAGAATAAATTCCAACTTTAAAACTCAGACCTCATAGCTTTTAACATGCATACCATCATCATTCGACCAAACAACAATTATATAATCTATCCACTTCAGCATCTATATAGTTTTTAAGGCTTTCAAAAGAAGGAGTGAACAATGAATCATATCTTTTGACCAATACACCTGTTGTATTCATGGATTACATGAATCATATCTTTTGATAGTATCTAGATCAGTTTGTGGTGGTGTTTATCGATGACATTCTGATATACTCCAAGAGTAATAAAGAGCACAAGCACTATTTGAGAATAATGTTGGACATATTGCGTGAAAAGCAGCTCTATGCCAAGTTGAGTAAATACGAGTTTTGGCTTTCAGAAGTAAAGTTTCTAGGTCATGTTATCTTGCATGAAGGGGTCTCAGTGGATCCTTATAAACTAGAAGTAGTACTAGACTGGAAGAGGCTAGAAACTGTTGCTGAGATATGTAGTTTTTGAGTCTTGCTGGTTACTATCGGAGATTCATCCAGAATTTCTCCCAATATCGCCTGGTCGATGACCAAGCTCACATAAAAGGATCAACTGTTTAATTGGGATGAACGTTGTGAAAAGAGTTTCATTGAGCTGAAGGTGAGGTTGACTTTGGCGCTAGTGTTAATTGTACCTGATCCCAGCTTGACTTATGTTGTGTATAGTGATGCGAGTAAGCAGGGGTTGGGGTGTGTCCTTATGTAGCAGGGACGAGTGGTAGCCTACACCTCTCGATAGCAGAAGCCTCATGAAATAAACTATCCCACTCATGATCTGGAACTTGTGGCGATTGTGTTTGTATTCAAGATATGGCAACATTACCTGTATGGTGTGATAATAGAATTATACTATGACTACAAGAGTCTCAAGTATTTATATGATCTAAAAGAGTTGAATATGAGATAGCGCCGGTGGATGGATTTGCTGAAAGACTACAACCTGGAGATTAAATATCATCTGGGTAAAAATAATGTCGTTGCGGATGCCTTTAGTTAAAAGACAGTGCTAGTTTCAACAATGATGATATAAGAAGGGAAACTGATAGAAGATTTTTAGGATTTGAATTTTTCAGACCAGATTGTCTGTGCTAATTATAGTATTTCCCATAGGGAAAGTGATCTAAGGGTTGAAATTGAAGAGGCTCAGAGGCAAGATGATCGGGAATAGTCCATTCGGACCATGATCGAATGAGGAGAAACATGAGACTATGATTTGTCGCCTAGTGGATTGGTTCAATACAAATAGAGAATCTGTGTTCCATTAAAGGCTGACTTGAGGCAAAAAATCCTGGATGAGGCACACAAGAGTTGATATACTCTTCACCCTGGGATGACCAAAATGTACCATGGTTTGAAGTCTATGTATTAGTAGCTAGGATTGAAGAGCGATGTGACCAAGCATATGGCGCGGTGCGTTATTTATCAGAAAGTGAAGATTGAACACCAGAGGCCGCCAGGATTACTACAGAGTCCTTAGATTCCAGAATGGAAGTGGGAAAGTGTGACCATAGACCTCGATGCGGGATTGTCCAGGATCAGAAATTATGATAGGATCTAGGTGATCGTTGACCGATTCATGAAGTCAGCATATTTTATACCAATCAACCCTAGTTACTCTCCAGACAAACTGGCAGAAATCTATCTTCGAGAGATGGTAAGACTTCATGACACACCGAATAGCATTATTTTAGACAGAGATCCTCATTTCATTTTGTGATTCTGGATGACTCTACATGAAGCTCTAGGTACGAAATTGAGATTTAGCACAGCCTATCATCCCCAGACAGTCAGAAAGGACCATTCAAACGCTGGAAGATATGTTTAGAGCATGTGTCCTAGACTTTAAAGGGAATTGGGATTACTTTCTTTTACTTGCTAAGTTAGCATACAATAATAGCTATCATGCGAGCATTTAGATGGCTCCGTATGAAGTCTTATATGGAAGGAAGTGCCAACCACCTTTATGCTGGATAGAGCTATCTGAGAAAAGGTTGGATGGGCCGGATCTTGTTGATCAGACCGCAAAGTAGATTAAAATCATCAGAAAGAGGCTCCTTGCAGAGCAAAGTTGACAGAAGAGCTATACTGATAAGAGGAGAAGACCTCTAGAGTTTGAAGTTGGAGATCATGTGTTCTTGAGAGTATCTTCGGTCACAGGCATCGGAAGAGCGATTAAGTGAAAGAAGCTGAGCCCACGGTACATTGGTTCATTTGAGATTCTTGCGAGAATCAGACCCGTAGCATATCGAATAGTCCTACCCTCGAACTTGAGCGGGCTCTATGACGTGTTTCATGTTTCACAGCTGAAGAAGTACCAACCAAATCCCACGCACATTATTGAGTATGAAAATGTCGATATGCCAGACAACTTCACTTATGCGGTAGAGCCAGAATGAATCATTGAGCGATAAGAAAAGTAGCTCAGACACTGAAGCATACCATTTGTGAAGGTGGTCTGGAAGGGACTGTCAGAGAGAGAAGCAACTTGGGAAGCAGAAGCGGACATGCAAATGCGTTTTCTGGAGTTTATGGCTTAAGTTGGGTAACAAATTTCGGAGATGAAATTTATTGTACGGGGGGATAATTGTAATGCCCCAAATGTGTATAAGGGCTTAAGACTCTAAAAGTGAATGTAATTAATGTTAGACAAACACTTTTAGAGAATTCAATGTGAATTATGAACTAGATTATCAGTAGATAGTGCCTGTAACCTCCTCCCCGTAATTACATCCAGATTACAAAATTTAAGTGAAATAGAGACCAATAAGACGGTTTAACAACTATAATCCCACATCCAAAAGATGGGGCATTTCAAAAATCATTTCAAAATATAATTAACTCTTGGTCTCACATTCACGTTCGGATATAATTACTTGAGAAATCAAAGTACATAATAAATATCAAAGTGCGGAAACCAAAATCCCGGCAAACCCCGGGTTACTACATATATATCATGGGTTTAGTTGTTTTTTCCCATAAAGGGGATTACACAATCAAAATAATTATTTACATCTATGCACACTTGGCAATCCCAATCCAAAATAAGGATAACCAACTATCCCAAAAATCCTGAATGTCCCTATGAGATCCTAACCACTCCGGGTTGGTCGCTTCTCCTTCGAGCCACTTGCCCTGACTGAAAAGGTTAGTCATATGGAAAGAATGAGATTCTAAAGAATCCCAGAGCAACAAGTCACTCATACAATATATAAACAGAAAGCATGTATGTTCATCATATTCAGCAGCTTCACAATGATCTCTGGCTCGTGCCACAAACGACAGCACTCACGGCTGTAATCACAATGCACTACGCCCACTTTCGTGATAAACACTATGCCAGCTTTCGCTGTAATCACTATGCACAACGCCCGCTTTCGCGGTGAACACTATGTAGCAGCAACACAAAGCACAAAGCACAAAGCATCTCGAAGCACAATGTATAACTAGGCTCCACAAAGGATCTCAATGCACAAAGTATCACAAGGTAGTAGCAGCAGCATCCACACAATGAATGACAGACAAACATACAATACATTTACACAAAGTATAAGAGAAAAGTCGCTACCTGTATCTTTCCTGACAATCTTTGGCACAGTGGGCTCACGCGTTCGGCAGATATCAAATCCTATACCAAATTAGGGACAATTGATCAATCTCTTTTCCAATTACTTAATCCCATAATACACTAAGTTGGTTATCATTTAGGACTCCTAAGAGGCCACAAATGTCTCTAATGAAAGCCCTAAAAGGTTGGGAAACAATAGGTTGAAGGTCACTTTTCGAAAACACTAAGTGCTGGAACATAGGCTTGGGCCCTGGCCCACCATTCCTTGGGCCGCGGCCCAAATATGGTCAGAAGGCCTTGGGCTGCGGCCCACCACTCTTGGGCCGCGGCCCAAAACAGGCCAGAAAGGCTTGGGCCGCGGCCCACCAATCTTGGGCCGCAGCCCAGAGATTTCCTGACTCTAGGCTGAACTTCGAAAAACCATAACTAATTCTAGAAAAATTGAAATGGAGTGATTCCAAAGCCAAATGAAAGGTATATGAGTCCTCTTTCAAGGACAAATATAGCCCATCACTGGAAATCACTACACAAATACAGAATTACCAAAAACTACACACTACTCCAAAACAGAGTTCTGTTTCAATCCCAAACTTTGGGCAACCATATCTCACAGAATACTCAACGAAATGACACAAAATATATGACCATTTTGAAGCTTGGGATGTGAACTTTAAGACTGGAAAGTTTCATAATTTTCCAATACCATTTGGTCACTCAAAACGCTCGTCCAAAATGACAGCGAAAAACGGAGCTTAAACAAAACAGATTTTTCCAACTTTTCCCAAGTGATCCAAATGAATCCCAATCAATTTCTATCTATCCAAATGCAACAAATGTTCATATATCTCCAAACTAAATCATTTCCAATCATCAATCATAATGAAACTCCTAAAATCCACATTTGGTGCAAATTAGGGCAAAATTCCAGATTTGACTAAACTTAGCCAAAAATCACAAACAATACATTAAAATGCTCTAAATGCCTACCTCTTCTCTTTGCCCAATCAAGAACCTTGATTCCTCACTTTCAATTTCGAATCAATGCTCCAATCTACACCATTCAATGCTCTACAACCATCACAATGTAGCTCTCAATGAGACACATATCTTTAGAGAAGAGGATTGGAGCAAAGGAGAATCATAACTCACCAAAGAACAAGCTTTTCTTCTTCCTCTTCTTGCTTGTTCAGCGAAACAATGGAGGAAAGAGAGAAAATATGAGAGAGAGAAATGGGAGGAGGATGATGATGCTTCCCTTCCTCACACACACACTCAACCGCATAGGAGAGAGGGAGAAGAGAAAAAGTTACTTTTGTCTCCTAATGCTTCATCCAATGGCTCACACCATGCCACATGTCATCATCCACTCACTCTCTCAAAGAGCTCACATAAACACAAAGCATAGGATTCCAACCCACGGTCAAGGAATCACAACCATTGATCTTAAATACCATATGTATGTACACTAAATTCATATTACATAAATTTCCAAATGTGTTTAAATCAAGATAATTACAATAATTATCAGAGCCATTAGCCCTAATTACAAATCGGGATATTACAGTGCCCAGACCCTGTATTTAAGTTCAATTATGGTGACAAAGTTTAAATTGACTTAAAAGTGAAGGGAGGGCGCATGGCATGTGGAAAGGAATGAAATAATGTCTACAGTGGTAATCCAATAGGAATTGCCATAGTTAGGGGCAAAACGGGAAGAAAGAAATTTATTGGCTAATTAATCAGCTACCGAAGAGGAAATTTACCATCAACTAAAAGAGTAAGTGATGTGACTAAATAGCTAATGGAATTAGTGGGAATAATCACATGGTTTCATGCATTGTTGGAAGAAGCTACAAGATCTTGACACTTGGCACCATAGACACCATTGATTAAAGTCAACATTTCAACTCTTTTCTCTTCCTTCTCTCTTCTCAAGGTCGGCCAAGGCATGGGAGGGAATTAAAAATCAGATCATTATCATCATTTTTCTCTCTCTCTTCCACATCCATAGGGAAAGAGGAAAGAGAAAGAAAAGTTTGAAAAGGTGAGATCTTCTTGTGTTTTGGCCATGAAGATGACCTCAAATGCCAAAATCCTCTTCTCTAATCTTGATCATGTTGATGAAAGCTTCATTCATATGGTTTTAGATTTTCAAGAGGAGTTGTTTTGTGAATTCAAGAAAAGATAGTGGTTGAAGAATTGAAAAACAAGTTAGAGAAAGAAGAAGAAGCAAGTAAAAGACATCTTTTGATATATACATCGTGGTCATTGGTTGAGTGTTTTGGCTTGTGGAATTTGCCCTATTTTTTTTTTGTAACTAGGGTTTTAGAGGAGTCATGTGTTTTGATTGTTAAAATGGTGTCTTGTGTTGTGTTTTGGATAATGGAATTGATTAGGTACATGAATGTGATGTTTGGTGAAATTGTGAGTTTTGTGTTGAAATGTTGCCCAAAACAGAACATGAGAAAGTAATGTGAATTTGATTGTTTTGATGTTTCCATTGGATTCTATGCGAAAAATTGTGTGGGAGTAGTGTTGGTTGTGAATGTTGAACCTTTGGAAACATTTGCTGGAAAATTGTAAGTTTTGAGCAATGAAAATTCTGTGCAGGGAAACTACTTTCCATAGTCTTTTGAAATAGCAAATGATGTCAAAATGTTATGAAACTTTCCAGTTTTGTAGTAGACATTGCAAGCTTTCCAATGATATAAAGTTTGTGTCATTTCGATATGTGTACGTAAAGTTATGGTCATTTGAAATCTGCCAGGAAATAAGCCAGTTGTTGGCCCACCAGTCAATTTAGCCGCAACCAAAAAGCATATGACCAGTTCTTGGCCACAGCCTAAAACCTTTTGACCTGTTCTTGGCCTCGGCCCAAAAGATTCTGACCTGTTCTTGGTAGCGGCCAGTAGTTCTTGGCCGCAGCCAAAATCTTTCTAACTATCTTTTGGCCGCGGCCAGAGAGTGGCTTGGCAGCAGCCAACCTCTCAAAATCTGCCTTTTGAAGTTTTGAAAGATGGTCTTCGGTCTAGTGTTTCCCAACCCTTTAGGCATCTGTTTGGGCTTGTAGTAGCCATCTAAAGATCTCAAATGATAACCAACCCTAAGTGCTTTGGAATTAGGAATTGGAATAGGGAATAACCCGTCGTCCTTGATTATGATTTATAGGACTTGAAATCCGCTCTGAGCGTGAAATCGAGGCCCGCGCACGAACGGAAAGAACAAGATAGTGACTCTTTCTCTTATTCCATGTACAATGCATTATATGTTTGTACTTATCATTAAATGGTGACGAATGCAGATACTACTGCAAATAAAGCGAAAGCTGTCGTTATTGTGAATACAGCGAAAGCTGCCGTTATTGTGATTACAGCGAAAACTGTAGTATTGTGCATACAACCGTGAGAACTTTCGTTATGTGATGAAAGTCACGAATGTGATGCTGCTTTGTAATTTGTTTACATGCTTAGTTATTATATATCTTATGAGTGAATTGTTACTACTGGGTTTCATTTAAATCTTATTCTTTTCAATGACTAACCTACAGTCAGGGCAAGCGGATCTAAGGAGAAACAATTGACGAAGGGCGGTTAGTGTTGGGAGTTTTGGGCTTTTGTGTTGGTTGTCATATTTTTGGGATTATTGTACATATTGTAAATATTATAAATTTGGATAGTATTATGTAATCCCCGTATGAGAAATTGAAATGGGCGAATAAGCCCCATAAACCCTTTTAGTTAATGGATGAAACCCGAGGGTTGTCGGAAATTTTTTGTTACACTCTAATATTTACGAATGGAACCGAATTGCACAGGCCAAATAGATTTGAAATGCGAATGTGAAACCGTATTAAACAGGCTTTGGAAAAGTTTTTGAAAATCCACTTTATCACAGAGCTGAATCCTGTCTTTAAATTAGGATCTTTAATAAATTTTGAATTTTCCGTTGGTCTCCAGTTTAATCTAATAACACGTTTTCGAACCATATTAATGGCTATTAAGGTAGGAGGTTATAGGTAGCCTAACGGTAATTGCCGTCTGTTGCGATTGCCATCTGTTGTGATGGCAAGATCATATTTATATTTAGTTAATAGTAGAAGTAGATAATAATACATGATTGATTAGTATTTCAAATCTATATGTTAGCTCAGCCAAATGCAAGAGTTGTGCTTTAAGATATTTACATGTTAAATTTACAGGTTATAAGTAGCTATTAAGATATGACTTTTTGAATGTGAAGGGTCAAGTGCAATAGAAAATAACCCGGATCTTATTTGGTTATTAAAATTTTTAACAAGGAGCTTGGACCACAGAGTTGGATTTGATGATGAATAGATTTGGATTTTTAGATATTTTTTTAGAAAATCCTATTCCTTATAAAGAATAATACCCTGAACTTTAAGAAATGTTTTTAAAAGTTCAGCTTCTTAGGATACAAATGGGCCATTGGTGGTTCAAAATTAGCCAAACATCTCTATAAGATGTACCTAGCGTGAGATGTTTCATATATTACCATAATATTATTTGATCATGTTTCCTCAATTTTTCGAGGCCCTTGAATAATTTTAATTATTTCTTTAAATCAATTCCTTCTAACATACTTAAGACATTTGACTCAATTGAGTTTGATAGTTTACCTAATTCAGACTAATTTTTTATATTTTAGGCCCAAAATTTGGGATGTTATACTATACATAAAACTTAGCATCAATATTTTGTAGAATGCTTTGCAAATTATGTACAAGAAAGTGGACAGAAGAGAAGATGAATTGTAATGTTAGGCTTACTTTCGGTATTCCATTGATTTGATAATTAGGCTGCGCCATTATTTTCAGCATTGAAGTTTCCTTTGAAGTCATGCTAAGCACTTCTAATTCGTTTACATATAGTTGATTATGTGTGTTGAGATATTGTGGTTGGATTCTTATATATATAGTTGAAGGTATGATGACATAAACATGGGGTATAATTGAGAAACATTGGTTTCGTAAAGTGAGAAACCGTGGGCTCAATTTTATCAATTTCTATGCTATTGAGTTTTTGAAACATGCAGGCAAAATTACGTGCGCTGTACGGTTAAGTTTATGAAATTTGTGGGCAAAAGTTTGTCAATTCTATGTGATGTCGAGTTATATGGTATTACAAAACTACTTTTAAGCTAAAAGTCCCACAATGTCAAAATAAGATAAAAGTAATCAACTGATAGCTAATTAATTCCTCAAATTCACATAAATAATATGGGAAATTAATTGCAAGAATGATTATTACAATAAGTTGGCTATTTGTTGTACAAACTCCATGATAATACAAACAATAAGGTGTCTATAATTTCCTGAAAACAATTATCTAAATTTTGAGTAAGATTGTAATTAATTATTTTATAGTAAAAATATACGTACAAGGATATGAGAAATTAAATATAACTATACATGCAAAACATATTTTTAATACACGAAGTTGATCTATAAGATAATAATTTGTTGTCTTTGATGTTGTCTATGAATGAATGTACTTAAGCATTTCATATTAAATGAAATAAGTATTTTCCATAAGAATCGAAAACACTTGTTTTATCCTTGAAAACATACATCAGACAGAAATAGGATGCAACGCATACAAAATGTATCCTAAAATAAAACAGACCCTTTACTATATATATGTGCGCGCGTGCGCCACCCTTTTGGAACAATGCGGACTAAATTTAAAAGTCTAATTTTATCTTTTTAAATATGGTTACAAACCAACATGTTATTCACTTATATAAATAACTACAAATTTGTATGTATTTTTAACTATATATGTTATAAAATTTATATAAAAAAAATCCCTTCGTTCACAAATTATATATAAACTATAGGAATTATTTCTTAGAGTGCTCTTCATATGCATGAATCTCAAACTAACTCAAGTGTATAAATAATGACATGAGAAATTTGGTAACTTATTTAAAGTTTGTCAACATCCTAACTCCATTTGGATTTGCATTGAAGGTTAAAATTAGCAACAACAATTTATTCGGAAATTTAATTTAAACATGTCATTTAATTTGTCAAATATTAATCGTGCATCTCAAGCTGCTTTTTTACTTCCTCCAGTCCTTAATATAAAAGATATTTAGAGAGTTGATTTTGGTATAAGATATAATTTTTATTTTTATCAATCTTTTCTTAATTTATCCATATTAGTACTTTCTCAATAATAATCAAGGAGGGGAGAAAATGAGGGAATTAATAAGAAAGGTGATTACACTTAAAAATGGTTTATTTTAAGACCCGTTATCAATACAACGGGTCTTAAAAGTGTGACTTTTAATACTGGTTCCTTAACCAATCTTAAAAGTATCAGTCTTTTTATACCAGCTATATCTAGACCTGATCCAAAACTGGTCTAAAAAGTCAATTTTAACCGGTCTAAAAAGTCATTCTTTTACTAATTTTAGGGTGTTTTAGAAAATACATATTATATCAACTAACTTAATCAACTTCATTAATCTAATCAAATTAAATAAATATATCATATATTAAGGGCCGGAGGAGTACTTCACTATTTGTCATCCATAGATATTTACTACAACTCAAAGCAAACTAAAATATTGAAGCATGTAGTCAAATGAAACTAGTTCAAGGAGTAAGGATGGGGTGCGATATAAGTAGTACTAAAAAATTTAAATCCTAATGTACAAAAAATATTAAAACAAACAATTACAAATAATATGTATATTATAAAATGATTGGAAGGGATTTACAAATAAAAATTAGCTGTCAATTTATTTATAGTATTTGTTGACATACTAATTAAATTTCTGCTAGCTGCTGCTGCTTCTTCTTCTTCTTATTCTTCTCTTTTTTTTTTTTTTTTAATTTGTGGAAACAGAAAGATGAAATATATGAATCTTTATACTTTTTCGATATTTTTTATCAATTGATATGATACCACACGGAAGAAATTATGAATTGTTTCCAACAAATTATGATTGTTAATTTTCAAACAAATTTGGTTTATGGGTATTTAACATCTGCATGCAATCTGCTACTAATATTAAAAAGCTTGGCAACCACGTGGTGGTGGCGTGATGGTTCGGCATCTCATCCCTTAACCAACTGGCGGGGGTTCGATTCTTGGGATCAACTCTGTTCCGCCTTTGGGAATGGAAACCTGCCCGTGGCCAGCTACTTGCCCTTAATTGGCCGACCCGCAACGAAGGGATTAGTTATCGTCCATTGGGCGATGGATACCCTGCTCACGCAAAAAAAAAAAAAAAAGCTTGGCTGGGTAATTTGTTACAGGTATCATTATTTACATTTATAGTTAACCTGTACATATATAATCAGGAAACATTTTTTATTACGGATGTATTTCATTTATTTTGTCCACATATACTTAAAAAAATAGACCAAAAGTACTTCATCTCTTGAGATCTGAAATGCAATATATTGAAAGATTCTGAACGTAGACAAAAATCTGGAAATTAGAAAAGAAAATCATAGAGACCTGTATAGGAGTGCTTTCACTAACACACACACACGTTATAATCATGTGATACAGTTTTTGCTTTATAGTCCTCCTCTCATGAAAGAAGCATCACTTGTAAGTATGTACTTTATTTTGTGTATTATGTAATGGATTCATTACCTTCATTACCTTTCATTACCTTCCAATCGTATATAATATGGTTGGAGTCCCCTTTTTTTTTGTTTTTTTTTTTTTGTTTTTGAACCATGCATGGGCCAATTATAATGGCACGTTCTTAGTTCCTGATGTATATCTTTCTTCTTCAATTGACCTTGAGGGAAGTACACATGACTATCTCTTCGTATAGGCCCTGCCAAATTAAGGTAAAGCTATTCCTGTCTTAGAGAAAACTCTTCCCCCATTCACATCATTGTATATGCACAAAATTAACATCCCTAAATATAAATTTTGTGTAGAGCCTTTTTTAAATTACTGTATAAGAAAGAAATAAATTGTATTAAAATTTAATCCAGGTAAAGTAACTACATATATACATTTGGATTTTCGTTGACTTGATAAGGTTTTGCCATTATTGTCAACTCTACATTGAAGCTTCCTTAATTAGAAATCATGGTAAGCACTTCTAACTTGTTTTTAGGGTGAAGGGCAAAAATATCCTTATGAATTTGTCAAAGTGTATCTAGCATCATATTAAAACCTTGGATGTCAAAATGCCTATAAAAATATGAAAATAGGGCAAAAGTAGAACAACTGTTAACCACCTCCCTCAATCGGTTGTTAATTTATTTTGGCGGCGCTCACACTCAGATCCAGGTGTCCATAAATTTGCCACGTAATGAAGACACTCCCCCATAAAAACATAACACATCATACCCATAAAAAGATATGTTTAAAAAAATTATTCTTCGTTGGGAAAAAAAATTGCTCTTCAATGGTGGGCATGTGTGTTCCTACTATAAGATGAGTTGCAAAATAAGCACTTGCTTCACGGACTAAAATTTTCCTCACTGATGGGCCTCTGCAAACTTTGAGCTTGAGATCCACCTGAACCATTCAAACAAAACTCATATTTGAAATTAAATAGTTTGAGCTCTCGATTCTCCGAGGTATAGCAAAAAAGATAGAGAGGCGAACCTGTTCTAAATTGCAGAAACCTTCATAAACAGAAAGAATATAATTGAATTCGTGGACAAGCGAAAGAAGGGACAATTTCCCATCTCGATCGACAATTTCTACATGAACCCATTTCAGCAAAACCAGTTAATCTCAGCTCTAATCCACATCTGCAAATTAAAATTAGAGAAGAAAAGTTAATACTGAAACTAAAAGTCCCCTCTTACCATTGTTTCCAAGAACATTAAGAGCAACCACAACATCACCAGGCTGAGCGCCTTCGACTAGAGCCCAAGTGAGAAGCTCCTTGCTCGCCGAGTCCAGCTTCATTCCTACCACCACCATCCGGCCACCAGAGCTTCCACCGTGGACTTCTCCAGCCTCTCCCATTTGCAGTATTTTCATGTTGTGGGTCAAAATCAGAGAAGGTGGTGTTTTCCGTCTTGGTGACAACCGTAACAGAAAATGATGCTGTTTTAAGTTAATTTTGGGGCCTTGTCTTGCCTTATATAGTCAGCAAAAAGCGAGAAAGTTCAACAGTGAAAGATGAGGGTGAGGACGAAGGAGGACAGCTGGACTTGCTGCTGGGACCGAAAAATTAAAAAAAAAGATAGCGGACGTTTCACGGTTGTTGCGGCATTTTTGGGTTTTTTTTAATCCTTATAAGCATTTTTATACTCAAGGTTGTAACATGTGTTAGATGCATTTTTGACAAATTAATATGGATATTTTTACCCCTTCACTTTTATTTTCATAACTAATTTATTTATATATAGAATGAATATTTAAATATTGTGGTTGAATCTTATATGCATAATTAAAGATAAGATGACCTAACAGTAAATACATGGGGTATAATTTTCAATATAAATTGTGGTTTTGAAAAGTGAGAAACCGTGGGTTAAATTTTGTCAATTAGATGCATTGTGCTGTTGAGCATAAATCTGTGAGGAGAATTTTGACAATTTCAGGTGTTGTTGACTTATTGAATCACCGAACTACTTCCATTTAAGTTGAAAGTTACACAATATCAAAATAAGATAAAAATGGCTACTAGTTAATTTCTCTTTGGCTTTGAAAAGAGAGAAATAGCAGGAAAAATTTTCATACGTGGGACCCACACACCCTCCCTGCAATGCATCTCTCTTCTTCTTTGTACAACTGGAAGAATTGAAATGGTGATTTCAACGTTAGCAAACCAATTTTTGTAAAATCATACATCACTTTATCGTCAGTATGTTCCGGATAAAATAAGGCAATAACAACTAAAAGTGCATATATGCCAAGTAGTTTGTTTAATCACTTTATCATTATTCTTTGTTTGTTTATTGATTAGGTTCCATCCCATCATCAACGTGAGAACGATGGATGGAAGAGACGATCAAGTTTATATTTTTAATGGAGGAAAAATTTGGCTTAAAGAAGGACAAGCAATATATATAAATTATGTATGAATTATTATTTTTAATATTCTAATTAGTCCTATAAGGAAAATAGTGTTAATTTTTCTTTCGATAGCTAAATAATATTGTTAGAATTATGTGTTAGATAATATATGTCCTGAGTGTAATCCTGGGTAATTGTCTCTTTCGGATGTTTTGTATATATTCTATGTTTGTATGTTTGGGCCATCTTTTTATATTTGGTAATGTGGACCAGGCCCATATTAGGCCATTGTAATAGATTAGGATCATTATAAATAAGAGTGGCACTGGTCAATAATCATTGACTGGGTCTTTTCTCATTTGTCACTGTCTCTCATGGTATCTGAATAAGAAATTGGCACATGCCCAAGTCTATAAGTCCACTTGACGGATTATTCAGGACCGTTAGATCTTGATTATCAGATCACCTGTTTTCATATCTGGCGGCGCCAGAGCCATTCGATCTTGATTATTAGATCACCTCCTTTTATGTGTGGCGACATCAGACTCATCGGATCTTGCTTATAAAATTCTCTTCCCTCCGTCTGATTGTTCTCCAACGCAAGATTCCAAGGTCAGCAAAAGGAAAGTTCCTATCTCTTCTCATTTTCGCCATCGTCTGCATCTAAGGAGCGATTTCGGTCGACGATGGATACAGACGATGCAGAAACCTGGTTGGCCTAATAAATCAGGAAGGAACCTAGTTGCATAGTCGATCCCACCAACCTCATGCTCCATCTTGCTCATCTCTTCGTTCTTTGCATTCACAGGGCGACTTTAATTCGGTTCTTGAAGATTTCAATTGATTCAATCTTAGTCTAATTTCTCCAGTTTCTTTTCATCATCACTGATTCTTGAAGATTTGATCGGTGATTCAACTGTTTTTCTCCCAACTGATTTCCTCTTCATCGTTTGCTTTAGCCACTGCTGACAAATTTCGTTATTTTCGCAGTCTCGCCGATCCAAAGTCTTCTTTTCTATCTCACAGTTTCATGGCTTCCTCAAAACTAGACATCGATGTACACCATCCCTTTACCCTTCAGATACACAGGGGACTACACTCGTCACTCAAATCCTCACTGGGACCAAGAACTACATGGTACGGTCACGGGCCATGAAAATTGCTCTACGAGGTAAGAATAAACTCTGTTTCGTTGATGGCAGTTTCGAGCGTGACAAGGTACCTGAACTCGCCAATTACTGGGATCCTGGCTCATAAATTTAGTTCATAAAGATATTGCTTCTGGTATCATTTTTGCCGACACGTCTTACCTAGTTTGGAAGGACCTTCAATAGCGTTATGAGAAGACCGATGGTACCAAGATATATACCCTTCCCTGACACATTTCAACTTTCAGTCAAGGCCACTTGAATGTTTCCTCCTATTTTAGTAAGCTAAAAGAATTATGGGATGAATATTCTTCATTAGTGCCATTACCATCATGCAAGTGTAATTGATGTGTATTTTTGTCGTTAAAGCAATCAATTAAACTAGGTCCTAAATTATTATGTAGTTTAGGGTCAACTTAAGTCATTCTTCCAAGGAGCAAGCTATGGGTTTTCTTTAGGATTGATTTTCAAGTAACAAAAGATGCAATGGAATGGACCTAAACTAGAATACAAGACTCTACTACCTAAATGTAATTAGACTAACTAAATGTACTAATGCAATTAATTCTAAACCTATATGAGAATGAAACTAATCTATATGAAGTTGAATGCAATTTTTTAGTAGTTTTTATGAAAAAGGAATTAAGATGCTAAGTAAAGAGAATAATCAAAAACAAAACAAACAACAAGGGTTTAGTTCAGTTATGATGATGAAGGGAACAACTTAATATTCACATGGATTTAGCTTTCTTAGCCATTCAATTTATTAAACCAAAGGGAGGTTGATGAAAAATTGGAATTAATAAACTTAATCACCTAATTGAAACATGGGGAAGCCTCAAGCTCAATAACACCTAATCCACTAGAAAACTCATAATGGAAAAGGCGGTGATTAATTAAATCCATTAAAAACCAATCACAATTGTTTAAGATAGTTTTGGAAATTATGTTCACAATTGCCTAATTAAACAATTCGACAATTAATCACCCAAATTAAATAATCAAGAGATTAAACACAAATTGACAATTAAATTAATAATGAAAACTCAATTAATAATCTAATTGACAATCAAAGGATTTGCTGACAAAAATCCCAACAATCAATTAAAAACAAATCAAATCTAAAATATCAATTCAATCCAAATCAATAATAAGTCTACAATGTAAAACTAGATTGTTCTCAATTAATACAACCCAAAATCATTTAAAACTAAACAATCTCAAGTCTTGAAATAAATTGATAAAAGGAAAGACACTCCTTATAGTCTTCAAGTATAAACTCATAGATTCTAGCTTCCTCTATGCTTCTCCCAAATTGCCTCCCAAAATAGCTTAAGCCTCCATGAATTTTTCCTCTCCGAGCTGCTCCTTACCCAGCACGAACATGGTTGAACGAAGATGAATCAGTGGGTGAATGGCGAATGAAAGGGATTGAATGATAGTGTTGGTGTGAGTGGGTCCCGTGGATGAGAATCAAGGAAGGGGAATGGTTGAACAAAGGATATATTTGGCTGTGTGCGTGAGTGGAGAAGAATGGAATTGTTAAATGGAAATTGAGGTGGGACCCGTGAATGGAGTAAAGGAATGGTGAATTGATGGTGAATGGAGAAGAACATCCAGCAGCAATTCAAGCGTTTGCCTGCGTGTCACCAGCGTCCTTCCGCCTCTGTGAGTGCGTGATAGACGTACCTCTCAGCCCTCTTTCAGAGTCAGTGAATGTATCCCCCCTTTCTGTTGGCGGCTAGGTTAATTAATGAAAGGAGGAGAGAGTTTTTGGGGTTCAATCCTGAGCCCATTAAAATTTAAGAAGCCCAATAAAATCCAACCATCGGATTCTATTTTGGTTTCCAGGAAAAATTCTGTATCTTAGGATCTTCTAATCTGCTTTTCTTTGCCCTGCAAAAATCAATAAAATCATGATTTATCATATAATTGAAAATATTATCTAATCACAAAATAACAATTAGAATATTATCAATTTAAGCCCAATAATATCATAATCAATTCAAATTTATATTATTTCCTAGAATTGGTTAATAATCCAAATATTATCTAATAAATTCAATTTAGCCTAAAATAGTCCCAAAATAAATGAATAAGGTGGGATAAAATATATTAAAATTGGGTCTCAATGATACCTACCAACAGGCATGCTCCCAGATTCTCCTCATGACTCAACTACCTACAGTCAATCAAGCCTACTCGATGATCATTCAGGATGAGGGACGTCGCAACATTTCAGCAACTAACAACCTTAATTCGTTGGAAAATGTCACCATGACGGCTAGAGGTGGCAGACAAGGATGAGGCCGTGGTCGGGGAAGGTGTTAAGACATTTGCAGCTATTGTAATTGCAGAGGTCATAAGCGTGAATCATGCTACCAATTACATGGCTTTCCTACATCTTCTAAGAACACCATAGACCCGGATGCTACAACCAATCAAGCAATCATGGACAAAATCAATTCTGATCCTTTTGTTGCTTCCTCTGTTCAGACACAACCAGCACTAACTTAGCAACAATATGACCAAATCCTTCATTTGCTTAAAATGGATGATGAAGAGATAGAAGTTGGAGTAGCAAACACAGTTGATGAGTATGCCTCAGATTGTTAATGTTATCCCTATTGACTTATCACATTCTCACTGGATACTTGATTCTGGCGCTACATGTCATATATCTCGTAATTTGAATATGTTTGCTACTATCAAACCATACACGGGTCTAGTGAGAAAAATAAAATTGCCTAATGGGGATCGAATTAATATCATATATATTGGCACTGTTAATTTGTTTGAAGATCTCACACTACATAATGTATACTATTGTCGTGACGGCTATTTTAATTTAGTTCCCATCTCCATGTTAACAAAACATATGAATTGTAGCATATCCTTTTACCCAGAAATGTGCACTATGCAGGTAATCACTACTGGGAAAACACTGGTGATTGGTAAACTTTATAGTGGTCTCTATCTAGTTGAAAATGGCCTAAACCTTACAATAGCCATGATTAAATTCTAAATTATGGCACTATAGGCTAGGTCATCCACCTTGTGATGTAATTCAACATTTAGATGCTCTTAGAGATGTAGTCATAACTTTACCCTCCAATGATTGTCATTTATGCACTCAAGCGAAACAAACCCGGTTGCCCTTTTCTTCTAGTCATCTGCCACTCGTTGTTGTTTTGAATTGATCTATGTTGACACATGGGGGCCTTATAAGCTACCCACTCATAAAGGTCATCGTTATTTTCTTACTACATAGTAGATGACTTCTCTCGATGAACCTGGGTGTTTTTAATGACTAATAAAACTACATGTGTTCAGCATTTAAAGAATTTTGTTGCTTATGTCAATACTCAATTCTCTACTTGTGCTCAAAGAATTCGGAGTGACAATGGCCTTGAATTCTTTAATCATGAACTTAGTTCTTATTTGACAACTAAAGGCATCTTACATGAAACCACTTGTCCATATACACTACAACAAAATGGAGTGGTTGAGAGAAAACATCGCCACCTTTTGAATGTTGCAAGGAGCCTTGTCTTCTACTATGGTATGCCTATTAAATTTTGGGGTGAGAGCATTAAAATCGTTGCTTTTCTAATTAATCGTACGCCTTCCAAGGTTCTTAACTATAAATTACCTTATGAAGTTTTATATCATCGATAGCCTGAATTGCATGATCTTTGAATTTTTGGGTGTTTGGCATTTTCTATAAATCAAATTGTTTGTGACAAGTTAATGCTCTGATCTGATCCTGTGTCTTTATGGGCTATCCGGCCAATCAAAAAGATTTTTTATTATACAAGTTGCACTCTCACACTTTTTTGGTTAGTCAACTTGTTTCTTTTCTTGAACATCGCTTCCCCTTTAAGGACTCTATACCTACTAACCAAAGGGGGGCCATTCTTGGGAGATCACAACTGTTTGACTATGATAATTACCTTCCAAAGAGTAGTTATACACCACCTATCGATCCCAAAGGGCCCTGTAACCACACAGATCATAATGAAAAACCTAATACAACACCTGAAGTAGGTCTAGACAGTAGTGAGTTCATTCTAGAAAATAAAGGATTAGGTAATGAAACAACTATTGATACAGAGGCACATGTCCATACACATGATAGGCCCACAAGGACTAAGAAGACACCAACATGGCTCAATGACTACATATGTGTAGCTAATACAGACACTCTTATGAAGGTAAAATGACTTGTAAGTATCCTATCTATGACCACATGAGTTATGCTAATATTTCTTCCCATTATAAAGATTACTTGTTATCAACTGATGCTATCTTTGAGCCTCAAAATTTCCAACAAGCCTCACAAGACCCTCATTAGATAAAGGCAAGCTCTAAAACAAAACAAAACTTGGGAGAATGTGGATCTCCCCAAGGGCAAGAAGCCTATCGAATGCAAGTGGGTATACAAGGTAAAGTATATGTCTAGTAGAGAAGTGGAACGCTATAAAGCAAGACTAGTAGCTAAGGGCTATAGTCAACAAAAAGGTATAGATTATTTTGAAACCTTTTGCTCAGTTGTAAAAATGGTTACTGTAAGAACTATTTTGGGACTTGCAGCAATGCATAATTGGCAGCTATTTCAAATGAATATCAATAATGCATTTTTGCAAGAAGATCTCAATGAAGAAGTGTACATGAAATTGCCTCAGGGATTTGATTCGGTTGATAAAAATAAAGTTTATAAATAACACAAATCTTTATATGGTTTAAAATGAGCCTCAAGGCAATAGAATCCTAAGCTCATAGAAGCATTGATACAAGGGAGATTTAGGCAAAGTAAGTATGATTACTCCCTTTTTATAAATCAGACTTATGATGATGTGACTTTAGTCTTAACTTATGTAGATGATCTTGTGATAGTGGGTAATAATATAGAAAGGATAAATGCCTTGAAAACTCACATGCATAAGAGATTTAAAATAAAAGATTTAGGACATTTGAGATATTTTTGGGGTTAGAAGTAAGTAGATCCAAGAGGGGAATAGTTCTATGTCAGAAAATATGCCTTAGATCTTATTTCAGATATAAGGCTAACAGGAGCAAAGCCTCTTTTGGTTCCTATGGAACAAAGTGTTAGATTATCTGCTGATGGAAGAAGTGACAGCAAAGTTAAGGAAGCAAGAGACAACATCATAAACGACAAAAGCAATGACTACCTGATTTACTTATGCCTGATCCCACTGTGTATAGACGATTGGTAGGTCATTTATCGCATCTTGTAGTTACTCAGCCCGATCTTGCTCTTGTTGTGTAAACTTTAAGCCAGTTTCTATGCGCACCTAGGAATGCTCACATAGACGCTCCATTTGAGTTGTGTTACTTGAAAGGAAATCTTGGTTCAGGCATTCTTTTGGATTCTAGGAAATGTTTTGATCTAGAATGATTTGTTGATTATGATTGGGCAATATGCCCAGACACTCAAAGGTCAGTTACCAACTATGCCATCAAGCTTAGACGTGCTTTAATATGTTGGAAGTCAAAAAAATAGCATACTATAACTAAATCTTCGGCCGAAGCAGAATACAGAGCTTTAATTGCAGCTATCTCAGAGATTGTGTGGTTAAGGCATTTGCTGGCAAATCTAAACTTTAAAGGAATGAGACCAACTCGAATATTTTGTGACAGCAAAGCTGCAATTCACAATGCAACCAACATAGTATTTCAAGAACGAACTAAACACATAGAAATATATTGCCATTTTGTTCGTGAAAAATTGGTTGAAGGTTGCATCTCTTTACAGCATGTGGCTTCCAATCAGCAGCTGGCAGATTTGTTGACAAAACCGCTTGGTCATCATTATTCCAAAAGGTTTTTGTGCAAGTACGGAACCATTAATTTGTATGGTGCTCAACTTGAAGGGGGTGTTAGAATTATGTGTTAGATAATATATGTCCTGAGTGTAATCTTGTATAATTGTCTCTTTCGAATGTTTTGTATGTATTGTATGTTTGTATGTTTGGGCCATCTTCTTATATTTGGTACTGCGGCCCAGGCCTATATTGAACCATTGTAATATATCAGGATCATTATAAATAAGAGTGGCACTGGTCAATAATCATTGACTGAGCCTTTTCTTATTTGCCATTGTCTCTCAAATGTAATTTATTTGGAAGCACTCAAAGCTAATCTTGGCTTTTCATATGCGTTTATTGGACACCAAAGGCATTTCTCTATCAACCTAATATCTATTTTAAGATTTATTTCCATATCAACTTTAATTTAACTAATTTGATTTGTCTAGCTTTCATATCAATAGCCCCTATTGTTAGATCTCATATGTTTTGATGATAACAAAGATTGGATACAAAAGGATTTGATAACAAAAGAATTTGAACAAAGTAACCAAATGGCAGACAAGAGCTTTACTTGAAGTAAGCACTAAAGTAATGAAGAAGATCTGAGAGACAGAGCACAGGAAAAACATCACTGCCAAATTTTTTAAATACTTACTTGAGTGAGCACTCGAGTAATGAACTCTGTTACTCGAGTGAGCACTCAAGTAATGTTGGAAAAAATGTTCCAGAGAGGCACTGCAAAAATTTGGAAGAAGTTACTTGAGGGGTCACTCGAGTAATCTGCAAAGTTATATGAACCATTACTCAAGTAACCACTTAAGTAAACACATGAGAAAAGACATTACTCGAGTAGCCACTCAAGTAATCAGAGCAAATATCTTCTAGTAGCTCTCGGCCAAGAATTGACACACTTTACTCGAGTAGCCACTCAAGTAACCATTTGAGAAAACTATTTACTCGAGGGATCACTCGAGTAATCAGGTAAACAAAGCACAGGTACTCTCGGTCAAAAATTTGATGTTGTTACTCGAGGGAGTAATCGAGTAATCTGCAAACTTATTATAAATTTACTTGAGGGACCACTCGAGTAACCTGTGAAGAAAATAGATGCTTACTTGAGGGATCACTCGAGTAACCTTGTTTACCAGGTATTATTGAAAAGATTACTTGAAGGCTTAATCGAGTAATATGGTAAGAAAATATTGACTTACTCTCAGCCTGATTTTTAATGAGATTACTCGAGGGACTACTCGAGTAATGATCATGAGCACCCAAGTAGCCACTCAAGTAATGAAGTCCAGAAAACATGATTTTAATCCAATGTTTATTGATTTGTTTTTTATATGATTAACCTTTCATTGTATTAGTATTCTAAGTACATTTGTAGAGAAACAATAAAGAGATCATGCTATAAGTGGAAAGTCAAATAAAACGTCCGAACGCTTACCTACCGCTACCTACCGCATACGGATAGTTTTTAAAATTGAATAACGGTCAATAGTAGCTACGCGACTCTAACGGACATGTTTGAATTGCTTCCAACGAACACCACAAGTCATCTATATATATGTGGAGCATTCAAAGGATAAAAGAACAATGGAGAACAAGCAATCATACATCGATCAATATACTCTTTGTGCTCTGTTTTCTTATACTCACTCTTTGTACTTCAGTGTTTATACATTTGCTCTGTAAGAGAGATTTTCATTACAAAACTCAATATTCATTATTAAGACAACTTAAGATTGTGGAACCTTGAGTTGGAGATTTGATTACAACGTGTATGAGGGAGCGAGTGTCCAGGTAAAGGAACTTTCTATACTGAGGTGCCAAGAACCCACTGAATCTTGGAAGATATAGTGAAACTCTCAAAGACGCTTTGAGGATTGGTTGTAGGTCAAAGTGGTTGTGACCGAACCAGTATAACTCCCGGTGTACACTTCGGTGATATTTCTCCTAGCTCTTAACTGCTTTAAATTTATAGTCAATTTATATATTCGCAACGAAATTTCTGGTATCACCCAATTCACCCCCCCTCTTGGGTGAAACACTTGCGCTAACACCTATAAGTCACTATTCCAAATTCAGCCTTTTGTGAATTAAATCAAAGATTATCAAGATATCTGCAAATTCTTATATGTAATCACTTCAGGAATGTTATGAGATTCATATTTCTTTATTCTTTCTTCCGCTGAGTAACGTATAAATTTCTATGGTTTAGTACATGAAATATGCTCCTGAAGTTCTTTCATTCTAAAATATGACATAATATATCTCTACTATCATGCTTAAATGCACAAATCTGTGAGATTTTGAAGTACAAGTCCAATATATCTCTTCCGCTGCATGTTTCTGAAACTGTGATACTATGTGTATCAGTGTGTGTGTGTGTGTGTGTGTGTGTGTGTGTGTGTGTGTGTGTTTCCTTTAATGCATCTAATTGAAGATATCTCGATGCCTCTGTTCCAGTTTTTGTTGTCTTTATTATTATTATTATTATTATTATTATTATTTTCTTCTTATTTTATCTATTGAGAATAAAGATATAACATATGAGATGAATTATTATTATCATCTATGCATATTCCATAGATGATTTATCTATTATCTGTGACTTGTTAAGACAACGTGATAGATGCTTCTCTGTTATTTTTTTTCTGGTTTATGGTGTGTTCTACGATCTGCCATAATCTATGTCTTATAATTATTTATATATGTTTTAAAGACAAGAAATGAGGATTATAGGACTTTAGGATGAAAGAACAGTGACATAAGAACAACTATAGACGAAACCGAAACTAAGAATATAAGTTTTTTGAGATTGGGTCACACGTAAAAAAATGTTTTAAGGCCATGAAATGAGTTTCATTGATTAGATCTCAGAAAAATGAAAAGATAGACACCAAGAACATGAAAACCGACGGCAGAAACACCAATTATGGAGGAGAGAAGAGTCGGATCCGACGGACTTGACCCATACTCTAGTCGGGTCAGAGGCTACCCGTCTGTAGGTTGAAGGAGACACGAACGACATGTCGATTTCGTTCCTCCAGCGACAGCACGCTGTTTGTTTTTAAAATGACACTCTTGTTAGTTTTAGTCCAATGGTTCATTTCATAGAAAAGGGGGAATGGTGTTGGGCTGTGAAACATTGGGCTACGGTTCAAATAAAAAAAGAGAGAATTGTGAGTTGCAGGCTGGACTGGCTGGTGGACGGATTGGGCCAGTACTTTAAAAAAAGAAAGGGAAAAAGAAAAGGAAAACATGTTCTGGGCTCAACAGAATTTGGGCTGGAAAAAAAAGGCAGCTTATTTGGGATTTCTTCATTATTTCTGAAATTTCTGATTCTGCATCTTTTGTTTGGGATGCATGAGGGCTCAATTCGGCTTCGATTGATACACAATTCGTTTCTAAAATATTGTTTGGACATTTTTTGTGCTTTTATATTAATTTTTTTATTCTTAAAATATTTCAAGGGTTTATCTTATTTTTATTTCAGATAGATATGATTTAAAAGAGTTTTAGAAGCACTGAATCAAAATATTTTTTGTCTTTTGAACAATGTTTTTTTTTATTAAAAAACTTGTTCCTAAACATGACCTTGATGGCTTTAGAAAAGAAACAAGTTTTTTTGGTTAAAGTCTCTAAACAATTATCCAAATATAAATAATTTACAAGGAGAAGAGTAATCTTCTACGTGTAATTCAATCTTTCTATTTTGAGTATGAGCCCTTGATCGACAATCTAGAAGGAAAAAAAAATCCTGAGAAGGATCAAGAGAAAAATAATCCAAAGTAAATCAATCCTGAAATAGAATAAGAGGAGCATTTGGAAGAGAAATGAGAAGATAATTCCTAATAAGAACTTGGATCTCTAGAATCTTAAGCAATCTAATTTAAGATTCAAATCTAGAGAAACCTCAAAGAGGTAAAAGTGAAAGATCAAGTACTGAGGAAGCACTGTGTAATCGAAAGTGAAAGAAAATCTCAAATGGAGAGATTTTCTAATATCCAAACTCTAGATCATTGTGGAATTCAAGGAAATATTGCTCCTCAAGTAAAGAGAGAAAGCCCATCTCAAAGAAGAACAAAATCTTAAAGCCAATCCAAACCCTAATACTTGAAATTATAAAACGGTTGAGGGTAAATAATAAGATAAGGGACACAAATTCTTGCAACTTTAGAAAAATAATAGTTGTTGATTACCTGTCAAACTAGGTTTTAGAAGCATGGAGACTTAACCTTTTAGAGGAAGCATTTTTTGTTGGAAATTAAAATGTGCATAAATGAAATGCATAGATAACTTAGAAAAACTATTAAGTTTTCCCAAGTCCCAGATAAGAGGTTAATAAGACATTATGGATATAATGTGATGAAAGCATGAACAAGTAAAAGTCAAAATACTCTTTATGAGTGGGAGCTCTTGGAAAATGAGTCTTTCAAGAGTGTCATACGCTCTATCTAAGTAGGAGCTCTTAGAGAATGAGTCTTTTGAGAGTAATAATTGAGCATGTTATTTAAGATACTTATATGAAATTCTTGATAGACAATAATGGCATAGTTGGAATCTGTGTGATGGGAGGTACAAACGTATTCTCCTGGTCATAGACCCAATAACGTTGTTATTTTTCTAGTCAAGAATAATACAAGTATATGACATTCTATACTTCAATGTGTTATATTATTGATAAGTTCTTGGATTAAATAAATTAAGGAATAATCCTGTGTATGGGATAATTTGAGTGGCCAAGCCAAGAGAGGCTACCAAGAACATCATTTGTAAACTAAATGGGGACAATCAAAATATCTAATATTTATAAAAATAATTCGTTGTCAAGCCATTGACAAACGGTCATGGTGATATTGAAGTTGAGATGTTAGCTTAGTATAGAAAAGATTACGAGACCTATATGACTTGACAAGGGAAACAAAATAGTATAAATTGCCCTATAAAATTGTATAGTTGTGATTCAATCTTTCTATCAATAAATTTCTTAGGTGGGTAAATTAAGTATTGACTTAAATACGTGTCTTACTAGTCAAAGACATAGAATTTGATTCTAGAAATAGTATAATAAAAAGTTTTCAATAAGATACTAAAACTGAGTTTACATTGCAATTATTATATCTTGTTGCATGTGGTCCTATAAGTATGAGGGTAAAACACAGAGCTGGGTAAATTATTACCTTTGATGATGATTTCTCATGTTATTACTTAATTTTACACAAGTCTGAAGATTGTTGCTTTAGACAATATGTGAATGATGTTAGAGAATCAATTGGATAGGAATTTTAAAGGTCCCACGAACTGATCAAAGGAGAGAGCATCTATTTGACCAGTTTTAGTTAGCTCTGTGGAAATAAAGGAATAAATAAATGGATAACTATCTGAGGAACTCCATCACCAAAAAGGAGTTTATAAAGGCATAATGGAATGTTATTAGATATGATTAAACATATTATGGCTCATGCTAACCCACCAAATGTGAGTGGGAGAGTATTATCTAGTCCACTTTTGGTGGATTAGCACACATGCACACATCCTTGGTTTCATCAAGTTATATGGACTTGAGTTTAACCATGTACCCTCTAAAGTAGTCACTATCATACCCTATAAGTGTTGGACTAAATAAAAATCAAATTTGAGTTTTCATATACCATAAGGGTCAGTTGCAAATTCCCATAGTGGATGTAAGTGGGAGCTCATAAGGGTTACGTTTTCAAGAGTGAAATGATAATAGAATTATGAAAAAAAAGAATTGAAAGGTACCACACTTGTTGTGAATTAGTTTTCAATTAAAGGTGAAACTAATCACATTCTATCTCTTTGCAAGACCCAAGGACAAGGTAGTGCAAAACATGTCAATAATCCTCAATTGTTTTTTAGAGTGGGAGCTTAGAATGGTCAATAAAGAGACCAAACAAAATAAATATGAAATAAAAAAAGCTCATGAGAAAAGGAATAACTGAGAAAAATGTTCATGGTTATTCTAAAGGAGGATGATGAGTCATCACATTCTGTACAAGAGGCCATGACAAGGGAGAATGGAAGAAAGCAATGGAAAGGGAAGTGAATTCTTTGAGAAAGAACCAAGTTGAGAATTAGTTGATCTACTGCTAAGTCAAAAGGGCTATTGAAAAATAGTGAGTTCTATAGGTTTAGGAGAAAAGTGGGTAAATTAATTGACATGCACAAGACTTGTTGTTACAGAGGGGTATGCATAACAGGAAGGCATTTTTCTCACTTGTTGTGCATTTAAATTAGTTTTAATTTGTAAATAGTTAACTATTTGAATTTAAATTTACATCATGTGTATATAAAACCTACACTTTGAGTAATGATTTGGGTGAAGAAATCTATATGCAGTGACTATTAGATTTCACTAAAAGTAGTATCTGAAGTTTCACATAGTGGTGACTTCATGTGTTTTTGCAAAAGTCCTTTTATGGATTGATGCAATCGTCCAGATAGTGATGTTTAATCCTATGAAAGAGAGGTAACCCAATGTGTTTTTCAAATGGTTGAAGAGAACCATTGGTAAATGATTTGTGATGATATACTATTAGCCATATATAGTTTGAATTTGGTAGTGCCTATTAAAGAATGGTGCTAGTACATTTTGAAAAAGAAGTTCATCGGTAAAGCTGTTGGATTTAAGGTCCTAAGAAATAGCTTAAAAAGACTCTTCTATTTTATAAGAGAATTACATTAAGAAGATTCTTAAGCAGTTCAAAATAAGTGAATCCAATCTCATGGATACCTCAGTGACTTTAGGGTTGAGTTTGAGTCTTGATAAATTTCCTTGACTAAACCAGCCAAGAAGATAATGGAAAATAATGTCCTTATAGATACTTTTAGCAGTGTGATATATGCATTGATATATACAAGACTAGATATATGTTCATGATAAGACTTGCAATTTGGTACTAGTTTAACCATTGTGAGAGACATTAAATGGTTTCACAAAAGGATCCTGAGATACATATAGAGTGCATTGATTATGCACGTTCAAAATATATGTTGTGGTAGTACGAGAGGCTACATAGCTGATAATGTTCATAGAACATGAGAGATTTTGAAAATGAGAATTCAAATCTAGTGTCAAAGTATTGTGAGTACACATAGAAATTGCTTAAATAAAAGACCCTAAGCATAATAGATAGACTAAATGCAAAGGTATAACTATATGAGATATGCTATAACGCATAAAGTTATTGTTGAACAATGTATTCATATGCAAAGTTCCCTAACTAAGCCTAATGACCAAGGGCATTGATGAACCCATGTCGTGTGAGTTCACAGAATAAAACTAGGTTTGAAAATGTAGCGTAGTAGCTCAACCTATGTCATTCTTGTGAGGAGATTAATTTCCAAGTTTTTAAATAGTAAAGCGATAAATGCATTAAAGTTGTGAGAAATCATTTGAGAAATTGCATTTTTAAACTAATGAAGTAAACTAAGCTAAAACAATATTTTTGTATTTTTTGGTTTTCAAGACAAAGAAGCAAATGTAATTGAAATTAATAATAGAAACAAGATAAATTCAATTAACTAATATAATGATGAAATGGGATTCCCTTGAGTTGAGGTTTTAGTCTTCCTTACTTGCTAATAATATGAATTCCATAATGAGTCAAGAGGATGGAACTAAGCTACCACTAGCTCCATACTTGCAATAATCATTTAATTCATTCTACCGAAGTAATTAAATGAATACTACCAAATAATTCAGACTCAAGGAGATGAATAATCAACTTTCAATTCTAGCTTGTAATTACCATTACAAAAGTTCAAAATATTCAGTTTAATCATTTAAATCCACTTAACTAAGTTGAAATAAACAATTCAACCTACTCCTAATATGAATCATACAAAGCTTAATTAATCAACTCCTAGCTCAACCATCAAGTTTATTTTCTTGGCATAGAACAATCTAGATCACAATTATATACTTAACCAAGCCATACAATTATGAAATAGAAATAAAGCCTAAGGAATTCCATTGAAGTTTAGAAGCTCAAACCATTACCCAACTCAAGGAAATCACCAACACTTTAGCTACTCGTGGAGAAAGAAAATGAAGCTTGAAGAATAAAGAAAGAGTTAGCCATGAACATTGCAGCACCGAACAGCCCTTCACGTGCGTCTTCAACAATTGGTGCAACAGCCCCTTTTTCCTTTCAATTCATGGCAATTCCCTTCTCCAAGTGGTGGCCCTCCATTCGGTCTTCTCTCCTTCCCTCTTTATTTCCGCTGATGCTTCTTCTCCTCAGCCGCCAAACCCTCCCTTTTCTTATTGCTCCAACTTGCTTTTTAATTCTCGGTCAATCATCCCCTTTTTCATTCAACAATTTCAGCCCACACTTCCTCCTCCTTTCTCATTTCACGTGGTCCCACGTCTCCTCTCTATTTCTCATTCAATCCCAGCTGGCCCTCAATTCCTCTTTCAAACCTCGGTCCAAGTCTCTCTTCGGTCAGCCTCCCCTTTTCAATCTTTATTCATGTCGGTTCAGCCCATTACAATCAGCCCAGCTGCCTCCTACGTGAACTTCAATTCGGTGTTGCTCCTGTCTATTCTATTCAACCATTTTAGCCCACTCTCTCATTCCTTCAATTCAGTCCAGTAGCTATTTCGGTCATCTCTCCAAGTTTCTTACTTCAGCTGTCCCTTTTCTAATTCATCAGTCAACTCTCCCCTTCTTTCTTTTCATGTTTCTTCTCATCTCCACAGCCTCCCTTCACACTATCCTTTATTCATTTCACGTGGGCCCTTCTATTACTCCAGCTGCTGCTCTCTAATTCCAATCAACTCCCATTCGGTCAAGCCCATCTTCACACCTTTCTCATTCTTCCATTCCCTTTGGTCCAGCCTCATTCAAGTAAAGCCGTTACTTGGTTCTTTCCAATGCTTTTTAATTCAGCTCAAAAACAGCACCACCTCTTTTCTTTACAATTATCCCTTGGTTAAATAAGTAAGTTGTGCCATGTCATCATCTACAAAATTAGATTCACAAAGGTAATATCTTTTTCTCACAATTAAGAAATAATGGGAATAACAAATATTAATTAAAAATATAAAAATTTAACCACTTCAATTCCCAGATTATTATTTCACTAAAATCTCACATTAACACTTCATTTTACCCAAAATATTCAATTAAGTCTCATAAAAGCCTAAGATTAATTAATAAAAATATATAAATATTGAGCTCTATCAGGCATATATGAGAAACATGTTAAGTTCTTTGGCATACATATAGTATGGAGTAATGATACTTCATTTTAGCTTTTAATGTATGTGTAAGTATACAATGTCTAGTATGTCATACAGGTTGGTAAGGTCGTCTTTCTCACACAAGCGACCGCGTTTGACATTCAGGATGAGTGTGCAAAGATGAGACAATTGTGTTCACCAGTAAAGTAGCAAGAGTGCTAATATGGTAGAGAAGAAACACAAACTATGTCGCCTCAACTTAAAGTGCAATAAGTTGAGATGAGATCCTTGATTTTAAAAATATGGATTGAATCATGGAAACCCACGTCTATGATACATGTTGCCAAACAACAAATTCTTTAAAATTGACGTTATGTAATATGAATGGAGTTGAGGAATTTGGGTTCAGATACTGAGAGTGTCTAGACTTAAGTCTATACGGTGTTAATGATAAAATCAAACGACATACGCTCTTAAAGTATAAGTGTAATACCGTAGCATGTGATTCATACCACATGCGCTAAAGAACTGCAAATAGGAAGCAAGTGAATAGATCCCTGCTTCATTGTTGTGTGAGTCCCAAAAAGGTTAACCCTTCATTAATGTCCTTTGACTTTGACATTATCATGGAAATATGTTTCAACATCTGCTACTTAGGCATTTTGTCCTTTGATCATGATTGATGCGATCTAAAGGCATTATGTTAGGAAAGCGGTTGATACATATCAAAGTGATATATGGGCAAAAGAAAAATTATTACCTGAAATATAAACACCTATGTTGGTGTCTAAGACCAGTCCCTTATGATATTATTTTGTAATTTCATAAGTGTAGATACTATGCATATGAGAAAGGCAATCTGAGTTTTATACTGACTCAAGAGGGATTAGATTGGCCATAAGTAAAATGTATATTAGTAAATCTAAGACATTCGGGCATTATATCAATATGAAGCTGCACGACAGGATTGGCTTGTGCTTATCTCTGTAAAAAAAAGGGATTTCTAGTACAAAGCGCCCAAATAGAGACGTCATGCCCACACGGTCACGGCTAAACACATAGTATGAAAGAAGTAAGAGAAAGAGATTTGACCTATAACATCTAATCCACCAAGTGTGAGTGGGAGATGTTGGAATATACTAGTCTACCCTTGGTGAATTAGGGCCCAAGCTCAATTCAAGAGGGGCTTCATGGAGAGACATGGGTTATAAAGAGTCATACCCTTTGTGTTTTAAAGGTTACATCTATTCCTATGTAACCGTACGTTTAATGGTTGCATCTATTCCTATGTAACCATACGCACACTATATATATAAGGTGTGAGATTAAGGGAGAAGGCTAATGATGATATAATACACAATTATCTCTCTAAAAGATTTTCTCATTAGAATGTTATCTTCTCTTCCTCTCTTTGGTATATTTGTTGTGTAACGTGATTGGGGTCCGCATCGGTGCTCCGGTTTCGTGTGGATACTTTAACAAGTCAATCGGATTCTATGTATGCCCAAAATTCTTACATTTTCTTAAAAATCTAACCTTACCGCCAGTCTTCAGTAGCACTTCATTCTTCAGAGAAGCTAAGTCCTCAGTTCTATGGTCTATTCCATGTTATTGCTAGGGTGAGTGAGGTTGCCTAGACCCTAGCGTTACCAGCACCATCTAAAATCCATCCCACTTTTCATGTCTCTCTGCTTAAGCCCTGCCCGGACCCCAATACTCCAGTGGTTCCTGTCCCTGATATTATTCTGGATGTTTTCAGTGCTAAAGAACCTTATGCAATTCTGGACAGACGAGTTCTAGCTTCCTCATAACAATAAAGCTATGCCACAGGTTTTGATTCATTTGAAAGATGGGCTGCTTTCTGAAGCTACTTGGTTTGACTGGGTTGATGTTGCTCGTTGTTACCCGAAGTTTGTGTTGGCGTCAGCACCTCACGCCGTATAGATTGTTAACCGCAGCACCTGGTGAAACACAATAAACAAATAATTCGAGTCACGTCTAAGGACGCTGTCCTTAGGAGATATTCCGCAACCCCCCTAGTAGATCAGGAAGCGGCACTCCCCAGGATAAAACGAACCCTTCCTGCATAAAGCAGGGTGACAGAACTGCAGAAAGATATTAGTATAACTCAGAAGAAAGGAGAGAGGAGAGGAGCTCGGGAACCTCTATATCACTAGACCTCGGTGCTCTCACCTCGGTACCCCTGAACTTACTCCGTACATTGCCTTTTATAGGCAGAAATCATATGACCGTTAAAGAGTTATAATGACAATTAACTACGGTTTAATGACAATTAAAACGACAGTTACAAAATAGGTGTTAATGACAATTTAATGTAATAAAACCTTTTAAATGTCATTAAAACCATTCAATTAAAATTCCAACGGTCATCTCTAACGGTCAGTTCAAAGACTCCTCTTATCAGTCTTTTTAATAACTCAAGCTCATATTTAATTGTATACTAGGGTGTTCCCAATCTTGAGTTATATGAGACTTCTTCCTTTGACACACTCACACACAATATTTACAACAATCCCCCACATGTGTCTAAGGAAGCTCGTAGTCCTATTAGCTGAGTTACACACATGGATATAACCATTGTATCTGGTGGTCCTTTGAACTTAAAACCAGACCTAGACTGATAACACTTAGTACATAGAGATGTCGGTGGTCCTATGAACTTAAAACCGCTCATCTCTTGGCGTATACTAGAGGCATTAAGAGTCAGATTATACCCCCACATTTTCCGCTGTTAGCGCGTTTTTGCACATTAAAACGGCCATATGCGTGTCCTGGTATTTAACGAATGCTCTAGAGATTTCGCCATGATCTCATAGGAGCGGCCCCACTCCTCATTCATATAGGTGATTTCATGAAATGTACCTGCAATGAGCACATCATCCCGTAGGATTATGAAATCATTAAGAGCTTTCGCTCAGCCTCACCCAAATGCATTCTAGCACTTTCTCTTGCCATAGGAAGGGACTTGGTCATTTAGTTTAGTGCTAACAGAACTAATAAACGACTTGTTCTTACCCATTGAACCTCCTTCATGGGATCACCAATTACAGAGGTTGGGTTGCCATCGCTGTTAATTTCGTATTGACTTTAGTCTCATTCCCCTCGGCTAATTTGTTTCTTCCCGGGGTTTGTTAACGGATCCATGGGTCAACTCTTTGACCTCACAAAATTGATTGAGATAATTCCACAATTTTTCAAGCTAGCTTATTCACATTATATCTCAAACAACTTTCACTTACATCATTGTTTTTCACAATGGCTATTGCCATTTGGCAATCTCAAATCATCGACATTAAGTGTCGGTTTTCCACCAAAATTATATGTCAATAGTTTTTCAACAATTTAGCCTCTAAATTTAGCCAATTCCAGAGCATCAAACTCTAACTCACATAATAATTTATTTTGGCTACTAGTGGATTTTCTCAGATAAAACTGGACTTCAGTTAACATCCGTGTATCTCATACAACGGGAATCCACTGTACTTGATATCAATATTTATGGTACCCCTCAAATATTTTATTTCCACATATATATGCATATATACATATATATACATATATATATATATATATATATATATGTATATATATGTATATGTATATATATGTATATATGCGCTCAATCATCATATAGCATAATCTATATCACACATATTGATATTAATGCAACAAAATCTCAACAATTTGTGCATACCTCACATAAGCTGCAAAATTGCTTCAAATAACATATTAATGTCATAAGAAATATTCACATATATATCCTTACATCAAGATAATTATACAGCCTCAAATTATGAAAATTACATTTATCTATCATAGATAAATGATCAAAATTTTCATGCCAAATAATGCTTGTTTCAAGCAAAATATTTGATAATCCACAAAATTTGCTCGCATTAGCAAATATAGCAAAGCCTCTACTCAATCAATTATTTGTAGCACACATCTTGTATTTATAAAACATATGTCATCTACATTAAAAAATTCAATATTTACAGCAGTCATGTATATTTATACCACTATAAATATTCACTCGCAAATCATGAAATTTAAATACATTTATCTCTACACTAGATAAATGATTAAATTTCCATGCCACACGAATAATTCACAAAATTTGCTCTCTGTAACAAATAACAATTCTTCCACATAATTAATTTTAAACCACAACTTGGTTTTATCAAATGAGGCTATAACGAATTTGCAACTTTACAAATTTATCAGGTATCCCTACATGTTAGGCACCCCCACACTTTTAAATATATCAAAAATATTTTCACATCTTATAAATTCTAATTTAATTAGAATCTCGTAATCTCCTTCCATTCTAATTAAATTAGAATCTTATCAAATTTATCATTCTAATTTAATCAGAATCTCACACCAGAATCTCCTATTAAGAGAGAATTAGTCCAACAGATAGTAAGCCCACCGAATAGACTATATATTAAATTGTATTGCCAACCACAATTTGCAAAGACAATAAATTGTTATTATAAAATAGATAAGCTGTTAGAGAAAATATGTTCGCATTCTCATTTCAAACTGCATCAAGGCCTTGACCTAGTCAACAATAATCTCACGATCACCAAGGCTTAATTTCCAGAACCAAAACTCAACTTTAATTTGGTTCCTTACAAGTATATATTAAACCAATTTAATTTCATTCATTTATTCACAAATCAAAACCAATAAATTATGGTGAGACTGTGAGACCACACCACCAAGATGACCATACAATTGTGCCGTTAAACAGTTACGGATAATTAATGGCCAATAAGTTACGGATAATTAATTTAGTAGCATGAAACTGAAACATTATTATCCAACGTACCCATATTAAAGCTTGGCGAGAGTCAATGTGCCACCACATTGTTAATCATAATAAATATCATCGTGATATGCATGACTGGCTATTTGCCTCAGCCACAAAAATCTCCATAAAATGAGTTTATAA
Organism: Inga oerstediana; assembly: GCA_963210345.1. NCBI lineage: Eukaryota > Viridiplantae > Streptophyta > Magnoliopsida > Fabales > Fabaceae > Inga > Inga oerstediana. Next base: position 78,375,626 of record OY723400.1, read on the forward strand.
ATGTCAGTATAAAAATTCATTCATACTTCCTCGTCTATCAATAAACAATGGTCTACAAGTATTAGAGTCACTAACCGTTGGTACCCTCCCAAAATTTACCGTTGCCACATTAAAATAATAAATTTAGGAGAGATAACATTCATGCAATTATAGCAAGGAGGTTAAAAGTTATTAAAACCAATTTAATACTAACTCATTAACCAAAAGCAATAAAACCTCCCACCAACAATAATACCCCAACAAAACCGATGTAACAATGATAACAAGAGCATTTTTTCGACTGACAGCTTGACAAAATTGTCAAAAAAACCTTCCATGGGATGGAATTGAATTTACCAATGGTAAATAATGCAACAACATAGCTAAACTTGTGACACAATAATATATTTAGTATTAAAATCAAATTAAGGTATCTGTTGACCAAATCTCCAAAACCTTTCAATGGGAAGGAAATAAATTACTGATGTAATTGTTCATTAAATCATTACACAACACCACAGCTTGTAAAACTTATTCAAATTCTCATGTCATTGGCAAAGCCTTTTTTTCCAAATAATGACATTTTCGTCTTTTAATACCAGTAACGTAACTAAGACATAGTTATCTCCACTATAAATATATTTATATCAGTAAAATTGCATAGTTTACCGCACTAATCAAACATATGTAATCCCCACATATCATCAGCTATGGCTTTATAATATACTTATTTTTAAACAAATCAGTTACTCAGGAGAAACATATTTACTTTTGCAGAACCACATCACAAGTCATACCATCTGTTTTCCCACTGTTACTCAATTATTAATGATTAATAATATATGAGATAAAATTATATTTAAAACCCATAAGAACCCAAACACATGGCATTTATGCTGTGGTAAAAATGAAGGCATATGTCATAACCATAACAACCAATGAGGGGCACACACAGCTAGGAATAACATAGGTCTAAACCATGAACTACGTTGCAGAATGGAAAATCACGTACCATTTGCTCAAATCCACTGGGTGTAGTAACATGCAACTCAATTGCAAATTGACACAGTAGATCCCCATCTCTATTGTGGCTTGATTGGTGCAAAACCCCCTGCTTCTAGAGTTCAATCTCACACAGTTTTCTCCATGATTTTTTACCACTTTTCATTTAGCTCATGACCCAAAAGATCATAATGGAAAAGGCTTTATTTCAACATTTGTTGATTAGCTCTTCGTTTAAATTCATTTTAGTTTAAATCTTTACTCTCAAGCGCATCTCCACACATTCGGCCTTCCTGCATATTCTCAACACACAAAAACTAGATAATGGGGAAAAAACAGATGCATTGCTAATTTCTCTAGGTAAAGAAAATGTGACGAAAAGTTAAATAATAAACTCATCTCATTTTCACTGTGATCAACCAACTAGATTAGAGAAGTCCACATCATCATGCTCACAAAATCAGCAGGAATTATCTCCTAAGATTGTTGGCGTCAGCACCTCACGCCGTATAGATTGTTAGCCGCAGCACCTGGTGAAACACAATAAACAAATAGTTCGAGTCACGTCCAAGGACGCTGTCCTTAGGAGATATTCCGCAACCCCCCTAGTAGATCAGGAAGCGGCACTCCCCAGGATAAAACGAACCCTTCCTGCATAAAGCAGGGTGACATAACTGCAGAAAGATATTAGTATAACTCAGAAAAAAGGAGAGAGGAGAGGAGCTCGGGAACCTCCATATCACTAGACCTCGATGCTCTCACCTCGGTACCCCTGAACTTACTCCGTACATTGCCTTTTATAGGCAGAAATCATATGACCGTTAAAGAGTTATAATGACAATTAACTACGGTTTAATGACAATTAAAACGACAGTTACAAAATAGGTGTTAATGACAATTTAATGTAATAAAACCTTTTAAATGTCATTAAAACCAGTCAATTAAAATTCCAACGGTCATCTCTAACGGTCAGTTCAAAGACTCCTCTTATCAGTCTTTTTAATAACTCAAGCTCATATTTAATTGTATACTAGGGTGTTCCCAATCTTGAGTTATATGAGACTTCTTCCTTTGACACATTCACACACAATATTTACAAGAGTTTGTTGCCTCTCTCAATCCATGAGGGTATTTTTGTATTTCTGATTATGATGGATTTGTTATTCTATTGCGAGAAAGTATGACATGGCATGTGGGTATATAAACTCACAATATGTACTGCAACTTTTATGCCATTAGTAATTTGATTCTCGTTCCCTCTGACATCTTTTTATTTGCTTCCTTTCTTTTCTCTCATTGCTCCTTCTTCTCGACATTTCCTTCTCCGATGTTACTGTTTTATCTATATCTCTGGATTAGTGCACATCAAGTTGTCATCTTCAATTAAGAATTCCCCTTCTGGGTTACAGATGGGAGATGGATCAATGTTGGTAGAGATTGTTGTTTTTTCTTTATGAAATTTGTAGGATTGAGGCAAAAAAAAATTGAAAATAGAGATTAAAAAGAAAGAGTGTTTATAATCAGATTCCAAACTTTGAGGGTTCAATTTATTTAATCTTCGGATAATTCTTGCAATGTAAAATCAGGAAGTGTTCTACTTTGTTTTTTCCATGTAATTTTTTTTTTAATGAATAAGACCAATGCATTACCAACTAGCCGCAGCCATCCGCATCCTTCCTCAGTATGTTTGACGAGGGAGGGGAAGAGAAAGGAGGATCTAATGAAGATTGAAGAGAGAAGGGCCCTAGGGTTGATAAAAAGGGAAAAGGGCCAGTTAGGGAAATGATATTTTTATTTTTTAAAAACAATAAAGTAGTAGGATGATATGTGGATTAGAATAATATTTTTATTTTTTTCAGTCTTTCCTTCAATTAAAATCATTTACTAACTTACTGGCTTCATTTGAGTTGAAACTTGAAAGTTGCCTCCGGGCAAAAGCAGAGAGTTATTGAAATGTAATTAAGTTCAATTCCGAATTCTCATACTCTTTCCACAATAAAATAATTATATCCACGGGAGAAGGAAAAAAAATACAATGATGGCAAAAATTGAAGCTCATAAATAGTGAGGGATTGACGGAAGGAAGAGGGTGAGAAAGAGAGTGTTTTTGTAAAATAATCATTTTACAATAGCGTTAAAGAGCAATTTTATTCTGAAAATTTTTCGAAAGACAATATTGCCTTTGCCATTATCCCAATTAATCTTAACAATTAGTTAACTAAATATGTTGAATTGACAGCCCACTTGTTGTTCCCATTATATTTGTTAAGGCGCAAATTTATCTCAGAAATCTACGTGTCATCTATTTCATTGTTTTTAATCAAAGTTAGATTTAAAACTTTCGGGACAAATTTACACCTTAACAAAAATAACGGGGACGACACATGGGTTGCCAGCTTAGCATATTTAACCCATTAACAGTAAAAATTAACCGGGATAATAGCAAGTGCAAAATTACTCATATTTTGATACTTTCGGGACAAAATTATCTCTTTATCCTTTAAAATAATTGGTGGGGCCCATGAAATAAAAAAGTAAGGATAGTTAAAGACAACTGAGGTGCCATTTTTGTGCTATTTAAAGATGTTTATAACTATTTTTGTATCCAATTAAAATTTATGATGTCAGACACTTATAAAAAAAAATATTTATGGATATTTTTGTCTTTTAACCTTAAGTAATTTTACAAGGATCTATGAATAATCAATTACTATTTCATTTCGAAATACTTTTTTTTTAATCAATTTTTAATGTAGAGATAGAGCATATGCTTTTTTTTTTTTTATAAAGTAATAGTATTCACCCCATCAAACCCTTATTATATGTAAACTCAACTATTTTACTTTTTTTGCTAACAGTTGGTGGTTGATAAATAAAGAGAAATTGGGGGGAAGGGCAGTAGTGGGAAAACGGGCTGGCCCTCGGGTTACGGGCCAGCCCGCGCGGGCTGCGGGTTGCAGCGGGGCGGGCTGCACCAGCCCTCCCCCTTCGCGAGCTGGCTTTTGCCAGCCCCAGCCCGTTTAGGCGGGCTGGCCCGCCAGCCCTCCAATTTTTATTTTTATTTTTTTTTTAAATTTTTAATCTTTTTCTCTTTCACCCGCTCATATCGCACTTCTTTTCTTTTATATATTTGTGTTAAGAAATCAATTTCATTCTTACTTTCCTTTTTTTCATCTATTTACATCACAAAACTATATAAATACATTTCTTTTTAATTTAATAATAGTATAATAAATAAATATAATATGAAAATAAGTGTCAAATAAAATGTATGAGGAATTAATTAAACACATCATCAAAGGAAATGAGATAAGGGACCAAAGATATTTGAGAAAAAAATAAAATAAAAAATAAAAAAAAATTAAGCGGGCCAGCCCGTTTAGCCCGTTTTTAATCGGGCCGCCATTTCGACGGCCCGAACCCGTTTAAGCTTGCCGGGCTGGCCCGCCAGCCCGGCCCGAATTACCAGCTCTAGGCCGGAAGGCCCTCAGTTAAAAATTTTATTGGTGATTAGATCTAAGTCAGAGCAGTATGAGTACAAAATTTGCTTAGCAGAACACTGAGTACTCGGTCTCGGTGGGCATAAAAATTTATCATGTCTTTCTCACCAATGTCTTTCTCACCAATAAAATTTCTAACTATGACTTTTCCTTAAATTTTCCAAAATTGGAAACAAATCACCTTTAAAAATTTTATTGGTGACCATGATTTAAATCAAAGTTCTGATATTCTGATGTATAAGGTTTGCAGAGCCTGTGAGTATAAAAATTTATCATATTCTTTTCACCAATAAAATTTTTAATGAAAATTTTTTCCCAAATCTAGCCCCCAAAAAAATAAAAGTGCACACGCACATTAATAACATCTCAACTATAAAATTTATAAGGACGAATGTATAACGCATGATTAATTCACTCTTTAAGAATAATTCATACATGACTGAAATGAAAGAAATGTATGTAGAATTTAATTTTCTTAAAGAAAACTTGTTAAAAATTTGATTCCGGAATTTTATTGGAGAAAGAACCCTGAATATTTGTTCATGTTGACGAAATTATCAAGAAAAACTTTGAATGGAATTTGAAAGCAAGATATTGTATAAAGCACAAGAAATCAACAGTGACCAAGCATATTGATAAGAAATAAAGAATAAAAAAATATCGAATATAAAAGGAAAAAAAAAAAAAACTAATTCTTCCGTTAGTGTGGGAACGTGGGAGCTGCATTAGTCTTTCTGGGATGGTTCATTATACATAAAATTATAAAAAAAAAAAAATAGGTCACAAATTTCTAGGTAAGTAGTAAGGCATCAGAAATTAAATTTGGGCGAGCCGTCGTGACCCTTTCGTATTAATTTGGTTGTCTTCCATGTAGAAGCATTTTGCATCTACATGTCCAAAGAATCTAGCATTTTGTCCTGAAATGATTTAGGAATCATGCCTGGACTTAAGCCAGCAAATCTAAGGTTTATGTTGAATTAAGGTTTGCAAATTGAATTTTGCAAAATGAGGATAAAAGTTAATTAATAATATAATAAAATATTACCTCCAGCCTTTAATATAATATTCATTTTATAATTTAATTTTTTTTATTAAAGTTGGTATTATATCATGGACCTGACGGAATATAATGTATGTTTTGATTGGTTTTCATGGAAAAAAATATCAATTTGACATTAACAAGTTTGGTTGAAAGTTAATTTCATGATATTTAAATATGAAAAAGAGTCAAAAAGAAAAAGAAAATAAAAATAACTTTAAACTCACTTCTGACTCATTAGTCTTTTACTCTAAAAGTTATCCCAAACATAAACACTTGTCAACTAGCTTTTAGCCTCCAAATTGTAAACTAAACAAGGTCTTAAAAGCTTTAATGTTACATGAAAAGGCAAAAATATACTTTTAGTACTTTAATTTCATATAAGGTTTCAATTTAATCCTTAAATTTCAAAAAAAAAAAAAAAAAAATTCACTCCTTTAGTCTTAACATTGTTAATAAAAAATGCTAATATTAAAATTTTAACGTTGACAAAACATTATCAAATACTAATATATAAAATTGGGTAAAGGATAAAAATACTCATAAATTTTTTTTTAAATAAGTACTCAACACCATAAGCTTTACTTGGATGCAAAAGTGTATATAAAATTTCATAAATGAAATAAAAATACCATAACCGTTAACTATGATTAACGGTGTTACTTTTTTCCTTTGTTGGTCTCACCAATTACCCACGTGTAAGTCTTTTAGTTCCCATTCCCAGGCATCTCTGTCCTCCTTCTAACCTTCCTCTCTCTCTTTCACTTCTCTCTCGGACCTGGCATCCCTTTGCTGTCAGGTCCATCCGCTGCCATCGTTTTCTTAGAAGTACAATGTTTTGGCGTAGCTTTGAGAAAAAAATGGGGCTGAACTTTTTTTTGTCTAAAAAAGTAGAATCTAATATTTTAAATTTTTTTTAATGTATGTAGTAATTTAAAATATTTTTTAAGTAGCATGCAGTATCTTAAAATAATTTTTAGTACTTTTAATCTCTTAAAATATGTTTTCAGTTGTACCCAGTATATTAGCAGAATGATTGTAATTTTACCCTTAATGTATTTTTTCAGCCTCAAAAATTACTTTAAAATATTTTTGATATTTTTAACCCTTTAAAATATTTTTTCAGTTGTATCCAGTGTTTTAGAACACTGACTATAATTTTAGGGTTAATGTATTTTTCTTAGTAGTAACGAGCACCCAAAACTTATAATATTGGTTTATTGATTTTCACCCACTCTAAAATATTTTTTCAGTAACACATAATATTTTAAAGTAATTTTTGAAGCTGAAAAAATACATTAAGGGTAAAATTGCAATCAGTCTGCTAACATACTGGGTACAACTGAAAAAACATTTTAAACGGTTAAAAACCTTAAATATTATTTTAGGATATTGCTTGCTACTTAAAAAATATTTTAAGATATTAGATGCGTTCAAAAAAAATACTTCAAAATATTAGATATTATTTTTTTAGGAAAAAAAAAAGGTTCAGCCTTGTCTTTTTCTCAAAACTATACCAAAACGATATAATTTTAAGAAAAGAACGCGCAACGGATCGACCTAACAACGGACGAAAGCCAGGTCATTCTCGGGGGTCGGATTGTCTAAGAAGCCTTTTTCTCCTCATCCCTCAGCGTCCTAAATCCTGACCGTCTAGATGATCCAAAAGCTCAAAATGCGCCAAGCCATCAACCCATTAAAAATGAATCATCTTCGGATCCAGCTACGGTCCTCTTCCTTTCCATCCACTTACGGTTCTCTTCTCAATCTGGACCGTTGGATTAAGATCTCGATGGTCCAAATTTTTTTTAATATAAAAATATTATTATTATTATTATTATTATTATTATTATTATTATTATTATTATTATATTTTTATAATATATTAAATCTGGACCGTTGAAATCTTAATCCAACGGTCCAGATTGAGAAGAGACCGTAAGTGGAGCCTTCAGCTTCTCTCCCCTTTTTCGATTCCCAACCTTAACCATTGTCTCTACTGTGCCTTCTCGGGCTATTCCTCATCCTCCTTTTTAATTCCCGTACATTGGCCATTCTCTAAAGGAAGGAGTCTGCTACTTCTGCAATGAACCCGGTCATTGGAAGAGGAATTACAAACTCTACCTGGAAGATCTAAAAAAGGACAAGAAGGATAGTGGGGCTATCGCTTAAGGTATTTATGTTATAGACATTCATTTTTCTACTTCCTCTACATGGGTATTAGATACTGCATGTGGTTCTCACATTTGTACAAATGTGCAGGGTTTAAAGGACAGTAGAAAGCTGAAGAAGGGCGAAGTGGACCTACGAGTTGGAAACAGAGCAAGAGTTGCTGCTTTAGCTGTAGGCACTTATGAATTAGTTCTGCCCAGTGGGCTTTTGTTAGTTTTGAACAATTGCTATTATGTTCATGCTTTGAGTAGTAACATTGTTTCTCTTTCTTATTTGGATAAGGAAGGTTATACTTCCATTACTAGGAATGGTAAATGTTCTATTTATCGTAATGACATTTTCTATGCTGATGGTGATTTTCATGTTGGTCATTATATATTAAATTTGGAACATCCTAATAATGGGAATATCTATAACGTAACTACTAAGAGGATAAAATCAAATGATTTGAATCCGACCTACCTATGGCATTGTCGTCTAGGCCACATAAATGAGAGACGCATTTCTAAACTTCATCAAGATGGATTTCTAAACTCATTTGATTTTGAATCATATGATACATGCAAATCTTACTTATTAGGAAAGATGACTAAGGCACCTTTCACTGGGCACAGTGAGAGGGCTACTGAATTATTGGGCCTCATACATACAAATGTATGTGGACCATTAAATATAGCTGCCAGAAGAGGTTATGTCTACTTCATTACATTTATAGATGACTTTAGTAGATATGGCTATATCTATCTAATGAAACATAAATCTGAATCTTTTGAAATATTCAAAATATTCCAAAATGAAGTACAAAACCAACTTGGTAAAACAATTAAAGCACTTAGATCTGATCGAGGTGATAAATATTTGAGCCAAGAATTCACTGACCATCTTAGGAGTTGTGGGATAATCTCACAATTGACTCCTCCAGGAACACCACAATGGAATGACATTTCTGAACGGAGGAATCGAACACTATTAGATATGGTTCGATCTATGATGAGTCAAACAGATCTGCCACCGTCCTTTTGGGGACATGCCCTAGAGATAGCTGCGTTCACACTAAATCGTGTTCCATCTAAGGCAATTGAAAAGACACCATATGAGATATGGATTGGAAAGAAACCAAGTTTATCTTTTCTTAAGATCTGGGGATGTGAGGTATATGTTAAGCAACAAGCCTCTGATAAATTAGTGCCCAGATCCATAAAGTGCCTTTTCGTAGGGTATCCTAAAGAAACGAAAGGATACTATGTCTACAATCCCACCGATAACAAAGTGTTTGTTATTCGAAATGGCAAGTTTCTAGAAAGAGAGTTTGTCTCTAAAACAACCAGTGGGAGCGACGTACATCTCGAAGAAATTCGAGATCTACAAGATGGTACAGAACCACAGATGGAAATTAGAGAAGACTCACAATAAGTTGCTGAGCCTCCTCAAGTAACACAAGGTCCACGAAGATTTGATAGGACACGGCATCAGGCTCAGAGATATGGATTTCTGATTACTGAAGGCCGTGATGTGTTGCTCATTGAGCAAAATGAGCCCACCACCTATCGAGAAGCCACAGTAGGACCAAACTCTGAGAAATGGCTAAATGCCATGAAGTCTGAAATGCAATCCATGTACGACAATCAAGTATGGACCTTAGTCGATCCACCTGAAGGTGTAAAAACCATTGGGTGCAAATGGGTTTTCAAGGAGAAAACTGACATGGATGGCAATGTAAATGTCTTCAAGGCACGACTGGTTGCAAAAGGATTCACTCAAACTCATAGTGTAGACTATGATGAAACCTTTTCCCCAGTTGCAATGGTCAAATCAATCAGAATCCTTCTTGCCATTGCAGCATATTATGACTATGAAATATGGCAGATGGATGTCAAAACAGCCTTCCTTAATGGAAAGCTGCTTGAGGATGTGTACATGACACAACCTGAAGGTTTTGTGCGTCCAGAGGACTCTGGTAAAATTTGCAAGCTTCAAAGATCCATTTATGGATTGAAGCAAGCATCTCGGAGCTGGAATCATCGTTTTGATAAAGTAGTCAAAGAGTTTGGATTCATTCAAAACATCGATGAACCTTGTGTTTACAAGAAGGTTAGTGGGAGCATAGTTGTATTTCTAGTGCTTTATGTAGATGACATCCTACTCATTGGGAATGATATTCCTACCTTGCAGAGTGTCAAGTCTTGGTTAAGAAAGTCCTTTTCAATGAAAGACTTAGGTGAAGCCACCTATATCCTAGGGATTAGGATCTATAGGGATAGATCCAAAAGACTAATAGGCCTAAGTCAGAGCACATACATAGATAAGATACTGCATAGGTTCAATATGCATGATTCAAAAAGGGGTTACATGCCCATGTCTCATGGCATCCATCTTAGCAAGGATCTGTGTCCTAGTACACCTGATCAGTGAGATCGCATGAGTAAGGTTCCATATACCTCGGCCATTGGATCCATCATGTATGCCATGTTATGTACTCGACCGGATGTCTCGTTTGCCTTAAGTATGACCAGCAGATACCAACAAGATCCTGGTGAGGGTCATTGGACTGCTATTAAGAATATCCTAAAGTACTTAAGAAGGACTAAGGACTTATTTTTGGTCTATGGTGGATTGGATGATGAGCTCTGTGTAACCGGTTACACAGATGCAAGTTTCCAAACTGACCAAGACGACATTAAATCACAATCTGGATATGTATTCCTCCTGAATGGTGGAGCAGTAAGCTGGAAGAGCTCCAAGCAAAGCACTATAGCAGATTCTGCAACAGAAGCTAAGTATATAGCAGCATCAGATGCAGCTAAAGAAGCCGTTTGGATCAGAAAGTTCATTACTGAACTAGGGGTGGTGCCTACCATCTCAAATCCAATAGATTTGTTCTGTGACAATAGCGGTGCTATTGCACAGGCCAAGGAGCCTAGGTCACATTAAAGGACCAAACACATACTCAGGCGATTTCATCTTATTAGAGAAATCAATGATAGAGGTGATATAAAGATATGTAAAGTAGCAGGAGAAGATGATGTTGCTGATCCTCTTACTAAGCCACTTGCACAGGCAAAGCATGAGCGTAATGTTAGGGCAATGGGAATTAGGCAAATTAATGATTGCACCTAGGGCAAGTGGGAGGATGTTGGAAATTGTGCCCTAAGGGCCAATCATTGTACTTTAAACATTATTATTTTAATGAAATTTCTCCATTCTGTTATTATATTATTTGCATGTTAACTGTGATAATTGTATCCTTGGATAATTCATAAAGATTGTCCTAAAATGTCCCTGGTCGGTCATCTATGCGGGAGCAGAGATGAAACAAGACCAATATGACTTTGATAAGATATGGAGATACGAATCAAAGTCTTAGGCACTTGTAAGAGTACAAGGTGCTGGACCGACCCACTATGAGAAAGCTACATGGATCAAGTCATAAGCTTTTCTCATGTATAACCACGTCACAATGCCCTTAAACCTGAGGTCATCATGTATTCCTACATGAGAGTTACTAAGCTTTGAACTAGTCAAAAGTTACTTTTGACCGGGTGATGATAAAGGCTACGATCGGGCTTGGTGGTTTTTCATGTAGAGGAATATGAATGATCAAGATGGAATTTGTCCTTCACATTAGTAGAGAGATATTACTGGGCCCCTTGATGAGTGAGTCTGAGAAATGTATGGCCATACTATGATGAAAGGAGTTTCTGTCTCTGTTATCAAGCTACTCAGGAATCGAGAAAGTAATGGTCAGGAACAAGAGGATGACATTTTTCATGCCTTATCCTTGATCGATATATCGTGTGACAAAAGGGACGTGACATGGTTGTATGACAGGTTGCATCGTGATAACGATCCTCATATGAATTGGGTAGTCGTAATGTCTTGCTAGAGGCTGCTTGCAACTTTTGGGTTAGTGTAATTATTGGGCCACTGCCAACTTCATATGGGCCTACAGGGTCGCACACAAGAATGGCCCAACACGAGATAATGTTTGATTTAGGGTGGATGAATTTTATATTTATATATATATATATAATATAAAATTCATTAATAATATTATATAGATATATATATATTTTCGAAATATATATCTTATATATATATATATATTATATTATATTATATTATTATATTTAATAATATTATATAGATATATATATATGTATATATATATTATATGATATTATTATATTGTGTTGGTTTTAAATTTAATTTATTAAGATATATTAAATTTAATAACTAACATGATAGAGATATAATATCTCAGATTTAATTTATGAAGATAAATTAAATCTAATGGCTCTTTATTTAGATTAAATAAATAGGTTAAATTAAAACTGTTGGACAGATTTAATTTAAACTGAATTTATTTAATTAGCTCATCAAGATAATTAATTGTTAAATAATTTTGAAATTAATTATGATTAATTTTGAAATTTAAAAATCACTACAAAAAAAAAGGTATTTCGTAGCGGTGAACTTGTAGCGGTTATATTAAACCGCTACAAATTATAGTATTTGTAGCGGTTTTTACCTAAACCGCTACAAATTTGTAGCGGCAAGAATATTTGTAGCGGTTTCCTACAAAAAACCGCTACAAATTTGGCGCGAAATTCCCGCCAAAACTTGTTGCGGTTATTTTGTAGCGGTTAATGTACATAAACCGCTACAAAATACCAAAGGTCAGAATTTTGTAGCGGTTTTTACTGAAAACCGCTACAGAATTTCAAGAGACTCCAAATTTGTAGCGGTTCTGGGCAATAACCGCTACAGAATTTCAAACGTTGTGATGATTTGTAGCGGTTATTGTAGAACCGCTACAAATTTAATTATTTGTAGCGGTTAGAGTAGCGGTTATTGTAAATAACCGCTACTAATATGTGGCCTATTTAAACCGCTCGCCTCCTCCATTTCTCATTTTGCTCATTTTGTTTCTTGAGGTTTCTCTGAGTGGTTTATTCGATATTTGAGCGTTCAGACGAGTCTATAGGAGTTTTTGGTCAGTATTCCGCAGTATTTACACTTGAGGTACGTATATAACACGTATTTTTATTTATATTTGTATTTTTATTATATTTTTGTATAATAATGGACTAATTTTTTTTTTAATTTGTACAGTTGATATGGCTTCAGGACAGGATAAGGGGAAGGCCCCTGTGCTCCCCAGACCGACTTTACGGGGTGGCAGCAGCCGTGCAGGGGGCAGAGGGAGGGGGCAGCTCGCAGGCAGGGCTACCGAGGCATCTCAGCCCATCCCTCCACGGGAACCGCAGACGATCCCACACTCGACGACCACAGCTGAGGTGCCTGAGGTGGAGGTGCCAGAGATTAGCGTTGAGGACTTCCTCAACGAGGAGGAGTTCGAGATCCCGATTAGTGGGTTCAGGGAGATGGAGCAGTTCCTCGATGAGGAAGAGGCTCGAGAGCAGAACAACCCACGAGGGTCGTCTTCGCGGTCCACTGGGTTTGAGGTGCAGGTCGAAGGTAAATTATTTAATTTTTTAATTTTTTAACTTTTTAACTTTGAATTATAATTTATCTAACGTGCGGTCAACTGTGCAGATGAGCAGGGGAACGTGACGAGGAGGAGGCTGGATGTGGCCGGTCTGAACAGCATGGACCGGTCCCTGCGAGTTGTAGTGCCGTGGAACGAGGGCACTGACCAGTTGATCCACAATGGGGGTCACCTGCTCAACCGCTTCATGAGCGACCTGGGATCGAATTGGATGCGGTTCCCCCTTCACTTCCCGACGTGGAGGCACATTCCGAAGGGGCCGAAGGACCAGGCTTGGGAGGAGGTGGTTCAGGTAATTAAAACTATTTAATTAATATCTTTTGTAATTAATTCTATTTAATTATTTTTTTAAATTATGGTTTTTATAATTATTGATATTTAAATGTCTTTTTTTCAGCTGCGGTTTGCCGTCCGGGCCAACCGGAAGAGGTACGCCCTCGTGAAGATGGGCGACGCCTGGAGGAACAGGAGGAACCGTCTCTTCCACAGTGTGGATGGGGACGGGACGATGCCTCTGGAGCAGCTGCAGGAGAGCGTCCCGGACGGCGTGCCGCCGAACGACTAGGCACGTTTTGTCCAGTTCAGGAGGAGCCCTGAGGCGCAGGTAATGTATTTATTATATTTTTTATATATAATTTTGTAATTGTTAAATATTAAATTATAATATCATTTTATTTTGTATTTAATTTTAAATTATAATACATTTAATTTTTTTTCCAGGAGCTTGCTCGGAGGAACGCCGGGATCCGGGCGCAGCAGACGATCCACCACACAGCAGGATCGAAGACCTTTGCTGTGACCTACAGCGAGCTGGTAACTTTTCAAGTGCTTCACTTACTTTTAGTTGATTATTTCATAATACTAATTGTTTTGTAATTGTTTCAGGAGACGAGGGCTCAGCAGGAGAACCGTCAGACGGACTATGCGAAGCTGTACGCCATCACACACAGACACCGTGACGGGACTGCGACCTCTCAGCAGGCAGAGGCGGCCATTGTAAGTAATTTTGAATTATATTTTTTTTAAAACAAAGTTAATAATGAAAAATGGTAATTATTAATTATTTCATAAAATGGCAGGAGCGGATGCAGCAGTCGCAGGCTGAGCTGCGACAGACCCAGCCTGAGGAGTCACAGGGGTCAGTGGACCCGACGGCTCCTCTGAAGGCGGGTCTGGCTCAGCCTGAGCACCCCGGACGAGTGCGGGGGATGGGGATAGGCGCCAGACCCAGCATGATCTACGGCAGGAGCGCCGCCTTTGAGGCTGGCAGTTCTAGAGGGGTCAGACGTCGGAGGGACGAGTCGATTGACCAGCTGCGGTCAGATTTGGAGCAGACGCAGCAGCAGATGCAGCAGATGGCGCAGCAGCAGCAGCAGATGCAGCAGATGCAAGTGCAGCAGCAGCAGCTGCAGATCCACGCAGACACTATGTACGCGCAGCAGACGCAGTGGCGTGAGATCGCGAATACTATGCTCGAGGGAGCCTGGAATCGGCTGTTCCCGGACGAGCAGCATCCAGCGGTCCCCCCTGTCCCTCGCTACGTCGTCCCGAGCACTACTCCTCCTCCTACAGCTCCTCCTCCTGCTGATGAGGATGGTGCGGTTCAGTCTACGCAGCGGCCCGATCCAGCGGCATCTGAGGGAGCCCCACCTGAGGGAGCACCAGAGGATCAGCCCCCAGCTTCTTAGTTTAGGACATTTTCTTTTCTTTTAAACATTTGTAAATATTTATGAGATTTTATTTCAGAATTTTCTTATTGTGTTTTATATAATTATATTTATATTATTATATCGCATTGAAATAATTTATAAATGATTTAAATATAAATTTAAAAAAAAATAAATTATATATATATTTGTAGCGGTTTTAAGTTAAAACCGCTACAAATGTATATATTTGTAGCGGTTATTTACTAATAACCGCTACAAATATATACATTTGTAGCGGTTTTGAACTCATAACCGCTACAAATTTACTTATATATTTGTAGCGGTTTCCCAAGGGAAACCGCTACAAATATATATCTTTGTAGCGGTTATTTACTCATAACCGCTACAAACACTCAAATGATTTGAATTTTGAAATTTGCCGCCTTTGTGCACATTTGTAGCGGTTATCTTATGTATAACCGTTACAAATTAGAAAATTATTTTTATATTTAATGTCCAACGGCTTTAATATTAGTAGCGGTTTTATATATATAACCGCTACTAATTCGTTGAACATTAGTAGCGGTTATATATATAAAACCGCTACTAAGACTCAACAAGTACATTTTGAATTTCCCACCAATTAACGGCTTAAATATTAGTAGCGGTTTTATATATGTAACCGCTACAAAATTATAAACGTTGGAATTTCTGTAGCGGTTGGTGTAGCGGTTTAATAACCGCTACAAAGTTATAAACGTTGGATTTTCAGAATATAAGGTTCTAGGCATTCTTCATTATCTTCTCACTCATCTTCTTCTCTATACTTTCTTCTCTCTCACTTGTAGCTATGGATAAATCTTGGATAAGGTTGCCGCGCAATTCTCCTGAATATTTGTACGGATTAAACAGTTTCTTAGATTTCGCATTCACTCACGCCAGCTGTAACGGCTAGATCGTCTGTCCGTGTCGGAAATGCAAGTTCAAGAAGTGGCATCCACGAAATATTGTGAAGGAACATTTGCTTGTGAAGCCTTTCCCTGAGGACTATACGTTCTGGGCAGTTCATGGTGAGAAGGCCGGCATTAGATATGACGAGGCTCTTCCTCGAAGTTCTCAAGTAGGCATTCAAGTAGATGAAGATGATCCTGTGAATGATGATGTGCGTGATGCGTTTGGATTTCAAGGCGACAACTTCAACGAAGAAGTGTACGGCTCTGAGCCGGCTTTTATGGGGAATGAAGCAGCTCGGGATTTTTTCAGCTTGATGGATGAGGCAGATCGTCCTTTATATCAAGGTTGTCGCAAATATTCTAAATTATCTTTCTTGATCAAATTGTATCATATCAAGTGCTTGTGTGGGATCACGGATAAGGGAATGTCGATGTTTCTCGACTTATTACAAGATGCATTCCCCGACGCCGAGATTCCCACAACCTTCTACGAGGCCAAGAAGATCATCAACAGGTTGGGGTTGAATTATCAAAAGATTGATGTGTGCCCAAATGATTTTATGCTGTATTGGGGAGACGATTCCAGCAGGGAGACGTGCAAGAGATGTCACACATCGAGGTACAAGACAATTCGGAAGGGGAAAAAGCAGAAGAAGAAACCCGCAAAGATTCTCAGGTATTTCCCTTTGAAACCTCGTCTACAAAGATTATTTATGTCGTCTAAAACTGCTGAGCACATGAGGTGGCATGCCGTTGATAAAAACGAAGACGGTAAATTAAGACATCCGCGGGATGCAGCTGCTTGGAAAACGTTTGACAACGACTTTCCAGATTTTGCGACTGACCCCAGAAATGTCCGGCTTGCGTTGGCGACCGACGGTTTCAATCCTTTCGGGAATCTTAACACAAGTTACAGCATTTGGCCGGTAGTCTTAGTTCCCTACAACTTACCCCCTAGATGTGTATGAAACAAAGCTCTTTCATTATGTCTATGATTATTCCAGGCAAAAAGGCACCGGGCAATGACATCGATGTGTATCTCCAACCGCTTATTGCGGAATTGCTTGACCTGTGGAATGTCGGCTTGGAGACGTACGACGCTCACAGCAAGACTTTGTTCAACATGCGTGCAGCCTTGATGTGGACGATCACTGACTTTCCTGGGCTTGGCACATTATCTGGTTGGAATGTGCACACTGGGTCGGCGTGTCCGGCTTGCAATTTCGACTCTGACACACTGCGCCTTCCCCACAGCCGAAAGTGGTGCTTTATGGGGCATCGGAGGTTTCTCGATGGAACGCATAAGTTCAGATTGCAACGGAATCGCTTCAATGGGAAACCAGAGAAAAGAGGACCACCTCAGACTTTGTCCGGTACAGATATCTTACAGCAGCTTGAGCATGTTGACGTCGAGTTTGGAAAAAGCGACGATTCAGCACAAACTCGCCAAAAGACGCCAGGACTTCGGCGCCTCAGCAGTGGAAGAAGATAAGTATCTTCTTCACGCTTCCGTATTGGAGATCTAATTTACTTCGCCACAGTCTTGATGTAATGCACATTGAAAAGAATGTTTGCGACAATGTGCTGTATACGCTGCTTAACGAACCCGGAAAGACAAAAGATCACCTTCAAGCTAGGAAAGATTTACGCGACATGGGAGTTCGTGAAGAAGCTTGGCCAGATGAGCATGACAGATTTACACCGGCAAAGTTTACCCTCACAAAATCGAACAAGGATGTCTTCCTCGCGACGTTGAAGAAAATAAAAGTTCCTGATGGGTATTCAAGCAACATTTCTCGATGTGTCGACTTGCAGGCTCGGAAGGTTGCTGGCCTGAAGAGTCACGACTCACATGTTCTTATGCAGCAGTTACTCCCTCTGGCTATAAAGAATACACTTCCTCCCGATGTTTCCATCGTTTTGGTGGAACTTTGTTCTTTCTTTCGAAAGTTGTGTTCTAAGGTTTTGATCGTTGAGGAGCTCGATCAGCTGCAGTCGAAAATCATTCTTACGCTTTGTCACTTGGAGATGATCTTTCCTCCGTCCTTTTTTACTGTGATGGTTCACCTCACGGTCCACCTCGTTCATGAAACAAAGCTCGCTGGACCAGTACAATATCGTTGGATGTATCCGATTGAGAGGTACTCATTTTAAATATGTGCTTTCATTTATTGTCCGTATTTAATGTTTCCTAGTCATCCTTTTCATCATTTTATATCAATTTTCTCTTATGTACTTCGTAGGTTCCTTGGGAAATTAAAATCTTACGTGAGGAATAAGGCGTGGCCAGAAGGTTCTATAGCTGAAGGCTATATAGGGGATGAGGTGCTTTATTTTTGCTCAAGGTACTTTGATGATCTTGAGACGGCTTTCAACCGCCCCCCTCGTGTTGATGATTGTCCTGAACCTGCGCCAACATCAGGAGAATTTATCCCTCGTGTTGGTAAACCAGTTGGAGCAACTGAGAACTTCAAACTAACGGCAACTGAGAAGTTCCAAGCACATAGACATGTCTTGATTAATTGCACTCAAGTTGAGCCTTTCATACGGTAAGAATTGTACACTCACATGTATGTTAATCGATCTATATCTTTCGTAACATTTCTCACTTTCATTTCACTAACGCCTTTCCATTATTAATTGCAGGGAATTCAGAAGTCATGTCAAGCGTCAGCTCAGGATCCGTACACAGACATCCTCGGAAGTTGATAGGAGGGTCCACAGAGAATTCCCGGGCTGGTTTACGCGCAGAATACTAAATGACCACAACCCACACTCACCAGATTTCAGAGCTCTCGCAATCGGCCCTCTTGATCATGCAAAACAGTTTACAGCATACAATGTCAATGGTTTTAAGTTTTGCACGGTTTCACGGGATCAGGGATTGCAAACACAGAATTCGGGTGTTTATGGCACATTTGGGACAAGGAGTTATGCGAGCAGCAGTGACGCCAACATGCAGTTCGGAGGCGTCCCTTACTATGGCAAGCTTCTTGATGTGGTCGAGCTTAATTATCAAGGCCGTTTCACCGTGACGCTGTTCAAGTGTTTGTGGGCAAATACCACTACTTCTCGGGGACTGACAACTGACGACCTAGGGATCACATCAGTCAATTTCTCACGCACGATTCATACTGGTATTTCTCAAGATGATGAGCCGTATATTCTAGCTTCAGAGGCACATCAGGTTTATTATGTCGAGGACGAGCGGCATAGGGATTGGCACATGGTCGTTCATTTAAAGCCAAGAGACCTTTACGACATGGGTGAAGGCGATAACATCGCCTACGAGAGTGAGCCATTTCAGCCAGCTGATTTTGAAAACTACTTCCCTGAAGGCGATGACAATTTACCTCTACTGCGGTGAGTTTTTTTAGTTTTTCTAAGTCAGTCCACGTCATTTCAATTAAATTTTTTAAATTTAATAATACATCAATAACAATAATTTTTCTACAAAATTTCTGTAGGGATGGCGACGATGAGTGATCAAATTCAAGTGTAAAAAATTTGTCTTTACAAAAAATGCAAAAAATTTGTGTTAAAATAAAATGTAAAAAAATATTTAAAAAAAAATTAAAATAATATTTGTAGAATTCAAGTGTAAAAAATTTTTCTTCACAAAAAATGCAAAAAATTTGTGTTAAAATAAAATGTAAAAAAAAAATTTTAAAAAAAAAATTAATATAATATTTGTAGCGGTTATTAAACCGCTACAAAAATATAAATAACCGCTACTAAATAAAAACCGCTACATTAACCGCTACAAATAATTAAACCGCTACAAAAATATAAATAACCGCTACTAATTAGTAACCGCTACATTAACCGCTACATTAACCGCTACAAATTATACGTGAATCCCTCCCTATAAATACCCTTATCACAACTCATTTCAAACACTCCCCAATTTCTTTTCACCTTACCCTTCTTTCATTTCCTCTCATTTACAACTTCTTTCGTATGAGTAGAGGAGCTGAATAATACGATCAAATATGGTAACAAGATTTTCAATATCTTTTAGAATATTTCTTTTCTTTCTATAAAATTTATTCTAACCATTTTTTTTTAGATATATCATAACTCTATCTCATTTTCATCTATTTTTCATATACAATTACATTATATTATAAAACATAATAATTCCTTATTACCTAACTATCCTTAATAATATTATTAATATAAATTTTATACTAATCATATTCAATTACATTTTTTCTTTTTAATTTATTAATAAGTTAAACTATTAAATAATAAACTAATTGAAATAGATAAAATAATAACAAATTAAACTATTTAATATAATATTGAAAAAAAAGAAAAAAAGCAACGTATATTTTTAAAAAAAATTTTAAATATTTGTAGCGGTTATTAAACCGCTACTAAATAACGCGCCTTTTTAAAGCTAAATTTAAATTTTTTGGCGGTAAATTTGAATTTCATGAAATTAGTAGCGGTTTTTAAAACCGCTACTAATTTCATGAAATTCAAAATTAGTAGCGGTTTCTTAACCGCTACAAATAAAAAATGTCATTTTTAACAAATTTTCATTTTTATATATTTGTAGCGGTTATTAAACCGCTACAAAAAAAAAATTTCTTTTTAATAAAATTTTTTATATTTGTAGCGGTTATTAAACCGCTACAAAAAAAAAATTTCTTTTTAATAAAATTTTTTATATTTGTAGAGGTTATATAACCGCTACAAATATCTCTTGGTATTGTAGCGGTTACTATGAACCGCTACAAAGGTTGTAGCGGTTATTTTTGATTGAGTAACGGTTTTATACAACTGCTACAAAACCGCTTGCAACGTACGATTTAATAGCGGTTTTCGTAACCGCTACTAACCTAGTTTGTAGCGGTTAGAACCGCTACGAATACCCATTTTTAACCGCTACTAAATCACGTTTTTTTTGTAGTGAATAACCCTCATGGGTTATAAACTTGATAGAGCTAATAGACTCAGGGTACATCAGAATTGAGAGCCGCAAGTTAAACCCTTGGAGGCATTAGAGGCGCTAGCACGCAGTCTCGGTTGGAGAGCATTCGTGTGGATACCGGTAGAGGGAGGGGACCTGACGTGTTGGCTCCTAGAGATCGTGAAAACTCTGAATCATCAAAAAGGTATGAATCCTTCCAACTTGGTTTAAACGCCGTTGATAGATCCTCGATTAGGATCAGTGAAAATTTTTCAAATTCTTCCGATGTGCTTACCGATCCTACAACTGTTAGATAATTCAGTTTCCCAATAAGTCTTCTATATCTCTCAGGAAATGGAAATGGCTTTAATTTCTCTGGATCAATCTTCTTCTTCAAATCATCAGGAAGCTCATCAAACATACTAGCATCAATATCTAGAAAGGGATTTGGAATCATGGGGATGCTGCTTGGTGCAGCTCCAAGTTTTCCAGTCTCCTTTAAGAGATCGAGAACATACTTTCTTTGAGTCAAAAGAGTACCTTTCTTACTTCTCAAAACCTCAATAACAAGGAAGTACTTTAATGATCCCAAATCTTTTGTCTGGAAGTGAGAGTTCAGGAAAATTTTAAGTTCTGAGATTCCAGAACAATTACTTCCTGTAATCACAATATCATCAACATATACTACGAGAAGAATCATGCCTGTGTCAGATTGTTGGTAGAACACAGAGTGATCACACTTGCTTTGATGTAATCCAAACTTCTTGACCACATTACAGAATTTATCAAACCAGGCTCGAGGACTTTGCTTTAGACCATACAGTGATTTCCGCAGATAGCACACTTTCCTATTCTCCCCCTGAGCAACGAACCCAGGTGGTTGCTCAATATAAACTTCTTCCAGAAGATCGCCATTTAAAAAAGCATTTTTGACATCTAATTGATGCAGATCCCAATGATAAGTTTATGCCAAAGAAACAAGAAGACGTACTGAAGTGAGTTTGGCTACAGGAGAGAAAGTCTCTGAGTAATTAAGACCATAAGTTTGGGCATATCCTTTGGCAACAAGGCGAGCTTTCAGTCGTTCCAAGGAACCATCAGCCTTAGTCTTAACAACAAATACCCATTTACATCCAATGGCTTTCTTGCCAGGAGGGAGATCAACAAGAGTCCAGGTACCAGCTGTTTCCAATGCCAAGAGTTCTTCTTCCATGGCGGCACGCCAACTAGGGTGAGATAGAGCTTGGTGAAGGGTAGTAGGTATGAAAATGGAATCAAGGGTAGCCACAAGAGAAGATGAAACAGTTGATAAAGATCGATAAGAGACAAAAGATGAGATAGGATAGATACAGTCAGCATATCGTTTGGGAGTAAAATGTGGACGTGCACCTTTACGAAGTGCAATGGGTTGGTCATCAGAAGCATCAACAATAGAATCAGAAACAAGTGGTTCAGTAACATCAATAGGAGGATCGGCGGAAGCAGAGGCAGGAACGAGGGAGACATCAACAGAATCTATTGGC
Organism: Inga oerstediana; assembly: GCA_963210345.1. Lineage (NCBI taxonomy): Eukaryota > Viridiplantae > Streptophyta > Magnoliopsida > Fabales > Fabaceae > Inga > Inga oerstediana. The sequence continues at coordinate 78,397,870 of OY723400.1, forward strand.
GAAGCAGTAGGTGGCGACGGTGAATCATTAGGAACATCAGTATCATTGATGACTTCAGGTTCCGGAACAGCAGCCTGTACTGGTGAGAGAAGGACAGGATAAACCAGGATGTCATCTGAATTCTCCATGACAAAGAGAGACTCAGAAACAGACAAAGTCTTGAAGAAAGAAGAGGACTCATGAAACATAATATCGGTGGACACAAGGTAACGATGGAGATCTGGAGAGTAACACCGATAACCTTTCTGAATTCTAGAATAGCCAAGAAAAACACATCTTAGGGACTTGGGATCAAGTTTGCTAACACTAGGACGGACATCCCGAACAAAACAAACACAGCCAAAGATTTTAGGATCAATAGGAAATAGCTTAGAGGTGGGAAATAGAACGGAATATGGAATATCCCCACCAAGAACAGCTGAAGGCATGCGATTGATGAGAAAACAAGCCGTAGAGACAGCATCAGCCCAAAAACGTTTAGGGGCAGAGGAATGAATCATGAGAGCTCGTGCAGTTTCTAAGAGATGTCGATTCTTTCTTTCAGCAACACCATTTTGAGCAGGGGTATCAACACAAGAGGATTGGTGAAGAATACCATGACTTTGCATGAAATCGGTGAATGGTGAGGAAAAATATTCTTTTGCACTATCACTTCGTAAGATTTTCACAGGTGTATTAAACTGGGTTTGAATTTTAGCACAGAAATGACGAAAATGAGTAAACAATTCAGAACGCTGTTTCATTAAGTAAAGCCAGGTGGTTCGGGAAAAATCATCAACGAAAGTAACAAAATAACAATAACCAGTTTGAGACAGAACTGAACAAGGACCCCAAACATCATAATGTACTAACTCAAAGGGGGACGCAGCCCGTTTATTGACGCGAGGTGCCAAATGAACATGATGGTGTTTGGCAAACTGACATGATTTAAAGTAAACACAGAAGAAAACTGAGGATACAATTTTCGGAGAGAGGACAACGACATATGACCTAAACAACAATGAACTTCAAAGAGAGACGGCCCACCAGAACAAGCAACAGAACGTGGCACCTGATCATCAAGGATGTAATGTCCACCTGATTCATAGCCTCTACCAATAATCTGCTTCGTCGATAGATCCTGAATTAAACAATAGTCAGGGAAGAGTGAGATAAAACAGTTTAAATGACGAGTGAGTTTACTTAGAGATAAAAGGTTAAAGGTGAGATCAGGAACGTTAAGAACAGAAGATAATGAGAGGGATGCGGTAGGTTGAACAGTGCCGGAGCCAGTAACATGGACGGGAGAACCATTAGCGACAAATATGGATGAAGGGTTGGCATAGGGGGCATATGAAGAGAATAAGTGATGATTACCTGTCATGTGATCGGTGGCACCAGAATCAATGACCCACTTAGTTGAAGCAGTAGTAAGACCAGAGGATAGAGTACCTGTGGCTAAGGCCCCTGCAGAAGAAGATCCAGAATCAGAGGTACCAGGTGTCGGGCAATATGAGCAAGGCCACGCTGTTGATCACGCTGCTGTTTATTTTGCAATTTTCGACAATTTTTCTTAATATGTCCAGGTTCTTTGCAATAATTGCAGGTAATACTGCCAGAAGGTAATGTCGAAGGATGATTGTTTTGTTTGTACCCATAATTCCTGTTATCAAAGGGACCACGCCCAGCTAGAGCACTTGCAGTTGGATCAATAGAAGATTGAATCAGGCTCTCAGCACGAAGAACGCGGGAGAAAACATATTCAAGAGAAGGAAGCTCTTGACTAGACAGAATCTGAGAACGAATAGTCTCATAAGACGGATTGAGAGCTTCAAGGAAACTTATGATAGCCTGAAGTTCCAAGTTCTTGATACGAGTTGAGAGATCTGCCTGTGGAGACATAACAACCTTCATTTCTTCATACATCCTCTTGAAATCCAAGAAGAAATCTTTCAATGATCGGTCTTGCTGTTGGGAACGATAAAAACCTTTACAGACTTCATGAATCCGAGTAATATTTCCTTTGTTAGAAAACATAAACTCGAGATAGTTCATAATTTCTTTGACAGTGTTACAATGGCTAACAGAAGACAGGATCCGTGGTTCAATAGAATTTCGAATTTGAAACAGAAGTTGAGCATCCGCTCTTTGCCAAGTCAAAAGTTTGGTTTCATCACCAGAAGGAGGATCCGCAGTTAAATGGGTTTCCATCGCAATCCCCAAAATATAAATGTTAACAGTTTTGTTCCAATCACTATAATTTGTCCAATTTAACTGTGAAGCAGTAATCCTCGCAGACATAGGCAACATATCGGAATTTTTAGAATCAGCCATAATGAATAGTAGCACACGAACAATTCGCACAAAAAATCACAAGATCACCAAATGAGTAGGAATAGTCACGATACACCATAAATCAAGCTAGATTAACTTAAAGAGGTTGCAACCCACTGGACCCGTAGAGAGAGATATGAAGCCAAGAAATATATATATATATATATATCTTTATAGTACCTCAATTAATGGCAAGGGGGGCCCGCGGACAGAAAAACTGACTTCAAATGCTGAAGTTAGTAACAAAGTGCAATTCACGGATGTTGAAATCGGATGCGAAGAGCAAAGTGCAAAAAATCAAATGGTGTCGGATGGCCACGAAACTTCAGGAGGAGGAAGAGGAGGTTCAGTCGATCGGAACGCTGCAAACCACGTCGCAAACGGTGGCCGGAGACACCTACAAGCGCGGCGCGTGTACTGTCACAGTGGAGATGGTGGAGGTGCGTGAGACGTCACGCGCAGTCGGAAGGCCGTCGGACTTGGGGATCGGACCGGTCTGGAGGCGGCGGACCCAATGAGCTGGCGCGTGTGTGAGATGGAGTGGTGGTGACTGAAGATTTGAAGCCTCACCGGAATACAAAAGAAAGCTCACCGGAAATTATGGAGGTTGGCCGGAAATTTCAGATGAGTTCTAAACTGGCTCTGATGCCATGTACGAAGGTGAAATCTTGTTGTATTATTCAATGTTACATATGGTCTATATATATACAGAGTTACACGTATGAATTAGACACGCCATTCCTAACTCTAAGACTTTCTACGTTAGCTTCCTGTCGGCAAGGCACCATTGTTGACTACATCTAACAATGCTTTATGTTTTTATTGGAGAAACAAATAGTGAACATCTTAAAATTGTAACTAGGTTTTGTCCTTTGATTATATGAGAGAATCCTTCTGTGTAGGCTGGTGTGATTTGCTGATAAAGCTGAAAGCTTTCTGTGGGTAATAACTGATCATTATGATGGTAATATTCTGGTTATTCTTGTACACATAAAAACCTTGAAATTGGAGCAAAATAAGAACTGGGATAATTTAAAGTTGAATTTCTTACATCCTACCTTACGCCAAGGATATTTTAGTCTAGTAAGTCTTTTTACACATGTGAATGTTTAGTGTCTTCAAAGAAGGGATGTTTGATTATTATATAAGATGTTATAACATCTCTTATTTTCTTGTATGATTTAAGCAGTAGAATTCACAAAGCAGCAACAAACTTCCAGAGAGCTCCTACGAGCCATTGTCGGTTACTTGATAAAAAAAAAGTTTAAGGCCTGGTTAGTAAATACTTCACACATTTTTGCTTATATAGTCTAGTTTTAATTATGAAATAAAAGTAAGAACAAAAAGAAAAGGAGCCTAGAATGATCTGCTTCAAAATAAATAAATAAATAATTGATTAATGTAAATTACACTATTTTCCAACTTGTATTTGCCGTCTATACTCGCATGAAAAGATTAAAAAACGTGTTTTGTGGCCTTTAAGACAAACTTAAATAAGATCTATAGTTTTATTTTAAAACCTAGCAATCGCTTGCTTTTCTTCAGGCTTCAGTTTCCAGTTTTGACAGAGGAGCAAAACCATCTACGTGTGATCTCAGATATTGTTCTGCATAATGCTGAACCGAGGCAACATATTATTAATAAATACAGAAAATATAGTTCACACATTTTTCTTATTACTTATATGGTTGATCATGAACCTGATAGAAGTAAGACATGAGTTAACACTTGTAACGGAAAAGGTATTTGAGTCGTTGTGAGGCCTCAATGATGGTCTCTCTGTGGCCAAAAGCACTAATTCTTATGAACTCTTCACCACCAGGACCAAAACCACTTCCTGGGACAGTGATTATGTGGATCTTGTCAAGAATTTGAGCAAAAAGATCCCAAGATTTTGAGCCAGGAAAATGGACCCAAATATAGGGAGCATTTTCACCACCATAAACTGTCAAACCAAGTGAAGCCAAAGAATCTACCAGTATTCTTGCATTCTCCATATAGTAGAGGGTTCTGAGCTTCACAGCCTGAAATGTTTCAAAAGAAAAATCACTGAAAAGGACTCTGTGGCTCACTGTTTTGTTCTGTTCTGTCAAAGACCATTTCAACGCAACAAAACATAAAGCCTGTAACCAAAAAGAACTAATCACTAGGCTTCAACTTATGTGAACAAAGCACAGGATTACTCATGGTAAAATTTCATTTAGTTATGAAGAATGAGGATGGCTAGGATTGTTCTCTTGATCACTTGATAATAGATACTCAGATACCACAGTTTGTTTCAACTCAAGAAGCTTAAATTACCAAACAAAATCCCATAAATAGTTTTTTTTTATTATAATCTACAAAATGTAAAGTTCAAATATGTGCTCCTAAAGGATAGACAATCAGACTTCCTTCCTTATAGAGGGTGCTTCTTGGTTAACAAGCAACATTGGGTAGCATACAATAACTGAAAATCTGGGCACTCTTTCTTTTCAAAGATTCTGTAGGCCTCAGAACTCAGAAGCTATTGTTATATTGCCAACAAAACCCATCCTTTATGAAAATGGATCAGGTAAAATATACTTTGTTCCTGAAGACTCAAATGGAATCTGTTAGGATCACTTTTGGTAGCTTAGAAAAATACATGAAAAGGGAAAGAGCTTTTTGTGGTCAGAACTTTGACTTGGGAATTCCTACTATTTTGGAGAAAGAAATAGATAAGTAGGACAGCTATAGGGTCGATGTGGGTCAAAGTCTTCAAGGAGAGGCTTAGAGTGTCACTTTCTGGGTCTTTAAATCTTCACTCTTGTTCAGGAGGGAGATAGAGAAGAATTCTGAACCGTGGTTTTGGCCCTTTGGGTTGAGAGTGCCAATCTCTCGAAAACTTGGCAAATCTGTCATGTGTTTTTGTGTGTGTGTGTGTATGTGTTTTTTTTTCCTTTTTTCTTTTTTTAACTTGTAATCGTTGTTCTGATTGTAGTTTTTGTATCCTGGTGTAACAGTCATCCTTTCCCCTTGGAATCTAGTTTTTTTATGCAGTAACAGCAAGTGTTTCCCTCTCTCTTTGTTGTTTTCCACTTTCTTTGTTTGTTTAATTCTGGTTGTAGTTCTTGTTTAGGAGAGGGAGATGGTCATGTCAGAATCTTAAAGCTTCAATAAACTTGAGACAAATTTAATAGTATAATCAATCAATGTGGAAGCTTTGGTGATATGCTTCAAAAATTTCAATCAAAATGACACCTCAAAAGCAGAACAGCATGCTAGATGAATTGTGCATGCATTAAATAAGGAGTATAAGCATGAAACTTAACAAAAAAGCATGGATTCTTTGACATGCAAGGATCCCTTGGGGACTATGAGCTAACCTTGAAGCCCTCCGGTGAGAGACATGCTAGTCCACCGGCCTGAGCAATGTTGGATGCGCCACAAAAACAAGTGCACATTATGCGATCAAAATCATGTAAAACAGGAAATCCATTAGCATATAACAGTTCTTCAGGGACTGCTGTCCAACCAAGGCGGACACCTGTGAATCCAGCAAACTTGGAGAATGATGAAACTTCAATTGCCACCTAAAATCCAGGAAGATAACAAGATTGAACAAGCTATTAAGGAAATTGGCATGTGATGAAGAAAACAGTTTAAAATAGTGATGTGCACTAGCCTAAGTATTTCCTGAATAAGATTTGATCATTTTGTCTTCATAAGAAGACACAAGTAGATCTTATGAACTACTTCCTCTCTAATCCTTAACATAATAGTTAGATAACTAATTTGCAGTACTGGCAATAAAAAAAAAAAAAAGACAACTAATTTACAGATATTAAGGAAATTAGTTAAGTTTGTTATTTATAATAAATGTGTCTTGGTGTTTCTAAAACACCCTTTTAAAATAATGTGTATTGTAACTACCCCTTGGTGAAAACCTCCTTACTATATGCAATCAATGGGGGTACTTTTCTTGAAGGGGGGGATTATAAATTTAGAAGACAAAGTGAATTAAGATCTTATATTTAGGGTAAAAATAAACTCCTTATCTAACTATTATATTTAGAACTGGAGGTAGTACCACTCAGCCTAGTAATTGACTTATCTTGATTTAATTAGCCCGATGTGATTCTTTTGGATTCTAGAAATAGTTGCACATGTTGATTCTGAAAGCAGAATTAGATAAAATAAAACCCTGCTGGATGAATGACCAAGATTACCTCTCTGGCACCAGGAATTTCATAGATTGATTTCGGACTATCATCAGTGATATAAGCTGAATATGAAGAATCAAAGACAATGATTGATCCATTCAATTTGGCAAAATCCACAAGTTGCTCTAATTGCTTCCTTGTTGCTGCATGACCAGTGGGATTGTTAGGAGAACAGAAGAAAATAATTTCTGCCCTTGGAACAATAGATAGATCTGGAAAGAAGTTTGTTTGGGGCCCGCATTTCATGTACTCTATGTTTTTGTACTGGCTAGCTTTAGCTAGAAATTGTCCAGTCTGACCAACTATGACACTTGAATCTATGTAGGCCTGTCCCACAAGAAATTGCATGGTTAGAAAAGAACACTTTTCAGTCTCGTGAGAAGATTAGTACACTCAGTTTGAGACGCTACTTATAGTGACGAGAGAGTAAAGACAAGAATTGGTCCAATTCAAATGCAATAACACATATAGGACTATGAAATGCTTCTGGGATATCTCTTATATCTGCCATAGCCATAATTTGTAGTTTCTTTAAAATTTTCCCTCTTTTTCTTTACATATTAGTTTGTTTGAACTTTCAAGGAATTTGAGTCAAGAAAGAGAGCAACGATTCTGTAAAGGGCATTTTTAACAGCATTCTGCTATTATATCTAAAATCAAGGAATGAAAAACCTTTTTTATGGGATCCATAACTTTATAGATTATACAGAACTTCATGATGGTTGCGAACATGTAGATGATATTGAGTCATAAATCACTGAGAGTCAGAGATAACTTTACCGGAAAGGATGGATCCTGTACAGCTCTCTTTACATTTGAACCCAGAAGCAACTGCAAGGAATGAAACAAATCACAATGCAGTTATATGTTGTTAAAGTGAACAAATACATGATAGAATTAACTTACAACGAGGGATTGGCATTCGCACATAAGTGCTTCATTGTTTTGCGACTAAAAACTAGGAATTAACTGACATCTGAGAAGGAAAAAGGAAGAAGAAAACTTGAAAACAACAAATTTATATGTGTATGTAAGGATCAACCAGGACCAATAGTGATGGGAGGGACTAATGAGGAAATGTTGGTTAGTTTGTTATATGTGATGGGCCAACCAGGCCTAATAGTAATGGGAGGGACAAATGAGGAAATGTGAATAGTAAATAAGTTAGTTGTGTGCTGAAGAGGGAGTCTAGCCTCTCAAATGCTAGATGTTGGCTATGTTGTTTTGTATTATTTCAGTCATATGGCAATACAGAATATTTCATCATCATCATTTTCTGGTTGTGTTTAGTACAGTTTCTTGTAGGTTCAACTAATATGGAAAAGTACTGATCAAATACCTGAACACGAGTAATGTCACACTGAGCCCCATCTGATACATAAACCTCTGCAGGCTTTATCCCCAGATCTTTGTAGAATGTATCAGCAATTGCTTTCCTCAAGGACTGCCATATATTTGTCAGAAAATATTACTAGCAAGACATGATTGAGGTCCCCATAATTGGGAAAAAGATAAGCAGAAGGAAACTCAAGCTTGAAAACCTGGACTTTAATGTAGAAGGACAAAAACTTGAGAATTTTGGAACCAAAATCATTCATAAGTCAACTACCTTTTCACCTTGCTCAGGTCCATATCCTTTATAACCTTCCTTTGTTGAAAGGCCATGCACAAACTGCATCAAACCATATGAATTAACACATTTTTTTTGGACAATATGTAGGGCAAAATTCACATTATACATTAACCAAACTGGGTGATTAGACTTTTCCAAGAACAAGACGAATCTATTTCTCTAGAAACAGCAGAAAAGAGGGACAATACAAGAAGAGGAACTTTTCAAAATATGCAATCTGCAGAAAAATAATTGTCTCTCTTGTAAACCTCTTTCATAATACAAGTTGGCAGGGGCACAAAATTTCTTAAAGCCACTTTCCAGGTGCATATTCATTATACTAACCCAAGAGAAGGAAAATAGTCAATTTAATCACTTACATTGACCATGCTTGATGTAATAAATGTGGGCAGGGGCTCTGTGGTATCACCAATTCCTAGGTCTATTACTGTTTCATGTGGATACTTCTCTTTGTGCATAATCTCATGTCTGTCAATCTGATGCAACCAGGATTATAATTAGGGAAAACATCATAAAATTCAATGACGTCTTATTAGAGAGAAAACATCAAAAACCAGGGTGAGTATTGGTGCAATGGTAAGATTGTTGCCATGTAACCTGAAGGTCACATATTCAAATCCTAGAAATAGCCTTATCCCTCCTCAGACTCCACCTAGAGAAAGTCTTGTGTACTGAGCCTTCTTTATACTGAACCTCCTTTATTTCTCCTTATTAGAGAAAGAGAGGAGGTAAAAGGAAGGTAAAATAGGAAATCTAATAAACAATATTAAGGTGAGATAAACAATAATTTCCAAAAAATACCTCAGAAAACAAATAGCCATGTTGCAGTTTCTCCATGTTTACATTCCGGGGTACCTTGGTGCAGTTTCCTGCACATGACAAACATAATGAAAAGTTTAAGGTTAAAAGAACACAATGAGAAAATAAATCAGTAGAAACTGGAAAGTTGAACTAAAGGAGTTATATTATTACCAAGTCCCGCTACTCCATTCTTCAAACTGCATGAGAGCCTGTAGATTATCATCAATGGATAAATATATTGAATAGTGTTCAATGCCATGTAAGTGAAGATCACAATAATGCAAAAAGCATTATCATCAAATTAGATTTTACCTTGGAGTGGCCATCCCGGATGGGAAAACATTTGTGCTAAACATAATATTGCCAGTTGACATCTTGTAATTTTAGGACTGATTTTAAGCTCTTCAATAAGAAACTCATCTAAAAACTAAGACTCTGATTCTTATATACACCAACAGGTCAACCAACAAACGGCAAGCTAAGCATCTATCCATCAATTTTAGATTAAAGAAAGCATCTGTCAGAATATCTTATTTGACAGCTTCTCCTTTCTTTGACCATACCAAACACTATTTTAGTCTTTGTTTTCCATAAAATTTGCATACAACTTCCATCTAAATTTGTATTTATGAATTTGACAAAAGAACAATGGCGCTAGAAGTATGATCATAAAGCATAATTTGTACTTGTCAAATATCATAAGTGATATAGGCTCATCTTGTTTCAAAAGATGAGCTTGTGAAATCATATAATCATAAAGTGAAATTTCAAAGGAGCTTGTGCTATGCTAACTACTCCCTCCGGTCCTAAATATAGGACATAGTTTATTACAAACTATGTCCTATATTTAGGACTGAAAGTAGTAACTATTTTGGAAAGAGTAAAAGATGTAAACGTCCATGCATTAAAAAAGACAAGCGATCTTCTTTCCAAGTGATTATTGACTTACATTTTTGCACACACCAGCGTAAGTGGAAAGTTTTAACCCACTCTGACCATTCAATTCAACACGGAATCTTATATTGGATTATTAAAAAAACAAACTTAGGAAACTATACACAGAAAACAACCCAACATTATAAAAAGTTTACTACCAAATCACAGCCGACCTTCAACCGAAGAAATGTGTGAACAAGAGAAGCTGAGAGGCCCGAAAATTCATATACTAAAATCTTTACCTTCATTATGAATTTTTTCATTTTAAATTGAACTCAATCCTGGGCATTGGTAGTTGAGATGTATTATTTTAAATTCATGAATTATAATGGAAGAAAAGTAACATAACTCAGTCGTCTTAAATTAATGTAAACAAAACTGTTTAAAAAAATTAAAATAAAATTATCTAGAAAATCATGGGTCAACTTAAATAACTCAGATAAAAACAAAATCAAGCTAAGTTTTTCCTATGGCCTCCATTTTTTATTCATTTGATAGAAATGGGAAATAAAGTGATGGCGTGGTAATCACAGAACATCGTGAGAGTGACCCAAAATATTCACACATATCCTAAGGGTAAAGGAGTCCAAAAAAAAAGCCTATTGGAAGGGATTAAGATAGAAAATCTATAACCTTATGTATGTTCGTCCATCTGTTTTTCTTTTGTTTTTGGTTTTTTTTTTATAGATAATTTAGCACAGGTCTGGATGTCCAAGTAGGGGAGACTCCTCCCAAATGAATAAAAAATTTTAAGTTTTTTCAAAACATTTTTAATTTGCAGGGGACTATCTTTTCAGCAGAGGTTTTGAAATTGTTGATGTAGTATGCCTGATCCGATGGACAATGCCGTTTATGACAGAGCTGAATATGGCCAGCCTCGTTGCAACCGCTACTTAGCGAGACATCTTGCTGATTATTTTGAGCCTTTCATACCCTTAAACATTGATGTTGTTGAATTTTCTCATAAGGCTTCTATATCTACCCATCATCTTTAAACTTATAGTGCCCGTTTAGTTCACGGAGATAATGTAATGAAATGGAATGGAATAATAATTACATGAATTTATTTGATTCGCCATTAAAAAAAGATGATGTATATATATAAAAATATTTGATTGTATTACATAAAAAATGATAATACATGGGAATAATATTGTAAGAGACAAAATTATCACTATCTACACATATATGTATAATGTCCATGTTGGGTTTAAAGTAATTTTTTTTTTTTCAATTTTTGCAGTATATGCATTGGGTTCATAATAATTTTTTAATATTGAATAGTGAAAATATTATGAAGGAATTCGTTGTAATTTTTTAATATTTAATGGTGGGAATATTATTTAATGGGATATTTTAATATTTTTAATGGTGGAATATAATTTTTTAATTTTCTGGTGGGAAATATTTTTTTTATATTTTAATATAATTAATCAAATTTTTTAAAAATATTTAATGGTGGTAATTATTTAATATTTAACATCATTTATGGGTGGGCACTTTAGTCAAATTAAAAAAAGTATAATGGTAATAGTGTTTTTTTCACTTGATTACAGAATGTTTGCATCCCCATTCATCAGTCCTAACAGCATAATCCTAATTACATGAAGTGATATAATCAGGATTAATAAATGTAATTATCTTTACATTACAAAAGAATATTCAAATACTATATGTAATCAATCTATTTCATCAGAATTACATGTAATATTCTCCTATAGAATCGAATCAAACGGGCTACTAGAAACTAAGCCGAAACTCTCTGGAATTCAAATGACATATAACTATACGAGTTCAAATGACATAAATATGGTATAAGAATATGTATATTAGAGGTTTTCATGAGAAAAAGAATATACTAACATTTGTTACGAGTGTATATGATTAATGTAATAGTGCAACTATACACTGTCATAATCAAATAATACAAAAGTGAGTAGAGTATCGTTCTCACAAGGATTGATCACTAAGTACCAAAATGGGTAATTTTAACTCTATTTAGTCAATCGATTAGTTGATGATTGAAAGTACGAAATAAAAGATGATTAAATATGAATGCAAATGATATGAAACAACTATGAGAAAAAGTCCTAGCACTACTACAAAAAAGCAAAGCTGTAGTACTTATAATTGCATTAGCTGTGGCGCTAGAGAAATGCCACCTATCTGGACGCTACTAAAAAAAGCTGTGGCGCTTGGAAGCGCCACAGATTTTTAATTTTTTTTTTTAAATAACCTCCTGTGGCGCCTGGCTAGCCAGGCGCCACAGGAGGCCCCCCCTCTTGGGGCGCCTGGTTGGAGGAGCCAACACCTCCTGGGGCGCCTCCTCATGCAGGCGCCACAGGAGGTGTTTTTTTTTTTTTTTGAATTCTTCGTATTGGTTTTTTTTAGCATATTTTTTCCTCATATTTTTTGATTTCTTCATATTGGTTTTTTTTAGCATATTTTTTCCTCATATATATCTCCCATGCATATATAATTATAGTCTGCAAGGTTTAATAAGAACAATGATAAATAACTTTAAAATGATACCAATAAATGATTAATTAGCTAAAGTAGTACTGAAAATTGTTATATAATATATTGTAAACCTAGCTGAATGAAATACAACAAATTCAACTTCAACAAACATGCATGACACAACAATTGACAATTAGAAACAACACAAAAAAGACCAGCTAGTGAATTTAATAGTATATATAGCTACCCAGAGATTTGCCTAAACACATATTCACACCATTCCTCGATCACTTCATTAACCTGATAGTCTGTCAAAGCGTCACAACGTTGATCTTCATAATACTACAGATATATACAATCAGACACAAGTTAGAACGAATTAAAATCTGTAAAACATAATTGTCAAGCACTAATTTAATTTCATTAAAACACAATATGAAGTGCAACTAAATGACTTACTTTTTGAGGAATAAATGGCTGATCATGCATAATAACATCCTTCATAAATTTCATGATATAGTACCCACAATCATTGTCATTGGGTTGGAAAGGGCACTGCAAAAATTTAATGCAATATTTAACTTTGTTCATGAATAAAAAGTGTTTACAAACAAATTCTAAGTAAAGTCAAATATCAATACTTGTATCTTCTTCCAAGGATAGCTAAGTCGGGGGTCAGTAGCTTTAGAATAGTTTAATGAGACAGACAACCGATACGCAGTCAATGCGCTAACAAAACAAATAGAAACTGATTACTTTTGGTTATTCAATCACGTACGCAAATATTTATACATAGGCACGTATACTTACCTATTGATCAATAGTAACATATCAAAACGGTCTTGTGGAAGACCATTTTTTAGAGGATCCACATAGTAAATGCGAGGGCCTGAAGGTTCCGCTGGATTGATAACGATCAATATCCAATGGTGCCTAAAATATATTTTAAAACTTTTTTTTGAACAATCATGTTATAGTAGAAGTTAAACAATAAAAACAAAAATTGTACCAATAATAACTTACCCCACATTATACGACACTAAAAATAATGTATTTGGTGTCGCTTTCTTACTAAAGTAATCTTTCAGCTCATTAGACTGCGCATTTATATCTACTTTACCCTCATGATGACCAACGAGAAAAGGGTTGACAAATGCGAATTGGACCCTGTGTGTATCCATTAAAACATCATGGTCCAAATGCCTGGTATAAAATATATACAGTGTCATGAGAAATAAAAGAAATGGAACGAGAAATATTAATAACAGTGATAAACGATGATAGTGAAGTACCTTATCCAGATGTTGATAGTCGAAGCACTAACCCAATCACGAGCACATATGTCCTACATGACCTCGGCAGTAACATAATCAACTAGACCACTAACACTATAGATATGTCTTGGAATACGTAATTGCACTCCTCCCTCACCAATCAATTATGGTGCAATCGATATTAATTGATCGAGAAATGAGGTCTGTCTTCTTCTGCTCTGTTGGCTAGCCGATGCTTTTGACTTGGGTTGTGTTGTTGAACACTTTAAAATCTTACCCTGCGCAAATCAAAAAATTAAATCACAGTTTGAGATGAAAGTTCGAAGGAAAAGTGCAAGGAATTTTGAATGAACGACCTTTTCATATGGCTCGATAAGACCTATTGGCCAAGCAACATAGCCACCTACAACATCTACCACCTTTTTTTGCTCATCCCGAGACGGGATCGGTAAGAGGGCGTCTTCGTTCATGCAGACGTCAACCCTCACCCGGAGTGTGTTATCGGGCAATGGTGAATTGTGCAGTATGTCCTCACCAGTGTTGTAGGTAGCACCCACTGCAACCGCGTGCTTGGATGCTTGCTCGACATATAGCTTGCATTGAAATTCGCCCTACGGAAAATAGAGTTAATATGTTAAAATTCGCTTAATTATAATTTAACATAAAGTTAAGTAGAAAAGAAATTAATTACCGAACGAAAAGGGACATTAGGCATGGAAGTGCAGCTATCTCTAAAACTTTGGGCTATCATAGAACGGAACATTTGGTGTTGGCCTACCCTGGACCAACTGTTGTATTTGCGTTATTAACAACGCATTCTGTTCTTGCATTAAACGCATTTGTTCTATGAATTGTTCTTCTCGTTGTTCCTTGTAGCGCATTTGTTGTTGAAGTTCTTGCATTTGATGCTTAAAGCTAGCCATCTCATCACGCAGGTGGGAAACATCACTTCTATTCGGGAGCTTCTGACGTCCGAAGTATGCTGATGGGGTGACTGTAAAACCAGTACCTCGAACACGACCATCATACTCAGGTACTGCTAACTCTCTGCTCAATAAATCGTCCTGACCAACATAGGTCGCCAACGCAGGATCCTCCTGTGTCATTTGTCGCTTTCCCAAAAAGAATTACAATGAAAATTAGTTATTATAAATGGAGTTCATTTAAGTAAAGCCAATTATTTATTGTACGCATAATATAATTGAATACTTACACAATATTCGGCTACTCTTCTTGCTTCCTCACTACGAATTTCACCTTTCTTATTTGTGACACTGGCTACCCACAGATCATGTCGTGGAACCTGTGTAATATCTGAGCCTGATTCTTGTATCTGCACATCAAAGTTAGTCAAAGTTAAATGATATTCATACAATTTTTATTACGAATGAAATAATCATTAGTTCGTACCATATTTCTTTCTAACCGTGCGTATGAAACAGGTCCTTGTGTATACCGGTATGCCATGTTGGTCGTGTTACCTCGATTTTTCTCACTCAACTCCTAGTTAGATCAAAATGATTCATATAAATATATAAATGTTAATTACAAATTCATACATTACACGTAATAGGGAAAGACAAACAAATCCCCTTACCAGGAATTCAGGAGTTGTATGTGTTCTGATAAACTCATCCCACATTTCTTGAGTGATGATTCCTTCGTACAATGGATAAGGCGGTGTAGTGATGATTTCAAAATCAACTTCTGCTTGACGATTCTTGTTGGATGGAAGTACAATAGACCAATTCTTCTTAGCAGGATCAGGAATGTAAAATGCTTGTTCTGCCTGTGCTGCTAAAATAAAAGGATCATCTTCATACCAAACCTTAGAAAGGTCCACTTGCACAAAGCCTAAGTCATCTATCCGCAATCCACTGTTGTTGTTAACCCACTTACATTTGAAGACAGGGACCCTGAATATAGAGTAATCTAACTCCCATATGCGTTCAATGACACCAAAGTATGACATTTATACATAGACAGGGTGTGTGTCTTTAGCACTGGATCTATGCCAAGAATCAGCAACAAGTGTTACCCCACTATTCTTCATCATGCTCTGTGTATCATGGTCTTATGTATAGAATGTGTAACCGTTGATTGCATAACCATTGTAAGATAATACATGTAAGCTCGGTCCCTTCGACAGGCACTTCAATTTTTCAGAAACTGAATCAGGATTCCTCTCCATCTCATCATTAATGCGATTTTTCAACCAGCCTGCAAATTGTTTATTGTGTTCTGTTGTTAATAAATTTTCATTCCTATCACCATGTACTAATCGTAGAGCATCCTTGTGTTCTTCTACATACGGTTCGACCTCATCAGTGTTATGTAGGACATACAAGTGGGCTTGGTCCCGTTCAGTCGCTAATATTGTTATTACATCGCTCCCCGTTGTTCCTTTCCCTGATCTTCGGCCATCATGACAGGACTTGGGGATCCCTACAGGGTCAACATTTGATAGAAAATCAGCACAGAAGTCACTTGCTTCTTCAACCATGTAACTTTCAGCGATACAACCCTCTAGGCGATATCTATTTTTCACATACCCTTTTAATATTTTCATGAATCGCTCATTTGGGTACATCCATCTCAAGTATACTGGACCGCACAATTGAGTCTCTTTGACCAAGTGTACAGTTAGATGTACCATAATGTCAAAAAAAGAAGGTGGAAAATACATTTCAAGTTCACACAGAGTACACACAATTAGCCTTTGCAAATCTTGTAACTTGGTTGAATCAACCACTTTACTACAGATCAATTTGAAAAACACGTAAAGTTTCGTGATAGTGTTCCTTAATTTTTTCGATAAAATGGATCGTATACCAACCGGTAGGAAATTTTGCATGAGCACATGACAATCATGAGATTTAAGGTTCTTTAACTTCAACTCTTTTACCGATACAAGGTTCTTTATATTTGAAGAGTAGCCATCGGGAACTTTAATTCCTTGCAGAAACTCACAAAACAATTTCTTCTCTTTCCTCGATAGAGTGTATGCCACTGGCGGTAGATAAGTACGAGACCCTTGCTCAATCGGTGCCAACTCATCTCTAATTCCCAAGTTCACTAAATCCAACCTCGAATTGACACTATCCTTACTTTTTCCTTGGATATTAAGCAACGTGCCAATTAGACTATCACATATATTTTTTTCTATGTGCATCACATCAAGAAAATGCCTCACATATAAAGACTTCCAATATGGAAGTTCAAAGAAAATAGACTTTTTCTTCCAACCGCTTGTCTCGATTTGTTTTGCAAAAGGCTTGCCAAAATTGTTATCCAAGTCTTTTACCTTGGAATACACCTGGGAACCGGTCAACATCTTTGGCGGGCTACCTTCTTCTGCATATTGTGATGGTAAGAATCTTCGATGCCCCATGTAAACATTTTTCTTACAATGATGAAGTCGCACTGAATGAGTATCATCTTCACATATAGGGCATACACCATATCCTTTGACGCTGTATCCTGACAAATTTCCATAAGCAGGGAAATCATTAATTGTGCCAAACAACATGGCTTTCAAAGTGAAACTTTCTTCCATGTACCCGTCATACACACTAACGCCTTCATCCTAAAGCAGCTTCAAGTCATCAATTAAAGGAGCCAAGTATACATCTATATCA
Source organism: Inga oerstediana (assembly GCA_963210345.1). Taxonomy (NCBI): domain Eukaryota; kingdom Viridiplantae; phylum Streptophyta; class Magnoliopsida; order Fabales; family Fabaceae; genus Inga; species Inga oerstediana. Next base: position 78,415,109 of record OY723400.1, read on the forward strand.
TTCCCTGGTTGCCTTGGCCCAGAAATTAACATGGACAACATCATAAACTTGCGTTTCATGATTAAGTGTGGAGGAAGGTTATAAATCATCAATATCACCGGCCACGTGCTATGTGTGCTACTCTGAACAACGTGCGGATTAATTCCATCAGTTGACAGTGCAAGGCGAAGGTTCCTAACTTCATCAGCAAAGTCAAGGTACTCATGATCAATTTTTTTCCATTAAGGAGCGTCTACAGGGTGCCTAAGCTTCGTGTCTTTAATCCTTTCATCTGCATGCCATATCAACTGCTTAGCAATCTCTGCATTACTATACAGTCGCCTGAATCTTGGAACAATAGGAAAATACCATAGCACCTTCAAAGGACTTTTTCCTTTCTTCTTCCTATATCGAGATGCGTAGCATTTAGACACTTCTACAATGTTGCATACTGATTTCGAAATAATACGCAATCATTAGGACATGCATGTATCTTCTCATATCCCATACTGGTTGTAGAGCAAAGAATTCGCTTTGCCTCGTATGTCTTGGTAGGAAGTACATTTTCTTCTGGAAGCATATCTTGCAACAGTTCAAGCAATGCGGTGAAACCCGAATCACTCAATCCGTAGCGAGCTTTAAAGTTGTACAACTTCAACACTGCTAGCAATCTTGTGTATTTAGTACTTCCGACATATAATGGTTTCTCTGCATCACCTTTCAACTTCTCATATTCGTTAGGGCAGTTATGAAGCACCCCTTCAACCATATTTACCATTTCTTCAAGACCATCATCTTCATCAAACATGCTTTGATCAAATTCATCCGAGGCACCACCCGTGGTATTCACCCGATCACTATATGCATTGTTGGTCTCACCATGCCTTGTCCATCGTATATATGTTTGATCAATACCATAACACACTAAATGATCTAGCAAATCAAGTTGACTAATCCGCTTTCCAAAACAACAAGATAAGCAAGGACATAAGATTTTGCCAGGATCTTTTGTGTAGTTGTAAATGTAATAAAATCTTTCACCCCATCTATATATTCCCTTGAACGTTGATTAGATGACATCCATTTACGATCCATCTATAGGCTTCAATCTATTTTTTAAAAAAGTACGTGGTTAGTTGTATGACTATTGCATTTACTAATTACTTTTATATTCTCTTACCAATTTTAATTTAAAATAACATACACCACATGAATCTTCATAATTGAAGCTTTCTAAGTCTTAAACTGAATGTTTAAATTGCCAAATAATTCATTAATTATTCCTAGGCATTATAATAATTTTTTACAACTCATAACAAAAGAAACCATATTTGCCACAATATATCATAGTTAAATTAGAAAACATTACAAGTCAATAAATAAAATACAAGTGTTAAGAATATATAAATAATTATTTTGCTTATGCAATTAATCAATAACAATCATTAGAACACCTACAAATTATAACTATTAAATTCAACTAAAATCACATTTGTAAGCTCAAAATTTAAAAAACATACTGTAAATAGAAGCTTCAATAGACTGATGAACTGAAACTACAAACACAAATTAAACATAAAAAAATCAATAAAATATTTGAGGTTCTAAGTTATTTTTTAATAATAATAATAATATGTGTAATAAACATCAATATATAATAAAATATTTGGTCAATTTTTTCCTAATACACTCTTATTGATTTTCGCTCAACAATAATTCGGGAGGAGAAGAAATGAAGAAACTAAGAAAGATGAATAAGGTACCTTAGAAAATACATAACTTAATAACTAACTTAACTTAGTACATTGCTTAATCTAATCAAGTAAATAGATCATATATTAATTATACAACAGAGTAGCATATGTTTTCCCAACCTCCCATCTATTTATCTATTGCATAGACAAACTGACAAAGACTAGTCAAAAACTCCTATTTGATGAAATTGTGTCAGCAGATAGGATCAAGTGTCCAAAGTCATCACTAAAAATTAAATTTACAGATGAGTTTGACATTTTGTTTTTTGCCAGAAAAGTTTGACAATTTTTAATATACCGATTTCATCATTATAATATCTTTTATGCATATTTATATAAAATTAAAAATATTTCTTTAATGGGAATAATCCGAAAAAATAAATCTTATCTTCATCTTTAATATATACGAGTATTATATATCCGATTCCCAGTGAATGAGTACCATCTTTACATCATCGATAACTACTTTAACAAATCCAAGGACGACACAAAACCATTGATGAGATATTCATAAATATTATACATTATATTAATATCTTAACATATTATATTTATCTTAGAAGTAATAAAATTTATTTCAAGGACGACACATATTATATTTAATATCTCCCTCCTACAATTTTTTTTCTCCACTACATATTCTATCTCTTTTCTACAAGAGAGGCATTTTAAAAAAATAAAATTTATTTTTTTATATATTTATTACATTTAACCAATGCAACCTGAAAAACAAAAATAAAAAGAAAAAGCAAGTTGAACTTACAGGTTGATCAGTGCTGTGGAGTGGGGGACCACGTAATTACCGTTGGTGACGCAATCTTCAGTGAGGGGAGGAAGAAATTTGAGCTACCAAATGGAGTGGGGACCAAAAGTTGAAGACAATACAAAGAAAAGGGAATAATAGGGACAGGAGTGGGGATGGCAGTTGGAAAAAAACAAAGACGTGTGCGCGTGTGGGTGTATTTGTAAGATGTGAAGATGAAAATGGAGGGACGGGATGCACGCAGATGAAATGGAAAGTGAGAGAGGGAATAATTAAAGGTAGGGAAAGAGATGGGGGGAGGTGGGAAAAGGAAAGAGATGGGGGGAGGCGAGAAAAGGAAAAGATAAGGGGGTGGGGGCAGGATGGGTTCTGATTGGTTGGGAAGGGATAGGATATCTAAATTTTTTTTTTAAAAAAAAGGGTCAAGTGTGGGGCCTGACCAGGCAGGCGCCACACCTGACCAACATTTTTTTTATTTTAAAAATTGGTCATGTGTGGCGCCTGGCCAGGGAGGCGCCACACCTGATTATAAAATGGTTTTTTTTAAAATGGGTCAAGTGTGGCGCCTGACCAAACAGGCGCCACACCTGACCATAAAATTTTTTTTTAAAAAAATGGGTCACGTGTGGCGCCTGGCCAGGCAGGTGCCACACCTGACCATAAAATAGTGTGGCGCCTGGCGTGCCAGGCGCCACAACTGGTCCCACCTGGTCATGTGTGGCGCCTGTCTTGGCAGGCGCCACACTTAGCCTCACCAACTGTGGCACCTACCCTCCCAGGCGCCACAGCTGGTAAAAAAAACATAAAATATAAAAATAAATAAATAAATAAACAACTGTGGCACTTCATTAAGGAAGGGCCATAATATGTGCGCCACCTTTCAACCTTTTTGTAGTAGTGTAGGGGTCAGATTTCACTTAACAAATTTTGAATTGAATCACTTATCTATTCTAGCCCAATTTATTCCACACGATTGATAGTCGAGTTTTCCTAATTTAATTACTAGCCTCTTCCAAGGTCAAGCAATTCTATAATTAATTGATGATCCAATATATTCCTATATGAACTTAAGCAATTAATTATGTATTAAAATTCATGGAACTCAATAAGACTACACAACTCATATGAATATATTCCTATTTCATATACAAGTCATGGTTTTAATTATATGATCTATACACATACATCTCCTTCCGGTCTCAACATGCATATTAAAATCATTCAAAAGATGGTCAGTCAATCAAAAGCATTAAGAATAATAATTAAAATTCAATCATGAAGGAGAAATTCAAACTAGATTTAATAAGTTAAGATTCAATTCGTCGTTAGTAAGCTACGTCATCACCCTAGAAAAATGGAAATTTAGCACATGATGAAATTAAAAACAAAACCAAAATAAATTGACATTATATAAAACTAAAATGAAATCCTCATAAATACTGCATAAAACTTTAATATTAATTTCTCAAACATAAATATACAACCAAAAGATGCATGAAAAAAATAAAAATCTAGCCGTCCCTTTAAGAGGTAAAACCTTCCATGTAAGTGGCATGCAAAAAGTAATACAATCCTAAGCCTTCCAAGATGGAGGCATGCAAAAAGTAATACAATGCATAAAATTAATTTTAAGATGATGGGGTAAGTGGAGAAGAGAGGAGAGTAATGAAATGGTGTGTAAGTGGAGAAGAGATGAGAGTAATGGATATGAATTGGTGTGTGAAATGTGAAGGAGAGGGTGGCTATATATAGGGAAGATGGAGTATGGAAGATGAAGTAGTTACTGAAATGTGGTAGATGAAGTAGTAGATAGAATGTGGTAGATGAAGTAGTTGGTGATGAAAAGGAAGATGAAGTGGTAGATGAAATGGTTGGTGGAATGGTAGATGATTACCGCTTTCAACTTCCAAGCAAAATTCAAAACCCTTGGAGATATAAATGAATTTTGGACTCAACATCAAAGTTGTAAAGCTCTTTCTTAGCTTTTTACCAATATAAAGAACATCTCAATCTGACATCTAGAGCTCCAGATGTTGCCTGAAAACTGAAAGAGGGTCTAATTTAATATTTTCAAGAAATTCTATTTTATGCCAAAATCATTATTTATTTATTAATTACACCCAAATTTATTAAATTGAGCTCAAATATCATCCATAAAATCATCATATAACAGAAAATAAATATGTAAATTTTTTACCTATCAAAATCCCCCACACTTAGCTCTTGGACGTCCTCGGATAAGGAGTGACTTTTTTTCTTTTTTCTTAAATTACACCCAAATTTATTAAATTGAGAAAGCACCACAATAGGGTCCTTTTTTTTTTCTTTTTTCTTCTTCTTCTTCTTTTTTTTCCTGTGGCTCTTTTTTATGCTTCCTGATTGTGAAGTTTTATATAAAATGAGTGGATTTCGTGTTTATCATCTCCACAAATTATCAATCTTTCTATTTTATATTTCAACCTATTATATATATATATATATATATATATAATTTTCATATTTAAAATTCAAGTTCCCCAACAATAATGTTCTTACATTAATACTCTCCAAAGTTAACATAAAAAATATCACAATACAAGAACTTGATATGTGAACATAGTACATCAACAATTAATTAAGTAAATTAAAAGATTACTAAAAAACGCAAGCTTGTCGGCAAAAAAATTTAAACAAAGCAAAAAGGCAAACGAAACAAGCTAGGTTTTCATTCTTTCCTATTAAATTAGGAACAAAAAGGCAAACGTTATATTACGGTTTATCTTGACTAAAAAAAAATTTAAACAAAGCAAGCTAGAATGAAATAGTCTTCTTCTTACAAATCTATTAATTGACCAGCGCAGGGAGTGGGAGACCACGTTGGTGATGCTAGCTTGAGTGACGAGTGAGCATGTGGGTGTGTTTTTTAGTGTGAAGATGATAGGAAATGGAGGGAGGGGGCCGACGGATCCACTAAGAAGATGAGAAAGGGAAAGTAGTTTAATGGAGGAGAGAGTAGTTAAATAATTAAAGTGGAGTAATAGTCAAAAAGAGAAGGAATGGGAGACGGACACAGGACCACTACACGGGAAATGAAATAATTAAGAGAAACACTATCAATTTGAATTTTTTTTTTTTTTAGAAAAGTAGGCAAGTGTGGCGCCTAAATAAATAGGCACCACACTTTGCCACAAATCAGCTGTGGCGCCTAATGCATTAGGCGCCACAGCTGATCAAGTATTATCATGTGTGGCGCCTATTTATTTAGGCGCCACACATGCCCACCTTTTTAAAAAAAATAATAATAATGCTGCAGCTGTGGCGCTTGGTGGGTTAGGCGCCACAGCTGCTTTAGAGTGGCACCTACGTAGACAGGCGCCACACTAGGCCTCCTCAATTATGGCACTTAATCTATTAGGCGCCACAGCTAGTACCCAAAATTTAAAAAAAAAATTATAAAGGTAAAAAAAAAAAAGAGAGAGAAGCTGTGGCACTTGTTTAAAGAAGTGCCACAAAATGTGCGCCACCTTTTATCCTTTTTGTAGTAGTGGAAAGTTTGTATTAAGGTGCCAAAGAATGAAGGAGAGGATGTGTTAGCTGGAGCAAAAGATTGTGTGTTATCCATTCGACTTGTTGTAGTTTCAGTCTTCTTCTTCTTCTTTGGACTTGCTTCTAGAGGAGTCTTCAGGGGAATATCAATGTTTAACTTCCCAATTTGATTTCTCCTAACTGGTGTTATCCTCTCAATTGGTTCCTTACTCTCCAAATACCATATCTTGTTCTTCTTCAAGAATAGAGATAAAAGCTGAGGATAAGGCATTAGAGTAGTAGGTTTCCCTTCAAACCTATATCGCTTGATCTCAGTAAAAATATATTCTCCCAAGTCCTTTTGTTCTTTGAGGAGTAATGAGGCAAATTTTCTGAAGTCTCTCTCAATGAAATGAGTATAGTTGTTGGCTTTGTTCACCATGGCTCTTGAATAGATATACCATAGGACTCTGTGAAAATCAGTCATTTCACTCGGATTGAAATTGAAGGGTCCCACAATCTTACCAGGTCTTAGAATAGAAAACAATTGGTTTGAATCAAGGTTAGGATAGTTATCATTAGGAGGATCCTCTATTCCTAACCAGGTATTAATTCTAGAATGTTAGATTAGAATTCTCTGTCCTCTAACCTTAGAAGTCATTTCTTCTTCCACAGACTTCCTAATGGGATCATTTATAGGTTCAAGGTTGCAGTAGAAATGCCTCACAACTTTGGTGCAAAATAGGAGTTTAACAGATAGCCAAGGCACATAAGAATCAAGATAAGGACTCAGGTTGAATTTCAATACCTCTTGAAGAACCTTGTAGTCAATATAATGCATCTTGCATATATTTTCTCTTGCAAAGTGACTCAGGTACTTCTGAGATTCCTCAAGCTTGCTCATATTGAATCCCTATTAAGGGAATGTGATTTCTTCATCCCTTTCTTCTAGTTGCTTTGAAGTTTTGGGAGAAAATCTTCAAAGCAACTAGAATAGTTTCCTTTTCTTTGCTCCCTTAGACTGAATAGTTTCCTTTAAAATGTTTGCTATGACCTTTTTAATCTTCCCATCATACTTTGGCTTCTTAGATGATTTGGGAGAAAATTTAGGTGTGTTGGATGAGTTAGAAGGAAGAGGAGATAGATCTTTTATTGTTTTGCCTCTTCCTGGAGGTGTACTCTTCTTGGTTTAACCTCTTGTGACCACTGGTTCCTTAATCACAACACCTTCACCTTAGGCTTAGCTTGAGGTTTGGTCTTTGCCTTTGGTTTGGGAGAGAGTTTACGTTTCTTGGTAGGCGGAGAGGAAGGTGAATCAGAGGGTTGATATGGCTCAGAGGATTCAGAAGGAGTGCTAAGATTGGTAGTTTCTATCCTCACCATTTTGATTTGTGAGAATTAAGATTTTCTGGAAAAACAGGGTCAATGGTTACGAGAGTAGGGCACAGGAATCTGAGCAATTTGGGAGATTTTTCAAGTAGAAATCAGAGGGTTTTGACGAAAATGAAGTGAAGAAGAATCTGTGAAAATTTTTTGTTAGAGCACTAAGAGAATCACTCAAGGCGATTTTGTGAAGAATAACCTAGTAGCGGCTGAAATAGCCCTAAATCTCGACATTACTCGAGGGCTTACTCAAGTGATCATCAACTTCACTCGAGTAGCTACTCAAGTGATCATACCAGAAATTTCAAAATGCAGTAAATTCAAGTGTGTACCTGGCATGAATAATATTGTAATTACCTATGTATATTCCCTTGATTATTTGATGGCTCTTTAGAACAAATTTGAGCTAAATCTCAGCAAGTTTGTGATCTGCATCCAGGTTCACTAGAGGCCTTTCTCGAGTAATCTATTATTTCACATTATGACTGTTCATTTTCAATCGTTATGTCATTTTATTTGAATTTATTGTGAATTAATGCTTCATTGTAACATTTGCAAGTTCATTACTTAAGTGGCTACTCGAGTAATTCATCCATTACTTCAAGGTGTCACTCCATTAATACTGGTTACTTGAAGTGGTCCCTCCAGTAATGTTGTCCTCTGTTAACCTCTGCTTTTCATACTCCAAAACAGAATATCAAGATCCTATAAAACAAATTGCTAGAAGCTCTGATACTTAAGTTAGTAATTATATATCAAAACATCAATAAATAACATTATCTAACATTTTGTAAATACTAAATAACTTACAATTCATTGGGATTTACCATTCCCAATTCTCTTCTAATATACAAGAATTGATCTTTTGCAAGAGGTTTTGTGAAAATATTAGCTAGTTGAAGATGAGTTGGAATGAATATCACTTTGACATCTTTCTTTTGGACATGATCTCTGATGAAGTGATGTCTAACATCAATATGCTTGGTTCTAGAATGTTGAACTGGATTCTTTGCCAAGCTTATTATGCTAGTGTTGTCACAGTATATTGATATCTCCTTTAGATAAATACCAAGATCTTGTAGTTGTTGCTTCAACCATAATACTTGTGCACAACAACTCGATGCTGCAACATACTCAGCTTTCGTTGAAGAAAGAGACACTGTATTTTGTTTCTTGCTAAACCATGATACAAGTGAACCTCCAAGAAGCTGGCCTTGTCCACTCGTACTCTTCCTGTCTGTCTTGTATCCTCCATGATCAGAATCTATGTATGTAACTAGATATTTACTTCTTCCTTTAGGATACCAGAGACCTAATTTTGCCGTGTCAGTAAGATATCAGAAGATACGTTTGACGGTTTCAGCATGTGACTCCTTTGGTGCTGATTGATATCTTGCACACATACCCATATTCAATTGAATGTCAGGTCTGCTTGCAGTAAGATAGAGTAATGATCCAATAATTCCTCTACATCTTGTGATATTATAATTTTTTCCTTTGACATCTGTATCAAGCAATGTGGTTGAGCTCATGGGCATGTCCATTCCATTTCCCTAATCCATTCCATACTTCTTCAATAGCTCTTTCAAATACTTCATTTGAGACATGAAAATTCCATTCTTTCTTTGTTTGATTTCCAAACCAAGAAAAAAAATTCAATTCTCCCATCATTGACATCTCAAACTCTCCTTGCATTATCTCAGAAAATTCCTTACACAAGGTTTCATTAGTAGCACTGAAAACTATATCATCAACATAAATTTGTACAATCAAAATGTCATCTCATTTTCGTTTTGTAAATAGTGTTGTATCAATCTTTCCTCATACAAAACCTTGATCAATGAGAAATTTATTGAGCCTTTCATACCATGCTCTAGGAGCTTATTTTAAACTGTATAAAGCTTTTCTTAGTTTAAAAACATGATCAGGTTACATCTTCAAAACATGGGGTTTGATTTACATACACTTCTTCCATGATGTAGCCATTTAGAAATGCACTTATTACATCCATTTGATAGAGTTTGAATCCTTTGATGCATGCAAAGGCTAAGAGTACTCGTATAGCTTCCAATCTAGCCACTGAAGCGTACGTTTCCTCATAATCAATTCCTTCTTCCTGATTATAGCCTTTGGCCACCAATCTTGCCTTATTTCTGACAATGATTGCAGATTCATCAAGTTTGTTCTTGAATACCTATTTAGTGCTAATGATCGGATGATCTTTAGGTCGGGGTACCAAATCCCAAACTTGATTTCTTTCAAATTGATTTAGCTCTTCTTGCATTGCTATTACCCAATCATTGTATGATAGGGCTTTGTCAATGTTAGAAGGTTCAATCTCAGAAATGAATGCAGAAAAACTAACTTTATTGAAAATTCTATTTCTAGCTTTGACTCCTTCATTCATATCTCTTATGACTTAATCTAGGGGATGACTTCTGTTTTATTTCCAGGCTTTAAGTTGTCCTAGTGACTGAACATCTTCCTTGGTTTGATCAACTTCTGGGATGAGAGATTTAGAAATAAGTTGACCATTTTCTTGATTTAAAACAACTTCCTGCTCATCATCAATGGTTTTGTCAAAGGATTCAAATTCATCAAATACAACATGAATTGATTCTTTAACAACACATATTCTTTTATTGAAAACTCTGTATGCTTTGCTTTAGTTAGAATAGCCTAGGAAAATTCCTTCATCCATTTTAGAATCAAATTTTCCTAAGTTATCTTTACCATTATTATGAATGAAACACTTACAATCGAAAATGTGTAAATGAGCAAGGTTTGGCTTCCTTCTTTTGTATAGCTCGTATGGTGTCTTTCCAAGTTTTGTTTTAATGCAGGCTCTATTTGAAATATAGCATGTTGTGTTCATTGCATCGGCCCAAATTATAAATTTTTAGTCCATCAAGTTTGGTTGTGCTGAAAATGGTAGTCATATTTTAAAAGCTTTTAATCAATTTTTTTGCTCTTTCATCTTATCTTATTTTTTTTATTAAAATTTTATAACCCCACGTCCCCACATTATCAATTCTTTTAAAATTTTTCTTATTAATATTATTATTTTAATTTCAACTTGATGCTGATGAGCTCATATAGACCCTTTTGCCACTATTTCTTTTTTCTTACATGGGTTGTTGATATCTATTATTCTTAAATCATGAATTATATAAATGGAATATGGGATTAAAGTAATCATAAGTCGTCTTAACTTCTTCAATGATTTAAATTGATATATTTATTAAAATAAAATTTGTGTCAGTCAACTAAAACAACTCAGATAAAAAAAAAATCAAACTAAGTTTTTCTAATCCTCTCCATGTTTTATTCATTTGATAGCAATGTCAAAAAACGTGATGGCATCTTAATTAATTGAAGAACATCCTGAGAGTGATGCAAAATATTCAGACATCAGACATATCCTAAAGGTCAAGTACTACATATAACAGCCTAGTCCAATTGACTAAGAAATAAGGTATTAAAACTCGGACCGGGCATTGAACCGGTCGGGGTACTAGGTTAAGGGTTAGTGGGTCAAACCGGGACCAAACCGGAGCTAAACCGGGACCAAACCGGTGAGAAATTGAAAATTTTAGACTTATAGTATGAAATTCTAAAGGAAAAATGTAAAAAAAAAAACTTTTTTTTTAAATGTGAACCCGGACCGGTTTACAGGCCGGTTTGCCGGTTTCCGAGCCGGACCAGCCAGTCCGGTCCGGGTTCAGCAACACTGCTAAGAATGACAAACCCATTCGTTATGTGTCCAAGTTTTCATCGATATGAACCCAAAAAGAAAAAACAAAAACACATGTTAACATAATATTTGACGCTTATATTTTATCCTCATTTTGATTTTAATCCTCATAGTTTTAAATTATAAATTTGTAGTCCATCAAGTTTCGTTGCGTATAAACGTTAGTCATGTGTTAAAAGCTTTTAATTAATTTTTCTTGCTTTTTTATCTTATCTAATTTTTTTTGTTAAAATTTTATAACCCCACATTTTTAATTCTTTTAAAATATTTCTCATTAATAATATTATTTTAATTTCAACTTGATCCTGATGAGCTCATATAGACCCTCTTGCTACTATTTCTTTTTTCTTATCATTGGTTGTTGATATCTATTATTCTTAATTCATGAATTATATAAATGGAAGATTGGAGTAAAATAATCATAAGCCGTCTTAACTTCTTCAATGATTTAAATTGAAATATTTATTTAAAAGAACTTGTTTCAGTCAACTAAAATAACTCAGATAATAAAAAAATCAAACTAAGTTTTTCTAATCCTCTCCATTTTTCTTCATTTGATAGCAATGTGAAATAACGTGATGGCATTTTAATTAGTAAAAGAACACCCTGAGAGTGATGCAAACTATTCTGACATAAGACATATCCTAAAGGTCAAGTACTCCAGGAGGACATCCTACTCCAACTGACTAAGAAAGACAAGCCCATTCGTTATGGGTCCAAGATTTCATCGATATGAACCAAAAAAAAGAAAAATGTGAAGATAATATTTAACGCTTATATTTTATACTTATTTTGATTTTAGTCCTTATAGTTTCAAATTATAAATTTTTAGTCCATCAAGTTTGGTTGTGCTGAAAATGGTAGTCATATTTTAAAAGCTTTTAATCAATTTTTTTGCTCTTTCATCTTATCTTATTTTTTTTATTAAAATTTTATAACCCCACGTCCCCACATTATCAATTCTTTTAAAATTTTTCTTATTAATATTATTATTTTAATTTCAACTTGATGCTGATGAGCTCATATAGACCCTTTTGCCACTATTTCTTTTTTCTTACATGGGTTGTTGATATCTATTATTCTTAAATCATGAATTATATAAATGGAATATGGGATTAAAGTAATCATAAGTCGTCTTAACTTCTTCAATGATTTAAATTGATATATTTATTAAAATAAAATTTGTGTCAGTCAACTAAAACAACTCAGATAAAAAAAAAATCAAACTAAGTTTTTCTAATCCTCTCCATGTTTTATTCATTTGATAGCAATGTCAAAAAACGTGATGGCATCTTAATTAATTGAAGAACATCCTGAGAGTGATGCAAAATATTCAGACATCAGACATATCCTAAAGGTCAAGTACTACATATAACAGCCTAGTCCAATTGACTAAGAAATAAGGTATTAAAACTCGGACCGGGCATTGAACCGGTCGGGGTACTAGGTTAAGGGTTAGTGGGTCAAACCGGGACCAAACCGGAGCTAAACCGGGACCAAACCGGTGAGAAATTGAAAATTTTAGACTTATAGTATGAAATTCTAAAGGAAAAATGTAAAAAAAAAACTCTTTTTTTAAATGTGAACCCGGACCGGTTTACAGGCCGGTTTGCCGGTTTCCGAGCCGGACCAGCCGGTCCGGTCCGGGTTCAGCAACACTGCTAAGAATGACAAACCCATTCGTTATGTGTCCAAGTTTTCATCGATATGAACCCAAAAAGAAAAAACAAAAACACATGTTAACATAATATTTGACGCTTATATTTTATCCTCATTTTGATTTTAATCCTCATAGTTTTAAATTATAAATTTGTAGTCCATCAAGTTTCGTTGCGTATAAACGTTAGTCATGTGTTAAAAGCTTTTAATTAATTTTTCTTGCTTTTTTATCTTATCTAATTTTTTTTGTTAAAATTTTATAACCCCACATTTTTAATTCTTTTAAAATATTTCTCATTAATAATATTATTTTAATTTCAACTTGATCCTGATGAGCTCATATAGACCCTCTTGCTACTATTTCTTTTTTCTTATCATTGGTTGTTGATATCTATTATTCTTAATTCATGAATTATATAAATGGAAGATTGGAGTAAAATAATCATAAGCCGTCTTAACTTCTTCAATGATTTAAATTGAAATATTTATTTAAAAGAACTTGTTTCAGTCAACTAAAATAACTCAGATAATAAAAAAATCAAACTAAGTTTTTCTAATCCTCTCCATTTTTCTTCATTTGATAGCAATGTGAAATAACGTGATGGCATTTTAATTAGTAAAAGAACACCCTGAGAGTGATGCAAACTATTCTGACATAAGACATATCCTAAAGGTCAAGTACTCCAGGAGGACATCCTACTCCAACTGACTAAGAAAGACAAGCCCATTCGTTATGGGTCCAAGATTTCATCGATATGAACCAAAAAAAAGAAAAATGTGAAGATAATATTTAACGCTTATATTTTATACTTATTTTGATTTTAGTCCTTATAGTTTCAAATTATAAATTTTTAGTCCATCAAGTTTGGTTGTGCTGAAAATGGTAGTCATATTTTAAAAGCTTTTAATCAATTTTTTTGCTCTTTCATCTTATCTTATTTTTTTTATTAAAATTTTATAACCCCACGTCCCCACATTATCAATTCTTTTAAAATTTTTCTTATTAATATTATTATTTTAATTTCAACTTGATGCTGATGAGCTCATATAGACCCTTTTGCCACTATTTCTTTTTTCTTACATGGGTTGTTGATATCTATTATTCTTAAATCATGAATTATATAAATGGAATATGGGATTAAAGTAATCATAAGTCGTCTTAACTTCTTCAATGATTTAAATTGATATATTTATTAAAATAAAATTTGTGTCAGTCAACTAAAACAACTCAGATAAAAAAAAAATCAAACTAAGTTTTTCTAATCCTCTCCATGTTTTATTCATTTGATAGCAATGTCAAAAAACGTGATGGCATCTTAATTAATTGAAGAACATCCTGAGAGTGATGCAAAATATTCAGACATCAGACATATCCTAAAGGTCAAGTACTACATATAACAGCCTAGTCCAATTGACTAAGAAATAAGGTATTAAAACTCGGACCGGGCATTGAACCGGTCGGGGTACTAGGTTAAGGGTTAGTGGGTCAAACCGGGACCAAACCGGAGCTAAACCGGGACCAAACCGGTGAGAAATTGAAAATTTTAGACTTATAGTATGAAATTCTAAAGGAAAAATGTAAAAAAAAAACTCTTTTTTTAAATGTGAACCCGGACCGGTTTACAGGCCGGTTTGCCGGTTTCCGAGCCGGACCAGCCGGTCCGGTCCGGGTTCAGCAACACTGCTAAGAATGACAAACCCATTCGTTATGTGTCCAAGTTTTCATCGATATGAACCCAAAAAGAAAAAACAAAAACACATGTTAACATAATATTTGACGCTTATATTTTATCCTCATTTTGATTTTAATCCTCATAGTTTTAAATTATAAATTTGTAGTCCATCAAGTTTCGTTGCGTATAAACGTTAGTCATGTGTTAAAAGCTTTTAATTAATTTTTCTTGCTTTTTTATCTTATCTAATTTTTTTTGTTAAAATTTTATAACCCCACATTTTTAATTCTTTTAAAATATTTCTCATTAATAATATTATTTTAATTTCAACTTGATCCTGATGAGCTCATATAGACCCTCTTGCTACTATTTCTTTTTTCTTATCATTGGTTGTTGATATCTATTATTCTTAATTCATGAATTATATAAATGGAAGATTGGAGTAAAATAATCATAAGCCGTCTTAACTTCTTCAATGATTTAAATTGAAATATTTATTTAAAAGAACTTGTTTCAGTCAACTAAAATAACTCAGATAATAAAAAAATCAAACTAAGTTTTTCTAATCCTCTCCATTTTTCTTCATTTGATAGCAATGTGAAATAACGTGATGGCATTTTAATTAGTAAAAGAACACCCTGAGAGTGATGCAAACTATTCTGACATAAGACATATCCTAAAGGTCAAGTACTCCAGGAGGACATCCTACTCCAACTGACTAAGAAAGACAAGCCCATTCGTTATGGGTCCAAGATTTCATCGATATGAACCAAAAAAAAGAAAAATGTGAAGATAATATTTAACGCTTATATTTTATACTTATTTTGATTTTAGTCCTTATAGTTTCAAATTATAAATTTTTAGTCCATCAAGTTTGGTTGTGCTGAAAATGGTAGTCATATTTTAAAAGCTTTTAATCAATTTTTTTGCTCTTTCATCTTATCTTATTTTTTTTATTAAAATTTTATAACCCCACGTCCCCACATTATCAATTCTTTTAAAATTTTTCTTATTAATATTATTATTTTAATTTCAACTTGATGCTGATGAGCTCATATAGACCCTTTTGCCACTATTTCTTTTTTCTTACATGGGTTGTTGATATCTATTATTCTTAAATCATGAATTATATAAATGGAATATGGGATTAAAGTAATCATAAGTCGTCTTAACTTCTTCAATGATTTAAATTGATATATTTATTAAAATAAAATTTGTGTCAGTCAACTAAAACAACTCAGATAAAAAAAAAATCAAACTAAGTTTTTCTAATCCTCTCCATGTTTTATTCATTTGATAGCAATGTCAAAAAACGTGATGGCATCTTAATTAATTGAAGAACATCCTGAGAGTGATGCAAAATATTCAGACATCAGACATATCCTAAAGGTCAAGTACTACATATAACAGCCTAGTCCAATTGACTAAGAAATAAGGTATTAAAACTCGGACCGGGCATTGAACCGGTCGGGGTACTAGGTTAAGGGTTAGTGGGTCAAACCGGGACCAAACCGGAGCTAAACCGGGACCAAACCGGTGAGAAATTGAAAATTTTAGACTTATAGTATGAAATTCTAAAGGAAAAATGTAAAAAAAAAACTCTTTTTTTAAATGTGAACCCGGACCGGTTTACAGGCCGGTTTGCCGGTTTCCGAGCCGGACCAGCCGGTCCGGTCCGGGTTCAGCAACACTGCTAAGAATGACAAACCCATTCGTTATGTGTCCAAGTTTTCATCGATATGAACCCAAAAAGAAAAAACAAAAACACATGTTAACATAATATTTGACGCTTATATTTTATCCTCATTTTGATTTTAATCCTCATAGTTTTAAATTATAAATTTGTAGTCCATCAAGTTTCGTTGCGTATAAACGTTAGTCATGTGTTAAAAGCTTTTAATTAATTTTTCTTGCTTTTTTATCTTATCTAATTTTTTTTGTTAAAATTTTATAACCCCACATTTTTAATTCTTTTAAAATATTTCTCATTAATAATATTATTTTAATTTCAACTTGATCCTGATGAGCTCATATAGACCCTCTTGCTACTATTTCTTTTTTCTTATCATTGGTTGTTGATATCTATTATTCTTAATTCATGAATTATATAAATGGAAGATTGGAGTAAAATAATCATAAGCCGTCTTAACTTCTTCAATGATTTAAATTGAAATATTTATTTAAAAGAACTTGTTTCAGTCAACTAAAATAACTCAGATAATAAAAAAATCAAACTAAGTTTTTCTAATCCTCTCCATTTTTCTTCATTTGATAGCAATGTGAAATAACGTGATGGCATTTTAATTAGTAAAAGAACACCCTGAGAGTGATGCAAACTATTCTGACATAAGACATATCCTAAAGGTCAAGTACTCCAGGAGGACATCCTACTCCAACTGACTAAGAAAGACAAGCCCATTCGTTATGGGTCCAAGATTTCATCGATATGAACCAAAAAAAAGAAAAATGTGAAGATAATATTTAACGCTTATATTTTATACTTATTTTGATTTTAGTCCTTATATTTTCAAATTATAAATTTTTAGTCCATCAAGTTTGGTTGTGCTGAAAATGGTAGTCATATTTTAAAAGCTTTTAATCAATTTTTTTGCTCTTTCATCTTATCTTATTTTTTTTATTAAAATTTTATAACCCCACGTCCCCACATTATCAATTCTTTTAAAATTTTTCTTATTAATATTATTATTTTAATTTCAACTTGATGCTGATGAGCTCATATAGACCCTTTTGCCACTATTTCTTTTTTCTTACATGGGTTGTTGATATCTATTATTCTTAAATCATGAATTATATAAATGGAATATGGGATTAAAGTAATCATAAGTCGTCTTAACTTCTTCAATGATTTAAATTGATATATTTATTAAAATAAAATTTGTGTCAGTCAACTAAAACAACTCAGATAAAAAAAAAATCAAACTAAGTTTTTCTAATCCTCTCCATGTTTTATTCATTTGATAGCAATGTCAAAAAACGTGATGGCATCTTAATTAATTGAAGAACATCCTGAGAGTGATGCAAAATATTCAGACATCAGACATATCCTAAAGGTCAAGTACTACATATAACAGCCTAGTCCAATTGACTAAGAAATAAGGTATTAAAACTCGGACCGGGCATTGAACCGGTCGGGGTACTAGGTTAAGGGTTAGTGGGTCAAACCGGGACCAAACCGGAGCTAAACCGGGACCAAACCGGTGAGAAATTGAAAATTTTAGACTTATAGTATGAAATTCTAAAGGAAAAATGTAAAAAAAAAAACTCTTTTTTTAAATGTGAACCCGGACCGGTTTACAGGCCGGTTTGCCGGTTTCCGAGCCGGACCAGCCGGTCCGGTCCGGGTTCAGCAACACTGCTAAGAATGACAAACCCATTCGTTATGTGTCCAAGTTTTCATCGATATGAACCCAAAAAGAAAAAACAAAAACACATGTTAACATAATATTTGACGCTTATATTTTATCCTCATTTTGATTTTAATCCTCATTGTTTTAAATTATAAATTTGTAGT
Organism: Inga oerstediana; assembly: GCA_963210345.1. NCBI lineage: Eukaryota > Viridiplantae > Streptophyta > Magnoliopsida > Fabales > Fabaceae > Inga > Inga oerstediana. Next base: position 78,433,110 of record OY723400.1, read on the forward strand.
CCATCAAGTTTCGTTGCGTATAAACGTTAGTCATGTGTTAAAAGCTTTTAATTAATTTTTCTTGCTTTTTTATCTTATCTAATTTTTTTTGTTAAAATTTTATAACCCCACATTTTTAATTCTTTTAAAATATTTCTCATTAATAATATTATTTTAATTTCAACTTGATCCTGATGAGCTCATATAGACCCTCTTGCTACTATTTCTTTTTTCTTATCATTGGTTGTTGATATCTATTATTCTTAATTCATGAATTATATAAATGGAAGATTGGAGTAAAATAATCATAAGCCGTCTTAACTTCTTCAATGATTTAAATTGAAATATTTATTTAAAAGAACTTGTTTCAGTCAACTAAAATAACTCAGATAATAAAAAAATCAAACTAAGTTTTTCTAATCCTCTCCATTTTTCTTCATTTGATAGCAATGTGAAATAACGTGATGGCATTTTAATTAGTAAAAGAACACCCTGAGAGTGATGCAAACTATTCTGACATAAGACATATCCTAAAGGTCAAGTACTCCAGGAGGACATCCTACTCCAACTGACTAAGAAAGACAAGCCCATTCGTTATGGGTCCAAGATTTCATCGATATGAACCAAAAAAAAGAAAAATGTGAAGATAATATTTAACGCTTATATTTTATACTTATTTTGATTTTAGTCCTTATAGTTTCAAATTATAAATTTTTAGTCCATCAAGTTTGGTTGTGCTGAAAATGGTAGTCATATTTTAAAAGCTTTTAATCAATTTTTTTGCTCTTTCATCTTATCTTATTTTTTTTATTAAAATTTTATAACCCCACGTCCCCACATTATCAATTCTTTTAAAATTTTTCTTATTAATATTATTATTTTAATTTCAACTTGATGCTGATGAGCTCATATAGACCCTTTTGCCACTATTTCTTTTTTCTTACATGGGTTGTTGATATCTATTATTCTTAAATCATGAATTATATAAATGGAATATGGGATTAAAGTAATCATAAGTCGTCTTAACTTCTTCAATGATTTAAATTGATATATTTATTAAAATAAAATTTGTGTCAGTCAACTAAAACAACTCAGATAAAAAAAAAATCAAACTAAGTTTTTCTAATCCTCTCCATGTTTTATTCATTTGATAGCAATGTCAAAAAACGTGATGGCATCTTAATTAATTGAAGAACATCCTGAGAGTGATGCAAAATATTCAGACATCAGACATATCCTAAAGGTCAAGTACTACATATAACAGCCTAGTCCAATTGACTAAGAAATAAGGTATTAAAACTCGGACCGGGCATTGAACCGGTCGGGGTACTAGGTTAAGGGTTAGTGGGTCAAACCGGGACCAAACCGGAGCTAAACCGGGACCAAACCGGTGAGAAATTGAAAATTTTAGACTTATAGTATGAAATTCTAAAGGAAAAATGTAAAAAAAAAACTCTTTTTTTAAATGTGAACCCGGACCGGTTTACAGGCCGGTTTGCCGGTTTCCGAGCCGGACCAGCCGGTCCGGTCCGGGTTCAGCAACACTGCTAAGAATGACAAACCCATTCGTTATGTGTCCAAGTTTTCATCGATATGAACCCAAAAAGAAAAAACAAAAACACATGTTAACATAATATTTGACGCTTATATTTTATCCTCATTTTGATTTTAATCCTCATAGTTTTAAATTATAAATTTGTAGTCCATCAAGTTTCGTTGCGTATAAACGTTAGTCATGTGTTAAAAGCTTTTAATTAATTTTTCTTGCTTTTTTATCTTATCTAATTTTTTTTGTTAAAATTTTATAACCCCACATTTTTAATTCTTTTAAAATATTTCTCATTAATAATATTATTTTAATTTCAACTTGATCCTGATGAGCTCATATAGACCCTCTTGCTACTATTTCTTTTTTCTTATCATTGGTTGTTGATATCTATTATTCTTAATTCATGAATTATATAAATGGAAGATTGGAGTAAAATAATCATAAGCCGTCTTAACTTCTTCAATGATTTAAATTGAAATATTTATTTAAAAGAACTTGTTTCAGTCAACTAAAATAACTCAGATAATAAAAAAATCAAACTAAGTTTTTCTAATCCTCTCCATTTTTCTTCATTTGATAGCAATGTGAAATAACGTGATGGCATTTTAATTAGTAAAAGAACACCCTGAGAGTGATGCAAACTATTCTGACATAAGACATATCCTAAAGGTCAAGTACTCCAGGAGGACATCCTACTCCAACTGACTAAGAAAGACAAGCCCATTCGTTATGGGTCCAAGATTTCATCGATATGAACCAAAAAAAAGAAAAATGTGAAGATAATATTTAACGCTTATATTTTATACTTATTTTGATTTTAGTCCTTATAGTTTCAAATTATAAATTTTTAGTCCATCAAGTTTGGTTGTGCTGAAAATGGTAGTCATATTTTAAAAGCTTTTAATCAATTTTTTTGCTCTTTCATCTTATCTTATTTTTTTTATTAAAATTTTATAACCCCACGTCCCCACATTATCAATTCTTTTAAAATTTTTCTTATTAATATTATTATTTTAATTTCAACTTGATGCTGATGAGCTCATATAGACCCTTTTGCCACTATTTCTTTTTTCTTACATGGGTTGTTGATATCTATTATTCTTAAATCATGAATTATATAAATGGAATATGGGATTAAAGTAATCATAAGTCGTCTTAACTTCTTCAATGATTTAAATTGATATATTTATTAAAATAAAATTTGTGTCAGTCAACTAAAACAACTCAGATAAAAAAAAAATCAAACTAAGTTTTTCTAATCCTCTCCATGTTTTATTCATTTGATAGCAATGTCAAAAAACGTGATGGCATCTTAATTAATTGAAGAACATCCTGAGAGTGATGCAAAATATTCAGACATCAGACATATCCTAAAGGTCAAGTACTACATATAACAGCCTAGTCCAATTGACTAAGAAATAAGGTATTAAAACTCGGACCGGGCATTGAACCGGTCGGGGTACTAGGTTAAGGGTTAGTGGGTCAAACCGGGACCAAACCGGAGCTAAACCGGGACCAAACCGGTGAGAAATTGAAAATTTTAGACTTATAGTATGAAATTCTAAAGGAAAAATGTAAAAAAAAAACTCTTTTTTTAAATGTGAACCCGGACCGGTTTACAGGCCGGTTTGCCGGTTTCCGAGCCGGACCAGCCGGTCCGGTCCGGGTTCAGCAACACTGCTAAGAATGACAAACCCATTCGTTATGTGTCCAAGTTTTCATCGATATGAACCCAAAAAGAAAAAACAAAAACACATGTTAACATAATATTTGACGCTTATATTTTATCCTCATTTTGATTTTAATCCTCATAGTTTTAAATTATAAATTTGTAGTCCATCAAGTTTCGTTGCGTATAAACGTTAGTCATGTGTTAAAAGCTTTTAATTAATTTTTCTTGCTTTTTTATCTTATCTAATTTTTTTTGTTAAAATTTTATAACCCCACATTTTTAATTCTTTTAAAATATTTCTCATTAATAATATTATTTTAATTTCAACTTGATCCTGATGAGCTCATATAGACCCTCTTGCTACTATTTCTTTTTTCTTATCATTGGTTGTTGATATCTATTATTCTTAATTCATGAATTATATAAATGGAAGATTGGAGTAAAATAATCATAAGCCGTCTTAACTTCTTCAATGATTTAAATTGAAATATTTATTTAAAAGAACTTGTTTCAGTCAACTAAAATAACTCAGATAATAAAAAAATCAAACTAAGTTTTTCTAATCCTCTCCATTTTTCTTCATTTGATAGCAATGTGAAATAACGTGATGGCATTTTAATTAGTAAAAGAACACCCTGAGAGTGATGCAAACTATTCTGACATAAGACATATCCTAAAGGTCAAGTACTCCAGGAGGACATCCTACTCCAACTGACTAAGAAAGACAAGCCCATTCGTTATGGGTCCAAGATTTCATCGATATGAACCAAAAAAAAGAAAAATGTGAAGATAATATTTAACGCTTATATTTTATACTTATTTTGATTTTAGTCCTTATAGTTTCAAATTATAAATTTTTAGTCCATCAAGTTTGGTTGTGCTGAAAATGGTAGTCATATTTTAAAAGCTTTTAATCAATTTTTTTGCTCTTTCATCTTATCTTATTTTTTTTATTAAAATTTTATAACCCCACGTCCCCACATTATCAATTCTTTTAAAATTTTTCTTATTAATATTATTATTTTAATTTCAACTTGATGCTGATGAGCTCATATAGACCCTTTTGCCACTATTTCTTTTTTCTTACATGGGTTGTTGATATCTATTATTCTTAAATCATGAATTATATAAATGGAATATGGGATTAAAGTAATCATAAGTCGTCTTAACTTCTTCAATGATTTAAATTGATATATTTATTAAAATAAAATTTGTGTCAGTCAACTAAAACAACTCAGATAAAAAAAAAATCAAACTAAGTTTTTCTAATCCTCTCCATGTTTTATTCATTTGATAGCAATGTCAAAAAACGTGATGGCATCTTAATTAATTGAAGAACATCCTGAGAGTGATGCAAAATATTCAGACATCAGACATATCCTAAAGGTCAAGTACTACATATAACAGCCTAGTCCAATTGACTAAGAAATAAGGTATTAAAACTCGGACCGGGCATTGAACCGGTCGGGGTACTAGGTTAAGGGTTAGTGGGTCAAACCGGGACCAAACCGGAGCTAAACCGGGACCAAACCGGTGAGAAATTGAAAATTTTAGACTTATAGTATGAAATTCTAAAGGAAAAATGTAAAAAAAAAACTCTTTTTTTAAATGTGAACCCGGACCGGTTTACAGGCCGGTTTGCCGGTTTCCGAGCCGGACCAGCCGGTCCGGTCCGGGTTCAGCAACACTGCTAAGAATGACAAACCCATTCGTTATGTGTCCAAGTTTTCATCGATATGAACCCAAAAAGAAAAAACAAAAACACATGTTAACATAATATTTGACGCTTATATTTTATCCTCATTTTGATTTTAATCCTCATAGTTTTAAATTATAAATTTGTAGTCCATCAAGTTTCGTTGCGTATAAACGTTAGTCATGTGTTAAAAGCTTTTAATTAATTTTTCTTGCTTTTTTATCTTATCTAATTTTTTTTGTTAAAATTTTATAACCCCACATTTTTAATTCTTTTAAAATATTTCTCATTAATAATATTATTTTAATTTCAACTTGATCCTGATGAGCTCATATAGACCCTCTTGCTACTATTTCTTTTTTCTTATCATTGGTTGTTGATATCTATTATTCTTAATTCATGAATTATATAAATGGAAGATTGGAGTAAAATAATCATAAGCCGTCTTAACTTCTTCAATGATTTAAATTGAAATATTTATTTAAAAGAACTTGTTTCAGTCAACTAAAATAACTCAGATAATAAAAAAATCAAACTAAGTTTTTCTAATCCTCTCCATTTTTCTTCATTTGATAGCAATGTGAAATAACGTGATGGCATTTTAATTAGTAAAAGAACACCCTGAGAGTGATGCAAACTATTCTGACATAAGACATATCCTAAAGGTCAAGTACTCCAGGAGGACATCCTACTCCAACTGACTAAGAAAGACAAGCCCATTCGTTATGGGTCCAAGATTTCATCGATATGAACCAAAAAAAAGAAAAATGTGAAGATAATATTTAACGCTTATATTTTATACTTATTTTGATTTTAGTCCTTATAGTTTCAAATTATAAATTTTTAGTCCATCAAGTTTGGTTGTGCTGAAAATGGTAGTCATATTTTAAAAGCTTTTAATCAATTTTTTTGCTCTTTCATCTTATCTTATTTTTTTTATTAAAATTTTATAACTTCACGTCCCCACATTATCAATTCTTTTAAAATTTTTCTTATTAATATTATTATTTTAATTTCAACTTGATGCTGATGAGCTCATATAGACCCTTTTGCCACTATTTCTTTTTTCTTACATTGGTTGTTCATATCTATTATTCTTAAATCATGAATTATATAAATGGAATATGGGATTAAAGTAATCATAAGTCGTCTTAACTTCTTCAATGATTTAAATTGATATATTTATTAAAATAAAATTTGTGTCAGTCAACTAAAACAACTCAGATAAAAAAAAATCAAACTAAGTTTTTCTAATCCTCTCCATGTTTTATTCATTTGATAGCAATGTCAAAAAACGTGATGGCATCTTAATTAATTGAAGAACATCCTGAGAGTGATGCAAAATATTCAGACATCAGACATATCCTAAAGGTCAAGTACTACATAACAGCCTAGTCCAATTGACTAAGAAACAAGGCATTAAAACTCGGACCGGGCATTGAACCGGTCGGGGTATTAGGTTAAGGGTCAGTAGGTCAAACCGGGGCCAAACCGGAGCTAAACCAAGACCAAACCGGTGAGAAATTGAAAATTTTAGACTTATAGTATGAAATTCTAAAAGAAAAATGTAAAAAAAAAAATTTTTTTTTAAATGTGAACCCGGACCGGACCAGGAACCGGACCGGTTTACCGGCCGGTTCGCCGGTTTCCGAGCCGGACCGGCCGGTCCGATCTGGGTTCAGCAACACTGCTAAGAAAGACAAACACATTCGTTATGGGTCCAAGATTTCATCGATATGAACGCAAAAAAAAATGTGAAGATAATATTTAACGCTTATATTTTTTACTTATTTTGATTTTAGTCCTTATAATTTTAAATTATAAATTTTTAGTCCATCAAGTTTCGTTGTGCTGAAAATGGTAGTCATATTTTAAAAGCTTTTAATTAATTTTTTTGCTCTTTTATCTTATCTTATTTTTTTTATTAAAATTTTATAATCCCACATTTTCAATTCTTTTAAAATCTTTCTTGTTAATATTATTATTTTAATTTCAACTTGATGCTGATGAGCTCATATAGACCCTTTTGCCACTATTTCTTTTTTCTTACATTGGTTGTTGATATCTATTATTCTTAAATCATGAATTATATAAATGGAATATGGGAGTAAAGTAATCATAAGCCGTCTTAACTTCTTCAATGATTTAAATTGAAATATTTATTTAAAAGAACTTGTTTCAGTCAACTAAAATAACTCAGATAATAAAAAAATCAAACTAAGTTTTTCTAATCCTCTCCATTTTTCTTCATTTGATAGCAATGTGAAATAACGTGATGGCATCTTAATTAATTGAAGAACATCCTGAGAGTGATACAAAATATTCAGACATCAGACAAATCCTAAAGGTCAAGTACTCCAGGACAGCCTACTCCAATTGACTAAGAAAGACAAACCCATTCGGCATGCATATGTGTCCAAGATTTCATCGATATGAACCCAAAAAAAAAAAAAAACATGTTAACATAATATTTGACGTGTATATTTTACCCTCATCTTTATTTTAGTTCTTATAATTTCAAATTATAAATTTTTTTTTGATAGGCTCTTTTTTTTTTTCTTGATAGGCCAAATTATAAATTTTTAGTACATCAAGTTTCGTTGTGTTTAAAACATTAGTCATGTGTTAAAAGCTTTTAATTAATTTTTCTTGCCATTTTATCTTGTCTTATTTTTTTTATTAAAATTTTATAACCTAACATTTTCAATTCTTTTAAAATTTTTCTTATTAATATTTTTTTTTTAATTTGAACTTGATCCTGAAGAGCTCATATAGACCCTTTTGCTACTATGTCTTTTTGCTTATCATTCGTTGTTGATATCTATTATTCTTAATTCATGAATTATATAAATGGAAGATGGGAGTAAAGTAATCATAAGTCGTCTTAACTTCTTCAATGATTTAAAATGAAATATTTATTAAAATAAAACTTGTGTCAGTCAACTTAAATAACTCTGAGGAAAAAAAAAAATCAAACTAAGATTTTCTAATCCTCTCCATTTTTTATTCATTTGATAGCAATGTGAAATAACGTGATGGCATCTTAATTAGTTAAAGAACATCCTGAGAGTGATGCAAACTATTCTGACATCAGACATATCCTAAAGGTCAGGTATACCCAGGACAGCCTACTCCAATTGACTAAGAAAGACAAACCCATTCGTTATGTGTCCAAGTTTTTATCGATATGAACCAAAAAACATGATAACATAATATTTGACGCTTATATTTTTCCCCTATTTTGATTTTAGTCCTTATAGTTTCAAATTATAAATTTTTAGTCCATCATGGCCCGCTATACGAACCACGCATTGACAACTCCCACACATCGAGGGTTAAAATTATGACCTACACCCCACCCAATACTCAATAATGATCTAAGCCCTTTCAAGGATGGGCATCGAAAGAAAAAAAAAACTTGGAAAAGACCAAAGGTATGACAAACAAGATTGAATTAATCAATCACAGACATGTGTTGGTGTGTGCGTATATATACATGTATGTATATAAGTAAGATTTGCATATGCAAATAATGGGTATCTTACGAATGATTCAAATAAGGCTATCATATTTGAGTGATCCATTAGGTGTATATATCCATTACCTACATCACATATTTAATTATATATATAAACACAAACTAATGAATTTAATGGATAATAATTCTCATACAATAACAGCATCAACCACAAAGAATATTCACCAAATAGAAATAAACCAAGATTCACTTAAGCAACGACATAAATAGATAAATATGATGACGATGAGAATGATACAATTTCATTAAACATGAACATATCAACTTGATGCTTCTAATGATATAACAAAACATGAGATAACATGTTATCTAATATCGATGTTGTATTATATCATGAGAAGCACCAAGATATGTTCACGTTAAATGAAATTGTATAGTTCTCATAATGACAAGTTCATATTTTTGTCCATAATATGTTATATTTATACCTACGAAAGGAAGGATTTCTTGAGGCCAAAGTTAGAATCAATGTATAATATCCCTCCAACTGTAGAAGGAATGACTTGTATGTATCTGCTACCTCTAACTGTATTCATCCCCAATTTTTTATTACACTCAGTTACATATTAGATAAGTTTATTTAATGCTCTTCACAAAGAAATATGTAATGAATACAATAATATGGATTGAAAAAGAAGGTGAAAAACATAACTAATAAGTATAAAAAACTGCTCAACTTGGGGCTCTTCACATATAGAATACTTCGATCTCAAGCTCTTCATACTCATGACTATATGGTCTGTTTGGCACTCATATAACTCTGTGTTATATATGCATGTCTTGTATGTCCATTTCCATTATAAGTTGAACCTTGTGATATATGTAGTGATCAAAGGACATAAGGCATACATACATAACACAAAGGACAAAAGGAGTGAGCATAAGTGATTTGAAAAATGTGAACTTTCAATAAAGGTTTGACAAAGAACAAAATGGCGTAAGTATCAGTGTTTTGACAAAGAAATGAAAGGAGCGATCATCAATGATTCGACAAAGAATGAAAAATATGAACTTTCAATCAGGGTTTCAAAAAAAACAAAAAAGAGTAAGCATCAGTTTTTTGACAAAGAAATAAAATGAGTAAGTATTAGGATCAACCAATTAAAATGTACATTCAAGCAAAGACAACAAAAGAGATTACTTACAGAACAAGGCTTGCAAAGGTATGTGAAAGTCAACAATTTTTTACGAAAGTGAGAGCAAAATGGTGATGACAGAGAGGGAGAGCCCCACAGAAAGGTATACCAATGACATCCTGACGACGGATAGATTAGGGGACCGGAGATGATAGGGAGAAGAAGAGCACACGCACGTGACTATGAGAGGCAAAAGATGAAGTTTGAGCATGAAAGTAAGTATAAATACTATAGCAAATTTTTATGGACCGGTCCTCTATAAAGAGAGTCTAAATATTCATAATGAGGCTACATTAGGAACAACTGGTCTCAATATATAAAAAAAAATATGCTTAATTCAAACGAGGCTGGCTTTAAAAACAACCGGTCTCAAATGTAATTTTTAAAACTACAAAAATAATATTTAAGAAACAAAATTCATTAATTAGAACTAAAATGATTCAACAGGAAATAATAGTAAAAGGTCAAAAGACATAAAAAGATTGAAATTTTTTTATTAATATCTTTGCCTAAAGGCGGCAGTACATGCATATATAAGATGATCAAGCACAAAATCGAAATTACATCATTATATATATATAAGGTGGTTTTTAAACCCAGGCCATATGAGATTATCATAATCATTTCAACAGACAATCATTAGGCCACACAGTCTAGGATATCATCCAACACCACTGCCAACTGGTACAGTAATTCAGAGTGCCGATCTTACTTCTCCATAACCTCCAAAACAGTGCCTTGGAGGCAAAAAATGGCCTCAACAATTTCCTCCAAGGACAGATGAGGAGGGGGCCGTGAAGAGGTTCCAGATTCTACCGCCAATAGAGGAGAGGGAAAATGCTACGTCTTTGACTTAAAGAAGTATTGGTATTTATAAATAGGGATGGTTGAAAACTTCAGATGATACTAATGAGACATGATGATTTGTGCGTTGGAAGTTGAAACTGGTCTAAATAATATTAATGAGACCAGGTATACATATCAACAGGTGTAAATCAAAAGTATATATACGTTAGATTATTGAACGACATTTAAATCAGTCAAGAGCTAAAGGCAGTACATATTAACATATTTATATGTTGTGCCAGTACAATCGGGCTCAATATCATCAAATTATGTAATTAACAATACTCAGATAATATAGTTTACTAATTATTATATATATCATATATAATTATATATATAGAAATAAATTAACTTCTCAAGCCAGAGGCAAGAAAACAATAAATGAATAGAAATAAGAGACGTTCAAGATCAAGATTAGAAATAAAATTTTTTTCATTAATATAATATTTTAGGTGCCCAAAGGCTGCAGATTACATGCATGAAAAAAAAATACATCATTTTATATAAGAAAAAAAAAACTCTCCTCATCCTTCCTCATAATCACCGAAGCCAGGGGAGGAAGAAGAGGAAGGAGAAGAAGGGTCAGAAGATAGATTAAACTCTATGTCATTTAGTGTCAAGTATAAGATTCAACTTCTTGTTGATAGCATGCACCTAAGTGACTATTCTTACAAGGCTTTGTTCCACGCGTTCCACCCTTGCATGGAAATCGTCAAGAACCTCCCTCATTGAACGTGGCAGTGGAGGTAGTACACACACAGAGGAGGAAATGAAGGACAAATTGATAGAGTTTGGATGCGTCTCACCATAATGTTGATAAAGAGGAGAGAAGAGGGAGCCTGATGGATGAAATACGATTTTGAAGAAACAAAATGACTAGAAAAGTTCAAACAGACATGATGGTGGAAGAGTACATTTATTGAAGTGGATGGCTTCAAAGTTCTAAGAGACACGTTAGGAAGATTACTTAAGAAGCTGAAATGTTAAGATCAATTATGCAGAAACGATGGTCTCTAAAGTAAGTTTAGATCGATTGTATAAGCAGCCGGTCTTATAAGAATTTAAAATTTGAAATTTTCATAATATTCAATACTTATCGAGACTAGATTATGTTACCACCTTTCTAGGAAATATTATTTAGACTGGTCGGGAGTTGCATCAATATTTACAAAAATGCCATAGATCATAGTTTTTAAATTGTCTCTATCTATAGAGGTCTGATCTGGCAGCCTTATAGGCCTTTTTTCTAGTATAGAATTGGGTCGCACTTCTAGTACATCTAATACATTTATATGTCATACATTTATCAAGTCATGCAAAGGGTTAAAAAGTTGCATAACAAGATTTATTTTGAATGAGAACAAATGCACATTCTGCTTTCGTTAAGGCCAAGGCCTTGTTAAGTCGAAGGAATATTAAAATGGAAATGTAGCAGAAACAAAAATGAAAACAAAAATCAAGGAAAATACATAAAAAAAATCCAAATCTACATTGATTAACATGTTATCAACTTTTCCTATCATTTCCCTATACAAGGCTTTATCGAACTGTACATCAAAATTTGCTTCTCTCTTCAAAGTGAGAAGGGCTTAAAAGAATGCAGAAGTCACCTGTATAAGAATGGTGGGGCATTAATAATTAATAGTAATAAATAAATTTTTCTTCAAGAAAATAAAATAAGCAATACGTTGAAGTAAGATCTTTAAGATACTATCATCGCTCTACGATTTTGCACCCTTTCTCTAAAATGCCAAATCATGAACGTCCTTCCCATTCCAAGTTGTTGAGCTTCCCATAGGTTAAAACAGTTGATAATTAGCACCTTCAACAAACACTTTCTATTAGCCTTACACAATAACTTCATAATCCATAGCCTTTCTTTTCTGCCATATACGGGAATGTCAATACTAAACTATTTCAATTTTATTTTCCCTCAATAGCGGAATAATCCTTCAAGCGGAGCCATGCTATCAATTTTGTTAGATATGATTAGTTTTGATGATGTCAAATATATATGTGAAACGATAAGAGCAAAAAGTTTATATAGTGTATTTCTTTGACTAATTACTATGTTTAATGTTACATATCTTGTAGATTAGTCAAGCAAAGAAAGAAGAAGATTGAAGATTAGCCAGGCAAACAAGGAAGAAGATTGAAGGTGGTCAAGAAAATAAAGAAGATATCTTGATTGGGTTATGGAGAATTATTTTCAAGAGGAAAGTCAAGAAAAAAGATATTGAAGAAAGAAGAAATTGCAAGATCTAATGAGAATATTAAGATTCAAGCTCTTAGAAATGATACTGGGGGTTTCTATGATGATACCGGAGGATTCTATGATCAAATGATGGTTGGAATGGGTTAATACAAAGCTAAGATGACTTTTATATGAGTTATAGCACTTCTAAAGGAGTTACACTCGATTGTCAGAGGTGTTGCACTCGAGTGCAGGATGAACACACTCGAGTGTCCGGTTTACTCTGTTCAGCTCTTTTTTTTGTTCCGCTTGACAGAGGTCCGTTATTTTGGCCATATCTCTCAAACCACACGTCGGATTGACCTGAAACTGGTGGCATATGAAAGAAGACTCACAACATGACAAATGTACACCAAGATCACATTGAAAGAAGATCAGATGAAGGAGATATGATCCATGGAAGTTGACACTGAAATCACCATCATTTTTCAAGACAGGTATGGTATTTTGGACATAACTCACAAAGAACACATCGGATTGATACGAAATCAGTGCCATATGAAACTAGACTCAAAGAGATTTCCATGGATAGATAATTTTCCTAATTTGAAGTTATATTCTAGGAGCTATGCCTTCTGGAAGTCGATGCTTGTGTAGTCTAGTGTGATAGACACTCTTTCGATCATAACTTACAGAATACAAGGAGTTTGAAACTGATTCTTTTTGAATTGGAATGCATATGACAAGAACGAACAAAAAAGGCAATCCTTCAAGGGGCTCCTATAGGAGTTAGCCAAGCCAGTAGAGGAGACCAAATCCGTAGAGGGCAACTTGACAAACTTCCAAATCCCCAAACTTTGCCATAAGCATCCTAAAACAAACTAATAAACAAGAATAGAGCACACCACACATAAAACAAGCAAGCAAACAAACAAATAAACAGAAACTAAAAGGACAAGAAAAAAATAAAGTGATGCAGCACTGTAGGATGGACTTTTAAGTGGCTGCTGATGAACTTAGAGGTCCTTTATACTATCTTCCACATGTGCAGAGCTCTTTGGCAAAAGTTTGCCAAACCCTAGAATAGAAGTATGAGGTTTATCCCGAGCACGCTTCCTTTTAAAGCATTTATTCTCCCAGGTGAGATAGGCTCGCTGACAACACTTCTTGGACTCAAAGAAACAGGAACCCAACCAGTTGATCGAGAACCCAAGCTTGGTGGTTAAATCGAATCTTTGCAGCCACCATACGGCAAGTGAAAGAATCGAGGAGATGTCATCTTAAGTGAAATGAATGGGAGAAGAGATGATGGACGTATGCTTGACGCAAGATTCCCGTATGAAGAACATCAAGAACTTTATGGTCAGGAATAACTACCTTAGATACTTTGCAATTAGAAATAGGAGGTGATGTTCTCTTCCTTTTATGTATGCACACAGAAGAAGAAGCTAAATGAGTTCCTTGAGAACCAGAAGATGGAAAGTCATGACGTTGCTGTTTTTTACAATTGCTGGTATCATTAGAAGCCAAATTTTTGGGAGCCAAGACATTCGAGTCTTGATGGGATGGACTAGATGAATCTGTCTTATGAGAAGACCCATAAGTAGCTAAAGCCAAATACTTTAGTCCAAGAAAGCTATTCATATGATAAAAACCATCAGAAAATGAGATTCTGCCAGATTTAGGCCCCACATGACGCAAGCAAGCATCCAAACAAGGCACCGACTTAGAGCAGTGTTGCCACCATGCACCAGCATTTACACAACCCAAACAATAATTCAAATGCCCAAAGAGAAGCGAAACCGGAATATTTCAACCAGAAAAATGAAGAAACTTACCAGCAACCTGAGTTGGAAAACAGTCTGGAATAGCTAGCTTAAAACAGAGACTACTTTGGAAAGAAGAACAAGAGGGCATCAACTTCAAGAAAATCTCCAAAAGAACTACTTATTTGACGAGCAGTCTCTTCAGTATAATAATCAAGAGGAAGTCCATGAGCTTGAACCCATACAGGAATATGAGTAAAATATACTCGAGAAATTGGAAGGTTTGGAATCCACTCAAATTCAGCCAAAAAGAAACCTTGAAGCAACCGTGTACCTTGGCTGAAAACAGCTAAGCGATCTAACTCACTCTGAAAATGTAAATCAAGATAGTGGTGATGTTGTTGAAATTCCATATGAGATCGGCTGTATGAATGGCACTTGTGTGTTGTTGAATCATAAAACATACTAGATCATATCGCTAAGCAACAGATAAATATTAGTTTAAATTATAAAACATGGCATATATGTATATCTTCTTAATATGCTTAAATAGATAACATATAAACGTAAGCACTTTCTCAAAAGGCATAAATAATTAAGTTCATAAATCATATAATTTGTATGCAGCTAATTCTTCAAATAATATCAAATAACATCACTTTCGTAAGATCAGCATTTGCTGTCTGCAAACATCCCAGACATTTATCAAGCCATTCTTGAAAACCAAATTTCAACAAACACATCATAATTTATTTACCAGAACATTGTCTACTGAAACATGTAATAAGATAATAAGATAACGATTACACAACATTAGTGTTTGGCACAAAATGGCTTAATTGGATGGAAATACCTCTAGTTTAGCTAAACGTGCAGGGACTTCCATTCTAGTATTATTATGTTTTTGCTTTTATAACTTAACAGCTTCCATTGTTTCCATCATAGTGGTTTGCAGCTGTGAAGCCTGAAGGGATGGGCATATAAAAATAATTAACCAAAAAAAAGAAAACAAGAAGTGCTAACCAGAACAGTCAGAGTACTGTAATTCTATTTTCATCAGGTGGACAAATTATCTATTTTCATACCGCAATTCTAAAACTTCATCTTCATTCAGAAGCGTCTGCAAGATTGATGACAGAGTCCAGATGAAAAAATGGACAGATGCAAGACTGGGTTTGCTTGTTATAAAAATAGGTAAGATTGGTTCAGATATATATATAGATTCGAGGAATGATGATACAAAATTTAAAATTATGGGATGCAATTGCGATATACTCATAATTTTAAATCATCATTCACATATAGATTGGGTTTAAAATCCTGTTGGTAAAAAATAAAAAGATAGGGCTTTGAATACTACTCATTAAAAAAAAAAAATCAAGCAGCATAGAATTCAAATGCAAATGATAATTCTCCTCACTAGTGCCATGATTGCTAACATACACACAATAACTGAAGCACCACACTTGCACATTGCTGTGCAAGGAAAGGGGGAAAACTGTTCATTGAAATGCTTCTGAAAGGAGATAATTTATATTGCCTTAAGTTCTTCCAGCTACTCTATTTTATTTAAGAAAAAAATATACTTTTCAAAATATTCAATTTAGGAAAAAAATATTCATTTTAACCGTTTTCATTTAAGATATAATTTCATTTCATTTCATTTTATTTACAGCTTTTGATGAAACTGTCCCCACTAATTGTGGGTTTGATTTATTGCCTTCCAAATCAATCTAATTGAGTTTCTATGAATCTAATTGAATACAAATTTTGTTATTTCCCAGTGCCGTTGCCCTTCCAAATCCGAAGTTAACCAAATAAAAATCCTATATCTTAAAATTAGAAATAAAGTTATTTTACTTTTTTTTTTTTGCCAAAAAGTTATTTTACTTTGCTCGTTTGGATCGGCGATTGAAATGTTTAAAAGTAGCTTTTCAATCGTAATTTACGATATACGAGGTATGTATGTGAGAGAAGTTGTATCTCGATTTACGTGAAAAGCAACTTATAAGTAATTAGATCACTAAAACAAACAGATCAAATAAAATGGGTTTACTAGTTTTTAGAAAAAAAATCGAATGAGCGAAGAACCAGGTCTCACAGTAATATTATTAAATTAATTTCATTTACTTTTTTATATAGTAATTTTATTTTTTACAATTAATTATAATAATTTTGGTTCATTGAATTGATTAATTATAATAGTTTTTAGAAAGCTTGTTAAAAATTTGATTCCGAAATTTTATTGGAGAAAGAACCCTGAATATTTGTTCATGTTGACGAAATTATCAAGAAATGCTTTGAATGGCATTTGAAACCAAGATATTGAATAAAGCACAAGAAATCAATAGTGACCAAGCATATTGATAAGAAATAAAGAATAAAAAAATATCTTGGTAAGTAGTAAGGCATTAGTCTTTCTGGGATGGTTCATTATACATAAAATTATAAATAAAAAAAATTTAGGTCACAAATTTCTAGGTAAGTAGTAAGGCATCAGAAATTAAATTTGGGCGAACCGTCGTGACCCTTTCGTATTAATTTGGTTGTCTTCCATGTAGAAGCATTTTGCATCTACAGGATTTTGTCCTGAAATGATTTAGGAATCATGCCTGGACTTAAGCCAGCAAATCTAAGGTTTATGTTGAATTAAGGTTTGCAAATTGAATTTTGCAAAGTGAGGATAAAAGTTAATTAATAATATAATAAAATATTACCTCCAGCCTTAAATATAATATTCATTTTATAATTTAATTGTTTTATTAAAGTTGGTATTATATCATGGACCTGACGGAATATAATGTATGTTTTGATTGGTTTTCGTGAAAAAAAAAAATCAATTTGACATTAACAAGTTTGGTTGAAAAGTTAATTTCATGATATTTAAATATGAAAAAGAGTCAAAAAGAAAAAGTAAATAAAAATAACTTTAAACTCACTTCTGACTCATTAGTCTTTTGCTCCAAAAGTTGTCCCAAACATAAAAACTTGTCAACTAGCTTTTAGCCTCCAAATTGTAAACCAAACAAGGTCTTAAAAGCTTTAGGCCATGTTTGGTACGTGGTATTAAATTTTGATGGATTGGGATTGGGATTGGGATTGTGATTGATGTTTTAAAAATATGTTTGGTATAAGGTGTTAATTGGAGGGAATGATTTTATTAATCTTATTTAATAAACATATACTAATTATAAAAAGACTGAAATGCCCTGCCCTAAATCCTAAACAATCGATCGATCAATGAAGAAGGTCTCCCACTTCCATTCCTGCAGCTTTGCCATTTCAAATCAATTTGTTGTGTCCCTGTTTCACAAAAAGACAGACGGTAAAATACATTTTCCCCATCTCTCTTCACGGTTTCTGGTAATTTTATTTTTTCAGTTTTAGCCGGGAAATACTCAGTTCGCTCGTATTAGATCCTATAAGGGGGCGAAGCTCGCGACTGCCTGCCACGAAGTCCAAACACTACGATGAGGAAGTGGACAGTTCCTTCAGTTCTCCTTCTACTCTGAATACTCCTCCTCTTTGCTGATCAGGGTGTTGCAATGTTTAGATCGATTGATATCTTAGTTTTTTTAAAAAAAATACATACTGTGTTTTTAAATATATACTGCATTGCCTTTTAGAGATGCTTCATTTTCTTTGCTAAATACCTGGGCCTCGGTGTGATTTATGATTCGATCGGAATGCGATTATCCGCAGCATTTGAAATGCGAATGTGATTGTGAATCTGCGTTTGGTTTAGGTCGGAAGTTTCAGGCGAACGCCGAGGCTGATTCCGAAGAGCTTGTAGATCCACCGAAGGTGGAAGACAAGATTGGCGCTGTTCCAAATGGTCTTTTCACCGATTCTGATGTGGCCAAGAGGTTTTCTGTACTTGTTATGCTTTAATATCACTCTTGATGTTTTTTTTCTTTATATCGTTTTTTCTTAAACATATTTCATTGTGAGTGCAGAGAGGCGGAGTCGATTTCTAAGAGATCGCTTCGCAGAAATGCGGAGAAGTTTGAGTTCCAGGCGGAAGTGTCACGGCTCATGGACATTATTATCAACTCCCTCTACAGTAATAAAGTGGATCAGTGGTGAGGCGACGGTGTGAGCGCGGTTGAGGGCGACGAAGATAAAGGGGAAAGGTGAAGGTGAACGGCTGTTGGTGTTTGAGTGAGCGGTAGTGAAGGTCGACGATGCAGAGGATCTGTCGACGGTGAAGAGAGGAAAAAAGGAGGAAGAGGGAGTGATTATGTGAGAGGGTTAGGTTAAACTCAGGTTATTTCGGTCTCAAAATATTTTAATCAGGGATATTTTTGTCTTCATAATTTTGTAATCATGGGATTCAAAACACAATACCAGGGGGAGGTGGCTTTGCAGCAATCCCATATTCGTGGTATTCACAATCCCTGATTACTCATAATCCCTCATACCAAACGATGTATTTTTACTCAATCCCTCATCCAATCCTTCTCCCTGCTCTCAAATACCATGTACCAAACAAGGCCTTAATGTTACATGAAAAGGAAAAACTATACTTTTAGTACTTTAATTTCATACAAGGTTTCAATTTGATCCCTAAATTTAAAAAAAAAAAAAAAAAAGTTCACTCCTTTAGTCTTAACATTGTTAATAAAAAATGCTAATATTAAAATTTTAATGTTGACAAAACATTATCAAATACTAACATATAAAGTTGGGTAAAGGGATAAAAATACTCATAAATATTTTTTAAATAAGTACCACACCATAAACTTTACTTGGATGCAAAAGTGTATATAAAATTTCATAAATGAAATAAAAATACCTTAACCGTTAACTATGATTAACGGTGTTACTTTTTTCTTTTGTTAGTCTCACCAATTACCCACGTGTAAGTCTTTTAGTTCCCATTTCCAGGCATCTCTGTCCTCCTCCTAACCTTCCTCTCTCTCTTTCACTTCTCTCTCGGACCTGGCATCCCTTTGCTATCAGGTCCATCCGCTGCCATCGTTTTCTTAGAAGTACAATGTTTTGGCGTAGCTTTGAGAAAAAAAATGGGGCTGAACTTTTTTTTTTTTTTTGTCTAAAAAAGTAGTATATAATATTTTAAATTTTTTTTTTGAATGTATGTAGTAATTTAAAATATTTTTTAATTAGCATGCAGTATCTTAAAATAATTTTTAATACTTTTAATCTCTTAAAATATTTTTTCAGTTGTACTCAGTATGTTAGCAGAATGATTATAATTTTACCTTTGATGTGTTTTTTCAACCCCAAAAATTACTTTAAAATATTTTTGATATTTTTAACCTTTTAAAATATTTTTTCGGTTGTATCCAGTGTTTTAGGACACTGACTACAATTTTAGCGTTAATGTATTTTTCTTAGTAGTAACGAGCACCCAAAACTTATGATATTGGTTTATTGATTTTCACCCACTCTAAAATATTTTTTCAGTAGCACATAATATTTTAAAGTAATTTTTTAAGCTGAAAAAATACATTAAGGGTAAAATTGCAATATGCTAACATACTAGGTACAACTGAAAAAACATTTTAAACGGTTAAAAACCTTAAATATTATTTTAGGATATTGCTTGCTACTTAAAAAATATTTTAAGATATTAGATGCGTTCAAAAAAAATACTTCAAAATATTAGATATTATTTTTTTAGGAAAAAAAAAGTTCAACCTTGTCTTTTTCTCAAAACTATACCAAAACGATATAATTTTAAGAAAAGAACGCCCAACGGATGGACCTAACAGCGGACGAAAGCCAGGTCATTCTCGGGGGTCGGATTGTCTCAGAAGCCTTTTTCTCCTCATCCCTCAGCGTCCTAGATCCTGACCGTCTAGATGATCCAAAAGCTCAAAATGTGCCAAGCCATCAACCCATTAAAAATGAATCATCTTCGGATCCAACTACGGTCCTCTTCCTTCTCATTCACTTATGGTCCTCTTCTCAATCTGGACCGTTGGATTAAGATCTCAACGGTCCAAATTTTTTTTAATATAAAAATATTATTATTATTATTATATTTTTATAATATATTAAATCTGGACCGTTGAGATCTTAATCCAACAGTCCAAATTGAGAAGAGACAGTAAGTGGAGCCTTCAGCTTCTCTCCCATTTTCCGACTCCCAACCTTAACCATTGTCTCTGCTATGCCTTCCTAGGCTATTCCTCATCCTCCTTTTTAATTCCCGCACATTGGCCATTCTCTAATATTGTCTATGGTGACATTCATAGGGCTGTTGCCACAAGCGAAGCCTTGTTCTAAATTCGGCTATGGACCAAGTCTTTGTGGCTAACTCTCTTTCGCGCCTCTGCCACCTTCTCTTGGAAATAGAGGCCCATCTAGCATTCTTGAGGGATAAAATAGAAATTCTGAGAGATATATATGATCTCTAAGAATGAAATTTCTAATGTAGTGAATATAAGAAGTGAACTTACATAAGCTGATCTGAGAGTATACCAAAAAAAGAAATACATCGAGAATGAAATTTGGTTACAAAGGTGTCCAAGTCCCTCTCATGAGCTAACAAGCATAATATGGATAACAATTCACTCTTAAAGAATCAAGTCTGAGCACCAAACTGAGCTTTAGGATATCTACGTACAGAACATAAAGGGGGTTACCCACTGTAGAACAAATTAGATATTGAGATAAAAATACTGTGGCTTTGTTGATGACAGATATGGCTTCCTGGGAAATATGCAAGTGAAGATCTTTGCCCCCAATTATGGTCCAGGTACTACTTAGGAAATACATTTCCTTTGGTGTCTCCTTTCCCTTCGGCTTCGTCTTAATCATCAAATTTCATTCTTTTAACTTTTTGGGTTCGGTTAGATTGTTATGCCATTTGTGGTCTCGGTCTTGTCTTCCTGATGCTCTTCCTCTTTGGATTTTTCATAGACTCGGTGCTGGAAGATGGAACAATGATTTCTTTATTTATTCACATCAAAATTGTTATTTTTTTTTTCTTCTTATTAGTCTTGTTTTTCTTGTCCAAGTGCTTCTCTTTTCTGGGTCACCAGCTTTTTTCACTGGTTTGGTGATATTTGCAACTTCACTCGTATTTTCTGTCTTTGAATTTTATGAAGAAGCCATTGAGTGTGTATGTCGTTGCTCAAGGGAAATCACTTCTCAATTTTCTTGGATTTTTTTTTTTGTTTATTTGCAATTTTACTGCAACTTTTAGTGAAACGATCAATCCATATCAGTGTAAAGTAGCAGCCAAATCAACTGGACCACAGACTTCCTAATTTAATAACCAACACACAAGGCAGAAGGCAGTCGGAAGAGGAGAGAGAAGCAGAATGTTGATGAATATTTGTTTTTAATAGCCTAGATGATGTGGTTCCTTGTCAACTCTTGGATCATTTTTTACGGCCACGATCTTAAGATACTGAGAGACGCTGAGAAGAAAGATGCTGGGAGAATCTGCTTCCGGTCGTTCTCTCTCTCCCTCTCAAGCCCTTCTCTGTTACCCCTTCTCTCGCTCACACTCCCTCCCTCTCTCTCTCTCTCTCCCCCTCAATTTTGAAATCATACCTGATTAATGCTAACTAAATGTGAGTTTCGGAATATTTTACCATGAATTTTCCCAAATGCCGGTACTAAAATGCAAGATGAAATTTGATTAGGGATTAACAAGTAGAAAACAGAGCTTGAAATTAATCAAATTAAAGCTAAAGCGAAATATGAAGGGGAAAAAACTTAATTTTTTGAATTATATACTGGTGATGATAACAAAAGAATTAACAGCTGAACAATTGTTCATGTTAGCCATACATTAATGCTTTGTACTCTTTCTTTCTTTAATTTTTTTCCCAGTGGACTGACAGAAACAATTCAAAATCACAGGAGAGACTACCTGCGAAAACAGAACAAAAGAACAGCTGAACAATTGCACGATCTGAGACCAAAACCTTCAGGAAACATTGATGAATCATGCTCTCCGATACTAAATATAAAAAAAAATTTGTTTTTTTAAAGAGATTAAGGAAGTTAAATAAGTTATCTAATTATATCATGTGGATATTTGGATTAGTTTTTGAATAATGACTTTCACGATTTACAAGATAAATATATAAGAGGAATTTTGTCTCCGCTTGAAAAAAATTATTTCTGAAACCACTATCTTATGGTTTGTCAAACATACACTATATGTTATATAATTTTAAATTATATATCAATTTACACTGAAAATGATAAATATAAATATTTTAAAATAATTTAATTAACTTCCTTAATTTCTTTAAAAATCACTGTAAAAAAACCGGACCGGACCGGACCGGAGCGGCCGGTTCGATTGGTTGAATCGGGAACCGGTCAGTGGTCCGATCTAGTTTAATGGTTAAACCGGAGAATCGGTCAGAACCGGTTAAAACTGGTTAGACCGGTTTCATTTTTTTTATTTTTTTCTTTTTTTTTCTTTTTTTAGGAGAAAATTGGAAGTTGAAGGCTAAAATGAAGAGAAAAATAGGTAAAGAAGTAGAGCCGGGAATTCGGCCCGAGCTCGTCGGATCGGCCCGTTTAGACCCGAATTCTTTAAGGGCCGGGCTTATGATTTAGAGGCTAAAAAGAGAAGCGGGCCTAAAAGAGCCCTGAGGGCCGGCCCTTTTAGGCCCGTTTAATATTTTTTAAAAATAAATTAATATATAAAATATCATTATATCAAATTATCAATATGAGAAACACCTAAGTACCTAATAGAGTATTAATAACAGGCAAACACTTATTAATTGATTTGATTTATTTTATTTTCTACAATGATTTATTAATTTAAAATTTAAAAAATAGGCTAATTTAGACATTAGATGATTATTTTAACTAAAAATTTATGATTTTTAAAAATAATGTATCTCAATTTAAAGCAAAATAATAAATAAATTGGTATCACATCATCCTCCTTTTGTTCATGTACTTCCTTCTTCTGTTCTTCTCTGCTTTCTTTCTTTTCTCCGTCATCCTTCTTCTTATACAGGATCTTTCAATTCTTTACCACTTCTTAGTGTAACTTCCTTCACATGTTCTTTTGGGTTTCTTTCGGTGTCACTTGGTAGAGTTCCTGTTTCATGGAATTCAGCATATTTGTAATTTGCCCCATCTAGATCTCCAAGTTCTTTATTGAGGCTTCTTGGTTTTTGACTGTTGCATCAGTCCTAGCCATGAATTGAGATGTATTCATGGTTAGTTGAGCCAATGCATCCTCCAAATTCACTTTCTATTGTGGTGGATTTGGTTGTTGAAAAGCTTGTTGCTGGTAGTTCCCTTGCGGCTTGAATATATTTTGATTATTCCTCCAACTAAAGTTTGGATGATTTTGCCAACCTGGATTATAGGTGTTTGAGAATGGGTCATTCCTTTGAATTTTAATGAAATGAGCTTGGTTCGGCATGAATGAGTGTCCTTCTTGACATTGTGTGCTCACATAAGGTCCTCCACATTGATCACAAGCTTTAGTAGGAGTACTGATTATATTTGCTTGGGTTGTCAATGATCCTACTTGCTTGGATATAGATGCAACTTGAGAAGACAAAGTTGTAAGGACATCTAGTTCGTATACTCCAAGTGCTTTCTTTGAATTGCTATGTTCAGAAGGCCATTGATATGCATTGGCTGCCATCTCCTCAAGTATATTGTAAGCATCATCCATATTTTTTCCCATTAAAGATCCTCCAGTTACCGCATCTACAAGAATTCTAGAGATGTGCAGCATCCCACTATAGAAAGTTTGCAGTTGCCACCAATTTGGTAACCCATGATGAGGACATCTCCTTAGCAACTCCTTATATCTTTCCCATGCTTCATAGAGGCTTTCTTGTTTATGCTGGGTGAATGAGGCAATTTCATTCCTTAATTTAGCAGTTTTTGCTGAAGAAAAGTATTTCTCCAAAAATTGTTGCCCTATGATCTCTCATGTAGTTATGCTTCCCACTAGTAGTGATTGTAACCAACTCTTAGCCTTATCCCTGAATAAGAAAGGGAAAAGTCTAAGTCTAATGGCGTCATCAGTAACACCATTATGCTTGAATGTGTCACAAATTTCTAGGAAGTTGGCTACATGTGCATTAGGATCTTCTGTTGATAAACCATCGAACTGATTTGCTTGCATCATCTGGATAATTGCTGGCTTGATTTCAAAGTTGTTAGCTGCTACTGGTGGTCTCATGATTCCAGAATTTATCCCCATGACTGTTGGTATTGGATAATCAAGGAGTGTTTTGGTATATGTTGTTCCTCCCCCCGGATTTGCCATTAGATTGCTTAGGATTGAAGTAGAATGCTTCAAACTCTTTGATTTCTTCAATAAGTTCTTTCAATCTCTGAATCAAAAGGCAATAGTTCAGTCTCCTTCAATCTGGCCATACATTAAGTAAAAGCTTGAAAAGAAACACAAGACACCAAGAAGAAAAACAAATGTAATATGAAGATGAAATTAGTATTAAAATTACTTGGTATTGATATTAATGACAACAATTCCCGGCAACAGCGCCAAAAACTTGTTACGAGTGTAGATGATTAATTTAATAGTACAAGTGTACACTGTCATAATCAAGTAATACAGAAGTGAGTAGAGTATCATTCCCATGAGGGTTGATCACTAAGTACCAAAATGGGTAATTTTAACTCTATTTAGTTGGTCGATTAGTTGATGATTGAAAGTACGAAATAACAGATGATTAAATATGAATGCAAATGATATGAAACAACTATGAGAAAAAGTCCTAGGAGTCAGATTTCACTTAACAAATTTCGGATTGAATCACTTATCTATTCTAGCCCAATTTATTCCACATGATTGATAGTCGAGTTTCCCTAATTTAATTACTAGCCTCTTCCAAGGTCAAACAATTCTATAATTAATTGCTCATCCAATATATTCCTATATGAACTTAAGCAATTAATTATGCATTAAGATCTATGGAACTCAGTAAGACTACACAACTCATATAAATATATTCCTATTTCATATACAAGTCATGGTTTTAATTATATGATCTATACACATCCATCTCCTTCCGGTCTCAACATGCATATTAAAATCATTCAAAAGATGGCCAGTCAATCAAAAGCATTAAGAATAATAATTAAAACTCAATTATGAAGGAGAAATTCAAACTAGATTTAATAAATTAAGATTCAATGCATCATTAGTAAGCTATGTCATCACCCTAAGAAAATGGAAATTTAGCACATGATGAAATTAAAAACAAAACCAAAATAAATTGACATTATATAAAACTAAAATGAAATCCTCAGTAATACTGCATAAAACTTGAATATTAAATTCTCAAACACAAATATACAACCAAAGGATACATGAAAAATATAAAAATCTAGCCGTCCATTTAGGAGGTAAACCTTCCATGTAGATGGAATGCAAAAAGTAATACAATCCTAAGCCTTCCAAGATGGAGGCATGTAAAAATTAATATAATGCATAAAATTAATTCTAAGATGATAGAGTAAGTGGAGAAGAGAGGAGAGTAATGAAATGGTGTGTAAGTGGAGAAGAGATGAGAGTATTGGATATGAATTGGTGTGTGAAATGTGAAGGAGAGGGTGGCTATATATAGGGAAAAATGGAGTAGGGTAGATGAAGTAGTTGGTAAAATGTGGTAGCTAGGTGAAGTAATAGATAGAATGTAGTAGATGAAGTAGTTGGTGAAAAGGAAGATGAAGTGGTAGATGAAGTAGTATGTGAAAAGGAAGATAAAGTGGTAGATGAAATGGTTGGTGGAATGGTAGATGATTCCAGCTTTCAACTTCCAAGCAAAATTCGAAACCCTTAGAGATAGAACTGGATTTTGATATCAACATCAAAGTTGTAGAGCTCTTTCTTAGTTTTTTATCCGTATAAAGAACATTCCAATCGGACATCTAGAGCTCCAGATATTGCCTGAAAACTGAAAGAGGGCCTAATTTATTATTTTTCAAGAAATTATATTTTATTCCAAAATCATTATTTATTTATTAATTACACCCAAATTTATCAAATTGAGCTCAAATATCATCCATAAAATCATCATATAAGGAAAAATAAATATATAAATATTTTACTTATCACCATTTTATAATGGATGACAAGAACAAATATTAGTCATGCTATTGATTTGTCATTACTCTTGGCTCCAAAAGGTTCATGATCAATGAGCCATCAAAATCAATCAGGTGCAAAATCTTATATATGTAATAAACCTCCTAATTTACGTGTTTAGGTACCTGTTTTAATAGTGAGTTTACAAGTGTTTATAAGCAAATTGACATGTGCAAATCGGCATTTTAACCACTACTAATTGAAAAACAAGTGTCCACCTATACTTTTTTTTTTGTATATGTGAATAATTTACCCGGGTTCATAAGTGGGTAACAAGTGTTTATATGTAAATTTTTTATGTAAGTGAATTTGCAAAGGTTTATAAGTGAGTTACAATTGTGCACATAAACATTTTAAAAACTTCCAATAAGAAAACAGCAAGTGTCCATATAAAAAACTTTTGTATAAATGAATTCACAAGTGTTTATAAGTGAGTTTACAGGTATATATATAAAAGCATTTTAACAACTAAACATGGGAAAGTTACAAGTGTTCATATGAAATTTTTTGTACAAGTGAATTTACAAGTGTTCACATGGATACTTGTTAATTTTTTTATTGTTAGTTATTAAAATCTTTATATATATATATAAGTCAATTTACAAGTGTTCATAAGTCAATTTATAATTGTTCATATGAACACTTATTATTTTTCTATGGTTAGTTGTTAAGTTCATAAGTAAATTTAAGAGCGTTAATATGAACATTTATTATTTTTTTATTATTAATTGTTAAAATAATAAATAAATTTACTGTAAGTTTAAATGGAAACAAAGTTATCTAGAAATAACTAACTCTCCCTTGTCCTCCCATAGTTCAAGTTTTAGCTTGTGAAAATTCTACTAATTTATTGACCATAGTGCTCAGAGCATATGCTTCACCAAAAATTTTAGCCTTTTCTGTCATGCAGAATATAAACGAAGATTCTAATATTTTTACAATATCCTCATCTCTGCTTAACTTGGGCAAAATAACAAAATTTCAAGGGCATTGGTCTCCACTCAGGTTTGCATGGTCGACTTATTTTCATCAAGTACCTTTACTAAGGAACAAGCCTCAGGCCTTACATTGGATGATCTTTCTGTCATTGGTGTCTGACTTTGTGGTTTCTCTTCTGTCACTCTCTACAGTTAAAACGTTAGTCATGTGTTAAAAGCTTTTAATTAATTTTTTTTTGCTTTTTTATCTTATCTAATTTTTTTATTAGAATTTTATAACCCCACATTTTTAATTCTTTTAAAATCTTTCTTATTAATAATATTATTTTAATTTCAACTTGATCCTGATGAGCTCATAAAGACCCTTTTGCTACTATTTCTTTTTTCTTATCATTGGTTGTTGATATCTATTATTCTTAATTCATGAATTATATAAATGGAAGATTGGAGTAAAGTAATCATAAGCCGTCTTAACTTCTTCAATGATTTAAATTGAAATATTTATTTAAAAAACTTGTTTCAGTCAACTAAAATAACTCAGATAAAAAAAAAATCAAACTAAGTTTTTCTAATCCTCTCCATTTTTTCTTCCTTTGATAGCAATGTGAAATAACGTGATGGCATCTTAATTAGTAAAAGAACACCCTGAGAGCGATGCAAACTATTCTGACATCAGACATATCCTAAAGGTCAAGTACTCCAGGAGGACATATCCTACTCCTATAAGTGCAAAATATACGCGTTAAATATTATCTTCACATTTTTCTTTTTTTTGGTTCATATCGATGAAATCTTGGACCCATAACGAATGGGTTTGTCTTTCTTAGTCCATCAAGTTTCGTTGGGCTGAAAATGGTAGTCATATTTTAAAAACTTTTAATTAATTTTTTTGCTCTTTTATCTTCTCTTATTTTTTTTATTAAAATTTTATAACCCCACATTTTCAATTCTTTTAAAATATTTCTTATTAATATTATTATTTTAATTTCAACTTGATGCTGATGAGCTCATATAGACCCTTTTGCCACTATTTCTTTTTTCTTACATTGGTTGTTGATATCTATTATTCTTAAATCATGAATTATATAAATGGAATATGGGAGTAAAGTAATCATAAGTCGTCATAACTTCTTCAATGATTTAAATTAAAATATTTTTTAAAATAAAACTTGTTTCAGTCAACTAAAATAACTCAAAAAAAAAAAAATCAAACTAAGTTTTTCGAATCCTCTCCATTTTTTATTCATTTGATAGCAATGTGAAATAACGTGATGGCATCTTAATTAGTTAAAGAACATCCTGAGAGTGATGTAAACTATTCTGACATCAGACATATCCTAAAGGTCAGGTAGCCCAGGATAACCTACTCCAATTGACTAAGTGCCTGTCTGGATTAGCGGTGAGGAAGTGGTTTTTTTTTCCATCTGACTTTTGAAAAAGTAAGATAGGATTAAAAGTGAAAATGTAAATGTGATTTGTGTTTGGATTAGCGGTGGCAGAAGTGACTTTTTTTTCTAACCCTGAACCTGTTTGGATTAGAGTTTGATAAGCTCGTTTAGATGGAAAATGACTGAAAAGAGCATGGATGCTATTGAATATTACATATATATATATATATATATATATATATATTATTTGTATATATTATGCTAATTAAAGTTAAAAAATATAAATAAAATTTGATAAAATAAAAAAATAAATTATTATTGAAAAAAAAGGAAAATACAGGAATATACTTAATTAAAAATGGATAAATTTATAACATATTTAATGGATTAATTGTAACTTTTTTATCTTCCATCTTTAATTAAAGCTCTTATATTATAGATAGCTAAGTAGTTGATGACTCATTTAATAGAATTAATATTTTGAGGATTAAAAAAATTACAGAAAAGGCCCCAACATTTATGAAAATTACAAGAAAATGAAGAAAAGGGACCAGGAAAATCACATAAAAAGACCCAAATGTTTCATAAATTATACTTGTGCTACAAATATTTCAAAAATTTTCACATTAATCCCTCTTTGAGAACTTTTGAAGTTTGCAAAAAAGTCCCTGGTCAAATCCTAATTTGACCAAGCTTCTTCTCCTTCGTTGAAACACCCGAACCAGCAAAACGAATCAAGCAAAACAGAGCATAGCTACTTCTCCCTTGGAACACTCAAACACACACCTAACGCCTCTTTGACCGAGTCGCTGCTGCTGACACAGAGATCGGTGAACCACCACCCCCCGATTAACCACCCACGACCGAGACGCTGCTGACACAGATCGGGACAGAGAGCAGCGGAAGCCAGGCAGTCGAATGATATCGATCTGTTTGACAAATCAAAGGTCGAGAGTTGCATGCCCTTCCAACTGTCTTCTCTCAACATTGGTAAGCTTAAATGCTCCTGCAACGTTCCTCTTCTTTGCAATAAATGATTTACCGTGATGAAGAGAGAGATCAGAAGCTGCGAAAATGAGCTTCTACCAAACACCACATTTTTTATAAAAGTGCAGTGGACAAAAACGCTCTGCCAAACGATCATTTTTTGCCTACTGAGCTTTTTTCAGCCCAAACGCATGGTTACCCCTCTCAAACGCTTTGGCAAATAGACCCTAAGAAAGGCAAAGCCATTCGGCATGTGTTCAAGATTTCATCTATATGAACCAAAAAAAAAAAAATATGTTAACATAATATTTGACATGTATATTTTACCCTCATCTTTATTTTAGTTCTTATAATTTCAAATTATAAATTTTTAGTACATCAAGTTTCGTTGTGTTTAAAATGTTAGTCATGTGTTAAAAGCTTTTAATTAATTTTTCTTGCCATTTTATCTTGTCTTATTTTTTTATTAAAATTTTATAACCTAAAATTTTCAATTCTTTTAAAATTTTTCTTATTAATATTATTTTTTTAATTTGAACTTGATCCTGATGAGCTCATATAGACCCTTTTGCTACTATGTCTTTTTGCTTATCATTCGTTGTTTGATATCTATTATTCTTAATTCATGAATTATATAAATGGAAGATGGGAGTAAAGTAATCATAAGTCGTCTTAACTCCTTCAATGATTTAAAATGAAATATTTATTAAAATAAAACTTGTGTCAGTCAACTTAAATAACTCTGAGAAAAAAAAAATCAAACTAAGTTTTTCTAATCCTCTCCATTTTTTATTCATTTGATAGCAATGTGAAATAACGTGATGGCATCTTAATTAGTTAAAGAACATCCTGAGAGTGACGCAAACTATTCTGACATCAGACATATCCTAAAGGTCAGGTACTCCAGGACAGCCTACTCCAATTGACTAAGAAAGACAAAGCCATTCGGCATGTGTTTAAGATTTCATCTATATGAACCCAAAAAAAAAAAAATTATGTTAACATAATATTTGAGGTGTATATTTTACCCTCATCTTTATTTTAGTTCTTATAATTTCAAATTATAAATTTTTAGTACATCAAGTTTTGTTGTGTTTAAAATGTTAGTTATGTGTTAAAAGCTTTTAATTAATTTTTCTTGCCATTTTATCTTATCTTATTTATTTTTTATTAAAATTTTATAACCTAACATTTTCAATTCTTTTAAAATTTTTCTTATTAATATTATTTTTTTAATTTGAACTTGATCCTAATGAGCTCATATAGACCCTTTTGCTACTATGTCTTTTTGCTTATCATTCGTTGTTGATATCTATTATTCTTAATTCATGAATTATATAAATGGAAGATGGGAGTAAAGTAATCATAAGTCGTCTTAACTCCTTCAATGATTTAAAATGAAATATTTATTAAAATAAAACTTGTGTCAGTCAACTTAAATAACTCTGAGAAAAAAAAAAATCAAACTAAGTTTTTCTAATCCTCTCCATTTTTTATTCATTTGATAGCAATGTGAAATAACGTGATGGCATCTTAATTAGTTAAAGAACATCCTGAGAGTGATGCAAGCTATTCTGACATCAGACATATCCTAAAGGTCAGGTACTCCAGGACAGCCTACTCCAATTGACTAAGAAAGACAAAGCCATTCGGCATGTGTTCAGGATTTCATCGATATGAACCAAAAAAAAAATATGTTAACATAATATTTGAGGTGTATATTTTACCCTCATCTTTATTTTAGTTCTTATAATTTCAAATTATAAATTTTTGGCTAAAATATACTTTTAGTCCTTTATGTTTACATGAGGTGTCATTTTAGTCCCTTAAGTTTATAAAGTGCACTTTTAGTCCTTAAAACTTAACACCGTTAATGTTATTAACGGAAAATGTTGATTAAGTAAAATTAAGTGGTGACTGAGCAATACTAACTAAGAAAGCTTAATTTTTTTAAATGAGAAATATTTATATATTCCCAACAGACAGCTCATACTATTTTAAGTCAATATGTCAGGGATTTAAATTTTTAATTCCTATTTCAATGAATTAGAAAAGAGATAAAAAAATTCCTAGAACATTTTATGTCGCCTCCTCCTCGTTACCTCTTCCTCCCTTCATCCCTGTGGGACTCTCCCATCTTGATTCATAAATTTTAGCCATCCCCCTCCTTTTAATCGAAAGTCTATCAACACTGAAGGCACCTTCATCTAAGTCCCTAACCTTTTATTCTTCCCAAGGGAAAGACTTGGACGATAATAATATGGATGATGGGTGTGGTCAAAATCACATCCCCATCCCCATCCCCAAAACTTATCCAATCTTTTAGTCTACATTTTTTAAAGGAAAGGTAATTAATAGACAAAGAATTTGCAATGGCAAAAAGATGCTAGGCATGTTGTCCTCCTTCTCTGAAAATTGGGTGCGTATTATTCGTTGTTGGCAAAAAACAAGGGGAGAACACAAGATTGGTGATAAATGAACATTCACTAATACTTCATTAGAAGAGTGCTGGAATTTCTGAATCAAAAAGATGGGGCAATAACTAAGGGAGGAAGAGAGAATATAGCGAAGAGCAAGCAAACAATACCCTAAGAATATTTTATTATACTTTAAATAATTAAAATGGGAATTAAAAGCCAAACAATAATATCAATATTGCTCAGTCACCGTTAAACTTTGTTTAGTCAGTATTTTTCGTTAGTAATATTAACGGTGTTAAGTTTTAAGGATTAAAAGTGCACTTTATAATCTTAAGGGATTAAAATGAAACCACTTGTAAATATAAAGGACTAAAAGTATACTTTAGCCTAAATTTTTAGTACATCAAGTATACTTTAGCTACAAATATTTCAAAAATTTTCACATTAATCCCTCTTTGAGAACTTTTGAAGTTTGCAAAAAAGTCCCTGGTCAAATCCTAATTTGACCAAGCTTCTTCTCCTTCGTTGAAACACCCGAACCAGCAAAACGAATCAAGCAAAACAGAGCATAGCTACTTCTCCCTTGGAACACTCAAACACACACCTAACGCCTCTTTGACCGAGTCGCTGCTGCTGACACAGAGATCGGTGAACCACCACCCCCCGATTAACCACCCACGACCGAGACGCTGCTGACACAGATCGGGACAGAGAGCAGCGGAAGCCAGGCAGTCGAATGATATCGATCTGTTTGACAAATCAAAGGTCGAGAGTTGCATGCCCTTCCAACTGTCTTCTCTCAACATTGGTAAGCTTAAATGCTCCTGCAACGTTCCTCTTCTTTGCAATAAATGATTTACCGTGATGAAGAGAGAGATCAGAAGCTGCGAAAATGAGCTTCTACCAAACACCACATTTTTTATAAAAGTGCAGTGGACAAAAACGCTCTGCCAAACGATCATTTTTTGCCTACTGAGCTTTTTTCAGCCCAAACGCATGGTTACCCCTCTCAAACGCTTTGGCAAATAGACCCTAAGAAAGGCAAAGCCATTCGGCATGTGTTCAAGATTTCATCTATATGAACCAAAAAAAAAAAAATATGTTAACATAATATTTGACATGTATATTTTACCCTCATCTTTATTTTAGTTCTTATAATTTCAAATTATAAATTTTTGGCTAAAATATACTTTTAGTCCTTTATGTTTACATGAGGTGTCATTTTAGTCCCTTAAGTTTATAAAGTGCACTTTTAGTCCTTAAAACTTAACACCGTTAATGTTATTAACGGAAAATGTTGATTAAGTAAAATTAAGTGGTGACTGAGCAATACTAACTAAGAAAGCTTAATTTTTTTAAATGAGAAATATTTATATATTCCCAACAGACAGCTCATACTATTTTAAGTCAATATGTCAGGGATTTAAATTTTTAATTCCTATTTCAATGAATTAGAAAAGAGATAAAAAAATTCCTAGAACATTTTATGTCGCCTCCTCCTCGTTACCTCTTCCTCCCTTCATCCCTGTGGGACTCTCCCATCTTGATTCATAAATTTTAGCCATCCCCCTCCTTTTAATCGAAAGTCTATCAA
Organism: Inga oerstediana; assembly: GCA_963210345.1. Taxonomy (NCBI): domain Eukaryota; kingdom Viridiplantae; phylum Streptophyta; class Magnoliopsida; order Fabales; family Fabaceae; genus Inga; species Inga oerstediana. The sequence goes on from OY723400.1 coordinate 78,466,892, forward strand.
CACTGAAGGCACCTTCATCTAAGTCCCTAACCTTTTATTCTTCCCAAGGGAAAGACTTGGACGATAATAATATGGATGATGGGTGTGGTCAAAATCACATCCCCATCCCCATCCCCAAAACTTATCCAATCTTTTAGTCTACATTTTTTAAAGGAAAGGTAATTAATAGACAAAGAATTTGCAATGGCAAAAAGATGCTAGGCATGTTGTCCTCCTTCTCTGAAAATTGGGTGCGTATTATTCGTTGTTGGCAAAAAACAAGGGGAGAACACAAGATTGGTGATAAATGAACATTCACTAATACTTCATTAGAAGAGTGCTGGAATTTCTGAATCAAAAAGATGGGGCAATAACTAAGGGAGGAAGAGAGAATATAGCGAAGAGCAAGCAAACAATACCCTAAGAATATTTTATTATACTTTAAATAATTAAAATGGGAATTAAAAGCCAAACAATAATATCAATATTGCTCAGTCACCGTTAAACTTTGTTTAGTCAGTATTTTTCGTTAGTAATATTAACGGTGTTAAGTTTTAAGGATTAAAAGTGCACTTTATAATCTTAAGGGATTAAAATGAAACCACTTGTAAATATAAAGGACTAAAAGTATACTTTAGCCTAAATTTTTAGTACATCAAGTTACGTTGTGTTTAAAATGTTAGTCATGTGTTAAAAGCTTTTAATTAATTTTTCTTGCCATTTTATCTTGTCTTATTTTTTTATTAAAATTTTATAACCTAACATTTTCAATTCTTTTAAAATTTTTCTTATTAATATTATTTTTTTAATTTGAACTTGATCCTGATGAGCTCATATAGACCCTTTTGCTACTATGTCTTTTTGCTTATCATTCGTTGTTGATATCTATTATTCTTAATTCATGAATTATATAAATGGAAGATGGGAGTAAAGTAATCATAAGTCGTCTTAACTCCTTCAATGATTTAAAATGAAATATTTATTAAAATAAAACTTGTGTCAGTCAACTTAAATAACTCTGAGAAAAAAAAAAATCAAACTAAGATTTTCTAATCCTCTCCATTTTTTATTCATTTGATAGCAATGTGAAATAACGTGATGGCATCTTAATTAGTTAAAGAACATCCTGAGAGTGACGCAAACTATTCTGAAATCAGACATATCCTAAAGGTCAGGTACTCCAGGACAGCCTACTCCAATTGACTAAGAAAGACAAACCCATCCGTTAAGTGTCCAAGTTTTTATCGATATGAACCAAAAAACATGATAACATAATATTTGACGCTTAGATTTTCCCCTATTTTGATTTTAGTTATTATAGTTTCAAATTATAAATTTTTAGTCCATCATGGTCCGCTATACGAACCACGCATTGACAACTCCCACACATCGGGGGTTAAAATTATGACCTACACCCCACCCAATACTCAATAATGATCTAAGCCCTTTCAAGGAAGGGCATCTAAACAAAAAAAAAAAACTTAGAAAAGACCAAAGGTATTATGACAAACAAGATTGAATTAATCAATCACAGACATGTGTTGGTGTGTGCGTATATATACATGTATATATATAAGTAAGATATGCATATGTAAATAATGGGTATCTTATGAATGATTCAAATAAGGCTATCATATTTGAGTCATCCATTAGGTGTATATATCCATTACCTACATCACATATTTAATTATATATATAAACACAAACTAATGAATTTAATATATAATAATTCTTATACAATAACAGCAACAACCACAAAGAATATTGACCAAATAGAAACAAACCAAGAGTCACTTAAGCAACCACATAAATAGATAAATATGATGACGATGAGAATGATACAATTTCATTAAACATGAACATATCAACTTGATACTTCTAATGATATAACAGAACATGAGATAACATGTTATCTAATATCGATGTTGTATTATATCATGAGAAGCACCAAGATATGTTCACGTTAAATGAAATTGTATAGTTCTCATAATGACAGGTTCATATTTTTGTCCATAACATGTTATATTTATACCTATGAAAGGAAGGATTTCTTGAGGCCAAAGTTAGAATCAATGTATAATATCCCTCCAACTGTAGAAAGAATGACTTGTCTGTATCTGCTACCTCTAACTGAATTCATCCCAAATTTTTTATTACACTCAGTTACATATTAGATAAGTTTATTTAATGCTCTTCACAGAGAAATATGTAATGAATACAATAATATGGATTGAAAAAGAAGGTGAAAAACATAACTAATAAGTATAAAAAACTGCTCAACTTGGGGCTCTTCACATATAGAATACTTCGATCTCAAGCTCTTCATACTCATGACTATATGGTCTGTTTGGCACTCATATAACTCTGTGTTATATATGCATGTCTTGTATGTCCATTTCCATTATAAGTTGAACCTTGTGATATATGTGGTGATCAGAGGACACAAGGCATACATACATAACACAAAGGACAAAAGGAGTGAGCATCAGTGATTTGAAAAATGTGAACTTTCAATTAAGGTTTGACAAAGAACAAAATGGCGTAAGTATCAGTGTTTTGACAAAGAAATGAAAGGAGTGATCATCAATGATTCGACAAAGAATGAAAAATATGAACTTTCAATTAGGGTTTCAAAAAAAAACAAAAAAGAGTAAGCATCAATTTTTTGACAAAGAAATAAAATGAGTAAGTATTAGGATCAACCAATTAAAATGTACATTCAAGCAAAGACAACAAAAGAGATTACTTACAGAACAGGGCTTGCAAAGGTCAGTGAAAGCCAACAATTTTTTACGAAAGTGAGAGCAAAATGGTGATGACAGAGAGGGAGAGCCCCACATAAAGGTATACCAATGACATCCTGACGACGGAGAGATTAGGGGGCCGGAGATGATAGAGAGAGGAAGAGCACATGCACGCGACTATGAGAGGCAAAAGATGAAGTTTGAGCATGAAAGTAAGTATAAATACTATAGCAAATTTTTATGGACCGGTCCTCTATAAAGAGAGTCTAAATATTCATAATGAGGCTGGCATTAGAAACGCCTGGTCTCAATATATAAAAAAAATATACTTAATTCAAATGAGGCTGGCTTTAAAAACAGCCGGTCTCAAATGTAATTTTTAAAACTACAAAAATAATATTAAAGAAACAAAATTCATTAATTAGAACTAAAATGATTCAACAGGAAATAATAGTAAAAGGTCAAAAGACATAAAAAGATTGAAAATTTTTTATTAATATCTTTGCCTAAAGGCGGCAATACATGCATATATATGATGATCAAGCAAAAAATCAAAATTACATCATTATATATATATTTATATATATAAGGTGGTTTTTAAACCCAGGCCATATGAGATTATCATAATCATTTCAACAGACAATCATTAGGCCACACAATCTAGGATATCATCCAACACCACTGCCAACTGGTTCAGTAATTCAGAGAGGCAATCTTACTTCTCCATAACCTCCAAAACAGTATGGCCTCAACAATTTCCTCCAAGGACGGATGAGGAGGGGGCTGCGAAGAGGTTCCAGATTCTACCGCCAATGGAGGAGAGGGAAAATGCTACGTCTTTGACTTAAAGATGTATTGGTATTTATAAATAGGGATGGTTGAAAACTTTAGATGATACTAATGAGACATGATGATTTGTGCGTTGGAAGTTGAAACAGGTCTAAATAATATTAATGAGACCAGGTATACATATCAATAGGTGTAAATCAAAAGTATATATATGTTAGATTATTGAACGACATTTAAATCAGTCAAGAGCTAAAGGCAGTACATATTTACATATTTATACGTTGTGCCAATACAATCGGGCTCAATATCATCAAATTATGTAATTAACAATACTCAGATAATATAGTTTACTAATTATTATATATATCATATATAATTATATATATAGAAATAAATTAACTTGTCAAGCCAGAGGCAAGAAAACAATAAATGAACAGAAATAAGAGACGTTCAAGATCAAGATTAGAAATAAAAAAAATTTCATTAATATAATATTTTAGGTGCCCAAAGGCTGCACATTACATGCATGAAAAAAAAAATACATCATTTTATATAAGAAAAAAAAACTCTCCTCATCTTTCCTCATAATCACCGAAGCCAGGGGAGGAAGAAGAGGAAGGAGAAGAAGGGTCAGAAGATAGATTAAACTCTATGTCATTTAGTGTCAAGTATAAGATTCAACTTCTTGTTGATAGCATGCACCTAAGTGACTATTCTTACAAGGCTTTGTTCCATGCGTTCCACCCTTGCATGGAGATCGTCAAGAACCTCCCTCATTGAACGTGGCAGTGGAGGCGGTACACACAGAGGAGGAAATGAAGGACAAATTGATAGAGTTTGGATGCGTCTCACCATAATGTTGATAAAGAGGAGAGAAGAGGGAGCCTGATGGATGAAATACGATTTTGAAGAAACGAAATGACTAGAAAAGTTTAAACAGACATGATGGTGGAAGAGTACATTTATCGAAGTGGATGGCTTCAAAGTTCTAAGAGACATTAGGAAGATTACTTAAGAAGCTGAAATGTTAAGATCAGTTGTGCAGAAACGATGGTCTCTAAAGTAAGTTTAGATCGATTGTATAAGCAGCCGGTCTTATAAGAATTTAAAATTTGAAATTTTCATAATATTAATACTTATCGAGACTAGATTATGTTACCACCTTTCTAGGAAATATTATTTAGACTGGTCGGGAGTTGCATCAATATTATAAAAATGTCATAGATCATAGTTTTTAAACTGTCTCTATCTATAGAGGTCTGATCTGGCAGCCTTATAGGCCTTTTTTCTAGTATAGATCGCACTTCTAGTACATCTAATACATTTATATGTCATACATTTATCAAGTCATGCAAATGCAAAGGGTTAAAAAGTTGCATAACACGATTGATTTTGAATGAGAACAAATGCACATTCTGCTTTCGTTAAGGCCAAGGCCTTGTTAAGTCGAAGGAATATTAAAATGGAAATGTAGTAGAAACAAAAATGAAAACAAAAATCAAGGAAAATACATAAAAAAAGTCCAAATCTACATTGATTAACATGTTATCAACTTTTCCTATCATTTCCCTATACAAGGCTTTATCGAACTGTACATCAAAATTTGCTTCTCTCTTCAAAGTGAGAAGGGCTTAAAAGAATGCAGAAGTCACCTGTATAAGAATGGTGGGGCATTAATAATTAATAGTAATAAATAAATTTTTCTTCAAGAAAATAAAATAAGCAATACGTTGAAGTAAGATCTTTAAGATACTATCAATATTGCTCTACGATTTTGCACCCTTTCTCTAAAATGCCAAATCATGAACATCCTTCCCATTCCAAGTTGTTGAGCTTCCCATAGTTTAAAACAGTTGATAATTATCACCTTCAACAAACACTTTCTATTAGCCTTACACAATAACTTCATAATCCATAGCCTTTCTTTTCTGCCATATACGGGAACGTCAATACCAAACTATTTCAATTTTATTTTCCCTCAATAGCGGAATAATCCTTCAAGTAGAGCCATGCTATCAATTTTGTTAGATATGATTAGTTTTGATGATGTCAAATATAGATGTGAAACGATAAGAGCAAAAAGTTTATATAGTGTATTTCTTTGACTAATTACTATGTTTAATGTTACATATCTTGTAGATTAGTCAAGCAAAGAAAGAAGAAGATTGAAGATTAGCCAAGCAAAGAAAGAAGATTGAAGGTAGTCAAAAAAATAAAGAAGATATCTTGATTGGATTATGGAGAATTATTTTCAAGAGGAAAATCAAGAAAAAAGATATTGAAGAAAGAAGAAATTGCAAGATCTAATGAGAATATTAAGATTCAAGCTCTTAGAAGTGATACTGGGGATTTCTATGATGATACCGGAGACTTCTATAATCAAATGATGGTTGAAATGGGTTAATACAAAGCTAAGATGACTTTTATATGAGTTATGGCATTTCTAGAGGAGTTACACTCGAGTGTGAGCTCAACATTAGAGTGTCAGAGGTGTTGCACTCGAGTGCAGAATGAACACACTCGTGTGTCTGGTCTACTCTGTTCAGCTCTTTTTTTTGTTCCGCTTGACAGAGGTCCGTTATTTTAGCCATATCTCTCAAACTACACGTCGGATTGACCTGAAACTGGTGGCATATGAAAGAAGACTCACAACATGACAAATGTATACCAAGATCACATTGAAAGAAGATCAGATGAAGGAGATATGATCCATGAAAGTTGACACTGAAATCACCATCACTTTTCAAGACAGGTTTGGTATTTTGGACATAACTCACAAACAACACATCGGATTGATACGAAACTAGTGCCATATAAAACTAGACTCAAAAAGATTTCCATGGATAGATAATTTGCCTAATTTGAAGTTATATTCTAGGAGCTATGTCTTCTGGAAGTCAATGCTTGTGCAGTCTAGTGCGATAGACACTCTTTCGATCATAACTTGCAGAATACTAGGAGTTTGAAACTGATTCTTTTTGAATTGGAATGCATATGACAAGAGCTTTCTTATGATACATGATTTTCCATATTTATAATCAAATAAATAAATTGAGTCTAACATGGCCCCACATCACTCACGAGCAAAAAAAACGCACTCTTGATATTTTGGTACAAAGTGGCTATGAAGTGGAAGTATTTCAGCTACATTCGAGTGAATGACAATGCACTAGAGTGAAGTGAAGGTTTGCACCTAAGTTATGCAAGTCTTGACATGAAAGTATTAACCCGAGAAGAAATATGATCATGTTTCCACCCCTAATTAGGCTTCAATGTAGTCCAAGACGAAAAATCACATCGCGAGTTCTGCTTGCTGCCTAAGCCTTCGGATTGGCCAGATCTAAACTCCGGTGGATCTGAAGATGGAAGCTCAGGACTGGACTGGAGCTTTTGGCCATCACTTTCCATATCTGCTCAACAGCGACTTCACCTTCTTCATTTAGCTTAATGAATGTTTTTGTGACTAGAGCTTTAGGCCGTCACTCTTCTCATCTTTTTTTTTTCCTTCTTTTACCATTTTTCCCATTTGAATAAAATTTGTTGATTTGGTTCTTGAATTTAACAAGATTTTCTAAATGAATTTTTGGGTTGCTTGAGGGCGAACTATGAATCTATGCTTTGAGGTATTTCACTTAATGATCTTCATCCTCTTCTTCTCCGTATAATCATCAGATTGTTGCTTCCGTACTCCTATATCTTGAATCTCCAGTAAACACTAAACAACGCTCTTTCCTTATTTTTCTCAGTAAAAAAAAGGTTTTAGTTTTAGAATGCCTCTACTGATATAACAACAAAACTATAAGCATCAAAATATTGGAGATGTTAATGGAAAATGTGTTTGAATGAGAGACTTTATTTTTCATTGCACTGGCTAGCCTTTATGAATTTGTCATTACTTTTTAGGCTGTTGATCGAAAGTGGTCATGGCCTGCGATAAGCTTGAAGAGGATGAATTTTGGGTTGTTTGAGGGAGAAGAGGATTTGTTGATGAAGAAGAAGGATTTGAGAAAAGGAGTTGAGTTTTTCTTTTTTTACTTTTCCTTGAGGGGTATTATATACTTTTGCTGCAATTTTTATTTCATTCTTGGGTTGATAAATTTATTTTGCCACTCAACTCACCAGCACAAATTTAACGGCGTTAGTGACATAAGGGCGATATTAACACTGTTGACATAAGGGCGATATTAACACTGTTGACATAATTCGAAGTCCTTTTTAAAGTACAGGGACTAACAATTTTAAACAAGATAAATTTTGGGACCTAAATCACGAATTCAAACTTTAGGGACTAAAACCATAATCAAGGTAAACTATAAGGACCAACAATGGTATTAATCTTTTAATTTTTTGAAAAATACTTAGATACTTCTATAGTACCATATTATCTATACTCTATCCAAAAAAAATGTTCCAGCCCATATCATTTTAATCCACTTGTCATCCTACTAATTTATTGTTTTTAAAAAAATAAAAATGCCCATTTCCCTAATTGCCCCTCTTCCCTCTCTTCATTTGACTGTCCCTCTTTTCTTTCTTTTGCCTCGTCTCCAAATTTGCGACAAGCGCATCTCGACGGCTGACAAACCCCTGCGAGGTGCTTCAACTCAGCAAGAAAGATTCACGGAGGAAAATCTAAATCATCTAACTGAAGTTTGGCTGAGATCTACTATCCTAGTTTGGCGTTGCACCATTGAAATCTGACGACGCTCTCCGATCCTTTGGTGAGAGTACTCTACGATGTTCCTTTAATGGTTGTCATAGAAGGAGGTGCTCTCTGTCGTGATATGTCAATAATTATCCATGAGGGTATTTTCAAAGTTCTGTCTATGAGAGATTTGTGATTCTGTTGTGAGAAAGTATGAAGTGGCATGTGGGTACATAAACTTACAAACTGTACTGCAACTTTTATGCCATTAGTAATTTGATTCTTATTCCCTCTGACATCTTTTTCTATGCTTCCTTTCTTTTCTCTCATTTCTCCTTCTTCTCGATATTTCCTTCTTTGATATAAGTATTCTATCTATTTCTCTTTATCAGTGCACATCATCGGTATCAGAGCAGTGCGATCTAAAAATGGAAAATGGAACATGTTCACAAATCTAGCTGAGTGATTTAGAGGAGCACCTACGCGCTGAGATGGAAATGCATGTTCTTCGGCTTGAAACTTAGTTGGAAGGTGTAACATCCCAAATTTTTATTCTTAAGATTAAAATATGAGTTATTAATTAACTTGAGGTTTAAAGTAAATCAAATTCTTTAATTGGATGATGAAAGTAACAAGCTAAGTGGGATCTAATTATATATTTTAGGTATCAAATTAACTTTTATGAAAAAGAAACACAACATTTAAGGAAGTAAATGATTATTAACATTGATTCAATTTAATGGGATTGTTCCCTGATAATTGAAATCTATTAGCAAATTATATAAATAAGTATTTAAAAAAAAGAGATAAAGATAGTGGGATTGTGTGTTTTTTTAAATAATACATTATACTTATTTACAAATTTGTGAAAATTCTTTTGGTAAAAATATATAAATTTAGTCCAATCATTTAAGTTTAAATCATAGGTAAGTGTTGGAAAAGTTATAAATACATTTACAATATAACATAACATAAAAAGGAAACAACATTCAAAGGAAAAGGAAATAAATAAGAGGAGGAAACAAAATTAATAAAAGGGGGCAGAGCAATGGTGGGTTACGTTATTCACTACGTAATAAAACTCAATGCACTTTCCTTTTAAACGTAATAAAACCCAATACCTTTTCTTTCTTTCTTTTTTCTTTTTTTTTTTATTACAAACTTAGCTCTACTACTTAAATTATTGTCTCAATACGTAAATGCTCAGCAAGAAAACCAGGGGTTATACTAAACTGAATCACCCCTAATCCCCTATTCAATGATTCTTTTGCAAGCACATCAGCTACAGAATTTGCATCACGACAGCACCATTCCAATACCCTTTCTTTTTAAACACCCCCGGAACACACACACAAAGAGAAGGCCCGAAGTCCTCTGGACCTTGTTTTTTTCCCCCTCTCTTTCTTCAGCTTCAACTCAGGTGGCGCTTAGACAGGAGGGAGGGAGAAAGAGAGAGATAGGGGGAGAGAGAGGAGGAGGGAGAAGAATAAGCTTGGAGCTCTATTTATGGATATTTGGCAAGTTATTTATCTCATATTTCTTTTTAATTTCTTCTCCTTTATTTCCAATTAGGAGAGAAAATTTAGGGTTGATGGATTTTAGCATTTTTGAGGTTTTTAATTGATTTTTTTTGCTTTTAATAAAGCAAGTAAGGTTTGAATAAGAGTTATATGGTTTAGATTGTTACTTGAGTGGTTGATCGAGGAAAATAAAGTTAGGGCTTGGTTAGGAAATTTGTGATTTATGATATGAGGTATGTTGAATTCAAATTTAACAATTTATTCTAACTTATTGGAGGTTATATTGATAGTTGAATTGTTGCGGAAACGGGATATATAGAGCGTAACCAATTATACTAAAAAATCACAAACTAGAAACAAAGTCTCTAAACGTAATTTAATAATATAATAAATCACAACTACTATATCTAATAACAGCTAATAAATAATAAATATGACAACAATAAGGGAAATACCAGAATCTAATTTCACTCTAAATAATTTACAAGTGAAATACTATAAGAGAAAAGGAGATACAAAATGCCTTATAGAAGGAAATAGGCAAGTTGAGGGGTGAAATTAAAGGGAAGGAGGAGAGCTCCTTTTATAGCATAAGGAGCGCCTCCTCCCTTGCAATTTCATCGATGTGGGACATATTTCCCACATCCAACATGAATGACTTAGATTTGAGGTTCATGATAAAATGTGAATTTTGAAAATAGTGGATGAAACTCTAAGTGTTGGAAATTGGGTGTTTTTGAAGAAATTGAGGAGATAGCTATAGTTTAATGATTCTAATTGGTAAGAAAGAGTTAATGGAAGGAAGAAATGGAATGGGAATGATGATTTGAGAAATAGTTATTTATATGATTTTTTAAAAAAATTTAAAGTGAGTAAATTTTTGGGGATTTAAGGAAGAATGGAGGAAATCATTATTGTCAACAATTTTAATGAGTGAAATAGAGTTATTCGGGTGATAAAAATATGATTGAAATAAAGAATAGAGAAATTAAGTTATGGTGGTAAAATTGAGAATTTTGGGAATTTGCATTAAAGTGAATAATTCAAAGGTTATATGAATATTTTTGAAATAGAGTTTTATTTTTGAGTTAGATTTTGAGTTAATATTGATAATGTGATTATGGGAAATGAGGTTTAGTAATTGGGTTGGTTGAGTCATTAGAGCTGTTATGACACTAATTTTGATATTGATGGCTTGATTGGGAATGGTCGAATATGAAAGTTGGGAATTCTTAAGGGACTTTAAGGGGTTGTTTGATTTTATTTTAAAAAATTTTTTTTCTTTCTAAAAATAATAAAACAATAAAACCTGTTTGGTAAACTTTTTTCAAAAAATTGTTTTTAAAACCAAAAAAACACAAAAAGTTGTTTTTAAAAACTAAAAATCAAAAACAGTTTTTAGTTGTTTTCTTTTTTTTGTTTTTTTATTTTTTATTTTTTGAATCCGTCACTTATCCACTATCGACACTACACTACGAACGATGACCACTGTCACGTTACCACTGGCGACCGCACCGCAACGTCACTTCAAAAACAGTTTTTTCAAAACAATCTATCCAAAATAAATTTTTTTGTTTTTTTATTTTTAAAACTATTTCCAAACTGTTTGTGAGAACAAAAAACAGAAAACAAAATCAAACAAGCCCTAAGTCTCTAAATTATTTTTTGTAAATCACTCAATTAGTTTGAATATTAAATTGTGGTTATAATTGATTGCTATATATTGATTTGTGAATTGTGGTTGATTTTGGAGCTTGGATTCTTATGGTAAATTTAGTTTTAGTGAGAGGTAATCACTTTCCATTTGTTATGTTTGTTGGTATGTTATTTGTGGGTATTTTGTAAAATGATTATAAGAATGAAAATAATATATCAATATTGATTAAATATCTCCAATGAGTCCTTTGAAATACTTATTAAGATTGAGAAAATTATCATGATATTGATGAGTATTTTGATAGAAATTGCTTAAAGAACCTAATTGGGAAATATATACACACATATATGAGCTGACGATTGTATCTCAATTTTTAACAACTCCATCCAAAGTGAAACCCTAACATCTGCCCATCTTACGCAACGCGACCATCTCCCAGAAAATAAACTAATTTGAATTTTTTTTTAAAAAAAAAAAATCCAAACTAATTTTAGCCAACATGAATACGGTGTTCATATGTAGGGGGAGAGAGGGAGGATATAGAAAAATCAGTCCTTTTTTTTTGACTCTCATGTATGTTTCCCCAAGAAACCTGACAGAATGTGTATCCTAGTTTAGCATAGGTACAGAGAGAGATATAAATCCATCATCGTTTGTTTTGTTTTGTTTTTCCTGAGAGTATAACAGTGGGCTAGCATACTCATAGAATTCCTACCGTTTGACTTGAAAGTTCATACTCTTTGGTGCCAAGCCCTGGTTACTAAGCAGCTTCAACTAGCGGAGTAAGATTTCTTCTTTCTTTCCTTTTCTCATTTAAATCCCGAATCATTTCTCTTTAATAATAGTTAGTCAATGAGCTGGCAGTTTATAACTATTTTTTTCATAAGAAAGCTTAGGATACAAGATTCGAACTCATTATAATTGAATTGATCCATTCAAACTTAACCATTAAACTTTCTTTGAACTTTCAAAAATAATTCTGCACCATAGGATTTTCTAATATATTTTTCCTTGACCTGCAAAAATTAAATGAGATCATGATCTATCATATATTTAAAAATATTAATTCATCACAAAATAGGCAACTAAAATATTAACAATTTAAGCTCAAAATCATCACAATTAATTCATATTTATATTATTTCCTAAAATTAGATAATAATTCAAATATTTCCTAATAAATCCAAGTTAGCCCAAAATAATCTCCAAAATAAATAAATAAGGTGAGATAAAATATATAAAAATCATGGTTTATCAGTCCTTCAGTCTATAAACAACCATTGACTTTGTTCCATTCTTTCTGTACTCATGATGCCCACCTCTTAATTGAGATTATTTTAATGAGACAATTACCTCTCATAATATTATCTCACTTCTGATACTAGTATCGTTAAGTAATAAAGTTTATGTACTCGTGCTAGAACTTTGTTGATGCCAATTTTATTCTAATGGAATGAGTTATATTTATATGATTATAGGCTCAAAAAATATATTTAATAAATTATATTAAACTAAATAATTATATAGATAACAATCATGCTACAAGGTCAAAATAAAAGTTAATCATTCTTACAAAATACTATAAGAGGCAAAGAAAAAACCATCACAAATAAGCATATGTTTACCAATGTAAATCATACAATTATAAATTCATATCATTGAGATTTACCTATGGGCAAAGACATTAACATAGCATTAATTCATCTCAATTGATGAATCTAGAACGTGGTTATATTTCCTAATACATGTGAGCTACTTAGAAAATACAATGTCATTCTATTCCACTCTAATTAAATATGCAATTATAAATATCTACTATGGGTAAAGATTAATTATAACCACATATTTAATTAAAATTGATGTCTTTAAATCTTTGTGTGATGTATTTTGTGTGTTAAAACAAAATTGAGTGCATGTACATATGTAAAGATGCTGTGACTACTCCTTAATTTTACATGCTCATCACAAGAACATCATATTATTGTGGATATTATATCAAATTTAACCATAATTGATACCATAAAGCTTTATGTGATTAGCTATGCATACAACATAGTGCACAAGGATGCTGTGGCTACTCCTTAAACAAAATATGTACCCTGATCACTAATATCAAATGTATGTATAATTAAATTCCATATATACACATATTTGTCAATGAGAATCTTAATTAATTAATTTAATCATTTAAATAATTTATGTGAGTAAATCAAGTTTACTCACCTTAATAGGATTGATATTTCAAAACTCATGTGTGATTCTGAATGCCTATTATAAGAAGTTGCATGCATGACTTAACAGAGAACTTAACCAATTAATTTCATCAACACAAGTGATTAAACAACTATATTAAGTTGCATGATAATCACAAATATCAATTATATATGTGCATTTAAACTCTAAATATGCACAAAACTTAATGAGAATTTAAACGGTCAATCTAATCAACGGAAAATGACTAAATAACTGAAATTCTCCCACTTTTTATGCACCCGAAAAAAGCTTAAAGTTAATTTCAACATATTATTTAAAAAATCAAATAGCGCATAAAATAAATCTCCAGTCAAATATTCGATTAAATATATCATTCATGGGATAAAACCCAGGTTGTGAAACCCGGACCGGACCGGCCGGTCCGGCCCGGTAACCGGCGAACCGGCCGGGAAACCGGTCCGGTTCCCGGTCCGGTCCGGGTTGGTGTTTTTAATTAAAAAAAAAAAATTCCTTTAGAATTTCATACTATAAGTCTAAAATTTTCAATTTTTCACCGGTTTGGTCTCGGTTTAGCTCCAGTTTGGTCCCGGTTTGACCCACTGACCCTTAACCCAGTACCCCGACCGGTTCAATGACCGGTCCGAGTTTTAATACCTTGGATAAAACAGACTTAAACCTAAGTAATTAATCAAATATTTAATTTTTGAAAATTAAGAAAATTGACAAGCAATTGAGCTAAAAAGCCTTTATTTAGCCCAAGATAATTTTAATAATTTTAAGAATGTCAATAAATTGGCCCAAACAATTAATCCTTCAAATAGGCCTATTTGTCCAGAATTTCAGACTACAAATACATGGCCTAAAATCAATGTTTTAAAAGCCGAGCTGGATGTTGAATCAGAAATACTAGCGGATCAAGGTTCAAATAGTTGGAATGGTTAGACCGGTAACATAATAATTAAATTAAAAATTATAATGATATAAATGTAAGAAATAAATATAAAATTATTAGATATATATTTAAAATTTACATTAATATTAATAGTTTTAATTTAATACACACACATGAATTTTAAATATATACAAGTAACATTGTATTTTATTTTAATTTATTAGATGTATTTTTATTTTAAAAAAATTTATATGATGAAAACCCATAACATGTTTCTCCTTTTCTAATAATATATATAATAACATATTAAAATGTTAAATAACTTCAAATCTTTTTTTTAATAATATTATAGTTGATATCTTTTTTTGGCGATAAAGTTAATATTTATTCTTTTACCAAAAAAATTTGATACCTAATCTATGGGATATCTTAATTTAAATTTTTACAATAAAAACGTAAATAATAAATAGTATATGTACCTGCCGTCCGTATAGTCTCGTTCGTTTTATGTTATATATAAAATAAAAAATATACAAATTGATTGTCATTTATCAATATCGATGCAAATTTGAATTTCTCAAAAAGTCTAGATAGAAAATCGTGCTATTATGTCGGTGACAGGACAAATGCCAGTTGCTTTTGTTACCTTCCCAAAGCTTGGCTTTCTTCTAGTTTCTTCTGAATTCTGATAGGATTTTGAAGGTCTATTATTACTTTTTTTTTTTTTTTCTTCACTGGAGGCTGGAGGGTGAAGTCTCATGCTCTCATCAGATGAAGGTTCGACGAATCATCCCTCCTGGAGTATCACCCTTTTTCCTTTGTTTATTAACTATTTTTTGCTCCCCATGAAGCTTTTCATATCGGAAAATTTTGGATCTATTAAACTTAAACTCTTGTGAAAGGTTTGCTATCTTCTTTTTCTCCTTCAATCATCATTCACCTTCTACCTCTGCCTTTCAATCATCATTCTCCTTCTACCTCTGCCTTTAAAGCTCGTCTTCTAAGTAACCCGTGTTAACTAACACCAAAATATTGCACACACTGAACTTACACCATTATCATTGAGAATTAACGTACACATCTGATACATATATATTGTGTGTCAACAATAACAGGCTAATATTATACCTAATTGGGCCTTACAGCTGAGCCCAACTCAGGCCCAATACAACGATGCATACTATTTCCTATTTCTTACACTCCCCCTCAAGCTGGGGGCTGAAAATGTCCACTGCTCCCAGCTTGTCAAGGATCCAGTCTTGGCTCTCCCTTTTGACTGCTTTCGTTAGGATATCTGCCTGCTGGTTTGCTGAGCTGACATGCTCCAACTTGATCAACCCACTTTGCAATTTTTCCCGAACAAAATGACAGTTTATTTCTATATGTTTTGTTCTCTCATGAAATACAGGATTGGAAGCGATATGAATCGCTGCATTGCTGTCACAAAACACACTCACTGGCAAGAAATGAGAAATTCTTAATTCGGTCAATAAACCTACAGTCCAAACTATCTCTGAAACTGCAGATCCTAAGGCTCTATACTCAGCCTCAGCTGAAGAGCGAGAAACTGTAGTTTGCTTCTTGGTTTTCCACATGATAAGGGAACCTCCAAGTTTTAAAAGGTAACCTGTGACGGATCTCCTAGTTGTTCCACATGCACCCCAATCTGAATCACAAAAGCATTGCAAGGCAATCTGTCCAGTTGAACTCAACAGCACACCACGCCCCGGATTTCCTTTCAAATACCGCACCACATTAAGTGCCGCTGCCATGTGCACTTTCAAAGGGTTTTGCATGAATTGACTTAGAGTCTGCACAGAAAAACTAATGTCAGGACGTGTTACAGTAAGATAAATCAACCGACCTACCAAGGCTCGATATCGTTGTGGATTTGGGAGCAAATCTTCCACCTTGTCTCTGCCTTCTTCATATGCCAATAATTTTACATTCTGTCCCATTGGTACATCTAATGGCCTGCACCCACTCAAACCTGTATCACATAGTAAATCAAGTATATATTTTCTTTGACTTAACGTTATACCCTTATTGGATCTAGCTAATTCAATCCCAAGGAAATATTTCATTAGTCCTAAATCTTTAATCCTGAAAGTGCTGTGTAGAAAGTGTTTTACCTCTTTAATTCGTTGTTCATTGCTTCCTGTAACAAGAAGATCATCAACATAGACAAGGATGTATACTACACCATCAACATAGTATTTAAAAAAGAGGGAATAATCACTCTTACTTTGAGTGAAACCTCCATGTATAAGGGCAGTGGTTAATTTATTATTCCATTGTCTAGATGCTTGTTTGAGCCCATACAGGGACTTCTTTAGTTTACACACCATATTCTCCCCCTTACTATTAAAACCTTGAGGTACATACATGTAAACTTCTTCATTTAAATCTCCTTGTAGAAAAGCATTATGCACATCCATTTGATATAAGTTCCAATGATGTAATGCAGCAAGTTTGAGTATGATGCGAATAGTGACCATTTTAATAACAGGAGAAAAAGTATCATGATAGTCTATCCCTTCTCTCTGAGTGTATCCCTTGGCAACTAATCTTGCCTTATATTTATCTATCTCTCCATTACTCTTATATTTGACCTTATATACCCACTTGCACCCAATGGGTTTCTTACCCTTTGGGAGGGATACAATGTCCCATGTTTGATTTTGTTCTAGGGCTTTTATTTCTAGATTCATTGCCTTAACCCATTCATCATTTTTAACAGCTTCTTCATATGAACTAGGCTCATGAATACTATCAACATGACTTAATAAGCACAAATGAGATGCAGAAATATTGGTATAAGTGATATAGTGTTCAATAGGGTAAAGACATTTATTCAAACCTTGCCTCTGTCCTGACTCGGTGGCAGCCAGATTACATATGTAGTCTTGTGACCAGACAGGTGCTTTTCTGTCTCTCCTTGGCCGTGTGGCAGGTGTAGTGATCATAGAGGGATCTCTGAGATGGTTCTCATCCTCAACTATGTCATCCACCTGTCTAGGTTCTGTGCTGACACCAAAATCACTGTCGCTGTCTCTATTATCAGGTGTGGGAAACCTGTCTATATTTACAGCAGGCATATGGTCATCATTATCAAGGTAAAATATATCCTTAAAACCCTTATCTACCTTTCCTTGGTCAGCAGGCAGTCGATCTTTAAAGGGAAACCGTGTTTCTTGAAAAACAACATGTCTACTGACTAATAAACGTTTTTCTTGAAGGTCAAACAGTAAAAATCCCTTTTGATTAGGAGGATATCCCAGAAAAACACAAGGAAATGATCTAGCTTTAAATTTGTCAGTATTAAGTAAATCAGTGGCATAGGACAAACACCCAAATACTTTGAGATTATCATAAATGGGTTTCGTCCCATAAACACGTTCAAAGGGAGTTTGATAGCCTAGGATTTTAGAGGGAATACGATTCACCAAGTATGCTGCCATTTGGACACATTCCCCCCAAAAACGAATGGGAATGTGAGATTGGATAATGAGGGCTCTAGCAATTTGCATAAGCGTTCTATGTTTTCTCTCAACAATCCCATTTTGTTCAGGGGTATAGGGGCATGAAGTTTCATGAATTACTCCTTTAGTGAGAAAATAATTTTTAAGATCAAGGTTGAGAAACTCACTACCATTATCTGTTCTAACTCGCTGAATGCTAGAACTAAATTGATTGGAAATATATGCAAAGAAATGCTTAACATGTGAAACCACTTCAGATTTAAGCTTCATAAGGAAGATCCAAGTTGCTCGTGAAAAATCATCCACAATAGTTAGGAAATAATTGCATCCAGAATGTGTAGGGTGTTTGTAGGGTCCCCACACATCCATGTGTATTAGTTCAAAACACCTTTTCGTTTTGATAAAGCTAGAGGGAAAGGGAAGTTTGGTCTGTTTAGCTTGAAAGCAAATATCACAAGTTTTATTCAAAGGCATATCAGTACGGTTTACAAAGTTTAAATGCTGTAACACAGAGAAGGGCGCATGCCCAAGTCTAGAATGAAGCAAAGACATGTCTAGGCATTTTGACACATTTGAAACAGTACCAGAAACTTTCACAGCATGCACAACATTATCAGCAGAAGCTTTTACATCATTCACAGAATTATTCAGATGTTTATATTGCAGTATATAAAGTCCATAAAGCAGTCTACCAATCGCCTTCAAGTTCCCACCCTGAAGGCCCTGCAAAAGACAATGCTCAGGGGAAAAAACAACAGTACATTTATGTTCCTTAGTTAATCGTGAAACAGATATCAAATTGAACTGAAGTCCAGGTGCATATAAAACATCTGTGAGGTGAAGTCCATTATGAAAGTCCACTGATCCTATATGTGTCACCTTTACCTTATCTCCATTTGGGATTTTTATAGTTTTAATGGGTCCATTGTATTCAGAATAATAATTCAAAAGGGACAAACTGCCAACTAAATGAGTGGTTGCACCAGAATCTATAACCCAATAAGTATGTGTCATGTTAGGAGAGATGGAAGTGGACATACCTGTACCTGTCAACGCATGTACTGTGCAGTGCTCCTCTTCCTCTTTGTTGAGAAATTCAATTAACTTCTCATATTGATCCTGGGTAAAGGTGGGTGCAATCATATTGTTGTCACCATCTTGTTGTCCATCACTTGGTCGGGCAGCTTGAGGACCATTTTGAGCATTTTTCGTTTTGTTTCCCTTAAAATTGGAAGGGAATCCAATGATATGCCAGCAACCATCCTTTGTATGACCCTTACGGCCACAGTGTGAGCATTCAAGGGAGAGGTTTCCCCTTCCTCTACCTCTAGCTCTCCCCCTTCCTCTAGTAACCATTGCTATTCCGTCTGTGCGGAGGTCTTTGGACGAGTCAGCTATGTTCTTCTGGCCTTCATCTTCCAGCAGCATGGCGAAGGCCTGATTGACATTGGGCAATGGTGTCATAAGGAGGATTTGGCTCCTCACAGCAGAATATCCTTCATTCAGTCCCATGAGATACTGGAGCAACTTCTGTTGCTGTATGACCTGACTGTATACTCTCGATGTTTCACATTGACAGGAAGGGATTGGGATGAGAGCAGATTGCTCTTCCCATAATTCCTTTAATTTGGTAAAGTAACCAGAAATGCTCAGGGATCCTTGGTGTAAGCAATTAATCTCTCGATGGAGGCTAAATATCCTAGACCCAGTAATTTTATCATATCGCTCTTTCAAATCATTCCATACCTCATATGCATCCTGATGATAGATAACGCTGTTCGCAATTTCACGAGATATTGAGTTGAGCAACCAAGACAGAACTATAGCATTACATCGCTCCCATTGATCTTGGAGCCCAGTTTCTTGAGAATCTTTTCGGCACGTACCGTCTATGAATCCTAGCTTCTGTTTTCCTCTTAGGGCAATTTTCATAGCCCTGCTCCACACCGTGTAATTATCATTTCCAGTGAGGATCTGAGAAATAATAGCGACGCCTTGAGTATCTGAAGGGTGCAGATACAGGGGATGATGAAACGGAAGATTGGTAGGGGCTGACGCTTCGCCGGAAATCTTGGTTGCAGTGTCTGCCATAGAATCGTGTGCTTCAAGGGGATGATCGCTATCGGTCAGGTGCGAGAAGAGTTCTGGATCTGGAAATTTCAAAGGGGATGATCGCTATCGGTCAGGTGCGAGAAGAGTCGCGAATCGCTATCGTGAATCGCGAATCGCTATCGGTCAGGATCTGGAAATTTCTTGCGATGATGATCATAAGTTTCTGGAATCTTCACTCTTTCGTTCGTTCGCCCTTACACATGTTGAGTTTTCTGGGTCGAACGCGATTTCTTTGCCCGGATCTTGATGATTCTACGGGTCTGAATCTTGAATTGCTGCCAGTGCTCCACTATAATTGGGCCACTTTCTTGAATTTGGGCCGGTGGGACTGGATCAGAGTCGTCTTGTTTATCGGACCTGGCTCTCTGATGCCATGTTAACTAACACCAAAATATTGCACACACTGAACTTACACCATTATCATTGAGAATTAACGTACACATCTGATACATATATATTGTGTGTCAACAATAACAGGCTAATACTATACCTAATTGGGCCTTACAGCTGAGCCCAACTCAGGCCCAATACAACGATGCATACTATTTCCTATTTCTTACAACCCGTCCAGTTTTTAATTATCCATTCCGGTCCCGGGTCAAATCCATTTTCTGGCTCAACAAGCGGTTTGAGGCAGCTCGTCCCGGTCTAACTCATAAAACGGCTTGAAGTATTAAAATGAGTCTTTGAGTCTCCAAGTAGCGGCAGGACCGGTCCGACCGTCCAACCTGATCTGATTCCAAAAACCTTGCCTAAAATAGATTCTGGAATTTTACTAAAATGGCCCGAAACCTAAATAGTCTTAACCAGAGCGCAAAATAAATTTCCAAAAACATAACAAAGTGTTTCAGCTTAAATATAAAAGTGCGGCACACTCTTGTTTTCAAAAGGGTTAATATAATTTTTGGTCCCTGAAGTTTGGTTTAATTTTGGTTTTGATCCCTTAAATTTGAAATCGGTGGTTTATGTCCCTGAAATTTCACCCAATTTTGGTTTTAGTCCCTCAAGTTTGAAATCAATGGTTTTAGTCCCTCAAGTTTGAAAAGGACTTGGCGGCCCCTTTTTGAAACCCGACCCGACCCAGAAAAAAATCAAGTTCTTTTCAAACTTGAGGGACCAAAACCAAAATCGGGTGAAACTTTAGGGACCAAAACCACTGATTTAAAACTTGAGGGACCAAAACCAAAATTGGGTGAAACTTCAGGGACCAAAACCACCGATTTCAAACTTGAGGGACCAAAACCAAAATTGGGTGAAACTTCAGGGACCAAAACCACCGATTTTAAACTTGAGGGACCAAAACCAAAATTGGATCAAACTTCAAGGACCAAAAGTTATATTAATCCTTTCCAAAATTAATCAAGCCCAATAAAAATAACATCACTGTTCAGCCTTTAAAAAATATTTCTTGTTGACTTAAATGGACCAGAAAAGAAAAAACCACAAAAGGAAACAGAAACCTAAAAAGAAAGGCCTAACGCGAGCGCAAAATATTTAAATTAATATAAATACTTTAAAACTCGAGCCCAAAACCATGTGAGGTCCAAACTGGGAATCCACAAATTTATTTGAATTTAATTTAAAAGAACCAGGATTTCACGGGATTTTTTGGTCCCGTCCCAGGATTTATACGAATACTGGAACACAATTTGCATTCCAGTCAAAAATCAGGATTGAGAATCGGGATTGGGGGATCCTGATCCCAGACCAAGTTTTAAACAGCCCTATTAGCATCATATATGGGTTTTAAGTTATCTTTTTGCTCTCAACGTCATGGTTTTTTGATTTGTCTATTTCATTGTGCTTTTGGGCATGATGTTTTGTCTCGATCCATTATTTTTAATTTTGGTTCTTTCCATTTGTGACTTTTTGAAGCATAATTTTTTTTTTTTGTCAAGTCTTTATGAAGCATAATTAAATCATATGTTATTGGAATTGCCGAAATCTTAAGGATGAAAGTTTCAATCCGGTTTGTTTTCAAGCATGATTAATAACTTCACATCCATGGCCTTTTGGGGCTGTTCGTTTAGGGGTTTCATTAGTTTTGTTGCCTTCATGTTTTCCCGAATTGGGCCAGAAGAATTGAAACTATTCCAATTTTTAATTATTATTTTCAATTTTGTTCATTGGCCTCTAGTTTTTATTGGGACTACTTAGCTTGTGCCTTCTTTCTTGTGCCTAACTATATAAATATAGTTAGATTTCTCAATTTCGCACGACTTTTTCTTTTTTTATTACAAGATAAAACGAGTTTTATAAAAGACCTAGATCTACTTGAGCTTCTGAGGATTAACCTACGAATGGTCAGATAGATCACTGGCCCAATCCACCATACAAAGTGGAAAGAAACCAACAACAAAATAGACAACAACGAGCTTGAAGATGGAAGAGAAATGCACAATACTATAGTTGAGTTCCACACCAGGTTCAGCAATGAAAGGTTGATGGATTGGTTGAATCCTCGTTTTAGCAGAACGAACGAAAAAGCAATCCTTCAAGGGGCTCCTATAGGAGTTAGCCAAGCCAGTAGAGGAGACCAAATCCGTAGAGGGCAACTTGACAAACTTCCAAATCCCCAAACTTTGCCATAAGCATCCTAAAACAAACTAATAAACAAGAATAGAGCACACCACACATAAAACAAGCAAGCAAACAAATAAACAGAAACTAAAAGGACAAGAAAAAAATAAAGTGATGCAGCACTGTAGGATGGTCTTTTAAGTGGCTGCTGATGAACTTAGAGGTCCTTTATACTATCATCCACATGTGCAGAGCTCTTTGGCAAAAGTTTGCCAAACCCTAGAATAGAAGTATGAGGTTTATCCCGAGGACGCTTCCTTTTAAAGCATTTATTCTCCCAGGTGAGATAGGCTCGCTGACAACACTTCTTGGACTCAAAGAAACAGGAACCCAACCAGTTGATCGAGAACCCAAGCTTGGTAGTTAAATCGAATCTTTGCAGCCACCATACAGCAAGTGAAAGAATCGAGGAGATGTCATCTTAAGTGAAATGAACGGGAGAAGAGATGAATCTGTCTTATGAGAAGACCCATAAATAGCAAAAGCCAAATACTTTAGTCCAAGAAAGCTATTCATATGATAAAAACCTTATAAAATGAGATTCTGCCAGATTTAGGCTCCACATGACGGAAGCAAGCATCCAAACAAGGCACCGACTTAGAGCAGTGTTTCCACCATGCACCAGCTTTACCACAACCCAAACAACAATCAAATGCCCAAAGAGAAGCGAAACCGGAATATTTCCACCAGAAAAATGAAGAAACTTACCAGCAACCTGAGTTGGAAAAGAGTCTGGAATAGCTAGCTTAAAACAGAGACTACTTTGAAAAGAAGAACAAGAGGGCATCAACTTCAAGAAAATCTCCAAAAGAACTACTTATTTGACGAGCAGTCTCTTCAGTATAATAATCAAGAGGAAGTCCATGAGCTTGAACCCATACAGGAATATGAGTAAAATATACTCGAGAAATTGGAAGGTTTGGAATCCACTCAAATACAGCCAAAAAGAAACCTTGAAGCAACCATGTACCTTGGCTGAAAACAGCTAAGCGATCTAACTCACTCTGAAAATGTAAAACAAGATAGTTGTGATGTTGTTGAAATTCCATATGAGATCGGCTGTATGAATGGCACTTGTGTGTTGTTGAATCATAAAACATACTAGATCATATCGCTAAGCAACAGATAAATATTAGTTTAAATTATAAAACATGGCATATATGTATATCTTCTTAATATGCTTAAATAGATAACATATAAACGTAAGCACTTTCTCAAAAGGCATAAATAATTAAGTTCATAAATCATATAATTTGTATGCAG